>BSBM01001019.1:0-1449093 GCA_027924585.1 Larix kaempferi
ATACTTCAAATGTTCAAGTACAGTACATGAAAATTGTAAAATACATCCATGGCAGTATATTAATCACAAATGTATCAAAGAATCATCCATTCATTCAAAATCATCAGCGGTACATTGGTTCACAACAAGGTAGTGGGGAAATGGCACTGTTCTTTCATTAAAAATGAGATTTACACATTTCTACTTGGAATTTATACCTGAAAATTTTTGGAGATGAACAACAGAGTATTGAATTCATATTAAAAAATAAATGGGGCATTAGAAGCTCCCCCAAAGAGTACAATAGCTCACCAAAAACGCCATCCCTCAATGATCAAGAATATGCCATCAAAACTGGAAATGGTTGAAGGAGTGAGATGCAATAGAAGAAACCATGAGCTTCCATGTACCTTACACCTGAAAATAAATACTCCATTAAAGCTCCAAATGAAAATTCTGAATGGCCTTTCCAATTACCAACTTGGATGGGAATCTTTCACCCTCGAAATTGGCTAAGGCAAGAAACTAGTCATCCACTAGCTCTCCCTCTTCACAAATGAAATTGCAAATTCTAAAAATGATCAAAAGGTGCTTTCATTATTTTTTATTGACATTTATAAACTTCTAATATCCTCCATGGGTCAAATTCTTTCCAAGAGACTCATGCCAACTCAAGTTGGGAAGAGATTCCAAAGAACGCCACTTGTACAACAATTCCTAGTGTCCCACTTCCACCAAATCACATGTGGAAGCATCTTAGCTTCCCTAACACCCTTGAGCGCCCTCTTGGAGTCTATTTTTAGCCTTGACATGTCATATATGTCATATGTCAGCCTTCAGGTCTGATTTTTGTCATAGGTGTCATAGCATCTTCATCATTGTTGTCATAGAGCTAGGGAATCTAGCTCAAGTGTCTCATTAGCTCCAAATTGCCTCTTCCTCTTCCATGGGAGTTACTCTTCCTCTATATTTCGACCTCATTGACTCATTACAAGTATCATTGACCTTATAACTCATCCCAAGAACATTAGGCTTCCCATAGATTCGAAATTGCAAGAAGAGGATGCCATGTGGCACATACATTCTAGCTTGTGTGGGTCCCACTTCCTGCATGTGTCTTCATGATCAAATGCCACTTTTATTTTCACTTGTATATATTTATTTATCTCCTTTATTAAATATATATGCCATCCTAATGTTCCAACATCATTTATTATCCCCATTATTCACAATCCCAAAGCTTCCACCCCAAACCTAGGAAACTAGTAAGTTCCCTCCTTGGCAATTATTTGACCTTTAGCATCAATTTGACAACTCTAATGAATATGGCCAATGTGATTAGACCATTGTGACCCAATGCCAAATTTGGGACATGACAACCATGCAATAAGGTTTTTTATGCCACATGTATTCCTTTTCCTCAAAGTGCTCTTCAAGACAACCACCTAGTAAACACTCCCACTAAAATAATGGTAAATTCCAAGTTAATGGGAACACTCCTCCGTCTAGGGTCCTCTTAAGCATTGGGGAATGTGTTGGCTACCATGTGCCACCCGAACAACAGAGAAATTTCCATAAAGGCCCATTTGACCATTTCAAATTGCATAATAAACTTGTTAAAAGCAGTGCACCCTTGATAATTGTGGAAGAGCAGTGGTTAAGGGCTCCTTATTCCCATAGGAATGTGGAGTGGTTTTATATTCTTGAGATGTATGCTTTGAAAAGAGTGTAGAAGAAGCTTTAGGACCACTCTAACCAAGGTCTCTTTCATAAAACTTCCAAAAACTAGTCTTGCACCTTTGAAACATGTCGTATTCTTTGGCTTGGATAAGGTGTGCCCTTGAGAGATGTGAAAGTAGTGGAGTTCCATCATTAATTATCCCATATATAGAAAAAATAATAATGAATTTCCTTAAGAAGTGTGCAAGAATGCCATTTGTCTTGCAAATTTAACCTTTTGGTCAATCAAGACATTATTAATCATGATTCAAGAAGTGGTGGGACGTTGGAGAATGTGAAAATAGTGGTTGAGAGTGGTTATGGTCACCCTTAGATTTAGGACAATACAACAATAAAATAATCCTCCAGATGTGGGTGACCCAAATAGATGTAGGAATCTACTTAAAGATTGGTCTCCCTTATTAATTAATTCTCAACACATGTTCTATAAAATATATTAAACTTTCACTAAAGGTGGAGTGCTTCCCTACTCTTAACATTTGATGCCATGAAACCCTCCTTGGATGAGGATCACTCCACCTAGAAATATGTGTTTGATATTGTATATGGGATTTGTATACATGTGTCCATGCCTAATGAAATATGTCCTCCTAGTAACTTCAATGATGTGAAACTCCTACAAATATGTAGACTATGTGTCAGTCACTATGAGATGCACCCTCAATGAACAAATATGCATGAAAATATGTAGATGAGGGATCCAAAAGGTGATCTTCCACATGTGTAACCCTCCTTCCAAATGTGTAAATTTAACCATCATACAAGCCCTAAAATACATGAGCATCCTCTGAGCATGTGAAACTAAAAGATAATAAATAAGAGGATGCTAAAATTATCATCCTTAAATCCACATCTCCCATGTATACTAGTGTTGTTGAAAATAATGTCTCGAAATGGACCTACATTTTTTCACTGCTCCTTTCGAGTGGTTTCCAAGGGCCTCAAGGGGAGGATAAGGAGGGAGTGATGACCAATGGCTCTCAAGGGAGTGGAGGGAGGGAGTGATGACCAACAAACCCGAGGGGAGCGGAGGGGGGAGCATTGAGGGGAAAGGGTATGTGTGTGTGTGTGGCAGGGAGAGAGGTGATTCCAGTAATCTTCCTCTCTCCAACTCCCCCCCCAACCATTTCCTTTGTTTTTTAACTAAAAACAAAGGTCCAATAATTGAGTTTTCAAAAACTATGAATAAAGTTAGAGATTGGAAATCCACATAAGGGGAAAACAAAATGAACCATTCTTGGTATGTCAAGGACAAATTGAATAACAAGGGAGAAGGTATATATTTGTATTGCACTGAGTTTAAACAAATATAATCAAATTATGATATGATGGGAATGTTACAAGATATGTGTTTGGCGTTGGGTATAGATATTGTTTATTCACTCATGAAACTAGCTAAGACATATTTCAATATTGGGTATTGTTTCAAAACGAACAATTATAACATCGAGGAAGGTTTTACATAACCATGTGCATCATGTTACCCCTCAAATTGCATGGGGAATTATTCAAGGGGTAAAGGTGTTGATTATCCAGAAGAAGTCCAATGTATGACTTTGCTAAGCCAATTTTTTGTAAATGTATCATCAATGTATCAATTGTCCATGGTTATAATGTAAAAGTGATGTAATTGAGATGTCTCTTGTATGCAAAGGGCTAGTTATAATTTATGCTTAGCTCAACTATGATGGTTGGACTGTGGCAAGTGACTCATAAGTGTTTTCTTTACTAAAGAAATTTTCATTTTCATGATCGTAAATTTTTGGATGTTTTTTCACTCATAAAATCCTTCAAAGCGAGAGTATGTCCTAAGTGCCTCCTCCATATGCCATTGAACACATAATCCCTAGATTCAATGTAATGTATCAGACCTCATGTATTTGGTCACCATGGACACTTATGTAATGTCGGTCAGAGTCTAGAGTCTTCGAAGTCCCTCTTATGCATGGTTAAATGATTATTAAAATGTGTTAGTGGTTAAAAACAAGTTAGAATGTTAGAAGTGCCTTCTCTATAGCTGCAATTTTGGGTTTACTATTATAATTATTCATTAACTTTAAAACTCAAAGTCCCCCCCTTCGCATGTGATATCCTCACCATATATTTTTGTTATCTCACATATCCCCGTGCAATCCACCTAAGCACCTCTTCTAGCCTAGCACCATCAAATTTGACCCTTCAAGATGACATGTTAGACCCTTCTAGAGGCATTCCCGGTCCCAAGCACTCCCCTCGTAGGGAAAATCGTCCCCTCATAACCTCACATGTGTCATTCGTACCCTATAGTCTTTCACATGTGTGGATCATTTTTCCTTTTCCTCATTTGATTTGACCCTCTTCCAGTCCATTGGACCTTCTCCTCCCCATTTGGAGGGTTGTTGGATAAAATTATGGCTTATTTTGGACCACAGTGCCAATTTATTCTAGAATTTTACTTCTCCTAACCAAACAAGCCCTTCCTTAACAAAATTAATCCATCCTTTTGAGAAAACCATTCCCTTCTAAGGAGTCGCTCCTCCTCTTTGACTTGTCAATAACCACTTTTACTATTACCATGTCAAGAAGGTTCTAGCTAGGATTTGAGTGTTTCTAAAATAGATCTAGGTTTTGAGTCAAGAAAATAATTGTTTAATGAGATGCGGTTGAGTCTCGTGTCCTATATAAAGGGAACACCTCTATCATTTATCTAGTTGGTTCTTGTTGCACAAGAGCTACCTTTGTACATTAGAAGAGCATTCTTAATACAAATGATCTTTGGATTTGGAGGTAAATACTTGGATTTTTTTGTTGATGTGTGACATTCTTCTTGCTATTTTGCTTATCTATTGGATGTAATATTTCTAGCATTCTCTATTTTATTTATAAACTTGGTCTATTGAAGGGATAGCACTATCTAGTTGGATTGACTCTATGATAAGTTAGTCTCTATCATGGTTGCAATTTTTATTGTGCATTAAAGGGATGTTATTTTTTGCATTGTTACTTCATTTGAATGAAGCAATACTAACCCCCTTTGTGTAGGGTACACCCAATAAATGAAGTAAAGGAGGGAATCTCTCCTTCCTAGTATGATTCGAATTCTAAGATCCACGAAATAAGATTTTGGGCAAGGCCCTCTAAGCAATTCTAAGGTGACTCCATTTGTCCCAAGTATTTGGCACTATTGTTTCTTAAAACTATCCATCTAAAAATAAAAATATATATATTGTTCTTTCTTTTTCTTGGTGAAATCTACTAACCCTAAGGCTAAAATCCTTTTAGATTTATCATAGATCTAATTATTTTTATTGAAAATATCAAGCTTATATATAATCTAAATCTAAAATATTTATCATATACATATATTAGATTTAGATTTAATTATTACTCTTTGAGTTTTGATTGCAAAGCATACTTTATTTTGAGTAATTGGCTTAAATTACAATTTTGGAAATTGCATTCTAGGGTTTGATATTTTATTTTTTAGATTTGTTTTTTTCAAGTCTCCATAAGAGGACTTGTATAGTTGATTTTCTTTCATTGATATCTTTACCATTCATATTTTTGTAGTTACTTCTTATATTTCACAAGTTATTTATCATTTAATTCGGCTTACAAATAAATTTTGAGATTCTGAACATATTTTTGTATTAAATTCCAACAAGATATATCTCTTTTTATTATAGAATTTAGTTAAGTAAAAGGTTTATTTTCCATGTATACCTTCAGTCATTTACTTAGCTTTTTAATTATGGAAATTTGCATTTATATTTCTGCATTTTATTCATTTAGATAATTATATTTCTCTTGCAAGTTCTACATATATATAATTATTCAAGTGCAAGAGGTAATCATTTTGGTTTTAACCACTATCCTTTTCACTCTTGAGCTCAATCACTAAGTATTATAATTTAACTACTTGGTTATTTATCATTCATCTTGCAATTAGATTCATCATAAATGGTGTTTATCCCTAGTAATGTAAGTCGTTCACAATGTTATTCAAGTTCACTTATTATTTCTTGTTGATCTAGTTTTATAAATCTAAAGTTTCTCTTACATGTCAACCTCTTTACAATTAGATATGTTGGATGATTAAGGCATATATCTTATACAACTTAAGTTAATCATCCTTGATCCTATTGCAAGCTCTAGGGACGTTGTCTTAGACCTTTCATACTCTTTGGATTCATTGTTAACTCATGCACTTAATAGACATATTCTTGTGAATTTATAATTAATATTGTTTATGCTCCTTGCTTCATTTTTCACATCTATTGGAAGCATTTCCCTTGAATCTAGTCTATTGTATATTGTTAATTCTTAGTTAGATTCATTGGTTAGACTTGAGCACATATTCCTATTGTTGTATCTTGTATGGTGTTTAAGCTTCTTTCACTAAGTGCAAGTTATTTCGCTAGTTACATCATTACATTGTACTTCGTTAGTTTAGACAACTCTAATTAATAAATTTCCCGATCTAGACTCCATCAATTTGTTAGGGACACCCCCCTTGGCTTTGGATTAAATAGTTAGGCCTGAAGTTAGAGGTTGTGTGTGTTGAGGTGATAGTGACACCCAACCTTTGTTTCCATCTAGGTTGTGCTAGTGGGTTGATACTTTTCCCACTCACATTCAGGTTAGGCGGTGACATATTTATCGTGTAAGACATTGAACAAGACAATGTAAGTTTGTTTTTTCTTATTTATAATTTTATATATTATTATAAGTACCGAGATATTCTTTCTAACAAATTTAAAACCAAAATGTTATATTTTATTTTTACAATATTTTTCTAGCCACTTTCACATATGTTGGGAGGGACTTATTCTACAAAGGAAAATACCATGGATTTCATCATTGCCTTTAATGTTGACAAGGCACAAGAAATAAGGAAAAAGAAACAAAGAGTACTAAAAAAGCAAGCATCAAGAGTAGAAACACACACACAACAACAACAAAAAGAAACCCAACAATCCAATAAGGTTAGAAAGGTTATGTCTTGGATGGGGTGCCAGGGGCGAGTTATGGCGGCATGCATGCTAACCACTTCGCACCCCCATGGCACCAGAATCAATAGGAGGATGTTTATTATGATGATACGGGACATTATTATCAAGGAAGTCAATCAAGGAGGGAAGATGATAGACAATACGGTTTGGACAAGGTCGGTATACCTGATAATGATGTTGTTCATGTCTAATATTTTTATGATGGGGAAGGAATTAGCCAAGAAGGATGTAAGGAGGTGCAGTGAGGCAATTTATACAATGTAGGAAACATGCTTAAGCTCTTTCCTTCTTAGCACGTCGGCTCTTGTGCGTGGGAAGGAAAAAGGTAAGTTCAATGATATAAGTTATCTCAACCTCGATTTTAAAATATTGTCATTTAGTAGTCTAGGGTGGTGGGGGATGAAACCTTGGTGATATCCTCTATTTGTTCATTTTAGTAAAGAAAATAATTTTTGGTATGAACTATTAGTCTTAGTCTGGTTGAGTTCTCCTTTGTCTATTTGGTTGCATAATAAAAATCAGTTTGTGCTTGCGGCGTTGGTCTTGGCTTTCTTGAACCTGCCTCACTCGACTCAATTTCGTGGAGAAAAAGGGTCAACCCATAAGTCTTTGGTTGTAGCTCTGTCAAACTTAGCTCTCGATTGGGTGATCAACATAGAGAATGAGCTCTCTAACTTCTGACGATTGTGTCAGTAGGATTACAACAGCACTATTCCAACATATCTGAAAATCAACAATTATAGTGAAATGGAAAGGCATGGAAGGGGGATAAAATCCCGAAGTGGAAGCAACAAGGCCCCTACTAAAACAACGGCTCAACTAGAGGTTGATGAATCCCGTATGGTTTACTTGAAGTAGGTGTTGGGAGAGACTCGCGATCATCTCACTTGTGTTGAAAAGTGGATCAAGTAGGAGGAGAAAGTAATAGACCCCAACCAAATAATGGAGGATCTGCAACCATGGGATTAAGACCCCAGAAACACCAAGTCTCAGAATACCAAGTAGTATAAGAATTTGGCCCTTTATTAGCATATTAAATCACGCCACGGCAAAGTCTTCGCAGAAGAGGAAGAGGAAAAAATTAAAACAAGACTTAAGCTTGATGATATTCAACTACCAAATGCTCATATTATGGAGAGGTAGAGCTTAATTTACAAGGGTGTGAATGGAAAGGATTTGCCACCTTCTATATCCTCCTATGTTGTTGTTGTTAATCATGCACTAGGCCATTCTCTCAACAAAGAGGTGCCTCTGATACGTGTTTCTGATGGTAATCTTGATGAATAACTGTGTTTGTTTTAATTTTCAGTGTTTAATCACTAGTTATGTCATTTTTAGTTCAATTTATATAGTTACTTACAGTCATAGTAGTCGTTCTGAGGCAGTTCTTGTAGACATTTCAAATTTTGTACCCCCAAGTATGGCAAGTATATCATAAATTTTGACATACAGTACCCCTATTTCTGGTCTGGATTTCCATGGGGAAGGCCACTTATGATCAATTTATAATCATCCTTGATTTATTAATAGAATAGAGATGTCTACAAAAAAAAAGTTAGAAATGTTACATTTAAACATTTAGCAACCCCAAATGAAGATGATGTCCAATGAGGTTATCACTCTTTCTAAAAGGAAGAAGAAACAAGAAAAATACCATGAACCATGCCTGAGGATAATTCCATTCCTATTGATGACAAACATATTGTTGATTTAGATAAAAATACTTTAAATCATAAAAGGAGGAGTTCAAATGTTTCATTGGTGAAGAGGTCGTGGTGATATTTGAATATCATAGTAAAACTTTTGTGGATAGTAGGGAAGTCATTATCTCAGGTGTTGATCTAGAGGATGGCGTTATAAGAACGAGACAAATTTTCATTCAAGATCGAATAAGGTGGAACAACATGGTTGATGATGGCCATACATTTCAATTGAATGTGGAACAACCTTATAGACCCATAAAAGGCCAATTGAAATATCAAATTAGAATGCCACGCCACTTGCATATTCACAACTTGAAAGCATTGATGAGGTACATTCTATATGCATGTATGGTTGACTACCTAATCCTTGCTGACCCAATGGAGCTTCCTTGTAGATATGCATTTATTTGATCATTTTTTTCTATAAATATTATGTGATTAGGGAAAATCATTATGGATATGCTAGCATAGAATTCATGCAAGAGTATCCCAATAATAGACTCTTTTTTAAATAGTCAAACATATAATTTATGTTGGTTTAACATATACATAAGCAAAGTTATTGACATGGGACCATAATGTCAGAGATATGGATCTAACTAACTAGTTTACCTATCTATGCAAATAATAACATATCACAATAAATAAGAACAGAAAGAGAACAAGAGAAAAGAGTACACCAGCTATACGTGATTCACCTAATTGGGCTACGTCCACGGGAAGGTAGTATTCTTTTATCTCCAGAATATATCCTCAAGCTTACATAGAGCAATGCCAATAACCCCAATACAATATAGTAATACTTGTGAAAGTATAGATCATGATGAGTGATGTGACTATCCCTTGACTCTATTATATACTAAGAGATGAGGAGGAATTACTCTCACATATTACATGTGGGATAATATAATTCTCCATAATAACATCTATTTATATAATAATGAATATCAAGAGTATATTTTACCATAATGAATATGGGATAAATGTATTACTCGTTTACATAAGATTGTGGATATCTTCCGACATAATACAAAGACATTATTACCTTCCAAGGAAATATAAAATATTCCAACACTCCCCCTTAATAATGGCTGGGAGAAAATCCCACTAACTAAGGAAGGAAGGAGTCATTACTGCTCCCCCTTGATGACAACTTCCCTCATCCTCAATAAGGAACGAAGATGCACATACTTCGCTACTGTGAAGGATTTGGTGAAGATATCGGCTGCTTGCTGCTCAGTAGGACAATACTCAATAGAAAGAACACCATCTGCAACGAGACCTCGAATGTGATGAGCATTAAGATCGAGATTCTTTGCCTTGGAGTGATATACCGGATTATAAGAAAGCTGAATTGCACCATGACTGTCACATTTCAACATAGTGGATGATTTCGGAACTAGACCAAGCTCAGTGAGAACATGCCGTAACCAAACTGCTTGTTTTGTTGCTTTTTTGGCTGCTCTATACTTTGCTTCACACGAAGATAAAGAAAGAGTCTTCACCTTTTTGCTGGACCGAGAAATTGGACCTAAACCAAGTTGAAATATATAACTAGAAGTTGACCGTCGATCGGAACTATCAGCTGCCCAGTCAAAATCTGTATAACCAGAAAGCGAAACTGTAGTACTACTCGAATAAAAAACACCATAGTACAACGTACCCTGTAAATATCGTAGAATCCTCTTTGTTGCTGCCAATGACTTTCATGAGGTTGCTGCATGAACCGTGAAACCAAACTGACGGCGAAAGAGAGATCTGGTCTGCTATGAGTTAAATATATCAAACTTCCGACAAGCTAACGATAAAGAGTAGCATCAACAAGAGGAGTAATACACTCAACAATTAACTTTACACCGGATTGAAAAGGCGTAGGAGCAGGTTTACAATCACTCTTGTGGAAACGAGCCAATAAATTTGTATCATACTTCGGTTGAGAGAGAAAAATACCATCTGGCAGATGCCAAATTTGAAGACCCAATAAATAGTGCAATATACCGAGATCAGTCATTTCAAACTGCTTGTGAAGGTCACTTTTCATACTTTGAATGAGAACAGGTTGGCTACCAATGATAATAAGATCATCCACATATAAAACAATAACAATGATACTATCATCAACATGCTTCTCATACAAGTTAGGTTCAGATATACAATGCTTAAAACCATTATTCAATAAATATGCATCAATTTTATCATACCAAGCCCTAGGTGCTTGTTTAAGACCATATAAAGACTTGTGTAATTTACATACTAAACTTGATGATTCAGCATTAATAAAACCAGGAGGATGTTGCATATAAATATCTTCATTAAGATCACCATTTAAAAAAGAACTTTTAACATCCATTTGGTGTATTTCCCATTTATAAGATGAAGCAATAGATAAAATGGTTCTTATTGTATTCATTTTAGCAACATGAGAAAAAGTTTCATTATAATCTATACCTTTAAGTTGATTAAAACCTTTTGCAACTAATCTAGCTTTATACTTTTCAATATGTCCTTTTGCAGTAAATTTAGTTTTATAAACCTATTTACAACCAACTAAATTCTTTCCCGAAGGAAGAGGAACAAGAGACCAAGTCTTGTTCTTCATAAGAGAATCATACTCAGCAATCGTAGCTGGTTCCCAATGAGGTTTACCCTTAGCTTGAGCATAAGAGGTAGGATCATTAGTGGCCAAAACTTTGGTCATAAGAGCAAAGTTAGATCTAGTTCTATGAGCATCAAAAGGGATTCCGATATCACTTCCTGCAGATTCAAGTGTTTTTCGGTCCCAAACAAGAAGGTTAGAAGGGACAGAAGTCACTTCAGGAGCTTCGAGACATTCAGGTGGAATACTTGAAGAAGAAGAAGAAGAAGAAGAAGAAGGTGAACTAATATCAGTCACAGAAGTGGAAGGGGCAATCAAGATAGGAGTAACATGTGATAAGGGAATATTTAAAGTAACATGAGGTTCTACATACTCAGGTGGTGGCGACACTTTAATAAATTGAACATCTCTTCTAATGATGACACTTTGATTAGAGGGATCAAACAACCTATAAGCCTTATAATCCTTAGAATAACCAATGAATATACAGTTGTGAGACTTGGGTTCTAAGTTTTTTCCATTTTTCATCAGGAATATGAGCCCAACATTCACAACCAAACACTGTAAAGTTACTAAGATCCGTTTTTCTACCATTCCATTTTTCCTGAGGGGTAACATGCCTAACAAATTTTGTAGGAACTCTATTTAAAATAAAGTTAACACAGCTTATGGCTTCGGCCCAAAATTTCTTATGTAATCCTTTAGAATAAAGCATACATCTAGCCATTTCAACTAAAGTTCTGTTTTTCCTTTTAGCAACACCATGTTGTTGAGGTGTGTAAGGAACAGTCTTTTGATGTTGAATTCCATGCTTAGATAAAAATACTTCAAATTCTTTCTTAATGAATTCCCCCCCATTATCAGTTCTTAAAATCTTAATCTTTTTACCAGATTCGTTTTCAACCAAGGATTTAAATACTTGAAATTTAGAAAAAAGTTTCACTTTTATGTTTCAAAAAATAAACCCGTGATTTTCTACTAAAGTCATCAATAAAAGTAAGAAAATAAACTGCATTGGAGATAGAAGGAAATTCAAGAGGACCACAAATGTCACTATGAATTAATTGCAAAGATTCTTTAACACGCAAAGCTTTACCTTTATCAAACATTTCTCTATGATGTTTACCAAGAACACAACCTTCACAAACATCGTTGGTAAACAAAACATTAGGCAAGCCAAGTATCATTTTAGTTAACATTTGCATTTTACCATAATTCAAATGACCTAATCTGTCATGCCATAATTTACTTAGTTCATCATCATAAGCAACATAAGAATAAAAATGTTGTCTTTTAGTTGAATTAAAACCAACAAATTTATATTAACCAACAGTATGATCAACATGACAAGAAGAAACTACTTTGAAATTTTGATTGGTATCTTTAAGAACATACTTATCAGGCCAAGCTTCAAATTTAAATCCTTTTTGACATGCACGATAAATAGAAAGCAAATTGATAGGCATATTTTCAACATGAAAAACATTTTCCAATTAGCCATTAGCAACCTTAACATTACCAGAACCAATTACGAAAAGTTGTTTACCATCACCTATAGATACTTTCAGAGATGTGTTTTTATTATTGTTATAAGATGAAAATAAAGAAGCATTACCAGTCATATGTTTAGAATCACTGGAATCCATTATCCATTCCACATTAAAAGAAGAATTACTAGAAGAAACAACAGAAGCACACAAAGCTACTTGCGATTCATCAGAACCATTCTTTTTAGCTTTAGCTTTTAAACGTTTCAATTTAAAGCAATTCTTTTCAGGATGATTAGTTTTACCACAATGCTTACAAGGATCATACACTTTTGTTCTTCTTACTATTGTCATGATGTGCATTAGAAGCATTACCAGAGTTATTAGTAGGATTTGAAGTGTGTGAATTAGAACCTTTAACATTATTAAAACTTTTCTTAGGAGTCTTATTATGTGTCATAAGAGCCTTATTAGGTGTTAGTTGTCCTTAAACAATTAACCTTTCTTGCTCATTAATCAATCCTTTACAAAAATCATCAAAAGTAGGTTTTGTGGTATTTGAAGACAATTCAAGAGCTCTATTCCTAGTTTGAATGAGCATATTAAAACAAGATGACAATTTTTGTTCTACAAGAATTATAAGAGCAGTGTCTGTTTTCTTGTAATCTTTACCACAATTATTTAATTTTTCATTTAAAATTTTCACTTCAGCAAGATATAATTCTACTCTACCAAAGTTAGTATGATCTAGCTCATAAATCTTCTTTTCAAGGTAATAAGCAGAAACATCATCAGATTTATCAAATAAGGAAGCAAGAATTTTCTATACCTCAACGGGGCTGTCTTCTGCCTCTATACTTACCTGAAGACTATCTACAATTGTTTGACCAATGAGCCCTCTTCCTTGATCACATTTATCTTCCCATGTAGCCAAAGCATGAGCATTAACAGGTTTTGTGTGTTCACCATTAACAATTCTCTATAGATTCTTACTCCTGAGAACATCAATCATTTTTCTCTTCCATGCAAGATACTTAAGACCAACAAGTTCAGGAACATAAGCTACTTATGAAGTCATAATGATAGAAATTTTGACTAGAAACCCAAATGCTAGAAATGACAAGAGAAAGACAGTGAATAACAGAAAACTGAAAAAACACTTTACCGTACTGATATAAATCTGCAAAAAAAAAACAATTAGAAAAAAACAGTAAAGGAAATAGAAACTTTTATTTACGATCCTTTGATTAAGTGCTTAGACTTGCCCATAATTCTATTATGTCTACCTAAGTGGATCCAGAATAGCTTTTCCAGTTCCAAAAATAGGTATAGTAAAAATTCTTATAAAAATTGATTGAGTTATGAGACCGAAAACGGTGTTGAATCTGCCGAAGATGGAAACCTGCACAAAGTCTACCAAACTTGGATGAAAGTTGTTGTTTTGGAAACCGGAAGGCCCAGAGTTTTGCTATGTCCACATAAGTGGATCCAGAACAGTTTTTCCAGTTCCAAACACAGGTTCCGATAAAAATTGACCGAGTTATGAGGCCGAAAACAATGTCGAATCTGCCGAAGATAGAAACCTTCACAAAGTCTACCAAACTTGGACGAAATTTGTCGTTTTGCAAACCGGAAGGCCCAGAATTCTGTTATGTCTGCGTAACTGGATACATAACAGTTTTTCCAGTTCCAAAAATGGGTTATAATAAAAATTATGATAAAAATTAACCGGGTTATGGGGCCGAAAACAGTGTCGAATCTGCCGAAGATGGAAACCTACACAAAGTCTACCAAACTTGGATGAAAATTGTCGTTTTGACAACCGGAAGATAGATCTCCTTGAGGAGAATTAGAAAATCATATAGATCTACAAAAACAACATCAAGAAACCCTTGAAAACTTTCTGCAAAATTCTACACAACAAGGTTAGGGTTAGAAATAAAAAACTGCAGAAATATGCCCAGATCTGAAGAGAAGCCTAATGGCTACCAGATAAAAAGCAAATCTACAAGAAATAATTAATGCCCAAAATGATAAAATATTGTTTGAAAGCAATAGAAGGTGCTAGATCATAGCAACAAGCTCTGATACCATGTCAGAGATATGGATCTAACTAAACTAGCTTACCTATCTATGCAAACAATAACATATCGCGGTAAATAAAAACAAAAAGAGAACAAGAGAAAAGAGTACACCAGATATACGTGGTTCACCCAATTGGGCTACGTCCACAGGAAGGTAGTATTCTATTATCTCCAGAATATCTCCTCAAGCTTACAGAGAGCAATGTCAATAACCCCAATACAATATAGCAATACTTGTGACAGTATAGATCATGATGAGTGATGTGACTATCCCTTGACTCTATTATATACTAAGAGATGAGGAGGAATTACTCTCACATATTACATGTGGGATAATATAATTCTCCATAATAACATCTATTTATATAATAATGAATATCAAGAGTATATTTTGCCATAATGAATATGGGATAAATGTATTACTCTTTTACATAAGATTGTGGATATCTTCTGACATAATACAAAGACATTATTATCTTTCAAGGAATATAAAATATTCCAACACATAACACAAATATTGTGTATAGAATGTCCATGACATTCATTCAAAGGGTGAGATTTATTCATGATAATGAATTCCAAGAAATATGTGATATGGATAGATCAAAGGCTAATGCAACTATTTGGAAGTAATGTTGTATGGAAATAGGTTTCTAAAATGATGAGGAAAGTGTTAAACAAAAAGTCACAAAGGAAGTGATGCATTGCAAGCCGTAAATATTTTTTTTGAATTCAGACTTAAACTCTACAAACATGGGATTTGATTGATGGGATCTTTAGCTTATGGGAGAATAATGGTATAAAAGTTTAGAAAGTTAAAAAGTGAAAAACCTTTGCACCTAGCATTGGTAAGGCAAGTCTTGAAACCAAGAGTCAACTAGAAAAAACATGACTATAACATCTTTGAAATTAGTGCAAAGAGTGGATGAGGAAACATTTATCATGTGTAAGGTGGGGTGAATTATCAATAGAAGAAATGTCTAGAGAGTTTGAGAAGTAAGTTGTTTGGCCCATGAGGGTAGAGTAATTGGTAATGAGTAAATGAGATGAGAAGTTGTAAATGGAAGGTCACAAGTTCAAATCCCCATGGGTACTAGCTTACATAATAATAAAAATGCTTGAGCTATTTTTTAATTAACATAAGGTTTATAAAATACAGTATTTTAGTTTAACATATTAATGTTCTAAGTATAGTGTTATAGATATCATTATAACATTATTTATTATATTTATTTTGTCATGGGGTTTATATGAGAATACACTAGTAATGGTTGTAATGTTGAATGAAGAGAGTTCAGATGATGTTAGATGGAGCTATCTAGGCTCAAACTTGACAACACCACCAACTATTTTTTTTGTTGCATTTAAAAGGGGTGTTGATTTCATGTTGATTTATTATTATTTTTATAAGTTATTAGTTATATAAATATTTTTCCTATCGATAAAAGATATAAAGATAAATTTAGTTGGAATACTAGAGATATTTATATGTTATATTCAAAGAGTCGAGTGTGAAAGAAAAAGAAGGAAATGTCTTGAAAATGTTCAACTTGACAATACTCTTGATCTCTACATTTGGAATAGGTTCAGCATTGTGTACTATCATGTAACATTATGTGATTGTGAAAACATTAAAAATTGTGTTCCTAAAAAGGAGCATTCCTAGTTATTGCACATATCCTTGATGATTATGATATCCAAAACATTGGTTATAATTGCAACTCTTATAATTACCAAGAATTCAATAAAGTGGTTACGGATTTGTATATTTCACGTCACCATTTTGGATATTTGTGTTTTTTTCATTCAAACACTTGGTTCCGCAACTTCTACAACAACACTAGTTTCCACGGCTTCCCTTGTGGAAAAGGTCCCCTGGTCAAAATATACAACCATACTCAAAGGTAATCATAGGACATTGAATTCCTCCAATTATACATTCAAATGTTCAATAAAATGTAAAGAATGCAACTAAGTGTACCTAATGTCAAGATTGAGCCTATTTCATGAAAAAGGTCTTATTATTCAAGTAAAAAAGTGTCTAAAATGCAACAAAGGTTGGCAAAATAAATGATAAAATGATGGCATTTCCATGACCTGTCATCTCCCCCCAAGTGGAGAGTTTGAATGTCCTCTTGCATTCAAATCACTCGGCTGGCTCAAATTCTGAAGGTGTAAGGGGTAATGATTTAGAATGAATCTTACTCAGGTTGCATGGAGAGTGTCCAACTTCACCCACTTCATAACAATACATTTTTTAAATTGTGGTGGGCCAAAAAATTGCTTCATATGTTGACTCCAGTGGATTCCATAATATTGGAAATTGAAATTTCAACCCAATCCAACAAATTCCATGTGTCTTGAGACAATCAATGTACCTCTACACATGATTCAGGGCAGTCTTAAATCGAGAGTTGAAGAGAGGCTCTTTAGTTTTTTGTTCTGGCATTAGAGCTTCTTTCCATCTTTTAAAACCTAACACAGCTGCCACTATGTTTATACAAATCTAATTCTTATAAGAAGCAATGGTTGATTTTTTAATATCTTCCAAAGAATAAACAAACAGAGGATCCCAGAGCTTTGTCTCTTTCTTTGCATGCGACCTAAGAGGTGTTGGTTCCCCATGCAACCATAAATCCTCATTTCCTTCTATAAACTTTGCAAAAGATGATGCATGTCCCTAGGTCATCTAATTTTTCATGAATGAAGCAAATGCCTGTGGACATCACCCACATGTGGATTTGGATCCTAATTATTTAATTCACTCATTATAAGATTGTTTTGATATAATTCACAAAGTATATTTTTATCCTCTTTATCACAAATAGAGTATACATGTAGAAATTGGTTAGGAATTGTGATATATCATGAATTCCCAATGGTCAAAGTTTTCAACTGAATGGAAACAACTTGTATTTTTAAGTACACTAAATACACAGGAGAAGGACATAAACAAGTCCTAATTACATGAGCTAAATGACATGAATACATTTTTTCCTATTTCAGTTGTTGAATTTCATTATTAAACTTACAAATCTCCAATTGAGCTTGTTACAACTCCACTTTCTCTTGTTTTTGTTGGCATATGGTCTCTTCTCTTTTCTTCCTCAAAATATATACTTGTTTCTCCAAGGAGTCCACCTTGACCTTCCACTCAGCCAATTCTTATTTCAACTAGTCATCCTCTTTAGGTATTGTTTACTTTTATATGCTAAGTAATAACTTTGGACTACCCAAATCTTCCTCTGGTTGTGGCATTTATGCTTCTTCACCTGATTGGTTATCATCATGCTAGGTAGATGAGAGCCATTCATTTTGTTCACTGATAGCATGTACAAGGGATTCCAACCCTTGTTGAGATTCATAACTCCTTACATTTTCCCAAACCAAGACTAACTCTCTATGTAATTCTTGGTTAGTCTTTCGTAGTCTGTTATTAAGATCCCTCATTCTTTAGTAGGGGTTCAAGTACAATGGATGATTTTTTCTGAACAAATATTTTTGTTATGTACTGATTTCCTGCAACTCACCTATTGTTTAGATTCTGGGACAATGTCTAGAGTTGCTCGAACATGCTTAGACTCTTCATCAATTTGTATTGATTTAAGATCCCTTCCCTTACTACTAGATCCAACTTTACTTGGATGGGTTCTTCTCCTCTTCTAGTTTTGAGAGGGAACCATATACCTCTTTCTAATCCTTTTAGATCAATGCACATCCATTGGTCTCCTTTGAAAATCAACATCTACTACCTATGTGACTTCTACAACTTTTACACCTTCAATAGCTTTAGTATCTTCAATAGCTCCCTGTAAACTTTGAGAATTTTCTTCTTTTTCCCTCTTAACAAATGTTTTTAAGCTCCATATTGTTGTCAATAAAGCATCCTTGACTAATCATTTGACTAGCCTGTGATGAGTTAGGTTGGTTTTGATGGTTTGACTATGATATTCATTTGTGCTTATCAACACAATCAAACAATGAAGTAAATAAAAGAGATTGACATACCTTATGTTCCTTAAATGTATTAGCAATTTGAAATGGTATCCAAAGAGAATTTTGAATCTTCCTTCACATGTGAGATGATTTTGAACACACAATGTGCCTCCGCCCATGGTTCTAGAAGTGAACTCTATTGAATTCCCCTCTCGTCCCCTATAAGTATCACATTGCCTTTAGTGAATTCTTTGCGAAGATATGTGGAGGAACCTTTTTGCTTGAACCATTGTTCTACCTTTGTTGATAGTCCAGTAACTTGGGCTATATTCTCCTCTATCACATGGATAATAATTCCCTAGACCTTAGCAATAGAGGACCTTAATGAGCAAGCAAATTCTAATGTTATATCCCTATCGAAACCATGGAGACGTTCAAAATTTCCAAGCCAACCTACTTCTACAAAATTCTTGATACTTCAAGGTTTCAACGGACCAACGAAGTCTCCTCTAGTTCTTTTTGCGCAGGTGTACCCCCCATGATCAAGTACAATAAGAAAATGCTCAGAGTGGAGTTTTAATAGGCTATAGTTTCTTAGGAGTAGGTAATATGATATCATGAACAAATCAAGATAAACTGAGTTATGATCAGTGGTGCAAAGGTTGGTTGTGACCAACAGTCTGGAACAACTTTTCCATAATTCAAATAAACACAAAAGAAATCATAACGATTTGTGCGAAAAGGATGATGGAATAATGACATATAATATGGTGTATAATCATGCATATGTGTGTCGTCAAATTAGGATAGACTGTCCCCCCCTCCCCCAGAGAAAAAAAATTTTCCAGTCCTTGGGAAATCTAAGGAACGTCGGGGTATGACATAGGTACCACAAAGTTACACCCAAACATTTGAATGAGTAAATGGAAGAAAACATACTTGGTCATACCCGTTAGAGGAAGGTAAGATTGTGCAATGAAGATTGGACACAACAAAGCAGAGAGGGTAGCTGTAAAGAAAACCAAGAGACTTGCATCAGAATAAAAACATATGGTGGGGTTCTCTGATAAATATATGGATGATTTTCTTTAGCAAGTGTAGAATATATGTAAATGTTCATGAGCAACTAGAAATGTTCTGCAATACTGGAGAAGTTTAGCAGAGCAAGGTTTGTGTGCATTCCTTTGTGTTAAGCAATGGTCCTTATTGAGTGATTTTGAGTCATTGAAAGGTTTCTTGTTGTTGCTCAAGCCACACATAGTAATTTAGATGCTAGGAATGACATATTTTGGATAAACCTCAAAACTGGCACCGCAAATAGTTCTTAATATTTTTCGCAAATATGGAAAGGTTTTTGTAACTCTAGAAAGGTTTCCACAACTCCTCTGGAACTCGGTGTGTTTTCCACAAATCTAAAGGGATTTCTGCAACTTTGTTGGAACTGGATGTGTTTCCTACAACTCTGAAGGCATTTCCACAAATCCATTAGAACTGGATGTGTTTCTCCTAACTCTAAATGGATTTCCACAACTCCGCTAGATCTTGATGTGTTTCCCACAACTCGAAGAGGCTTCAACAACTTTTGTGGGAACTTCCCACTACTTGGTTGAAGGGGGTAGTAAAACACTTTTTTTTAATAACGAGTGTTATTCGCCAGTAGGGTGGTTTTTGAATAACATCCATCTAACTATGCCTAGAAGAGGTTTTCACAATTAGATGATTTCAATTTTATTGTGTCCAGGCACTAGCCAGAGATTGGTTTTCTAGTACTGTTGAGTCTTACGGTACCCAAAATTGTGTTTACACACACACAGAGAATCATTTTGTCATAGGTGCTAACGGTTGAGCCATTCCACCAACAACCTTGAAATTTGAATAAGCAACAATCTATTGAACAAAAGATTCCTTGGATAGTGGTTTTTGATATAATCACAACAATGTCCATTATCATACAAATGGGTTCGAGTCTCATCAATAGTCCTGAGCTTGATAGTGCCATTTTCAAAGGCTTGTCCACCTCATAGGGATCTAACTAGAGTGTGCAAATTTTCCCTTTGAAGTCCTTAAATTTGGAATCATGCAATAGGGCCCAGTCACCTACTTGGAATGTCATCCTTTTTATAAACTTATCATGCCACCTTTGCCATTGTTGTTGGACAATAGAGGCCTGATGAAAAGTAGCTTGATGCAACTCATCAAGCTCATTAAGCTGATTTAGGTGATGTTGTTTTGCTTCAGTAAGATCTACACCCACTTGTAAAGTAGTCCTCATTGTCTTTATCTTGAATTCAATTGGAAAAACAACATTCCTACCATAGACAAGTTCATAGGGAGTGAATCTCGTGGTTTTTCTCCATGTGGTTTGATAATCCCAAAGGGATTCTGGAAGTCTAGCAGCCCAATCACCATGGTGAATTTGCACGATCTTTGTTGAAATAAACTCCAACACTTTGTTGGTACTTTCTACTTGTCCATTGGCCTATGGATAACAAGGTGAGGTAGTTTTGTGACAAATATGGTACTCTTTAGTAAGTTTCTAGATTAGGTGAGATGTGAACTATGCCCCTCCATCTATGATGATTTCATGAGGTGCCCCAAAACAAATAAATATCTCCTCATAGAGGAAATCTATTATAGCTTGCTCGATGGCCCTTAGAAGTGCCTTGACCTCCTCCCATTTCGTAACATAGTATGTGCAACCCGAGGTATGGATATTTTGACAACATGGAGGATTGATCGGTCCCAGAAAGTCTAAGGCCCATTTCTCGAAGGGTTCAATGGAAAGCTAAGTTTGCAGTGGCATTTCATCAGGTTGGATGGTTTGGTCCATCTTTTGGTAGCTATTGCAACTCCTCACATACCTTTTGGTGTCATGGAACATATTAGGCTAGTAATAACCCAACCGAAGCACCTTATGAGAAGTTATTTTATCGGTGAAATGTCCACCACAAGGCCCATCATGACAAGCCTTTAGAATGTCATAAAATTCATCCTCTCTTACACATTGTCGGATTATAAGATCCGGACTTGTGTAAAATGGGTTTCCTTCAAGCCAAGAATACCTGGCACTTTTATCGATGATGCAATGTTGTTCTCTAGGGAGAGGTGGCATGGAAGCTTTCCCTATAACCAAATAGTTAGCAATATTTGCAAACCACATAGTGTAAGTAGATAATGCCAAAATATGTTCATCGGGAAAGTTGTATTCAATAGGTAAGGCATCACCCTCATTGGTGAACATCGAAAGGAAACTTTGCCACAATGTTATTCTTCCCAGGCTTGTAAATGATGGAGACATCAAATTCTTGTAGTAAGAACAACCACCTAGTCATTTTTCCATTACTAATAGGTTTGTTCATTAGATAGTGGATGGAAAAATTAGTAGTTTGTCTGAAAATGGGATAGCCAGTTATATAATGGTGAAACTTATTAATAGAGTAGGCAAAAACAATAAAATATTTTTTGTTACCATGTAATTCAATTCCACATGAACCATATTTTTGCTAATGAAGTAAATGGTATAGGGATTCCCTTCTTCTTGTTGACCCAATACTACCCCAATAACTACATTTGAAGTGTCTATAGAGATGTGAAATGGAATTGACCAATTAGGTCCACGTAAAATAAAAGCTTCAGAGAGTTGTTTCTTAAGATCTTCAAAAGTAGATTGGCATTCATTGGCCCAAACAAATTCCACATCTTTAGAAAGTAATGAAAATAAGGGATATGCTAGTTTAGTAAAAATTTCAACAAAATGTCGATAATACCCAGCATGTCCTTAAAAGCTACATACATCTTGTCATGTCTAGGAAGCTTTAAAAGTACCTCAATTTTTACTGGATCCACTTCAATTCCTGTAGAATAAATATAATTCCAGAGAACAATACCCACATTCATTAACATATGGCATTTTTTATTGCTCATGGAGAGGTGAGTTTCCTTGCATCTTTTTCATTTTTCCACATTTTCTAAGGCTTCATCAAATGTGTTACCATAGGATATAAAGGCATCCATATATGTCTCGACACAATCATGGATTATATCATAAAAGAGACCAAGGACAACTTGCTAGAAGGTGGTGGGTGCATTGCAAAGTCCAAATGGAAAGACTTGGTACACAAATGTCCGTTAAGGATAGGTGAAAGTGGTTTTGTACTGATCTTTGGGAGCAATTTGGATTTGGTTATATCCATTGAAACCATTAAGGAAAGAGAAAAACTCTTTCCCTACTAGTGTGTTGAGGAATTGGTCAATGAACGAAAAGGGGAAAAGTCCCTTTTGTGTAGCCTTGTTTAGTTCCCTATAGCCAATACAAATCCACTAATTGGAATTTTTCTTTGGTACTATCACAAGAGGGGAAACTAACCCACTATCATAAATAGGATAGATAAAATTCATGTTAAGCAGTTTTTGTTACTCTTCCTTGACTGTATCTCTTAAGGTTGGGTTCATGCAATGTTGAGGATGTCGAATAGGCTACAAATTGTCCCTGATGTAAATGTAGTGGGTGCATAAATTGTTAAAGTTACAGCATCATGAGTCATTCTCCAAGCAATCTTGTGCGCCAAGATTGAGCCTCATGTGTCGAGGTAGTGCGTCAAGGAACCTGAGTTGGACTCAGAAAACTTGGAGTATATTCTTGAGTTGGACTCAAGAATTACTAAGCCTTATGTGTAAATGTTAAGCCTCATGTGTTGAGGTAAGTGCTTTGTATGTCAAAGTGATGATGCTGTACATTCTTGCTTGTCACGGCTAAGGTCTTGTGTGCCAAGGTAGATCCTCATGTGTTGAGGTGGCGCCTCATGTGTTGAGGTAATGCTTTGCATGTTGAAGCATGAATGGTGTGTGATGTACTACTAACCATGGTTGAGATATTAAGTCTCCTCTAGAGATTGGACACCTCTAGAGTGAATTACTTTAGCATATTACCACTTGGAACGATAGTAAAACAAGATGATCCCATCATTGGAAAAATATCCTTAGCATATTTGATATGATAAATAAAGTAAAGATGGCACAAGTGGATCATGCAAATAAGACAAGAGATAAAGATAAGATATGTTAAGATAAGAGAGAACTTGAATTTTTCACTTCATTGATCAAGAAAGATTTCGGTTAATTAAGGAGAACTCAAATTGTTTACTTTAGTGATGTTAACAAGAAAGACTTCAATTAATTAAGAGATAACTCAGATTGTTTACTTCAGTGATGTTAACAAGAAAGACTTCAGTTAAAAGAGTTAACTAAGTGATAACAAAGAACATCTGGTTAACTAAGTGATTGTATGACGACACTTGACTTAACTAAGTATTGGTGTTACGACACTTGAGTTAGTAAACTAACTAAGTGATCTAGCATCTAGTTGGAAGGTGAATTCATCTTAAAGTCAAAAGGCTATGAATTAAGCCAAGAATGAGATGTATGATACACTTGTAATGCATGCTTTGATGAGGTCAAGGTGAAGAGCGAATCTCTCTTGAACAAAGTGTGCATGTGAGCAAAACTACGAATTGGTCTTAGTGCAGAATCAACTGCTAGCTTCTTCTATTATTCTCTCTTCTCTCTTGCTCTGTGATTGTACCAGGGGTACTTGGTATTTCTCTTTGATAATGCACCAGGGGTGCTTGATGTAATATACTCATTGTAAAGACATTCTCTGCTATCTATTTTAAGGAATATTTTGTTGGGGTTTTCTCCCTCAAGTACTGGAGGGTTTCCCCAAGGTAAATATTGTGTCTCATGTGAATGCTTATGCTTTTGATTATTCATTGATTTCAAGTTCTTCTATAATTATGAAGTTAAATATCAAAAATTAATATGGTATCAGAGCTCAGGGAATGAATGAGATAGGTTTTGTAGTCAAGCTTGAGCCTACGTTGATCCTGAGTGGCAAGAGTTGAGCATGGTACTTGAATAATAATGGATTCAATCTCAATAAGACCGGAAGAATGACTTGAAGGAACTTCGAACTTCAATACTTGGAAGGCCGAGCTTCTGAATATCTTGGAAGAGCATGATCTAGATGGATACATATCCAATGTTGTTGAAGATCTTACTTCTAATGATGGGCGCATTACTTTCAAGAAGAATCAATCCAAAGCAAAGAGAAACATGTTTTTATTTTGTGAAAGACAATTTGGTGCCGATGATTACTCTATTGAAGACTGCAAAGGAGTGTTTCGACACCTTGACAAATATTTATGAGAAGAAGGCTCCCATTCAAAAGAGAGCCCTGAAGAAAAATATCCGTAATCTAAATATGGAGAAGGAAGAAATGGTTGCTTCCTTCTTCATAAATATCTCTCAAGTAAGAGATCAACTCATGAGCATTGGAGTTACTGTCGAATATGATGATCTTATTCAGACTGCTGTCAATGGTCTTCCATCCTCATGGGAGACATTCTTGGTTGTTTTTAATGGTCGAGAAGTGCAACCAAACTTTGAAATATTGTGGCATGATTTCCTTCAAGAAGAAGTGTGAATTCAAAGCAAAAATGCTTCCTCCAAAGAAGAGAACCTTGCTCTTATGGAAAGGACAAAGAGAGGAAAGAAATACTTTTCTCAGTTAAACTTTCCTCATCAAAATTAAAAAGAATACAACAAGAAATTTGATAATTCTAAATTGAAATGCTTCAACTGCAATAAGAAGGGCCATTTTGCAAGAGGTTGTTGTGCAAAGCAAAGAGGAAAGTTCAAGGGTAGATTTCATGTTTTTACTGCTATAGAATATGAACCTACAAGAAAGAATTCTTCCAATAATCAAGAGACAAGGAAGGATTAATATCTTCTCTCGGCTCTAGATGGATCCATTACCACTAGTGCTGAGATATGGCTAGTGGATAGTGGCACATCAAAACCCATGACTAGATATAGGAGTTGCCTATCACAGATCTGAAGGAAAAGAAGTTCTCCTGTCGGGTGGAGCTTGGAGATAATACCACATATTCGATCCAAGGAGTTGGATCGACTTCCTTTCAATTGAATTCAGGTTATGTACTCCATGTTCATGATATTTTGTATGTTCTTGGTCTAAAGAAAAACCTCTTGTCTATTTCAGTTCTAGAAGATAAAGGTTTCATAGTAATATTGATGGACAAGAAAGCGCCCTTGTGGACTAAGAATTCAGACTTGAACTTTGTAGCTATGATTGGAGTTAGAGAGGTAGGTCTATACAAAGTTCTTAGAAAGCTCATTAAAGCCACAATCCATGACATGGTTAGTCCTTGTTGATGAATATTGTAACTTCTAAGAATATTATATTTGTACATTATTATTCCGGAGATGTTTCATTCCTCCGAGGTAACCCTATTATGTATCCGGAGATGATTTTTCCTCCGATGGGTTGTGGTAACTAGGGTTATTAGACCCACCATGTGGGGGTCGGCCCTGATCTTATATTTTAGGGGTTATTAGACTTCTCTAGGAGAGGCCGGCCCCATTAGGGTTTTTAGTCAGTCAGGATCTAATATAAATAGAGGAGGTGAGCTCCTCATTAGATACACTTGTACAACTCAGAAAAGTAGCGCACTTGTCTGGGAGGTCTGCTAAGGAGATAGAGAAGGAGGGAGCACATCTTGTATTTTGGTTGATCATCTTATTGAGGAAAGCTTTACTGGGTTTTCTACCCCATGAGGGTTTCCCAGGGTAAATTTTGTGTCTATCTTGTGATTATGTTTCTTTCAATGATTTTTCTAGTCTATTTGGTTTAAACTTAATATGGTATCAGAGCTAGCCTGAATAGGACATCTTTCACAAGGTAAGAATATCTCTCTCTCTCTCTCTCCGGTGAAAATTAGGGTTTCAGCAAAAAGTTGTTATAGTTGAATTCTGATTACATGGCTGGATAGCCCTTCTCAAAACCAATCTTTTGAGCCCTAGATCGAACTTTTTGGTTGGGTAGAACTCCAGGAAAGTCAAACCCTAGTTTTACCAAAAGTGCGATAAACCAGAAATTGGTTTCAGCAAAAAGTTGTTATTGTTGAATTCTGATTACATGGCTGGATAGCCCTTCTCAAAAACAATCTTTTGAGCCCTAGATCAAACTTTTTGGTTGGGTAGAACTCCGGGAAAGTCAAACCCTAGTTTTACCAAAAGTGCGATAAACCAGAAATTCTGTCCCAGGATCCGGAAAAGTAAAAAGGTAATATTTCTGGGTAAGTACTACTCTGTCTCTTATCTCTTGGACTCCCCCAAGAGAAGATGGCTCCAAACACTAAGCTTGAAGACAAGCTTGAAGGTATAGAGAATTTTCGAGCATGGAAATACAGAATTGGTCTCATTCTTGAAGAGAATGATCTTGCTCATTATGTCAAGGATGAAGTTGCAGAACCGGAAGGAGATGAAGCCAAAGAGAAGCATAGGAAGGATTTGATTAGGGCAAAGAGAATCATAGCTGATTCTATTAAAGACCACTTGATTCCCCAAGTGGCCTCCAAGAAGACTCCAAAGGAAATGTATGATGCCTTAGGAAGGATGTATGAAGGAAAGAACATCAATAGGAAGATGAACCTAAGGACTCAGTTTAAGAATACCAAGATGCACAAAGGAGAATCCATTCAAGATTACTTCTCAAGGGTCTCTCTAATCAAGGAGCAACTAGATGCCATTGGTGATACTCTTGATGAAGATGAACTTGTGATGACTGCTCTAAATGGTCTCACTAGACCTTGGGAATCATTCATACAAACCATGTGTGCCAGAAAGAAAGCATGAAGTTTGATGTAGTATGGGAGGATTGTGTTCAAGAAGAGGCTAGGGTAGCCAACAGAGAATCTCTTCTCAAAGAGGATGACCAAGCCTTGGCCACCCACACCAAACGAGGAAAAAGGGGTCTCTTCAAGAAAGTGAACCACAAAAGGTATCAACCCTCTCATAGATTCAAAAGGAAAGGAGGAACAAACTCAGAAAGAGACCTCTCCACAGTCCAATGTTTTAATTGTCTTAAACTAGGACACTATGCTAGAGACTGTACTTTACCAGAGAAGAAGAAGAAAAATTTTGTCCACAAAAGACATCATGCACATATGGCAGAAGATGATAGTGAAGAAGAAGAAGGAGAAGAAGAAGAAGAAGAAGAAGAGGAAAGGCCTCAAAGGAAAAGATCTAAAGCAAAGAAAGAAGATCCAGAAGAATATGTCCTATTTTCTGCACTCTCTGGATCTGTGTCTCCTGGTGAAGGTACATGGCTCATTGACAGTGGTGCTTCAAAGCACATGACAGGACAAAAGAAAACCCTCTCAAGAATTGAAGAAAAGTCTTCACCACAAAAGGTATCTCTAGGAGATGATTATCAATATCCCATCAAGGGAATTGGTGAAGCAAGCTACAAGCTTGATTCTGGAACACCCTTAAAAATGAAAGAAGTTTTATATGTACCAGGTTTAAAGAAAAACCTACTCTCTATCTCAGCACTAGATAAGAAAGGTTTTAGAGTGGCTTTCATTGATGGACAAGTACTCATGTGGTCCAAAGGAAAATCAATTAAAGATGCAGTTGTCATTGGTGAAGAAGAATAAGGTCTCTATAAGCTCAAGGGTCATCCAGAAGTTGCCCTTGCTCATGAAATCTCTAGCCCCAGTGAGCTATGGCATAGAAGATTAGCTCACATTAACTACAAAGCCTTACCCTATGTAAGCAAGGTGGTCATAGGATTAACAGACGTGAAGGCTGATCATGATGGCTCATGTAAAGGATGTAAGAAAGGGAAGAATGTCAAGAACCCCTTTCCAAAGAGTGAAACAAAGATTAAGAACATTTTGGAGCTAATACACTAAGATGTATGTGGACCAATGCCCACCACTTCTCTAAGTGGGTTTGAATACTATCTTTCATTCATTGATGACTATTCAAGGAAAACTTGGATATACTTTCTAAAAGGTAAGAATGAAGTCTTTGGAAAGTTCAAAGAGTTCAAGGCTCTAATAGAAAATCTCTCAGAAAAAAGAATCAAGATTCTCAGAACAAATAATGGCGGAGAATATACTTCAAAAGACTTTGAAGACTTTTGTAAAGAAGCCGGAATGGGGTTGCTGAGAGGAAAAATAGAACCATCATGGAAGCTGTAAAGACTATGATACATGACCAAGATCTTCCCATGTATCTATGGGCTGAAGCAGCCAAGACAGCAGTATATGTGCAAAATAGACTATTCCATAGTGCTCTTGATTTCAAAACTCCAGAAGAAGTGTTTACAGGAAAGAAGCCTGAGGTAAGTCATCTTAAAATATTTGGGTGTCCTGTGTACATCCACATTCCAAAAGAAAAGAGAACCAAGTTGGATCCTTCTGGTAAGAAGGGAATATTTGTTGGTTATTGTGAATCATCCAAAGCCTTCAGAATTTACATACCAGGTTTTCATCATATAGAAATAAGTAGAGATGTAACATTTGATGAAGAAACAGCTCTCAAGAAATCTAGGAAGTGCCAACTTGAAGAAATCTATGAAGAAGATACATCTCCTAGAATCACAGAGGCTGTGCACATCCCTGAAGATGATTCACTGAGGATCATGACATGTTGGAACCACAAGAACCTCCTATTACAGATTTATCTAAGAAAAGAAGGCCAGCATGGGCTAGAGATATTATTCAAGGAGCTGAAAGATATGGAGCTCCTGAAGGCTCCACTAGAGAAAGAAAGAAACCAAAGCTAGTGTCCAACTATATGGCCTTGATGTGTGATCTTGTGGATCAACAACCTACTAGAGTATGAAGAGGCAGCTCAGAAGAAAGAATGGATAGAGGCAATGACAGAAGAATATCAGTCAATAATGAAAAATGATGTTTGGGATGTAGTTCCCAAACCAAAAGATAAAAGTGTGGTTTCTTCCAAATGGATTTTCAAGATAAAACATGCTGCAGATGGTAGCATTGAAAAATATAAGGCAAGATTTGTAGCCAAAGGATTCTCTCAGAAGGAGGGAATTGACTATGAAGAAACATTTGCACCAGTTGCTAGGTATACTTCAATTAGAACTATCATGGCACTTGCATCTATGATGAAGTGGAAATTACACCAAATGGATGTTAAGACAGCTTTTCTGAATGGTGTAATTGAAGAATAAGTGTACATAGAGCAACCACAAGGATTTGAGGTTAAAGACGGAAGAACTCATGTATGCAAACTGAAAAAGGCATTATATGGGTTGAAGCAAGCTCCCGGGGCTTGGTACGGAAGGATTGACAATTTCTTAACTAGCATGGGTTTTACCAAGAGTAAAGCTGACCCAAATCTTGATCTCAAAGTGATGGATGATGAACCAGTTATATTGTTGTTATATGTAGACGATCTATTTCTAACCGGAAATGAGAAACAAATTATTGAAAGCAAGAAGAAGCTTTCTTCAGAATTCGAGATGAAAGATCTCGGATTAATGCACTACTTCTTAGGTCTAGAAGTATGGCAAGAACCAAAAGGAATCTTTCTAAATCAAGGTAAGTATGCTGTGGAGATTTTAAAAAGGTTTGATATGTTGGAGTGTAAACCCATGGCCACTCCCATGGACTCCAACTTGAAGTTATTAGTTAATGACTCATCGAAACTAGTGGACCTAACTCTATATAGACAAATCATTGGGTCATTGATGTATTTGACAAATACTAGGCCAGATATATGCTTTGCTGTAAATACCCTAAGTCAATATCTTGTAGAACCTAGAAAGGTTCATTTAATAGCTGCAAAGCATGTAATGAGGTACCTAAAAGGTACATTAGATTTTGGTCTATATTATCTTGGAGGTCATGAACTCAGATTACATGGTTACTCAGATTCTGATTGGGAAGGAAGTGTCTCAGACAGAAAGAGTACATTAGGTGGATGTTATGGTCTTGGATCTTCCATGATCTCATGGTTCAGTAAGAAACAATCTAGTGTGGCCCTCAGTACTGCTGAAGCAGAATATATAGCTGCCTGCTCTGCCAGCTGTGAAGCAGTATGGCTTCGGAAGCTATTATCTGGAGTGTTTGACTTAGAAATGGATCCCACTGTGATTATGTGTGACAATCAAAGCTGCATTAAGATGACAGAAAATCCTGTATTCCACGATAAGTCAAAACATATAGAGATCCGATACTTTTATATACGAGATATGGTGCAGAGAGGAGCTATCAAGCTCGAGTATGTGAGCACTGAGGATCAAATTGCTGATATCTTGACCAAGCCTCTGTCTCGAGTGAAATTTGAATACTTCCGAGACAAGCTTGGTGTAGTTCAAAAAGAACCCTCCTCGAAAGGGGGAGTAGTATAGTCACTGATGATGAGATTGTCTCATCGAACAGCAAAGTCGATGATGAGGTTACCTGTTCACTACACCTAGTTACTTAAAAATATTTATATTTAGGACTCTTATATTTAGAATACTTAGTTTTACTTATACATGCTTTTGATGATAGATGTATTAGTGAGAATACATGCTTTTGATGATAGATGTATTAGATGTATTAGTGAGAATACATGCTTTTGATGATAGATGTATTAGTGAGAATACATGCTTTTGATGATAGATGTATTAGATGTATTAGTGAGAATACATGCTTTTGATGATAGATGTATTAGTGAGAATACATGCTTTTGATGATACATGTATCGACTAATGTACTTGTATGGTTGAGGATACTTGTACTTGTAGTGATGAGAATACATGTGAGGATTGTATCATCCGTGAACACACGTTCTAAAGTGAGCCATAGACAGGTGTCTTCGAGAAAGAAGAGGGATTGTATCATCCTTGAACACACGTTCTAAAGTGAGTCGTAGGCAGGTGTCTCCGAGAAAGAGGAGGGATTGTATCATCCTTGATCACACATTCTAAAAAGAGCCGTAGATGTATGTCTTCGAGAATGAAGTCCTTGGTGGACATGTGAGGATTGGATCATCCTTGGACTTTAGTCCTAAAGAGAGCCGTAGACATGATGTCTCCGATAATGAAGTCCTGAATGAACAGGTAGGGGATTGTATCTTCCCCGGACTTCGGTCCCATAATTGAGCTGTAGACATGATGTCTCTGATAATGAAGTCCTGAATGAACAGGTAGGGGATTGTATCTTCCCCGGACTTCGGTCCCAGAATTGAGCCGTAGACATGATGTCTCCGATAATGAAGTCCTGAATGAACAGGTAGGGGATTGTATCTTCCTCGGACTTCGGTCCCAGAATTGAGCCGTAGACTGGGTCTCCGATAATGAAATCCTGAATGAACAGGTAGGGGATTGTATCTTCCTCGGACTTCGGTCCCAGAATTGAGCCATAGAGTGGGTCTCTGATAATGAAGTCCTGAATGAACAGGTAAGGGATTGTATCTTCCCCGGACTTCGGTCCCAGAATTGAGCCGTAGACTGGGTCTCCGATAATGAAGTCCTGAATGAACAGGTAGGGGATTGTATCTTCCCCGGACTTCGGTCCCAGAATTGAGCCGTGGACTGGGTCTCCGATAATGAGGTCCTGAATGAACAGGTAGGGGATTGTATCTTCCCCGGACTTCGGTCCCAGAATTTAGCCGTAGACTGGGTCTCCGATAATGAAGTCCTGAATGAACAGGTAAGGGGATTGTATCTTCCCCGTACTTTGGTCCCATAATTGATCCGTAGACTGATGTCTCTGAGAATTGAAGATAGGTACATGTGAGGACTACATCGTCCATGAACTGGGTTCAAAATGTACGTGATGGGATTGCATCGTCCCTAGACATGAGACTTGTCTTAAAGTGATAAGGACTGATCATCCTGGAACTTGATCTGGATTGTATCATCCATGGACCTATGTCCTAAAGAGAGCAGGATTGATCATCCTGTAAACTGATGATCGTGTGATGACGATGTTGATGATCGTGTGATGACGATGCTGATGATCATGTGATGACGATGTTGATGATCGAGTGATGACGATGTTGATGATCGTGTGATGACGATGTTGATGATCGTGTGATGACAATGCTGATGATCGTGTGATGACTATGCTGATGACATTGATGTTCCAGTAATTGGTTGAGTTACTGATGATAATGAATTGAAGAAAGCTTCCGATGATTTATAGATGTATCATGTATGATGTAGTAGATGACTCCTTGCTCCTGCAGACGTTGTTATAATATCCTTCTCGTTAAGGGGGAGTGTTGAATATTGTAACTTCTAAGAATATTATATTTGTACATTATTATTCCGGAGATGTTTCATCCCTCCGAGGTAACCCTATTATGTATCCGGAGATGATTTTTCCTCCAATGGGTTGTGGTAACTAGGGTTATTAGACCCACCATGTGGGGGTCGGCCCTGATCTTATATTTTAGGGGTTATTAGACTTCTCTAGGAGAGGTCGGCCCCATTAGGGTTTTTAGTCAGTCGGGATCTAATATAAATAGAGGAGGTGAGCTCCTCATTAGATACACTTGTACAACTCAGAAAAGTAGTGCACTTGTCTGGGAGGTCTGCTAAGGAGATAGAGAAGGAGGGAGCACATCTTGTATTTTGGTTGATCATCTTATTGAGGAAAGCTTTGTTGGGTTTTCTACCCCATGAGGGTTTCCTAAGGTAAATTCTGTGTCTATCTTGTGATTATGTTTCTTTCAATGATTTTGCTAGTCTATTTGGTTTAAACTTAATACTTGTGAATTGTGGCATAGGAGGCTTGGTCATCTTCATTTCAAAGCGCTACCTGGCTTATAGAATATGGTAAAAGGTATGCCTCTATTTCAATCTGATCCTGATGTTATTTGTAGAGGTTGTTTTCTTGGTAAGAACATCAAGAAAATATTTCCAAACTATAATAAAATATCTAAAGGGATCCTGAACTTGATCCATTCAGATCTATGTGGTCCCATGTCTACACCATCCTTGAGTGGTTATCTGTACTATGTGCTTTTCACAGATGACTTCTCTCGCAAGTCATGGATCTATTTTCTGAAGGAAAAGAGTAAAAATTTCAACAAGTTTCAAGAGTTTAAAGCACTAGTTGAGAATCAAACTGGAAATAAAATTCGTGCTTTGAGATCTGATAATGGAGGAGAGTTCGAGTCTCATGAGTTTAATGACTTCTCCCAAGAGGCGGGGATAAGAAGACAACTGATTGTACCTTAAAACCCCCAGCAGAATGGGGTGGCTGAAAGAAAGAACATGACAATATGTGAGGCTGCAAAAGCTATGATGTGTGATCAGGATCTGCCCACCTCCTTATGGGCATAAGCCTCAAACACTAATGTTTATATTCATAACAGAAGCCTGCATACTATCTTGGGAAAGAAGATTCCTGGAGAAGTTTTCACTGGTGAAAAAATAGATGTTGGACATTTGAATATTTTCGATTGTCCTTTCTACATTCATGTGCCAAAATAGAAGAGGAAAAAGATGGAGCCATTGTTGACGGGAAAATCTACCCTATAGCAAGGAAACTAATGCTATCAACTTGGTTGGGGTGACAGGTAAGTGTATTGATGATATTACAAATGTGTTTATGAAAAGAAATAAACTATGGATTTTGGAAACACACCTTTCAATCGAAGTTTGATCCCAGCTTTTACTTGATCTTGTGTTCAACCTCCAAATCCACCTTCCTTCCAGTAAACCTGCAATAACAATACCTTTCTCAAAGCATTTTGGACAACATATAAAGCTTGAAAGAAACAAAATAATGTTTAACATTCAGCATTGACCAAAACAGATCCAAATTAAGATGCCATTTCATAACACATTTAAGTTGGAACAAGAAAGACACTTCAACCTTTATTTGTCAAAAGTAGAATGATGTACAAGTATACCTGATCATGAAACAGGCTCCTGCAACTTGATTCTGGGCTCTTGCTCTTCTCTGGCTTGGATGTCTTCAGCATCAACTCCTCCAATGCAATCTTCTCTCTTTGTCTCAAAGTTCCTCCATTAATTCATCTCATCATCTAGGTTCTAACCCCTCTCCTTTAATCTTCTTTGTATTTATAAGATTGGAGAAGTGGTTTAGGTCGATGTACAGTTATGGAGGAAGTTGGAGGAGTTAGGAAACTACCAGCAACTAATCCTCCTCGAGAAATTAATTTATTTTTTAATCATCTTTTAAGATGTACGCGACTCTTGTTCAATGGAGTAGCGTATAGGGCACTACCTTAATGCTTAACAACTAGCGCTCATTCGATTTTAAATGGTGAGCGCTACTATGCTGAGAAGGAGTAGCGTATACTTGGATATGGGCGCTACTATGATACACTGGAGTAGCGTATGGGCGCTAGTCTCTTTGAGTAGAGTAGCGCTCATATCTCAAAATGATATTTTTTGGGGTTTTCCAGTAATGTCAGGAAATGGAGTGAGTTAAAGTATCATCCAAGGTCAACATGCTCCTCCATCCAAGTTGTCCTTTTGTGTGATCAGCAGCTCAGGGTGATCACGGACGGAGAGGTGCAATTTTGACCTATAACAGATGCCCCCTAATGTGTGAGGTCAGAGGGAAACGATGGCCGAAATAAATTATAATCCAAAGCCAGAGGAGGAGCAAAGAACCGCAGAAAACAAGTTACAAGAAACCTGCAACAAAGATCAAGGTCAGCGAGCAATTACATTGTTGACATCATATAGATGTGTAGTGTGATACAACATGATCTCCGATACATAACAAGGAGATGTATATAAATCATGGCCACTTGAAATACAAGCGTGGATCCATGTCAAACTGAGAGATCATAGCCATAACAACAAACTGGATCTATGTCTCATGGAGAGCCAAATATAAGTGGGGCTCAGTCTTGCGCAACTTGGGTGATAACAAAATGAGGTAATGTCATCCAAAATCCCAAGGTCTTCATCCCAAAACAACCCTAGGTACAAACCCTAACCATGTGAATAGATGAGTTGATAGTCGAACATGGGGGGTATCGTTTGATTACCGGTCATTGATGTATACCGTTAACAAACGCGAGGACTTCCACCGATAATGATGATGGGGTCCAAGGTAACAAGTACGATTCGCCAAATGTGAATAGATGGACTTGGAGTCGAACACTTGGGAATCCTGTCAAAGGAGAGACATTGATGTATTCTCATCATTCAACAGCGAGGAAAATTGCCGCTGGTGACTGCAATCTCCAAGGTACTAACCGAAACTCTAAACTTCAATCCTGGAATAATGAGTGATGTCGATGGGAAGAAGTCCGTTGGAAGGGAGGCCTTAAGGCATCCTCCATCATCCAACTCGAGGAACATTCAACTAGTAAGAGCTGATGTGGAATAATATGTAACAAAACTGACACTAGGAAGGCCGACACATGAGGTCAAGGTAAACTGCAGAATGGCCGACACAGGGTAGATCCTTGAACATTGAGCACGACACAAAGTGACTCAGGCAGTTTCTGACATAATGGGGTAAATCATAAGTCTGAAATGCAAGAGACATTAGCAGACCCTCCATATGGTTGGAAGAATAACCAACCGGGGGAGTAAATAACTCGGAGGAAAGGTTCACCCTGAGGTCAAAAAACTAAACCCAACCGACAAGATAGACTCAAGTAGGTGCTGTGTTCAAGAATAGAACTTGACTGAAACTGCCTTTTGACAATGAAGATATGATATGTCTTTCCCGTTCCTTATTCTTTTTAGATAAAAGAATACCCTTCTTGTTGTTTTAATGAGTCCAAGAAAGAATGAAAACTCAATAGATCCAACCATGTAACTAGTTTAACGAGCCCATGGGAGGAAGACTCAGGACCTTCTTCATTATGAAGAAGAGATAGAAGATTACTCTATATTTACTGATCCCTGGATTTTAATATCGAGCCGAGATCTGTTCTTGCTCGCCGGTGTTTTCAATTTTAAGGAGTCTGAAAAACTTAAACAATAACTCCATATATCTGCTCGTGGATTTTAGTATCGAGCCCAAGCAGATTAATGCTCGCCGGTGTTTTCCTATTTATAGAGTCTGAAAAACTTAAACAATCCTCTTTTTACCTATCTGTGGATTTTATATCGAGCATGGATTGGTCTATGCTCGGCAGTGTTTTCTTGCTTATAGAGTTGAAAAACTTAAACAGTCCTCTACTTACCCTCTCGTGGATTTCACATCGAGCCCAAGTAGGTGAATGCTCGCTTGGTATTTTCATGTTTAGAGAGCCTGAAAACCCTAAAGAGAGGCTCCAAAAGGTCCTTTTTCGTACAGTTAGTCTCCTCCCCCGAAAAAGTATAAAACAATGAAAGGAGAACTCTTCTAGCGCATACAAGAGTATACCTAGAGTATACCTTTTCCGTAGTTAATCCACCTAGGCCCGGAAAAGGGGTAATTCTATACCTAAAGTGGATGAGCCTTCGGGTACTTTAACGAGCTCGAAGAGGACAAACTTGCTCGGCAATCTTGTTTAGGTTTAAATAGTCCAAACAAGAGCTTAAAATGACTTAAAGGTCAGCTTCTAAGATCATAGTTTCATACTCTGCCAAAACTAGGTCTTCAACAAAGTATTAGTCGATGCGGAAAAAATCTCGAATGATATATGAATTTGAAATATTTAGCTAGTTGACAAGGTCTATCATCAAGAAATTTTAAACTTAGGAGACGAATCCGACAAAAATTAAGTGAAAATTGAACTTGGATCAATATTATACCGTATTGTGTGTTTCAATTGATTAATTAGGGTTTTTTGAAAGTTTTGAAACTATAGAAAATTAACAATTATGGGTAAAAATCAAAATCCAATTTATATATAATTTCATTTTTAAAAAATCAATTTTCAATTTGTTTTGTAGGGCAAAGATTGGGGCAACCTTTGGCAATTTTCAAATCTCCGTGGCGATCAAACTAAGCATCCAACCGTCAATTTTCCTCCACCAAGTAAGTTAAAATCCACCTGACTTGCATTTTCATGGTTTATTTTTCAATTTTTGAGCAAAAAATGGCTTGCAACGTGATGCTCATAAGTGTTTCTACGCGGGCGCTACTGTGTAACCACAGCAGTAGCGTATAAACGCGATGGGCGCTACTGTGCTGAAGCAGAGTAGCGCCCATACGCGACTGTGTAGTATACACAGTAGCGTACACTTTGGCAAGCCTACCTACAAGCGCCGAGACTCAAAAAAAATTGGTTTTTTGTGCAAGATGGTCCTTCAATGGAGGGAGAGGGAGCATGAGGACATGGATAGGTTGGCCATGCAAGATCCAGCTACCCTCCATGCTCTCCGAAGATGCGGTTTGTTGAAGTTTTATCGAACCGTAAACATGAGGGCCTTAAACAAACTGTTTCGAAGACTTATTCAGTATTGGGATGTGGATACTAACACCTTTGTCATCCGTGGGAAAACTCTGGAGCTCACTGTTGATGACATATATTTCATTACTGGTCTCTCGAGGAGAGGAGATGTGATCAATCTGAAAGGGTCTTCTCGGGTGGGTGTAAGGTCTGTGCAAGAGTATGTAAATACATATTGTGTTACTGGAGCTGAGAAATCGGGAAGCCAAGTCTTGATTTCAACTATTGATGGTCTCCCTTTGAAAGTGATAGTGAGCATGATCAACCGAGTGGCAGGTAGTGCTTCACAACACTTAGCTTCCAGGCACTCTATGCATATTGGTGTACAATGCTTACATGGTCATGTTTATGATTGGAGTACTAGTTTACTGGCAAACATGAAATCTCAATTGACAGGTTGCAAATCCGGCACAATGAAGAATTTTGGGTACGGTAGCATTTTGTGTACTTTCTTCTTTGAGAGGATGCCTGCTATTAGTTTGGGGATGCCTCTACCACAGGTTAACCCCCGTGAGCCCAGATTAGGCTGTTGGGGTGACATATTCCTCCGCCAAGGTGGTGGGGAAAGTCACTACTGTTATCATACTGATGATTTCTGGGGGTGTTGGGAGAGGCAAGTACCCGCTTTCGAGCGGTTTCCATATGCTGGATTGGATTTCCGTCATGATCCAGAGCTGGTGCTTCCTCCAGGTGGAGCCTGGGGAGATATTGGTATGTTTAAATTTTGAGGTTTATTTAATTTTTTCAAACTTTTTCAAGTATTTTATTTTTATGAATGAGTTTTGAAGTTCTAATCAAGTGTCATATGCAGATGTGGGGCCTGTTCGTCCTAAGGGACATCCTACCATCTATGTGAGGCCAGCTGATATTACTGCAGCAGATGCTATGTTGGGAACCCTAGAGAGAAAAATAAGTCGGTTCACTCACGAAGTTCCTGCATGCCGTATGGATCAGATACCTGTTGATATGCAGGAAGATGTTGTTGGGGTGCCCCCGGCATGGCTTAGAGTGTTGCGGAGGATCGCTAGGCTAGTAATATGCTATCGCAATGCGGTAGATGATGATGAGGTCCCTCCTTCTCCATAGGAGAGGAATACATTCTATGTATATATTTTTGAGGCTACTATGCCCAGCATTTGTACTTTTATGACTTGACTTGATAAACTCGTGACTCAAAACTCATATATTTTTTGATACAGTATCGGCTATATACAGTATCAGTTATTTACATGTGTATGTGTTTTAATTTTATGTGTGCAATGTGGTTTATGACAATGTATGATGCAAATGCCAGTCTAACACATAATTTGCTAATGAATCAACTAAAGTGTTTAAACTTCTTGGAATGTGTTCATATCTGATAGAATCAAATTGTCTTTCCAAAAGTCTAACTCGTAGAAACTAACGTAGGAATCCCGGATCCCTAATCTGATAGACACCTGTTAACTGAAATACAATTAATTGTGAGTCAAGCCTTACCTCCAGGTATGAAATGCCATGACTGAGAGCATCTCGGAGAAGTTCTATAACTGCACTATATTCAGCTACATTATTCATGGTAGGACCCAAACAAACCCCCCCCGAAGAGACAAGTTGGTCAGCGGGTGAATAAATGACCCAAGCTGCTGCAGCCAACTGACAGGTGTGGCGACTGGCGCCATCAGCAAACCCTAGGAAATGTTCGGTTGACATCTGGTACATGAAAACAAAACACACATAAGAATACCTAACGAGCATAACAAAAACTAGCTTTACAAAAATATACAGCTATTTTACAAGAAAAAGTATTTCAGCCTAGGCGTAGTACTTCTTCAGGTAGAGCCCATTTCTAGGCTCGGCCAACTTATTACCTTCGTAATCTACCAGTTCGTAGGCACCTTTCTTCAATACTTTGGAAATTATAAAAGGTTCGAGCCACCTGGATTTGAATTTTCCAGGTCCTAAGGGTTCTTTGTCTTGATCCCAAAGTAAGACCAAGTCTCCTTCACTAAAAACCCTAGGTTTGACGGATTTGTCGTACTGTCCTTTGACTCATTTTTTGTGAACCTAGTTTGTTGTAAGCGCGTCGCGGCGTTGTTCATCCAAATGTTCTAAGTGTAACAAACGCTCTTCTAGTATTGAAGTGTCTGGTAGTAACTGAACTGCTAGTTTTAGCGAAGGAATCTCGCATTCAATTGGTACGACTACTTCTATCCCATGCACAAGTTGAAAGGGAGAGAAACTGGTAGCAGTCTTAACGTTGGCTCGGTAAGCCCAAAGAGCCAGGTACAGCATGATGTGCCAGTTATTTCTACTGGCATTAACAGTTCTTTGCAAAATAACCTTTAAAGTTTTGTTCACGGCTTCAACTTGTCCATTCGCCTGTGGATAGTATGAAGACGAATGTTCTTGTCGAAAACCAAGCATTGTATACAACTCAGTCATCATGCTATTTTGGAAATGACTGCCATGATCAGTCACTATCTCTTTAGGTATGCCAAACCGTGCTATGATCTGATTAAACACGAAATAAGCAGCGGTTTCTCCATCTGCCTTAACAGTAGGCATCGCCTCTGCCCACTTAGTAAAGTAGTCAATGACAACGATGATGTAATGATGTCCTCCAGCCGAAGCCGGATTTCATGTCATGTAATCAACCCCCCATTTTGTGAAGGGACCTGCTATAATTACAGGATGAAGAGGAGCTGGGTGTGCCCTCATTTTCTTAGTGAAAAACTGACACGGTTGACAGTGTTTCACCGCTTCCACACAATCTTTAAAGATCGTGGGCCAAAAATATCCAGCACACAGTATCTTCTGAGCTGTTACCAACCCGGAAAGATGTCCCCCACAAGCTCCACTGTGGGCATCATTTAATACTGCTTCGGCTTCTTCCCGAGTTAAGTAGCGTCATAAAATGGAATCTACCCCACGTCGATATAAAGTATCTGAGATGATAAGGTAGTTCTTCGCATGGCTTTTGAGCTTGCGTCGCTCTTCTCGAGAAAAAGTGGTAGGACACCTCAAAGTCTAGAGATATACTAAGATATCTCCGTACCATGGGTCAGAGGAAGCGATGAGGAAGATATGTTCGTCAGGGAATGATGTTTCTTCCTCAACGCGTTCCAAGTCACTTGGAAATTCTGAGATTAACTCAGCGAACACTAGTGATTTTTTTGATTTGGCTGATTGGAATACCAAATTGAATTCCTGTAGGATCACAATCCATTTATTGTATTTCCCACCGATGATTCATCGGGTGAGAACGTACTGGAAAGGATTGACTTCTGCTATCACAGTAGTAGGTCGTAAAAGTATATAGTGACGAAGCCTCTGTACCGCATAGACCGCAGCAAGTGCTAACTTCTCAACGTGCGAGTATTTAACCTCAGGGGCTATCAATGCGCGAGAAAGATAGTAGACAACATGTTCTTGGAGCATATCGTCTTCCTGAACCAAAACTATACCAATTGTAGTAAGAGATGCTGCCAGGTATAAAAGAAAATCTTTTGAGTAATCTGGCGGGCTCAACAAGGGTGCTGAAAGGAGTGCCTTTTTTAAAGCTTCAAAGGATGCTTGAGCAGTTTCATCCCACACAAAGTAGGAGTCTTGTTTGAGTAGCCTCATAAAACCTTTGGTAATTTTAGCGTAGTTTATGATAAATCGCCGTAAGAAATTGGACATGCCTTGCACACTTTGAAGTTGTCGCAAGGTGCGAGGAGGAGGCAGATTTACAATCGCCTCTACTTTAAGTGGGTCAACCATTATGCCACGATTGGAGACAATGAAACCCATTAAACGTCCCGATTCGACACAGAACACACACTTATTCGGATTCAAACGAATCTTATATTTTCTGCATCTTTCAAACACTTGTCTAAGGTGGGCCGGATGGTCCCATCTCTTTCGAGATCGCGCCGGGAGGTCATCCAAGTAAGGTTCCACAATGTGTTTGATATCATGAAAAGCAAAATTCATCGCTCGCTGGAAGGTAGCTCCAGCATTCTTCAAGCCAAATGGCATTTTCCGATAAGCAAAGGTCCCCCAAGGGTAAATAAAAGCTGTCTTATGCTGGTCTTCGGGTTTGATTTCTATTTGATTGTATCCTGAAAAACCATCCATGAAAGAGAACATCTCATGTCCCGCATAAGCATCTATAATTTGATCGATAAATGGTGTGGGATAGTTGTCTTTCGGACAAGCTTTGTTTAAATCATGAAAGTCAGTACAAACTCTAATAGTGCCTTGCTTCTTATCAACCGGAACGGGATTTGAAACCCATTCCATCATATCAATCGGATAAATGAAACCGGCTTTGAGCAACTTTTCAACCTCCGCCTTGATGGCGGCGGCTTTTCTAGGGTTCACGAGATGGAGCTTCTGTCTCACAGGTTTCGCGTTAGGGTATGTCGTAATGACATGCTCCACAATGGTTGGGTCGATACCTGGCATCTCCTCATATGACCAGGAAAAAACGTCGCGGAATTCTTTAAAAAATTTTGCATACAGAGCTATCTCTTCTGGAGAACAGTTTGCACCAATAAAAATGTTTTCCACGACCCCAGGTTTGGTGGAAATGTTGATTGGAATTGTTCTCGATATATTGGCCATATTTCCTTCAGCATAAATAGCTCTCGAAGTAGAAGGAAAAGATGACAAATCAACCAATCCACCACAGGGAATTCTCCTCTCTCAATCCTGTCTAGATCTGGAAGCATGTAGGACCTATGATGCATATGTTCCCAAGGTTGGTCCAGGCCCATCATGACTTCTAAGATGGCTTCGTCAGATGGCAAAACCGTATCTAAACAATCGAACGAGTGAGTGGAATTCAGTGACCATGCCGGAGCATAGTCCATATCTGACTCGACAGAGACTGGTGGAGTCATGATATGTTCCATTGTAGTGTGTTGTGTTTCCATATAGGCCACTTCTGCAATGGAGGGAGGCACAAAAGGTTCTGACGTAGTAGGAAGGATTCAAGGATCAGTTCTTAAACCAACCGTAAATGTTTCGGTAGCAGTACCTACATCAGAACACATAAAAAGAACAGGGGAGGGGAGGTCGAAAGTGCCTATTAACGACCCATACAGCCCTGCTCCTAAACTCTCTTTAACGGGGCGGTTTGATCAACTAATGGAATTATGGTTTCCGAAGAAGTCTGGTTGTTTCTCTGAGTGAAAGAAAGTTGATCGACTGTAACAATCTTACCTTCAAATGGGAACATCACCACTCGAAAAACTGCCAATGCAATAGCTCGCATGGCATATGTCCAACTCCTGCCTAATAACATATTGTAATCAAGCGGAGCGTTTAGAACTTCTATTTCAACAGCAACTGTCTTACAGGCCAAAGTGACATCAAATGATGGCAAAACTCCATGTGGACGGAAAGTTCTGCCATCAAATGCATGTAAGCAGTGTGTTGGAAGGGGCTAACTCAGGAGAACCTAGAGCTTTCCAACAGGAAATTGACATTACGCAAGTCGACGCTCCCTCATCTACTACAGCTCGTCTGATGGTCATTGGACCATGAACGACCTCAATCTGAACGGCAACGTGATAGGGCAACCGGTATTTGACATCAGTCATATCAAATCGCGCAGACATGTTGGAGGATTCCATACTCCCAATAGCTGCTAGAAGTGCATTTCATTGTAAAGGACAACTCTGCAAGACTTCTAGAGTAGACATGGCACAAGGGGTCTGGGCTAAATCTTCAACCACATTGTAGTTAGAAGCAGCCCGTGTGTTGGGATTGTGCGATGCCCTCTTCAAGACACCTTTCAGAATCTTGGGCATTGGGTCCACAGGTATGTGGAGTGGAGTGGAGGATTCAGGAATCTCCTTATCCTTTTTCTGCGCTTCCGGGGTATAGTTCCTGGCTCTAGTTTGCAAAAGTGCATTCGAATTAACCATGTTTATAAATGTTTGATCAACCGAAGCGTGCGAAGTGCCCCCAATTTTGGAGGTGCCAGAAGTTGAGCCTTGCCCTTTAGGAAATGGATCTTTCAGGACGACAGGCTTCTTTTCTCTTAAGAGCTTCTGGGATTCTTCTAATAGAGGGAATTGGTGAGTAAGGTGGTTCTGCTTGCAAAGTTTACAAGGGAACTTAACCTTCTTTTCCTCTTTGTTACCCTCTTCGGCATTGTCTTTTTTGGGCTTTTGTTGGTTCCCCTCTCCTTTCTTGCCCTTCTTTTTATTGTTGGGCTGCCAAGGGCCCTTTTGATTGTTCTGAACCTGATTGACAGGCTCAGAAGTAGAAGGAGAGGTTGTGACAGAAGAAATATCTGCAGTCGATTGTTTGACTGATAAGGCGTGAACCTATTTAGTCAGTGCTTCGAAGGCTGCAGAGTCAACTAAACCCACTATGCCGTCAGCATGTGGTCCAGGTTTGGGTCTACTCAGATCAGTGTTCAATCTCGGTGCGTCAGGTATAATCTCGTACAGTAAACCAGATTGTGCATAAACAAGGTCTAACTGTTGAGTCCTTAAGATGGCTTCTTCTTCATTGGATACTCCAAATGTAGCTACTTCCTTAGAAATATAAGGAAGGAGTGATTTCAAGTACCACTCAAGAAGGAACTCCGGAGGTATGTTGGCCTTAATGAGCCTCTTCCGTCTTCGCCACTCCTGAATGTGGTCAGATAAGTGAGTGGCTTTATTTTGTCTAAAAGTAGACAAAAGTTCTGTTCCAGCATCATACCGAACAGGAAGCTGGAAGTGATTCAAAAAGACGGTTGCTAGATCCCCAAAACTAGAGAAAGTAGTCGCAGGTAACTCAATGTACCATTTGGCTGCAGGACCAGTTAAGGTCCTTTGGAACAATCTCAATCTAATGGAATCCTCGTTTAATGAATTGGAAGAACACCATAAGTGGAAAGTAGTGACATGGTCACCAGGGTCTTCACCTGTTTTGCCTTCGAACTTTGGAATGTCCGAAGGTAACTTGGTGGGAACTGATGGCCATGTGGCATTATGACACACAGGATCATTTGTCAGTTTAGAAAGGTTTGGCAAATTTAAAGTTGCCAGAAATGGTAGACAAGGCCGGTAAGATGGTACTTGATAAGGGGAACCACCCATCGTTTGACCCATGAATTGTTGGTAGGGGTTGCCCCCAGCCATTTGGTGATAAGGGTTGTTTCCGGCCATGTGCTGATAGGAGTTTCCACCTACCATCTGTTGATAGGGGTTGCCCCTAGCTACTTGTTGGTAGGGGTTACCCCCAGGTATTTGTTCGTAGGGGTTGCCCCCTGCCATCTGTTGTTGTTGTGCAAAAGAGTTATTAAAATTTCCCCACCCATACGAAAGTGGATTAGTGCTTTGCGGATTCGTCCACTGTCGCAGGGTGTTAGCCCCGCCATATTGCTGGTTAAAGATATTACCCCCTCCCCCTGAGAATAAGGAAAAGGGGATGTTACCTGCAGGCATATTACCTTGATTCATGTTAGGGCCTACAAAGGTATTGAAACCAGTAGAAGCTGATGTGGACGGTGCAGTCATGGTGCCCATGACTGGCATGTTTGCAGAATCACTTGGTCCTACCACAGGTGTGGAAACCCAAGTACTAGGAATCTGATATAACGGTTGAGAAGCAAGAGGTGTTGCATAGTTGGCCGTACTGCTAGGTCCAACAGTAGGTATAGGAATAGATGCCATCGTTGTCGAACTAGGCATACCTAATGTACCAGTGTTGAAACTGAAAGATGGAGTAGACACAGATGTGGTTTGTGCCTGACTTGGTGTAGCAGTAAAAGAAGGATTTACTGTGTTGGTGTTCATACCTAAAGTGGGAGTTTGGGGAACCCCCTGTTCACCTCCTAAATTAGACATCAGATGTCCGGGAAAGGAATGATCTGCACTGAAAAGGGGCTGCTGGAAACCAACAGGTGACAGAAGCGGAATTCTAGTATTGGTTAAAGGAGGATTGAAAGGAGTGCTATACTCCGCAGAAGTAAGATCTTCCACCTCACCTGTACTAAAGTGTTGTTGATCTGTGGTACCTGGTAGTGGTTCCTCAGGAACCTCAATTTCAAGGTTTTCGGTTACAATAATTTCTTCAGGTAATTTAGTTTCAGGAGTAATTTCTGAAGAAATACCGGGATTTACCCGTTGTAGTCTAGCTGGCTGTATAGGTTCTGTTCTAAGGGGTGGAAGGTTTTGGAACCTCCTCGATCTACGAAGCTCTTGATTCTCCGTGATTATAAATATAAAATAACAGACTAGAACCTAGTGGCCACTACAACTAGGGGGCAAACATCACGCCAACTAAAAAAAAATCTAAGTATACAAACCAGGCAAACAAAGATGCCTTCTGGAGAAGAGTCTGGGATGATGAGGGCCCATAACAGATCAACTAAGGAAGAAAGACAGTTACCCGGGGTCCACAATACAATGACTAAGGGTGCAAGCGCTTGAATCACCCAACCGCCCTCCCAAAGACCTGCAAGGGATTTCCTCCCACGTCTGTCTTAGGTACAGCAGATATACCCTCTGCTGTCACCTGTGTATGAACCTAGAGTCAGATACTAAGGATACCACAACACCGAAAACTCCTGGGGGAATAGTCACCGGTCGAATCAGAAAGCGTGGGCAGGGTAGCTAAGCCTGAAACTCGAAAGAGTCCCCAATACGCAATCCGATCCTGGCGTATGCTCGAACAAAAAGTAGGAGGAGTATTCCCACAAACTGATCTCGCAATGACCTACTGCATAGATCCCAGGCAAGTTTTGAGTGAGGTGGGTTTACCTATGATAGTCTTACTACGATTTTTGCGCAATGTGTGATCTTGAGTGGTTTAAGGTGATTTAAACTCAAGATTCTAACCAAAACTAGTTGGTGTAGTGTATCCCTAAAAAGAAAAAATGTTTCTAGTTCATTTTATCAACAAATTTTAGGGCTGTTATTACTCAAAAAGGGTAGTGCTTTTGTGTGGCGTGGTTATAACAAGAAAACAAAAGTGCAATAGTATCAAAACTTTCTACAACAAAGCTCTTTTCATTTTTTCATTTACTTCTTTCCAAAACTGAAAAATCGAGTAAACCTACTTAAAAAATTTTGTTTTCTTTTTTGAAATTATACAAAATATCCTAAGTTATCTTGTAACAACAAAAACAAGTTTTATTTAAACTTAAATTACCAATTTTTTGCTTTTTCTATAAACGAAAAAGAACTATATAAAAATGGAAAGCAAAATAAAACTTTATATGCAATGTGTGTAAGTATGGCTAAAAAGTTCTTATGCTTATAGTTGTCGAAACCCTAGCTCGAAAAAGACTTGATCTACAGGTTTTTTGCAAAGAAAAAGCCTATAAACTTGAGAACAAAGTGGAAGAAAAAAAAGGAGAAAGACACAAAAGGACTGACCTAAAGTATCTAGCCCTAACAAGACCACTATGCCAAGCAAAAGTAGACAAGCAAGTTGCCCTACTAACATAAAGAAACTAGGAAATGACTCAGCCTACAGCTGTTTAGATGCACTTGCAACCAGCAAAAGACAATAAATCCAGGAATAATGGAACTCGACCAAAATAGAAGACACCCTAGCGGCTCTACAAAGGACCAAACCCTAAAACAAAGGATAGGAGGAGTAGAGAGCAGACAAATGTCACCACAAACAGTAGATACAAGAGTATGCAGGTTTGTAAGCTAGCAACAGGTAGTCAGGGTCTAAAAAAGTGGAAGTGCTCAACACCAAACACCACCTAGTCTTCCAAAAAGTCACAAACAGTCCAAAAGTTCCAAAGGTCAACAAGCGGTTCAAAAGATGGAAAAAACTTTAAGAAAAAGTTCTATGACTTAACCAAAAGTTAAAAACCTCATGCAACAGTCAAAGAGATCCAAAAGCAAAGTCAGCAAACCACAAGAATGGCTAAAAACTCAAGCAAACCAAAAAAGAATGCTTCAGAAAGTGTACCCTACTGTGTAGTAGGGAAACTCGCGCTCATACTGAAACGGGCGCTACTGTATATATAGCACAGTAGCGTATGGTCACTACTGTATATATAGCAGAGTAGCGCTCATATCTCAAAGGCTTAAAAAACTGACTTTGGAAGATACCAAAAACTGATGAAAGTAGACAAGAAACAGGCAAGGGATACCTATAAAGTTTCTCAATACATCAAAGAAGTCAAAACAATCTAAGAAGACAAACAAGAACAAGGTTTCCTAGAGCCAAAAACTCAACTTTCCCCAGCGGAGTCGCCAGTCTGTTGGCGGGAAAATCTACCCTATAGCAAGGAAACTAATGCTATCAACTTGGTTGGGGTGACAGGTAAGTGTATTGATGATATTACAAATGTGTTTATGAAAAGAAATAAACTATGGATTTTGGAAACACACCTTTCAATCGAAGTTTGATCCCAGCTTTTACTTGATCTTGTGTTCAACCTCCAAATCCACCTTCCTTCCAGTAAACTTGCAATAACAATACCTTTCTCAAAGCGTTTTGGACAACATATAAAGCTTGAAAGAAACAAAATAATGTTTAACATTCAGCATTGACCAAAACATATCCAAATTAAGATGCCATTTCATAACACATTTAAGTTGGAACAAGAAAGACACTTCAACCTTTATTTGTCAAAAGTAGAATGATGTACAAGTATACCTGATCATGAAACAGGCTCCTGCAACTTGATTTTGGGCTCTTGCTCTTCTCTAGCTTGGATGTCTTCAGCATCAACTCCTCCAATGCAATCTTCTCTCTTTGTCTCAAAGTTCCTCCATTAATTCATCTCATCATCTAGGTTCTAACCCCTCTCCTTTAATCTTCTTTGTATTTATAAGATTGGAGAAGTGGTTTAGGTCGATGTACAGTTATGGAGGAAGTTGAAGGAGTTAGGAAACTACCAGCAACTAATCCTCCTCGAGAAATTAATTTATTTTTTAATCATCTTTTAAGATGTACGCGACTCTTGTTCAATGGAGTAGCGTATAGGGCACTACCTTAGTGCTTAACAACTAGCGCTCATTCGATTTTAAATGGTGAGCGCTACTATGCTGAGAAGGAGTAGCGTATACTTGGATATGGGCGCTACTATGATACACTGGAGTAGCGTATGGGCGCTAGTCTCTTTGAGTAGAGTAGCGCTCATATCTCAAAATGATATTTTTGGGGGTTTTCCAGTAATGTCAGGAAATTGAGTGAGTTAAAGTATCATCCAAGGTCAACATGCTCCTCCATCCAAGTTGTCCTTTTGTGTGATCAGCGTCTCAGGGTGATCACGGACGGAGAGGTGCAAGTTTGACCTATAACAACCATCCGAAAAGAAGGACACATTTTTTGGATATAGCAAATCCTCCAAAGCTTATAGAATCTATGTTCAAGGTCAAAGGCACATTGAAGTCAGTAGAGATGTAAAATTTCATTAAGAGGCTACCCTCAAGCGCTTTAAAGAAATTCAATGTGATTAAGATATAGGAGCATGAGACTCCCATGATGGAGGATCCAGGTTCAGGTTCTCCTCTTTTAGATGTTGAGAGGGAGAATCTAGAAGAGTCCTTAGATCCGCTTGATCCTGAAGAGCCAGTAGAACTGGTAGAAATATCACTTGATGAACCTCCTACTAAGAGGATATCTTCTTGGTTTCGAGACATTCTGCAAGAGGAAGAAAAGCATGGCGCACCATCAAGTACATCTAGAGAGAGAAGGAGACCTGAAATATATTCAGGATATGTAGCACAGATGAGTCACGTCAGTTATTTAGAACCCACCACCTATGAGGAAGCTACTAAGTAGCAAGTATGGAAAGATGCCATGGTGGAAGAATACAAATCCATCATGAATAATGATGTGTGGGAAGTGGTTCCTAAACCTGAAGGGAAGTCAATAGTAACTTCCAAGTGGCTTTATAAAATCAAACATGTAGCTGATGGCAGTATTGAAAAAAAAAGAAGGATTTGTGGGTCATGGTTTCTCACGAAAAAAATGAATAAATTATGATGAGACATTCACTCATGTGGCCAGGTACACTACTATTTTAGGCATGATTTCACTTGCCTCAGTTCTTGGGTGGAAGCTTCACCATATGGATGTGAAGACTTCCTTTTTCAATGGTGAAGTTGAGGAATAAGTATACATACAACGACCTAAGCGGTTTGTAGTTCATGGGAAGGAGTCCCATGTATGCAAACTTAAGAAATCCTTGTATGGGCTTAAGCAAGACCCGAGGGCTTGGTATTCAAGGATTGACAGCTATCTTCAGAGCTTGGGCTTATTCAAAAGTGAAGCTGACCCCAACCTGTACTTCAAGGTTGTGAAGAACCAACCACTAATCTTGGTTCTATATGTTCATGACTTGTTCCTTGTTGGAGAGGAACAGCAAATAGCTTGGTGCAAGAGGGATCTCACTTTTGAGTTCGAAATGAAAGAATTGGGTCTTATGCACTACTTTCTTGGTCTAGAATTTTGGCAAAGGAAATATGAGATATTTCTTTTACAAGGAAAGTATACAGTTGATGTGTTGCGCAAGTTTGGTATGATGGATTGTAAATCTGTATCATTACTAATGGTTTCTAATTTGAAGAAACTACATTAGTCAGATTTTGGATTGGATCTAGTGGATCCTACCATGTATAGACGGCTCATTGGTTCCTCGATGTATTTGATACATAGTAGGTCAGGCATATTATGTTATGCAATGAGTATCTTAAGTTAGGTCATGTATGAGCCAAGACATAGACATTGGGTTGTTGAGTATGTACTTGGATACCTTCGAGGTACTATTGCTTATGGACTCAAATATGCTTCCAGTGGAGGAGTGATGCTACTTGGTTATACTGACTCTATCTGGGGTGGTAGTATTGTGGACCGAAAGAGTACATTTGGATTTGTTTTTTAGCTTGGGATTAGCAATGATCCCCTAGTCCAGCAAGAAGCAAGGATCTATAGCCTAGAGTACTACAGAATTAAAGTATATTGCAGCTAGTACTGCTTGTTGAGAAGTTGTGTGGCTTATGAAGCTACTTGTTGGTTTGTTTGGTTAGAAACTTGAGACTACTATCATTTGATTTGAAAATCAAAGCTGCATTAAGCTCTCAGAAAACCATGTGTTTCATGACAAATCAAAGCACATTGAGATGAAATACCACTACATTAGAGACATGGTCCAGAGAGGTGTCGTAAGACTTCAATACATTTCTACTAATGAGCAGATAGAAGATATGTTGACTAAGCCTCTGTCCTTGACGAAGTATAGGTACTTCAGAGAAAAGCTTGGTATGGAAGAGAATGCCTCCCTCATTGAGAGGGAGTGTTAAATTTACAACATCGTGATTCATTCTCCAAGTCAATCTTGTGCGCCAGGATTGAGCCTCTTGTGTCGTGGTAGTGCCTTAGGGAGCCTGAGTTGGACTTAGGAAACTTGGAGTAGGTTCTTGAGTTGGACTCAAGAATGACTACGCCTTATGCGTAAAGGATAAGCCTCATGTGTTGAAGTAAGTGATTTGTATGTCAAATTGATGATGTTGTATAGTCTTGCTTGTCAAGATAAGGTCTTGCATGTCAGGACAAATCCTCATGTGTTGAGGTGGTGCCTCATGTGTTGAGGTAATGCTTTGCATGTCGAAGCATGAATGGGTGTGATGTACTACTAACCATGGTTGATATATTAAGTCTCCTCTAGAGACTAGCCACCTCTAGATTGAATTACTTTAGCATATGACCACTTGGAATGATAGTAGAACAAGATGATCACATCATTGGAAAAATCTCCTTAGTATATTTGATATGATAAATAAAGTAAAGATGGCACAAGTGGATCATGCAGATAATGCAAGAGATAAAGATAAGATATGTTAAGATACGAGGGAACTCGAATTGTTCACTTCAGTGATCAAGAAAGACTTCAATTAGTTAAGAGAGAACTCGAATTGTTCACTTCAGTGATCAAGAAAGATTTCAGTTAATTAAGAGAGAACTCAAATTGTTTACTTCAGTGATGTTAACAAGAAATACTTAAGTTAATTAAGAGAGAAATCCAATTGTTTACTCAGTGATGTTAACAAGAAAGACTTTAGTTAAAAGAGTTAACTAAGTGATAAGAAAGAATATCTAATTAACTAAGCGTTTGCATGACGACACTTGAGTTAACTAGGTATTTGTGTTACGACACTTGAGTTAGTGAACTAACTAAGTGATCTAGCATCCAGTTGAAAGGTGAGTTCAACTTGAATTCAGAAGGATATAAATTAAGCCAAGAATGAGGTGTATGATACACTTGTAGTGCAGGCTTTGATGATATCAAGGTGAAGAGTGAATCTCTCTTGAAGGAAGTGTGCATGTGACCAAAACTGTGAATTGGTCTTAGTGCAGAATCAACTATTGGGTTATTCTATTATTCTCTCTTCTCTCTTGCCCTGTGATTGCACCAAGGGTGCTTGGTATTTCTCTTTGATAAAGCACCAGGGTGTTTGATGTAATCTGCTCATTGTAAAGACATTATTTGCTATCTATCAATATTCTAAGGAAGGTTTTGCTAGGGTTTTATCCCTCAATTACTAGAGGGTTTCCCTAGGGTAAATAATGTGTTTCATGTGAATGCTTATGCTTTTGATTATTCATTGATTTCAATTTCTACTATAATTTCGAAATTAAATATAAAAAATTAACATAAATCAAGGTGAATACATGTTTGTATATTCCCACACAAATGCATCTTTTTGCTCTTGGAGAAGATGAACCAACTGTTATTTTTGTAGAGGAGATAGTTGTGGGTTGATGTTCAAAGTTTTCCTTGGCTCGTTTTCAACAAGAATACTAGTGGATTTCATATTATGGAAAGGAATCATAAGTAAGGGATTTTTCACAGGGCCTTCCTAAACAGATATATGCCTCACAGAATTCAAACATTTAAAAATCAGTTGAGAGGATGAAGAAGGGTTGCTTAAAAAGATATTAATTATATCATCCTCTGTCTCGTCCTTAAAATAGAGTGCTCTATCAATTGTAAGTAGTTGTTGGATGATCTCACTATCACTGACTCCGTATTCTACCCGCATGGGGCTTTCATGATCTACATTAGGTTTGGTAGGGAGATATAATGTTAGTTCCTTTGTGGAGTTTCCATAAGATATTGTCATACTTCCATATCTACAACCAATATCCACATCAATTGTAGCTAACCAAGGTCTGCCTAAGATTAGAGGGCCACCTCCCAACCAAGATTTTGGATGCAAAAGTAAAAAGTCAACATGATACTCCCATGAATCCACAGATATAACTATATCCTCCAAGGTTGCATGTGGTCTAAGAGTGGATTGGTCTACTAGTTCTAAAATCGTAGGAGTCTGTCTAAGATTGGATAATCCAAGTGCCTCCATGGTTTCTTTGGTCATTACATTTATGGCATACCCTAGAGTGATTAGGGTATTCGGGATAAGAATGCTCTTGATTTGAGGCTACCAAGATCCATATATTTGCTAAGTTTCCTAATGCACAATTCTATAAAAGTATTATATTAGGAAATTCTTAATTGCTTGAATCCATGGATTTTTGACACACACATTCTGCAACTCACCCAATAAATGATACTCGGGCTAATCGAAGGGTAGTAAAGGTAGTAAAGCAATGGCGGATCCAATCTCAAAATCAAATCAAATTAAATGAGAAACAATAATGTAGTCACCATTTCCCTGGAAGGCCTTGACATGGAGTTGTTCTTAGTTAATGGATAAACTTAGTAACAATCAAAATCACACAACGAAATCAATTTAACTATTTCTTAGAATTGCAACAATCAAAGATAAATTCAAATTACACAATAATTATCTACAACAATGAGATAACTACCAATTACCAATCAAGCAAATACTAAAGACTTCTACTAACTAGCGGGTTAGTACCTGTTCTTGGGAGTGGGCCCTCCTCTGAACAAGCATTGTAAATGGATACAATAGTCTATGAATCAATCACATAGACACATACAATAATAATTGGTAAGTTCTGGAACCAAATTCAAATTAATAAAATCACATCATAGTCACAACATGTCTTTTTAACCTCTCCCCCTGCCCAAGCGATACAGAACCCCCTTTTATATAGAAATGACAAAGCATTCATATTGTTCAAAGATAGAATGCGAGCAAGATAAGAATTTATGATTCGAGACATTTCAACTATTAAACCAAAATTATGAAAGATTACAACTATAGGGAAACTTGTTACACAACTTGTCAAGTGGCTCCATCATCTATGATTCACATTCTAAATCAGGTGAATCCAATCTCGCTCCTTATCCAAATAAATGGGGATCATAACAAATAATTGTTTGCAATTGATGATGAACCACATCAAATATGTCTTGTGTCAGCTTCCTGATTCTGCAACAACACTTGGTTCCACAACAACATTGGGTTTTGTAGCTTCCACAACAACACTTTATTTCGTAGATTCCTTTATGGGAAAGCCCTCTAGTCAAAATCTACAACCATCCTCAAAGATAATCATAGGAGATAGAATTCCTCCAATTATTCATTCAAATGATCAATAAAATGTAAAGAATGCAACTAAGAGGACTTAATGTCAAGACTGGGCCTATTTCATCAAAAGGTCTTATTCTTCATTTAAAAAGGTGACAAAAATGCAACAAAGGTTGACAAAAGGAATGATTTCCATTACCCATCACTACTTACAGAAGGCAAAAAACTGCATATCTATTGAAAATGATATGCTACAGTAGAACTTTATTAGGTAGATAATTAATGTTATTAAATCTTTTCCAAAAGAAATGCAAGTTGGTTTGAAGAAAGGAGATTTTAGTGAATCATGCAGTGTAAAAATGTCAAAAGAGCCTCAATCACCATTTAAAGGGTTGTTTGGAAAGGATAGTTTTGGACAACTTGCGAACATATAAGACAATGAAAGTGCATAATGACACCCGCAGAGAAAGCCAAGCTGCTAAAAATTATGATGCACATATGGAAATGGATGGATTTAGCACTTTTGATGATGATGATGATAGTTATTAACGCCCATTGAGACCAAATTTGGTCTATCGGATCTTAAAAAGGTAAGGAGTTACTTAATTTTCTTTAGAATTTTATTTCTATGCTCAAAAATCCATAAGAGAAGCATTCCGAAATCACCATATCACCATAGTTGTGATGAGTTAAAAGGGAGGAAGATCATTTTTGCAGGAACTATTTTGAGATTGTGCTTTAATGTGGGTGTACATAGGACATTCTATGAAAAATTTATTTTCATCTTCAACCCTGTTTGTGTCACAAAGATGACAAATTCTTTTATCCCATGGTGTTTTAGGAATTGGCCAGCGCCCTGTTTCACTATGGAGCTTGTGAGAGTTTGTTCTTATTTTAGCAATGCTGATTTTTTTCTTTATGTTATTTAAAACAAAGAGACACTTTTGATATCCTAGATTAAGGTTTATCACCTCCTTATAATCTCTTAGTTTTTTCTCATTCTTTAACTATTTATTGCACCACATCTTCTCCTTAAATTTAGATTTAATAATACTTTTAATATTAGCATTATTATGTAGAGTGAACTCTTCCTCAACTCCCCAATGATTTAGCCAAGACTTGGCATCTTTATGCCAACCTTGCTTGAGTCACAAGTGGTTTTGACTAGAGTATGAAGCAATCTTTTCTCCCAAGTTGTTTATCTTGTTCTTGTACACTAGGTACCTAGTCATATCCATGCTCTCAATCAAGGAGAGACACGCTTCTTTGAGGAGGATAAGATAGGGTGTATTGCCTTTAATATTGAGGTTATATGTTATTAAGCACTTTTGGATTTTCTCTATACTTCTCCATGATTCTTTAGATATGCTACAACCCTGAACTTCACAACCATATAAGATAATAGGAGTGACGAGTGTCTGAAAGAGGAGTTTCTTCATATCCCAAAGCTGGAGGTTTGTTGATTTGCAACTATTTTCAAGCCCATAATATGTTTTCCAACCTCCATTAATCCTTTTCTCAATGCTATAGTTCTGGTTAAGCTTATGGTGAAAATTGATTCTGAGATATTTATATGAAGTCACTTCCTCCATCATGTTGTTGTCATACACGAAATTATCATAACTAATCTTTTGGGATTTGATTATCATAACCATTATTTTGTTAGTGTTAATAGTCCTACCCATACTAGAGCAAAAATCCTTGAGAATTTATAATTGCTTGTCAAGATCATAGTGGCTCCTCGCCTTAATAAGAATATCATCAACATAAGAAGAGGATGATGACTATACCAACAAGAGTCATGCTAGCACAATCTGCCTCTTTCCAACCAACCCTCTAGCCTATCAATGTAAATACCAAAAAGGGTAGGGGATAAGGGACAACCTTGCTTGACTCCTATATTACAATTAATTTATTTTTACCAACCCTCAAAGTTCCTTAACTTGGAAATAACCTTCTTGTACAACCTTATTGCAGCAGCTCTCAACTCGAAAGGGACTTTTAGCTCTTCTAATATATTCAAAACTTAGTTATAGGCATTACGTCAAATGCTTTTCTAAAGTCAACAAAGCAACACAGAAGATTAATGTTATAATTGCGACACTCCTTGGCAATGGTCCTAAGAGTAACAAGGTGGTCCAAATTGAATGATAGCCTTGAAATCCTAGTTGGCCTTTAGCTCCTTTTTCCATGTGTTTCTAGCCATATGTTGATTTTCATTTCCAGAATAATTCCACATAATTTGGCTAAAAGAGGTCCAATCATAATGATACTATAATTAGATGGATTGTTTTTATCTCCACTTTTAAAAATGAGAATAATGAGATTTTATGTCCAGGGTTTAGAGAAATCTTGCTTGACTACTAAATAGAAGATCTTGTGGATGGGAGGTGTTGCCGCTTGAATACGCACTTGGGATAACGCGACAAAAATATTCAAGTCGCTTTGGTGCATCCTTAGGGGAAAGTCTCGAGTTAAGTGTTGTCACATGATGCTTGACTCCTCTGTTTAGGCCAACTCCTAGTGCAGCCAAGGGGGGTGGTCCCTAAGAAAATAAAACTATGGCTTTTATGCTAAATTACAAGAATGAAAGTTAATCTAGGAGTTTGAATAAAATATTGAAACAAGAGAGAGCTACAACCATACATTTAAAGATAGAAACATATGAGACAGTTTAATCCATGACACATAATTGGCTTAAGTAAATATGATTGCAAAGTAGACCAATTCCAAAATAGTTAAGTGATTGTTGCTGGGGGGAAAGGTTGTGCAATACTTCTTGGTTAGTTTTAATTATTATGGATGATTTGATTGAGGGGAAGGGGGTTCTGATATATTGTGAGGTACGAGGAACAAAGTCCAGATTTGTTGAATGTGGTTTCACACAAGAAGAAATGATAGATTGGATTCACGGGGGGATGTCCAACATTGACACCAAATGAGGGTGTAGCTTGACGGGTCCCCGTGGTCACTACCTAGTTGTTCCCTTTTCTTCGTGAAATTTTCCCACTTGAGCCAAAGGTGAGACGTCGGATTTATGTCCTTAAGAGGAATTATTTTTAGTTAAACGTGATTTTTTTTTAATTAAATGTGGAGTGTTATCAATTGCTACAATTCTATTTATGATTGCTCCAAAGCTCAGGCAAGCCTAGGATGGGCAAGACCATATGCAAAAAATCGAGTTGAATATTAGTTCCAATTATTTGCAAAGATAAGTATTGATTTATGAAAGTAATAAATGTCTTACTAATTACTACGGGATGAGAATCTATTTTCTGATCATCCACCAATTACTTGGGCAATCCCTTTCAAAGATGGCGAGACCATACTTCGAGAATACACATCCAGGTTCGTTACTTTGCAAACGATAAATGAAGGATTGAAATATTAATTAAACTAATCAAAAGCAAATATACTCTATTGGTTAGCACACGAAATAAACGTAGAAAGCGAACAAAAAGTTCACGCCATGAAAATGATGTAGGACCCCTAAGGGGGAAGGGGTGTTTGGCTAGCTCACTTGCCTTTATTATTTATTTACAACTTTTAAATGGTGGATTCCTTTGGTCCTTATAAATCTGGATCCAAAGGCTTACAAGGCTTTATGAAATGAAACAAGAAAGATGTATGTTGCTCCGGGAGGTCTTGGATGGCCTGGATCTTTGATTTTCCAGTAGCACCTATTCTTACTTGTTTGTTAAAAGTGAAAAACCATCCACTTGAAAGCACTCAAATTGCTAGATAAGACATTTAAAAGCATAAATAAAATTTACTAATCTCAAGTACCGAAACATGAGGAAATCTAATAAACACAAGTACCGATTAGAGAGCTAGATCTATTCTAAGAGTAATGCTTTGAAAAATCATATCTATTTAAGAGAATGCAAACTTATTGAAATAAATATTGATATTATTTAGGATAAAACTATTTGCAGTAAGAATGCATGATGGTAACCAAAGAAATAATTTGAATTTGAATGTGAAGGAAAGAGGGAAGAAGATGTTGAAAGCCTAGGAAATTTGGGCAATGGATTCTGTTGGTGGAGAGCGAAGAGACTATGTACTTCTGAAAGTGCTTGAACGATGGAGGAGTAAAAAAAGATCAACCGATCCTTCAAGATATACAACCTTCACAGCTACAACTACTTGCAACAAGAGCGTCAAATCTGGTGCTTCTTATGACAGAGATCATAAGAGTATGCATACAAACAAGTAAATATACAAATTCTTTGTCGCGGTGCATAAGCAAGAAATAAATGAAATCAAACTAGAATAATTTATCCTACTGATTGGTACCAGTATTTCAAAGGCTAGATAAACGAAAAATGTGACAAATAAACAAGCTATGCTACAGTTACCTCATAAACCATTGACATTACATCCACACACATAGAGCCATACACCAAAGATTTGCCTCCAAAGCCTTCTTTATTCCACAAGATGATATGAATTACAATAGAGCTTCACCAACCTTTCGGTCCTTTGACCATGAGAAAAAGAGAGTCAAGTGCCTACTTAAATAGGAAAAGCCAAAGAGGGGGAGCACATTTTCCAAGAGGGAGTCAACTTGAGTGAAAGAGAGTTCGCTTGAGATGATTTAGGAGATTGAGGGTGAATTTAACTTGAGAGGAGAGCACCACCTCTCAAGAGATGCACCCCTCCTCATTGGGATTGTATCCCCTCCACACAGAAGCTGCCAAATCATCAAGTGTGCCCCTCTTCATGAGAGAGTGTGCCCTCTCCAATTGGAGTTAACTCGCCTTGCTGAGATTTGATCCCAATCAAAGTAGATTAGACTCTGATTTGACATTTCAATCAAATGCCACCACTTCCAATCAACTTAAACATGTCAGGGACATGTTTCCAAAAATCAAGGGGTTGATTTTTGCCTTTATTTTCTATTTTTTTTATTCACTTTTTCGAGAGAAATGACATTAAGCAATTAAAAATTACTAATTTCACTCTCAAAGTGGGTTTACGGGTATAATAGGTGCTCCGGGTTAGAAACGAGCACCCTCATGGAAAATTTCACCTCCTAACCACTATTTTATGATTTTTTATTTTATTTTTATAATTAAAACATTAAAAAATTGACCCGTTTTACGGGAAACATTTTTAATTGTGGAAAACTTAAAAAACCTATGGGGGGCCTAGTACATGTTCATATGACCCAATATGATGACTAGCATAGTAATATACATAGACGCCTGGACTTTAATAACCTCCTAAGGTTTAACCACCAAGGCGAATACTCCAACTTTGGAGGTGTGAGTGAAAAACTCGAAAATTATACGTCGTTGAAGGGCAATGCATAATTAGCAAGGAAAAAACACTCTAGAGTACCGCAGTGATGTCTAAATCCTAGGAAATTCAAGTATTTTACCAAAATTTATCATTCTATGTTAACTTATTACAATTCCACATGCAAAAATTTAAAAAAAGGCCAAATTGGCCTTCTAGGACTTTTCATCTTCTGAATATGAACAAGTATACTTACTCAATCTTTGCAGGCTCACTTGAAAGAAACTAAGTGCAACTTAGGTAGATAACATGAGGTGTTGATGCTCAACATCGACATGCTTCCGAAGAAGTCGGAGCATGATTCCACAGGCGAACCTACTGAAATTTGTCGCAAGATCTTTATGTCGACACCGTCACATTAGGTTCGATGTTCTTGCCGCATCCATATCTTATTTCACCATTTTTGCTTCCATATAACCCCTTCGGTAGACTTGCAAAGTTGTATCATATGCATCATGTTTTCATGGTCATGTCATCTCTTGGAGTTTTGTTGATTCCTGTCATGCATGTCGTTATGTCTTGATTTCTATATAGTTGTGTCCTTCTTGTTACGCTGGTTGTGCCCATACTTAGTTTGGAAAAATCTGAGTCCATTTGACCCTTTCGACAATCTGTCAGAGTTTTGGCAGTAAGGGCATATTACATCGTGTCAATTAAAATTCATCAACTTTACATCCATTAATTAATTCATTGGTTGTGTCCATCATCAATCGTCTCTTTTTTCCAATATTAAGAAAGTCATAATCTTCCCATGGACGTTTTCTCTTGAAAAAAAATGCCAATGACCCCTATTTTGAAAATAAAAAGCCTCCCCCTTTTCACACCTAATTCCACATGTTCCTCTCCCCTCTCCTTTGTACATTTATTATTACCTTTCTTCCTATATCCCACTTATCCTATTTCCCCTATTATTTATTGACCCTTTTTTTTTATCTCCCTAAGTCCCCTTTTCATGATCTCCATTGTAGAAGTAAAAACAAAGTTATGTTTCCCATTTCATTTAATTTCCAAAACCCTCTTCCCTTTAATTCCTAAGCCTAACCCTTTAATTATCCTTAATTCCCACCTATCCTTTGGCCCCTAATTAAATTTTTTTTATTATTTTCCAAAACCTTTTCCTTTTTCCTTTTTCACAAATCCTTTACCCCCTTTTTTCCTTTTACCTTTCCCTAAAATGAAATCTTTACTTTTTTATTTTATCCCCTAACCTATCATGTTCTTCCATTATCCTCTATGTTCAAATTATAACCCTACCACACCATAATCTTCATTGCTTTCCCATGATAAAATTGATATATAACCAGCCTAGATCGAAATCCTAGGCTCTATCAAGCGCCAAGAGGGATCAAATCTCCCAAGGTGCCAACCTCTTCTCAGGTATTGCACTCAAGGAGCTTTTACAAGATCTCCCTCATATTATTACTTTTTACTTTTTATTCTTACATTTTATTTATGGTCGACAATATCGACAAACACTCGACTCACAAGATCTCCCTCATATTATTACATTTTATTTATGGCCGGCAATATAAACAAACACTCGACTCACAAGATCTCTCTCATATTATTACTTTTTACTTTTTATTATTACATTTTATTTATGGCCGACAATATCGACAAACACTCAACTCACAAGATCTCCCTCATATTATTACTTTTTACTTTTAATTATTACATTTTATTTATGGCCAACAATATCGACAAACACTCGACTCACAATATCTCCCTCATATTGGGCTGTAGAGCACCTCTCGGCGCAAATACCATTTTCCTTATGTCTTGCTCGTTGTGAGTATGGTGGCTCTATTCACGTTTTGTACCAAAGTTTACAAAAAAATATATATATATACACAAATGTTTTGTCAATCATGGCCATTTAAATAGTATGAAAGAGCGAAACCCTACCTACATGTCACAAGAAGTATACACGACCATGACGTCAAACATGACAAATGTGGCAGATGGAGATGCATTTGCATTTGTTCCCAAGGAGAGACTCCACGTGGACACAAGCAGGGGCAGTAACAGGTGGATGTTACACCAGGCACTGGAGGTAAGAGGCGAGTACTGCTAGCTTTTCACTTATGCTATTTTCCTCATCATACTCAGTCATCCATGAGCCTAACGATTACAAGTAAGTCTATAGTCCAGGTCCATCCATTTGGTTGAAGGCATAGTGTCCTTCCGCCGGAGGTACGTTCTGTTTTCTTGCATGCATTTAATTTTCTTCTGCATATTTTTCCTACTGATGTTTTCATGCACGCAAGTTATCGCATGACAATTTGAGTGGGGACTCCTCCCGCTGTCTCAATTTCACTGGATGAGCTTGAGCTGTTCAGAATTGCGTAGGGTCTCAGAAACCTCCCTTTCTCGGGGGTTAAACCGACCACAACCTATTGTACTAATGACTGCAAAATTTTATATTTTAATAAAATATGATTTTGGGCATATATGCATATTCCTCCATCTTTCATTTCAGTTGTGCTATTATTTTTACGTTTTTTTACATTCTTAAAAAATGCATTTTATGTACATGGACTGTAAATATTTTATGTCTATTATTTTATGCAAAAATTTTGATTTTTAACCCTTAGTTGCAGGCCCTTATGATGTATAATTCAAATGGAAGTAGCCTTCCCATATAGTTATGAAAATTCTTTCATTCCATGCAATCTGTTTATTTATTGAAGTCATTTTCAGAAGACAACTAATCCGCCAAGTTTGTTATTTTTTCAATTAATATCATTGTATTAATGGAATGAGATCTTTGATTACATTGAAAAATTGCAAATATGAGCTAAATGACAAAGTTCTTTTTGCATAGCATTAAATGTTGTGAAAATTACTTAAACGTTAGGTGAATACAAATTACCACTTCAGTTTTATGCTAACGGTTGAAACACAAAGTTTCATTTTTATTTAACAAATGTTCCTGCATTAATATCACGCTTATTTTTAAAGACAATTTGAAATTTCAAAATTAGACGATTAAGCTAATTTCTCTTTGCATATTTAGAGTAACTGCTTAATCTTTTTTTTTAACAGTAACAGAGAAAAGATTATATTTATAAAGCTGTGCACAGCTATTCATTACAGACTTGCAAACAGAGTTTTTAACAGAGCTGAGATGTCAGGACCAGCTAACACTACTAAAACTATCTGCATTACATTATAATCTCTAAGTTTAGTCTTCCTGAAATTGTCCAGCTTAGAGCTGGCATACACCTTAACAAACTGACTGCAGAGGAGTTTACAAAAATACATTAACAAAAAGCAAAAATTATATGAAACCTGGGCTAGGCTAGCCTTTCTTCCTGGGCTTGACAGACGAATCGTCCACCCTCAACTGATTTATTTCCTGGTTCACCGTTGTATTCTCGTGTACCCAGCTTCCCTGCATCGCTCTGAAGTAAACAGCCAAGTCTTCCTGAATTCTATCAACTTTTCCCATTAAGTCTATGATATTTCGTTCCAGGTCATCAATCCTAGAATCCTGGCAGGATAACTGGGTGCAGACGTGCGTTATGACCGACGCCATATCAGAGTTCTGATTCACACTGGAGCAGACCGCCTCGTAAGTTCTTCGAACTGCAAACTTAATGTCTATCAGGGTTCTGCTTAAAGCAGCAATGGCCGCCCTGATTGACGGCATCGTATCCCAATTAACCGCCTGCGAAAGACGAGGAGCAGAAGGGGCAAGCTCCCAATCCCAATTATCCGCCTGCGAAAGACGAGGAGCAGAAGGGGCAAACTCCCCGAGGGACAAACGGCTCAGAGAATCGGGGAGATGGGGAGGAAGAGCCATCGTGAAAGGAGGAATAGGGAGGGCAGATGGGGGAGTTAAGGAGGCCCCGTGGGAGCTGACACCGGGGGGAAGATCAAGGGGACAGGTGGAGGGAAGGACGGGGAGGCAGATGGAGGAGCGAGTGGATAGGTACGTGGAGGACGAGCTCGGGAATGAATTCGAGGAGAGGGGAAGGCCATAGTTTGGCAAAGGGAGTGGATGGTCCCTTAAGGCCAAGTCCCTAACCAAAATCCACAACAAAACTTCAAGGGGCCAAGACATTGGTAAGTTAGGGGATAAAATGAAATCCTAAAACTCCTTTGTGATCCTTAGTTTGCCCAATTGTGAGCGTGATTCCTTGATTTGCCGCTAAGTCCGCCACCCTGTTGTTCTCTCGGAGGATATGGAAGAAGGAGGCCTTTGAAGATAAAGAAATGGTCTTAATTCTTTGCAAATATCTATCTGCTTTTGAGCCTGGCGAGGCATATCCTCTTCGCATGATTTGGATGACGTGCCTAGAATCTCCATAGATTTTGAGATTGGCTATGCTGTAGTTGGAGGCCATTTCTAAGGAGAGGATGAGAGCTAACCATTCTGCCTCATTATTAGTTTTCCTGCCTAATCCCCAAGCAAAGTCTGCGATTTTATTTCCGCCGGGATCAAAAAGAATCCCACCCGCACCTGCCACCCCAAACTGCTTAATCTTACTTAAGAGTCAGAACATATTTAATTATCGATGAATTTTCATGCTTGCGACTAATTGTTAATTTCTCAAGAAATCTATTGCTAATAGCCTTTTTGTTATTTGTAAATATTTTACAAGTATTTCTTTTATTAGTTAGTGAATTTCTTATTCATAAATTAATACATGCATGGTTAGATTGGTTGCATTTAGGTCCGTTAATGGACTAACACTTTTGTTATGAAAGCATTCTTATTTTTCGTCAAGCTAATTCAACCTCGCTTTCATCTCATTTACTAACTTAACACCATTGATCAACCCTTTGTATGATATTTATCCAAGGGTTCTAAACACAACCTGTGTTTCCATCCCCTTCCTTCCCTTGAATAACCCTCCAAGGGTGTTTATAGTGCTGTTTCCCTAACTGTGTAGTTTTGAGCATCAATCGAAGGGACAAGGATATGCCCACCAATTTTTAAGATTTTCACTTGATATCCTTGGATGTCCTTAGGTTTCGCTTTTGCGAGTCACTTAACCCCAAATCTCATGTCTTATAAAGATAAAACTTCTTACTTTGTAAAAAGAGTTTGAATATTGTCCATAATATTATTGATTAGTTTTAAGATATATTAATAAGTTACATATGTAATATTTTGACTTTAAAATTTTATTAAAAATAAATATCTATATATTATAATTTTATGATGAAATGTTTTCATATGTTATTTACTATATTATATGATTTAATATGTTATTTACTATATTATATGATTTAATTTATTTTTATGTGAATCATTCCTTAAGGATAATAACATTAAATATTGTTATTTTATACATTAAAAAGTATGAAAATATGTAAAAGTTTGTTTGCTTGTTTTCTTTTAAATGGTGATAAAAAAATGTTTTTATTCCAGAATGTATTTTAAATAAAAAGATTCCAAAATATATATGTATCATTATTATTTTAAACAAATGATTCCAAAATGTCTATGCTTTTAATTTTCATGGGCATTTTAAATAAAGAGATTCCAAAATATATATGTTTTTAATTATCATTGGCTTTTAAATTAGATTTTGAGTTAAATGTTTAAAAGTAATATTATTTAATTACAATTTTTTTTGTAAATTTCAAAAAATGTTTAGAAACTATATTTTATATTGAATTTAAAATATATGGCATTAAAATTTAATTAATAATATATATTTAAATGAAAAAGATTAAATTTTGAGAAATAAATGATATACAATTTTGTTTAATATTGTTAAAAATAATTATTTTTTATAAATATTGGAAAAAAAATGAACTCTAAAGGTTATGCTCTTACCTATTTACAATCCATAAATCATGGAAATGTATTTAAAGGATTTTTCATAAAATTATTTTTAGAGAAAAACAATAAAAAAATAGAAAAACACCATTAAAAAATAAAATAAAATTGAAAAAACATTAAAAAATATTAATAATTTATACCTAAAAAATTTAATAATAATAATAATAATGTTTACTTTTGGAATACAGGAAAATGTGATATTGCGGACTTTATCAACAACATACATAAATATGACAGGGAAGATCTTTCGTAAATCTATAATAAATAATATGGCCAGTTTTTTGAGAGTGTGACATTCGAATATCTGCCTCAGCATATATCTGCACAATGTAATTTTATTCATTATGAATACAATTATGATTTTTTTCGAGGGAAGAAAATGCTTACTTTTGGAACGAAATAAAATGTAGCCACTATATACCATATTTAAAAAAAATGAAAGTTTTCCTCAAATTAGTAAAAACTTTCAATGTGGATGGAAAATACTTCTAAATTTTAAGATCCTTATTCTTACAAGTGTAAAGTGATGTAATTTTCCAATCTCTCATAAGTATATTTATATCCAAGTTAAGTATATTTATATCCAAGTTTAGTGGTTAAAATCTTTTTTTTTTCGGTTAAGAAATTACAAAATCCAATTTCAAGCATACAAGATATATATATCTTCAAGATTGTGTGAATTTTATGTAAGAGTTTAATGGTTAAAACCATATATTTAAAAAAAAATACAAATTCTAATTTCAGAATAAAGGATATATATAACTTGAAGATTTTTTATATAAATTTTAGTAGTCAAAATATCAATAGAAAATCTTTTTTTTTTTTCCTCAGAAAAAACTACGCAATTTTTTTATATTAAGAAGATAACCACATTGACATAGGCATATAGCTTTGCCATAGCAAAAACATAAGCAAAAATCTATTATGTCATACACAACAAGAATCATATGTCCTTAAGACTCCTATATTGTGCTCTTATATACACAGTATATGATCTGGAAATAAAAAATCAATCATTAGTCACCATCTAATCTTGTAACTTATGATCCTTTCAAAATCACATAAACTGGGAACTGTGAAGGAGAAAAATAAAAATAAAAACAAAAGCAAGAAACAAATGATCATCTATGTGGACCATGTCTGCTATCAACCTGGAAAAGGTCCCGGATCTATCTCGATCAAGGTGTCACCCACCATTTCCCATCTTCCCCATGTACTCGGGCCTATATACAAGCTTGCCTTTGGTAATCGATATGTTGTTTCATTACTTTCTTTGAAAATGTGTTTTATCGTGAAATACTGAAATTCTCTTGTCAAAAACATGATTTCATCATAAAGAGCTTTGAGATGAATGTTCTTGGGAGCATGCTTCAAACTACCCCAGTACACTATAAGCTTAGAGTCACCAAACATTTGTAACTTGTGAATACTTTTTGTGACAACTATAATCAAGAGTAATGGAAGCACCATCAATTATTCCTTGTTGTTAGTGCGCTGCCCCAAAGCTGCCTTGAACTTTGACTAATGTTCATCGTTTTGAAAGAACATACCACCATCTCCCCCCATAGATGGTGTGCCTTGAGAGGCCCCATCGAAATACCCCCATCCACCTCTTTTATCAATGTCTTCATCTTGGATTTTCTTATGATCTTCTGTGGGCCATCAACTTGTAGAGAATGACTCATAATGGCCATACCATGTATAGCACTGATTATGGGATGAATATATATATCTTCAAAAGCTACCTTGTTCTTATTAACCCATACACCCCATATAAGAATAAGAGGCAGTGCCATATGGTCCTTGTAGACAACATTATGATACAACTTTGAGAAAGCACCATCCAGATTCTCACCTCCCCACTGGAATTGTATACATGTGACCCAAGACACATAAGCCCAAAGGTCCTGTGATATATACTTATAGTGGATAAAAATATGAGTCATGCTTTCACCATTGTCACCACAAAGAGGGCATCTGTTGAACCCTTCCCGAAATTTTCTCTATAAATTATCCCAGATAGGCACCTTGTTGAATAATGAAAGCCAAAAGAAGATTTTTTATTTAAGAGGACAATTTATCTTCCATAAAACTTTAAACCACCAGAGAGGCTCATTATGGTCCTCCTCCTCTCGAATTACCTTATACCCCAATCGAGGAGGGTAAAGTTCCCCTGATTCATTTTTAGACCATAATCGAGTATCCTCTTCATCTGTAAGTTTTGCATGATTGTTTTGAAGGGACCTAATATATGCTTCCCATAGATCCTTTTCCTCCTCAATGAAACCAAAAGAATCTGCACTAAGCCACTCTTATCTGAAAATTGTAGTGTTCCTAACATCCCCAATCTATGCCAAATGGATAAATACCTTGATCCCTCAGAAATGTGATCATACCAGCAGGGAGCTGATGGGATCCATCACTTCCTACCCATGGGTCCACCCCAATCCTCACTTTCTTTCCAGCACCAACTCTCCAAACTAATCAGTCAACAATGATATCAAGATCCAAAACCATGGCCTTCCAAATGATAGAAACTTTCCTTATGGATTTATTCTTGGATTTGAACCACTCTTCAATGATGGCTGGAGCTATATATTTTTGGTGTACAACCTTGATCCATATACCCTTTCCTTGCGTAATTCTCCAGACCCCTTTTACTGCCAAGGCCTTTGCAAAACAGGGGGTGTGCTTTAAACACCAACCACCAAGCTCTTTGGGTAAAGCTAATTTGTTCTAGGCCACCCAATGATAAGAATGTCCATAAAAATCCCCTTTCCATAAGAAATTATAACACAATCTCCTTACATGCTCCATAGTGCCCCTAGGAATGTATGAGAGGGATACCTAATACACTGGGATGGCTTCCAACACCGATTTCATAAGAATCAATCTGCCTCCTTTTAATAACCATTTATTACACTAAAAAGATAATCTAAACTCCACCTTCCCACAAATCCATCCCAAATCTCTCCTATTGTATCCATTAGACTTAAAAATAAAACCAAAATATTTTATCCTCTCTTATCTTTCATATAACGTTATATATGAAATCATAGAAAATCTATTATTACATGATGTTATTAATATATTTAAAAAAAATTCAATAAACTAAATAACAAAATCTTAGAAAATCTATTATTACATAATGTTATTAATAAACTAAATCACAAAATCTCTTATTACATTATGGTCAAATATACCATAAATGGTTTGACAATGAGGGTGGAACATGCAATAAAGGGCTTATTAAATGAGGTTGTCATATATTCTAAATGCGTAATAATGATATAATAGTTAGGGAGTCTCTTTCACGTGAAAAATAAAGATAGGGAGCTCGTTGTTGAAGTAATGAAATGAGTTTGATATATACTATAAATGAGTAATAATTATATTAAGACAATATAAATATTTATATGAAAGGTAACTTGTACTCTTCGAACATAACCAATAATGCCATAGTTTAGATGGTTTATATGGATTGGGCGTTTATAATTGGAATGGAAGTCAATCCAATAAAAAACATTGAGTTTCAATCTATAATTGTGCTTGATTTTTTAACAAGGCAAAACACTTTCTATATATAATTTCACACTTTACATGACCCTTTTCATAATAAATCAGTTGGTATGAAAATTTATTAGATATTTCACTTCAATCATAATATAATAGTTGGTATGATAATTTATGAGATATTTCATTCTAGTGTAAAAAATTTAAAATTAAATTTTGTAATATATTTAATTTTAATTATAATAGAATGTAGTATGTTAATAAACAGATGAATTTGAATTTGAATTTAATATAGGTAATTGAAACAAATGATTTTTGTATTTTATATAAAATTACATTTTATAAATAATATGTTTAATTTTTTATAAATATATGGATTTTTATAAAATCCAATTTATTTTAAATATAATCTTTAATCTATTCTATAAAACTCCAAATCATCTTAATTTAAAAAATTAATTATAAATAAAAAACACACATGTATAAGATGAAAATAATTCATTAAATATATATTAAAATTATTAATAAAAATATACATCTTAAGTAATCTTGTCTTAAGCAAATGGATTTTTTTTTCCGCGAAAAAAAGCATATTATTGATATTCATATAACTAAATCAAATAGTACATGATGTCAAAGATAGTCAAGAAGCGTACTTCTAAATGTTCATGATCACAATATCCAACTATTAACAAAATCGACCCCAAAATATTTGAAAATCAAGAAGACCAAAAAGATTGACGCTCATATAGTCTATCTAGTACAGAAAAAACATATTGTCAGAGTCGATCAAGCAGTTTTCACAATATTCCTCCCACTGAAGAAATCCCCCCTCCCCATCCAGAGCAAGCTTGGACAGCTGATCCGCCTACGAGTTGAATTCCCTATAGATATGTTTCAGAGTATAATTGCTGAAGCTATTCAGTTCCCCCTTGATTCTGCTGCACCAATAATCCAATTCTAATACCTTTAATTCATATTCTCCCCTTGCCCATTTGATAGTGACTCGTGAGTCACCGAAATTTTTTACATTGGCGAGCCTGAAGATATTTGCCACTTGGATGACACACCACAGCGCTAATAACTCAGCCTTCGTGTTTGTCCCTCTTCCACATTTCAAACGGAGGTTGTAGAAATGCTCCAAGCTGAGAAAAATAATCCCCCCAACACCACAATTTCCCATATTAGCAACCCCATCAAAGAAAAAGACCGGGTCACTATATGTTGGCTGAAAATGTCCAATATTCATCTTAACAGGAGTAGATTCTGTATTTGGATATAAGAGGTACTGACATAAAAAGACATTAAATGTATGATCCAACGAGGGGGTTTGGTTCTCAAATATCACTTTGTTTCGATCACACCAAATGGCCCAGCATGCGAAAACTGGAAGAGTAGAATGTGCCTTGCAGTTCTTCATCCATAATTTAATATCGGCGTCAATGTTACTACCTTCCCACATAACAGAGATACCGAAATGCAAATTTATCTTTTCCCACAGCTTTTTAGTGTAAGAACACTCCAGAAACAAATGGTATGATGATTCAACATTGTTCTTGCATAAAATACACAGATTTGGTCCAACCCAACCCAACATTGCAAGATTGTCCCAAGTTTTGAGTCTATCCATAAGCACATACCAGAAAAAAAAAAAAAAAAAAAAAAAAAAAAAAAAAAAAAAAAAAAAACATTTAAGTTTTGATGGCAAATGCCAATACCAAATTGCCTTGTACCACCAATGATTTGGGAAGATACACCGCCTCTTAATAATATAGTTATAAGTAGTACAGGCAGTAACCTTACCTGTAGCTTCGTTTCCACTCCAAATCACCAAATCTTCCTCACTACTGAGACGGATACCTGCCATATTTAAAGATAGCACATAATTTTCCCATTCAACAGCGTAATTCCTTGGAAGATGTAAATTTGCTGCAGAAAGCCAATAATTCTGTACATTGCCAGTGACAATAGAATCCATAGTATAAATACCAGCATTTTTCAATAGCCTTAGCAACACCTGTGAGAATTGGTACTCACCCTTCAAACCCATAACGGGATCAACACCCGCAGCCACTTCCTGTCCATTACCCACTTTCCAACATAACTCACTCGCCAGCTAGCAGTAAACCTTCATGAAGCCAGTCCATACCGATGAAGCCCCTCTCATAGCTTTCCTAGGCAACCGGAGCCAGTAAAAAACCTTGGTTTTTATATACTTCTGGTGTATGACTCTCGACCAGAGAGAGTTTCCAAATAGAACCCACCATAGACTCTTCAGACGAAGAGTAGCACTAAAGATGGATAAGTCCTTTATCCCCCAACCGCCCGAGGAAAAGGGAAGAGAAATCTTCTCCCACCCAATCAATGTGTAACCTGATTTCTTCAAACCCCCGGTCCATAGGAAACTAAACATAATTCTTCTCAATGAATTGAGAACAGAACATGGCACTGGTAAGAGAGAAAACCAATAAACCAGTGTTCCAATAAGAACAGATTTGAGCAATGTTAACTTCCCTCCAATTGATAAAAGGCGGAATGTCCAGTGTGAAAAACGAGACTCAAACTTTCTTATCATCCAAAGCCAATCCTTAATGAGGTAGCCATTTGGCTTGAGATGGAAACCAAGGTAAGTAAACTCGTCGACCAACTTATAGTAACCATATGGCATGAAGGATTGAATACTCCTCACCTTGTCTAGTCCAATAAGGTTTTCAAAAAGGGAAGACTTATGTAAACTTACTTTCATGCCAGATGCTTTACAAAACAGATTAATAATACCATGATACACCCTCCATTCTTCCACAGAATTTGAACCAGCAATAAGTACATCATCAATGAACAAAGCATGAGTAATGTATAAATCATGAGATATTTGCAGCCCTTTAATCTGTCCCTCCAACTTTGCTTTCAAAATCAGTCTGCTAAGTCCATCATAAGCAAATGGATTGTGAAGACATATTCACATTGTTTTATTAAAACTATAAAATTTAGATAAACGTAGGTTGCGATCTAAGATATTTAAACAAGGTCACTTTCAATTCTCCCCCACCTTAAATAACATCTTTTTGGAGGTATTTAGGTCAACTCTAGTTTGCAATTTGAAATTTATAATGGGTAAGTGGTCTCTGTATGTAAAATTGTTTATATGTTAAAAAGTTATATATATATATATATGTATATATATATTTATAATATTTAGTTTAAATTATATATATTAATTTAGGATAATATTTAGTTTAAATTAGATTTAATACAAGTTTGAGGTTTTATATATTCATTAAAAGCTCAATCATGTTTCGTGCCTAATTGAATTTGGTTGGGGAGGTTAACACTCTTTGATTGAAGGTAAACCTAAATTGATACTTATGGCTTTTATATAAACATATTGTTAAATTGGTTATATAGTGTATGTGATTTCTTGTTTTTTGGTTTATTATTATGTATTAAGTGTGTAATATATGTGCATGATTAAAAGTTAATCATATTTTTTTAGTTGTAGTCTAAACATGCTACGATTTGTACTTTTTCTGCTATGATTTTTCTGATCATTTTTGCTCGAAATTTAATAAAAGGTTGTGAAGAATTGATAGAATTGCAAATAGGAGTTGTTGAAATTGCACAATTTGTGTGCAATAGGGGTATTTGAGGGTGTTGAATCCATTTATGCATTAAAAAATGCAAGTTTAGTACTGAAAATTGTAATTTGGCCAAAGATTGTATAATGGGATTCCGCCGATGATAACCATAAAAGTCCAAATCGTATAACATTTAGATTATTTTATTTTTTTATATACCTTGCAATTGTTTTTACAATATAGAGAAGGCCAAAAAGAGTCTTCCCGCATTAACACTGTTGGAAGAATTTGCTTTGTGAATCATGATTGCATCAATATTGTTGTCATACTTCTTTGAAGATGGAAGAAGATAATTTGTTAAAGCAATATGATTGGTATTCATTGAGTTCTTGGTTGACTTGATCTAATGGTGGGCTAACTTCAAATTCCTTTAGGAGGGATTTCAATTCTTCCCTTCCTTTAGAAACATGTGAAAGCTTTGCACCTTATGAACATGAGGCTGCCACATGTCCATGACTGAAACAAAGTACGCATCGAAAAACAATGTGCTCATAATCCAAAGATTGTGTTCGGTTGTAATGCTTGCTTTTCAACACTATCTAAATTGAAAGGCCTTTGCTTAAATTAATGCAAATATAAATTTAACCATATTTATTGAAAACACATTATTAAGACTCCTTGGGGAACAAGAAGAAAGACTTTACCTGGGGCATTGGGAGAAAGACCAACAATGCAACGGAATGGTTAGGACTCATTAAAGGATTGGAGATTGCAGCCAGCCTTGGAATTAAGAAACTCGCAGTCCTCAGAGATTCTCTAGTCATTATCAGAGAAGCCAAGTGTATTACTGCTAAACTGAAAATTCCCATCTAGAAAATGCACCACCTCCTTTAGTGCATTAGTATTGATTTTAATAAGATCACCTTCTTTCATATCCTGCGAGAGCTGAATGAGAAAGCAGACAAGATGGCGAATATTGGAGTCGAGCTTGCCTATGGCATCCTTAGCCTCGATGAGGATAGATTGGAAACTTCTTGGATTCCCTAAACCTAGAGTTGGAATTGGGGCTAAGTCCAAAGACCCTACTTCTTCTCCCTTACTCATCTATGGTCACCCCACATTTAATTAGCATCATTATTATCATTTTTTGGGATTTCTCCCTTGGGGAATCGACGACTCTTTCCCTTCTCGATTGTGCCCCTCGCATGCACGAAGTTAAAGCTCCCCAGCGTACCGCCAGTTGGATGGCATGCAGGCTGTATGGTTTAATAAAACCCTGGCTACGGGTCTCCCTCAAAACTCACTCCTCTGTTTTGCATTTTCTCGCTGCCCTACTTGATCTGCATTTGTTGTTTGATAACTTGAATGGTCTCTGTGTTGGTAAGATGGCACATCATGGAGATGGACGCGATGGGAAGCACTGTTGTCGTGGTGTTGGCAGTTACCAGGGGGATGAGAATCCCACCCGTGGAAGATGTTGCAAGCCGGGATGTTGCTCCAATTCTGGGCTTGGTTGGGGAGCACAGCCTGGGGAAAGGTGGGATGATTCTGCAGAACCCGAGAGCTACCCAGGACTTGGTCCCTGTCGAAGGCACGCAGGGGTTGGAAATGTTGTGGTACAGGACGGGAAACACAATATCTCCAAGTTTGAGGTATAGTTCCTGGATCATTTGCAGGAGTTGGAGCTACAGGTGAGGATGGTCCGAGGTGAAAACATTGAGTTCAGGAAGGTAATTTCTCGTATTTATAACTTTGCAACTGCTTCTCACTCTGAGGTTAAAGCCCAGAATATTTTTGTGGCTGAAAAGATAGAGCATTTGGAGGAAACCTTGGGTTTGGTCTACCCCTGCAAGGTTCGGAAGCTCAAGGTAACATGTAGCGAGCTCGAGAGCATCAACTGAAAGATGGAGAAGTTGCAGAACTTCATGGCTACAACTGGCAACTTCGTGGACCCGAGCACTGAAAAGAACAAGGCTGCAGACTCTGTGGGCGCGACCATGGACGTTGGACCTCACTAGCAATTTCTCTTCACCAGCCACAGGTTGGCTTCCTAGTTTATTTATGTTTTCTATGTTTTCTAGTACTTTGTACATGAACTTTGTTCCCTTAAGTTTAGACTCTAGTTTTTGCTGGCTTCTTGGATGTGCTCAACACCTAAATTTTGTATAAGGCAAACTACCAGAAATGTATTTCTTTTGCATACTCCTCCTGGGACAGTTGGTTAGATGTTTTAGCTTCAACAAGATAGAAAGGTATCATGCTAATTACAAGCTGAATCATGATGAAGTTGGATTGATGGTTGTCTTCCTTTCATGGGAGCAATCAGTTCAGTCTTTTTTGATGTAATCCTCTTTTTTTATATATATAATCAAAACCCCTAGCCGTTTCTGTTAAAAAAAAGAAAAAAGAAAACACATTATTAAGAGATTTTGGGGCCAAAGTGATCAATGTACACAAGGTATTATTAATGACTCTTAGCATCTTGTAGCCCCAATATTCCAACGGAAGATTGGTTAGTCTAACCCAAATTGAGATTGTTGATAAGGTTTTTGTGTGGGTTGAAAATGAAAGTCCATGGCTTCATAAAGAGGCATGCTCCTCCCACAAACCAAGGCCATCTAAAAGTAACTTATGTTTTTCTATCTTTGTAAAGAACTTTAAAGTAAAGACACCTTTGACATTTAAGATTGTCACGGGTTCCAACACTAGAGGGAAGCTTCTTGCACTTAGGGGGCTTTTATTTTTTGCTTGCTTCCTCCATATTCCTCATCTCCAGGTTGCAGGGACTCCAAAATAGTGATCGGATGGGCCCTTTGGGAAAGCCAGTTGCAAGTGGTTTCATTAGAAGGATGGAAGCAGAAGGTTAGATGTCTACAAGGACACTTTTCTGAGGTTACTTTCCAACATATATTTAGAGAATTTAACAAAAATGCAAATGTTATTTCAAAGCAATCCTTGGGGATGCTTGAAGGGCATATATTTTTTGGGTGGTTGCACCGAGGAGGTGCTTTATAGCCAAGTATGGGGGAGATGTTGTAATGTTTGTTCCTAAAAAAAATTAAAAAAATTCACGTCGGCTCATAAAATAAAAAAATATTGAAAGTATTTAAAAAAAATCCATGTTGGTCAATAAAATAAAATATTATGAAAAGTAATTAAAAAATGGATATTTGTCTATAAAATAAAAACTTAAAACTTAAATCTGGATCTATCAATCAAGATAGATCAAATTTCTTGAGTTTAAATTATAAAAAAAATACACCTCAAGACATTGGATTCCTCTCGATGCTTGATAAATCCGGATTTAAGATGGATCCATGTTGGTTAAATGGCTCAAAGACCTACTCTAAGGGCTCGATTCCTATATATTGATGCATAGTTAGTGATAGCAATGTTATTTGTTTTTATCAAGCTTGAATTTTAGCTTGGGGAAGGTTTTCAGTTTTTTTTGTATTGATGAAGGGTTATTGGACTATCATTTTTATTGTTTATAATCCGTTTTCTTCCCTGTAAAAAAAGATACGCAATAGATTATATAGCTTTTTAAGTTTCTTATTGTATGATGGACAAAAGAAAGTAAACCTTGTTATGCATTTTTGTAAGATCACTCTACAAACATTTTAAATTTTAAATTTTGATATTTTTTTATGTTGAAAATAAAACACCTTTAACATTAATATGATTAACCACTGTATTTTAGTTCCCAAAGTCTACTCTATCCATACCAAATAATAATAATAAGATTAAACCTAAGGATCATACCAAATAGTATTTAACCTCTTCATTGACTTTTGTTGGTTCAAGCTTTAACACCAACGTTGTGATTACATGATCCCAAAAAAACAGTGGCCTTCCCATGCAATGGGCTCCCCTAGTCTTGAAACAAACACCATTACAGATATATAATTTGTCTTGTTAGACAATGTACTCATTAGTTTAGGCTTCCAACCTCTCGAATGTACAATTAGAGCTCCAACCCTTTTACGATGAATGGAGTTTCAAGGAAAAGTAGGTGGTCATGGATAAAGCAATGACCCCCTTTTGGTGGCGAGCGGGGGCAGTGTAGAGTATCATTGAATTTAACAAATCATATGTTGCCAAATGAAAGTTAAAACTTTAAGCTAAATATCTATGTCAGCCTTAAAAAGTCGTCGAGTCCACGTCCATTGGTATCTAACAAGATGGGGACTTTGCGTTTAATGGAGTAATAAACATTGTTAGATGTGTTGTGAATGGGCCCAATTGGCTTGGTGCTAGTTGTGGGAAGTGATGAATTTTTCATTTTTAGTCAAAGGGTCAAATTTGATGAACTGGATGTTAATGTATTTATTTATGAATTGCTCTCACACCTTCATGATGTAGCCATGAAATAGATAGGAGTTATGACTCATGTAGCCATGAAATAGATGGGAGTCATGATTCATGTGTATATTATGAATTCAATTTATTTTTATGTTTTTTTTAAGTTTGTTTAAAAATTGATTTAAGTATATATTATGAATTTAATTTATTTTTATGTTTGTTTTTTGTTTTTTATATTAAGGGAATCGATAATTGGGTGAGGCTCGTATTCGTGTGATATGGGGTCGATTCTCGTTCATTACCACTATACCCTTAGGTGCATCCACATTACCTATAAACATGGGGTACATGTGAGTTGGGGGATTTGAACCTCTTCTCATCGTTTCCTCATTTACCAATTGCCTTGCCCCCACGGGCTTCAATTTATTTTTATGTTTTTAAAAGTTGTTTAAAAATTAAATGAATGAAGAAAAATATAGATTTTCATATTGTTGGTCAAAGTTTAAATATTTATTTTAATTGATACTTTCATTAAAGTTTAGGTTTACAAGTTGTTTTAGTACTTTGAAGTAGTCACATAAACATCAAAAAGTAGTTGTTGAACTTATGACAAAAAGAGTTCATGATCCATAAGTCTATATTAAGATTCCAAACCTATCACATGTTTTTTTAAAATTTTTAACTCATCAATGTTGAGATTTAGAGTAAAACGTTTCTCACTTCCCACTTTTTATCAATGTTTAAATTTCATAGTTCATCTATAAAGGTAACCACGACCATTCAAAAATGGAGTAACACTTAAAAATAATAATAACCATTTAAAAATAAAAATAAGAGTTGAACTTACAACATCAAAAAGTCACAATCCATATATATACATGTTAAGTAATAATGACCATTAGAAAGTAAAAATAAGAGTTGAACTTACAATATCACAAAGTCACAATCCACATATACATGTTACCTAATTTTATGTACTTTTAAAGTTTTGTAATTTTAAATAATTTCATTTTTACAAAAATCTAAACAATATGTCTATATTAACAAAAATTTAAATAAATATCTGGACAATTTAAATAATAATTAATATAAAATAGAGAAAGTGGGTGATCATTAACTTCCCATGTCATTATTGGGAAGGAATTAAAAGGATAAGGAAAACACTTTCTAACCGAAATGAGGTAAGGTGGGGTTGGGCAGAGGGAATGTTCTAAAGTACAGCATTGTCTAAAAACACCTGGAGAAGGCAAACCATGGATTTTCTCGTAAACCTTCCAAGTTCCAACCGATTTAATATTGTAAAGGGAAATGGGAAGGATACTGACAAATTGGCGGCCTAGAAGGCAGAAGAGACAATAAGTACCCGCTAAATCTAACAACGGCAGTTTCAGTTCAGCGCCAATGACCTAATCCTAGTCATACCACATGTGCCAGCTCAGCACAGGCGGAAGCGGACATTTCCACGCCGAATTCCTCCGGTTCTGTTTGGTCGCCCGCCCGCCTCGCTGAGACACGCGAACAAAGTAAATGGGCCTAGAACAGACAGAAGGCCGAGACAAATAGAGAGATCTGATCGTATTGCCAAACGCGGGCCCTTCTTTAAACGGGTAGTCTTTCCCATGTCCTCAATTCTTAAATCCGGTACTTTGACAAAATCTAATTCGTTCAACGAACATAAATCTTTTGCCTTCTTCATGCCATGCCGGGCCCCGGCTCTGTCAAAAAGCCAGTCCCCCAATTCCATTCGGATTCGAGCCCTGCACCTCGCGGCACTGCTTTATTGATTATAACCTGACCGTCTCTTCGTAAAATGAACTGCGAGTCTTGGACAGAAGGGGACCGTGGATCTCGCCTGCACTTCTTGGATCCGCTCGCAAGAATTTCTAAAATTGTCAAAGATAACGTTTTTTGATGTACTCCCTTGAATCGTGCCACGATTACTGGGATCTTTACAGAGGATGGATAGATGAATTTCGCAAGGAGGACTTGATATTGAAATCCGTATTTCGCAATTATTCAGGTCCTATATCATTTTTTCCTGTACCATTTATCCGTTACGCTACAATTGGCTTGAATTTTTGTCCACTGTTTAAGAAAAAGCGAGGGATTTTGAATTTTATTGTTGAATTCGCATTTGGTTCATTTTTTTTAAATGCATCATGCTTAAGCCGATGGGTAGCTAACGACAGATAACAGGATTGTGCACGCAGGACTTCGTATTGGAATCCGTATTTGGCAATTATTCAGGTTTGATATCCTTTTTCTCATGTATATTTGATCTGTTATGTTGAAATTGATTTGAATTTTCATCAATTATTTGAAAGAACAAGATTTTAATTTTTTAAGTTGCAGTTGCTTCAATTTTCTGAATGGATTCTTTAGAAGAAGGATAAAAGGTTGTATTTTTATTTTATTTGTAGGTCTATTTTGAAAAATTCCCGTCCAGAACCACGGCTTGTCAGACTTGTAGTAATCAAGAAGAAAATAAGCTATATGACTGACCAGCAGCGATTGAAAGTTTGTCAATGGGACTGTTAATACATCAAGGCAGTAACTGAAGCATCTCTGAACTGAATACAAGCTGATTCATCAACCGTTCTATTCAAATTCAGAGCATACAAACTGATAAAAGCTCGGATATCATAGGCAGCCACACTCGAATTGTTAAAACATTCGTATAATTCAGCGAGGATAATGGTTTTGCAAAGATTTTGGGTTAGACTGGCATAACCCATAAGACCAATAGATGAAAAGATCATGCTCACAGACATATATGACATAATACGGACGCAAAATATTTCTACAAGGTACAAGACCCGAGAAATTGAAGGTGAAGGATTGTTTTGATATGACGAGTGCAAAAGGTTCGAACAGAAGATAAGGGCCTGTTTTGATCAGTTGAGAGTGCAAAAATTTATGAACTAATATACTCAAAGAGCACGAGATGAAGATTTGCTATGGTTGAAAATATATTAAGGGCTTGCCCTATTTGTGTTGGTCTGCTTGCTCAGGGAAAGCTTTGCTCCAATTCTTCTTTAAGGTTCAAGAAACTAAAGCAGGTGAGACCTGCTAGATAATCCATATAGTTTTTGTTTTTTTGAATAAAATGCTTCCTTTAACTATCAATAAAAAATGGTATATAGATATATGACATTTTATACCAAAAATAATAGGTTGGCTGCTTAAGCAACCTCCACAAGCTGTGTTTATTGTGTGGATCCCATGATCAAAAGTTAAAACTGCCCTCCATCATAATTACAAAATTGTCACTTGAGCTTTAGATGCCATACAAAAACACTAACAATCCTAATATAACCAAGTCCAGCAAACTGGCACACATACATAAGAAAAACCCAGAAAACAAGAAGCATCAACTGGGCAGCAGCAGGAATCATTCCTGCGTTGGGAGAGTCATCATGATCCTTGGGGGGTGGGCCCCAGTCATCAATAGAAGGTTCAAAGTCTGTTACAATGGGCTCCCATCCATCATTCCCTTGTTCAGGCTCGGGGGGCTTCTTGGCTTCAAAAATATTGAGAACTAGTTGAGGGAGCTTGTCATTGTGCTGCTGGGTCAGGGGAGGCTAACCATGACGCCATTCTGTGCTATTCCTTCTCTCTTGAACAACCCAGCTAGCCCTATGGCGGTGCTTGCTTCTAAGCACTGGGATTGCCTAGAACGAGCTGAGGGGGCAAGAGAGTGATTTTGTGGTTCCTTGCTATGCAAGTCCGCCACTTCCATTTCAACCTTCTGGACTTGGATATTATTCTGCAAGTGAAGATTTACACAGATCAGGGAACCGACATACCGAGAAAAAAATTGTTCAGTTTGTACCTAGCTAAAAGGTGCTTCATTTCTTTTCTTCCAAATCAAGTAAAGGACTTCTATCCTAAGAAGCTGGTACATTGCATTCAATTCAGTGGCCCAAAGGAGTTTGTCGCTTTGCAGGGTGATTTTCTAGGAGATATCTAATGGGAGAAACTGGCTAGAGTTTAGATACTCATCCCCAAGTATACTTAGCAAAGGGACAAAACTAAAATAGATGTTTCAGACTTCCCATTTTGTCACACAAAGAACATTTGGGCTGTGATATGCCCTTTTGGACAAGTCTTTGGCCCATACCAGGCCCCCAAGAATCATGGACCAGACAAAAAAGGCATTCTTAGACTCTACGAGATGCTTCCACATGCTATCAAGTTGGAAGAGCCAAGTCTTCTGCTAAGGCTTAAACCTCCTCAGCTTCTTTAGTTGACCATTTTGGATGGGTTTCGGCATAGCCACTTATATCGATCAATACACTTGTATTTTTTTAAGGACTTGTCTGTGTTCCGTTTCCAGTACTTCCATCAAGCAGCCAAGGCCTGAACGCCTTGGAAGGAATAATCTATTTGATGCACTCAATAACAAGTTTGTCTGGGTTAGATAGATGAAATTTGGCATTAGCTCAGACTAGGGCACCTTGTCCAGAGTTTGTTTGCCAAAAATATCCTTAATCATGTGAATGCCCCTCTTGAAGAAGTGAAAGGTCGAGAACCAAGCATTCTTAGTGAAAACTTTAACATTTGAAGCAGCAGAAGGGACCTCTAGATAGAATAATAATGAAGACAAAAGCATGATCTAAGGGCTTCCCCTTTCTAGCTTAGTTGAGAGCTGAACACTCCCCAAGCCTTGCATATGCTTTGGGCCATGAAAGTTCCCTTAATTTTGACCTGGGTTAGAGTGACAATAAGAGTTTGAAGGTTTAGGCCCTTTTGGAAGTTTTTACCAAGAGGGACCTGGGACAAGATACAATTTCTGAGAAAGACTTTTCAAGCCTCCTTTTCAATCTCCCCAATGACCCATTTGGCATAGAGGGCTTGGCCTTGAGTGTGCATTTTAATAATGCCCCCCCATTCCTTCGACAAGTTGCACAAATCCCAGTTCACGCTTTGAAATCCTTTTCCTTCATCTATATTGGCCCACATAAAATTGTGAAGGGCTTTCCCAAGCCTTTGATAAACACTCAATGGAGAGCACCCAACATGAGGAATAATAGACATCACTAGAAGCCACGACTTTTATGCAGATTTGAAGTTTTGCAATTAACATCATGGGATTGTTATCCATTTGTTATTTGTCTCCTCTACTCGTTGCATAACAATATCCTAGAGTTCCTTAGGGCAAGCTTGGAAAACAAAGGGATTCCCAACAACTTAAAGATTTGGTCATGAAAGATCAATGACCATCTTCAGCCAACCAATGAAAGGGAAGGTCCTTTCCACTCTACCCGTGGCATTGAATTTTGGCCCACTGTAGCCTAGACCCTAATGCCTCATAGAATACCTGCAGTAATCCTTGATGTTTTTCGTTGAAGTTTGATCCTCAAGGACAGTGAGGAAGGAGTCATCAACAAAGCGTTCGTTGACCATCTGACTTGTTCTAGGTTCAGGTGAGGAATATTTTTTAATGCCATCATATGTTGAATAAGATTTTCCATGGCTCCAGTGGCCAAAACATACACGGTTGAGGTAAGCAAACACCCTTTTCTTCAGCAGGTTTCAAGAGCAAGAGGGGGGACCGCATGTGGAGTTGGGTGATGATATCATGTATCTTGTGATGAGATTGGGCTCCATATCTTGCCAGATGCCTTTAGGTTATGTTCCTGAGCTAGATTCTGTCTTATATGTCCCTGATTTAACTAAGAGTTTTCTTTCAGTTTCTTGCACGGCAAATTTATAGTGTTTGGCTGAGTTTGATCGTCAACAAGTCACCATTAGAGACAACAACCATGGATCTGGTCAAGGTTTGTCTAGGGGAGTGCGAGAAAGTGGCCTTTATTGGATACTCCTAGATCCAGTTGAGCAGGTATGGCAGGAAGCCATGATGGAGGAGTGCGCCTCTAACCTTGAGGAGACAATTACAAAACTGACTATAGAATCAATGATTGATTACTTGATTACAGCTGATGGGACTATGGAAGAGTGCCAGGATAAGATTCTTATAGAAGGATTATCTCAACAAGAGGGAGTTGATCGCGATGAGACTCTTACTCTAGTTGTCAATGGATTCTCCCAAGAAGAGGGAGTTGCCTTGGATGGGCTAATGCATGCACCAAACAATTTTGGATTTCACCATCGATGAGTTTGTACTCATGTTGGGATGTTTTGAGTTTAGTGCATATTTCAATTAGTTATTTGATAGATCCGATACACTTGCCTTGGTCTTGTATACATATGAGTTCATTATTGTAAGAAATATGAAATAGTTCATGATATGGTGGGAGAAGATTCTGCCCAGTGAAGATGGCATGAAGGACAAAGGTTGGCAGGTTGTTGATGCAGTGTTCCTTATACAAAAGATTTTCACCTTGAAGATTCTAGAATCTAAAGAGAGTTCATAATACAGAAGGAATTACTGATCCTGATTCATATTATTTTAGGTTTGTTTGTGGTCAATTGTTTGACCAAGCCCCCAGTAGAGGGGAGGTTCCAAAATAGAGGGAGTATCTTGTGTTTGGCAGAGAACACTTTCCTTGGTAATAGGGAGTGTTCGATTTTTAGTGCCTAAGAAAGTGTATGGCAGAGTGCCATTAATGTCAGCGGCAAGTAGAGGAGACTTGGGTGCACATAGAGAGAGCATGTGTGACAGGTGTGTAGGTTCGTACCACGGCAAGGTGACCCTCCTCTCGTAGAGTTCTGTACAGTAGTACAACAGTTCCCTACAGCCCTCCTTCAACAATTCCGTACAACAGTAATGAAGGTGTAGGAGCATTTGTGGAGAATAGAGAGATAGAGAGTGCATGCAAGCACAATCCTTAGTTTAGCTCCAGTTTAGATGACCCTCCTCTCATAGAGTTCTGTACAGTAGTACCATAGTTACCTACAGCCCTCCTTCAACAATACTGTACAACAGTAATGAGGGTGTTGGAGCATTTGTGGAGAATAGAGAGATAGAGAGTGCATGCAAGCACAATCCTTAGTTTAGCTCCAGTTTAGATGCCTTTTATTTTTAGCGGTTCAGTTCTATTTCTGTTTTTTCTTTAGTTAGAATTTGCATGCATCAAGTTTCTATTTTAAGTTTGCATGCATCGGTTAAATAAGGTGCATGCAACCTAGCTCAATTTAGTGAAGCGGATGCAAAGTAGTAGTTAAGGCATAGATCTCAAGGAGGGTGCATGCTTGCATGCCTCAAATCATCTCCAGTTGAGGCACTATTGTGCATGTGTCCAAGTTCATTGTACCTACTCTTCTTCTCAGTTTATAAAAGAGAAGACAGGGACATAGGTTTATGATTCAATTTTCAGCTCAACAGTTAGTACTTCGCTGTTTTCCTGTAGCAGTTCTTTTTATTTTCAGAAGTAATGAAAACAATAGCAGGTTTTGGCAATCAATTTATTGTGTTTTCATTATATATTTTCTCCAGTATGTGTTTATAGATACTAGCATTAATTACAGAGTGCAGTTTTGAGTAGCCTTAAGTTTGTTGCTATCTAGTTTCCTGTAGGAATTCTTTTAGAGTGCAGAATCTGTTAATGGTTAGAGAAAATTTAACATCACTTGGGCATAGTCTCCATTTTCAATAACAAAAATCTCATAATAATCCCACCGACATACTTGTTGGTATGGACAAGCACAACAACTCATGCCTAAGTGGAGGCAAAGCTATGACAGTCAACTAGGCACTTGCTAGCCTATGCATTAGACAAGTGTTCCTTTGGAAGCCTTATTGTTGGTCAAAGGACCATATCTCGCTACCCTACTCCCTAGAACGAGACACCATAAATGCCCGTTGGCTTGCCACACTTATGCCCTTTACTGCCTTCCCTCCTCAGAAGCAGAGAAATAGAAAATAGCAGATGGATTTGATTTGATAGTATTCTTACAAAGAAATTGGTTCGAAGCTACAAAGAAATGATGACTCAAATCCAGTTGATAGTACTCTATATCATTAATTGGTTGCAAGTTTGATCTACCTAAGTATAGCTCGATTAGATATATCTTTTGCAGTTAGCATGGTTTCAAGATTTATGTCAGATCCTTGGAGATACATTGGAAAGCATCTGAGAAAATTTTGAGGTATATGCGTGGTACAGTTGGTTATGGTTTGGTATATAGATCCATAGAGGATATCAAGTTGATTGGTTACACAACTTCAGATTCTGTTGGTTGTATGGATGACAGGAAGTCTACTTCAGGACAAGAAGTCCACTTCAGGTTATACGTTTAGCATGGGTTCAACAATAGTTGCCTGGAGTACTAAAAAGCAACCTGCAGTTTCACTCTCCACAATAGAAGCGGAGTATAAAGTAGTACCTATAGTAGCATGTAAAACAGTTTGGTTAAGAACAATTTTACAGGATCTACATGAACAACAAGAACAACCCACCAGTTGATTTGTGATGATCAAAGTGCTATTCAGATGGCTAAGAATCCAATTTTCCAAAACGAGACTACACAGATAGATGTATAGTATCATTTTGTTTGATAGTTGGTTTCAGAAGTTGTGCTTGAGATTATGTATTGTGATACAAAAGAGCAAGTTGCAGATATTTTCACTAAGGCACCACCAAAGGATAAATTCTACAAATTCAGAGATGACCCTGGAATCCCCCCGAATGATCATTATGGGGGAGAAATGTTGTGTTGATGATTCATTTGTTATTGTCCTTAATCTAATTAGAACATTTGCTGGAGTTGTTAGTGTGCTCATATCTCAAAGAAATAATTTGAGAATGAGATAATTCTCGTTGAGTGAATTTAGGGGTTGTTTGCTGAGTCATTTTAAGGACTGGTTGTTTCACGAGATATCTCTAATTCATGTATAAATATGGGCCTTGATAATGAGTAAAATTGAGCTGATTGTGCATCAGTGTTATATCATTCAATTGCTCCGAAATAGATGGTTTGTAAAATCTTCATTATTGGTTTTTTTGGTTCTTCCTAGAGGAAATGTTATATCAAGGGTAATACATTCTCAATAGAGATTTCATGCATATACCCCTTTAGTTGCAGATTTCTTCAGAGATAGTGTTCATTCCATCCTAGACAAGTTCATGTTCTGCCTTTTTCCCTCTTGGTTTAGATCAACCCCTTTTTGGCAGCTGTTCTTTGTCATCGAATTTAACCACTGTTCTTTTTACAGTGAATTCTGCAATTGCATAGCGCATTGTCTTCATTCTGGCCTAGACAAGCTCATGTTCGCTCTTTTTACCTCTTGGTTTGGAATGACCCTTTCTTATGTTTGTCCTTCCTCATCGAATTCAGAGAAAGCAAAACAACAAAACCCAACAACCCACCAGAATTTGCCCTTCTTGAGCAATTTTATAGAGGGTATATTGACCATTTGAATTTTGTCTCGAACTCTTTGTATGCCAAGTTTGTTGGCTTTCCAAATCCCATTGTGGCCTAAAGCTTTTAATGCTTCAAATTCTAAGTCCAGTGTTGACTGTTATTCTGATTCCCTTTTATTGAGTGTGACTGGTGCGCCCTTGTCATGAGTTACTTCAAGTGACCTTTTAAGAAAACCACCGGCCTATTTGTTAGCTACTCCAATGAGACGCTTCCCCATAATTGGTACAGTCACCACCATGGACGTGGCCTCCAACTATTCATGAAACAACCTTCCAGTCAATGGTTATAGCTATGGTTTCTAAGGAGCAGTTACAATCACCAAGTTGGACATTGAATTCTATTGAGTGTAGTGAACATTTCATGCCTTCACCACTGCATCATAGAGAAACTAACGGTTGAGTTAGAGATTTCTGCAACATGCCCGCATTTTAGAGTTTGTGCAACAAACTTGAGTTTTCAAAATTTCTGTAGCATGCCTGACTCCTGAGAAATCAATTCAACCTTACTTAGTCATTAAATAGTAATTTCAGCACAAACAAAAAAGCCATTTAACAAACCGTTTCATTGTTTATTATCTTTTTTGGATTAGACCTCCCTAGTGGGAGGCTTTTAGTCGCCAAAAGCTTATTGGTGGCAAAAATGGAAGCACATGGCTTTCATTTGTTTCCCCAAGTCCATTATTCCATCAATTAGATAAGATGTTTGCTTTTGGCATGTTACGATCAGCATCGGTATTTTCCCTTGTTTGCCTGCTAAAAGGGATATTCTTTCTCTCCCTTTATGTGCTTTGATGAGGTAGGCCTTGACCAAATGATATTTTTTTCCCTCCTGTAATATTTTTTTATCCCTATCCCACAAATATGGGCTGCCAAACATCACTTCACATGCATCTAGTAGCGCAACTTCACGTTCTATTTCATCAGCGTAATCAACATTAATGGCAAGCCTGACCTTACATCTCCTAGTGATTCTCATGGCACATTTCTCTTGTACCCATCCCAATGAACATGGTTGTAATACATTAAAAGTTTCTAAACCAAGCTCATCAACTAAGGTTTCAGAAATTAAATCACATTGAGAACCATTTTTAAGCAAAGCATTTACCTTTTGTCTCTTTACTTGAACTTTGATTTGGAATAGTGCATTTTTGTGTCCACTTGCTCTTGGTTGTTGCAATGTGGTGCAGACCATGGTTTCATCCATAGTGGAGGTGTTGTCTACCACTGTTTCTTCTATCATCATATCATGTTAGTTTTCATTGCTCTTTTCTTGGATTTGTACCATTTTGGATGCTGTTTTAGATGAGGCCTCCATCACTTCTCATCTGTGTGCCCATCCACATCACAGTGTTTGCAATGTTTCTTTGGATCTTTTCCCTTTTTGGGTTGTGGTTGCAATCTTCTTGTTGGAACCTAATGTCTTGGTGGTTCATCACACCTCTGGATCTTTTGGAGACAATCAGTCGTTAGACGACAAGCAACTAGTGGAATAGTCGGCTAGAGGCCCCACTAGGCATGTCAGCGGAACTATTGAATCGTTGGTTGAACAGACGATTGTATGGTTGGAAAGGCCGTGGTCGGTGCAACCACAACAACCGACTAAACTTTGGGACGTTGCAGATTTTATGAAAACCGTTAGGACCAACGACCCCTATTTGTGGACTAGATCTTTCTTACTTCCAGGGAGTTCGTTAGAACTGGAGACTATTAAAGGACAACCTTATGGGTTGTGTTGTGTATGACTTGTAATGATCAAGTATGCATTGTGATGTTCTGATCACAATGTGTTGTGCTTAAGTGCTGTAACAGTGTCTTTAGACACCACCTTTCTTCTTGGAATATTGTTCCCTTTTGTTATCTCTTTTATGTTCTGTAGTTTAGGGTTAAGAGGTCCCCAAACATGGTATCAAAGCTGTTGGTTTTGACCTAGCCCTGTCTACAGATCATGCTGAGTCGGATCTAGGGTTGATCGACTCTGGGCTGAAGATTTGTTGACTGATACCTCTTCTTGAACGTTGATAAGATCTGTTTGATTAGAAGGTTAACTATAGAACATGTTGTTCTCAATGGCCATAATTATTCAATCTGGGTGATAGACATGGAGACCTTGTTGAAGAGTAAAGTGTTAATTTTTCAGTGCAGCTGCGAGACCCATTCTCAGAGAGAATGGTACCCTAGTCAGTTAACTAGGGTTCCTGGTCAAGTTAACCAGGTAGAGTAATGTGTAAGACCCTAGAAGGTACCCTAGGGCCCCCAGCTGTCTCCTGGGGTTCTTGGTCGAGGACCAAGCAGATGGATGCCATGGCAAAGTCCCTAGCATGTAGCTAGGGCCCCTATTTGTCTCTAAGGTATTCTGGTCTGGGACTAGACAATTTCTTGGGCGAGGACCCAGCAGATCTTGCAGGTTGAGACAGAGACATCCTAGGTCCTGCAGATGGTTGATCAACATTCAGTCTAGGACTGAATGCTCAGCTTGAGGCTGAGGACCATTCTCTGGGAGAATGGAGAACCTGGTCATGGACCAGATGGTTGATCAACATGTCCCAGTCTAGGACTGAGGCTCAACCTTGGGCTGAGAAGCCATTCCTTGAGAATGGAGGCACTTGGTCAGTTACCAAAATTATGATGTGTGATGTCCTCTTCTCCTTAGGTCTTCGAGATGGATGAGTTGGTTGGTCTTCTCAAGGGACTGGCCACCCCTTGTGGAAGCTACTAACATTTGACCTAAGGAGCAGTTGAGACGACCACATGATCACATCATCTGTGTGAACCCTTCCTTATACAATGATGATGGAATTTCAGGTTATATGGAACATTTGTACATTTGAGAGAGAGATGACTGGTTGTACCTTTCCACCTTGGGTGATTTACTTTTGGTCTATTAGTCTTGTGGTACCCTGTCTTTGATTTGTGGTAAATAGGGTCATTGGCCCACCTTTTATTTATACCACCCTTGTTGTTTTGATCTTATGGGTACTTTAGATGTTTGTCCACTTTATGAGGTTCATTTTATTTTTTATTTTTATTTCTATATATTTTATATTTTTTATATATACTTTTTTTATCTTTTATTTTTTATTTATTTTATCTTTTATTTTATATTTTTTTTATATATATACTTTTTTATATCTTTTATTATTTTAATTTTATTTATTCATTTATTTTTATCTTTTATTTTTATTTTAAAGTGGCCTTTCCCTAATTTAATGAAATCCTAATTTTTTTTATTATTCTAACTTTTAATTTTTTAATCTTTCCTAATTCTAAGGAATCCTAATTTAAAGGATTATTTTAATAATCCAAATACTATTTAATGAAGTCCTATTCTTTCATTTTCTATCATCCTATCTTCATATCTCAGCTCTGTTTCTTTTGAAGTTGACATCAAGGGTTCCAAAGTTTTTTTTTATGCTGCTGTCCGCTCACTTGTTTAGGGCTTCCACCTACTGGAGTTTGCCATCTTTCACTCAACTTAGATTTGATCTATTTAAGGGTTATTTGCTGCTGCCATTTAGCTGAGCCGTGAAGGATCTGATCGAGGTCCAATCTACTGTTGTGGGGTCTTGCTGAGCAGAGCAGTGGTCTGATTCATACTGTTGAGGGTTTGATTGAGGTCCAACCTGCTTGCTACTATATTGCCTGCCTACCGTGAGCTTGCTTGAGTAGGCCGTGAGGCCTTAGGGTCTGATCTAACCCTGCTGTGTGTTCACATGTGGAGGCCGTGAATCTCTTTGGTATTAACCTGCTTATTGGCAGCTCATGTGTGAGGGCCACTGTTTGTATGGACAGAATCTTAAGTTAATTGTCTATGCTAAGCTTTGCTTTTGCCCAGATCTAAATGCTAAGTCTTATCTCTGGTTTGATTGTTGAGTTGTATTTATGGACAGATCTATTTATTTGAGACTGTCCTTGGTCACCTGTGGCTAGATCTGGTGAGCTAAGAGTCACTTTTGTTCTGATCTCTTGTGCTGAGATCTATTTTGCTATCATCTGACAGATCTGATTTTTGAGAATTTGTTTGTGGTCAGTTAGTCTAACGACTTGAACTTTTATGCTAATGACTAGTCCATGGTATTGAGTTTATATTTTGGTTTTCATAAGATTTATATTATTGAGGATCAGACTTGGGCACTGAGTTGTATCTGTGTGCTGAGTCTTCTTTTGATTGTCACTGTGCTTCTGACTGTCATTGACTATTTTGTTATACCTCAGCCCAGTCATCTCTCTCTCTGGTTTGTACTACCCTCTTGTAGGGTCTGATAGTTTCCAGATTTGACTGTCCTCTCTGAGGCACAGCCTTCACTGAAGGTAAGTAACTCTTCTGAGTATTCTTATAGGAAGGGTCCCACACACAATATCTCTTTTATTATTATGTGGTTGAATTAGTTATTCTACGTTACATGTTGCTGGAGATTAACTTAGCACAGTGACCTAACTGGTAGTGTTAAAAAGTATTTTTAACACAATGACCAACCTGAGAGTGCTAAAGATATGAAATTTATGTTATGATAGATTTTACTACTGCACTATTTAATATTCAAGATTTGTAAATGTTTATTAATTGTATTTTCTGCATTAAAGTATGATGAATTGTTATTTTTCTGTATATAACCCTAACTTGAAGAAAATTCAACATAAAGGACTGTGGTAGTACATGAAGATCGCTATTGCTAATTTGACGGATGTTGATGCTAAGTTTATCATCGATGTTAAGAAGGACGAAGTTGTGGGTGTCATCACGACCTACATTTCGAGGGAGATTCGCTTTCATACAAGTGGGATCGACTGTCCTCATGCTGTCTGGAATAAGTTGAAGACTCTGTTCAACAAGATAAATGAAGGTGAAGTTATGCAGATAGAGAAAGAGTTGATCTCTCTGGAACCTCTTTCCTTTGATTAAATCGAGGATTATTTAGCTCGCATCAAGGAGCTACAATTGAAATTGGGCGAATGTGGTAAGGATTTTCCAAAGAAGGATGGACAACTCATTGAACTGGTCTTGATGAATTTGAAGACACCATATGATGTCTTATGCTCCTCCTTTCGCGCTAGTTGGATGTCACGCAGGCAAGATGGTAACGATTTTACCTTGGATACTTTCTGTGATTTGTTGATTAAAAACCAACAGAAGTTGCTTGAAGAGGGGAAGCTTGGTAGAAAACACCAGGTTCACTTGCTGAAAAGAAAGGTCAAGCCAAACCTTAAAGAACGTGGTTGACAGGATCACTGATCAAAATGTATCAACCAACCTACAAAAGGGAAGACCGAAGAGTCATCATCGATGAAGAAGGATCAAACGAAGAAGACCTGTTAGTATTGTGCAAAAGTGGGACTTGTTGAGAGGAACTGTTAGAAGAAGATCAAGGATTTAGAAGGTAAGGTCAAGCACCTTGAGGATAGTGCATCAACTGGACAGTCGAGTAATCGACCTGTTGAAAATTATACCTTCTCTGTTAGCACTTCCTAGGAGTTATGCCCGCACCACTTAGGCCAAATGGATAGTTGAATCTGGATGTACTCATCACATGGCAAAGGATGCTTCTTTGTTCTCGTCCTTAAGTGGAGCTCCTAAACAAAAGATTTATGTTGCTGATGATTATGCTCACAGTTGTTGGAAGCAGAGATGTTGAGTGTCAACATGGTTGAATATCCAATGTCTATCATGTGCCTAGTGTTATGTGGTACCAGTACCAACGCACCTTCAGATGTGTCTCCAAGGAGAGAGGGTCATTTTTTTAGACCAGGAGGGGTGTTGTCCAGCATTTTTCTGAGTGGAGGTTATGGCCAGACCCTTTGGTCCTTCTCTTAGGAGAACTATGGCTTAGTGGCATTGCTGACTGCCTCATTAAAGGGCTTGTAGCCTTGAGGTTGGTGTCCGGGGTTTCTAGGGGTGGGTCATTGGGTCACATGATCCCCCACCTGTTTCATTACTCCGGTGACATTTCTCTCAGCTGTGAGGCACTTGCCTCTCTTCCAGGTCACCTCAGGTACCCTCCTGGTCCCTCTGTAGCCTAGCACCCTCTCTCCTTGGGCCTTTTCCAAGGATGATGTCATCATCCTCACTAGGCCGTACTGCATGTTCAGGGGGGGGTGCGTTGAGGGATTATCGACACTGTTGGGGTTAGATGGGGTATGACGTCCCCCCCCATCTACTCCAACGTTCTGTTTGGAGTATTTTGCTTATTTTTAGCTATTTTGGTCACTTTTGGGTAAACTCTAGGGAAAATGCCTCAAGTTATCCACATATTTGATTATTTTATATTATTTTATGTTATAATTTTAAGTTGACATGTTTTAATTTTAAATTGACATTTTAAAGCATGTAGGCTTGGTTATTTTGTAAAAAGTGAGTGTGAGATCATATAAATATAATCTCCTCACTTCATTTTTACACACAACTTATGGGATAAAATTCATTATGTTACTCTTTTACCCTACAAGGGCCTTATGAAGTGATGTACACCTCTTGGAGGGATGATTCTTCTTTTTCTTGGATGAATTTGGATGCTTTCTTTGTTTTGCTAATGCTTTGTGGATGCTAAAATGGTTGGAATAACTCATGCTCAAGTAAGTCCTTTACATTTTTAAGGTTTGCTTGATGAATGGTAGGTAAATTTTTCATCTTGAATGATTGAATGGTAGCCCTAGGGCTACATTCTCTTTGAATATGGCTTTTGCCTGCTTTTCTATCCTCATTGCATAGTAAAAACACTCCCAAGAGGAGGTTTTTACAAAGTTTGGCCTTGGAGCTCCAACTTTGCCCTAGTTTAGGCTCTTGAAACCAACTCTAGAGGTTGTTTCAAGAAGCCCAAACCTAGTAGCAAGGAGAATTACCTCCAAGAGGAAGGTTGGTCACCTTCCTCTAAGGCTAGGGTTTGGGGTAACATCCATTAAAACCCTAAGTTATCAACTTTTACTAAATTTTACTTGCATTTTCATGTGTAAATTTGCATTTTCATCTTAGAATTAGGTATGCAATTTTATGTTAAAAACCCTAGGAAATAAAAAAAAACTATTATTTTTTCGATTTTTTGGCCTTCCCAAAATTTCGGCCCTCTTTCCTATAATTTCGCCCTGCCTCCTTTAGCCCTAAGAACCCTAGGGCGAAATTTTAGGAAGCCCTAAAAACCCTAAAAAAATTCCTAGTTTGTATATCTATAAATATTATTGCTAGGTTAAATCTTTGTCTTTCTTATGTAATTAGGTTTTTATTTTGTTTTGTACATAATTTTAAAAAGAAAAGCCTAAATCTGAAACCCTAAGTCTGAAAAACCTAGTCCTAAATAGTCCTTTTTCTACCCCTCCTAACCCTAGCGAACCCCTCAAGACCTTTCCCTAGGGTCGCTCTTCCCTTTTCCACCTTCGCCCTCCTTTCTTCTTCCTCCCAACTCCTTCGCTCTTCCCCTTCACTTCGTTGCCCTTTCTTTCCTCCTCTATCCTTTCCTCCTCCTTTCCTCCCTACTCCTTTCCCTCCTCCTCTCTCCTATTCTTCTCCTCCTCTTCTTTCTTTTCTTCCCCCTTTTCTCCCTCTCTTCCTCTCTCATGACCCTCTTCCTGTATCGTTGCAGCAGTCATAAATCAGACCTGGTACCTGCTACAAAAGGTTTGCATAGGGCAACAAACTGTTAGCTCCTTACGTACACATACAAGCCACGAAAAGGAGGTTAATTATTGGCATAATTTGCGAGTGTTTGTGGACTGTCTTACCTAATTAAAGAGGTCTGAATTTCATTAAAAAGGTCTGAAATTACTCCACATTCTGAAAATCTCTGGTTATTGCATGAATAAGATGGTTAGAACTTGAATGCAAATTGTTCACGTTATTCACCTATCTCAGAATATCTTTACCGCTGTTGTATACTACTACTGATGTGACTGCTATAATACTGATATACATAGTCTGAAAAGCTCTTCTCATTTGATTGTCAAAAAAATGGTTGATTATTGGATATATACATTGATTACTCACATTTGCACTTACCACACTGCTATCTATAAGGTGTTTTGGACTGCCATTATATTGCTGCTAATTGACTGTCATATAAAGTCTGGAACTGTTGTTACTTGATTGTTAGAAAAGTGGTTGAGTGTTGGAATCTACATTGGAAACATAATTATATACTTTGCACCTAACTTACTGCTCTTACACATAGCTGTCTAGAGTCTAGACTGTATTCATACTGCTATACTGTATCGTATCAGCCTTATATGAGTTAGTAGTAATTGGTGATTATACTCTCTTGTCATTTGGTGATCTATGTTGATCCTATTCATTATTGAATGATCTCTTACATGCTTGGAAGCTATTGAACACCTTATATCTTTTAATCTACAAGCATTTTCTATGATTTGTATGTCTTCTTCATTCGCAAGATTACATTGATTGAAGGCATTGGTCTCTAATTAGTCTTCTAGAAGACATAGTTCCTGTTCTCCTAAGTTTCTTGCAGATCCTTGAAGGGCTCTCCCCTTGGTGGTTCCGACTCTTCGAAGTAGTTGGAGGAGTGGCTAAGGTGACAGTGGTCACTTCCTCCATTACATTTGTTCATCGGATACTAGCTTTGCTAGTTCATCCGGTAACACCTAGCTTGAGCGTTAAATTGTTGTTGGTTGCACAACTTACGCAGACTAAGAAGACTGTTGAGTTTTGGCCAGATCGCTTTATTGTAAAGGATTTGAGGCTTGGGGGAGCAACTGTTGCTTCAGGGTATTTGGATCCCAAAGACAGACTTTATAAGTTTTGTGATCCTCCCATGGATGTTTCCTGGATGACTAAACCGACCACACTTGTCGCTCAAACTGACGACATAAGTCGAATTTGGGATGAATGACTCGGACACCTAAACTTCAGAAGTTTGAAGATGATGGTAACTCATAACATGGTTATTGGTCTTCCAAAGATTGTTCCACCTGCTAGAGTTTGCAGAGGATGTATGCTTGGAAAGCATCATCATGCATCCTTTGATTTAGGGAAAGCATGGCGAGCATAGAATCGACTGGAATTGGTTCACAGTGATCTTTGTTGCATGAACAAACTCTCATTAGCAGGTGCGAAGTATATTCTGACCTTTATTGACGGTTTCTCTAAATTTACATGGATATATTTCTTGAAGAATAAGAGTCAAGTCTTCGAAAGATTCAAGGAATTTAGAGCACTGGCTGAGAAGCAGTATGGTCGACCCATCAAATGTTTGAGATCATAAAAATGGTGGTGAATATGTGAGTTGACAGTTTGAAGAATATCTCTTGCAAAATGGTATTTCTTGGTAGAGATCTGTCCCTCACACCCCTCAACTGAATGGCTTTGTAGAGAGCAAGAGTCAGACTTTGGTAGAAATGGCCAGGTTCCTACTGCAGACCAAAGATCTCCCGACGAAGTTTTGGGAAGAAGTTGTTTACTGTTCAAACTATCTCTTGAACCTTGTATCGACTAGATCAGTCGTTGATATGATTCCAGTCGAAAAGTTGAATGGAAAGAAAACCTTTGTCGGACACCTCAGAACCTTTAGATGTGTTGCTTGGGAACATATCAGTGATAACTGTAGAAAGAAAGGAGTCATGCTTGCATCATGATGGGCTACTTTGATGAGTCGAAAGCCTATAGACTGTTTGATCCTGTCAAATAGAAGATCATCTTAAGCAGAAGTGTGATCTATTGAACAATGATCCGTTTGACATTCTGAAGAGTCTGGATCGACTATGCTTGTCTATGGAGTTCCAACCGAACCGATGAATTCTAATCCTGAGTGACTGAGTCGATTGGTAGTTGGTCTACTGTGACTACTGAAGTCGCTAAGCCGACTTCTCTGACTCATTTGATTGATGCTAACCAACCTGAATCACCGACGACTTGTTTACCTCGGCGGGCTACAAAGACGATTGAAGCTGCTGGACTGGACACTGGAGATATGGGTGTAGGTTGGCAGACTCACAGTCAGAAACAACATGGAAAAGTTGCTTTGATGGCATGAGTTCTTGAAACCTATGATCCTGATTCTTATGCTGATGCTCATGGTGTACCAGAATGGGAGAAAGCTATGACTGCTGAAATTGATTCTCTGAAGAAGAATCAGACATGGGAACTTGTTCCCGACCGCAAGGAAAGAATGTTGTGAAGTATCGATGGATCTATAAGACTAAGTTTACTTCCAACAGTGCTGTTGAACACCACAAGGCTCATTCGGTCGCTAAGGGATTCTCTCAGCAAGAAGGCATCGACTACACAAAAGCCTTTACTCCTGTTGCAAAGATGAACTCTGTTCGACTGATCCTTTCCCTTCGTTTGGGAGCTTCATCAAATGGATGTTAAAAGTGCTTCTCTGCATGGAGATTTATTTGAAGAAATCTATATGTTACAACCTCCTGGCTTTGTGACAGATTTTGGTCTTGTTTATCGATTGAAGAAGTCATTGTATGGTTGGGAACAGGCACCTTGTGCTTGGTATGAGAAGATTGATCGCTTCTTTGTCAATCTTGGCTTCAAACGTTGTGAATTTGATCACAATATTTATGTATTAAATGTTCATGGTGATACTTTGATTGTGGCATTATCTGTTGATGCTTTAGTCATAACTAGAAATAATGTCAATCTGATTTTGGGTTTGAAGAGACAACTTGTAGATACCTTTGAAATGACTAACCTTGGTCTTTTGCATTTCTTTCTTGGCATTCAAATTTTACAAATGGATTATGGTATTTTTCTTTCTCAATCTAAATATGCCTTGGATCTTTTGAAACGATTCAAGATGGACGACCGTAAGTCGTGTGCTACACCTTATCAGTCGGTAGTGAAATTGTTAAAAGACTGTGACTCTCCACGAGTTGACGCCACTCTCTACAAATAGTTGGTCGGTAGCCTGATTTACTTAACTCACAGTCGACTGAATCTTTCCTTTGCTGTTAGTGTGGTCTCTCGGTTCATGTAGGATCATCGAGAAAGCCACTAGAAGGCTGCAAAGAGAATTGTTTGCTACATTAAAGGAACTTATCAATACGGTATTAAGTATTGTCGCAGTACAAAATTGCTAGTTGGGTTCACTGATTCCGACTGGGGCAGTGACATTGACGACCATAAGTCCACTTCTGGCTATGTGTTTTGACTTAGTTTTGGACCCTTGGTCTAGTCATGTAAGAAACAAAAGGTAGTCTCTCTTTTGACTACATAAGTGGAGTATCGTGGTGCTGTCAATGCAGGTACAGAGGCAGTTTGGATTTGTCAGCTTCTCGAAGAGCTTGGGTTTCCTGTTCATGCCTCAACTGTTATTCACTATGATAATCAGATTACTATTCAAGTTGCTGATAATCCTGTTGCTCATAGTAAGATGAAGCATGTTTAACTTCATGTTCATTATATAAGACAATTGGTACAGGAAAATGTTGTCTTAATTGTTTATTGTAGGACAGATGATCAGGTCACTAATATCTTTATGAAGTTGTTACCAGAAGCTAAGGTTGTGAGACTTCGTGCTATGATTGGGCTTTAGGAAGCTGCAATTATGTGAGGGTGTTTAGAGCAAGTAATTTCACCTCCCAAATCTCCAGAGCGTTGAGCTGATGGGGGGGTGTTGGAACCTAAGGTCTTGGTGGTTCATCACACCTCTGGATCTTTTGGAGACAATCGGTCGTTAAACGATAGGTGACTAGCGGAGCAGTCAACTGGAGGGCCGACTAGGCATGTTGATGGAACGACTGAATCATTGGTTGAGCATGCGACTAGATGGTCGAAAAGATCGTGGTCGGTGGGGCTACAACAATCGACTACACTTTGGGACGTTGTGGATTTTATGGAATCGTTAGGACCAATGACCCCTATTTGTGGACCAAATCTTCCTTACTTCCAAGGAGTCTGTTAGATCTGGAGAATATTAAAGGACAACCTTATGGGTTGTGTTGTGTATGACTTGTAATGATCAATTATGTATTGTGATGTTCTGATCACAATGTGCTATGCTTAAGTGCTGTAATGGTGTCTTTAGACACCACCTTTCTTCTTGGAATATTGTTCCCTCCTGTTATCTCTTTTCTGTTCTGTAGTTCAAGGTTAAGAGGTCCCCCAACGCTTCTTTCCTCTGGTCTTGTTGGTCTCTTCTTGGCTGTTTTACCGTTGCCCCTTCTTGAAGTCCAGTTGATGTAAAGAGATTTCTTGCTCCCTTGATCTATGATTTTCACACTTAGCAGTTGCAATTTCCTTCATAGATGGCCGAATAGGCCTCCTAGGTACTTCATTACTACTCTAGGTTCTTTCAAAGTGATAACCGACATGATGGCTTATTTGCAGAATTCAACATGTATTCTTGAACAATTTTCCTTGTTCTTGCCAAAGGTATTGCCATTTCATAAATTGTTTCCTTGCTGCTCCAATTTTTCTACCATTGGATTTTTTCCCAACCACAAGGCATCTAGTAGTTCTCCCACCATAACAAAACATGTTCAGACGTTTTTAATTGAGAGGAAATCTACTGAGTTTCTTTTATTTGCTAAAGGCCAAAATAAACTCCAATAATTTCAACTAGCTATTCAACTTCGCAGTATAAACTTGACTATCATAAGTCGGTATTTCAAGTTTTGCTTTAGCCTTGAATGGAGTATTTGAAAATGAAGGAAGGGAATTGTTGTTACCTGAGTTTTTAGGCTCGTGCCCTTTGGTTGGTCAATACTTTCTTTTGTGTGCTTAGACCTTGCTGAGTGTCTCTCTTCATCTTTTTCTTTGAAACATTGTACTACCATTTTTGTTAGCACCACAAGGCTCTGTTCCAATCGGGTATTCCTGAATTTAAGGTCTTATTTGTATTCTTCTTCATTTGAAGTCCCCATCATTTTTGGAAGTTTGCTTGTCTCTAGACCTTGTAGCAACTTCTCTTCACTTTTCTGGAATGCACTGTGGGTGTTTACCATATAGGTTGTCCACCAAATGTTCTAAAATTTGGGTTCTCATACCAATATGATTTGTAATCGGTCAACCTATGGCTAAAACTGGTTTATTAGTAGTAGTATATACATTCTATAAAATATTTTTTAGCTACGGAAAATTTAAAAACTATTTATTACAATATTTATTTCATTGTGTAAAAACAATTTATAACACTATTTATTTTGTTGTGTATACACCACAATTATGTTCTTCACCATGATTGGATATTTTAATTTGTAAACGTCGTTAGAAAAGAAAATGAAGGCATACACAAAGAAATAGCACAGACATTTTTTAATCTTGGAAACCCAAACGAGAAAACCAACATGAAATGATTTTATAGGTATTTTTTTGTTCTTCTTAGAGGAGATGTTACATCAAGGGCATTGCATTCTCAATAGGGATTTCATGCATATACCCCTTCAGTTGTGGATTCCTTTAAAGATAGTCTTCATTCCAACCTAGACAAGCTCATGTTTAGCCTTTCCCCTCTTGGTTTGAATCAACCCCTTTTTTGTGGCTGTTCTTCCTCATCGAGTTCAATCATTGTTCTTCTTATAGTGAATTTTGTAGTATTGTAGCATGTTGTCTTCATTCCAACATGGATTAGCTCATGTTCAACCTTTTTCCCTCTTTGTCTAAAACAAGCCCTTTTTGCATTAGCCCTTCCTCATTGAATTTAGATAAAGAAATATAACAAAATCCAGCCACATCCCACACTCTGTCTTTGTTTGGCAATTTTATAAAGGGTATAATGGCCATTTGAATTCTTTCTTGGACTCTTAATATGCGAAGTTTGATAACTTTCCAAATTCCATTGTGCCCATACTTTTCAATGCTTCGAATTCCAAGTCTAATGTTGATCTCTATTAGAATTACTTTATATTGAGTGCGATGGGTGCACCCTTGCTGTGGGTAGTGCTACCTCTTGAACTAACATATGTGATTAAAGCCCAAAACAACGCTGCTAGCCCAAAGGCAGCTTAGAGGGGTTACCCATTGTCACTTCAATAAATCCCTCTCTACACTTTAGGTTGGCTCTTCTCCAACATAAGGGGGTCTTCCGAAAGATAGGATTACTAAAGATTAGACAATGAGGAACAAGGTGAAGAGATAGCTTTAGCAAGACATTTTGGGTCTTTTTGTAGTACACGAAAATAAAGGATGATAGAAGGACCAAGAGACTAGTGCCAATCCCGCAAGAGCAAAATGGAGTGAAGAGGCCAGTCCGAGAAGGCAAGTTCACGAATGGTTAAGACAACACGGGCTGCATACACATGCCACAAGATATCCTAACATGCTGAAAAATGAATGTTAGAAATTAACTACGAGGGCCCAAAATGGTGCCACTTCAAAACATTGTCAATCAGGTTGTGTCTTATACAATGAAGTATTACAAGCAACAACTCTAGAAATATGATAGGAGCAATGTAATATAATCATGCATAAAACATCAAAGGGAAATAGAGGAAAAACTTCTCACATAAAACCCTTCCAATGAAGTAAATATACCCTTTCATAAACAACAAGTTCTAGCAATTCCACATACCATTAACAACATTTAGAGATAGGAACATAAGCCTCACATAGATAAGAAAATAAACCCTTACACTTCAATATGCACCAAGAAAGATATATCCATTAAGCTCCAAAAGAGAGAGAACTCCCAAAATCTAACCATGACAAATGAAGGAGAGAGCAAAGCCTTATGTAGCTTTAAGCTCCTCTTCCTTCTACAATAGAATAATGATAAAATCCTAGATCTAGCCTAGGATGGAGTAAACAAATAAAAAATACTTCAACTACTCTAACAACATCCATGAAGTATGGTGGTCAAAGCCACAAGTACAATCCTCAATCAAGAATGAGTATGGCATCTCCCTAGATGAGAGATAATAGCAAATCAAAACCAAACGAATAGCTTCCAAGGCTCTCCAAGAGGTAGCGCTCCAATGAGATAGGTCCTCAAATCATGAAATATGGTGGGTAGACCCTAGAACTAGGGTTTGATCATCCCTAAATCCTTTCCAATGCCAAATTGTCCTCTAACAAACCATCAAAAGTGTGCAACAAACCCTCCAAAGTGGAATGCTATCTACACATATAGCAATAAATGATGTATGGGACACCTCCAAGTGGAATGCTAGCTCAAAAGATGGCATAGAATGATAGGTGGGACATATCCAAGGCAAACGCTCCAACAAATAAGCACAAGAAACCCTCCAAATGGTGGATGCTCCCCGTTACCTCAAAAACTAGCACTCTTCCACGACTGAAGGTAAGTGGACCCAACTGAGATATGTGGACCCAGATGAGATGTGTGGGCCCAATACTATGATCAACAACTCTTCAAGGAGGTACATCCAATATCACCTCAATGTAACCCCCTTCCTCTCTTGGCCTTGCTCTTTTGGGCCACGGGATGCTTCCCAAAATGAGCTAAGGATAGACCTGTAAGAAACACGATAGAAACACACTTTTATCCCTACAAGACCTTCCCACTGTTAGTAGACCAGTGCCTTATGTAGTCAACGAAAAATATGTGCAATAACCCTTTTGACATGGAAGGTTAGGAGCAATGATGAATATGTAAAATGATTATGTTGTCTTCTGCAGTACAGACCAGCAAGATAAAATGTGAAATATATCCCAAATTAACCGTTGAAATCTTATGAATTTTACCTCTCGAGAGCTAGCTACAAGGGGCGCATCAATCCCCCCTAGGGAACTCTTCTTTTGGTGGATGAATGATGTGTTTCAAATTTCAATACTTATTTATACTTCAGGCCTGCAATTTTCTGTAGTCAAGATGAACCAGGAATATTTTTGGCCTCAAATCCCCCCAGGGTCACCTCGAGTGATCTAGGATTTGACCAAATTTTCCTCAAACCCCCAGGGTTTGACTTTTTTGTTGAAATGGACTTGCAATAACACCACAACCAGATTTGCAAATAAACCTAAGGGATGACGTTACCTCACCCCCTTTAAGGCACTTTTAGGGCTAAAAAATTAAAAATTGACTTTTTGCAAGATTTTTCAACTTTTTTGTATTTTTATGATATTTTTCCTGCTACACCAATTTATTGCAGCAATTAACAACTTAAGAAAATAACAATTAAAAATAACTAGGGCACAAAAATAAATATTTTTGGATTTTTGCAAAAATATAAATTTTTAGGGTTTTTCACAAGATTAGATTTTTTTTGTATATTTTTGCAATATATAGTACAAGAATTTGATAAAAAGAGAGATTGGTGAAGAAAATGGAAATAAGACCTAGGTCTTATCCCTCTAGGCACCGAGGAATCTTGATCAACGCACCTCTAAGAATTTGGCAAAACAATTTTGTATGAGTTAGGGCAAACTCAAGAAACCCTAGGTTGTGTTGATCTTGACCTAACTAGGGAAAAATAAAGAATCCAAGGCCCAATACAAGAGAGGCTCTCCAAGGAAAGGCATCTCACTTACAAGGCTATGTTATTGTGCATAAAAACCCTAGGTTAGGCTTACCTTGGATGCCTTCGGCAGTGCCAGACAATAAACAAAGAGAGCTTACCACAATTGAAGAGAAAAGAGAAGAGTGTAACCCTCCCAAGAATCCTTTCACCTTTAACAAGCCTTGAAAAGATAGTAAACAAGTCTCCACATCACATCAACCCTTAGAAACCAAAGATTTGCTCAAAGAAAGAGGTGCACACCACTTAACCAAGAATACACAAGGAGAAATAAGAATATGACTTTATTTGATCGCATGATCTTCATTTACAAATGAGGAGGCTAACCTTATTTAAATGCTTGCTAGGCTAACTTAAACCTCCTTTTTAACCTGACCTACTTAAAAATATTTAAAATAACTTAAAATGTTTTTTCAATGAATTTTTTAGGGTTTGTCAACCACAAGTCAGGGACTAAACTTCATACAACCTAAAATAATCATAGAAATGATGAATTGCTGCAACTTGATGAAATGTTGAACTTGGGAGGAGGATGTCATGCCCCAACTAACCCTAATGATGTGCTTTTTGCCTCAATGCCCTCCTCTTTTAGGTGGTACGACCTCTTTAAAAGGATGACGCCATCATCAATTTGGCTTTGCTTGAGCCAAGAGGAGGGTCAATACATAAGAGAAATAGGTCCAAGTGGGCATAAATGAGGTGTGCTAAGACAGGTATGACAACCCTTACTCGCGCAATCACCTTTTACAAAGCATAAACACGAGTGTGGCTAGGAGCCTCTAAGCCATGTGTCCAAATGGAGTCATCCCAAGAAGCATCGAACACCAACCTAGGGCACACATGGCCCAACATGATGAGGGACTTCCGCCCATCAAGGGGTAGTCAGCAATGCTACTAAGCCAACACTTCTTGGAATGAAAACCAAGAGGACCTTCCATGACCAGGCCACGGGTCTCGAGCCCACCAGACTAGCACCTTTACACAATCAAGTTCCAAATTTGGCCTTTACAATGAAAAAAGGCCCCTCCTCTCTAGCATATCTGATGTGGCACATTGTAGAATGCTTGGAGGGTAACAATCCCATCAAAATGTGTGTAGATGCTCCAAAGGGTTAGTGCTCCATCATAAATGAGCAATATGCACCCTCCAAAGTGAATACTCCAATAGAAAGGGATCCAAAAAGGTGAACGCTCCTTCATCAAAGCATGGAAAGATGTGCAATGAGGGTCTCCAATCAAATTGTCCCACATAATGGCATAAGAGTGAGTCAAAGCATCCTCTGCTAGTGTATCATCCTTTTAAAGACTGAGTAAAAAATGCTACAAAGGCCACACATGTGGCTCTTCAAGAGAACGCTCCATGAAATAGGCATGCATGAGTGTGTAAACAATCTCAAAGGGGTGAGTGCTATCTTCCTTTTAATCTCATCAATGGTCAAAAGCTCAACATATGTAATGAATGCCCACATGTCAACCAACTCACCATGAAACAAGGAGACCATCGATCAATAATAATGCATCAATGCCAAGAGAAAAATGTCCACAATAGATAACTATCTCCATGAAGGAGGAAACCCCATCTATAAGCAATGATATGGCTCCACACATGCCAAGAAGGAGAAACAAAGGGAGTGTTCAACCAATAATGAAAGTCAATAGTTCTAAGATACCATCCATATGCTAAGAACCAAGAGCACTCCAATGGAATTTGTGCCATACCATCATACATATGCTAGAATTGTGGGGCGCTCTATGGAAAATCACCAATAATACATCTGTGTCATCAAACCATGCCAAATATGCAAGAGTGCTCCAAGGAAAATCATTAGCCAAGCATCCAGAGGTACAAATCACTCCTCATGAGCTAGAGCAGTTCACCAAAACTAATAGATAATGTGGTCTAGTTGGCACATCAAACCCAAGGCATTAGGGCGCCCACAAGAAAATGATGAATGTGCCATACACAAGTGACATATGAGTGAAATGCAACATCATGATAGGCCACATCACATAGCTACCAACACAAATACGTTATCAAAATCCACCAAAGAAACACTTGGCCATCTATACCATCAACCTCTAACCCCTTGTTGTATGAGTGACAAGAATCACACGTAGCCACCCATGTCAAAATGGGGGGTAACAAGTAGTTCGAACAATGGCTCGCCTATTTGTCAGCTTCTCCAATGAGTTATGCTTCTAGGGAGTAGTTACAATCGCTTAGCTAGACATCGAATTACACTGAGTATGTCGTACATTTTTTTCCTTCACGAACACATCAACGAGAAACTAAGGGTCGAGTTAGAGATTTTTGCAACATGCCCGTGTTTTATAAATTTTCATAGCATACCTATGTTTTAGAAATTTCCATAGCATACCTATGTTTTAGAAATTTCCATATCATGCCTAAGAAACAAATTTAATCCTACTTGGCCATTAAACATATAATTTGAGCCCAAACATGAACCCCATTTAACAAACCATTCCCTCAACAGAGTTATAGAAGAAAGCAAGTGATCCAAAAAGGATCATGAATACTAATATGTGAACTGCAACACATAATATACTCAAAATGGTGTTTGAATTCACATGAACTCGATTATAGAAGAATCTAGCTAGCTATGCATATTTTTACTAGAGTACTACCTAAATCATTCTAAACATAATACTATGCAACATTAGAAGCCAAGCAAAGTATGATAACTCATTTTTACAAGCTTGTTGCAAAATTCTCAAGTATCTTATCTTTTACATAAAATAATCACAATGGAAAATAAAATTAACTCAGGGTATTCAACAATTATCCAAATAACATTTCTAGTGCATTAAATGGTGTTGGGGAATGGTTTTCTTTGCATCCATAGGCAATCCATTGCAATTTCCACCCCTAAGTTGAGGCTATGAAATGACAAGCAATGGGCTTTGTCACTTCGCCATAGCCTTAGTTCTTGAAAACAAAATTCTTAAAATAATCCCACTAGCTTACTTGTTGGTATGGAAGAACACAATGACTCAATCATGCATGGAGGAAAAGCTACGACAATTAGTTGGGAACTTGCTAGACTTGTTAGACAAGCATTCCTTTGCTAGCCTTCTTGCTAGTCAAAGACCCATATCTCACTAGCCCACTCTCTAGACCAAATTTTGCCTCTTCATTGCTTTTCTCTCCTTGAAATAGAGAAATTGAAAATAGCTGGTTGATTTCACCCTATAATCCCTCCCTCATTTAGGGAAAACATACACACAATGGCCCTATGTGGTTGTTCCTCTCCAAAACTCTGCCCCCTAGTCTCATACATACACAAGGATAGAATCACAACACATGGTAGCTCTCTAGTAGTAGAGTATAAATTGATTGGGATGTGAAGGGAGTGCACATCACCTTCAAGAGAAAAGATGCTCATGGGTAAGTTCAATAATGGGAAGGAGATAGATTTTACAGTTGAAAAATCAAGTTAGATATGCTTTGCATGAATTTGCTTTGTGGAAAACTCATGACATAAGATTCATCTTGGCCTTTTCAAGTTTATTTTGTATTCTTTGATTAATTTTGGAGGGTTCATGTTCAATTCACTAGGGATAGGTTATGTCTCCTTCTAATGTTTTCTAGCACACCTTTTCCTCATCTCTATTCATAGCCCCTCTTCGTCTCCTCATTGGCCATTCTATGCCCTATTTTTATTTAATTTTGCTATGGATAAGTACATAATTTTCTTAAGCCTTGCTTAGTCAAAATTAGACGCAACCTTTTTCGTTATTTACATATTCATTGACCTACTTAATTTTTCTATGAACATATGTACATCATCATCTTAAGCTTTGTGCAGTGAAAATTAGACACAACTTTCTCACTATTTACATATTCACTAGTGGGGTACATCATTTTCTTAGGCCTTGCTTAGTCAAAGTTAGACACAACCTTTTTCGTTATTTACATATTCATTGACCTACTTAATTTTGCTATGAACATATGTACATCATCATCTTAAGCCTTGCTCAGTGAAAATTAGACACAACTTTCTCACTATTTACATATTCACTAGTGGGGTTTGGCCTTGGGCCCTTACTAGAAAGTTTACAAAGTCACATACAAATTTTCAGATATACACATCATTTACATAGTGATGGTGCCATTGAGTAAGAACCAAGGTATTATTACCCATTGCATCACATATTTACTCATCATATGTATAGAGGAACCATGTCTGAAAAAGGAGGTCGAACAAGGTGTTACATTTTTGGCTAGGCCTTTGATTTTTATTTTTTTGTTGGGTTGTTGCTAGAATTAATCTAGTGAAGCCTAGATCTCAATTGGGTCTCTTGCATTCTACACATTTCATCAACCTTCAGAAAGTGCTAGAGCTTAGTGGCCCGATCTTGCAATCCTTTGTCAAACGAGATCTCAATTGGCCCCCATGTGCTCTATGTATTTTATCAACCTTCAGAAAAGGATAGAGCTTAGTAACTTAAGCTTGCAATCCTTTGTCAACCAAGTGAAAATAAAGTTGCTGATTAAGCTGCTTAAGTTCATCTTTCATAGGCTTATGGCGCTTTGCATGATGGAGGCAAGTTGCCTCCCATAGCTTCTTAGAAATGAAGTGGACTGCATAATAGCATCCTCCCACAATGCAATCCATTTTTCCTCGCCTCTTGGCTCATGGAGAAGGTTCCAACCCTCCCAAGCTTAAGCTTTTTAATTGTGAGGCATTGAGTAGAATGTGAGTATTTTTTATTCTCATTTTCTTGCCCCCTAGGAGATAAAATAAATGGGTTAGTTGTTTGGGAGAGTCATGTCATCTAGAACCTGAACTGACCTTCACCCATTTAAATGAAAAAGGAAAGTGTTTTGTTCAGGCAACATTGCTCCACCTATCTCCAAAATCCTTGCATTGCCTTTTCGGGAGTTGGACTAAGTAAACCAAAGCTCTAGAGAGTCTCTACTCTTGAATTTGTTGGATTCATAGAGGTGGAGCTTTGCTTTAATGGCATTCTAGGCCACCTTCTCCCCTTCGGGCATGCGAACCTGGAGCATACCATACTCGTCATCTTGCGATTCTACCATTTTAAAATCATCACATAGCAGCCAATGGCATTTTGGTAATTCATTAGTCCACCATTTCCTAAATATGACCTGCTCCTTTGCATCATTGGATGCATATAGTTTGACAAGGCTCAAAATTTGTCCATTCAAATTCAACATTATCCAAACAAGACTTTGTGACGGGGTTTGATCCCCATTCCTATAACACTTAGGGCAAGTTGTGGAGAAAGTAAAATAACAACTTCCCCCTTGCCTTTTGTATGACTGGAAAGGAAACAACACTTAGCGAAGTAACTTTTAAGGTCATTTTCAGCAAAAAGCTAGAAATCTTAGCTTCCAAGTTCTGGTAAATGCAAAATATCAAGATCATGAATTGAAGCCCTAATCCTCTAAACCATGGATTTTCTATAGGGATCTGTAAGCCCCCTAACATTCCGTGATGCTACTTTCATTAGGGATCTATAGCAAGGAAATCCATATGTTCACTATCTCCAATCCTATCCAACACTCCATATCGGTTTGGAGAGACAATGCTTTTTAGGCCAGTGCTCTAAATCCAACCATCCAAGTTACAAACATGAAGCCTTTTCAAAAACTGATTGGAGTTTGAGAAGGTTTTTAGTAGAAGTGATGGATAAGCCAATCTAGCAAACCCATTCCAGTTGTAGAAGTAATGGATAAGCCAATCTAGCAAACCCATCCCACTTGAGACAACTTTTCTATACTTCCATTGATTGTAGACTACTACAGAGGATGCCATGCAATACTCCTTTCCACTAGACTTTAGAAGTGCTATCATAGAATTTATTCATCAAGCCTATCCAACACTCCATATGGGTTCGGAGAGACAATGCTTTTTAGGATAGTGTTCTAAATCCAAGCATCCAAGTTACAAACATGAAGCCTTTTCAAAAACTAATTGGAGTTTGAGAAGGTTTTTAGTAGAAGTGATGGATAAACCAATCTAGCAAACCCATTCCAGTTGTAGAAGTGATGGATAAACCAATCTAGCAAACCCATCCCACTTGAGACAACTATTCTATGCTTCCGTTGATTGTAGACTACTACAGAGGATGCCATGCAATACTCCTTTCCACTAGACTTTAGAAGTGCTATCATAGAATCTATTCATCAAGCCTTGAGGTTATTCAAGTACACTCAAATACCCATCCTTACTGGTTGAAACTCGCTTTTGATTTGTCCACAGCTGGTTCTTTTGGTTAAGGTGATCCCATGATGTTCCATCATTAGTTCTAAGTCCATTTTACTTAAAACATTACTAATTCTATTGAATATTTCCTTTGTAAAGGCAAAAGAAAAAAAAATGTTTGTTTTTTTTAGTGTGTAATAAAAGTGAAACACGTGTTTTTCCAATGTTCCACCAAGTTTTTGGGGCTTGGGAATGCATCCGAGGGATGCATGTAGACAGCCACCAAATTTTAAAGAATGTTATAGGGGGCATTAGGATCCACGACATAGGGACCTCGTCTGAAATTCTAAAAATATAATTACTTAAATATATGAATAACTGAAATCATACATCTTATTGTTAAGTTTTAACTTATGAAAAACAATGACACTTATGCTTTGAATCAATCACAAACATGAACAACGAAACCATGGAGTAAATATTCACATTGGTCAATGGCTCTTTTTGCAAGGGGAGTGCCCATGCATCCTTGTTTTTGAAGGGAGTGTTTAGGTGTCCTGCATGCACAATGTGAAAATGGGAATGTTCTCCTCTTTGAGCAAAACATTTCCCTTAGCGGTTCTTGGCATCCCTCTCAAAAAATGAGCACGGGGAAATGTCTTAGATAGAGTTTCCCTGTCTTGGGAGCAAAGGGACCAAGGGGAGTGTGCCCTCTATTAATTCAAATTAATGTTGTTTCTTCTTTCAATCCTAGCTTTTGTAATTGTTTATCCAAATCAATTATAGAATAGAGTTTTTCTTCTCCTAAATATATTCCACTTTGAAAAATTGGAAAATTGACTACTACAATTGCATGCTAATCTAGAGTTATATTGATAAGCATAAGACATGTAACCTATTTTCATAATTATAGTGGAATTCTATACTGATACCATGTTCAGACAAACCATGGAGAAAAGAAAGAAGTAAATGGGTATGCACACTTTGTACCTTATCATCATCATTATTATTTGAATTTATTATAATATGATTTGGCTAGATGAAAACTTTCTTTGGGAAAACACATCATATATGACATTACTGCACCAAAAAAGGGTACATCAAGGTGTATAAATCAATGGGTGAGATTGTGATTAGAGGGACCACCCCTTCCTTCTTAGATGAGGAGTGCCAAACATTTCCACTCTAGTCCCTATCTCAAGTGTGTCAACACCATCACAGAAAATGCCAATTCTAGCTGAAATTTGAACTGCCAATTCTGCTCTAAATGCTTTAGTCTCACCAAAATTAAAAGAGGATCCATCTGCATTGAATGTGGCCTGACGCCTCTTTTCCTTGAAAAAAAGATTCCTGGATAGATAAAACTTGTCAAGCATTGAAGCTTTTACGGGTTGTGAGTCTGTGACAAAGAAATTGATGGCCCTATTTGCAATCTCTCAAAAAGGGTTCACGATTTTCCTTCTTGAATCCTTCCCCAATGCATGGATTGTAATGTTTACAGTTTATATGTTTTTGTCTGTTTGCCTATAACAAGAAGATACAATGTGTAGACAATATTGATCTTAGCCTTAAGGTAAGATTGGATTGTATTTGATCTGATTTGGAAACACTTCACAAAAATAGTGCTGCATTGTTGTAGTTGTTTTCCTTATACCGATATCAGCTTTATGTGTCGAAGAATAGTTGCTTCTACAAGGATATTATTACTTATATGGCCAAATTCTAGGAACTCTTTCAAAATATTTTCACCAAATGATTAGAACATATTTATTTCCTTTTTGCTTTCTATTCTTGTTATTTTGATGTATCAAGACTTTTGACATTGTTTTGGCTTGCATGTTGTTCGGCTCTCCATTACTTTCTAAAGTGCTAGCAAAATGAAAGGGGAATATGAAGGGATTATCATCGGAATCTCTATAGGCGTGGCCATTGGGGCAGTGCTAGCTACTTGGATCCTCCTATGCATGAGATTACGTAGGGGACATGCGAAAGTCCAAGTTAGTGGCAACGAGCAGAGGGGCTTATCTCTTCCTATACGTTTTAATGCTGCAGATTCAAGCACAGTGCTATCAGATTCCACATTTGGCCATGAGTCACCAGAAATAGTTAAACGGAGAGTTTTTTTTTCATGGTTTGCAAGGTCAGAAAGGAACTTGCTTGCAACAGCTTCTGGAATTCCAAGATATCCCTTCAGGTATCTCTCTGTGTGTGTGTGTGGAGAATGGGCATGAGGTTTGAATCTTTGCCCAGGCTCAGCTATTAGTTCCAAATGGCCTAATAATCCAACAAGTATCATGGTATGGAATTTGTAGCTTGAGAATATTGCATAATTTTGTTAAACCTTTGTAAACTCTTTAAAATATTCATTAAGGTAGGGACCTACTGACTGTAGTTTCATACTAAGTTGAGTTACTCATTGTGATCCTTATTGGTTTTGAAAGATTTACTCCTTTTTCATTTTTTCTCATTGTAAGCCATGTCCAGTTAGTTTTGTATTCAGTGTAGATTATCAACTATCTTCCAGGGGTCATTCACATTATTTTGAATGTAATCATCTGACTTATATGGATTTTAAAAGAAATATCATATTTTATTACATCTTATTCCTGGTGTTATTTTTATCACTGCGATTATTCTCTGAGTTGCCACCTAATAACCTTGTGAAATTCTCTATGAATTCGTTGATGGGATAAGAAATTTTGGTTCAAATGTTAACAACTTCATCTTAATAGCTTACTTTAAGACCGTCCCTTTAAGAATATATGTTTGTATCTAAGGTGCAAAATACAGAAAGCAATATGGTGGGGAAGTAGCAAATTATGACTTTGGAAAAGAAGTCATATGAGCCATAAGACATTGAGATTTAGTGATCGGTCCATCTAGTTTATTACAGAAACAGAAGATTATTAATTTCATAGCATAAATCGCAATCACCATTTACACATTCTGATCAGGGTGAAGTGCATAGGAATATTCAAGACATATGTGGACATTTGAAATAAAAATGCATATCTTGGGTGCTAATCTATAGCAGGTATAAATTCTTTAAATTAGTGTAGGGGGGCTTGCATGATATATGATTTAGGAGCCTGTTGGCAGTTTGAGGAGTGATTTTATCATATTTGATTAGTAGAGACAGACTTACATCTTACTTGACAGTGTCTTTTAATGAAGCTTGCAAAATATATCCAGAAGTTCTAAGTACTTGAAGACATTATTTCCTGCAAAGATAACCATCTATACATCTTTTAATGAATCATCGTTGTACATGTTGATATTTAATTGATCAGGTCATCATTATAACTACAATACATTGTTCCTAGTTCTTTTGATTTTCTGTTATACATGGGCGATCCTGTTGCAGGGTTCTTGGTAAATATATCTGGCATAAGTCAATTTTGAATTTGATACCTATTAAAGATTTTCTGACTACAAAACTGACTATTTTATGCCAAAAATTTACACAGTTTAATCTGGTACTTGAGAGTTCCAATATTGGAGCTATGTTTCCTAAAAACTTGAGGATCCCTAGTTGAAATATAAATTTTGTGCTCACTTTTATTTTCACCCTTTCCCCCCACTATTAGTATGGACTTATGGCAAACATTTTTATGATTACACTATAAAAATATCAGGCTCATTAAACTCCCTGATTGGATTGGTTTGACTTCTGAGTCTTACTAGAAACCCCTTGTTGAGACTTGCAGGTCAAACTTGGTAGAGTTGGCCAAATTTCAGAATACTTGGAAGACTTAGACTCAGAATATTCAGTGAGTGACTTTGCAGACTCGCTGAGCCCTGAACATTTGGAAAAAGGTGTCTCAGCTCATAACAGAGCACAGGAAAAAAGTGTATCACTTGCCGAAGGGCTATATAAACAAGTTTCTAGCAATACAAGTCATTTAAAATCAATTTTGCTGTGCACATTGTCCATTTTCTTTATTCACGAATCACAGCCCGTTGAAAACAAATTTTGGAGAAAATCAGATTTGGGAGAGTTCACCAATCACCATGGACTGTGGCAGTGCAGGGAAAGGGCTTTTATCATCGAAAGAACACATTTGAAGGATTTGGACAGTCGGAGTGATTTTAGAGTGAAACTTTTCTTTGGAGAAGAATGTCAAAGGTATTTCATGGTTCTTGTCTTGGTTTCGTCTCCTTTCAAGGTATTCCAAGCTGTTTTCCAAGAAACTCCTTTTATTGCCCTAATTTCAATTTCTAAAGAGTAACAAACAAGCAAAATGGATAGAGAGAGAGAGATCACCTAGAAATGTAGCACCAATATTGGGAGGAGTAGCTTTACTGCCAGAAAATGTATAGTTCATTTTACATTTTCAGAGGTGTTATTTTCTCAGCAATGCAGTGCCATGTGTATCCTTGGAGAATCAACATCATTTACAGGTGTGATGGCTTGGTGGAGATCCATTGTTATTTTCATGTTTGGATTATCTTTACGTATTGGGAGTTGGTTGCTACATATTTAGAGGAGTGTTCCACTTTAGAGGATGGTTATGAGGATCTTTATGGAATATTTTGTGGAAAAGAAGGCTCAGGGAGGCTTCTAGAAGTTTCTAATGAAAATCTATGGAGTAAAAGATGGAATCTAGAGTTCTCTAAATAATATTTTATGAAGGTTGTTAAATACTTCTAAAGATATTTTAATGGAGGCTTCTAGGAGGTTATTTAAAATAGATTATTAGAAGAAAGTATATAAGAGGAATCTCTAGGGTTTTCTCAACAATATTCTATTGGAAGTTTCTAGAAGAGCACTTTCCTAGAAGCTTTTAGGGTTTTCTTCAGTGTTCCATGGGGACATGTCCCCTAGGGTAGGGGGCGTGCTCCCCTCGTTTCCCACGCCTTGGGGGCTTGGGGACTCCTTGGGAAACGTTTCCCCACATCCCCTTTTCCTGTAAACTTGAGGAAACACACAAAGAACATCCCAGAGAGGTGGGGGGCTTCTGGGCGTCCCCTCACAAAAAAGGGGGATGCCCAGACACCCCCACATGATTTTCAATTTTTTTTCATAACTTAAAAAACAAAAAAAAGCATGGTTTGGTTGGTGTGCCATTGGTTGCTCATGAGAGTGACTTTGACTCAGATAGTGACACTCCCATTGATGGTCCTGATGGCTTGACGCAGTGGATGCATGGGGAGAGCCAGTCCATGGAACTATCTCCTTGATGCTCTTTTGATGCTTTCAACTTTCTTTTCGCTACTTTTATTTTCAGTGTTCATTGTCCATTGTTAGTTTTTAGTTTAACTTGTGACTCTAGAAGTAAACACTATCATTGATTACCTCATTAATACCGAGTCTTTGTCTCATCACTCTTTTGACTATTTAAAATTGAAGGTGTTTAAGACTTTATGTGATACGTCTATGATTCAGTTTCATGATTTTAATATTTTAAATTTTCATCTACTGTTTATGTTTATAATTCAAATTTATAATAAACGATGTGCATGTATTATAAATTTAGAATTTCTCAATGTGAAATGCAAATGCTCAAATGATAAATGATTCATAAATCAATGAGGAATTGAGTCATTGACAACCATGTTTACTATGATGAATTTACTATTTAAGTTTCGGTATGTAAATGGTGATGGGATGAGGAATTTATATGTTAATATGTTAGGATTTATATAAATTATATATATTTTAATAATTTTAAAGACCTCGACGTCCCACTGTCCCATAATTTTTCCTAAATTTGGGGGTGGTCTCCACACGTCCCCAATGTGTGTTTCCCCTCTCCTGCCCTCCTGCGCCCTGGAAAATTGGTGGAACACTGGTTTTCTTAATACTATTTTAAAGAAGCTTCTAGTATTTTCTAAATATATTTTATTGAGAGGTGGTTAGAGAAGAAATCTTATTGTTGTTACACAATGTGGTGATCTCTGTATCGACAAAGATGCATGATCGCCAGATTGGTGAAAAACCTCGGGACTCTACTCTAGGTGTCACGCTGGGTAGGGTCCCCTCTCTTTAGGCTTCCTGGATTTGCTAAAAGCAAACCCAGACTAGCCACGGGAGGTGTCCCTAGTCCAACTTTCCCGGATACTTGTCAATGGAAGCAAATTTCTCATAGTAGTTGAAGGACCAATTTGAAATGGGAAACAAGGCACCTTGAAGATTTAACAAGTAAAGAAAATGGTACCTATTTACGGACAATCTGTAAGGGTGGACACAAACGGATCTCCCTAGTCTGAATGGTTCAGATCTAGAACAAAACAAGTACATAACACAAATAACTTTCCTAGATTGATTGAAATGCAAAGTAAGTAAAGGGATGACTTACCTTATGGATGCAGTTCCTTTCTCCTTGTTTGATCCAATTCCTTGATCTTCAGATCCTTAGCTGCAAAACAAGATGAAACAAGTGGAAACAAACAAGTAGTGAAAGCGCATGATTATGAATCAATCTAGATTAGCGGTCAAAGAAGCTAATCCTAAACATTATAAAGACAATAAGTTTATGGAAATAATTTGTATTAAATGTAATTACAGAAAGTACAAAGAGAGAGGTGTTACAACCAATGCTTTGACGTCATAACTCCCTTCCAACAATCCTAGCCTCAAAGATCAAAGCTTTAGTCTCTTATGGATGAAAAGGATCTCCTAGCAGAATTCCACCAGCATGTAGGTACTCTATCCTTCCTCCCTTAACAATGGAGAGGGTGTTCATATTTATAGGGCAAAAGGGATAGGAGAGGTTGAGGATTTAGGGGAGAAGCTTAAGGGATCATCCCACTAGGTAAGGGGATCGAATGCCACCTTTCCTGACATGTAGGGATAAGCCTCCATGCAACTAAGATTCGAGAAGTCGCTCGAAGCTTCTCTTTATCCATTTTAACCAACAACGACGCATCTTGCACAAGGACAACTCATGTCTTTGAAGGAAGACGCACCTTGTACAAGGGAAACAGGCGTCACCGACGCGCTCTGTTAATGTGCAGAGCACGTCACCTTAGGTCTGACGCACCTTGCCAGAGATCAGGGCGCGTCAGGTTGACAACAAAAAGTTAAAGGGATAGACATCAACTTTCCATTTGGTCTTTTAGCCCAAGTGCTTTAGGAAATGAGGCATATAGAGGACACATAACTCATGATGACGAGATTTTGGTGTAACAAAATTCCCCCAAAGCATGAAGCTGGAAAAATAGGGAAGGTGAAATGCTTTGCAATATGAGGGATTGAGGCAAGGATCATTGGTTGGAATGACGAACACAGGCTCCTGCAATACAACTGACTCTAAGATACATGTCTCAACTGACTCATAACATGGCTGTCGACCAATACATTGTAGATCCATGGTAGTAAAGACCGATTGAACACAATCATGGCTACTAGACACAAGCGTAGATCCATGATGAGATGATAACACAACCACGACCAATACAAAAGTGGATCCGTGTGACATGACTCAAAAAATCTCCATCGCAACCTAGGTAAGATATATGAGTTAACTCAGGGTCTTCAAGCCGAACCCGCAACGATACGAATTTAACCATGTGATTACAATGTTTTGAAGTCGAACATGGTAGAAACCACTTGATTACTGGTCATTGATGTATACCATTAACAAGTGTGAGGGAAATCACCATTGATGTCAATGATCCCCCAAGGTATCATAATACATACCACTGAACGTGGATCAATGAGTTGAGGTCGAACATTTAATGGAATCTTTCAATCAGAAGTCAATGATGTGAACTTACTGTTGAAAGTGAGGTAACCTGCCATTAAGGCATGTATGCCCAAGGTACTTGATTGGTTTCTAGGTTTAATTCTCGGATGATGTGTTGAAGTCGACAAGGATAAACCGGTCGAAGGTGGGCCATGATGTTTCCCCCATCATCGACACAAAACAAGGTCAAAGATTTTTTGGAGTAGATCAGACTATAGAGCAAATGTTTGAGACTGACTCAGGGGTGACTGACATGATGGAAGGTATAATGACTGCATAGATTGACTCGATTAACAGATCTCTCTTGAACATGGGATGGCATGACTTGGCAGCATTGACATGACGAGAATGACACCGATACCTAATGCAATTGATGATGGAAGCATTCTTTGAATGACTCAAAGGAGCAAAAAGACTCATGGAACTGGTGGGACTTGAGGACAAGCAGATTATCCAAGTGTTTGAATGAACATGCAAACGAGTGCCATGTTCAAGAGTGACTAAGTACTGCCATATTTACAAATAAACATAAACTCTTTCCTTATCCCCATCATGATTGATGAGTACCTCTTTGTTTATTAACGAGCTTGAGGAGGGTAACAAATGCTCAGTATAGCTCATCCTTCGGACGAGTCCGGTCTCATGTGTTTTACGAACTTGAGATAGGAGGGGTTAGTCCCTAAAAGGGCCCTTCAATGTCAGATTTTAACGAGTCCAGAGAAGCTAAACTCCGCGTCATTTCATGTTTAGAGAGTCTGAAAAGAACTAAAGAAGACTCCAAATGGTTCTTTTTTGTAAAAGTTAGTCTCCTCATCCGAAAAAGGATAAAACAATATGAGAGAGAACTCTTCCAGTTGTGATTAACCGGAGTGCTCCTTTTTCATAAATAGTCCCATTGGTCCGAAAAAGGGGTAAACTATCACTAGAAAGACAACATTTCAAGTACTTTTACAAGCGTGAAAGAATCAAGTTTGCTTGGCGATCTTTTCTTATTTAGGGAGTCTGAAAAGAGCTTAAAGGACTCCGAGGGGGTTCTTTTTTCGTGGGAATTTTACGAACCCGAAAAAGAGATAAACTATAACTCAGTGACCTATTCTCATAGTTTTACGAGCACGAGAAGGAACAAAGAGTGAGCTCGATACCGTTAATACTTGATTTTAACGAGCGTGATGATGGCATAACAAACGCTAAAAGACTCGTTCACACTTGATGAAGAGTATGAAAAGCCTATGATGGTCACCAACATAGTCAAAACACCACTTTTCTCTATCTGCATGCTCCAAGAACTAAGTTAGAATCCGTTATGAGGTTTTTAAAACAGAAAAATGACACCAACTATAGTAAATAACCCATAAAAGAAATATTAATAAAGGAATATTCCATTTTTCATATAAAAAGGGGAATAGTAAAAAATTATTTACCAATTGTTTTTTACCAAGTTGGAATAGTGGAAAAACCTCTTTGGAGCTCAATTTTTTGACGAAGATTACAGACACCTCGGTCAACCAATCGAACCCCCGTCAATTGCAGGTAGGCCTCAATCTCATGCTTAAGCTTTTCAATGGATTAGAATTTGATTTTAGTGTGATTTTTGGGTTTTTTGGTCTCATATTGGAGGGGATTGCGCGTGCCCTGTATTGATTGAAATGCAAAGTAAGTAAAGGGATGACTTACCTTATAGATGCAGTTCGTTTCTCCTTGCTTGATCCAAATTCTTGATCTTAAGATCCTTAGTTGCAAAGCAAGATGAAACAAGTGGAAACAAACAAGTAGTGAAAGCACATGATTATGAATCAATCTAGATCAGAGGTCAATGAAGCTAATCCTAAACATTATAAAGGCAATAACTTTATGGAAAGAATTTGTATTAAATGTAATTACAGAAAGTACAAAGGGAGAGGTGTTACAACCATTGCTTTGATGTCATAACTCCCTTCCAACAATCCTAGCCTCAAAGATCAAAGCTTTAGCCTCTTATGGATGAAAAGGATCTCCTAGCAGAATTCCACTAGCATGTAGGTACTCTATCCTTCCTCCCTTAACAATGGAGAGGGTGTTCATATTTATTAAGAAAAAGGGATAGGAGAGGTTGAGGATTTACGGGAGAAGCTTAAGGGATCATCCCACTAGGTAAGGGGATTGAATGCCACCTTTTCTGACATGTAGGGATAAGCCTCCACGTAACCCAAGGTTTGAGAAGTCGCTCGAAGCTTCTCTTTATTCATTTTAACCAACATCAACGCACCTTGCACAAGAACAACTCGCGTCTGTTAAGGAAGACGCACCTTTTACAAGGAAAATAGGCGTCACCGACACGCTCTGCTACACCTTAGGTTTGGCACACCTTGCTAGAGATCAGGGTGCATCGGGGGTGACAACAAAAAGTTAAAGGGATAGACATCAACTTTCCATTTGGTCTTTCAGCCCAAGTGCTTTAGGAAACAAGGCATATAGAGGACACATAACTCATGATGATGAGATTTTGGTGTAACAGTACCCTGGGGGGGATTTCGCTTAGGGGGTTTGACTAAATATGTATAATGCTAAAATAGAAACCCAAAATCTACACAAGCAACACACAAGAGATCAAGAACAGATGCAGAGGTTACTTGAGAAATCGGTAAGGCATACCAAGATCACTAGACATAAGTTATGAACTTATGAATGCTGCCATGAGGGTTTAAACATACAAAAAATTGAGACAGCCTTAAGATGAAGTCTAGGAAAGTTAAAGTACAAATGCTTTACTGATTCGGTGTTAAGAAGAAAAGATCAACTCCTAAGTTAGGTGAAATTTGAAGTAATTTAGTATTAGATAGCTCAAATATGCAAGTTATGGGTAGGATTTAGAAGCTGGTATAGATTAAGGATGGTCTTAACACACAAAAGGCCTGCTGTCATAGAAAAATCAGATCTGTAACCTACAGGACAGTAAGCTAAAACAAGCATGAAAGGGGAAAAAATTACCCAAATGGCTGAAAACAATCTCTACTGATTAGTGCCTTTTCTAAGGGTGATATGGACTCATTAACTACAAATTTCAACTATGGACACATCCCAAACAGACATCGAAAGCTACAACCATAAGAATACTAGTAAAACCCCCCACATGCAAACAAAAGCAAGGAGAAAATAGTGAAATTTGAGTGACTAGTGGGATTTCAACAGAGTTTGAGAAAATTGAGTGAAGCACTTACTCGATTTTGGCGGTTGATGAAGTCTCCCACCCCTTCCTAGCAGCAATCCATATAAATCTCAGCTTGGAAAATTCCCTCTATTAGCTAGGGCGGACATGGTTTCCACATATCTTCAACCTGCAATGCAAAGACCAGGATTAGCAAGTGATAAAACATGATACTAAATCAACTAAACACCACAAACAAAAACCCCCTTTAGCTGAGATGACCAGGGCGCTTGGGGCGAACTTGGTCCGCTTCTCTTGCATAAAACACACAATAAAATCTCCCCAAATTGATAGCACTGGGATCCAATGAATTGTAGAGGATGGCAAGAGCAAAATTACATAGACAACACACTCGAAAGCAAGAGAAAGAAACACTCAAAAATATGATTTGTATTACTGCTGAAAATAACCAAAAGTCCTTTACAAATGGTGGTTCACTCTCTTTTATAGAGTGAGAGTGAGCAAAATCCCTAGCCAAAATTATGAGTGGATGAGATTAAAAGATGAGTACAATGAATCAATGGATGAGATTAATTCTGATTTACAATTTTTCAAAATGCTGAAAATGACGATCATGTTGGGGGGGGGGGGGGGGGGCGAATTGCCTCTATGAGCCCATGTTGTTTATAAAAATTGACAAGCTATAACTTTGTTACATTGTTGGGGCCCCTAGGGGATCCCCTTGGTGGTTCTTTCCACCTATTACATCACCCCCTTCTCTTATCTTCATGCCCAAGTGAGCAAGTGTGCCCCCTATGAGAGAGTGCACCCCCCTTGGTGAGCCTTGTAGAAAACAAGTGATAACATGTTGAAGTGCTAGGAAAATGACTCAAAAGTGACTAAGGGGTATAGTCCAAGGCTACCAAAGGCAATACTTTTCTTTTCTCCAATCCCGTTGCTATACATAATAAATCATAGCCATTTTTTAAATTAAACCTTAGGAAACCATTTTAATAATTCCCTATTAGTTGGATCTTTGCCTTCCCTTACTCAAAATGGAAATTTGATGCCATGGATGAATTCCTTGACCCTCCAAACCATAGTGAGTCAAACTTGCGCCAAATCCAATCTGTAGTGTCTTTTCATATCAACTCCAAATAATTCAATTTATACTTAGGCTAAAATGCTAAACTTAGTAAAATAATTCCATAATTAGCCTATTAATTCAATTATGCTGCAAATCATATTTGGAGAGGTCCAATTGGTCTCCAAAGGCTGAAACATGATCAATGATGAACATATGAAAATCCCATGCCACTGTTTGGTCCCGTTGACCAGGTCAAACTCGGGTTTGACCAAAATGCAAATTGATGTTAGGACCATATATAAAGCCCATAGAGGATAAAAAACACTTAATTATGACCGGTATTGATAAACAACTAAGTTTAAGTTCCTATCTTACAACCAATGATCTTCATGTCACTCTTTGTATGACTTATCCTCATAGCACAAGAACATAACAAAAAATAGTGCAAATGTAAATGTCTTATATACATATCACCATCTAACATAATCATCACATAGTATTGCATAGATCAACCTTCCTTATGGGTGGAATAGATGGTCAAATAGTTAGAAAGGCTAGTCAAGTGGATTATTGACCAATGGATGGCATAAGTCACTCTTGGAGAAGAGGGGATAGCAGGGGCCTCTGTGAAATTAGTTAGTTTGGAAAACACTAGGGAGCAGGGTGCCTCATAGATGGATGATGTGTTAGAAGGTACCCCCTTGACTTTAGCAAGCCCCACTTTTATTTCAATTTCACTTTTCATTTTTCTTTTTGATACTTTTTCTTCTTTCCTTCTTTGGATATTTCCTTGAAGCACTTTCTGTGTTTGCAATCCTTTAGTTGGTTAATGATTGAAAGGTACTGGCCTTGGATTGTCTTTTGGGCACCAGTTATGACACGGCCTTAGCCCTGCTACCAATCACCGTTTATAGGTGCGATGGAGTTGCCACAATAATGCCTTTTTAGAGCAAGTAGGATTAACCTCTTAATTCAAGGAGTATTTACCCTTCCAGCCACTAACTAATTTCAAGGATGGGGAAACTCGTTTCAAGGCTCAAGAGTACACTTATGGTGACTAGGCCAACTTGAGCTCGAACTCAATCCATAGGGGTCTACAAGCAGAAAGAGATCAATGGGGTTAGAAGGCTTTGTCACACACATAAGAGTTGAGAAACCAAGGAGAAACATGGAGGCCATCCTAAATAAGAGGTCATAGAGGGGAAGGTCCTTGAGTTACTAAGTTGCCAGGAAACTTGGGTATGGGGACGGGTATGGAGATAGGGATGCCACTTTTTGAAACTAGGTACTTGGGTACGTTGGGGGTATTGCAGACACACATACACACATGTATATTATAAATTATAAAAATAAAACATGTCTAAAATGCTGAACTTAGGAAGATAATTCCATAATTAGCCTATTAATTCAATTATGCTGCAAATCATATTTGGAGGGGGTCTCCAAAGCTGAAACATGATCAATGATGAACATATGAAAATCCCATGCTTCCGGTTGGTCCCTTTGACCAGGTCAAACTTGGGTTTGACCAAGTCAAAAAGTCAAACTTGTGAAAATTTGACCAAAATTCAAATTGATGTTAGGACCATATATAAAGCCTATAGACTCATAGAGGATGAAAAACACTTAATTATGACAGGTATTGATAAAAAACTAAGTATAAGTTCCTATCTTACAACCAGTGATCTTCATGTCACTCTTTGTATGACTTATCCTCATAGCACAAGAACATAACAAAACATAGCGTAAATGTAAATGTCTTATATACATATCACCATCTAACATAACCATCACATAATATTGCATAAATCGACCTTCCTCATGGGTGGGATGGATGGTCAAATAGTTAAAAAGGCTAGTCAAGTGGATTATTGACCAATGGAAGGCATAACTCACTTTTGGAGAAGAGGGGATATCAGGGGCCTCTGTGACATTAGTTAGTTTGGAAAACAGTAGGGAGCAGGGTGTCTCATAGATGGATGATGTGTTAGATGGTACCCCTCTGACTTTAGCAAGCCCCCCTTTTATTTCAATTTCACTTTTCATTTTCATTTTTCTTTTGATCCCTTTTCTTATTTCTTTATTTGGATATTTCTTTGAAGCACTTTCTTTGTTTGCAATCCTTTAGTTGGCCAATGACTGAAAGGTACTGGCCTTGGGTTGTCTTCTGGGCACCAGTTATCACACGGTCTTAGCTCCGCTACCAACCACCGTCCATAGGTGCGACGGAGTTGCCACAGTAATTCCTTTTTAGAGCAAGTAGGATTAACCTCTTAATTCAAGGAGTACCTACCCTTCCAGCCACCAACTAATTTCAAGGATGGGGAAACTTGTTTAAAGGCTCAAGAGTACACTTCTGGTGACTAAGCCAACCTTAGCTCACACTCAATTCATAGGGGTCTACAAGCAGAAATGGATCAATGGGGCCAGAATGCTTTGTCACACACATATGAGTTGAGATACCAAGGAGAAACATGTAGGCCATCTTAAATAAGAGGTCACAGAGGGGAAGGTCCTTGAGTTACTAACTTGCTAGGAAACTTGGGTACGGGGACGGGTATGAAGATGGGGACGCCACTTTTTGAAACTGGGTACTTGGGTACATTGGGGGTACTGCAGACACACACACACACATATTATAAATTATAAAAATAAAACATGTCACAGTCACATGCATATTTCAGATTTCTTCATAAATTATGAATCATGATTCATAATTCAATGTTTCATTGAACAATGAACATTCACATTGAAAATTTGAAACATAAAATTTGACAAATAATAGTAGATATCAAGTGGAAGACTGGAAGTTATATAATTAATAATATTATATGTCCACGACTTCATGAGTCCATTGTCATACAGATACTATATTGAAAATTTGTCTAATGACATTTCCAAACATGAAATAGAAAGTTGAAAACAGTAAACAATGAACAAGATAGTTGACTTGGTCTTTCGTTAGGCTTATTAGGGCCCACGCTTTAATTTTTTTCTTAAATTGTTTCATTAAACTGACGGTTTTTCTCCCTCAACATCGGCGGATTTGACTTTTGCTGAGTCGGTCCTACCCTCGGAGTACCCAAACATGGGGTACTTTGTACCATTTAGCATGTACATACCGCTTTTTTTGTAATGGTGTCTTGGGTATGTGGAGCTAGTATGGGGTATGGCAGGGTACGTACCTTACCCGTACCCAAGTACCTGGTATAGGCATGTGTACCCTACCCCTGCGTACGGGTACCCCTGCTACACAGTTGAGTTACTTAACCGTATCCGGATCAATGGGAGTTTTCATTGTTAAGGTGAGTGGATGGAATATGGATAAGGCAAATATATGGAACCAAGGGACAAGTTGTGATCGGTGCAATACTTTGGAGACCTTGCTAGAAAGAGACATGTATATAAAAAAACACTGGCACAAAATGTAATGCCATGCAACTGTTCTACTCACAATACTTATCAGTTATCAGATAATCACAAATGTAAGATAAGTCCTACTACCAGTCTGTCTACCAATACAAGGCATATAAACCATATAATATCCCATAGGTACACATTTGATACACAACTGAAGCTATAGAATAGATATCATAGGCAAACCTGAAGTACTGAAGGCTAGGATCCAAACTCTGTATCTCAAAACATGGCAACCCAATGTACATAGGTTCAAAATGTATAGCAGGGGATTGATAGAAGAAGCTCAGCAGAGACTTGGGCCCTTGCTTTGAGGCCCTGCCTACAATATCTGATCCAGCTGTGCTCATTAAATGATCTCAATCCATCAATCATACATGACATATCTTTTCTGCTCACTGTAAAAGGACTGATCAAAATCTGGTCTGCTCTGGCAAAAATGAGGAGTAGGGCCCCATACAAAATGTGTGATAACACTTATAAAAGGAGGCCTTTCCCTGGTTTGCAATTCTTGATTTCAGCTTAGAGGAAATTCTAGAGTACTGGTGGTCATTGTTAAGGGGCTGATATTGAGCAGATTTGGAATGTCTTCAATAATTTTCAGGGATGTAGGATTCAAGTATGGTTGATTCTTTCACATTTGCGTTTGGTCATAACTAGTGAAGGAAGGACTGAAAGAGAGATGCTTTGATCCTCTTTAACCAGATTGATACCGGATCTGGGAATGTAATGCTTTATTGGATTTTATTCAATGGAAAAAGTTGTCCTACTGCTTCATTTTTATATCTGGTGTCTTCCATTTGTTGCAAGCAAGGTTGGATCTGTGTTAAGTGTATCTATGATCATTAATGTTTGACTGAAAATGAATGTTTCAGATCTGTTGTAAGTTTGTAACTGGTATAACTGCAGATTCGCCTGTTTCTAAGTTCTTTATTATTGTTGATGATTCCATACCCATTGGTCAAGGCACTTGCATATTTGAAATCACCACTAATATTCATTGCAGATTTTAAATTTTGTTTTTCTAAATCTGGAAATTGTTACAAGGGTTTATAGGAGAAATTTAACAATCCTAATAGGGAATCCCCCCCTTGTGTCTGAGGAGAACTGACCTAAAGTGAAGAGGACGACCATCAAGGTGATAGTGGGTGGTGTCCTCCAGTTCCACTAGGGATTGTACTTGGGTGATTGGATGTATCTTTGAATGTAGATTTTAGAGGTAATAGGTAGGGTGGAGTGTTGTTTTTGCCAAAGGGCTATGGATGGAGACATCAATTGCTTTAGTCATTTCCTTTCAAATATAATTGACAATGATGCTCAAGGTTGCTATAGTATTTAATATAATGTATGAGCATATGGTGCATCAATAAGTCTTTAATACTTTTCTATGGAATACAAATGCCCTTGTTTATTTTAAATTTTATTTACCTTTCAATTTGGTGAGTTCTTCTTGAGTCTTGGTGTTTAATTTTCTTCATTGTAGAGTCACTCATGAATAATTGTCTTGTTGAGTCAATATAAAGTTTGAGTTTAATAGCCTTAATTAATATTACAATAAGGCCTTAAGCGAACTTGCATATGAGAGGACACTCAGTGCTAGTGATGTTATTTACACGGAATCACTTGGATTAGTATAATCCTACTTGTATCCTAAAGGAATCATGGGTATGGATCTAAGTTGCACGAAACGTGGAAACGTGTAGAAGTTTTAGAAACAGGAACGCTTGGAAACGTGACCCCCCCAAAATGGGTATGTCGAGGGAAACGCGATATATATATTTATATTTATAGCATTTTTGAATAACACATTGTCTTAGAATAAAATAAGAAGGAGAGGTTAATTTGTAGGTAGGTTTAGAAACAATGTCGAGGTAAATTTGTTTTCATTTTCCATAAACTTGGGTTTTTTTAGATTTCCTATGGGTCCCAAGCCGCTCGTGGACCCTTGGAGGTTTCCCATAAGTTTCTGAGAAGTTTCCGAGTTTCCACGAGTTTCCGGTACCTGTACGTGGGCATTTTAGGAGTTTCGTGCAACGTAGGTATGGATGTATTGATGATGATTAACATACATAGATACATATGCTCGCATCTATATACACGATGATATTTACTTTTGATTAGGGGTATAGGCCAGCGTTATGAAAAGGTACAAGTTAAATTATGTTGGTATCAAAGTGTGGTTGAGGAGTAGACTCTTCAATGTGTAGAAGTATGGATCGAATATTTCTCAAATGTTGAATGGGATTGATGGATGAATAATGAAAGGTTGCTTATTACTTGTCGGCTAGGAAAAAGGAAACATGAGGAGACTTATCCTAAATGAAGTAGGGGTGAGCTAGATGGGAGGCTTAGAAAGAAGTTGTGGAAGAGACCTTGGAAGGATTTAATGAACATCTTGAGAAATAGGTAGAGTATACAAAGGAATAAGAGCACGGTGGGGATGTTACACATCTAGCAATTGCATATCCTAGGATGAAGGGAAATAGATGAGAAATCACTTGTATATAGGCCACACCACATTGTCAGTTTTAATTCTTTTTTTTACAAGGAAAAACAATTATTTTTTATTCATAGGGGAATGAAAAATTCACTCTTTAGGTGCTAGATGCACAACAACAACATGTCCTTACACTATATTGAAGCTAGTATAGTAGTCTAGAAAAGGAAAATCCTACATATGTATGTAGTTCGAGCTAAAATGCCTCCATAGGTCATTTTGATATGAATTTCATATAACATAGACTATCCCAAAGATATTAGTGCCAAAAATAGGTCCATAAAGTTCAGGAGGACCAAAAAAGGAAACATATGGTCTTCTAGTTCAAGAAACATCCATTACTCATTTGTAAAGATATCCATCCTGTACAATCTATGAGTAAAATATCATGTTTATAAATCCCAAGTGTATTCAGTAGAAAATCTTGCATCAAACTCCTTGATATGTAGGAGACCCGGAGCCTTAACCAATCCTTCCTTTGAAAATGTGTTAGTAGTCCTATTCAACTCTTTGTAAATACGTGAAAAAAATATTTTAGTGAATTGCAGAGACGTAGTCTTTATTTGAACTACAGAATACTGTAGAGAGATATCAATAATGTCCTATTCACTGTTCATCCACTTAACAACCAGAGAAGAATCACTATAAACTTGTAGACTAGAAATGTTTAGGTGCAAAGCCAACCTCAAAAGAGCTCGGAATGTTAAAAACTCAACATGATTGTTTGTGCCTTGACCCCACATTGGAAGAGAAATCAAATTCAAGTCCTATCTTATGGAAAACGTGTGTTTTCAACCTAAAATACTATATTCTATAGACCTTTTTACACTTGAGGCATCTCCTTATATAGTGCTCCTTTGATTTGGAAGTTAATCACCCTTCTCACCTATGAAACACATTAGGACAATACACTTGCTTCATAGGGTTAACATGCCTAGTCAAGCAACTAGGGTGGATGACGCCTAAGTCTAGCACTGGCTCTACAATGGATAGTCACCATGCCCATAGGGAACGCCATACAGGAGGGCCAATGATTGTTTCTTTATCAATCAATGATTCCATGTTGGTAAGTTCTTCCAACTTTTTTTTTTGCGACTTCTCTTTCCTCAACATTTTGATCTGTGCAACCAAGCTTTGATAATGTTTCTTTAAATGAGATTTTTCTTCATCTCTTGGATAATTCCTTGCCAAATTTGTTTTTGAGATCTTTGATTTTTTGTTGTGATGCTTTCTCATTTTGTTGACATTTTGCTATTTTGTCCTCTTAATTTGTGACACAAATTTATGTATTTGCATGTCATCTTGATATTCTTTTGTTGTAAGTGCTCTTTGACAATTTTGGCAAATTGGTTCATTACACACTTACTTTGTTTTAACTCTCCAACCCACACTTAATGATAAAATCCCTAAACCACAAAGTGCAACTCGAGAGGGAACTACTAGGACGGTTACCACTGTCACCTAAGAAACCTATCCTCTACACTTTAGGTTGCCTCTCCTCCAACTCAAGTGGGTTATCCCTAGGAAATAGGATTACTAAAGCTAGACAATGAGGCAAAAGGTGATATAAGAGAGTAGCTTTTGTAAAATGTTCCAAACAAGGGAAAATGGATTCAAGAGGTTGATCCAAGAGGGAAATTCAATAAAGGGTTAAGACTAGAAGGGTTACAATATGCATGCCACAAGAAGAACTTAACATTGCTGAAAAATAAAAGTAAAGAATACTTGGAGGGCCTTTAAAAGTGTCATATCAAAACTTTGCAAATGATGGTGCGCCTTCGCACGGAGTATTAGTCTAATAACCACTCATTTAGATGTAGGTGTAAGAGAATATTCCATAAACAAGACAACGAAGAGCTAGGGAGGGATAAACCTCTCACACAAACCCTCTCAATAAGATAGATGTATCCTTTACCAATGGCCAATCAATAGCAAGTACTAGCAACTCTACAATCATATGAAACACTTGAAAGCACTAGAACTATAAGCTACGGATTGATAGGAGAATACCCTTACACTTCTCATATGCACCAAGAAAGATATATCCATTAAGCTCCGAAGAGAGAAAAACTCCAAAAATCCAACCATGAAAATGAACGAGTAAGGGCTATTTTTTATATAGAAAGTTATCTCTAATAATTCTCTCTCCTAGATCCACGATCTACTCAACAAACTCTCCAACAATAGAATAAAGTGGTTAAGATACACTTTTCTCTCCATGCAACACAATGAAATAATGCTAGTACATAACCAACTCATGTGGTGAAGTCATTAATGAGTAAAATATTGAGGTGGTTATGCAAAGTGTTTTCTTTAAGGTGGACGTTTCCTTCAAGGGCATGAAACAATAATAACCTCCTCAAAATGGGACGCGTGGCTCATCTAGCAAAAACGCCCCCTCCAAGTGGCACATGTGGCTAAAATTTGGTACGGTTTTTTTAAATGACAGTTGTGAAATTGCAAACTTCCTCAATATTTATTGGATTTTCTATTCTAACCACTTTTCAGAAATCCCACAGCCACTCTGCATCTAATAGTGTTGAGATGGAAAAGTTCTAGGCACTCTCTCAAAAGATAATTGCTCCCAAAGTGAGGATGACCCTCCAAAAGGTGTAAGATCCAAGTGGCAAGTCATTAAAACATGCGCAACAACTACATCAATGGAACAAGGAGGCCATTATTCAAGATAGTGGCATCAAATCCAAGAGCAAGATCCCCACAATAGTCAATCAACTCCATCAGGAAGGGGATGGGCACTTTATCAAGCAATAAAGTATAACCATGCATCAAAATGTGTGCCAAGAGAGAAGATCAAGGGAGAGCTCTACCAAAAATGATGATGAATCATGCCAAGATGCCATCTAAGTGCCAAACAACAAGGGCTTCCATGCAAAGATGTGTCCGTGTCATTAAAATGCCAAATTAACCCAAAAATGCTAGGGTGCTCCATCAAGGAATGATCAATGTGTCATGAGCAAGTGGTATATGGGTGAAATGCACCACTATCTCCTAGGGATTTTTAGCTAGGAGACCTCAAACCCACCTAGGGTTCCACTTGCAAACAATGACAGGAAAATTACAACCTAAGGCCTTGAAGCTCAAAGGAATTATAAAAATAGAAATGGTACAGTACTTGTAGATTCCAGTAGTACTCATAACTATATAGACATCAACCTTGCTAAACAACTAAACCTTTTTGTGCACCCCACCAAGGATCTCATAGTTATGATCATTGATAAACAAAAAGGTGTAGGAAGATGTCATAAAATATTTGCTTAAATACAAGAATTTAAACTACAAATAGGAATCTGCGCTCTACCAGTTGATGAGTTGGATATGGAACTAGGTGTTGAATGGTTGATTCATTTGGGCACTTGTACCACCAACCTCAAAGAACAATTCATGGAATTTAATTGGCACAGGAAAAAGTATAAATTATATGGTGTTGAAAGTTTCACTCCAAAAAAAATGATTTACTAATAAAATAGGGGCAAGAAACACAGACAAACATACAACAACAAAAGCAAGAAAAGTTACACAACTAGGTCAAAAGACTTCAGGATATGATGCACACACTACAAAGGAACCTCGCTAACACTCAAATTAGGAACCAAGTCAAGTCCCTTCAACCAAATAAAGCCTAAAGGTGATCCCACCAATAAGATATGCTCAACAAAGGAGAATCCTGTTTTCAATGTTTTGAGGACACATCATCCTTTAAGGGCATGGCAATGTAACAAACATAATAATAATAATAATAGTAGTAATACTAATAATCATAGGCCCTTTAGTCCCAAATTGCCTTTTTGTTTTGAGCCCTTCCTATAGATCTTTGAGGGCCTCATTGTTCAGTAAAGCTACCTCCAACACCTTCTGATGCATGAACTTCACATTCCTCTTGGGCAATTTAGGGTGTGTTCTCACTAGTTGAGGTTGGAGACAAATCATCATATTGCTAGGGAGGAGCAATTTTGAAGGTTATGCTCCTTACATGAGGTGGACATTAAAGCACACTTCTTCTTTCATTGTTTAATTCATTAAGAATTTCATGGTAAATACCACTGCCTCTTTAGGGATTTAGGGGGTTCACTTTTTGTCTTCTTTAGATCCCTCCATTAGAGGTGTTTAGCTCTATTTTTTGGGAAGGTGGTCACCTTTAGATGTTGCATGTTTCAACATTCCTGCACGATAGTTACAAGGATTACCTTCTTTCATCTAGTCATAGCCATTGAGAGGGATAAATATCTACTACTGGGATCAACAGTCACATGCCCATTGTGCATTTTCCACGACATGCTCCACCTAGCTCCCAAGTTTATTCAAGTTGGGGACTAAGAGGAGGTCTAGAGTTTTTCTAGACAGTGGAACCATCTTGGTACTCCAAGTCACGGTGTGATCAGTAACTTCTTCCCTTCTTCAGCCTTAGATGTTAGGAGGGTTTTTTCCCTGGGTCCGCCTCAACTTTAGTTTCTACTTTCGCCCCTTGCAATATCACTTGGAGGCCTCCGTGGATCACTCCCCAATACCCATTAGTGTAGGCCACTCTTTAGACGACATTGTCATACATGCTCTTGCAGTGGACATTGCCATACTTGGATCTGAAGATGATAGTGATTGATCCTCCTCTCTTATGCCATATCTTGAGTTTTGAGATTTCTGTGTTGAGAAGTATTGTCATCAAGATTGTCTGGAGAATCCATAGTAGCCATTATGTTTTTTGTCGACATTTCAAATCCAAACCAGGATTCATCTTTAGGAAAATAAGTCACTTGAAGAGCAAGCAGATGGAGTTTAATTAATACAAAAGATGCATATCTTTTATCAAACCCTAGACGCTTAATAAGTTGGCTAATAATCCATTACACTTTTAGTTACTAAACTTTATTTTAGTCATCTTCAATCATCAGAATGTAAGCTCAATACTACTAATTTTACCTATAGATTAATGAGTTAATCAAGAATAAAATTAGCAGTATTGAGCCTAGAGTCTAATGATTAGAAGATTCTTAAAATAAAGTCTAGTAAATAGAAGTGCAATGGATTATTAGCCTAGGCCGTAGCTTATTAAGCATCTAGGGTTTGATCTAAAATCTGCAACTTTTATTTTAATTAACGTCCATCTGCTTTCTGTGACTTATTGTCTAGATGATGAATCCTGGTTTGGATTCGAAACACTGACAAAAAAAATAATGGCTATTGTGGGTTCTCTGGATAATCTTGATGACAATATCTTACTTCTAGTTGTGTTTTTACCTATAATTGGCTCTGTTTGATATATAGGGCTTTCTTTTTCTTCTTGTTCTCTTAGGTTTAGGTTTTCTTGATGACTTATGCACTCCCCTTATTGTCATTTTGATATGGTGTACTTTACAGTCCCTTTGACTTATTTTGGTCACCAGTGGACATTAATATAATTTCATTTCATTTCAAGCTATGTTTCTACAATTCTTTAAATTAAAGTGGTTGAAAGTACATGAGACAAGATATGTCTATGATTTTACTATGGAGAAATGCCCTGCAGAGGTCAAACAACTGTAGTTGAACATGGTTGTAAGTGAAATTTGGGGAATTTGGAAGCAGTCAGATACATATAAGGCAAAATTGCTATGAGCCATTGTCATTAATGAGGAGAGTTGGAGTACGGTTCAGTTTGTAATCAACTTCACAGAAGCTATTATTCATTTCATCAGAACTGCAGACACAGACAGGCTATGCTTGGAAGATATATGAAGAGAATTATGATTTAAACATGTGAAGATATAAAATGGAAGGTGAATGAAACATCTTGGCACATGCTCTAAATCAAAAGTATTATGCAGTTGAATTTATTAATGCAAGCAATAGGGAGAGGAATGTCTTGATTCTTGAACATGGACAAGGACATTTCCACGGAAGTAAAGACGACAATTATCAAAACCTTCCCAAATCGAGCAGATATCTCTTTTGTTTGAAGCTCAATATGTAGAATTTTCTGCTGGAATTGGAAATTTTGCAGCATTATTGCCTTTGATGAAAGAATGATGGTGCCACCAATACATTAGTAGACCATTCATGGTGCAGTTGCAGAGGAGCTACATATGCATGCAATTCATGTCCTTTCACAAGTGGCTAGTTTGTTAGCATGTGAGAGTCACTGTGGCACTGACACCTTTTGTCCATTCAGAAAAATGTAACAGATTGGCTTCCAAGAAGGCCAGACATAGTGTCTATATTCTATGGAATCTTTGTCTCATCTCTCAGAAAAGAGATGAGTATTCAACAGGGGCTACAAAGGAGTGGGATGTGGATCTTGAAAACGCTGACACAGAAGTGGCTTTAGGAAATCTTGATTTTCCTAAGCGATAGGGTACTTCAATAGCTGGAAGTGGAGCACCTTCTATGGTTTCTCATGTGCCACTGCCTGGCTCATCTAGCTATCATGTCCATGTGACTACTGACTATCAGATGTATGATAAATGTTGAACTTGATGATCTTGACCCTTTTTGATTGTAGGCCTTGTGGCCTAGGTGGAAAGGCCCTAATCATCCAAGTATGTGTGTCTCAACTCTTGATGATTGATGTAACAATCACTTTTTGAACTCTAATATATCAATATAAAGTTTTATTGTGCACTGATATTGTCATCTATGTTCTCAATGAGTCAATAGTTGTATTGATATATTTCAATTCTATGTAATTTTTCAATTTTTTTTAGTTATTTTGACTATATATATAATGTCATTTCTACATTTTTTAAACTTTGAAGCATAGTGGAAAAAATCAGCATCGGCAAAAAATCGGCAAGGGTCCTGAATACAACATCTCGGCAACATCGGCAAAAAAATCGGCAAACCGCGGAAAGCATTAAAAAATACAAAATATATTCATTTTTTTTCAGAATTTTAAACATATAAAGCAACAACAACATTAGATAAACACATTGGCACATAAATATGGAGAAAGTACTGATATATATGATGTAGTGGATGCCAAATAAAAATTGATACATCAAAGTTTCAACACTAGTTGGAACATTGGTCATTCCCCCCTCCTCTAGGTTCTAGCCCTTACCTCTACCTCGAATCTTGAAGTTAATCCTTCAAGCACATTAGTCAAAACCCTACAATTTTGATGAAACTTCCTAATCCAAGCGTTAAGATAAGGTAGACAAAGCTTCCCATGCTTAATAAGTGATTTTTCTTAATTGAAGGGTATATTTTAATTAAGGTCATAACAGAGGAGTTCAATCAACTTCAACAATCAGGCATCATCACCACCAATATCAAGGTACATACCTAGTTTGATATGCTTGATTAAATTCCAATCCCTTACCCTCATACATGATAGAATCCAGTGGAAACATTGCAATCTTGAAATCCTGAAAACTATTAAGTTTGTTGAATTATGAATGGGATCTAAAATTCTACTTTTTGCATATGAAGTCTAATGAGGTTGGAACCACTCTCAAACATCCTGAAACAATTAATGGTAATGTTCAAAATTTATGTAAAAGGATGGAAAATAAAAGATAAGGAGAATGTCACTTTTACTTTAAGAATTTAACATTACCATTTACTGTTACTAGCTTCAATGTCTTATGAAAACAATTGGTCTAATTTTTAAAACTACATAACGATTTTTTGAGTCTTCTCGTGATTTTTTAGGAGAAATCGCCGATTTTTTCAAAAAATCACGTGGTCCGATTTTTCCGGCAGGAAAAATCGCGAGGCTGAAAAAATCGCTATTTCTCGGGAAATCAGCAATTTTTCGGCGATGTTTTCCACTATGCTTTGAAGTGCTGTTTCCAAATAATGCCATGTCTACAATTTTTAAACTTTTTAAAGTGCTGTTTTCAACACTTGTACCAGATTCAGAAACTGAAACCGTTTCCAAGTTTCAGGTGACTTTGCTGTTGGGATATGCATATAGGCTGTTTTCTTAGGACAATAGCACCCTCTGCTTGGAAAAGATTTTGAGAAATGAAATAATGAACACAATGCATAAGAACTTTATTTTAGCAATGAGTACTTTCTAAGTTTCTATTAATTATTGAATCAGTTTTAATGATTCTTTTTCTTATTTTTGGTCTTGCATTTGCAGGGATCTCCAGAAAGCCACACATAATTTTACAACAGTACTAGGCCAGGGTGCATTTGGTCCAGTTTACAAGGCTACAATGGCCACTGGTGAAACTGTAGCTGTGAAAGTTCTAGCAATAAATTCTAAGCAAGGGGAAAGGGAGTTTCAAACAGAGGTACTGATACCTTTAGGCTTTAGTGAAATGAAAATTGTAGTTTTCTAACAGTTATTATCTGTACATAAGATTGCCATGTATATGCATATCTGATACATTAAGGTGATGGGGTTCCTTGCAGGTTGTAGTTTATGCCATTAGTGCAGAGCAAACGTTTTTGTAAAATACAGTTTGAAATTTGTAACTGATCAAATTGACCATATAGAAATGGACTTTAGAATCTTAGATGATATATCGTGTTAATAATCACAAATCATTTCTTTTTTGCACTTCCCTCACCTGGAAAGAATTCTTTTCTTATTAAGGAAATCAATTGTCAAAATTTAAAATATCATAGTTACGTGATAAGAGGAGGATGGTAACAATAGCAGCACTCTACTGCCGTCTTTTGCCTCTAAGTGCCTAAATAAGAGATCACATGTGTCAATGGTTAACGATCGTATTTGCTACATGAGCTCCAAGGCATCTGACCGAATGAAGCTTTCTATTGCTTTTTTGGTGGCATCCTTCTACATTAGTGACTGGATTGCTATGATTCTGTTCTTCATTTTGGATCTACATCAGCTAAGGCCTATTGCACTGGTGATGTTTCCAAGATAGATTTGTTACTAGATTTGACACTCAATTCAGTATTTCTTCTGCACAATTTTAGGAAACCATAAACCATGAAACCAAGCAATCACAAAGTCAGTACAAAATGTGTTTGGGAAATTATACCCCTGAGCATCAAAACGACTGGAACATGACTGATTTTATTCATTCTGTACTTTTGTGATGTACTTTCATATTCAGATTGATCAGTTCTTCAAGAATAATCATAAATTCACATCTTCATCCCCCTTGGGATGAATCTTTTGAATCTGTACAAGTGGGAACATTAGTAATCTGTAAATCTTCTAAACCATAAACCATAAACCATGAAACCAAGCAATCACAAACTGAGTACAACATGTGTTTGGGAAATTATACCCCTGAGCATCAAAACGACTGGAACATGACTGATTTTATTCATTCTGTACTTTTGTGATGTACTTTCATATTCAGATTGATCAGTACTTCAAGAATAATCATAAATTCACATCTTCATCCCCCTTGGGATGAATCATTTGAATCTGTACAAGTGGGAACATTAGTAATCTGTAATTCTTCTAAAAAATTTCTACACCATACTAACAGACATGTGAGATTTATTTCAAATTTATGAAAAAATGCTGGGTTGTTTTAAGCATGGATGTAAAAATTGGTGAAAAATTGCCAACATCATGATTTTCACTATGGCAACCTGAAAAGGAAAAATCTCTCCGAAAAAATAGTGATTTTGAAAAAACCGGATAGCCAAAAATTGCTAATAAATTGCATCATGATGGAAAAAATCACGATGCTATTTATGAAATGATAAAAATAAGGAAGAGGCAGCTGCTATCAAAGTTGAACTTGCCGCTGATGGAGTGGCTAGATCCTTAAGAAACACAGGCATATCTAGGACTTAGGGCAGTGAGAAAGACACTACAGATTCACCTTCCGTGAAGACCTCACCTTTCTTTGTTCCAAGAACCAGAGATGGGGTACAACCTTCCATCCGGTCAATGTTTTAAAAAAATAAGAAAGAAGTGGACAGGGTTGTGGGAAGGTGTCTTTTCTGGAGTGAAATACCTTTGAGCATTACAAAGTCCAATCCATTTTTCTAGTCAATCTGTGATGCTATCACTATTATTTGCTGAGGGTATAAGTGCCCTAACTATGAGGAGTTGCGGGGGCCAATTATTCTAGCAGAAAATAATGGCTCAATACTAGATTGGAGAACCTAAAGAAGTCATGGGAGGCCATTGTATGCACAGTTATGTCTGATGGTTGGATAGATGGGAAAGGTAGGACCCTTATTAATATTTTGGTATATTGCCCTAGGGGTACAATGTTTTTTAAATCCATTGATGCATTGGCACATGTTAAAGATGTGACAATATTGTGTGAGTTGTTGGATGGGTTTATCCAATAGATTGGTTTGCAACATGTTGTGCAAATAATATCAAATAATGCAGCTAATTACATGGTTGTTAGCAACTTGCTAATGGAGAGGCACCCCACAGTGTTTTAAACTCCATTTGCTACCCATTGGAACGTTTTGATGCTTGAGGATGTGGGAAAAATATCCTTCATCAAGGAGGTCATTGATCGAGCTAGGAGTGTCACAAAATTCATTATAACCATGCATTTGTTCTTATCCTCATGAGGACATCCACAAGAAACAGGGATTCATTGCATCCTACAATCATATGTTATACCACTAGCTTCATTTCTCTTCAGTCTCTGCTTTAATGCCATTTTGAGTTGAAGTAGATGTTTGTTTGTGATGAGTGGTGCGATTATGCATCTAGCACAAGACAGGATGGGAGAGCCATCGCTAAACTAGTTTACACCGATTCCTTTTGGGAAGGGGTGCAAGAAGTATGCACAGTTAGCGAACCTTTGGTAAAGGTTCTTTGCTTGGTTGATGGGAATAAGCCCGCAATGGGACTTGTATGAGGCCTTGGATAGGGACAAAGAAGCTATCCGATCTTATTATGTGGGAAAGGGTACCCTCGGACATGGAAAATACATGAATATTTGGGATTTGATTTATAGTCTGTTAGAGTTTGCACTTTAATTCAATTATGTTAGATCTTTAAACTGAAAGATAGACAAGCACAACAATACAAAAGAACACAAGAAATTTCCTTGGGGAAACCGTAAAGGAGAAAAACCTGCAACTTCCTCAGTGATAGATTCGTCACTAAGTACAATATCAAACAAGATAGAAAACCCAAAGATAAGATGTCTTCTGCAGCTTCCCTCTTTCTTCTTTAGCGACCTTGTCTTCTTTCTCACTTGGTGCAAACTTGCTTGAGTGAGTGTGATAATCAAATGAGAGAGTGAGCCTCTCTATTTATACTTTATGTGTGACTAACCTAATTCCCCATTGGGGCCGACTTCCTTAATTGACTGGGTCGACCTGTCCTAGGGAGAATAAAAAATACATTTTACATTTATCTTTTGGGGAACTATTGCCTCGACTTACAATGGAGGTTTTACATCGATATTCTTGCATGACCAAATACAATAATGACATCCTTGAACGGAGGAAAAACATCTCCGACGGAGGTACAATAAAAGTGCAATAATAATATACAAATAATATCTTATGAATTTACATTTACAACAACACTCCCTCTTAACTAGGAAGGTATTCTCTCGACACAGTCATCATCACAGTTGGACACAAATTCTGGACAACGTCATCATCGCTGGATCATCATCATCATTGCTGCAACAATTCTCATCTTGTTGATCATTGACTAGTGACATCTCTCAAATCTACCCGTCATGAGAAGTTCTACAGAGCCAACTCTTTTTCATGCTGGATGTAGGCCTAGCTCTCATCCAGGTCTTCATCATCTCTACGAGCAAGCCATCAAGTAGGTACATCCCAGGACCACATATTACATTGCCACAACAATCACCTGCGTCTCCTACTATCATCTCATCGTATCCGGATCATTTCATCATCTCATGCGGAGAGCAGCCCAGGTGCACATATCATGTCCACCAGACAACCTGCATCTTCCACCCAGTGGATACAGCCCAAGAACATCTGCGTCTTCCACCCAGTGGATACAGCCCAGGAACATCTGTGTCTTCCACCCAGTGGATACATCCCAGATGTATTATGTCTCTCTCTCTCAGTCAACCTGCGTCTTCCACCCAGTGGATATAGCCCAGGAACATCTACGTCTTCCACCCTGTGGATACAGCCCAGATGTGTTACGACTCTCTCGACAACCTGTGTCTTCAAACATGTCACATCACTCCCTCTTTCGAGGAACATCGATTTGGATAACACCAAGCTTCTCTCTGAAGTAGTTGAACTTCACCCTTGCTAACGGCTTGGTCAACACATCTGCTCGTCTGTCGCCAGATACTGGAGCTTCACTGCTCCTCTTTGCACCATATCCTAGATATAGTGGTACTTGATCTCAATATGCTTCTACTTGTCATGGAACACCGGGTTCTCGGACAACTTCACACAACTCTGGTTGTCACAAAAGATACAAGTCGCCTCTAGCTCGAGATCAAACAAATTTGTCAGTAGCTTCCGAAGCCATACTGCCACACAACTAGCCGAACAAGCTGCAACATACTCTGCTTCGGCTATACTCAGTGCCACACATGACTGCTTCCTGCTAAACCAAGAGATCATACCAGATCCCAAACTGAAGCAGCGTCCCGAAGTGCTCTTCCTGTCTGTGGCACTGCCCAATCTAAATCAACATAACCATGCAGGTTAATCTTCTGATTCGTCGCATATTTGAGCCTATACTCAATTGTACCCTTTAGGTACCTCAAACATGCTTTGCAACAATAAGGTGAACATGTCTCGGATCTGTCAGGAACTGACTCAGGGTGTTCACAGTAAAGCATATGTCTAGTCTCGTGTTCTTCAAGTACATTAACGAACCAATCAATTGCCTGTACATCGTGGTATCAACTGTCTCTGAAGAAGCATCGCATAGTAGCTTCAAGTTCGATGCCATTGGTGCGGCCATTGCCTTGCAGTCTATCATTCCGAATCTCTTCAGAATCTCCACTGCATACTTTCCTTGACCAAGGAAAATTCCATCTGGACTCTTCCCAACCTCCATACTTAAGAAGTACTGCATCATTCCCAGGTCCTCCATCTCGAACTCTGCGACAAGCTTTCTTTTTGTATCTGCAATGAGCTAATTTTCCCCTATTACAAACATGTCATCTACATATAGTAGTAATATCACAGGTCTTTCGCCCTCAACCTTGAAGTAGAGGTTGGAGTTTGCTTTACTTTTGGTAAAGGCTAAGCTCATCAGAAAGCTGTCCATCCTGTCGTACCATGTCCTGGGTGCCTGTTTCAAACCATACAAGGCTTTCTTCAGCTTGCACACATGAGTCTGTCTATCATGTGTCTCGAATCTCAGTGGCTGCTCCGCATACACTTCCTCTTTGATTACACCATTCAAGAATGTTGTCTTGATGTCCATCTGGTGTACCTTCTATTTCATTATTGCGGCTAAGGCAAGTATAGATCTGATAGAAGTGTATCTTGCTATAGGTGCAAATGTCTCCTCGTAGTCTATGCCTTCTTTATGGGAGAAGCCACGTGCCACAAATCTTTCCTTGTGTTTTCGATGCTACCATCTGTAGCATGCTTGATCTTGTAGATCCATTTTGAAGTCACAATAGACTTCCCTTCTGGTCTCAGAACTATCTCCCAGACATCATTCTTCATAATCGATTGGTACTCTTCGATCATGGCATACTTCCATTACTTCTTTTCTGCTGCTTCGTCATAGTTGGAAGGTTCTTTATCAATGATGTCCTAGGGAGACTCAAAAATACATTTTACATTTATCTTTTGGGGAACTATTGCCCTGACTTACAATGGAGGTTTTACCTCGATATTCTTGCATGACCAAATACAATAATGACATCCCTGAATAGAGGAAAAACATCTCCGATGGAGGTACAATAAAAGTACAATAATAATATACAAAAGAATATCTTCTGAAGTTACATTTACAACAACATAGTCGATGGACCTGTTATCACACCATAGTAGCAGGGCTACTATTCTTGCTTAGCAGATATCTGCACATTTCAAAGCTTGGCTATGATGAGCTTGTATTTTGAGATCCCTCATGATCAGAGCAGTGTATTTTTAGACTTATGTCAGACCTTGTGCCAAGGCTGAGCCTTGAGAGTTCAGATATGATGATCGATGTGACCCTTTATTCCATACAGTTTCAGTTCAGTGCCTAGAGATGTTATTGCAGCAGTGTTTTAGATGATTTGTGATGATTATTATGATGATGTGATATTCCCTATGGATTTTTGATCATTGATTATGGATTATTATCTTGTTGCTTTAGTCATGTTCACAACATTAGCTTGGTGTATGATTCATGATGTGGCAAACTTTATAAACTTAAAATGGACTTTATTGATGATGTTACAATTTATAAAATGGACTTATTACTTGCACATTTAGGTTTCTTGACAAAAATCATTGGTTTACTACCTTGCATAGATATGGTCTTTCCTGACATTATTTGTCTGCTAGCTTAGGCACCACCTTCATTTGTCTCCATCCATTCATGACCTTCCTTGATTGGCTTTTACCCTTGACTTGTTTTACTTGAATTTTTGATATTGAGGACTTCCCTTTTATTGCCTCTGTGTTTGGATCGCATCCATGTTTGTTTAGTGTCTCCGCTCTGAGTTGGTGACAGAACTTGCCTTTGGCAAGTTGGATTGTAGTCCTAAATCATTTTGGTCGGTTGTCCCGATGTTTGGCATTGGTACGAAGCCCCCCTAGTCACTTGAGATGTTGTTGGCTAAAATTGAAAGCTCATGTACTACTTATGGAAACTTGGTTGGCACTGGTACGAAGTTCCCCTAGTCACTTGAGATGTTGTTGGCTAAAACTGAAAGCTCATGTACTACTTATGGAAACTTGTGTAAATTCGCCCATGGAAACTATAAACTCTAGAATGTGTTTCTGAACACACGTGAGTAAAGGGAAAGAGTGATGAACTGCTAAAAATAATGCTCGAAGAGTATAAGAAAGGTCCAAAAAACAATGGTTCTTAAACTCTATATCTAAACGATTGCTGACCTTATATATATATAAAAACATGCCCTGGATGCAAGCTGCAATTAGTTGTGCTTTTTAGCGCACTTGAGATTCGAAGGGTTATGTAGGCCAAAAAGGCCAAGAAATGAAATTGAATGATCCTAATGAACCTGGATCAACTTGATGTAGACATGATACCTAAGTTGAATAAACACTCTCTAAACAAATTACCCATTTGTGAGGCACAGCCCTTCCCCGTGTTATTTGTCTGGCATAGAGTGTAGCTTCCCCCTCTCCCAGTCCAAAGTGTCTTTTAGTTGAGTTTAGACAAGTCACCCCTTTGCCCAGCGTTGTTCCTAGCTTGCATCCTTAGCTAGCAGTTAGACCATGTCCAATGGGTGAGTCTGTCATTTAAGCTATTGTGCAAGTAATTATAAATAACAATGGAATATGCAAACATGATTAATGCCACTAAATGATGTGTATGCATTAAGTTAAGCTGTGAGTATGATTAGAGGAACATGTCTTAGTCTATTGATATGATTTATCCTTGGTTGTATACTGACCTAGTCAAACCCAGTTTGACTATGGTCATTTCTTGGGATCCGTGATGATGTGGACCATGTATGCTTATTGATGATGATTGATGGCCCCACATATTCTTGATGATGATACTATATGATGGACATATGATTCAGATGGTGATTGATGCAGTTCAAGAGGTTTTATTATTACTTCAGATCATCAGATTTTGCATTGTCCATAAATGGTGGACCCTACAGTTGGCCCATCAGGGCAACCCATGGTGTATGAGTACACATTCTTAGTAGTTTTGGGTCTTCTGGATTTAATGAGACACTTATCATTCAGTTCCGGGCACTTCTGACAGTGATAGATGCAGTTTCCACTTGTTGACCAGATTTGGGGCTATTTTCCCAGCCTGACCAGCAGGGGCCATGAGAGGCCAGTTCACCTAGGGTGCTGTATGAGGAGGGGGTGGTCCAGCCACTGGATGTTACCATATTACCCCCCTTCTGGAAAGCCTGGTGGGCTCAGTTTGACAGTGCAGGTGCCCTAGGTGGTAGTTTCAATAGCTTCACAGTTACCGAGGCAGGTTAAAAATGGAATAAAAGGGTCACTAAGGAATTCGATTTGGGCAATTGAGGCAAGGTTTTGGCACTTGGTCTTCACAGAGGTCTTCCAGGGTGAACCCCCTATCTTCTAGCTAGTTTTCATCAGTCAGTGGGGTCCACAGAGGCCACAGGAGGCCTTTTACTGCATGTCTCTCACAGATTTTGATCATTTGTATTATTTTGGACATATTATTTTATATTATTGTGCCATGGGGATGAGCTAGCAAGGATTGATGCCTCCTAGCCCCACCATGAGCTTTATGAGTCATGTCCATGTCATATGAGGTGGGCCCATGTACTTTTGCCCCCTCTAGAGGATGACATCACCCTCACTTTCTCTTTTAGCTATGACATCACCTCTATTTTGAGTGATCCATGTGATATTATATTATGGCTCATCTTAGCCATTGATTATGTTGTGAGATCTTTTAATCTCAACCACTCATTTCATAAAGTGGTTTTGAGATCTAGGGTTTTGGTCTTTATTATCCTATATAAGGAGGAGACCCCCTCATTGTAAAATCATCCAACTCCATTTGGCCCTTGATCTAAGGCACTAGTCTTCCTTGGGGCAATTCGCACTCCTTGGGGATTGTGTCTTTTCCTAGATCCCACACTTGGGTGCTCTCAAATCTTTGTCAATCCATAGATCCATCTCATAGAGCCCCAATAGTACCATCTTGGATTGCTCTCAATAATTTTGTTATTTCAAGGAAGAGAATTAGAAACTATTCTGAATTAACGAGCATATTGGTGCATATTATGTCTCTTTAGCTACAAAGACTACTCACTTTGACTTCCTATTTTTGTTTCATTCCGAACATGTATAGCTATCTTTTAAGACTCAAGAGTACTATAAATCTTAAATGACAAGCAATGGTGTTGTCTGGGACTTGAGGGTAGTTTTCTTGCACAGAATAAGTGCCTAGCATAGTGCTATTAAGAAGTTGGTAGCTGAGGAGTACTAGATCCTGGACACCAGAGTTGATATTTCCTCCAAAAGGTGACATATGGACAGTTTTGCTCCTTAGTTCAGTTATGCAGTTTTTTTTGTTTATAAAGAACAGACTATCCTAGTTATATAGAAGTTTGTTCCAGTGGAGCTTCTCTTCACTGATATTTATTCTGTATTTTTTTGGCAATTTTTGCAAAGGAGACTGGATCCATTCTCATGGAGAAACATAATAATATTATAATTGTTACAACTGTACAAAAACAGACTTAGCATTAGGCATGAAGCCCTATGCTATGTTATCCCTAATTTTTATCTTAACTTGCAATTGACAGATGGAGCTGGTTTCATTCTCAAGTTAATTATTTTGAGAAGAGTTGACTGACATAATGATTCTCAATGAGGAATTGTACTGCAGATTGTTCTATAGAGGTTGCTGAGCATAAACATATTTTTTTGTTTGTTATCCTTATAGTGGATTCCAAGCTTTGCTAATGCTAAAATTTAATGTCATTCTAAAATTAAATTATTCTTTGCTGAAAATATAGTTGGTATTTGCTTACGATAGGAAAGGTTATCTTGTAATGGAGAACTGGTGATTTTCTAATTATATTAGATATAATCAATCTTTCTCATGTCTCATATAGTTAATGATGTAACGATGTTTTCATTTTGCTATCAAAATAGACATATTCTGGAAAAAATATCAAATTAATAAATATGTATATTTCTGGAAAAGCTTTAAATGCCTTGTAAGTTGTGTGGTGAAACAAAGCATGCTTTGGGGATTTAATTACAGACGGGCTGTCAAACCACAAGGCTCTATGACTAGGTCAATTTTTTTCATGACATGTAATACTCAGAAATGGAGTTCTACGGCAGCAGGAAGAGGCAGATGTAAAATGTTTCTTAGATCACAATGTGGAATGTTTCCGTCTCCATTCTCTTGATGAATGCTTGTCCTGTTGACTACTCCACTTATGTTTTGATGTAGTGCTTCAGCATATGTTAGTGATATTTATTTTTCAGTCCTTGTGGATCATGCCTTTCTAGAACATAACTAAGCATCAAAGTAGAAACAATAAATTTAGGCCTAAGAGTTTGCATAGTCTAATAAATAACAGTGTACCCTCACTTTTGTTATTGCAAGCTGAACATGCAAGCATAATTCTTCTTTGGATCTATTACTTGACATGACTTTTTGACCTAGAACCTAGTATGTGACATCAGCACCAACCCAAGTGAGGTTTAGTTTCGTTGGTCATCTCTTAACACAAATGGTCTCGACTCAATGGTTTTAGGGTAAACTCACTACCATCAGCTAGCACTATGGCAAGAAATAGCTCAAGAGATAGTACTGCCACAACAATTAAGCTGTTGGTCTCAGTTTGAACTATGTTATGGTGCGAATATTTACTTCATATAAGTCTAAAATGCACATGTATTCCATCAAGTATATCACCTACTCAACCTCCATCAGTTGGCTCTTAAACCACCTTATGGGAAATGTTTAGCTTTGCCATGGCTCCCAAGTAAGATATGTATACATTTTACAACCTCTAGCGTCACTTGAAATCAGAACCCTATTCCTGACCAATTCTGAAAATGATCTGGAATTAACATAAAAATTAGCAAACTACTGAGAAAACATAACTCGGAACTATCACTGGTCTTTTTTTGAAACTTTCCCCATCCTTTGAGCATGATTTCCAACCAAAGTATTCAATATTTCCTTTTCTACATGAGCTGAAATAGCCTTGAAACAAATCTTAGGTATAATAATAACTGGGCTAGAACCTATTCACAAATGGGAAACAAAGGGATTGCACTTCTTAAATAAGTCACTTGGACCTTTTACTCACCTCCTTATGTGACTTCAATATCTGTGTCTTGTCCAGTTTACATGGAATGTGAGTCCTTCGGATGTCTTGATTGTTATATTTCTCATTGTGGAGAGTGTGGGAATCATTGAGTGCAGTAAGGCTGATTTCCTTGGGTCCTTGCTAACTTTCTACACTTTTTCTTCTCGCCATAATTCTGACTTGCCTTGCTTTGCTTGTAAGAAGATACCATTCTCTTGTTTACATTTTATAACATTCTTAGATTCATTAGATACTCTTGTTTGTTTCATGGTACCATCAATTTTTCCTTGGATAATAATTGCATTTCTATTTTATTGTTGCCTTTGCATTTTCTTCCTCGCTTGGATTATTTTATCTTTGATAAACTCATGCTTGTTTAAACGTTTCTGTTCTAAAAATTGTATATTGCTCTATTGCAGGTTTTGCTGTTGGGAAGGTTACATCACAGAAACCTTGTAAATTTGGTAGGGTACTGTGCTGAGAAAGGTCATCGCATGTTGATTTACGAGTTCATGAGTAATGGAAGTCTTGCGACACATTTGTATGGTAATTTCAGCTCAACCTGCTTGAGTCTTTGTAATTTTTATCTTAATTATTTTCAATGCCCAACTAGAATGTCCAATAAAACAACATTTTGATGTACTTTTGTAGAAGTTATTTAATAGGTATTTCATTTTGTATTATCATATTCTTGTGATAATATTACTATTATGTTTTAGATGCTCCTAAATGTTACAAAAAGGGCCTATAAGGTCACGTTTCTTTCACAATTCTCTTAATCCTAAAAGGTTCTTGGGATGAAGGTTAAGATTTGTGAGCCAATTTTGAGCCCTTTAGGCTGCCTTATGCATTGAATACATAAATAGTTTGTTTTTGTTTTTGTGGAAACTGCAACTTGTATTATAAGATTAGGTGCACACGAACAGATGTGAGAGAGAGAGAGAGAGGGAGAGATAAGATAATTTATTAACTACTGACCACAAAAGTAGGTCAATGGGACTGCTGAGTACAATGATGTCATTACAAAGCAGGAGTACGAAACGGTCTCCTAGAAAAGGCAAAGGCAGGAAAGGAAAGTAAAGTAGAATGGAGCGTGAAGTCTATGCTAAGTCATGAAAAACATGAAATACCCTACCTAAGCATGGGAGTCCACATGGGGGTGGAGATGTACAAAATTAAAATTCTAGAAGTAATGATGTAGGTCTATCATGGAATAGACCCTCTCTCCTAACATCCAAGGTCGAATGAAGGAAACTCAAAATAGTATGCTGTCCAGAGGAAGAACTGATGGAAGATCTAGGCCATCCACTGTGTTGTTGTCGAGAGGAGGTAGGACGTTGCTGAGGCCTGGGGGGTCTTGTCTGCCTCAAGGGGAGGGATTTGGTCCTATCATGTCGCTGACATCCCAGGGGATGGGGGAGGGTCCCATGGGTCCACGACTCCACACTGATATGGAGGTTATGGTTGTGCTCCTATTATTATTTTATTCCATATGAAACTAAGATGTACATCACACAAAATTTTGTTGAGGGAGACAATCACCGTATTGTTAAATTTTATATGGGTGACTGTTCACAATAACATATAATTGAAGAAAATAGTAAATGTTACTTAAATCAATAATGATGCTACAACAAGTACATACGGGGGAGCCTGAGATGGGCTATCCCTAATTTACAAGTACCGCTCTCTTATCTAATCCTCTCAATACATCAATATATAGCAGCCCTAGGTTGGTTAAGGTGGTTAACCCACCTAACCTTTTGTAGAAATTTTGTGAACAAGACAATTTTCACCAAACAATCTGCACTTTACCCAATTCGGAAAGGTCACCTCACTTCAATGAGGTCACAGATTTATCACATAGAGCTTTTAGCTTTAGGGATGGACTGAAATATTTAGAAATACACCTATCAATATCTCAAATCTGTCCACCGCTAGTCTAGTGAAGATCAATACAACCCTTAGGGCATTATCTAATAAAGTATGCAGATATAAAATTACATTAATTAACAGTGGAAACATAACATCACATTTTAGATCTGATGTTTCATCGAAGGGATGCCAAATCACTTTACATTTCAGCCTTTCTTTGCAATAAATCAACATATCAAAACAACCATGAAACTTGCACATTAACCAACAAAAATAGATCTGAATGTACAGAATTTAGGACATTAAGGGTATAACTTCTTATTATCACAATAATAAAGATAAGGTACAATACCTTAGCCATCCGAAGCTGTTACAACAAGCCCTTTCTACTCATCCAAAGCAAGGATGACTCCAAAGCTTCCTAAATCTCAAATAACAAATAAGCCAATAAATCAAGTAAATCAGTTACCTATCCTAGGTGAAATCACCACACCAATCCTTGGAGCAACTAGGTCATCAACCCAACAAGCCCTTATAGGCTACAAGTGCTTATCCCATGTAGGGATCAACTCCAACTCATGAAGCTCGGGATTCACACCTGCTGAAATATCCAATTCCCTCTTTCATAAGAAAACAATTTCAGCACAACAAGCTCCAATATCATGTAGAAATTTCAGGAACAAAGCAATCTCTAGCAAGAAATCTGCACTTTCCCCAATCTAGAAATTTCAGCTCACTTCAATGAGGTCACATATTTATCACATAGAAATTTCAGCTATAGGGCTGAACTGAAATATTCAGATGTACACTTGCAATGCTAGGCTTCCACCCCAACTCCCCTACTTAAGGGAATAGGTTGGTACTTAATGTATAGTGTCCACTTTTATTAAATAATGTCCATTGGGTAGTTAGAGTGTGTAATCAATAAATGTAATCATTAGAGAAGGTCCACTAGGTGGTTGATGTAGTCCCATTATTGAAGGCCCACTAGGTGGTTAGAGTTTTGGATAGATAGAAATTATTTATAGTTGGAGAAGCTATGTAATTGAGTGCCAAGTGATTAGTATTATATTGACGCTTTGCTCAATTGGAGGTTTCCTTCTCAAAGAGGCAAATCAACATTGCATCCTATTCATAATAACAATAAAGGTTTGCCTATTGTTGCTGCTTCAACACTTTGGTTGTGTTTGATTTGCTTTTTCGTAGTTATAGTTCTATCAATTTTGATTTGAGTTTTCTATTTTAAATGTGAAACTACACCACAAGTGGTATCAAAGCACCTTCCTATGTCAACACACACCCCATTTTTAGATAAATTTTTAGGCTAGAGATGTGTTTTGATGTCTTTAAACACAATGATTTTTCATCTACTAGGTAAAACGGTGGTTGGGAAGCATACACACATGGAGTACAAGTGGGTTGCTTGGTTGGATGCCCTTGTACACCTTTGTTGATACTTGGTGAGTAGTATTGCATTAGACAAAATCTTTATATAGATTCGATTTTCCACATACCCTTGGGTATATTGAAAGCCCCTTAGGTGCACCTGAAACTATCTTTATATAAACCTGTTGATCATTTTGTTGCTATAGTACATTGAGCATAACACTTAGGGAGAGTAGTACCATATACCAGAGAATCGGTTAGTATAGCTAAGGGTACAATTTATCTATGTTGCATGGGGACCCTTCCCCCAAAAATTTCATCCGTTTCTTGTGTTCCTGCGTTCTCGGGACTAGGAACTCCTTGGAAATGTTCCTAATTCGTTGGTGACTCGGTTGGGAACCTGGGGAATTACCATCCATACCTGATCAGTACCTAGAAATTTTGGGGACTTTTCAGGGATGTGCCTGATGTCCCTCGATAAATCGGGGACATCTGGATGTCCCTCGACCCTGTCAAAGCAATTTTTAATTTAAAAAAAAAGAAAAATAAACTAACCTAATGTCTAACCTAATGTGCCCCCCTCCCATTCGCTCTCCCCTATTCTTCTAACCTGTGGCCCCCTAACAATCCCCTCTTCTCTAACTCGCTCGCTCTGTGTTCTTACCCATGCCTCCTCTCAGTCACAACTCACAACTCCCCTGTTTGCGTACCTGCGCCCCCCTCCCATTCGCTTCCAATCTGGGGGCTCCACTTCAATTTGGTGGCTCCACTACAAACTTGCATAGTCCATCGACAACTTGACTTCAAACTTGCACATTCCACTGGTGGCCCGACTTCAAGTAGGACAAGATAGTCATCAAAGAAATCAACTGAGACAAGTGACGGTTCAAGGTGCCAAGTGCCAACAGTCAAGCTCTATTGCTATAGGCATTTCAATTTTAATTTTAATATTTTTCTTTGGTAAAAAATTAAAAATCTCAGGTTTGAGATAATTTGATAAATTTTTTGTTTAAAAATAAAATTTTAAATCATGCAAACATTTGTTTTCAGTTTCACTATTTAGCCTTTCAGAAAATTTCTTCCAAAGAAATCAAATGGATAGCAACACTTTTGCACTTGCTGAATGTGAAACAAGAACAAGGCCAACTGAAAACTTTAGTTTAGTCAACTTGAAGAAACCATTGCTACAATTTGTCAAAAAAAATCACTCAAAATAAGAGGAAAAACAGTGGTGTTTCAGAGGAATGGCAATGCAAACTTTGTAATCATACATTTAAGGGCGCCTACACAAGAGTTTACCATCATCTTTTGGCTATTCCAGGGGATGGAGTAAAGGGATGCTCTTTCCCATTGGAAAAAATAATTGAGATTACCAAACTTCACATGGCTGCCATAGGTGGCACCATGGAGGCTGAGTGGGATAGTTCTACCATCTTTAAAATGTAAGAGTTTTAGGGTCAAAAGACGAGTACTCTCAAAGAGAAATCAATGACAAAGTTCTAGCTGATTCACCTGAGGGTTGTAATAAATCTATTTCAAGTAAAAAAACTAGAAGCAATGCTATTGTGATAGAGATGTTGAATGCACAACGCAAGAATGAGGTGGAGGATGCAATTGCCGAATTCTTCTTTGCCAATGGAATATCATTTAATGCCACTCGTTCTCCTCAATACAAAGAGATGACGATGAAAGTCATGCTGCTGGTCCATCATTTCAACACCTTGGTTACATTAAAACAAGGACAACATTGTTAGATAGGGGGGTCTCAAAGATGCAAGGGGTGATGGAAGGCCTTCGAAAATCATGGGTTGATTATGGGTGTTCAATCGTCATGGGTGGTTGGACAAATATTCAACAAAGGCCTTTGTTGAACATCATTGTCACCTCTCCAAACGGTCCATATTTCTTAAAGGCAATTGATTGTACCATAAAGATGAAGGATGCTGCCTATCAGTATGAGGTATTTAAGGATGCAATTGAAGAGATTGGTCCGACAAATGTAGTTCAAGTTATCACATATGCTGCACTAGTTTGTAGGTTTGTAGGGTTGATGATTCAAAGTAGGTACAAGCATCTATTTTGAACTCCTTGTTGTGTGCATGCTTTAAATAATGCTCTCAAAGACATTGGTAAAATTTCTTGGATTACTTGCATTATTTTGGATGCAAGAGATGCAAAAAAAATCATTTGCAACCACCATGCTTCTCTAGCTATTTATAGGATTTATGCAAAAAAGGATTTCTTTAAACCAACATATATGAGGTATGCCACCTACTTTATTCTTCTTAATCGTATGCTAGAGGTGCAACATGCCCTAAAGACCACTGTTATTAGCTTTGAGTGGTCTACATGGGGGATCCAAAGCAGATCAGGGAAAGAAGGTAAGATAGATGTTGAATGATGATTGGTGGGTTGATGTGACATTGTCTCTTTTACCTCGCCAATAGTGGATCTAATCAGGTATGCAGATTCATATTTCCCTTGCCTTGGGGAAATATATGAATCAATTGATAACATGATTGGAAAGATCAAGGCCATCATTTGTGTTGGAAACATTAATCCATCAATGGTTAATTATTATTATTGTATTTACTATTCATGTGAAATGAAGACCAAGAGTCGCAGTGAATAGGAACAACCATCGGCAGTCAAGAGACACCTTGGAATTCAAGAGTCATTCTGAGTGTATTTATATGTACATACGTGAATGAGAAAATGGCATTAACGATTATTCATTATTTGCTGTGTGTTGTTCTTGTCTTTGTTGCCCATTGTTCCTGGGCACTCCAACAGTGGTATCAAAGCACCCTTAGTTCTTAGGGCTTGAATCTTTGGGAGTTATCCTAAATTTTGAAGTTTAAGGAAGAACCAATGGAGAAACATAGCTCAAAATGCACGAAATTCAAGGAGAAATAGTGTCTGCAGAGAAATTTGCTGTTTTTGGAGCCACATCTGGTAAAATCAAGATTTCTCTTCAATATTTACTTCTTTTCAATGATTTCAGTTGCATTGGAAAGTACATTCAGAAGAGTACAAAAGGGTATTTTAAATTTTCAAGATTCATACCTGATTTTTAGATATTCATCCCGTAATAATCGGATTACATGTAATCATAGAATATGCAGTCACTAAAATGTAGATTTCATGCAACACACACAACGGATTTGAGCAAGTAATATGGCGTTGGAAAGCTCTTTCAGAGGCAGTTAAAAGCCCTTTGAAGATTGACTGCAAAAGTTAGCTTCGAAAGAGAAAATTTCACTGAAAAATTCCAGCCACAATAGGAGAAAGGAACGCTGCCAGTTAAAATCACGTTTTTCTCAGCATTTATATTATCTTTTTTTGAGATAGAACTTGCAAAGAGGACGCCCAGTGCAATGTTCAAATGAGTATCTTTCCTTTTTTCAATCCACTTCTTGATTAGTATGATCATCCTGTTGACGACCTCTGCCTGGCCATCAATTTGGGGATGGAAAGCTGTGGAATTGGTGAGCTTGGTGTCCATCATTGACTAAAGGATAGACCAAAATGTACTCAGGAACCTGTTGTCCTGATCTGATATGATAGACTATGGGATCCCTAAGTGTACCCACACTCGTTCAAAGAAGAGTTTAGCAGTGGTTTATCGATAAAAATTTTAATAGTCAAACGCGTTTTGGTATCTCTGTATCTTTTGTGTGGACACCATCTGCCCTCAGCCTGCGTGCAACTAGAGCTGCAAGAAAATTTTCAATGATAGTCTATTCTCTTCATTAAATTCAACGTTTGATTCCTCTTCTGGCCGCTTAAGTGAATTTCATGGTGTGGAGTTTCCTTAGCTTTCAAATTCGCAGGATTGCTTCATATTTGTTTTGTGAAGACGTACAGGAGTTCAGTCCTCAGAAGAATTCGATATTTGTTTATGTGAAATTTCTGTATATATACATCAATGTCAACAGATTTGCCTTGGGAATGTAGCTGATGAGATTGAGGCTCGGCTCCACCAGGAGATAGTCTAACAACATTTCATCTCTAGAGAAAGATCAGTTTTATTATCACTGGCATATCATTCCAAGCAAATGTGATAAGTCTGCACATGAGAAAAGGGTCGCCTTAGAAATGGTAGTTTTGTACCCTAAAACGACAAGTATCTTTGAAGGAGGTATGCTTTTATTTTTTAAATAGATCAATACTATTTCCAGCTTTAGTTGAAAGCAGTTTCAAAAGTTTGTCAATTCAAGGACAATATGAATACAATATTATGTTTGAAGAATGGCACAATAGAATAGTGTATGGGAGTGCAATAAACAGTGACCTTGACACCACATCAACGGTATCATCACTGAAGACAACTTGTAACTTGCAAATAGTGATTTTTGGTACTTGCAATTGTTTTCTGTAAGTGTCAAAACAAAATCAAATTGCATTGTACTTGGGTGCATTTTTGGTAGAAGATGACACACTCTAGCTACTGAGTTTGAGACTTCAATTGTTGAGTCTGTTTGTAAAATGGTGGAATTGCAAGAAGCCCTTCTTTATTTGAGTGAGTCTTTAGTCACAATTTGTCTATAGCTAGAATCAATGGTTTAGTTGAGTTACTGAACACTCTACTTCACTCTTTTGTCGACAACACTGTCATGGCTGACAAGACCACTCACTCATATTCGAAATTGTGTAGAAGATTTACAAGACACACTTGAGTTTCTACAGCTTGAGTCACAGCTCCAACAAGAAGAAATACATTTTGAACTTGTTCCTGTTTAGAACAATCTTCTTTGTGATTCCTTTCAGCAGTCTACACATAATGATGCCACTTCAGAAGCACATAATCAAATAAGTGGCTCCATTTTAGAAGAAAAAGAAAAAGAAGATGATGTTTTCCATACACATGTTCAACTTGCACTTCTCAATCCCATCATCAGACCTTTGGAAGAGATTGTACACAACAAGCACATAACCGGTCTTGGATATGACAAGGAAGTGACATTTCACATTCTTGGTTACTCCAAGCCAATTCAATTTCAGAGTGTTGGGTTCTTAAAAGAAAGTTCATCTTCATATACTCCAATTCAAAGTTCGAAATTCCAACATTGTGATCGAGTTGGCCATATGAAAGATCAATGTTTTGATCTTCACCCTTGTAAGCATTGTGGAAAGCATACCCACTCTTAAGATAGATGCTTCATTTTGAAGAAACTTGCAAGAGAGAAGATTCACTATGGGTGGATTGCTTCTTGGCAATGGTCGTCAACAACCAAGAAGCTATATATGTCATATTGAAAAGTTCTTTTTCGAGTAATGACACATCTTGTAGTTGAGAGATTTTCTTCTCCTCACCTTGTTCTTGACAAGGGTGAATGACAGTCAGAAAACAAGAGAGCGAGAACAAGCAAGCCTGAACTAGTTCCATAGCCATAGCCAGAACCTTGTGCTAGTTGCCAGAGCCTCGAGCCAGAGCTGCTTAGCTAGAGTCAGAGTTGCACCCAGAGCCAGAGTTAGAGCCATGTTCCACCTGAGCATGATTTGGTTTGTGGTCTTCCTAAAACCACCCACTTAGTAGAAGACATCAACCTTTTATTGCTTTTGCTAGACATCATTTTGTGGTCATCTTTGAACCACCTTTTTCCAGAGGGAACCGCTGTGCGAGAACCAGATTTAGCGCTAAGTTCCAAAGGGAACCACTTAGCTAGAACTAGAGTTATCGCGAAGTTCCAATGTTTTGGGTCATCGTTGAACTGCCATTTAGTAGAAGACACCAACTTCTGCTAACCATTTGGTTTGTGGTCATCCCAAAACCACCCGTTTCAGAGAGCACCTGTAATGTCCCTTGTTAGGAATTTTATTAAAATTGCAATTTTCCACTTTTTTCCTTGGTTCGACCTTGGACTAGTTTCGATCTCTAGGTCCCAAATTTGTCCCAAATGATCCCAAATCTTCTGAGAAGGTATATGAATGATATTATAACATAAATATGTGTTTCATGGATGCCTTTGTACCTTTAAAACACTTCTGCAAATACTCTTTCAATTCTGGTCAATGTAGGTAACTTTACTAGTGATTTCCCTTTGACTAGTATTGGTCTCTAGGTCTTAAATTGACTCCAAATGCCTTCAAATCTTCAAGGAAGGTTTATGAATGATATTAGGAATTGAATATGATGTTCAGGGATAACATATGGCCACCAAAAGACCTCTGCAAATTCTCTCAAGATTCTGGACCAAGTATGCAATTTTACTAGTAATTTGGGGTTCAAATCCCCCTGAGGTAAGTACTGAAAATGGCTTCCCAAATGCCTCCAAACCCACTCAAATTTATGAACAGAGGTATGTAATGTGTTAAGTATGTTATTAAGGTCTCATATGCACCATTAATGGTTTATTACAACTGTTCTCACCCTCTCCCATTCAACTGCAAAAATTCCCAATTCGACCCTTGGGGAAATGGCACTATTTCACCTCCCAATACAACTGAACAGAGTAAAAATGCTTCAAATGCTCAAGTACGGTACATGAAACTTGTAGAAGACATCCATGGCAGTATATTGATCACAAATATATCAGAGAATCATCCATTCATTCGAAATCATCATCAATACATTGGTTCACAACAAGGTAGTGGGGAAATGGCATCGTTCTTCCATTAAAAATGAGATTTATACATTTATACTTGGAATTTCGACCTGAAACTTTCTGGAGATGAAGAACAGAGTATTTACTTCATATTACAAAAGAAATGGGGCATTAGAAGCTCCCCCAAAGAGTACAATAGCTCACCAAAAACGCCCTCCCTCAAGGATCAAGAATATGCCATCAAAACTGGAAATGGTTGAAGGAGCGAGCTGCAATAGAAGAAACCATGAGCTGCCCTGTAGCTTACACCTGCAAATAAAGACTCCATTAAAGCTCCAAATGAAAGGTCTGAATGGCCTTTCCAATTGCCAACTTGGATGGGAATCTTTCACCCTCGAAATTGGCTAAGGCAAGAAACTAGTCATCCACTAGCTCTCCCTCTTCACAAATGCAATTGCAAATTCTACAAATGATCAAAAGCCATTCTCATACTTCATTTCTACATTTTATAACCAACATTAGCCTTCTAAGGGTCGAAATCCTCTCAATAGATTCAATAGATTTTCATTTAGGAAATATTCCACATTTGCCACTTGTCTCCTAGTTCCAACCTTCCATCTTCTCCCAAATTCGATTTTGAGTCTCTTTGGCTTCTCCCACTCCCAAATTCGCCTTCTTTGAGCCTATTTTTGGGGCTGACATGTCATAGTGGTCAGATGTCAGAGGTCAGGTCTGCAATTTGTCATAGTTGTCATAGATGCTCCATCATTGGTGTCATAGGGGCTAGGGAATCTAGCCCAAGTGTCCACAAACTTCCACTTTGACTCTTTATCTTCCATGGAGGTTACCAATCCTTCCAAATTCGACCTAAGATGCTCAATGACATGTGTTATGACTTACCAACTCACCCAAGAGTGTTCACATTCCCATTAATTCGAATTTGCAAAAGAGAGATACCATGTATTATGAAAAATCAAGCTAGTGTGGGTCCCGCATCCTCCATATGTCTCCAAAACCATTTGTCACTTAGGATTTCTCTTGAATTTCTTTATTCACTCTATTTATTAAATACTTGAACCCTTCTAATGTCTAAACATCATTTATTATCCGCCTTATTCCAAATCCCAAAGCTTCCACCCCAAACCTAGGAAACTAGTAATTTTCTTCCTTGGCAATTATTTGACCCTTAACATCAATTTTACAAACTCTAATGAATATGGCTAATGTGATTAGGCCATTGTGACCCAATTCCAAATTTGGGACATGACAGCACCTTATTTTCACCACTTAGTAGAAGATTTCAACTTCTACTAGCTTACTTGGAAAATTCGGATTGTCAAGTTGGAGATGTTCAACCTTTGGGAGCTATCCACTTCCAGTTTTTTCAGCTCTCTTTTCTTGGACTCATATACACCCCTTTGGATTAAGGTGGTGAATGTTGGAAACATTAATTTGCTAAGGGTTAATTATTATTATTGTATTTACTATTCACGTGAAATGAAGACCAAGAGTCATAGTGAATCGGAACAACCATTGGGAGTCCAAGAGATGCCTTGGAATCTAAGGGTCATTCTGAATGTATTTATATGCACATACGTGAATGAGAAAAATGCATCAACTATTGTTCATTATTTGTTGTGTGTTGTTCTTGTGTTTGTTTCCCATTGTTCCTGGGCACTCCAACAATTCGTGAGAGGGACGCATCTTTGGAGTTATTTAATGAACTCCAAAAGTTGATAGAAAAGAGATGGAACAAGATGAACATACCTCTTCATATGGTATCTTATGCACTTGATTTCCATCCCCAACCTGATGTCCTTGCAAAATTTGGGGTGCGGTCTACCTATCCCAAAAATTCGTCCTCGCGTCCCTCCATCTTCGAGGCCAGTGCAACATAGGAATTTACCCTCCTTAGTTAGCACCGTGAAAGATTTACTGAGTACTATTGTTGGAAACCCTTAGATATATCAAAAAGCTATAAGATAAGATAAGATATGATATTTTTATTAACGTCCAACAAATGACCATAAATAGGTTAATGGGATTGATAGGTACAAAAGTGTGAGATACAAAGTGGGAGCACAAAAGTTGCTCCTAGAAAAGCATGCTAAAAGTAAAACTAGCCTATACTATAAAAGACCTAAGTCTACAGCCTCAAAGCATGGAGCGGGGAATCAAATCAATAGTGTAGGTATATGCAAGTTCCATGAAGAATTGCAAAAAAACAACAACACTATTAGGGGGGATGGCACACCTATGTGGTGATCAACCTCCCTTGATACAATCTCATCTACAATCCAAGGTTGAATGGAATAAAATGTTGATTGTAGTTTTGTCAAAATAATCTGAATAGTGGGAAGATTTGGTTTGAGATATGTTTTGTTGCCGGTGTGTTGCAAGTCGTGATTGAGATTTGGGGGAGGTATCTTGATTGCTAGTGTGGGATGAGCTGTGTTGAGATTTGAGGCGACATGTCCATAAGCATCTTGCTGGTCCAACATGAAAGGACTTTGTGGGTCTCACATACTTGATGGATGATGTAGTGTTGTTGGATGCCTATATCTTGGTACCTTTGTCTACTGGAAGCACTGGAAATAAAGTTGTAATCTGTTAAACGAAGTCCAATCTGGGTTGGGATGTGTGGCATGAACAAGATCTAAGTCCAAAGGTGTCTCTCATGTATAGTGCAAGCATCATGGGTATTTGAAGAAAGTGGATGGAGAGTTTTGAGGCTCTCAAAAATGACAAAAAAATCATCCTTTGATCTTGTAGTAGATGGGGTTCCTGAAGAAGTGCTCCTAAGTCTTGGTCTCATGAAGATGACAGAGTTGGTAGACCCTATTTGCTTGGGTGATATGGTTGGTTTCAATGAGAATATGATGAGAGCTAACCTAGAACTGCTTAAGAGAGATCTGAAGAGCATGCATCCAATGTTGAAGTGTGTAGGGGGTTGAACAATAAGGCTATCTCTTAGCTCAATCTGCATAAAAAGTCATCTTAGGGATTATCCCATTTGGTAGGTAAACCCAAGTAACATGAATATACTATCTAATGGTTTCCTCTCTGATGATCCTATTCAACTCCTGTCTACTCGACAAGAATCGACTAGGGGTGTCGAGAGAGTATTTGAATGGAGGGAGGCGGTCTTTCAAGATTCCATCGACTAATATAAACGGGTAGCCTTCACAAATCAACAATGAGATTGATTAGATGTATTGGTAGTGGCTATGGAATCCCAGGAATAATAGGCAAGATAAGGATAACGATCCTTGCTAGTTGGGGAGTTTGCAAAGCACTGAACCCAATGTACAAGGGAAACTAGTTCGAAGATGGTTTCAATCCTAAAGAGGGTTGCCACAAACTTTGCTTGAATAATGGCTTGGAGAACTGTCCTCTTGCATTTTATGATGCATTGGAGCATGAGAGTTTGAACTTTCTCTGTCATGGTCTAGTGTGACTCTAGTAAACTAGGATGGCATGTGACCAAACCATAGAAAACCGTGGGTTTGAACAGGCTATCTGTGAGGTCCATCTTGGACTAAATTTTTGGGAAATGTTTTCTAAAACATTGGTGCTCGAGAAGAGCGAGGGATCCATATCCCTTGTTGATATGGCATCGGAATGCTTTCCTCAAACCAAATCTAGGCCTTGAAAACTAAACAATCAAGTCAGTGTAAGTAGTGGTGATCTTAGTTTCAACACCTTGAAAATAGATATGATCTATGTTACTTGGAAGCAGAAGCGGGAGCAAAAAGAATTTTTTTCAAAAGCTTCCGGTTTGGAAGCGTTTCATAAGCGTTTTTTATATACTGTAGATATTTTTTATATATTTTGATGCATACATGTCAACAAATGCATGTAAAATGTTGAATTAGTTATGGAAAGCATAAAAACATGAAATAGTGAATTCGTCAATCATCAATCATCAGGTAGTGAATTCATCAACATCAAATAGCAGATTAGAATGGGGTAACTTGGTCATGGTGATGCAGATTCATGGCAGTTTGTGCAATTTCAACGTCTAGTAGTGAATTCATCATCATCAAACTGGTAGTTTGCAATTTCAACATCTAGTAGTCAATTCGTCATTGTTTGTCATCATCAAACATCTAGTAGTGAATTCGTCATTGTTTGCCATCATCAAACATCTAGTAGTGAATTCGTCATCAATTTCAACAACTACTAGATGATGATGTAGATTCATGTTAGTTTCTACAATTTCTGTTGGTGATCCCAGGCACAATTGCTGCCACCTTTCACTTTTGACTTGGTAGAGTTATTGCTACAACTTTCTGTAATAGTTAATACATTGGTCCCTTCCCTATGATGGAAAATGAAGTGATTTCAATGATCTCTACAACGTAATTTTGTGGTGTCCCTTTGCTTGAATTGGTCAATGACATCCAAGTGATCTCCTCCTTTATCGATGTCTAGTTGCATGAAAATTGGTGGCATATTATGTCAATTTAATGGACTAATGTCCTACTTACATGATGCGGGTGAGTGGACACATCACATGATTTGGTGATGAAGTGGCAAATGAATAGTTTCGGTGACATTCTATCTACCTGAGATCCTCTCCTCATGGTAATCACCATCGTTTCTTTTGATAGGATCACAAAACCTCTATCGAATTGGCGATCCGATCCTTCATAATTCTCATGCCAACTGTTGGAGGTATTTGTCTCCTTAGCCTGGTAATTTATGGTAGCGATCTTATGTCCCTTGTTCAAGATTTGGTGTCGCGAGGATCCAAGTGACACGGTAGCTTGGTATAGTAACATGATTGCCTAGTACATCCTTCATTAGATTTTTCAGAATGGTTACAAGATCTACGAGTTCATGGGATCTTCCATATTATTTTAGCGATCTCAGGAAATATTTACAGAGTTCCATCCCACCATGTTCACAATGATTGGTTGATCAATTATTTTATGAATTAATTGACCAATTTACCCCCTTCTAATCTGCTATTTGATGATGACGCTTAGAATGAATGTGGAGAATAGGGCTTCATCCCCCCCAAGCCCTTTTCCCTTCCCTCCAACAGTCCAATCGTGGACCCCACCTCTTTCTCCTCCTCATTTTCGCAGGTTGACGTGGAAGCGAGCACTGAAGCGACAGGAATCCATTTTGCGAAGTGCGGAAAGCGTTTTTAAGTGGAGCCAGAAGCGACGGGAAGCGATCGCTTCCTATAACTTCTGTAGCGATTCCACACAGAGGCAGGGAGCGTCAATTTCTTCACCGAAGCGCACTCTTGAAAAACACTTCCAAACGAAAGCGGAATGGAAGCGAGCTTCCGGTTAACTTCGGGGTAGCTTCGGCCGGAAGCCAGCTTTCGAAGCGGGAGCGAGGGGGGTGGGGGCGCTTCCCCGCAACCTAGGATATGATACTTTGAGAGGGTGGATTTGACCTATTGAAGATTATAACCTTGGTTTTGCTAAGGTTGACCACTAGTTGATGAAAATCACAAAAAATGGATAAGGCATCAAGCTGTCTCTGTGATTCCTCCAAGGTGGACGACAAGAGGACCATGTCATCAACAAAGAGGAGGATGGACATCAAACTTGGTAAAGAAGCCACATGTCCCCTGGTTGAATATACTCTTAGAGAAAAGACTCTAGCTCATCGATGTATATCCCAAAGAGTGTAGGTGAAAGAGGACTACCTTGTTTAACCCCAATGATGCTTTTGATGAAGTCTGACACTCCATGAGCGTTTTCAGTAGGGTAAGTCAGCTCCACCAAAACTGAATCATGAATCGTATAGGTCAACCCTTTGTCATGGAAACAAACCACAGGTTTCAAAGTCGTTCAATTCGGGGTTTTAGGAGGTTATCCTTAGTCTTTTTGTAGGCCAAGGGACTAGCATTTAAATGGGTTTCTTGATTTACAATGTTCATGGTTTCTCCTTTGACAACATTTTTTTTGGGGGTATATGATCTATCGAAGCCTGCGTCCTAATGACCTCACCCTCAGCACATCCTCCCATTTCAGTGACTCCCTTGTAGGTTATTCACCCCTTTCCGTTGATGCATGGATAGAGAGATTCCTCCACTTTATCTGTAGCTTGTTCAAGGGGTGGGATGATAGATCCTGTTGTTGGTGGGGACGCCAACATAAAGCTAATTATAGAGATAATTTTAGATTTGAATTCACAAGATTTCGATGGAAACAATCTTAGTAAAATGGGCAATGGTATTTAGGAGATGGTTAAAAGATTGGAACTCGTGGAACTATCTCAAACCTGGAATTACGAGTAGAGGTCTTTGCACAACAATAGAGAAGTAGAAATTGAAACTGAGAATTTAATCTTAAAATAACAATTCAATAATACCAAGAATTAGGAAATTCTTTGCCCTCCTGGGATTCCCTTCATGATAAGAGGAACGTAATAGGCGAGATCAAAAGTTAAATTTGAAGGTGAGAGGAGTCCCATCATCCTCATCTCCTTATCCAGATCCCATGTAGATGAGGGTCTTTGTAACAAATATAAATACACATGTAATAATAATAATACAGTCGGGTTAATGAAAAGTCAAAGGGCACGTACCCCTTTGCCTCATGAGTCATGACTAGTCAATGCGTATATGTACATCGTCATGAGGCTTGTTGTAAATCATTTTCATTATCAATTATACTTTTATATATTCAATCTATTGCAGATTTCTGCTACATTGGTATCAAAGTCAACTTGGGTCAATTCTACATCATCCTTTAATTGTTGTTTCGTACATTCATCAATCTGTTGTTTAGTATTACAGTACGCTGTCACAATTATAATTTCTATCTACATAGTGTTATCACACAAACTCTAGCTGTTGGTGGTAGGTGTCCCAATAGGGATGGTAGAGGTGAACAGCTAGGAAGGTGTAACCAACAGTAGCCAGGTCCTTCGTCCAAGGGACAGAAGTCACACCGGACAAGGCTACAGTCACTTTAGACGAGGCGCGTAGCCAAGTCAAGGGGGAGACCCCACTCAACCAGTTATGGTTGAGACTCAACAGCCAGTCACCCAAACCCAAAAGATAAACAAAGCAAGAAGCAAGATGGATAACTAAATGTGAGGTTTCTTCCAGCCTAGTGGGATCGAGATTAAGGATTAGAGAATACACTGAATGAAATGATCTCGGATCTGATTATAAGTGTGAAATGATGAATTCTTTTAAGATTAGAAGGCTGGAAACTAAATCAGCAAACAAAAATTGACTAGAAGAGTGATTGGAAACCCTGCCTATGGGGAATGAAACTCGTTATGATTTACTCATACATGGCAGCAGTGCACTAAGAAATTGAAACACATCTTCTAGCAATTATAAATTAATTACTAAGCTGATTTAGAACAAAAAAAACAGACCAGCAAGAAGTGAGGTGAAACTGCCCTAGGAATATGAGTTAAATAGTGGAAAAATGGACCTAGGGCATAGAAAAAGAAGCGTTTATACTCACTTCCAGCCAATGATACTCGATATCCCAAGGTAAAATGACATTTTAAAACCGAATATCAAGTACCCATAACCCAAAAATCTACCAGACAACGTGATTGGTCAGTTTGCCCAAGTGGGGCGAATTCAGTGAGAGAGTAGTGCCTGGTTTCGTGGGTAGATGGAGTCGGAATCAAATGAAATTTGAAATATGGAGGTTTAAGCATATGTCATTTGTGGGTTTGAAAGGAGAACTAATTCTAAAGGTTGATTTTAAAGATTTTAATTTTTTAGGGTTTTAGTGAATTTTTCTCTCCAAGCAAACTAGAAATTGAAATACAAGAGAATAAGAGACAACACCTACTTGGTATCAGCTGATATCTTGGATTTTGATGAGGCCTATACGTCCCGAAGATCAAATAGAGCGTAGTGCAAAATTCCCCAAGTGAAATCGAACTGCTCAGTCCCCACCAGCTCGTCCTCCTTGCCTGCCAACACCAATGGACAATAAATCAGATTAGTATTGACAAACAAATGAAATTTACAACAGCACAAATAAAGATGAGAGAAATGCTTGACTGAAAATAGCAAAAACACTTCCATTTTGTGGTCAATCCGGAGAGTGGAGCAGCAGTGGAAGCCAAGTGATGCGCCCTCCTCCAATACTTTGTGCTAGCTGCAAAACAACGGTGAGAAATAATGTTGGAGACAAATTGCAATATACACTAGTGCTTCAAGATGGTATGACAATCAACAATCCCACAAGAGTATCACCCAAGAGCCAAGCAAGAGCAGCAACGTTTTCTCTTCTATTCAAGTCCAAAAAATGCTAAGAGAGGTACAAATGGAGTGAGTGCCTTCTCTTATGGAGAAAGGCCACTCCTCACAACAAGTTTCCCCCCAAAATGGAGGGTTGAGATCATCTCCCCAATCCACAAATCGAATGGTGGGGATGTCTCCTCAAGGGGGTGTGAATTGCCCATGGAGCGCACAAGTGGAGAAGGGGACCCATTGTGGGGTCCATACAAATGTGGGAGAGGAGTTGGGGGGGGTGGCTATAGTATGTTTTAGCCCTCCCAACTAATACAACAAGGGCCCACACCCATCATACAATAAAATCGAATTCCCCTAGGTGGAGAAAAACGCTCCCAATGGGCCAATTCGACCTCTAGAGTGTGAGCTGTCCAATAGAGGGCCCCATAATGCCCAAATACAATGTCAAACATTACCATTTTACCTTAGGATTTACCTTTTCATTTTCCATCCATTGATTTTGCCATTTGCTTATAGTTGCCTTAGTCACATTTTGATTTTCCATGTAATTTTTGCTGGTTTATATGACTGAAGATGAGATTTGGGCTTTTGACCCACTTTTAGTGCCCGAATTGCCGAACCGTCTGTTGCAATGTGATCGTGGACCCTGAAAGTAGTAGGAATGACCACTCGAATGATCCCGATCCATCGGTTAGGCATTATTTGCCCAAAATCCATAATTTTTAATTAAAACAGGTCAAAATTGACCAATAATAATTAAAAATTTCTCAAATGCTTCAGTCTTTTGCAATTCTGACACCTGCATGCTCATATGGGACCCCTGTAGATAATCAGTGATCGAAATCGAAATTCCGATTGCAACATTTTTTCGGGCCCATTTTTGGCCTAGTCAATTCAGTTTGACCAAGTCAAAACTGGTCAACAATAGTGCTAGTTGAATACCTGTGTGCAAACATGGAATGATAAGGCTTAATTTATATAAGTTAGTACATTACTAAGCAATACAATGATAACATGGTGATAAAAAATACATTAAATCCCAAGATAATACAAGGCCCCGGTGAGGTGGGCCCACCACCTCCAAAGACTAACATGCTATGCACATCTTATAGCATTGACCACTTTGCTAACTTTAGGTGATGTGGACAACAAGGCGAAGGACACGGGAAGACAAGGATGAAGATCATGTGACCCTTTGGACAACTCGAGAAAGCGGGATCCACTGAGATAAGTGTGCCATGACAGAACACGGAGAAGGGCAGTGCCTCACAAATGGGTATAGTGCAGGGAAACCACCACTAGCCATCTAACAAGTATCTCACAACTCACATCCGTGCCCAAAGACTCTGTGAGGTTCTTGTTATCACACCATAGTAGCAGGGCTACTATTCTTGATTAGCAGATATCTGCACATTCCAGAGCTTCCATTATTCAGAGCTTGGCTATGATGATTGTATATTTTGAGATCACTCATGATCAGAGCAGTGTATTATTCAGACTTATGTTAGACCTTGTGTCAAGGCTGAGCCTTGAGAGTTCAGATTTGATGACCGATGTGATCCTTTATCCCATACAGTTTCAGTTCAGTGCCTATAGATGTATTGCAGCAGTGTTTCAGATGATATATGATGATTATTATTGTGATGATCTTATATGACCTATGGATGTTTTATCATTGATTGTGGATTATTATTTTATTGATTTAGTCATGTTCACAGCATCTGCTTGGTATATTATTCTTGATGTGACAAACTGTTTAAAATGAACTATAAATTATAAAATGGACATTTACTTGCACATTTAGGTTGTTTGACAAAACCCACTGGTTTACCACCTTGCATAGATATGGTCTTTCCTAACACCAGTTGTTTGCTAGTTTAGGCTCCATATTCACTTGACTCCATCCATACATGACTTTCCCTATTTGACTTTAAACCTTGACCTGTCTCATTTGACTTTCTGATACTGAGGACTTCCCCATTTTCTACCTCTGTGTTTGGACCGCATCCCTGTATGTTCAATGTCTCGGCTCTAAGTTGGTGACAAAACTTACCTTTGGTGAGTTGGATTGAGGCCTAAATCATTCTGGTCGGTTGTCCCGATGTTTGGCATTGGTTCGAACTCCCCCTAGTCACTTGAGATGTTGTTGGCTAAAACTGAAAGCTCATGTACTACTTATGGAAACTTATAAATTCACCCATGGAAACTAAAAAGGGCAAGAACGATGAACTGCTAAAAATACTCCTTGAAGAGTATAAGAAAGGTCCAAAAAGCAATGGTTCTTAAAAGCTATATCTAAACAATTGCTGACCTTATATGTCTATGAAAACATGCCCTGGATGCAAGCTGCAACTAGTTGTGCATATCAGCACACCTGAGATCCGAAGGGTTATGTAGGCCAAAAAGGCCATGAAATGAAATTGAATGATCCTAATGAACCTGGATCAACTTGATGTAGACATGATGCCTAAGTTGAATAAGCACTCTCTAAACAACTTATCCATTTGTGAGGCACAACCATCCCCTGTGTTATTTTGTCCAGCACAGAGTTTGTAGTTTTCTCCTTCTCCCAGTCCAAAGTATTTTTGAGTTGAGTAAGACAAGTCAACCCCTTGGCCCAACCTTGTTCCTAGCCTTCATCCTTCACTAGCAGTTTGACCATATCCAATGGGTGAGTTTGTCATTTAAACTACTGTGCAAGTAATTTCAAATAACAAAGGAAATATGCTAACTTAATCAATGCCACTGAATGGATGTTATACTTTGAGCTTGGCTGTGAGAATGATTAGAGAAACATGTCTTAGTCTACTGATGTGATTTATCCTTGGTTGAATATTGGGATCCGTGATGATGTGGGCCATATATACCTATTGATGATGATTGATGGTCCCACATACTTGATGATGATGCCATATGATGGACATATGGTTTAGATGATGATTGATGCAGTTCAATAGGTTTTATTATTACTTCAGATTTTCAGATTATGCACTGTCCATATATGGTGGACCCTACAGCTGGCCCATTAGGGAAACCCATGGTGTATGAGTACACATTCCTAGTGGATTTGGGTCTTCTGGATCCAATGAGACACTTATCTCTCAGTTCCAGGCACTTCTGACAGTGATTGATGCAGTTTTACACTTGTTGACCAGATTTGGGGCTGATTTCCCAACTTGAGCAGCAGGGGCCAGGAGAGGCCAATTCACCTAGGGCGCTGTATGAGGAGGGGGTGGTCCAGCCATTTTTTTTTACCATTTACCCCCCCTTCTGGAGAGCTTGGTGGGCTTAGTTGGATAGCGCAGATGCCTTAGGAGGTAGTTTTGGCACTTTCACAGTTACCGATGCAGTTAAAAAATGGGATAAAGTGGTCACTGAGGAATTCGATTTGGGCAATTGAGGCAAGGTTTTGGCACTTGGTTTTCACAGAGGTCTTCCAGGGTGATCCCACTATCTTCTAGCCAGTTTTCACCATGTGGGTAGGCCCACAACGATCACAGGAGGTCTTTTACTGCTTGTCTGTCACAGATTTGGTTATTTATATTTATCTTGGACATATTTTATTATTTTATTGTGCCTTGGGGATGAGCTAGTAAGGATTGATGCCTCCTAGCCCCACCATGTGCTCCATATGTCATGTCCTAGTCATTATGAGGTGGATTTTGGTACTTTTACCCCCTCTAGTGGATGATGTCACCCTCCATGATTATTTTTAGACTATGACGTCATCACTTTATGAGTGATCCATGTGTTATGTTATTATGGTTCATCTTAGCCATTGATTGTATGTTGAGATCTTTTAATCTCAACCACTCATTTGATGTAGTATTGTAAAGTGGTATAGGGTTTTGGTCTTTATTATCCTATATAAGGAGACCCCCTATTGTATAGCTCACCTTTGGAGCTCTGGAATATTGGAATAGAACACTTCTTTGTGGAACATATCTCTCTTGTCTTGTGGATTCTCTTGCATCTTGAGTATACAGTATCTCTTCTATGTATCATTGTGGATTTTGGTGCTTCTACTAGTTTTCTTGCAGGAAAGTCGAATTGGTGGAGAGGAGGGCGATTTCTTGAGTGTTATTGTTGGAGGGATCCACATAGTCTCTCTTGAGTTGATCTTGGTGAAAGGGAGTATCATTATTGTATCTTTGTGACATAGTTGATACTTTCTATTACATCTTTCCATCATTTTCATAATCATCTTACTTGGCTTGTTTCATGTGATCTTGTCTTGGAGGAGGACGTTTTGGTTGGAGCTCTTAGATCTCACTCTTGAATATACACATAGGAGAATGCTATCAATTTGCAAGGTGGCCATAAGCAATTGAGGTAAGATCTACAAGGTATGTGTCCTTTTCCATTCATTATCTCTTCATTGGTCACAAACCCTAATTAATCAAAACCCCAAATTTTGGTTTTTCTTAGATCTACTTAGATCTAGCCTTGCTTTTGAAAAGATCTTAAGAACCCACCTTTATAGCATCCACCCCTAGTTGGATCTATAGTTTGGTGGTGGTTGGTTAAAATTTACACGCTTTTCATGGCAATATAGTCCTCTTGAGGCAAATCGCACTTCCTTGGGAGAGGCTTGTTTGGTTAGATCTAGCATATGGGTAGGTGAGATCCCACTTGATTTGCAATCTACATACTTGATAACCTACCCCTAGACTCTTACTTTGGTGATTTCTACCTTGTGGGCATCATTCTACATTTCAAGGGATTAAAACCCCATTTTGGACTACTTGGTACCTTAAAACTCAGATCTAGTAAGATCTAACCCTTGGATTGTCTTGATTTTCTAGATCCACATAGATCATTGCCTAAACTACTTGGATCTCCATTTTGGTGGCCATTGGACTTGTTTTGACACACCTTTCCCATCTTTTAGCCCTCTTTGAGCAAGGTTGTACTTCCTTGGGTGATTGAGTTTGCCCACTTTGAGGACGTGGGTAGTTGAGATTTTTGTGGATTTGGAAAGAGCATAATTTAAAACCTACATCGAGTGTGTCATTTTGTGACGATCTGCCTTGGGGGTAGCATTCCTTATTTCAAGGGATTGTGGTCCACTTAGGGTCATATCATGAAACATTAGATCTATAAAGATTCAACCATTATATCTCAATTAGCCGACTTGATTTGCCTACTTGGTGTCCTGATCTACACTTTGACATACCTTTTGACTCCATTAACCCATCCAACAAGGCACTAGTCCTCCATAAGCAAGTTGCACTCTTTGGGATTTGTGTCAAACCTTAGATCTCGTAAGTGGGTATTCCTAATTTCAACTTAGATCCATAGATCTACTCATTATATGCCCCTTAGTACCAATTTCATCCCTTAAATTCCACCTTGTGGGTCCCCTTTGAGCCATTCACATATCCCAAGGAAGTGGGTCCCACTTGTGTAATACATGGTACTAGATCTTGTCCTTTTAGCTCATCATGTGGCCTAAATCATACATTGGTTGAAACATTAATCATCTCTCAAACCACCTTCAACCATACTTTAATTTCTAGGTCCACTTTACCTTGCATTGGTTTCCGTAATTTACCATTAACTCATCCCTAGGAACCTTTGTTTGGGTCCAATCATCTTTGATTGGTAATAGGGTCTCCCCCTAGGTCTTGATTCATCCAGATCTAAAGTGAAGAGTGCCTCGGTTGACGTGACTCCCACTTTGCATTGGGAACTATGGCATCTCTTGGGTCACATCTTTAGTTGTCCATCTCCTCTACCGTCTCGGATGGGATACCACTACGGGCAACTACAAGTTGTGTGATAATAGTTCTTTTCTAGAGCCGCCAAACTGGGTGTCCGGCAAACCGTAACTTGAGACTCTAGGGGACAATCTTGAGCTTGTCCCTTGCTCCCTCTCACCTCCTTGCCTCGCAGGACTAGGTGAGGAAATAACCACTACAAATGCTGACATGTACGGTTGACTAGTATCCATGTGTGTTTATAAACACATTGCATGGATTTTAAAATGAATTTCATACTTAGCCCTTTTTTGGCTAGATTTTACATTTACAACATAATAACCCTTTTTGGCTTGATTTACATTTATTCATTTCTTCATTTACATCAAGGCCCTCTTGGGCCACATACATATCTCAAACATGGTGCTCATACTGCAAAGGTAATGGGGGTGAGCAATACATGCTTCGATGACCGATGGGGAACACCCGGTGAGGCTACACAATCCTAACTGCATTGCAACATCGGGGGCAACCGACAGGAGCAAATCCCAGGTCTAAAAGTGTATCTCACACACTAAAGAGCTGAGGCACAATACACGGGGAGTCATGGCAAACTCAGAGATTAGTGGGGAAGGGGTCCTCGGGATCACAAATCGGAATCCAAATCAGGAACAAGCATCATGGATGAGTCGGATGGATGGCGAAAGTGAGTGGAGCTAAAGTCAGCTACCAAGAGGGACTAAGTGACCAAGTCTATGCCAAGTGTAGGGGACATGACTCAGCGTGCATATACATAAGTCTAACAGGAGGGGTGGACTGACATCATCAAGGGCCCAATCACATCATACAATAGCTAGATCACCAAATATATCATCTCATGCAAAGTTAATGTACTAACAAGTATAAAGAAGTATAATCTACATCATGAGCAATAATCATCAAATGCAATACCTGCTGCTACTGAAGCTATCTCTGAGCTGGATCTCTGCTGAATCCAGGCAACATAGTAAACTAGCAATATACTGTGATAGTCTTGATCAAAACAAGACTAGGCAACTGTCTCAAATGGGCTTATGTCAAAGCCTGGCAAGGAAGAGGTGACCCTGTGGTAGATGGTAAGTGACAATGTCTGTGACACTGTACAACTGTCTGTCCCCTCTGATATATCTGCTAGGGGTAATCTGAACAAAACTGCCTCGTCTGAAGGCAGCTGATCTCTGATCTGGAAAAAAAAAAGTACTGTGCGGTCCTCGGCCGCACACGCTGTAGTATGGTAGCTCCAGCTAACATAGATGTGATAACACATAGTCCCATACCACCGTACGACTATCACATATCAAGCATTATTTTAAAAATCTGTATGTCCAGGCTACCCCATTTTCCAGTTTTGTACTTTGTTGTGCTATCTGTACATCCGTCAATCTACAATTTCATGCACTATTTTTGTAAGACAACCACTTCTGTACCATATTCTCCTACCACTAATCCGTACCTTCAGGCTTCGATTATGTGCATGTTCTATATCCGCTTTGCGCACATGGACCCATCTTACACATTCCTGTACTCCAATTCCGTACAATCGATTCTGTGCATGTTCTGTATCCTCTTTGCGCACATTGACCCATCGTACACAATCCTGTACTCCAATTCCGTACAATTAATCATTGATTTATTTGTATGACCTAGCCTGCAATTCCATTGTACAATTCTCCCCATACTACTGTATGATTTGACATCACCTTACGAGTTCCATACCATTTAATTCACGTGTGGGTTATCCATCAGTTTAAAAAGTGTTTAGCCTAAGATTGCATCCCCCCTCAAGTCTTTAAGTTAATCTTTATTATCTTTAACCTTGGCATTAATCCTATACGACTTGACTTAAATATCAAGTTAATTTTAGTTTTTTAAGTTGTTTTGCCAAAACTTAAAAACTTATAGATAATATGTAAAATCAAATTTAAAGTGGGCCACCTAGAAGCCATCACCAAAATGGATGATAATGAAGAAACACAGGTTTGTCATTATGACGAATTAGGAGAAATACTTGATAGAATAATGGAAGAGGCCTCTAAAACATTTAGTACATCTAAAACTGTTAAATTATAGCTTCGGAAGCTATTTTTCATTTTACAAATTACCATGTAAACTTGTGTCAAGTGTCAACATTGGAGGGCAGCTTGAGCTGCTTAGTTGGAGGACAGCTTGAGCTGCTTAAGGCGGCAAGCTGGGGGGCAACTTGAGCTGCTTAGGGTGATGGAGTTGACCAGCTAAGGCGGTGGAAAGGGGTAGCCTTTGACTGCCCCAAAGGTCAACCTTTAGGAGCCAGCCCTTTACTGCTACATGGGCCAGCCTTTAGGGTAGTCTGTGGGGGCTACTTACGGCAGCCACCAATGCTATTTAAACAGGCCCTCAACCCCCCCATGTAATTCATTCATTTTCGTTGAGTTTTGAGAGCTAAGGCAAGGAAGATTTTTGCCATAGTTTACTGTTGTCCTAGACCTGAGTATATTGTTGATATATTGCTGATTCATGAGCTAATATCTTCTGGGTTTGTTGTTGTCCTGTACCTGAGTTTACTGCTTTAGTGGAGATTGAAGAAGGCTTTCCTAAATTCTAAGTTTGTTGGTCATACAGTTAGGTATTTATTTTCTTGGAAAAACTCATCGAAGAGCATAGTTCATGGTGATTTTGTAATCTATACCTGATATACTATTTATATAAGGAAGATTGTTTGCTGGAGTTTTTCTCCCTTCTGAGGGTTTCTCCATGGTAAATATCTGTGTTCATGTGAGGTCTATTTGTGTATTTTCTCTACTGTTGATTATCATTTCAAGTTTTATCTATCTATTGGTTTAAAGTTATCAAATTTGTTGAAATCAGAAGAAAATGAAATAACAGTAAAACTTAGACTATGTGCTTGAATAAAAAAATTCACATGGTATTAGAGCTCAAGGTGTGAACAGAGCTTTGTTCTTTAGCTCGTGAGCCTACACAGGTCCAAGGATTCAAGTTTGATCAAGCTCAGTTCTAAGTTTTTGGTTCAAACATGTCTTCTTCTATTTCAGTTCGGCCTGAAGACAGGCTAGAGGGAGCTTCAAACTTTAATGTTTGGAAGCTAAGGATTATGAATATTCTCCAAGAGTTGGGACTAAGATCATTTTGTGACTACGGTGGTGGAAGAACCAGCTTCCAATGCTAGCAAGGCAGCCTTCAGAAGGAATCAAGCCAAGGCAAAGAGAGTTATTTTTGATTCAGTAAAAGACAGTATCATGTCGGTACTAACTTCTCTTATGATAGCTAAAGACTGTTATGTCACTCTCGTGAAATTGTATGAGAAGACTACGCCTAGTCAGAAGAGAAATCTGAAGAACAAGTTAAAGTTTTTAAAGATGGAGAAAGGTGAGTTTGTGGCATCCTTCTGTTCTAAAATTGCTCAGATTTGTCATCAGTTACTTGTCACAGGGGTAACTGTTGATGATGATGATCTTGTTCAAGCCATATTCGATGGCCTCCCACCTTTGTGGGATACTTTCCTTGCCAGTGTGAATGGTTGGGAGACTCAGCCTACTTTTGAGTGTTTGTGGCATGACTGCCTTCAGGAGGAAGGTCGCATGACTTCAAGAAATGGTGCTGCTAATGATGACAGTATTGCTTTGGTTACAAAAACAAGGAGAGGAAAGAAACCTCCCTTTAAAAAGCATTTTCAGGAAAACAAATACATAGGTAACTTCAAAGGTAAAAGTTTTGATATGTCCAAGATTAAATGCTATAGTTGTAACAAGATGGGACATTTTGCTAAAGACCGCAGATCCAATAAGAAAGACTTCCATAAAAGGAAGCATCATGCATCTACTGCTAAAGAAAGAGGATCAGGTACGAAGGCAAGTGAATCTCCTGAGAGATAGGAGAACTAAAAAGAATACTACCTAGTGTCCGCTCTTTCTGGTCATCTAAGTACTGATCAGAACACTTGGTTAGTTGATAGTGGAGCTTCAAAACATATGACTGGTTACAAAAATATTCTTTCAGATTACAGGAAGAAGACTTGCTTAGTGCAGGTACAGATTGGTGACAACTCATGTTATGATATCAAAGGGGTCGGTTCCATCTCTCTTCAGTTAAAGTCTGGATCCATCATTCATATTGATGAGGTCTTATTTGTTCCTGGATTGAAGAAAAACCTATTGTCAGCCTCTACACTTGAAGATAAAGGCTACAAGGTGGGCTTCATGGATGGTAAAGCAGCTCTCTGGCCGAAAGGTGGTCAGCTAAGTTCAGCTGAAGTCATTGGAATTCGAGAAGGAGGTCTCTACAAGGTAACGAATCTTTCTGCGTGTGCTCTTGTTCATTCTACTGTCAGTCCTAGCGAGTTGTGGCACAAAAGATTCGGTCACCTTCACTTCAAGGCTCTTCCTTGACTTAAATTTATGGTAAGAGGCATGCCTTCTATTTCTTCTATTAAAGTTGAAGTATGCAGAGGTTGTTTACTTGGAAAGAATGCAAAGAAGTCTTTTCCGCACAATAGCAGTAAATCTGAAAAGATCTTAGAGCTTATTCATTATGATATTTGTGGACCAATGTCTTCTCCTTCATTGAATGGTTTTCTGTATTATGTCATATTCATTGATGATCTTTCTAGAAAATGTTGGATTTATTTTCTGAAGTTGAAAAGTGAGGCTTTTGCCAAATTTAAAGAATTCAAAGCTTTAGTAGAAAACCAGACAAGAAAACACATTCAGATCCTAAGATCTGATAATGGATGTTAATTTTTCAATAATTTCATTCCATTATTATTTAGGATCACTAAGAGAATAACATGTACAGCATATCAATCATAGACACAAAAGAAATCACACAAGAGACAGAGTTTCACCGGGGAAAACCAAGAAGGTGAAAAACCCCGCAACTTCCTCAGAGATAAGATAAGCCACTAAACAAGATCACAAGGATCAAACCCAATAAGATGTCTCTAGCAGATGTTCCTCCTCCTCCATTAGTGCGCCACTTTTCTCTATTAGCTATGCAAGCTTGAGAAGTGAGTGAATGAGATAAATGAGAGACATCCCCTCTCTATTTCTACACTGACTTGACCTGCTAATAATCCACCGGGGCCGACTTGCTAATCAAGCCTAATAACCCAACCACATGTGCTAACTAGGGCCTACCCCACACTGGTGGTCTAATAACCCATCAATACAAATGACAACACTTGTCGATGCACATGACGACACTTAGAAATACAAATGACGACACTTCCAAATAGAGGAATGCAACATCTCTAATGGATATACAATAAAGTACAAATGTAATACATAGAAGAATATCTTCCAAAGTTACAAATACATCAACACTCCCTCTTAACTAGGAAGGTATTCTGTCGACACAGGTCATCAATACATATCGGCGCAAGTCTTCAATTCTGGAGCTGTATCATCATCAGTGGATCAGGGAGCATCATCATCACTGCTGCTGTACTCGACATCTCGATCATTGGGCTATCTTTGAAATCTGCTCGTCATAGGAAGTTCTACAAAGCCAGCCCTTTTTCATGCTGGATGTAGGCCCAACACTTGTAGGTCTTCATCATCACTGGCTATACTGTGGAATCCTCAGGACTTATTATGTGAGTCAACAAAACCTCAAAAGAGCATCCCAGGACTTTTACGAGCACACAGCTCAACCTATCGGATCTCCCAGGACCTTTTACATGCCACTGCACAACCTGTCCACGGCCCTAGACTATCATCCTGATACTCATGATCATACTGATCATAACATCGTTCACGAAGCACAACCCAGATGCACATCACACAACACTTACATTCATCGGCATGGGAAGACACACTTCAACCATCCGTGAAAGGCTCAACACTTATATCTACGCCATGGGAAGACACACTTCAACCATGCTAGAATGTCACAACACTTATATCGCAGCCATGGGAGAACACATCTACAACCATGCTTGAATGGCCCAGCACTTATATCGCAGCCATGGGAGAACACATCTACAACCATGCTCGAATGGCCTCAGCCCTTACATCTGCACCATGGGAGAACACATCTACCACCATGTGAGAATGGCTCCAGCCCTTACATCTGCACTATGGGAGAACACATCTACCACCATGTGAGAATGGCTTTGGCAATTACATCACAACCATGGGAGAACACATCTGCCACCATGTCGGAAAAGCCCAGCAATTACATTGCGACCATGGGAGAACACATCTTACAACCATGTCCGAAAAGCTCATGTGCATCTGTGTCTTCAGAACTCATCACACATAATCCAACTGATTATGTAATGTATCCACCTGATACATATCATTACATATGATCATCCTGATCATCATCATAGCATCATCCTGATGCATATCATCCTGGTACTCATCTCACATGATCATCTTGATCATTGTCACTGCATCGTCTTGATGCATATACATATACATGATCCAACTGATCATAGCAAGCATCCAACCAATGCATATATATACATGATCCAACTGATCATACCAAGCAGTAACTGGAGCATCGTCTTGATGCTCATCACACAACACTTACATCCACAGCCATGGGAAGGATCCTCCTCTCACCATGCTTGGAATGGCTCCTGCAAATGTGTCCATCATTTCTTCCTCGAAGTGTCTTCAATCTGAAGAACACCAAGCCTCTCTCTGAAGTACTCAAATTTCACTCTGGCTAGTGGTTTCGTCAACACATCTACAACCTGCTCATCTATCGCAACATACAGGAGTTTCACTGCTCCTCTCTGCACCATATCCCTGATATAGTGATATTTGATCTCAATGTGCTTCGACCTGTCGTGGAACACCAGGTTCTCAGACAGCTTCACACAACTCTGGTTGTCACAAAAGATACCAATAGCATCCAACGGGAGATCAAATAACTCAGACAGTAGCTTCCTCAGCCATACTGCCTCACAACTAGCCGAACAAGTTGCAACATACTCTACTTCGGCTATACTCAGTGCTACGCAGGACTGCTTTCTACTAAACCAAGAGATCACACCTGATCCCATACTGAAGCAGCACCCCGAAGTGCTCTTCCTATCTGTAGCATTGCCTGCCCAATCTGAATCAACATAACCCTCTAGGTTAAACTTTTGATTTGCATCATACTTGAGCCCATAAGCAACTGTACCCTTCAGGTACCTCAGAATATGCTTTACAACAACCATGTGAACACTTCTTGGATCCGTCAGGAACTGACTCAATGTGTTCACTGCAAAGCAAATATCTGGTCTCGTGTTCGTCAGGTACATCGAGGACTCAATCATCTGACGATACACAGTGACATCAACCAGCTCAGATGAAGCATCACATAGAAGCTTTAGGTTCGATGCCATAGGTGTGGCCATGGCCTTGTAGTCCATCATCCCGAACCTCTTTAGGATCTCTACTGCATACTTCCCTTGTCCAAGGAAGATCCCATCTGCACTCTGCCACACCTCCATGCCTAGAAAATAGAGCATCATCCCCAAGTCCTTCATCTCGAACTCGGCTGCAAGTTTCCTCTTGGTATCAACAATCAAACTATCCTCACCTGTAACAAACAGGTTGTCCACATACAAAAGTAGTATCACTGGATTGCCTTCCTCAACGTTGTAATAAAGGTTGGAATCTGCTTTACTCTTAGTGAAGCCCAAACTAGATAGGAAACTGTCCATCCTGCCATACCAAGTCCTAGGAGCTTGCTTCAAGCCATACAAGGCTTTCTTCAACTTGCACACATATGACTCCCTGTCATGTGTCTCAAAACCAAGTGGCTGCTCCACATACACTTCCTCTTCGACTACACTATTCAAGAAGCTGTCTTGACATCCATCTAGTGTATCTTCCATTTCATCACTGCAGCCAGAGCAAGTGCTGTTCTGATGGAAGTGTATTTGGCTACAGGAGCAAAAGTCTCTTCATAGTCTATTCCCTCTTTCTGAGAGAAGCCACGAGCTACAAATCTTGCCTTGTATTTCTCTATGCTACCATCTGCAGCATGCTTGATCTTATAGATCCACTTGGAAGTCACAACAGACTTCCCTTCAGGTCTTGGGACCACATCCCAAACATCATTCTTCATGATCGATTGGTACTCGTCGACCATGGCATCCTTCCATTCTTTCTTTTCCGCTGCTTCTTCATAACTGGAAGGTTCTTTGTTCATAATATCACAGAGTAAGGCAGCATAACTGGTATGTGATCTAGTCCTCTTCCTTTCTCTGTGTTCCTCCTCTGGAATGCCATACCTTTCTGCATCTTGGATGAGCTCTCTAGCCCATGCAGGTTTCCTCTTGTGAGAGTTCTTCTCACGAGGTGGATCTATAGGTTGTTGTGGATCTTCTATTTCACGATTCTCTTCTGGAATTGCTTCACTCATAGTGGTATCTTGAAATCTGGTTTCCTTTGGTTCTTCATGATCTTCAACAGGTGTCTTCCTTGATTTGATGTATGCTCAGTCTTCATCAAATGTTACATCTTTGCTGATGTCAATCTTCTTGAACCCTGGAAAGTATATTCTATAAGCCTTCGAGCTTTCACTATAACCCACAAAGATGCCCTTCTTTCTTGAAGGATCTAGCTTTGTCCTCTTTTATTTTGGAATGTGTGTGTATACTGGATAGCCAAATATCCTGAGATGGCTAACTTCAGGTTTCTTACCAGAGAAGACTTCTTCTGGTGTCTTGTTGTCAAGTATCTTGTGAGGTGTTCTATTTTGCACATATATAGCTGTCCTAGCTGCTTCTGCCCATAGTTGCATAGGCAGATCTTGGTCATGGAGCATTACCCGTGCTGCTTCCATGATAGTTCAATTCTTCCTTTCTGCAACTCCATTTTGTTGTGGATTGTAAGGAGCAGTCAACTCCCTCTTAATCCCTGAATCACTGCATAACTTCTTGAACTCACCTGAAGTGAATTCTCCACCATTGTCGGATCTGAAAGTCTTAATCTTCTTATCTGTTTGATTTTCTATCAAGGCTTTGAATTCCTTGAACTTATCAAACACTTCATCTTTATTCTTTAAGAAATAAACCCAAGTCTTCCTAGAGAATTCATCAATGAAAGAAACATAGTATACATACCCACTAAGAGAACTGGATGACATTGGTCCGCATACATCAGAGTGGATACTCTCCAAAATTCCTTTTGCTTTGCTTTCAGTGCTTGGAAATGCTTTCTTTGTGTTCTTTCCTTTTGCAAATCCTTTGCAAACACCTTCATGCTTTGAATGGATTTCAGCAAGACCTTCCACAACTTTGCTTGCAATTGGTAGTGCCCTGTAGTGCACATGTGCAAGCCTTCTATGTCAAAGTTCACTTGGCTCCATGGATTCATGTACCATGGCATGTTCAGGTTGCCCCTTCAGTTTGTACAATCCTCCCTCTTGCTCTCCAATCACTACTGCATCATCTATGGTCTTACCCTTTGGCCACATGAGTACTTGGCCATCCACAAATGCAACTCGAATCCCTTTTGCATCCAGAGATGATATGGATAGGAGATTCTTCTTGAGCCCAAGTACATATAGAACATCCTTCATTTTCAAAGACTTCCTTGAGTCTAGCATGTAAGAAGCTTCACCACTTCCTTTTATGGGATATTGATAGTCATCCCCAAGTTTCACCTTATGGGGTGACTCATGTTCAGATAGATCTACAAAAGATTCTTTAAACCCAGTCATGTGTTTAGAAGCTCCACTATCAATAAGCCAATCATTACATCCATGAGAGATAGTACCTGTGAGAGCAGAGATTAGAACATATTCATCTTCACTAGATGAGTCATCACTTTCTGCTCTAGCCTTCTTCTTGGGAGGTTCATCATCCTCAGCAGCATGAGCATGATATTTTCTTTTGTTGCCCTTCTTCTTCTTGTTGAAGTTGTTGTTGTTGTCCTTCTTGTTCTTGGGACAATCTGAGGCAAAGTGTCCCTTCTCATTACATGTAAAACATCTTAGATGTTTCCTATTTTTATAGTGGTGAGAAGGTTTTTTGGGATGAGAATGCTCCCTCTTTAACTTTCGATTCTTGGTGTGTGCTGTGAGAGCTTGATCTTCATTTCCCATCTTTTCTTCTCGAGCCACAAGCCTAGCCTCTTCTTGTAAACACTCCTCCCATAGTCTACTGAAGGAGACCAATTTTCTTCTTACACAGATTCCTTGGATGAAGGAGTCCCATGACCTAGGTAGGCCATTCAATGTGGTCATTACAATTTCACCATTCTCCACTACTTCATCCACAGCTTCAAGTTGTTCCTTGATTTTAGAGACCTTAGAAAAGTAGGATTGAATGGTCTCTCCATTCTGAAGCTTTACCCCTTTCAGTTGGTTCCGCAGAGTCATTTTCTGATTTATGTTCTTTCCTTCAAACAATTTGGTCAAGGAGTCAAACATCTCCTTAGGTGTCTTTAGGGAAGACACATGGGGTATGAGATGGTCCTTTATAGAATCAACAATGATTCTCTTGGCCTTGACCAAATCCTTTTTGTGTGAGGCCTTACCCTCATCTTCCTCTGGAACTGGAACCTCTTCTTTTATGTAGATGTCCAAATCATTTTCTTCTAGGATTAACCCAATCCTATACTTCCATGCTCGGAAGTTATCAGCTCCATCAAGCTTATCCTCAAGCTTGGTGTGGTAAGACATTTTAATGAGAAACTCAAATGGAAATAAGAGATTTAGGTCTTACCACTTGATTTGCTGAAAACCGGATCTGGAGCTGGATTAGGGTTTGTTAGAGAAACCCTAAAAATTCAAAACTTGAATTTCAAACTTCTGAAATGATAGAAAGATGCGCCTTGAGGAGCTGATCAAGCCGGTATACTCATAATTTGAAAACTGCAAAGTTTCACCCCTCAGAAATGCTTTTCAATCTCCTGGATTCACTAGGGAGGACCCTGAATTAGGGTTTGAGTTTCTTGGAGCTTCACCCAACCAAAAAGTTCGATCCAAAGCTCTAAACTTCGATTTTTCCAAGGAGCTTCCAGATATGGTCTCAGATTTCAGAAATTCCACTTTTTGTGGAAACCCTAATTTTAGGTCAAAAACTGAAAATGCTCAGAATTGAATTCTGTCTCGACAGAAAGATGCGCCCTTCCAAGGAGAGTCAATCTAGCCTTCTGCCTTTGATAATTTGTGGAGAGAAACCCAAATATTAAGAAGCCCTAGCTTCCGCAGCTGCACAGTGCCTTCTTCTTAGGTCAGCTCTGACACCATGTTAATTTTTCTATAATTTCATTCCATTATTATTCAGGATCACTAAGAGAATAACATGTACAACATATCAATCATAGACACAAAAGCAATCACACAAGAGACAGAGAGTTTCACTGGGGAAAACCAAGAAGGTGAAAAACCTGCAACTTCCTCAGAGATAAGATAAGCCACCAAACAAGATCACAAGGATCAAACCCAATAAGATGTCTCTACCAGATGTTCCTCCTCCTCCACTAGTGCGCCACTTTTCTCTCTTAGCTATGCGAGCTTGAGAAGTGAGTGAATGAGATAAATGAGAGACATCCCCTCTCTATTTATACACTGACTTGACCTGCTAATAATCCACTGGGGCCGACTTGCTAATCAAGCCTAATAACCCAACCACATGTGCTAACTAGGGCCGACCCCACACTGTTGGTCTAATAACCCATCAATACAAATGACGACACTTGTCGATGCACATGACGACACTTACAAATACAAATGATGACACTTCCAAATAGAGGAATGTAACATCTCTAATGGATATACAATAAAGTACAAATGTAATACATAGAAGAATATCTTCCGAAGTTACAAATACATCAACAATGGAGGGGAATATAAATCTCATGAGTTCGAAATCTTTTGTAAGGAAGCTGGTATCAAACGTCAGTTGACTGTTCCTTACAATCCTCAGCAAAATGGCGTTGCTGAAAGAAAGAGCAACACTATATGTGAAGCTGCAAAAGCTACGATGTTTGATCAAGATCTGCCCAATTCGCTTTGGGTAGAAGCTACAACTACAACTGTTTACATTTAGAATAGATGCCTGCATGCAATCCTAGAGGATAAAACTCCTGAAGAAGCTTTCTCTAGTAAGAAACTAGAAGTAGGACACTTGAGAGTGTTCGAGTGTCCAGTTTACATCCATGTGCTTAAAGAGAAGAGAACTAAGATGGAACCCTCAAGTAAGAAAGGGATCTTTGTTGGATACATTGAGTCTTCTAAGGCTTACAAAATGTATGTCCCAAGTCAGAAACAGATCGATGTCAGCCGAGATGTAACTTTCCATGAGGAAGTAGTTTTTAAACTATCTAGAGAGCTTCAGATCAACGATGAGCCAAATTCTCCTCTAGTCGAGACTTCTGGTTTTGACTTTCAGAGGGAGGAAAGTCATGATGATCCAATGGATCAAGATTCAATGTTGGAACCTGTTGAGGTGTTAGAAATGTCTCTTGAAAAACCTCCTATCAAGAGAAGACCTGCTTGGTTCAAAGAAACTCTGCAAGAAGCGAAGAAACATATAGCCCCTTTAGGAACCTTTAGAGAAAGCAAAAGGCCTCAAAGATTTACAGGTTATGTTGCTTTGGTAAGTAACATTAGTGATGTTGAACCTTCTTTGTTTAATGAAGCTAACAAGTTGCAGGTTTGGAAAGATGCCATGTTGGAGGAATACAAGTCCATCATGAAGAACAATGTATGGGACATAGTTCCCAGGCCTAAAGATAAGTCGGTTGTCTCATCCAAATGGCTATATAAGATAAAGCATGCAGTTGATGGGAGTGTTGAAAAGTACAAAGCAAGATTCATTGCCAGAGGCTTCTCCCAGAAAGAAGGTATAGACTATGATGAGATTTTTGCACTAGTAGCCAAGTATACTACTATCTGTACAATTATTTCTCTTGCTTCTGTACTTGGTTGGAAATTACATCAAATGGATGTAAAGAGTGCTTTCCTTAATGGTAAAGTAGAACATGAAGTATATGTAGAACAACCTGATGGCTTTGTAGTGCATGACACAAAAACTCTTGTGTGTCAGTTAAAGGAGGTCTTGTATGGTCTTAAACAGGCACCCAGATTTTGGTATGATAGAATTGATGGCTTTCTGCAGAGCTTGGGGTTCAATAAGAGCACTGCTGGTTCTGACCTCCATTTTAAAGTTGTTGAAAATCAACCTATTATTTTAGTCCTGTATGTGGATGACCTTTTCATGACAGGAGAAGAAAAGCAGACTGCCCAGTGCAAGAGGGAGCTCATTTCTGAGTTTGAAATGAAAAATCTGGGATTGATGCATTATTTCCTAGGTTTAGAAGTTTGGCAGAAACCAAACGAGATTTTCCTATCTCAAGGAAAATATGCAGTAGACATATTGAAGAGGTTTGGTATGATGAATTGCAGGAGTATGACAACTCCTATGGTTGCTAATCTAAAGAAACTGCATGATTTAGATTCCGGATCTGATTTGGTGGATCCCACCATGTATAGGCAACTTGTTGGATCTTTGATGTACCTAACTCATATTCGACTTGACATATAGTTTGCAGTAAATGTTTTGAGCCAATTCATGGCTGAGCCACGAGAAAGGCACTGGGTGGCAGGTAAGCACATCTTGAGATATCTTCGGGGTACCATAGCTTATGGGCTAAAGTACACATGAAGTAGTGGTATGATGCTGCATGGTTATGTAGATTCAAACTGGGATGGGAGTCCAGTAGATAGAAAGAGTACCTTCAATTACTGCTTCAGTTTAGGATCAACGATGATCTCTTGGAAGCAGGGATCTATTGCTCAGAGCACAACTGAGGCTGGATATATAGTTGCTAGCAGTGGCAACAGAGAAGCAGTATGGCTCATAAAACTTATTTCTGGGTTGTTTGGTGACAAGCTTGAGACTACAATTATCCACTGCGATAATCAAAGTTGTATAAAGCTCACATAAAATCCGGTATTTCATGACAAATCAAAGCATATTGATTTGAAGTACCACTATATTAGAGATATAGTACAATGAAATGTAATCAAGCTAAAATACATTGCAACAGATGAACAGGTAGTTGATATCTTGACCAAGCCACTATTGTTGACATAGTTTGCACACTTTAGAGGCAAAATTGGAGTTGCAGAGAATGCCTCCCTCTCTAAGAGGGAATATTGAAATTAGCATCACAAGGAATTCTCCGGATCTGAGGTCAAGAGTGACCACCCTGAAGCTAGCCAGGGAGATCTGGAGATTAAACAGTTCTGTGAGTCATGGCAAAAAGTCAAGGCAAACATACAAGCCTTGTGAGCTAGGACAAAAGTCAAAACGAAAGTGATAATGCCTTAATAAGTCTTGCGAGGTCATGGCAAAAGTCAAGGTGAATGAACAAGCCTTGTGAGCCATACCAAAAGTCAGGATAGTAAGTCTTGTGAGACAATGGCAAAAGTCAAGACAGAAAGCCTTGTGAGAATTTAGCAAAAGTTAGGATGAATATAAAATTCCTATGAGCTAGAAATAAACAATCTTCCTTATGTAAATAATGTATCAGTTGGTAAATTATATCTTCCTTGCTAAGAGGGAGTGTTAAATTATAGCTTCGAAAGCTATTTTTCATTTTACAAATTACCATGTAAACTTGTGTCAAGTGTCAACATTGGAGGGCATCTTAAGCTACTTAGTTGGAGGACAGCTTGAGCTGCTTAGGGCGACAAGCTGGGGGTCAGCTTGAGCTGCTTAGTTGGAGGGCAGCTTGAGCTGCTTAGCTAGAGGGCAGCTTGAGCTGCTTAGGGCAACAAGTTGGGGGGCAGCTTGAGCTACTTAGGACGATGGAGTTGACCAGCTAAGGTGGTGGAAAGGGGCAACCTTTGACTGCCCCAAAGGCCAACCTTTAGGAGCCAACCCTTGATTGCCACATGGGCCAGCCTTTAGGGTGGCCTTTGGGGGTTGCTTAGGGCAGCCACCCATGCTATTTAAATAGGCCCTCACCCCCCCACCCATGTAATTCATTCATTTTCATTGAGTTTTGAGAGATAAGGAAAGGAAGATTTTTGCCATAGTTTACTGTTGTCTTATACCTGAGTATATTGTTGATATACTGCTGATTCATGAGCTAATATCTTCTGGGTTTGCTGCTGCCTTGTACCTAAGTTTACTACTTTAGTGAAGATTGAAGAAGGCCGTCCTAAATTCTAAGTTTGTTGGTCATACAGTCAGGTATTTATTTTCTTGGCAAAACTCATTGAAGAGCATAGTTCATGGTGATTTTGTAATCTAGACCTGATATACTATTTATATAAGGAAGATTGTTTGCTGGAGATTTTCTCCCTTCTAAGGGTTTCTCCAGGGTAAATATCTGTGTTCATGTGAGGTCTATTTGTGTACTTTCTCTATTGTTGATTATCATTTCAAGTTTGATCTATCTACTGGTTTAAAGTTATCAAATTTGTTGAAATCAGAAGTAAATGAAATAACAATAAAACTTAGACTATGTGCTTGAATAAAAAAATCACAAAAACAAGATAACGAAAACATTTAGAGAGCATCTTAGCAAGATAATGGAAGAGTCCGGGTCTCGATGGCAAACCCCATTAAGACTAAGAAATGATTATAGGGACAAAACAATGAAGATAATTACTGAGCATAAAGAAAGGATTGGCCAACCCATTGAAAGACGAGATGAGTCAATGATCGAACTAGTTACGGACAAAGCTCTACTAGGAGGTTTGAACTATTTGACCCCAGAAAATGAAATCACTGTAGCATACAAGTCAGATTTAGACAGTGATGAAACACCGCAAAAAGTATCTCTATCATCAATTTCATGCATGCTACCAAATAGTAATGAGGATGATGTGTCGCAAAGAGGAAATAGTATTAAAAAAACACAAGAAGTAACCACAAAATATGTCCCACCTCATCTTAGGAGGAGTGATGAAATCAAGGTTCCAAGAAAAAATGCACGAAAAATGACAATTCCACCTAAAAAGTATATTCCTCATCTTAGGAACGCTAACAAGATCCAGGTTCCATTAAAAGGGGAAAGCAAGCTGACAACACCACTTGCAACCATGACCAAGAAATTACAACCCAAGAAGCATCAAAGCTTCACTTTCAACAAACTAGTCCAAAGACTTCAAGATATGATGCATATCCAACAAAGGAGCTTGCCACTGCTCAAAGCAAGAACCATGTCAAACCCCTAAATCCAGATAAACACAAAAATGATGCTACCAAAATAGCATGCTCAACAAGAGAGAAACCAATTTATTATGCTTCGAGGACAAAGCATTGCTTAGGAGGGTGGCAATGTAACAAATATAAAAACAAATGTAATAATAATAATAATAATAATACAATTAGGTTAATGAAAAGTCAAAGGGCATGTACCCCTTTGCCTCATGACCAATCAATGCGTATAAGTACACCGTCACAAGGCTTGTTGTAAATCATTATCAAATATACTTTTATATATTCAATCTATTGAAAAATACTCAACACTGAAGTATTCTAGAATGGATTGGATATATAAAAGTATAATTGATAATGAATGAAAATGATTTACAACAAATCTCGTGACGTTGTACTTATATGCATTGATTGGTCATGAAGAAAAGGGGTACGTTCCTTTTGACTTTTCATTAACATAATTGTATTATTATTATTATTATTGGTATTATTAGTATTACATTTGTATTGATATTTGTTACGGTCTCTTTTCTTTGAGATATCTTGGGCGTCTCAGAGTTGACTCTTGAGAGCACATAGATTGTCTTCGATTCCACACTCTTCCCCATTTTTGGCCCTTATGGTATAGATTGCCATCCCTTTGAGCTAAGTGAAAGTTTTTTTCACTTCAAAGATCTTCCTTGATGTTGATGTTACAAGATTTTGTTGAGGTGAAACCAACGCTGTTGGGAGAGGGAGCGGGAGTGAAAAGCGAAATTTTCAAAAGCTTCCGTTTCGGGAGCGTTTTTTATATAATATATATTTTAATATATTTTGATGCATATAAATTAAAAAAAACATGTATTATGCCAAATTAGCTATAGAAAACATCAAAACATAGAATCTAGAGATTCATATAACCATTTAGTACACATTGATATAACATTAATCATCTCGCCTTCTATATTCTAGAAGCTATAACTTATAACATTGTCATTGAATGATCATCATCAAATCATCAATCATCAATCATCAACAACATCAACCTTCAAATTTCAACATATAATATTTGCCATCAAACTAGGCCATAATGTTTACAAAATAGGCCAACCGCCAAAATAAACATGAAAATGAAATACAAACTACAAAGTACTATGAATCTACTAAGCTTTCCGCTTGCCACGAGTAACTTCCAATTTCTTTTCTCGTGTTCTAGGTGGAATAGGTGCTGGTGGAAGTGATTGTGGAACATGAGAAGAAGATGAATGGCCCCCGCGGGCTGAAATTGGACGTTGTGAAGCTAAAGGCAAAACTCCTGCATCCGGAAAGCTGCTTCTGCTTGGGGGTGGCATCTCTGTATGGGTAGTCTGAATTGGATCATCATGATCACCCAATAGTTCAGCCTCCAAGCGCTCTAATGCTATGGCTCCATCCTCCACATTAGCCTCCTCTGGATTGTTGTCCCAAGTCAAATATGTTCTATCATTCTTGGCCGCCTCACAATAATGGGACAACAACCTCAAGTTGTAGTGCACATAAACCAAGCTTTCTGCGCGATCTACATTCAGACTGTTTCTCTTTACACTGTGGATGAAGTTGTAGGTGCTCCAACACCTCTCTGCAGAAGAGCTATTAACAACCTGTGATAGCACCCTCAGCGCCAATTTATGCAAATATGTGGCTCCAGAGCCATGCATGTTCCACCAATGGATAGGATCCAATCTGTCTCGATCTTTGGTTGCAAACAGGGAACCAAAGCGTCCATGCTCACTTATGTATATGCTCAATTCACTCCGTACTTGAGCACACTCTTCTTCATCAGGGACCAACTTCTCTAATGCAAGCATATACCCAGCAGCAACCTCTAGATCTGTGTGGGGTTTTTTCCTGACTCCACCCCTAGGTGCAGGTTGGGTCAACCAAATTGGAGAATAGTATTTTGGGGTGAGGACATATGCAAGGGCATGGAGTGGAGCATTTAGATTATCCCACCTTTTGACCACAAGTTTATGAATATGGTCATACAAGACGTCATCTCTTTGCTCAACAATGTCTTTGATTTGACCAAGCATGCTATCCATCTGCTCATATACCTCCCCAATCACCGGCTGATCTGTATCTGCAAAACGAATCATGTTATAAACTGGCTTGGTGAACTGCAGAACATACCTAACCTGTGACCAAAAGTGACCTTCAAGAACGGTGTCCTCCACCTCCTGAAAGTCACTTCTATCTGATGCACTTGCAACTTTGTCTTTCAATTCCTGCCATGGATCACTTGAGACCATACTAGCCAATGCCTCTCTTACCTTCAAAAGCCTCCTGAATGTGAGGTAGTAGCTAGCAAATCTAGTCTTTGCAATCTTCAATAGCTCCAACTTAGAGTGATTGCGAAAAATATGGTGGGCCATACTATGATTGGTAATAAATTTGATCATTTTCTTACCTCTCTTGTACAAGGCACCAATCCATTGGTAATTATTGTCCTTCATCTTAACAATATCACGCATCAAAAGGTTCAATGTGTGAACCAAACACCCTGACCAAAATATGTTGGGATACTTATCCATAATGATTGCTCCTGCTACCTTACAATTAGTAGCATTATCAGTGATGACTTGAATGACATTGTATGGCCCAATCTCCTGAATGGTTTTAAGTAAAGGTTGTGCAATATTAATAGCGGTCTTGTAGCGATCTGAGTAGTCATGGGCTGAAAGGAAGACCGCACCGCTAGCAGAAACGCCAAGAATATTTATCAACGGCTTGCCTTTAACATTTGTCCACCCATCAGATACAATGGATACCCCATAGTTGGACCAATCATTTGTGAAATTTCCAAGAGCACTATTGATTTTGGCTCTTTCCCTATCAAGTCCCACGGTTCTAGCTTTGTCATACCGAGGGCTTCTATATCCTTGAGGGCCACCATTGATGGCTTGTACCATTTCATGCCAATAGGGTGAGTGAAGAACATTGAATGGCACACCACATGCATAGAGAAACCTATAAACTTTTGAATCCACATCATCTCTACAACCTTGGTCAAGGAAATCGGATAATGTTCTTCGTATAGGCAAGACTCCATGGGGAGATGAGGCTCCCGATCGAGCCGATGATGATCCAGCAGCAGCTCCACTACCAAACATTCTCTGTGGGGATTCAAAATCAACTCTCGATTTCTTGGAGTTGTTTTGAGCGGCCTCTTCTTCCATCTTGTATTTGCTTCTCTTTAGCTCCCACTTTGTCACAAGTTTTGACTCCATGACACTTACCTACATCGCAGGGCATAACCCCACACAAATGCTTTCTCACCTGGGTATATGAACCTGTGTATGTTTTCCCACAATAGGGGCATCCAAACTTTGTGGTTCCACCCCCTCTCCCTCCCCCTTGCCTTGTCACATACTTCCACAAAGGTGTTGTGTCTTTTTGTTTTTGCCCCACATCACCCTCATCCTCATCATCATCACCCTCTTCCCCTTCCTTCTCTTCTCCTTGGTATGCATCACTCTCTACCTCTTCCCCCTCATCACTACCACCACCACATCTACTTCCCAACACCATCATAATGAGAAAAGTGGAATGAAAAACCAAAACCACATACCCATCATGTTTCTTGATTCAAGATGAGAGTCACTTGTTCCCTGCAATAGAATGATGGAGAAGAAGCAATTGGAAAGAGTAGGAGAAGAGAACATTGCAAGTTTTCCATTTTTTAACATAGTGAAAAATAATTGCAAAAACAAACAAAGATGAGTTTTTAGAGCCTACCTTTTAGCTCTTCAATGGTGGTTGAATGTCTCTATGGAAGCTTCAATCTCCCTTGCAAGCTCTCCCCTTCAATCTCCCCTTCAATCTCCCACTCAATGCTCAAAGCTCTCAAACAACTAGCAAACTCACTCCAAGCTCAAACTCTTCCCAATCAAGCAAATGAGTAATGGAATGAGTCCAAATGGACTCATTCACCTTTTATTGGCCCAAAGTGACCTATCCCACCAAAACCCCCCCCCCAAAAAAATTCCAAAAATCAAAATTTTGTTTCAAAAATCTGCCCTGTCCGCGGAATCGATCTCGGAATCGATTTAGGGTTCGATTTTATTGCTCGGGTTCGATTCGAGATCGACCCAGAAGCTACGATTCCGAGTCGAATTACCAAATGGCAGGGATCGTTTTTTTTTCCACCAATTCGTGAATTGCCAAATCGATTCCGGACGTAATCGATGAGGAATCGCGATTCCAAAATCGATCCCTCATCGATTCCTCTTGGAGCGCGATTTGGGATCGATTTGAGGGGGGGGGGTGGTCGATTCCCAGCAGCTCAGGGTGAAACAATCGTGAGAATAGGTTGCCACAACTTGGAAGGCTAGCCAGTGGGATGTAATTAGAGATATTAGAGGGGTTATTAGAGACTCTCCTCCCCCATGGTGGACTTGAGTTGGTCCTACCAAATGACACCCCCATTAGGGTGGGATTAGGGGTTGTGAATTTCCATGGGATGCTGGAATTGCAATGGAATATTTTGGTCTTCCCTGAGCTTGCTTCATGATTCCTTCAGACCATTGGATATTCTATTTTTTACTATTCTAACCAGGCCCATTTAGGACTATCTAGGATATCATTGTTTATTAGTTTTGTAGATAGGAGACCTAGAGCTTAGGTAGTGTTCGGGGTTTAGGTGGAGTAGCTTTCCTGATTAGAGACTCTCAGATGATTATGTGGATCAGATGAGTAGAGTCATCATTGTTGCATCGAATGATTATGCTAGATTCATGTGGATCAAGGTTCGCGGCTTACTATACCTTTGTCGAGACATCTTCATTCTAGCATACTATTTTCCTCCCACGTCCTCGTGTTTTTCTCTTCATAAGGACTCAAACGGGGACCCTTACCAAGACTTATATGCATATATTGCTTTGTACTTAGCAATCAGAGATATCATCATATTAGGGGACTTCAATGCTTGCATTGGAGCTTGCTAGATCCACTTGATGATAGGTCTGTAGATGATGTCCAAGATGCTTTATAAACACATACCAAACATTACCATGCCAAATTTGATATGAAATCTTCAATGACATGTTGCTCCGAATTATTAAAATTAGACTTACGCATCTTTAATCTGAAACTTGAGAAAAACCATTAATTTTTGCCTATTAGTCCATATTAGCCGAAAATCTATTTGGAATGATCAAATTGGCTTCCAAAGTTTTCCACAAGTTGAAAGGTAATGAATATGAATATATATATTGTTGGTTGGTCTTGTTGACCTTGTGTTGAAATAGTCAACTTTGGTCAAAGTTGGACAAACTTGTCCAATGAATGAGTGGACCCCTCTAATTCCTTTGGAAGGAAGATATTACATCTTAAATGGCTTAAAATGATGATGTACTAGAGTCATAGTACCTACATATAATGATTGTTCAAGTGAATCATGGCATAGATTTAAACATATACCATGCTACAAAAGGTTAATACAAAGCATGAGGTTAGTGTTTTATATAACATGTCATCACCAAATCAAAAGGAAGGCCATTACAAGGACTATTTTTCCTTTGGATGAAGTGGATGGAAAAGTCCAAATAGGTAATCAAGTCATAGTTTGGTCAAAAGTGACTAATTGACTCAAGGTGGAGGACAAAGGAAAACTCTGTGTTCTGAAATTCACCAAGAGGGCAAACAATAGGGAATGTGTCTCACAAATGGGTGTTGTGTAATGAGGTACTACTCCTTTTGACCCATGCAAGCCCTCCTTTTCATTATTTGCTTTTTTTCTTTCATTTTCTTTGGATCTTTTCTTTTCTTTTTTCTTTTAGTTGGATAATAGTTGAAAGGTACTGGCCTTGGATACCTTCTAGGTACCAGTGATGACATGGCCTTAGCTCTACTAACAGGAACCATCCATAGGTCCGATGGAGTTGCCACAGTAATGCTTATTTAGAGAAAATAGGCAGTACCTCTCAATTCAAGGAGTACCTACCCTTCCAACCACTAACCAATTTCAAAGATACATAGCATAGATAGACTTGTTTCGGGTTTGGGGAGAGCATTGCTCAATGGCAACTCTTCCTACTTGATAACCAGTCAACCTCAAGGAACATACCTAGGGACCTCTTGAACCATCTCGGGGTTTGTCACAACACAAGCATGCCTGAGACATAAGGGAGAATAGGGAGGCCTTCATGATGAAGGGGACATAGAGGGGAGGTTAAGAGTCAATCTATCATTCTCTAGCCAATGGAATTTTGAAACAAAAGTGGAGTGGTATGGAGATGGAAATAAGGTCATAGGTGGAACCAAAGGAGATTTATAATCCCTGTAAAGACCAAGAGCTGTTAGCCAATGATATGTGCATAAAACAAAAATCTCCATTAAGTATTAGCCTATGGAACATCTCTACTAACTATGCTTATCATAATCAATCATTCCAAGTAACATGGAGACATTTGAAATACAATCATCAATCTAAGTCATTAGTCTAATAAAACATATCCTCCTGCATGAAATGGAAATATATGACACATGGCATGGCATCATCACAAGCCAAAGCATGGCATCAACTGATATCATCTTAGCATTGATCGCATCTGCACTTTGAATACTGAATCTTAGCCTGATCTCTAAAGGAAAAAGATGGCCAAAAATCCCCATACATAAACTGGTATAACAATAATCATGTGGAAGGAATGATAGTTGAGCTATGGCTAGCATTAATATAAGAATGAGTGCTAGTAGGTTCACTGGGAAGCACAACCACTAAAGTGAAAATTCATAATTTCTAAAGAATGGTTGAAAAATACATTGTTACACATGAAAAGTACATTGTTTTCACTAGTCATTGTGAATGACGTCTTCGTCATGTGTTTTATTCTAAACTCCCTTATTATTAGGACCGTCTTCTTTTTTTTGACCTTTTTGTTTGAATGGTTATGATATGGAATTCACACCTGTTGTATTGGCTATGGATCTTGTATGGTTGCATCTTGTATAAAGTACAGACATTGATCCTGGTCATATTCGATTTCTGTGCATATTGGGTTTGGATCCAAATGGACGCAGGGGAGGGATCCAAATGATTTTTTCTTCCTTTTTCTTGTCCTTCTTGTTTCAATGGTTATGAGATGGAATTCATACCTATTGTATCTGCTATGGGTTTTTTATGGTTTCATCTTGTATAGAGTACGCACATTGATCCTAGTCATATTTGGTTTCTAAGTATATTGGGTTTGGATCCAAACAGATGCAAGAGAAAGGTGGATTCGGTAACTAAGGTCCAGTCTAGTGCAAATGTGTGTGTATAATCTTCTCATAAATGGGAAGTATTGGGATACTTACAACATTCACAAGCATTGCAGCTTTGTCTAGGTTGGACCATAGGCAGCTAGGAAAGGCCTATAATAGTGTTGCATGGTCTAGAGACTTGAAGTTTCAAGGCAAGGGTGATATACGACACTAGAATAGTCGGGAATTGAATGCGTGGAGTAACACCTATATTTCACTAGATGCTAGTATTTACAAAAACGTTTTGTTGATAATGATTTTGATCAAGGTATCTTTTTTATGCTTGATTTTCCTTGGGTTTAATAGTGTCCTAAAATACAAAAAAATTGTTATACTTGCCATTAGAGCAAATTTGAGGTCTAAAATGGGCCTACTAAGGAAAATAATAAAATAATAGTTAAAGTAACAGAATAATAGTTATAAATTTTGAAGGAAAATAGACAATGTTTTTCTTCTTCTCATTTTCAACTTTATCTCCTTGTGGTTTTACTCAAATTTCGAGTGGGAGTACTTGTTGGATGCGGAATTTGTGAATTCAATTCCGCATCCAATGAGTACCCACACTACATACTTTTGATGGACCCCACACCACGAAAAACAAGAAATACATTAAAAAATGTGAAAGCTGTTTTTTTAGTGTGAAGTAACACATTTTTTAATGTATTTCTCATTTTTTGTGGTGTAGGGTCTATCAAAAGTATGCAGTGTGGGTACTCATTGGATGCGGAATTGAATCCCGCATCCAACTAGTGCTCTCGAGTAGCACATTTTTTAATGTATTTCTCGTTTTTATGGTGTGGGGTCCATCAAAAGTAATGCAGTGTGGGTACTTGTTGGATGCAAAATTGAATTCCGCATCCAACGAGTGCTCCGGCTAATTTGAGAAAAACCACAGAGAGATTAGTTGAATATACAAATTAAAAAAATAGTTTTTTTATGACAAATATGCCAAGTCAACCATTATGATTGACTCATTTTCTTGAAATTCTATTGGTTCTCGAATTCCAATGCATCAATGCCTCATTTATGAAATTTTCTCTAATGAGGGAAACATTTATTTGTGAAAATAAATTTCTTAAGGAATAATGATTATTGGTCGATGATTTTATTTATTTGTCTTGCTATGCGATATTTATCTGTCTTGTTATGCGAACAATTATTTCTTCTTAATGTTCCGCCAAGTTTTCGGGATGAGAGGATGTGGAAACGAAGAAATGCATCCTGGGGACATGTGGAGACCAGTGTAGAAGACATCGACGATATATCGCAGACATCGTGATCCTAAGTTGAAAACGATAAATTGCAGAGGACAAATTGCGATTTTTGCTGATTTTTTGAGGAAAAATCATGGGTCGATGCAAAAAATTGTCAAGGCCGTGGACAATCCGACTTATAACCCAATTTTTGACTTTTAGTTGGTCATTTTGCTTGCTAGTTGAGGAATTTGGAGAGCAAAGGAGCTTGCTATCATTTTTTTTGGAGCCAAGGAGTAGACTCATTGTGTTTCCATCTACTGCCACTTATTGTGGATTGGGGATTGATTTCCATTAGTGGTTTTCCAATTTGCAGGTATGTGTATCATTGTGTAACTATTTGCTCATCATTTTTTGTATTTTTTGGTAAATTTTTTATAGGTTTAGGGTTCTTATCACTGTTCCCTCTTCTTGCTGATTTTTAAGGAGAGATCTACTACCATTTATGCAAAGTCTAAGTCTGTTTTGTTATTTGCAGTAGAGAGAATTGCTAGTTTATTTATTTGATTTCATTGTACTATGTAGTATGTAGATCTTAGTTGACTCATGATGATGGGATACATTTATTATATTTTTTGATGATATTTTGAGGCTCAGAACTCAACATACTCATTACTCTACTCAGGAGTTAGGACTCATGACATGATTTAGTATTGATGCATGATGTGTTATTATACATCATATATATCTGTTTTCTTTTCATATTTATCATTTATGTGGCAATGTGTTTATTTGATGTTGTTGTTGTGTTAAATGTTTAAAAATTTGAAAAAAATGAATATTTTTGTATTTTTTTGAAGTGTGTCAATATTTTCCCTGATGTTGCCGATAAGTTGTGTTCCGGACCCTCAGCGATATTTTTGCCGACACAATGTCTTCCACATTAGAGGAGACACCCCATATCTTATAAAATGTCATGAGAAACATCAAAGTCCCCAACATAGGGAACCCATCCGAAATCCAAGAAAAACAAAAAATTAAATATATGGGAAAGAACAAGTCACAAACATTAATATTTGATTAAATCTATTTTGGCATGACGTGTTTATATAAAAGTTAAAAAAAATATTTATATATATAATCAATAATAATAGCAGTCAAAAACTTACTATAGCTTTTGAAGAGACTTTATTATTCTTGAAAAGACAACAATATTATATAAATATACTATTGTTCGTTGACAAAATGAAAAGACACGTTGTACAAGACTCAAAAATATCATGGACTATGCTAACAAGGAATGGGAGATTGGTACCTTTAAATTAAGGTAACAAATTGATAAAACATCATTCATGCTGGATTTCTTCTAGGTTAATTTCAGGGCATGAAATATTTTACCTAATAAAAATTGCCATGCTTATTATACATTTACGTATTATTTATTTATTGAATTAATTTCGAGTGGTTCCTTTTATATATGTCATGCTTTTCAAAATGTTTATTTTCTACTACTGAAAAAATTGCTCCCTTTATGCTTTGTCTTTTTCTTTAGACGAGACCGTAGAGCCGTTAAAGTGGGATCGAAGGGTTCGCATAGCACAAGATGTGTCAAGAGGAATTGAATATCTCCATGACGGGGTATGCTTTTTGGTTCTGATGATGAATAAAATAGTTCATTTTCTTTTTGGCAATTGAGTCCTTAAAATATTGTATACAAACAAAATCGATGAAATTGCAATTGATTATCTAATCGATCTTGTCACAGGCAGTACCCTCAGTACTTCATCGAGACATAAAGTCTGCCAACATATTATTGGACCATTCTATGAAAGCCAGGGTATGATTATTTCAATTTTGTTTAGTTTTCACGTAAGGTCTGGAATCTTCAATTTTGCTTCACTTTTCCTTGTTGAAGGTACAACGGAGTAAGGAACAGTGATAAACGTGTGGAAATTTGTAGGTCAGATACTATAGAGTGATTCCTGTGTTTTTGAGAATTCGTAGAAACTTACACACCCAAATGTACCTGAACTATGACTTAATATTGAAATAAAGTTTATAGGCAGCCATTGCAATTGGTGCAAGATTCTAGTTGTATTACTATCAGGTCCTTGTATTTTTTTCTCTTAAACACGATTAACAGTGTGATAACAAACGGAGGTGAGAATATTATGTACCAAACATATCTTTAGGATCACTAATGTATTTACGTGTGAAGAAAGCTCTCAAAATGCTTTTGATTCTTATTTCATCATGTTAATATAAATTAATTTAGTTCGACATTGCTTGAACAGATAATAACATAAAATATTAAAACTACTACTTGGAGCCTTTAAAAGCTTCTAACAGATAAAGCAGGCTTTATTGTTTCTTCTTTTGTACTTGTTTTCCTAAAACTAGATTGGCATCAACATTCCCAGTAAATTCTGTAGGACATGTTTTTATAAGGGCTGAAATGATTAGTAATGTCAGTGAGTTTGAAAAGTCTTATGGAACAATTTTTTTTACAATGACTGTGACACACCTTGTGACTTGTGCCTGCCTATTTGAGCTATTGCAATTTTTTGGGGGCAAATACTTTTTATTATATCCTTTGGCAATGTTGACATGCTATGAGGGGTATATCTACACTGTCAAACTCATTCAGGATTTGGACCTGGCTTCATGTGTACACCCACTTGAGGGTTATGAAGCCAAATCTTTGCCTTAATAAAAGCCATATCACCTTGTTGCTTACTGCTATATCACACTCTTGAGAGCGAAATCTATTGTGTTAAACTTACAAGATATACAATATAGTCAGACATTATGCATAAATATTAGAAATGTAATGGAGTTTTTGTGAAATGGGCAGAGAAGGAGCAGAGTGAGAACCGACAACAGGCTTCTAATATGCAAGGGATTGCCAAAAACTTGCTTGAGGATTGTATTGTATTCTCAACTTTGGATGATGGTACATGGCATTAGGAAAAGAGAGAGAGAGAACCATACACAATAGGAAGATAGAACCGTCAAATATTTTTTCGTTAGATAGAATGGGTCTTCTTACATTTATACAAGTGAAGAAGAGAAGAGGTTACATAATGTCTTTTCTCTTATCTCATTTACTAAATTAAAGCACTTTAATATACTTTTATTTATGTAAATATAAACTCCTGTTTACTAAGAATAAGCATTAATATTAATTACACTAACATCCTTCCTTTGTGGTCATTGTGGAAAGTACACCAAGCTTGTCTCTAAATTTAACAAAATTATCTCGACCAAGTGGCATGGTGAAGACATCTGTAGTCCGTTCTTTTGTGGTACAATATTGAAGTTCATCTTGGTCATTTCTACATCTTGTCTGATGAAATGACAATGTACATCAATGTGTTGAGTGTGCTCATGAAAAACTGGATTTTTGCTAAGTTTAGGACACCCTGATTGTCACAAAAAAGAACTATTGGCTTGGTTTGCTCAACCATCAAATCGCCAAGTATTCTCCTAAGCCAAATTGCTTCACATGCTCCTTTTGTTGCTGCTCTCTATTCTTCCTCGGTGGAAGAAAGAGAAATAGCATGTTGTTTCTTGCTAGCCCATGAAACTGCACCTGTTCCAAGACTGAATACATAACCAGATGTTGATTTCCGATCATCCATTGATTGTGCCCAATTAAAATCTGTATAGCCTTTTAACTGAAGTACATCAATTGCACCATATAATATTCCATAATCTATTGTACCTTTAACATATCTCAGAATCCTTTTTGCTGCTACCCAGTGTTCTACTTTAGGATTTGTCATGAACCTGGATATCTAGCTGATTGCAAAGCTAAGGTCTGGCCTAGTGGTTGTAAGATAGGTCAGACCTCCTACTAGTTGCTTGAAAATTGACTCATTTTCTGATTTCGAGTCGACTTTGGCTGAAAGTTTCAGCCCTTTCTCCTTAGGTGTAGATGAGCTTTTACAATTAGCCATCTTGTTTTGGTCTAATGAAACTTTGCCATACTGAGTTTGTGAAGAAAAATACATGTGTTGGTTTGCCAAACTTCTATGCCTAAACAATAATGTAGGAGGCCTAAATTTGCTATATCAAAAGTAGAACATATCAGATTTTACCTTGGTAATTACTTTGACCTCACTACTTGTGATGATGATGTCATCTACTATATTACCAATAATACCATATCATCATCCTCGCTTTTGATGTAGATATTGGAATTAGTTTGTTTTTCTAAATCCATGATCTTGCAAATGTTTGTCAATTTTGATGTACCAAGCTCTTGGTGCTTGTTTGAGACCATAAAGAGATTTAACCAATTTGCCCATCATATGTTCTTTTCAAAGAACCTAAAACCTTGAGGTTGAAACATATAAACCTCTTCCTCCAATTGACCTTTGAGGAAAGCACTTTTAACCTAAGCCGTTGGGAACGGGGAGCGGGAAGCGGGAGCGGAGCGAAAAGCGAAATTTTCAAAAGCTCCCGTTTTGGGAGCGTTTTTTATATAGTATATATTTTAATATATTTTGATGGGTTTATATCTAAAAAAAATGTAGGATGTTGAATTGGCTATAGAAAAAGCATGGATTAAACCATATAACATCAATCATCTAGTAGTTATAACTTATAATGTTGTCATCAAATGATCAACCATAACAACTTTTATAGGAGCTTGGCAAAGAATGGAGGTACCATAACATTGTCATCAAATTCTCAACCTAGTATAGGAGATGTAAGGAGCGCCTTGGGAGTGTTTTGGGAGCGAGCTTCGGGAATGGGAGCGAAGGTGGGGGGGGGGGCGCTCCCATGCACCAGAGCTTTTAACATCCATTTGAAAGATGGTCCAACCAAAATAAGCAGCAAGATCCAATACTAACTTGATTGCAACCATCTTGACAGTAGGAGGAAGTGTCTCCTAAACCCACTTACAACCAATAGGATTTTTACCAACAAGAAGATCCTCCAACATCCAATTCTGATTTGTCATCAAGGCATCATATTCAACTTGCATAGCATTCTCCTATTCAAGACACACTTTGGCTTCTTCATAACTTTGAGGTTCAAAAGAATGTAGAATATTGGCAAGTAATGTTAGAAATAATAGTGCACAAAAACAAGCACATAAGAGGAACACTTATTTTTACCTTGGAAACCTATATAGGGAACCAATTAAATATCTATTAGTTTTGGTCACTCTGGCCAACATTGGCCACTTTAGATTTACAATGGAGTTAATCAAGCCTTTAAATAGGCTGCATCACATGCTAATACCATGGGCCTATAAACCATCAAGGGTAAACCCATTATTGATTGAATCAAGGTTATCTTTAAAGTTTAATCACTTTATAATTGAATCTAGATTAACCTAACATTCCCCCCTTTAAACTTGACTTGGGATAAGCACCGACCCCCCCAATAGTTTTTGATCGAGTATTGGGAATAATGACATGGCCCCCTCTTCAGTCTACCTAAATCTACATCTAGACTTTGCATTGATGACCCACCAAGCCAGGGTTATGCATGCCTAAAGAGGTCTTATAACCATATGCCCATTCCAACTCTAAAAAAATGCTTATAGTATAGTGAGTTGATTACTTCTTTCTCTATCTTTAGCGTGCTTATGCTAATGCTTCACATAGATCCACACCATGCATATTTGTTTATGTGCCATTATGACTATATGTCCTTTCCCATCTTGAGAGTTCATCCCAAATGCTCTCTCCATGGCTCCAAGCACCATACCTCTCTTTTCCTATCTTTGATACCACATGTTAGAAATAATAATGCACAAAAACACCAATTACTAATTAGATATTTATTAGTCTTGGTCACTTCGACCAACATCAGCCACTGTAGGCATTTTACAATGGAGTTACTCAAGTCTTTAAATAGGCTTTATCACATGCTAATACCATGGGTTACCCAATACCATGGGCCTGTAAACCACCAACGGTAAACCCTTTATTGACAATCACTTTATAACCCAGTCAAGGTTAATAAAAGATTGAAACTGCCATTGCGCTGTGGTTTTAACTACAAACAACAAGGTTTCCGCATAAATCTCGTGTTTTATTGTTATTGTTGTTTGCTTCTATTTTTATATTTTTCTAACATATGGTATCAGAGTTTGAAAAAATTGTAGGCATAGGGTTTTCTGCGAGTGGGAAGTACAACAATGATAGGAGGTTTAACCAAGTTCGAGATTGAGAAGTTTGATGGCAATAATTTCTCCCTATGGAAGATGAAGGTGGAGGATTTGTCGGTTTAGAAAGACCAAGCCCTAGCCTTGAAAGGGGTTGCGAAAAAACCGAGTGGCATGACAGATGAGGACGAGGACTTGCTAAAGCTGGATAGGAAGGCAGTTTCTACAATTTGTCTTTTCTTAGTATACTGTCTTGTTCAATGTTGCTGAAGAAAAGATTGTGGAATCCCTTTGGCAGAAACTTGGGAAGCTGTATGAGACTAAATCGATAACAAATAAGATTTTCTTGAAAAACAACTTTATCATCTGCGGATGGAGGGTTCTATTGTGGAAAATCATCTAAACGAGTTTAATATCCTAATAAAAAAATTGATCTCGGTTAGTGTAAAGGTGGAGGATGAGGACAGAGTGATCATTTCACTCTATTTCCTCCCGAATACTTGGGATCATATGGTGGTTACCATCACCAACTCATCGTTAGGAACTTTGAAATTTGATGATGTGGTAGTTGCTTTACAGGGTGAGGAATTGAGGTGAAAATTGTCTTTGAATCCCTCTACCAATGAAGCCATATATGTGAGAGGTCGATCTAGGGAAAGGGTTCAACAAGGTAGATCACAATCTAGATCTAAGTCCAAAGGATGCAAGTATAAGGGAACTGCTGGAATTGTGGGAAACCAGGGCACTCAAGGAAAATGACTATTGGCATTTGAAGAAGGAAAAGAATGATGAAAAGCTAGATCAACCATCACTTGAAGCTAGTACAGTAGATTCGAAAGAGATGACATGTGAGGCCTTTTGTCTCAGTAAGATCATATATCTTTTATATGCTTTGGTTTTGGACTTAGGTGCATCTTTCCACTTGTCTCCATATAAATATTGGTTTGTCAAATATCAACCCTATAGTGGTGGGATGGTGTACTTGGGTGATGATCATCCTTTGGAAATTGTGGGAAGAGGAGACATTAAGATTAAGCTTGACGATGGCAAAGAAAGGAAGCTGTGTGATGTATGCCATGTACCAGATCTACGGAAGAATTTGCTCTCAATCAAGATGATGGATAAGCTGATGTATTCTACTACCTTCAGTGACAGTGGTTGCAAAATTACCAAAGGAGCCCTTGTGGTAGAAAAAGGAGAATCTTATGGGACTATGTATCAGTTATGTGGTGATACAATGATAAATCATGCAACAACAATATACTCAAGAAATGTTCTAGATGCGATGACGTTGTGGCATTAACTACTTGGACATGAGTGGATAAGGTTTGAAAAATCTGCATGACTGAGGTATGCTTTCTACGATGAAGTGAGGTATGCTTTTTGGGATGACATGAGTGAGCACTGTATTTTTGGTAAACAGAAGAGAGTTCTGTTTACTTCAAGCTTTGGTAGAAGTTTTGATCTTTTACAACTTATTCATTATGATATATTTGGACTAGTCCCCACTCCGTTTATAAATGGTGCTAGATATTTTCTGACTTTTATAGATAATTATTCTAGAAGAGGTGGGTGTATTTTTTGAAAAATAAGTAAGAAGCCTTTGAGAAATTTAAAGAGTTGAAGGCACGAATAGAGAGAAGTTTGGGCAAGTTTATTTTATGTCTCGAATTTGATAATGGAGGAGAATATTGCTCCAAGGTATTTGATAAATTTTGTATGCAATAAGGAATTAAGCACTAGAATACTACTCCATATACTCCATAGCAAAATGGTGTGACTACTCCATATACTCCACATATTCCATGAATTGCACAATCATGGAATGTGCAAGAAGCATGCTCAGCACATTTGGGTTGGATAATGGATTCTAGCCAGAAGCTATAAATACAACTGTATATCTGATTAACAGATCACCTACAACTACGTTGGATGGACATATTTCGGAAGAGGTTTGATGTGGTTAGCGAGTTGATTATTCTCATTTGTGTATCTTTGGATGTGATGCATTTGCCCATGTGCCTAAAGAGAAAAGGCCCAAGCTTGACCCAAAGTCAAGGAAATGTGTTTTTTTGGCTATGATAATACAATAAAGGGGTAAAGATTGTGGGATCCTACTGACCACAATGTAATTGTTAGCTTGGATGTTATTTTTAATGAAAAATTCATGCAAGGAAAGGAGATACAACAGACACTTGAGATTGTACCAATTGAAGTAGAAATGAGTAAAAATGAAAATGAAGCTTTTGATCAGCATGAAGAACATCAAGTTCAACAACCACAACTCAAAAGCTCTACACATCCCAAGAGATGTCCAGAAATGTATTCTTTTGATTTTTAGTCTTATTTTGCTTTGTTAACTGATGATGCTGAACCTAGTTCATTTTAGGAAGCTAGAGAACCTGAGAATGCAGAAAAATGGAGGAAGAAATGGAAGAACTACACAAGAATGAAACATAGTAACTTGTGGATCTCTCACCTGGAAGAAAGGTTGTTGGAAATAAGTGGGTGTATAAAGTAAAGAAGAACAGTGATGGGTTGTTGAAACCTTATAAAGCTCGCTTGTTGGAAAAAGGCAATGTATAGAAGTCGGATATAATTTTTAATGAAATCTTCTCTTTAGTTGTGAAGCTTGCTACTGTACTACTGTAAGGGTTTTACTTGCACTTGTAGCAGAATATGATTTAGAGTTGGAGCCACTAGACATAAAAACTGCTTTCCTACATGGTGATCTTGAGGAAGAAGTTTATATGGATCAACAGGCTATAAAGAAAAAGACAAAGAGCATTTGGTTTGCGGACTCAAGAAATCTCTGTATGGATTGAAATAGGAGACAAGGATGTGGTACAAAAATTTTTACACCTTCATGAAGAGCCAAGGTTTCAATAGAAGTGAAGTTTGACCATTGTACATATTATAAGAGATCTGATGATGGCAGTTTTATAATCTTGTTGTTTTATGTTGATGATATGCTGGTTGTAGGCCCCAATATGAAGAAAACCATTGATCTTAAGGCTTAGGTTGCTAAGACATTTGAAATGAAGGATTTAGGAGCAACAAATCAAATTCTAGGGTTGAAGGTACAGAGGGACAGAACGGGTACGAAGATATGGTTGAGTCGAAATTCATATATAAAAAAGATTTTGCGGCACTTCAATATGCATAATGCAAAACCAATTGGCACTCTACTTGCACACTTCAAGTCATCTTCCGAACATTGTCCTAGCACAAAAGCAAAGAAGACAAGCATGTCTTGTGTACTGTATTCATAAGTAGTAGGGAGCCTCATGTTCGCCATGGTGATCACCAGACCGGATTTTGCTCAAGTAGTGGGAGTTGTTAGGCGTTACATGGTGATTCCTGGTAAGGAGCATTAGAATGCCGTGAAGTGGATATTGAGACACTTAAGGGGCACTTCAAATGCTGCAGTTTGCGACAAATTTATAGATTTACAAATTAAATGTTTTGCAAATTCTGATTTTGGTGGAGACAGAGATGGATGAAAGTCTACTATACAGGATATACTTTCACTCTTGCCAGTGGAGTTGTAAGTTCGACATCTAAGTTGCAGCTAGTGGTGGCCTTGTCAGCCACTAAAGCAGAATATGTGGCAGCAACTGAGGCTAGTAGAGAGGCAATATGGCTATAGCGATTAATGGATTAATTCAAGACGATGCAGGGGAAGATTACTTTGCATTGTGATAGTCAAAGTGCTATTCACTTAGTGAAGACTCCAACATTTCATGATCCCATGAAGCATATTGATAGTAAGTACCATTTCATAAGGAAAGTGGTGGAAGAAGGTAGGATCCAATTGGAGAAAATTGATAATGATGAGAATACTGTAGACATGTTTACAAAGCCGATCATGACAGAGAAGTTTGAATGGTGCAAAACTTCTTTGGGCTTGTTGGTAATGTGTTGAAGGTAGCATTGGGCAATGATATGTGGGTGGAAAACATTGGCACAGAACTTCTTGTATATTGACTTCAAGCGGGAGAATGTTAGGATATGAAGTCAATATCTAGATCTCCAATATTCTTCCTGTTCAATAGGAACATAGATCAGCGACAGTAGGGACTTCAATGAGTTATCTTGATGTTACAGGTGGCAAACAACAAACAGTCTAGAAGTGTGTTGCTAATTCAGAGATGGGAATTAGTGTAACAACAAGTTTCCAAATGCATTTAGGGGAAAACAACACCTACAGGGGTATTCTTAAGACAAGTGTATCCTAGGATGTCATTTCCAGTAGTCAATCACAGATAATCAGTGCTGTAGGAAGTGATATTCACAGCGTTTTTTGACAGATTGGAATGTTGCCTTCAAAGTCGAATGCTGGGGGGTTGTCTTGTTACTACAATTCATCCTTCTAGCAGCCATCTCACCGAAGTATGTGACTGAGGCTAGTGCTGAAATAGAATGCTTTTTAGCAGTTTATTCCTATGGAAATTAATATAAACAATAGCTTTCTTTTCCACTAAAGTCAAAAGATCATTCAAACAGCAGACCAGAACACACTTGGAAAGCATGCAGAGTAAGACAAGATTAGTATGCTTTCTTCCATCTTTCCACAGACAGTTTGGGCTTCTATATCTACAGGGGTGAGAGGACATTCAAGGGTAGACAGTATTTTGTGAGCAGATTGCAGCAGTGGAACTCTCATCATCCTTTCACCCACTAGTTTGTACGATCCTCCTCCGTCATTGCATGCTATTGGACCTATGGCTTCCTGTCATGTGTTGTCACTAGGTTGTAAACTTGTAATCGATGTCTTTTGGTTAATACATTGATTTGGTTTGAGTATGCCCTATTGCTGGATCCTAGAATCTCTTGGTTGGATATTAGTTTAATGGTATTGCAGTGATTTGGTTGGCTTTCATGCACTTACTTCGATTTCCTATCACTTAAAGTGCATATTCTCTTCACCTCGTTCATTTTGTTCACTGTTGTAGTTGGTTTAGAAATCTGATCTCAACCACCTTGATTTTTACTGACAGTTACCCTTGTTCTTGACTACTTTTGGGTGTCTCAATAGTGAGTTTTTTGTGTACCTGATCAAATAGGAGTTCCCACAGATCATTTTGTTTCATAACAGCAGACAACCCCTATGGACACCCACTTGAGACTAAAGTACCAAACCGAATGGAGAAGCTTATAGCAGTGACAGGGCTAGATGGCCTATAATTATTAGTCAGGTCTGCTGGTTCAGATTTGTGTGATAACAGCCATACAATGCCATTCAAGGCATTATTGATAGTGCTGTTAATTGTAAGGCAGCAAGAGCAATCATTGAGGATATTAACCCTAACGTATTTTGGTCTGGGTGTGTGGTTCACACATTGAATTTCTTGATGCATGATATTATTAAGTTGAAGGAGCATGCTTATAAATGGATTAGTGCATTGTACAAGAAAGGGAAAAGTGAGAAAATTTATTACCCATCATAGTCACGCCCACTACTTTTTTTTGCAATCACTCCAAGCTGGAGCTACTTAAGATTGCAAAGACTAGATTTGCTACTATTAGTATTATCTCACCTTCAGTTGGCTTTTGAAGGTAAGAGAGGCATTGGCTAGTATTGTCTCAACTTTCAAGTGAGTCATGGTAGGGTTTGCAAGACAAGGTTGCATCTGCATTTGATAGACATGAATTTTAGGAGGTGGAGGACACTGTTCTTGATGGTCAGTTTTGGGGACAGGTTAGGTATATTCTGTTGTTCACCAAGTTCATTTATAATATGATTCAGTTTGAAAATACAGATCAGCCAGTGATTGAGGAGGCTTATGAGTAGATGGATAGTATGCTATACCAAACCAAAGACATTGTTGAGCCAAGATATGTGATCTTGTATGATTTTATTCATAAACATGTGGTCAAAAGGTGGGATATGTTCCACTCCCTTCCTTGGCATATGTCCTTACACTCAAATATTGTTCTCCGGAGTGGGGTGAAGAGAAAACCAGACATAGATCCAAAGGTACACAATGTATATGCTTGCATTAGACAAGCTGGTCCCTGATGAAGAGGAGTGTGCTCAAGTATGGAGCGAATTGAGCAATTGCATTAGTGAACATAGCGTCTTTACTAATCTACATACAACTAAAGATTGAGGTAGGTCGAACTCTATTGAATGGTGGAACATGTATGGTGCCTCTACCACACATACATCAATTTGCAGTTAGGGTGCTTTCGTAGGTTGTTAACACTTATTCTGCAGAGAGGTGTTGGAGCACCTACAACTTCATCCACAGCATGAAGAGAAACAACCTAAATGTAGACTAGGCAGAAGCATGTTATGCGCACCACAACTTGAGTTGGTTGTCCTATTATTGTGAGGCGACAAATAATGATATAACTTCTATGATTTGGGACAACAATCTAGAGGGAGACTAATTTGGAGGATGGAGCCATAGTTTTAGAGTGCTTGGAAGTTGAACTTTTGGGTGATCATGCAGTAGAGATGCCACCCACATCCACCAACAGGTTTCTAGGCTTTGCCTATGACTTTACAACCTCCAGGGTTGTGGAGTTCATGGTTTTGTTCCACGATCATTTTCACAGTTCACCAAGTCTTACTCTTGTTCATTGGTCACGAGAAAATAAATTAGAAGTTTCTCATGGAAAGAGGAAAGCTAAGTAGATAGTAGATTTATTTGCCTTTTTTTGTTTAGAATCTAGTTTCTAGAACTTCGAGTACTTTGTCTTTAGTATGGGCCTATTTTGTAAACATTATACAAGTGTTTGTCTTTTGAATCTACCTTTGAACTGTTGACTGCATATTACAAGTCTTTGGTCATGAATATGATGCTCTGTTTCATTTTGTGGTTGTGTTATTTGTTACTGTTTGTTGACGACAAATGTTATATACTGAAACTTGAAGGTTGATGTTATGGTTGATCATTTGATGACAATGTTATAACTGCTTGATGATTGATGTTATATGTGCAATAAATGGTTGACGCCTTAATAATCATCGTTAATCCAGTAGTTAAATCTATGTATTCATGTTTCCTGCAACTAATTTGACATTCTACATGTTCTTTTTTAATATACATGCATCAAAATATGGTTATGTTATTTGTTACTCTTTGTTGATGACAAATGCTATCTATTGAAACTTGAAGGTTGATGTTATGGTTAATCAAATACTATTTATTGAAACTTGAAGGTTGTTGTTATGGCTGATCATTTGATGACATGTTATAACTTATAACTGCTCAATGATTGATGTTATATGTGTACTAAATGGTTGATTCCTTAATAATCATGGTTAATCCAGTAGTTAAATCTATGTTATCATGTTTTATGCAACTGATTTGACGTTCTACATGTTCTTTTTTAATATACATGCATCAAAATATATATTATGTTATTATATAAAAAATGCTGCCAGAAGCTTTTGAAAGTGCTTTCCACTCCTGCTTTTCTTTTGCTGCCAGCAGTATAGGTTTGGAGACAATGCAAACCCAGCTGAACAAGGAATGCACTGAGTAATATTGAAAAGATGCAACTTGGAAGTAACTCTCAGTATGCCTGTCTGTTCTTCTCAGAGGGCATTAAACATTTTTATATATCAACCTTGCCCCTTGGCTTCAACTAGCTTTTCTCTTGAGAAAAACATTAATAATTTTAGCTTATTATTTAGACCCGTGAGACATCACAATATTATTTCAGGTCATGCTTTCAATTTCCAGCTTTCCTTTGCCCGTTCCATGTATTGAGTCTTTTGTGTTACAACTAATTGCATGTAATTTTCAGGAATTTGAGACTAATAAGTTGTAAGGGAATTTGGATTGATCAGGTTGCAGATTTTGGGCTTTCAAAGGAGGAAAACTTGGATGGGCATGTGTCAGATATTAGAGGAACATATGGATATCTGGACCCTGAGTATATATCAACAAAAAATTTCACAAAGAAGAGCGATGTTTATAGCTTTGGTATCTTACTTTTCGAACTGATCACTGGGAGGAATCCTCAACAAGGGCTCATCGAATATATTGATCTTGTAATCTATTTTATTCATTTTCTCCCTCCTTAAAAAGTTCATTGTTCAATACGGCTTATTTGTGTTAAGACCCTTATGGATCTATTGGTCCTGCATTTGTATCAGCCTCAGCTCTCTCCATATCAAGAGCCAAACTTGTGGATTAACAATTCCTTCAATAAAATAGGATGATATATTCTCTTGTAGACATTAATTTCATACCATGTACCCCTTAATAATCTTAATTTAGTCATCATGTAGATTTCAAAACAATCCCCATTACATAATTACTGTCTGAGATATGTTTGTGTTCAGTGAGATAATGTAGGTTTGTTTGGTTCTGTCAAATACTTGGATATTCACTGACCACTACTCTGAAATTCATCATATGAAACAGGCTGCAATCAGTGCAGAGGGAAAATCTGGGTGGGAGGAGATCATTGATTCACGGCTAATTGGGAAATGTAATATGGATGAAGCTGGTGCAATGGCAGCTACTGCATACAAGTGTGTTAACAAGTCTGCGAGGAAGAGGCCAACTATGAGGGACGTGTCTCGGGCTGTTTCTGAAATAGGAAGAAAGAAGCGTACTGATAAGCATGGGAAATCCTTGAGTATTACAGTGGAGATAAGCTCTGAAGTTGAGCAGATCGAGCCTTCAAAATTTGAATTCGACAATGAAGCTGTTACAGTTGATGAAAATTCCGAAGCTGAGCAAATTGACTTTCCAATGGACGATTTGAATGATGAATCTGATGTCTAGTAACGAGAAAAAGGATGATTAATGCTGTTTGAACTTCAGCAAGAACAGTTGTACCTGATGGTTTGATGCGTTTGCCACTTTTCATGTATTTAGACATGCATTGTCATGCAACTCTCAATAAGTTCTGGTCCCAGAACTGAACATTCAATTATACAATTTGTATCTCAAGTGACCAATTCTTCGTTTGTTGAGTGCTTCAACACATAATATTAAGATATTAGGGAAGAGGTTTTGCTGCGTCAGTCTATAGTGGTCATGCAGCAAGCGGGATAAATCATTTTTTATTCAGAACTGGGCACTCTCCAATTTTTTTATCTCTTCATCTTCTATAGATGTGCCGAGCTGTCAAATTTTTATTATAACAAGTTGACAAATTGCCCAAATGACCTCAGATATTCATTAAATAGCACAGGCAATTATTGTGAGATTACTCAAGATTTTTTCCTGGGTAAGAGATGTGTAAACAAGATTGAAATTTTTCGTTTCAAATTCAGAGCGATTGTGTTGGCAAGCTGTGCCACAGAGCAGATTGAGCATGGCAAACATTATGCTTCAACATTGGTGGATTCTCCTTGAACATAAGTAAGACAGTATTTCTGATGCACATGGTGCTGGCATAAATAAGTCAGTCACCTCGTGTTTGTAAATAAGTCTTTGTTTAAGACGTCCAAAGGACATGTTGGTATTTATAGAGATCTGTTTCCTAGACAGACATAAGTTCACAAGAACTCGGGCAGTCGATGTAGCTTAAATTGCCGGGATGATGATTGAGACCCAATCTGCAGTGTGAAGGAAAAGTGTATAGGTTTTAAATTAGTGTTTTCTGGTGATTTTTGATTGAATGTTGGTGTTCATAAAAGGGTGTTTTTATGTTGAATTTGTATGACTGACTAACGGTAAAAGGAGCTCTTCAGCTTGAAGAGCTCTTGGAGCTTGATTTGGACTTCATAGGCAATGAAACAAGATTTTACATTGAATTTTATGTAACAACCCAAGTTGCATATACCATTTTCTTTACTTTCGAGGTTATATATTACGAAGAGTTTCAGGTAGTCGAGTTATTTGCTTGATTTTCCATGTTTATAGAGGCTAGATGTTTATGTTAAAACTGAGACGGCTAGTGATTTTGGATGTTATGGGGGGACCTTGAGGAAGTTATTACCTTTCATGCGCATATTGCTTTTCATACTGTTACTGTCTAGAGCAGGATTCTAACAAACTGTTCTCTCAAGTTTCCAAAGAGGCCCCTGCCATACCTTTGTTACTGTACTGGTGTGTAAACAAGAGCCACGAGGTGGCAATGTCCCCGACATTGCCACCTGCTATTGCGAGGGAACATATGATGTAGGAGGAACCAAAATAAGCTATTAGCGAAAGAAGGAGCTATTTGTGCAAAGTTGTGTGCTTGCCCTTATTGCTTATGTCTCACTTGCTATGTGGGGATTGAATAAGGCCAATTAGGTAAAGCATGGGGTGTCTTGAAACTAATTTAAGTTCTAAACGTTATTATGAGTTGTAACTAGTTTGATAGTTCAGTCTACTTCGTTTAACATAATATTATTCAATAATTAATTATCGTCATTATATTAATTTAATTTTCATTTTTCAATCAACCAATACTTCGTATATCAAGACTAATAGCTCAATAGTTTATTGAACATCATGTTAGAGAGTCTTTGCTAAAATTTATGCAATTATTAGCTTAAATATTTTAACTGACATATAAATATTTTTACAAAACAAATAAAAAATATTTAAATGCTATCTCCATCTCATTATCAATTATATGACAAACTAAAGGATGAAGAGGAAAAGTGTAACCTTTTTTTTTCCTTGATTGACATTAATAATTGTTTAGCCAATAATTTATATTAGCTCATACTAAAGTGACATTTCCATTTCATTGTTAACTCATACTAAAGTGGCATTTCCATTTCATGGTTCATTGTTAATTGTTTAGCCAATAATTTATATTAGCTCATACTAAAGTGTGGCATTTCCATTTCATGGTTCATTGTTAATTGTTTAGCCAATAATTTATATTAGCTCATACTAAAGTGACATTTCCATTTCATTGTTAACTCATACCAAAGTGGCATTTCCATTTCATGGTTCATTGTTCATTGCATGGCATTACAACTTGCTATAGAGAAAATGTAAAAGGTTTTTTCTTTGTTGTCACAATTTCAAATTTTCATATTTATTTTGCTCACTAATTTCCATTAGTTAAACAAGGGAAACTTTACTGATAAAATGAAATGATATATTTATTCTTTAAAAAGTGTTGTTATAGTTGATTAAGTAGATGAGCATGCACAATGAATAAGGGCCTTAGTCCCAACTACAATGATTTTTCCACGTCACTATTGGCCTTTAAAGAGTGTTGTCATGGTTGATGTAGATGAGCACGAACAATGAACAAGGATCTTTAGCCCAAATTACAACTATTTTTCTACTTCATTGTTGGTCTTTAAAGAGTGTTATCATGGTTGATTAAGTAGATGGGCATACAAAATTAATAGAGACCTTAGCCCCAACTACAATGATTTTTCCACTTCATGGTTGATTAAGATGACACTAATAATTAAAAGGAAGCATACTCAAGTTCAACTCTTCTTGATTCACATTAATAAACTCTAACATAATTAACCTTGACTTTTACTATAACTTACATTTCCACAATTACTTATAAATAGTGTCAGATTCCTAGAATTAAATTGATTAAAGTTTTGAAACATTTAATTCCTAAAATCTTTCATCAACTTTTGTTTAAAAGTTCAAATGAAAATTTCTATAAAATCTTATTTATATGGAGTATGTTGTGTAAGTGATAATAGACAAATAAAATCATGAATACATTACTAAATTCCAAGGTTTTAATTTTAAGAAAAAACTAAAATTTTGATGGGAAGGTTGTAATTCTAAGTCAAACAAATTCATTAAAAAATATATATATATATTTATATTTTTTTCAATTGATTTTATAATAAAAATGTGAAATCTGATTTATATGTGAATTTTATATATTTTTAATTAATAAATAAAAGAAAATCTTTACCAACTTATTTTAAAATATGCTTAATTTTCATTTTTTTAAACACATAATATATAATAATAAAAAATATTTTAAAAGATAGACAATTCAATGTAACATGTATTTAATTTACACTTTTATGAACACACAAATATGTAAGAAAATATTTAGAAATTAAATATTTAATTAAAGTGCACTTCATTCTTCTCTCAATGCATGAAAAAAAGGTAAAGAAAAATACCACATAAAATAGGACATGTGATACTTAAATAGGACTTGTGACATGAAGTACATTAAATATTCAAGTACCATATATAAAGGACAATGCTCATGGCTATGGACCATGCATAAAGGCTTGGCACACCATATCCACTACGACATTTTCCAATTCAAACTTTAAACCGTTGGTTGAATTGCTGAAAAATAATCTTAAAAATGAAATTTACTATGTACTAGCCTCAAACAATAAACAATAGTGGAAAAATATTACAATGGTTGTAGTGTCATAATTATTATGGAATTCTACATTCAATTTTTTGTGTAATTTCAGAGTGACCCATCTCGTAGTTTTCACCCTCACCCAATAACAAATAGCATCCATAACATTTCACAACTACTTTACTGCATTGTTATGAGTACAATACTAGAAGATCTCAAATTGTCAGAGTCTCGATCCATAATTTCCATTAATTTCTTTGTACATTCAAAATGAACAAATGCATAAATTCCACTATTAAAGGTAGAATCCAGAGGACCCATCAATCTCTCTGCAATTTGAGAAAGACAAAACGGTAACACAAATCCGAAACCATTGTCATAATTAAAATCCAAAGTCTCTATCAAACACTCCGCAAGATTGATGGGAGCTATTCCATGAGAAGCAAATCTTAGCATTCAAACCATATGGATGCCAAAAGCAACACACTGGTGTGCACACTCTATAAAAAAATGGAGAATAGAGCATTGAAAGAGTTAAGAGTCTTAAGAATAGAGAGAGACTAACAACTGAAAATGACTTAGGAACTTCCTTCAATATCGACTACATTTGGTAGGACTAAGGTGCAAATAGGTGCCAATGTATTTGAGTTTGATAAGCAAATACTTGTTGATCCTCAGAGGAAAGAAACAATTGTTAGGTAATCTAGGGAGGAGGAAAAAAAAGAGGTGTCCTTCAAGAACTTTCTTTACATTTACGTCTGTGTATTGAGTGAACAATGGCAGGGAAGGAAACATGGGATCAGACTTGTTGATCAGGAAGTTCTTCAACATTTACATCCACTAGTGAAAAGTTGTCAAGCTCTCTATCCTCATCATCCTTTTGAAGCTCTCTAAACATGGCCAATACTTGAATCATAGCAGGTCTATGCTAGGGACAATCATCCAAGTGTTCACAAGCAATTCTGAGGCGTTGAAGTAGTTCCACTTCCATGCATAGATCTTTCATCAAGTTTGGATCAAAATCATCTAAGATTTTCAATTTGGCATGTTGTTTGACCCATCCAACAAGATTATTATCTCCAAAGTCTACAGAATCAATAGGTTGTTTCCTTGTGAGAAGATCTAATGGGATTACCTCATAGCTGTAAACATTGGCCTTTGCTGTGCATCTAAAATCCGGTAAAGGCTATGGAGGAACATATCTAGGTGTTCCTGCAAGTGTGCTCACACTCAGATGGGTTTCGATTGCGTTCATAAGCCTTGCCATTCCAAAATATGAAACCCTCACTTCAAGATTTTCTTCCATAAAGACATTGCTTGATTTCATGTCTTTGTGTATGTGAGGGATGCAACTATGGTGAAGAAAATCCAAACCTCTTGTTGCCCCAATTTGAATATTCTTCCTCGCAGGCCAATCAAGTTTAATGCATCCCTTCATTTGATTATGTAAGACAATTTCCAAGCTTCTCCAACACATGTAATTGTAGACAAGTAGTCTCTCTTCTCCAATTTTGCAATAGCCAAGTAGAGGAACCAAATTTCGGTGCTTGACTTTACCAATAGTTTCCATTTTTGCTGCGAATTCTCGATCTCCTTGTCCACTTGAATAAGTTTCTTGATTGCCACAACATTTCCATCTTTCAACTAGGCCTTTTACACATCCCCAAATCCTCCCGATCCAATCAAACTGTTTGCATTGAACCCATTTGTAGCTTCAAGCAAATGAGCAAAAGTAAGCTTCCTAAGTGGTTTCTCAAAGGTTGCAACATTGATGCTGAGTGGTTCGAGTACACCTGTAATATTCCATCTCCCATTCATTTAATTAGGAAAAATTTCCATGTATACTTCTCGTAACTCCTATTTCTTGTGCTTTCTGCTTTCAATTACCACCACTATCAAGCATATTACACAAAAATTGAAGCGATAAACCCTGTGGCTACACTTGCTACCAAGGAAGCCTTCTTTCTGTGAGGCTTTGAATGCTCAGAGTCTGTAGAATTTGTCCCTTCATTTGATGAACAAGGATGAAGAGGAAATCCACATAGACCTAAGTTGTTTTCATGTGTTGACGGAGGAAATGTTGAAAGTTGATGAGATAAAGGGATTAACCCCCTGATATTATTGTTGGAAACATCAAGGTCTGCCATGAAAGATAACCCGAATAAGGATGGAGGTATACATTTTTGAAAATTGTGTTGAGACAAATCTAAAAGGCCCACCTGCTTATCACCTCCCATGATGGATGGAATATTACCATGAGATTATTATGCCCAAGATTCAATACTTGTAAGTAATACAAAGAACCATTTCCTTCAAGAATGGATCCTGAAAGGAAATTGTATGAGAGCTCAAGAAAAATCAGGGTCTCATTATCTTTAAAATGATACATTGTACTTCCCATGTAGACTCGGGTGGATTGTCAAGAATGCAACAAGGGAATTCTGTAAATCTGTTTAGGACGAATCCCTGCAAATTCTACAACACCCCCAGACCCTCTACAAGCAGTTCCCGCTTCATTCCTCACAAAGGCACACATTTTACCCGACACACTTCTGATTGAAATTTTTCTTGAGTGCTTTGATACCTCACCAAGAAAAATGCCTTCCATCTTATTGTTGTTCAAATCTAACCATACCAAATTTTTACAGTCCCCAAGCTCCGAGGAATGGTGCTAGATAAAGAATTAGTTCCCAATTGTAATATCGCAAGCTTATCAAGCTGACCAATCCAGGATGGGATAGTTCCTGTCAACTTATTGCTTGAAAGAGAAAGCCATACAATATTGGTACAATTTTGTAGACTAGTGGGGATAGTACTTGTGATGAAATTATTGTCAAGGATCAGATTCTCTAGGCTCTGGCTATTTGAAATCTCATATGGAATTACCCCCTCAAGCTGGTTCAACCACATTACCAAATCCCGAAGATACCGAAGAAACCCAAGCGATGCTAGGATAGTCCCCAAATGATAGTTGAAACTCAAATCAAGGGACCTCATATGGGTGCAGTCTGCAAGTTGTACAGTGACTAAAACCGTCAACATGTTGTCTTGTAGATAGAGCTTTTGCAGAGGAGGCGGAGAGGGCGATTTACAAAAAGAATTGGGATTGTCCCATTGAGATGATTTGAACTAAAGTCTAAAAATTCCAAATTTGGGAATTTTGTAATGGAAACATGCAGAGCTCCTCTGATATTGTCATATGAAATCACCAAGTTTTTCAAAGACACCATGCTAGAAATCACATCACCGAGAAAGGTACTAGAAAGTCCAATTGATGACATTCATGGTATGCAAAGACAAACAAGTAGAAAAAGAAGATGGTATTGTACCAGAAATTTTATTGTATGACAAATCCAGGACTTGGAGGGTTTTGCAAGTGGAACCAATCTCTAGTGGTATACTTAATACCATCAAGTTTGTTATAAGATATCAGAAGGCTCTTAATGCTATGTAGACCAATCCTTAATGAAGAGGGCATGTTTCCAACCAACTGATTAACATATAAATTTAAACTTATGAGCAATTTACAGTTACCAAGAGATGCATGGACCTCACCTGATAAGAAGTTGGAGGAGAGATCCAGCGTTGCCAAGCTTGGGAAGTCCCCAAACTCAGATAGTTTCTTTGACATGTTGTCGGAGGAGGTATCCAGATACTTCAATCCACTGCATCCCTACAATCCATCTACTTTAAACAAACTTATTATGTTATATGCAAGATTCCGAGTCTGCAGTCACTTGTAGTTACGAAACAAAGAAGACATTATTGAATCACTAGTGAGGCTATTGTGTGAAACATCCATCTGCGTCAGAGAGCCCATACCAGATTAGCCTATCTCAGTTGTTTTGTATGCTCATTTATGGAGAGATTTGGCAGCTCTATGTTATTACAGAAACCCACGAGATCACCAGATAGGGGATCCTGCAGCTTATTGTTGGACAAGTCCACAGTTCAGAGGGCATTGTTGTAGTTTATGTTGCTGCTACCACTATAGGACATATTTCCATGGAAGGCATTGGACTTCAACTTCAGAGTATCAATATTCAAGAGGCCGAAGAGAAAAAACACAGGAAAAATTGCATTCCAGACCAAAATTGTTGAGATCGAACCGGGAAACTCAATAGTTAGTGCACTTAACTCGATTCCAAGTGGCAGAGAAATGGGAATCTGACAAGATGAACAGTAGAGAGTCATTCATTACCTGCAAAGCAGTGCCCAAGACCGCTCTATGCAGGACATGACATCAGCTCTCCGCCCCCTCCTTGACACCAAAAAACGAGGATGACGTCAGAGTCCTGCAACCAATAACATTTTTAAAATAATGTTTTTAATAATTTCATTTAATATAATAAATATTTCAAACTATATACAAACTATAGTTAGAACAAAAAATTATAGAATGTAGACCCAAATTAATAGGGTCTGGGAAATACATACATAATCCCCTTCGCTGACATAATAAATACAACATAGGCTTATAGGAGGAATAAATGGAGCATAAGCTTATAGGGTGAACCAATAAATGTAGTAATTCTTCTTTTGAAAATAAAATAAATGAGACAAAGGTCAAACCATACTAAATGTCCATTATTATAATCTTTTGCATCTGAGTTTCTTTTTATTTATTTTTAACTATGACATCTCTATAATTTTTGTTGTTTATACAAATTCCAAAATACTCTAATAATAATAACCTAAATACATTGCTACATAATAAATCTGGTTCTACTACCTATATATCTTATTATAACACCTATCAATGTAAAATATAAACATCTATTGAGATGAGCAAGCATTCACTGCAATCTGTTCACCTGTCATTCTATTCACCGGATCATCGTGATGCCATAATAACCATCAAATATATGTCCAAACATAGAGCCGGTTCAAGTAAAGTGCATCATAGTTGGTTAGCTGCTCCATCTGGAATTTACCTACCTGCACGTCCCAAGCAAGCACATCCATCTTTATAACAAACTCAACTTCGTGCTTAACCCAGTATGGCAGGTTTTGTTTTAGATTGGTAATCATGTGGGAGTCCAACTAAAGCTTTACTATGACAGTTACAGTGAACAAATCTATGTACTTGTCTTAGTCATAGGATTAGTGTCCAGGGCCAACAAGTATCATGTACTGGGTATGATATCTATGGTTTAACATAATAAATAAAGAAATTGTCTATAAAAACTTGGTTGAAATTAGGTCATATTAAACCCTATGCTATTTATGCTTAAACCCCCTGACAAACTCGCTCTCTATTTATATATTTTCAGGCCGCTTCCAACTTATTAAAATGGTTTTTATTTTCAACCAGCAATTCAAAACAAATTGCAATCTATATTCCCTCATCTTGCATTTGCATTATATAATATATTACTTAAAGTAGATAAAAAAGAAAAAAAACACATATTTAGAATAAGTGACAGTTTGGCCGAGTGGTCTAATCACCAGATTTAGTCTTGGTCATGGAAAAAAAATACATAAAAGGAAAGATTGCCTTTCACTCTAAAAATAAAGAGATACAGTAAAAATAAAAGCGCAGTATAATGCTTTGCTATGATTGTACAGTGATAAGAGATTGTTTGGTATGCTTGGGTAGGAATAAGCCTTGCGAGCGTACTTCTAGTGGCAGTTAAAATAGCAGATCACGGTAGAGGAACCCAGTTTAGATCGTTTTCGAATATCCAGTGGCAAGCGAACAGACAAATCTATTAATTTCATGTACGAGAACGTTTGCCTTCTCTTCCTCATTGCTCGCAGCTGGCAGTAATGGATTTGTTATATCCATTGAGACGCTCGACGATTCTGCCTCCATCGGTGATTGCGTTGGGCATGACGGAATCCTAGTTTAGAAAATCTTGTCTGAGAGAACTGAAACTATCCAGGATCCTAGTTTAGTCAGTTTAGCCATCTGATCCACTTGACATCTACCAGTCACGAATATATAATATTCCCCGCCTATTCACTTATAACGACTTGGGGGTGGATGAAAAAATTAGGAAAATGACGTGTTCATCTACTCCGTCAAAATTGTTCTTTGATAGCTGTAGTATGCACTACATCGCATGGTTTAGGCAATTTCATTAATGGATCATGGAGAATTGTGAACAATGGACAGTTATGTTTTGCATTTAATAATAGCCTTCTCGCTTATCGCATTTAATATGGTGCACGATGGTGAAAGTTATGTTTGGCAACGAAAATAAAATTCATGGCATTTAAAATTATATGGTACATTCTCGATATTGGATCATCATTCTGACCTGCCTTGTCTCCCAACGCTACAAATGCTGCATGCCCTGCACTCCATTCTGTTATATCCAGATGGCAGATGGCCACTCCATCGTTTATTTTAATCTGCTGGGAATTGGAGTTGGAGTTGCGCATGAGCGCAGCCTCATACACCAGGGCACACCTTTTTTTAGAAATTATGGCAGTCTGTCATGTCTGGTCATGTCTGTTCTCTGCAGGATTTTATGTCAGCTCGCTCAAGGAGGATGACTTTGATTCTGCAACCATAAAATTTAAGAAAAATCATTTTTAAAATTCGAAATTATAAAAAAAATATTCTAATCTTTGTCTAAATTATAGGCAATGACAATTTTTATAAGTTAACATAGACTCTAGCCCACATTAATAGGGTTTTAACGATCCATATATGATCTCCTTCGGGGACCTAATAATAGGATACACTATAGAGAAGACGAAAGCTAAAAATCATAGATTAAATTGAACTCTTAAAAACAAATCAACATTTTTCTCAATGCAAATAAGTCTTTGTGCTTTTGTGTGAAATAAAATCAAGAAAAGCAAATTGAAGTTTGGAATAGTAGATAAAGGTTTTGCAAGTCTTGAGGGTTAGTTCAATTGTTTGGTGCTATTGTTGACATGGTGTTGTCAGTAATAATGTACACTGTGCAGGTCCTTGGTGGTGCACTTGGTTTAATTCCCTTGGGGTTAGGCATATTAAGTTTACATTGTCCACTTTACACTTGGTACCATACTCGGATTGTGGGGGAAGTGCCTATGATATTTTTGGGTAGTTATTTACAAGGAAAAAGAAAAGATAAAAAGTCTTGCACATATGTTAAACTTTAAAGTTAAATAACAAGTGCATGTTAACCTCAAACCTAAAAATTATCAAGAGGGTTCAAAGAACTTTGAGGTGCAAACCTCTCTTGTTGCTTAATAGACTCAAGATTAACAAGGACCTATGCTAGTTTTATTTTCGTGATACTTGGATCCATGCTGGTTTTTTGTTTCTCTTAGTGCATTGAAACCACTTATGGTGGTAGCACAAAGTAAGGGATGATTTTATCACATCAACCCATAGACTTGCACGTTAAAGCCAATTTTTGGATTTACAAAACTTGTGGTGAGGGTGGTGGCACACAAATTGTCTCAATCTCACAAATGTTACCCATATGGAATTAGCATAAAATACGAGTATTAATGTGGAACAAAACCCATCATAGGCATATGCCACTATACTAAGCTAACTTGCAATTACAAACATAACATAGATACAACCACAAGTCAAAGAAGGTTCATAAGGTCCACAAAGCACGTAATGAAAAGTGAAAGAAGAACTATAATGAGCATAGACAAAGGGATAATTTATCAATTTTGTAACAACATATAATGACCATATTCACACTTTACATATATGAACTAGCATTAATGTGTTACCTTCCTATTTAGGTGGCTATTCACACAATTGCGAGGAAAGAAAATAAGACTTAATTGATTGATAGGTTAGAATCCAAGAGGTCTCATACATCATAAGATGTTAACAAGGATACACTGGGTGAAGAGCATAGCATAAGTGTAGATACTATGTTCAAAGATCTATGTAGGGGATCTAAAGCTATAGTTTTTAATTGTGTTAATAATTGTTGCAAGAAATCTAGTGGTTGCAATATTACAAAGCCAAGCAGCCTTATTCTTGATTTAAAATGAGATAATAAGGATTCATTTTAAAGATTTTTCACTAGGTAGCATGATGAGAATATCTTAGCTAGAGCTTCAATCTTTGTATTTGTGTTAAAGACCAACACATTTCATACCTAGAGAACAAATGTGAAACCTTATTCATGCTTGTAAGGAAGGATTTATGATCATAAAAAAACTTTGATAGGGGACTCGCTCTTCATTGTCGTTATATGGTTATTGCTAGCCCATAGGCTTAGTAGTTCACCTATGAGTCGACAACCATTGGTAAATGATGATTATGCTTTTGCCTCCCCACCTTACTTTATGGATACGAAGTCTGGATAGTAGCAAAGTTAATGTAGAGGCGTGGGTTTGATCCATCATTCCTAGTTGGAATTTGTCTCATTACCCATGCACTTCTTATAAATCCAACATACATGGCTATTAAAAAATTATACATTTTCCATTCATGCATGCCTATATAAGCTTGAGAAATATGTATGTAATGTCTCAATTTTTGATGGGTAATGTCAATAATCATGATAAAGGGTGGTTGTACCAAAGGTACATAGAGCCATAGAAACTTGAGGGAAATACTCATATGGCAAGAACCATTTACCATCTACCTTGTATTTAATGCCTCAAGTTTCTTTGACTCTCATTTTATCAATGCATCAATTGCTTGTCACCAACAAAAGGTCCTACAAATTGATTGCTTGCATTTTAGACAAAAGTAAAATAGATTTTAAGTTAGCTAATAATTGACAATAAAATTAATCAAGATGTCTTACATTCAACATGGAAATGATAATTTTTTATGTTCATGTATGACATATATTGCAATAAGTCTTAGAAATGAGATGAGCACAACCACTTGTAGAAATTTCATCTAGTTAGTACTAACAACATAAATTAAAAAAAAACACATTGTATATTATTTGGAGTAGGTTTCTTAATACAAACGTTGATAACTAGTTGTGATTACCATCTATTATGTATCTAAAATATATATCAACAATAAATTTGTTGAAAACCAATGTAAAAATTGAAGGATTCCTCCAAAAAAATGCCATAGTTTAATTATGGTAGGCTTTTACAATGTCTAGGTGCAAAATAAAAATAAAGGAATAATAAAACTAGTTCCCAAATAAGTTTGCATTTTATGGGAAAAACAATCTAAAACATAAATGACAGCAAAAACACTGTTTCTAGTGTCCAGGTCTTGTTTTCATATGAGACTGTTTTTTCTAGAACCACCCAAAGTTTTTTTTTTTGATGTCTTTTGTAGGTTTTTGGCCTGAAAAAAATGTCCAACAAAAAGGGCCAAAAACACACTAAAAAAGGACAACTAGAAAAAATCTTCAAAGAACTTAGGAAATAATGAGAGGAAAATAATGTTTGTAGAAAACCTAGAAACCGAGCCTTTATTGCACCATGAATTCTACTTGTTACAAATTTATGGATTTTGATTAGCAAACCTTACAATGTTCCACTGAGTATTGTTGTATGTGGAGCTTGGCTTAAGTGAAAGATTACCCATCCTTACGGGGCAAGTGAACATTGCTTTCTATTAGATTATCATAATACAAGAGTTTATTCTGAACATTTCATTTCAATTGTCTTAGTGTTTGGTTATTCTACACTATAATTTTTGGTTTTTAGCATTATTAATCTTTGTATACCTGTTTGTGTTCTAATTTTAAGGGTTAAAGAAGACTATATAACACAACTACTATAATATAACTAATAATTAATGATATAATATAATATAATATGACAACATATCACTAATAATATAATATAACAAAGTAATATTAATGTAATATACTATTGTAAGTGGCTTGTCACTTTAGCTTTGATACCAACTGTCACAGACTTGCATTTTGCCTTAATTTCTTTCTTCAAACTTGGGATTTCCCAACTTTGTTTCAACACCTAAGGTCATGTGGCACTGCCTTGCCTTAGTGGCACGAGCTTGGCCAGCGTGTGCCCACTACAACCATATTACACCTTTTCCCTAAGGTCTACCCATAACTTTGTCTTAGACTACAACTTGTCAAATGCAACCAGGTCCTACTAACCAAGTTCATTCAACATAAGGCATACGTCCAATTGTAGTATTTAAAACACTCCAGTTATACTTGTCACTTAGCCAATATTTCCAATGCATAGCCAACACTTAGCCAATATGTCAACAATTAATCATCATAAAGCATAATATGAACTATAACAACATTCATCATAGTAAGGCAACCACAATACACATGCATATGTACAAGCAAATTATTTAAAATTGATTTATAAGAAGAATGTTTACAAAATACAAGGGAGTATGGCCTCTTTCCTACCACTATTTTTGCAAGCGTACAATGAGTCTTAGGAAAAACAATGTCCTACTTGTTTCCCAATTGACTTGCACAATCCAACCCCTGAAGCAACCACATGCCTGTCTCCTACAAGTCATGTTCACTTCTTTTCACCTATCCATTGCAAATTCACACTATTGTGATAAACCTAGAACTTAGCACAAATCATAGAGCATTGCACACTTATGTGAATGCTTGTTGAATGATCAATGATGCCTTAGCAACTTTGAGGTGTATACCATATATACAAGAGTTTCCTTGCACTTGAAATCCCCTCCAAGTCTAAGTGGACCCAAGTTCCCACATTGCCAACTCAATTGTGCCACATGACTTGTCTATTGATGTCCATTTACAATGGTGTCATGTCCACTGTGCGATGTGATTGTAACATCCAATACGTGTACCCATAAAGCCTAAGTATGGCCAATAATGTGTCCAATGTTGTTCATCCAAGTGCGTCCAACAAGGTGAACCCAAGTGTGTCTAGTAAGGTGCACCCAACAAGGTGCACCCAAGTGTGTCTATCAAGGTGTGCCCAAGTGTGCCCTGGAAGTGTATTCGACAAGGTGCCTCCAAGTGTCCCTAGTCTTGTGCCCATGTGTGCCTAAAAGGTGCATCTAACAATTGCACCAAGAAACATCCATCCTTGTGATTTGTGTCCAAGTGCTCCCAGTCAATCCACACCCAAGAGCACCCAACTTAGTCTTCCCAACTGACATGCGCCTAATCAAGTCCGCCCATCCAAGTGTTCCCATCCAAGTGTGCTCAAGTCATATATAAGTCAATGATTTCTTCTTCTCACTTTGTCTGTCATGCATAGTACATGCCTATGGATGAGGTTATCTCTTGGTATGACCAACTAAAGTGAGTTTCCAATGTTTGAGGTGCACCCAATGTATGAGCAAGGGAACCTAACATGTCTATGGTGTGCATTTCCAACGAGCTATGCCACTTTGAAACCAAATCATCTAGCCATCAACCTTATGCCATGTCTGTTTGTGTCAATCAATGACCACCAAGGTGATTGTGTAGTTAAGGTGCCCAAAGTTTTTCAATGTTGGGGCTTTAAATCCCCCCCCACTAAAAGTCATTTTCATTCTCAAAAACATCCTCAAGGACATGTTGTCCTCCAAGTATACTTCGTAGACTCATACATCTATCCGTGATTGTCTTGTCCAACCACTCCCATATTGTTATAGCCAGAATACTTGTGCAACTGCTCACTGCCCAATACTTTTCTGAACGAAGCATTGTTGCCAAACTCTATGAAGAATGACTCTTGGATGGCACTATATTTGTTGTTACTTTTTTCTATGACTTTGATCTAAGTTTCCATTGCTACTACAATTTCCTTCTATTCCTACGTCAACTCAACCTCCACCAACAAGGTTGAGAAACTTTTCCAAGCATTTCACACTTTTGACTTATTGTTGATTCTATACTCTTAACCAATCTTCCAAGCTTATGTACATTGCATGCCTCTATGTGATGAACTAGTTGGGTAGCTAATCCAACCATCATGCTCAACTACATGAGAATGAAGTTCCTAGTGCTTATAATAGCCTCTTCCTTTTGCAATTCAATCTTCTTTGTATAATTTTTTTGGACTAAGGCAAGGTCACCATCTTCACCTCAAAATTGTCACAAAGGTACATCAGTCACATTTACAATCTACTCCCTCTTCTTGGTTTGTGTTTGTCTTGATTTACTTAACCCCTTGGCTAGTGGATGAGCCTCAATGGCCTCTTCTATGCTTTACAATCCTTCTTAACCAAGAGATGGGTCATTTTGAACTTGTTGGCCTTCATGAAGTAGAAGAGAACTTAACACATGGAAGGTTCTGCGAACCTATTCCTCAACCATGCCACCTTCCGACAATTAAGAATCATGCTAAGTGAGTGTTTTCATGCCTTACCCATACCCAACACTTATACTATTCTTCTTTAATAATGAGACATCCATCTGGCTTGCCTCCTTTTAAGCACAGTTCTATGTGCAATCTATTACATTTTGGTGTGTGCCTTTGTTGCTGACCTTCACAACTACTGTTGATGAAAGTTCAATATTGTGCCCAATTTATTTCTACCTATACATATAAGTGCACAATTCATTGAATAATAGGAAGGTCGAGTCAATCCTTCCTTGTTTTTGAAGTTTCCTTCCGCAATCCAACACTTCCAATTTCTTCACTAATATTGGCACTTTTTCTGGTAAGCTTAGAATCCACTACCAATCTTCCTATGCAATAAGCCATCCAAGGAAATTGTGAGTGAGAAGGTGGCATATGCCCATCATCACCACTGCCCTCAAATACTTTGTCCAAATTCTGCTAAGTGAGATGAGATATCCAAAAGAATTCCATACCTCTTACTAAGAGAGGCATGCCCACATTAGTACTTTGGTCACCTTCAACCAACTAGGCCATCCTCAAATCTTCCCAAGGAATGCTCTACCTCACCAAGGGATTGCTAAGTAATATGTTTGGCACAATAAGGTGAATTTCCATTGGCTAAGAGAAAAGGAAGAAGTGAATAGGACCTAAAGGAGGAAGGCTTTCAATTGGTTTAGGGGTGGGTGTGCACAAGTATATCGGGTAATAGGTAGGAGGATAGTTTCCTTAGATTCATTGTAATTTTGTAAAAGAGTCGTAGGAAAGAGGACACATTCCCTTTTTGTACTCTATAAACATTCTTCTTATAAATAAATTTCAAGGCATATCTCTTGGGTGCCACCTGTACACGTGCACGTGTATTGTGGTTGCTTTATTGGGATGAATGTTGTTATATTTCATATGATGATTTATGTTGGTTAATTGTTGACTTATTGGATAAGTGTTGCACATTGCTAAGTATTGTTGGGATGTTTTGAAGAATGTGGTTAGACATGTTCCTTCTGTTGAATGAACTTGGTTAGTAGGACTTGGTTGCATTTGACGAGTTGTAGTCTAAGGAAAAGTTATGGGAAGACCTTAGGTGAAGAGGCATAGTCTGGTTATAGTAGGTGTAGGATGGCCAAGCCCTTGTGGATGAGGTAGGGTAGTGTTGCATAACCTTAGGTGTCAAAGTGAAGTTTGGAAACCCCCAGGTTCAAAGAATTGTTTTAATGCTGCATCGAATTAACCTCCATTAAGAATCTTGTGTAGCTTATCCAAGTGATGCACACTTTAACTTATTGCCACTTCTTTACTTATTCAATTTTTTCATGCATCTGCTCATTGGTATAACCCTCACGCATTGAACTAGTTGGTAGATCAATCCAACTATCTCATGCAACCCATGTGAATGCACATTTTCATGTTTAGAACAACCTCTTCCTTCCACAATTCAATATTATTTACAAAAATTTTATGGACTAAGGAAAGGTCACCACCTTCAACTCAAAACTATCACAAAGGTAGTCACCTTTTCCATTTTTTGTCTCTTCTTGGTTTACATTTGCATTGATTTACTCAAGTGCTTGGATGGTGGTTTAGTCTCAATGGCCTCTTTTAGGCTTTGCAATCCTTCTAATCCAAAATATGTGTCACCCTCTCTTACCAATCTTCATGAGTTAGAAGAGAACTTAACTTCTATAAGGCTCTATCAACCTATTCTTCAACTATGCCACCGTATTGCAACTGTAAGATTTACTGGGTGAGTGCCTTTGTGCACTACTTAGACCCAACACTTTGACTATTCTTCATCAAGAATGAGAGATCCATTTTCTCTGCCTCCTTTTGTGCATCATGTGTGCAAAAAATTTCATCCTAGTGTGTGCCTTTGTTGTTAACCTCCACAACTATTGTTGATGTAAGTTTAGTTCCATGCCCAAATTATTTCTTTTAGTACATCAAAGTGCACAATTTTCTAGACAGTAGGAAGGTCTCAACCTTTCATAAACTACCAAGTTTCTCTCTGCAATACAACACTTCCAACTTCCTCATTAATATTGGCACCTTTTATGTTACACTTAGGCTCCATTTCCAAATTCCTAGACAATAAGTTTCCCTAAGGGAATTGTCAATGGGAAGAAGGTGGAACATGGACATGATAACCACTACCCTCAAATGCTCCAACATCCTTTCCACAGTTTGTTAAATGCGATGAGCCAGCCAAAGAATTCCATACCTCTTGCTTAAGTGTTCTCAAAGAGGCATGTCTGTAGTAGCACTTTGGTCACCTTCAACCCCCTTGGTCATCTTGACAATCAAGGAGACCAACATCTTAGCAAGGAAGCATCTAGAATTTCCCAAGTCTAGACTACAGTCATTTGAGGTCTAAAATGGGTCTTCTAAGGAAAATAATAAAATAAAAGTTAAAATAATAAAATAAGAGTTATGAATTTTGGAGGAAAAGAGAAAAAACTACTTTTTCCTCCATATTTTCAACTTATCTTCCCGTGATTATACTCAAATTTTGAGTGGGAGCACTCGTTGGATGCATAATTCAATTCCGAATCCAACAAGTACCCACACTGCATATCTTTTATGGAATCAACCTCATGAAAAATTAGATATTCGTAAAAAATGTGTTACTTGAAGCATCCAACTAGTGCTCCGACTCGAAATTTGTGTAAAACCACATGGAGATAAGTTGAATATACGAATTAAAAAAATAGTTTTTTTTAATGATAAATATGCCAACTCAACGATTATGGTTGACTCATTTTCTTGAAATTCTATTGGTTCTTGAATTATAACTCATCAATGGCTCTTTTTCTTATGAGACCCCTAATTGACTCTAATGAGGTTAGGATGTTTCTTATTTTCATTGTGAACATGATCATTTTTCTATTGTTTTTAATTTTAAGAAAGATTTGGGAGACTCAGAAGAATACAAGTGTGACCAAAATTGAAGGTGAAGACAAAAGCCTTGGGAGCAAAACAAGAGCATATTTCAAAGGTAAAATTGGAGGTTCTAGGCACTTTGACATTAGGTTCATGAAATTTCATGGTAGAATGTTAGGAACAATAGTTTGCTATCGTAAACCCCTTAGTGTATTTTTGGAAAAGTATTGTTGTATTTGATGGAGGTGGCTTTGAAAACCACCTGTCATCCTCCTTTCACTATTAAAAGTTGCAGGTGGCTCATTTACTAGAAGTAGGAAATGGAGCCTAAGGCACTAGAAAAGGTACCTAGTTTAGTGAAGGGTTGGATACGGGAGGAGTATTTTTATTACAAGGATGAAATTCATGATGGTATGAATCCATCCTCTTCTCCACATTGATTCCAATTTAGGTATCCTATTGTTCATGAAGTAGGGATGGAAAGGGGGCAGTATTGCATGAGTGTCTTAAAGAACTTGATTAGTCATAGAAGGTGACTTGATAGACTTGAGGAAGATATGGATACCTTTCCTTGGGTGGAATGAAAATAATGCCTAAAATAAATTGATGCTTTCTTACAAGAAATAGGATAGTCCAGTTTTGAGTGGATGGATGAAGGTAATGAAAAAGTTGACAAAGAAAAATTATGCACTCAACTTAAATGAATGGAATGGGAAACATATCAAATCAACTTGGGTGATGCTTTCCTACCTTGTGCATAGGGGATGGCTTGGGTGCAATTTTAGACATGAAAACCTAAGGGGTTGAGCATCTCTTGGTGAGGTAGATCACTCCTTGGGTAGATTTGAGGATGATTCTTAGGATGAGCCATTTTGTTGAATGTTACCAAAGCATTGGTGTAGACATACCTTTCTTAGCAAGATGTATGGAATTATTTGGTTGGACCATCATGCTTAGTAGTTTTTTTTATAGACTATTGCAACAATTGAGTGAAGTGTATATGGTGGCCATCTACTCCCTTCTACTTATTGATAGTTTCCTTATGGCGTTTTATGGATAAGAAGTTGGAAGTGGTGTCTCAGTGTACCAAAAAAGGTGTTAAGATTAGTGAGGAAGTTGGGATTGGTAGATTGCAAGAGGTGATTTTATAGTTGAGGAAGGGTTGAAGACCTTTCTATTGTTTAGCAAGTTGTGCAATTTGATGTACTAGAAGCAAGAAATTGGGTGTAGGATTGAAATTGTTCCAACAATAGTTATGGAGGTCATCAAAAATGGATTAAAATTGTGTGCAACAGATTGAACTTGCACCAACAATAGTTATGAAGGTCATAAAAAAAGGAACACACCAAGATACAATACTTTTCACACATAATTGTGCACAAAACGAGGTAATCCAGATGGATGTCTCATTCTTGAGGAAGAATAGTCTAAGTGTTGGGACTATGTAGTGCATGAAGGAACTCATCCAACAAGACTCTCAGTTGAAAGATGATGCCATTGTTGAGGTATAGGTTCACATTGTTAAGATTTAATATGCTAAGACAGAAAATAGCAGCATTACATTCCATTTCACAATAATAGCACATACAGGATCACTGAAGAAACAACAAGCATAGCATAAACACAAGAGACACAGATTTATCCTGGGAAACCCTCATGGGGTAGAAAACCCAGCAAAGCTTCCTCAATATAGATGACCAGCAATATACAAAGATGTAACCCTGAGCATAAGCTCCTCCTTCTCCATAGCAGACTTCACCTCCACAAGTACGCCACTCTCAAGTGAGTGAGTGTGTGTAAAATGAGGAATACACCTCCTCTATTTATACACTACTCCGACTTGTCTTTTACACAAATCATGTAGGCTCGTATTTAACCATTGGGTTAAATACCCCACTACCACTGACTGGGCCGACCCCTGTAGGGTGGTCTAATAACCCTTTGACCCACATAACACATATAGGGCCGACCCCCACTAGGGAAGTCTAATAACCCAAGTTACCACAATCTGACGGAGGAATAAACATCTCCGGATATACAATAAGATCTTCAAGGAGGAATTAAACATCTCCAGAATAATAAAGTACAAATATAATATTCTTTGAAGTTACAATATCTCAACACTCCCCCTTAACGAGAAGGATATTATAACAACATCTGCACGAGCAAGGAGTCATCAACATCATACATGATACATCTATAAATCATTGGAAGCTTTCTCAACATCATTAGTAACTCAAGCAGTTACTGGAACATCTTCAATACTAGAGCATCAACATCTTCAGTACTGAGTCTTTATCTTCTGCAGTACTCGAACAACTACAACAACATCAACATTTAGATCCTCACGATCATTAGCATCGTCATCATACGATCATCAGCAATGGGATCATCTCGATCTACATCATATGGATCATCACGATCTACAACATCTAGATCATCACGATCTACAGCATTTGGATCATCTCGATCTACAGCATCTGGAGCATCACGATTTACAGCATCTGGAACATCTCGATCTACAGCATCTGGATCATCACGATCTACATCATCTAGATCATCTCGATCTATAGCATTTGGATCATCTCGATCTATAGCATCTGGATCATCTCGATCTACAACATCTAGATCATCTCGATCTACAGCATCTGGATCATCTCGATCTACAACATCTAGATCATCTCGATATATAGCATCTGGATCATCTCGATCTACAACATCTGGATCATCTGTATTAGTATCCACACCAATACATCTATCATCAAAACATGTATTCTTACTAATACATATATCATCAAAAACATGTATTCTCACTAATACATCTATCATCAAAAGCATGTATTCTCACTAATACATCTATCATCAAAAGCATGTATTCTCACTAATACATCTATCATCAAAAGTATGTATTCTCACTAATACATCTATAATCAAAAGCATGTATTATCACTAATACATCTATTATCAAAAGCATGTATTCTCACCAATACATCTATCATCAAAAGCATGTATTCTCACTAATACATCTATCATCAATACATAGCAGCATACTCTCCAACACACATGATCCAATTATGGGATGGTTAATCCCTCTCACTTTAGGACATAGGTCCAAGGATGATACAATCCTGATCCACTTATGGGATGATCGATCCCTCTCAATTTAAGACATATATCATGTCTATGGATGATGCAATCCAGATCAACTTACAGGATGATCAATCCTTATCCTTTTAAGACACCTCACCATGTCTAGGGATGATGCAATCCCAAATCAACTTACAGGATGATTAGTCATTATCACTTTAAGACACCTCACCATGTCTAGGGACGATGCAATTCCAATCTACTTACAGGATGATTAGTCCTTATCACTTTAAGACACCTCACCATGTCTAGGGACGATGCAATCCCAATCTACTTACAGGATGATTAGTCCTTATCACTTTAAGACACCTCACCATGTCTAGGGATGATGCAATCCCAATCTACTTACAGGATGATTAGTCCTTATCACTTTAAGACACCTCACCATGTCTAGGGACGTTGCAATCCCAATCTACTTACAGGATGATTAGTCCTTATCACTTTAGGACATAATTCCAAGGATGATGCAATCCTGTCACATACATTTTGAACCAAATGCTCAGGGACTATGCAGTCCTATCACGTCCACTAGGGACCACTTTCTCAGAGACATATGTCTACGGGTCTCTTTTAGGACATGTGTCTAGGGATGATACAATCCCCTTGTCCAATAGGAACCAAATTCTCAGAGACATCTGTCTACAGTTCTGTTTAGGACTGAAGTCCAGGGATGATACAATCCCCTCGTCCACTAGGGACCACATTCTCGGAGACATCTGTCTACGGATCTGTTTAGAACTGAAGTCCAGGGATGATACAATCCCCTCATCCATTAGGGACCACATTCTCGGAGACATCTGTCTACGGATCTATTTAGGACTGAAGCCCAGGGACGATACAATCCCCACCTGTCCACTAGGGACTTCATTCTCGGAGACCATACGTCTACGGATCCTTTTTAGAACATGTGTTCAAGGATGATGCAATCCTCTTGTCAACTTAGACCCTGTCTAAGGACCATTCACCAACCTCTCTATCAGCATCACCAATATAGGTATTCACATCATCGACCTTGTTGTCGATGTGGGAAATCTCATCATAAGTGATCACATCACTCCCCCTTTCGAGGAGGGTCCTTCTAAACTATATTAAGTTTGTCTCGAAAAACTTTACTTGAGGTAGAGGTTTGGTTAGTACATCGGTAACTTGTTTCAAATTCGAACTTTAATTCCTTTCTGCACCATATCTTGTATATAGAAATGTCAGATCTCTATGTGCTTTGACTTACCATGGAACACTGGATTCTCTACCATTTTGGTACAACTCTGTTTGTCACATAGGATCACAGCTGGGTCTATCTCTAAGTCAAACAATCCTGAAGCCATACTTCTTCACAACTTAGCAGAGCAAGCAACCATATATTCCACTTGTGCTGAGAGCCACACTAGACTGCTTCCTGCTAAACCACAAGATCATGGCTGATCCCAACAATAACATCTTCTCGATGTGCTCTTCTTGTCTGATACACTTTCTGCTCAATCAACATCTGTGTAGCCATCTGAAGTCATGATCTCCAAGATAACATAGATCAAAGTCTATCGTATCCTTTAGGTACCTCATCACATGCTTTGCATCTATCAAGTGAACTCGTCTAGGTTCCACTAGATACTGTCTCAAGGTGTTTCACAGCAAAGCATATATCTGACCTAGTATTCGTTAGATACATCAATGACTCAATAATTTGTCTGTACAGAGTTATATCCACTAACTCTGATGAGTCATCTGCTAACAACACATCAAGTCCTTTTAATATTTCTCAGCATACTTTCCCTGGTTGAGAAAGATTCCTTCTGAACCTTGCCATACTTCCAGACCTAGGAAGTAATGCATCAATCTGAGATCTTTCATTTTCATTTCTGCAGCCATCTTTTTCTTTCTTTTCATGATCTGTTTCTCATTCCTTTTCAGAAAGAGATCATCCTCATACAATAATGATATGATAGGTTCATCATCCACGAACTTAAGGTAAAGGTTAGGATCAACTTTACTTCTGGTAAAGCCCAAGCTTTGTCAAGAAGCTGTCAATTCTCATTCATTCACACTCTACATTGAATGATCTTCTGCATATCTATTTGTGCCATCTCTCGTCAGATGGGTCTACTGATAGGAGCCTCAATATCATTCGAACTCTGTGGTGAGTTCCTTCTTGCATCCATGTCATCTGTGTATAGAGGCCATATTCAACCTTGTAGCAAAGGTTGAGATCCACATCATCCATGATGATCATTAAGCTCATCAATTGACTACCAATCCTGGGTACCCATACAGAACCTGATTCACACTTCTTCTTTAATTACACCATTAAGAGAATGGTCTTATCTATCCACTTGGAGCAAACATCTTGTTATGATTCTCTTCCTCTTTCTAAGAGAATCTTCTAGCCATGAGCCTTCTATATTTTGTTCGATTTGTAAATCTTCTTGTTGAACATCCATCACTTGTTCGGTGTTCATCATTCTTCATGATCTTTCCTACAAATCAAAATTAAGTACATGATTAGTAATACTTCATAATCATGAAATCATGTTGACATGATAACCTATTATGCATACAGATATCATTTACATAGTTATGCAACTATCTTGCCCAACACTTTGGCACAACACTTTTCCATATCCTGTATGCATACAGTGGCTATCTAGATGCCTTCCATCTCTACCAGAACATACTATCGAGAGTGTGCACAGCTCTCAGTATGTCAGCAAAGAGGTTTCATTCTAGACAAGCAACAATGGAATGTTTGTCCAACTTACCAATCATATGCATATTAGTAGTATATTGTTCAATGCTCTATGAATGTTTACACTCCGCATGATATATTCTAGGAATACAAATATGCATACAAGCAATATCATTTACTATTTCAAATAACAACTCAAATACTTATCTTTTATGTTTGTGTGGTTGCCTCCCGCTTGATCTTCTATATGTCTTTTGAACTTCTATTCATTCTGTACCACTGTGCATGCTCAAGTGTGCACTAGTGTCATCCTCATGATCTCATACACAAACATACATTCATTAGTATATTATAAATATTATCAAAACATTATAATTCTAAATAATCTTTGAATATGTAAAGTCATGATCATTAGTATTCAGGGTTTCAAGGAAGTATTCTTTTACTCATGCATATTCTTGGTTGATCATAGTACTCTTCTGGTTAGTTAAATCATCAAGATAAGAGACATAATATGCATAAACCCTTGATTACTAAGTTTATGAATAAGCATAACCAATCATACCAAGTATGCTTATATAAGGGATCCTAACACAAGGTAAGATTCTAACTTGACATAGGAAAACGTACCTGGATTAGTATACCCGCTTAGTTATGTCTAACATAACTAAACAATATCTTCTTTGTTCTCTTCAATGATTTAGTGATCCTGTGCTAGAACCTGCATATCTCATAGGTTAAGCATAATATAACAAAGTAATACATACCTTGTAAGTAGAACAAATATTATGGATGAGTCTTTGTCCTCATGTTGTCATGGTCATGGAACTTGATTTGTCTTTCGTGATGTACCTGTATCTTGTTAGCAGACAACATCAACCTCATACAACACCATAATGCATTAGTACAATCATATAGCCCTAATCAATGAATGTCTTCGATCATTCACATGCATTCATACTGTTACTAGGGTGATAAGACAATTCTAACATTAATCAACATTGTACTAATAAATAATATGAAGACAAACACATTATGAACTTAATCAAGAATCAGATTTGAAGACATACCTGAACCTCCTTAAGTCATACCTGTCGAGACTTCTTGTAGTCTTCTTATGTAAGGCCTTAGCCTCAACTCCCCCTGAAACTTGATCTGGAGCTTGATTAGGGTTTGCTAGAGAAACCCTAAAAATTCAATCTTTGACTTCACACTTCTGAATGGATAGAAGGATGTGTCTTGCTGAGTTGATCAAACTAGCATACTTCAATTTTGAAATCTCCAAAATTTGACCCCTCAAAATTGCCTTTGAAACTTCTGGATCTTCTGGACAGGAAATCGAACTAGGGTTTGATGAAGCCCACCCTTCTGTGCAATCAAAAGGTTCGATCCAAGGTTCTAAACTCTTATTTTTCTGAGGAGCTTCCAGCCGTGGTTACAGACTTCAAAAATTCCAACTTTTGCTGAAGCCCTAATTTTCCATCTTTCCGATCAAAATCCCAAACTGGGGTTTGATCAAGCCCGGTCTTCTACCCAACCAAAAAATTTGATCTTGGTCTCTAAATTTCGATTTTCCTGAGTAGCATTCAGCCGTGGATTCCGATTCCAAAAATTCTAACTTTCTTCGAAACCCTAAATTCCGGAAGCCATGAATGAAGGTGATCCAAAAATAATTCTGTTTTGACAGAAATATGTACTTGATTGTTCTGCTGTAACTCCGAATTTTTCGCTCCATAGGGTTGGAAAACTTTTTTGTGGTAGCTTGACCTGTCATCTTTCCATTGCAACAGGTCTGACCTCAATTGGATTTTCTGAGAGAGAGTTATGCCAAGTGTCGCAACGTGACCTGTTTATGAGATAAAACAGGAGAGCAAACTTGTACGGAGTGCCACGTGTCACTGGTTAAGATTCGGCCTCTTAAAAAGTTTCCTGAGATAATACAGTCTGTGTACTACCTGTAAATTTTTACGAAATTTCATTTGGAGCTTCCTATCCCAAGTTATGCCAAGTGTCGCAACGTGACCTGTTTATGGGATAAAACATGAGAGCGAACTTGTACGGCGTGCCACGTGTCACTGGTTCTGTTTCGGCCTCTGAAAACGTTTCCTGAGATAGTACAGTCTGTGTACTACCTATCACTTTTTACAAAATTTCATTTGGATCTTTATAGCCCAGGTTATGACCTTTTTTCCTAGGTCACTTGATTTTGACTGAGATCTGGAAGAGGTAGAAACCCTAACTTGTACTGATCATAACTCACAAAGTACAATGAATCTGAGGGTTCCCTTTGGACACATGGTACCTGGGTATGTAATCCCCGACCTGTAAAGGTTTCAGATCCTAAACCTTCTCCAAAATGTATTTATAGCGAAAGGTCCACGATGACTGGTTTTTGCTATATAAAACTCTAACCTTCAAATTGTCGCAAGAGAAGCAAGTGTCGTAAGTGCCATACATTGCCTTCCTTCAGGTTAGCTCTGATACCATGTTAAGATTTAATATGCTAAGACAGAAAATAGCAGCATTACATTCCATTTCACAATAATAGCACATACAGGATCACTGAAGAAACAACAAGCATAGCATAAACACAAGAGACACAGATTTATCCTGGGAAACCCTCATGGGGTAGAAAACCCAGCAAAGCTTCCTCAATATAGATGACCAGCAATATACAAAGATGTAACCCTGAGCATAAGCTCCTCCTTCTCCATAGAAGACTTCACCTCCACAAGTGCGCCACTCTCAAGTGAGTGAGTGTGTGTAAAATGAGGAATACACCTCCTCTATTTATACACTACTCCGACTTGTCTTTACACAAATCATGTAGGCTCGTATTTAACCATTGGGTTAAATACCCCACTACCACTGACTTGGCCGACCCCTTTAGAGTGGTCTAATAACCCTTTGACCCACATAACACATACAGGGCCGACCCCCACTAGGGAAGTCTAATAACCCAAGTTACCACAATCTGACGGAGGAATAAACATCTCCGGATATACAATAAGATCTTCAAGGAGGAATGAAACATCTCCAGAATAATAAAGTACAAATATAATATTCTTTGAAGTTACAATATCTCAACACACATAACCTTGCAAGGGACAAGTGCTCTTCTAGAACGTTAACACCAACAAGTTGAGAGTGACACATTTGTTGGTTCAAAAGGATTATAAATCCTAGAAAAGGTTGTTGATACTCATCCACCAACCAAGCGGGTGAATAAATCAATGCAACAACAAGTCGAGAAGAGTTAGTAGATGGTAAAGGTGACAAATGTACATTTGTAATAGTTTTGAGGTGATAGTGGTGATATTATCTTAGTCCATAAAATTTCTACAAGAAGATTGAATTATAGAAATAAGTGGGTATTCTAGTGAGCATGAGGATGTTAATTTTTTTATGAAAAATGTAAAAAAAAAAGCAATCAACAATAACAATAGAACATGAGATTTATGTGGAAATATTGTTGTGCATAGATAAAACCATATGGAAATGGCAGCTTCCATTCCATCTTTTATTGTTACTCATAAAAAATATTATAGTGCTTTCTACTCTTGTGATATAATGATAGGGGTCACTTCCCTTTTATACCATACATATGAGAGCCCCAGAAGGAACTAGAATACATTATAAAGGTATATAATTTTTTTTCCTTCGCGGATCTGTACCCCCTCTCCCTCGAGAAGAGGGGGACTATCCATCCCTCCTACGATCCCCTCAACACTATGAATTGCGCATGGGGATAGTCGTGTACCACTATACAAGAAAATGTTAGAGATTTAGATATTGACTTCACCTCCTAACATTCCCCAAGGAAGTTCCTTTCCTATGGTTTTCCATTCGTGTTCCATTGCCTAATGCTACCTTCATCACATTTTTAGAAGGCCTCGAGAATTTTTGCATGATTCAATCTTCTTTGTTTTGATCGACTTTCTAAGTATATCTACAATATTCTCATTAGCCATCAATTTTCTCCAACAAGATCCTACCTTCTTCCACCACTTTTCTAATGAAATGGTACTTAATATCAATATGATTTGTGCAATCATGAAGTGATGGATTCTTCACTAAGTGAATAGCACTTTGAATCCCATAATGCAAAGTGGTATTCCCCTCAGCTTGGAGTCATCCATCATTCGCTCTAGCCATATTTCCTCTTTACTGGGATCAATTGTTGCCACCTATTCTACTTCAATGGTTGATAAGGCTACCATTGGCTGCAACTTATATGTCTAGCTTGTAGCTCCACCATGAAGAGTGAAAGTATATCATGTAGTAGAATTTTTCCATATTTGTCTCCACCAAAATTAGAATACACAAAACCTTTAATTTGTAAATCTACTAATATGTAGAAAATAACAACATCCAAAGTGCCCCTTCAATATCTAAGTATCCACTTAACAACATTCCAATGCTCCTTACAAAGATTCACCATGTGTGGTGTTCCTTACCCTTGTAACTTGAGAATCACATAGTACATAGCAATATTTGCATGCAATAAACCATAAATAAGCAATATAGAACCACAAATATGAGATAATAATAACATAATATGGAAAAAAATAGCTTTGTTATTATGTGAACAATGTTCACAGGCCTCTTATGATAGGGTGACCATTTACTTGAGAATAAATCTATTACAATATTCTTCACAAAACACTTCATAGCTTTGAATCTTCTTTAACTAGGCTTTAAATGTCTAAAACCCTAACTACTTGACATGGTCAAAATACAATATCCTAATGGATCTTAATTAAAAAAGAGATTGGTTTTTTACATTGATTGTTGAACACTAACGTATTTGACTTTATTACAAATTTATGGCCTTATACTATGTATGATTAATTATTAGAGTAAGGAGAGTTAGGGTAGGACCCTAACATGCCCCCCCCTTCAAAAGCAACATTTCCCTCAACGCTGAAGGTGTGGAAATTACTATAAAATGTTGGTTGGTTCGCAAGTGGCATCTTCTGGCAGCATGTCTTGCCACTGGATCAAAACTTCATTAATGGTGCACCCTTGCAATTTGTTTCCCCTAGAATCCAATACTGTATCCAATTGAAGCCAAATGGATCTTTTCTCATCTAATTCTGGTAAACTGGTTTGCACTTTGCAATTTGATACCATGAATTTTTTGAGGCAAGAGACATGGAAGACATGGTGAATATTGGAGTGGTTTGGCAGAGCAAGCTTATAAGTGACGTGACCAATGTGATGTAGAATGGTGTAGAGTCCATAGAACTTCGGTGTGGGATTCTGATAGAGACAGGTCTTGAGAGATGTATGTTGATATGGTTGTAGTCAAAGAAACACTTGATCCCCAAATTCAAAGGGAGTGCCCGGAGTGATTTCGATTGGCCTAATGTTCCAGTCTATTTTGGGAAAGAATCAAATTGTATTTAAAGATACGAAGAATGTCATCTCTAGTGTGGAGTGCATCATCCACTTCCTAAACCTATGAAGTAACTGGTATATAGGAAATCATTGATAATGGTTTTTTCCCGTACATTGCTTCATATGGTGTCATCTTTGTGGAACCATGATAAGGGGTATTATACCACCATTTAGGAAGAGGGAGCTAGTGCACACATTGGTGTGTCTTATTGGATGCAAAGTAGTGCAAGTAGTTTCCCATGCACTTATTGACTACTTCAATTTGACCATCTATTTGGGGTTGGTATGTTGTGATGAGATTCAATTGAGTGCCTTGAAGTTTGAAGAGATCATGCCAAAACTTGCTGGTAAAATTGGGGTCACAATCAGAAACAATAGAAGTAGGCATGCGATGGAGTTTGAAATTTGATCCAGGAAAAATTGGGCCACCAAAGAGGGTGTGAAACTAGGTGGTAAGGCATAGAAATGGGCATATTTGGTCAGATGATCTACTACGACCATAATGAAAGTTTTATTCTCTTCATTATTAAGCCCCATAATGAAAACCATAGAGATGTCCATCCATATATGATTTGGAATGGGGAGTGGCTACAAATCCCTTGGTGACTTCATTGTTTCCGCCTTATGCCGTTGGCAAATGTTGTAGGCAGAAATGAAGTTATGGATATATTTTTTCATGGCTTCCCAGAAGGAAGATCACTTAATTCTTTCATAATTTTTATGAAATCCCGAGTGACCTGTTATGGGTGATGAATGTAATTCTGCTAAGATTCTTGGTTTCAATGCTAAATATGCTTTGAGAAAGATGTACTCCTTATACCTCAAAATATTTCGGTTCCATGTATACCTGCATGGAGGATTCAATTCTTCTTGAATTCATTTGATGAGTGTTGATGTATATGTAACTTCAGAATGTATTTCACCCATGTATATTGTATTCCTATAGAGATGTTATTATTCCTCTATACAGAAGTGTTTGTATTCCTATAGAGATGTTATTATTCCTCTATATGGAAGTGTCGTCATTTATATTGTAAGTGTTGTAACTTATACTTGATGGGTTATTAGACCACCTTGATGGGGTCGGCCCTGTATGAGTCATGTGGGTAAAAGGGTTATTAGACCACCAAGTGTGGGGTCGGCCCAGATTAATGTAACCATGGGTTATTAGACTGAGTTAGACAAGTCGACCCTGTTAGTTTATTGGGTAGGATAGGACAAGTATAAATAGAGATTGGGAGATCTCTATGTGATCATTTTCATTACTCACTCTTCCATCATTCGGAAAGTGGCACACATGTGAGGAGGAGGATCAGCTGCTAAGAGGAGGACTATCTCTTGTACTTGGTTTGTATCATTTCTCTATCTATCTCTGAGGAAGTTGCGGGGTTTTTCACCTTCTTGTTTTTCCTCGGTGAAACTCCGTGTCTCTTGTGTGCTTGCATTATTGTGTCTATGATTGATATGTTGTACATGTTGTTCTATCAGCTAAGAACCTAGATCAGATTGAAGTAAATTTTGAAAAACTAACATGGTATCAGAGCTAGCCTAAACGAAGGCATGATATGGAATTTATGACACTTGTTGCATTTGCGAAGCTAGGGCTTGTTATAGCAAAAACCAATCATCGTAGCACTTTCGCTATAAATACATTTCGGCAAGGTTTTAGGATCTAAAAATATTACAGGCCGAATTTGAGATCCGCATGTACCTTGTGTCCAAAGGAAAACCTCTAATTCGTTGTACTTTGTGATTTATGATCTGTACAATATAGGGTTCTACCTCTTCTAGATCTGAGTCATAAACAGGTGACCTAGGAAAAAAGGTCATAACTTGCGTTAGGAAGCTCCAAATGAAATTTTGTAAAACGTGACAGGTAGGGAACGGATTGTAATTTCTTAGGTAATTTTTTCAGAGGCCAAAACTGAACCAGTGACTTGTGGCACGCTGTACAAGTTCGCTCTCCTATTTTATCCCATAAATAGGTCACATTGCGACACTTGGAATAACTCTCTCTCAGAGAATCCAATTGAGGTTAGACCTATGGGGTTGGAAAGATAAGAGGTCAGGCTACCATAGGAAGAATTTTCAGACCCTGTAGATCTTAAATTTCAGAGTTACACCAGAAACAATCAGGTGCATATTTATGTTAAAACAAAATTGGATTTTGAGCACCTTCATTCATGGCTCCGAGAATTTAGGGTTTCGGAGAATGTTGGAATATTTTGTATCGGAGACCACAGCTGGATGCTCCTCATAAAAATCGAAATTTAGAGACCAAGATCAAATTTTTTGGTTGGGCAGAAGGTCGAGCTTGATCAAACACTAGTTTAGGATTTTGATCGGAAAGGTGGAAAATTAAGGCTTCTGGAAAGTTCGAATTTCTGAAATTTGTGATCACGGCTGGAAGCTCCTCAGAAAAATCGAAGTTTAGAGCCTTGGATCGAACCTTTTGGTTGGGAAGAAGGGTGGGATTTATCAAACCCTAGTTCGGGATCTTGTCCAGAAGATCCGAAAGTTTCAAAGGCAATTTTGAGGGTTGAAACTTTGCAGTTTTCAAATTCTGAGTATACTAGCTTGATCAGCTCATCAAGGCGCATCTTTCTATCCTTTCAGAAGTTTGAAATTCAAAGATTGAATTTTTAGGGTTTCTCTGACAAACCCTAATCCAGATCTAGTTTCTGCAAATCAAGTGGATTGGGTTATCCTAGAAGAGAATGGATTTGTCACCTGCATAAGTGAAGAAGTTCCAGTTTCAGAGGGAGATGAGGCTAAGGCCTTACATAAGAAGATTACAAGCAATATTGTTAGGTATGACTTACAGGTATGTTTCAAAATCTGTTCATGATTAAGTTTATGGTATGTTTGTCTTCATTAAGGTTAGTACAATCTTGATTAACTTTAGACTTGTCGTATCACCTTAATAAAATTATGAATGCAAATATTCATTGATTAGGGTTTTGACACTTATGATTATACTAATGCATTGTGGTGTTGTATGAGGTTGATGTTGTCCAATAACATAAAGACAAATCATGTTCTAGTTCAAGAACATATGACCATGGTGGCATGAAGACAAAGATTCATCCATTGTCATGGATCACATAGAAGATCTACTTACGAGGTATGCATAACTTGGTTCTATAATGGTTAACCTATGAGATATGCAGGTTATTAGCACAAGTCATTGAAGAGAACAAGAAGAAATTATGCGGGTATGTTAGACATAACTAGCTAGCATGCTAATCTAGGTATGTTTTTCCTATATCAAGTTAGAATCCTACCTTGTGTTAGGATCTCTTATATAAGTATACATGGTATAATTGATAATGATTATTTATGAAGTTAGAAATTTAAGTAATCCAGGGTTTATGTCTCTTACCTTGATTGATGATATGACTAACCAGAAGAGTTCTATGGTGAAATATGAATATGCATGAGTAAGAGAAGTCTTCCCTAAAACATTGAATACTAATGCTTATTATCTATGCTTGAAATGATCATGACTATACATGTCTAAGATTATTGTGTTTCGATAGTACTGAGATTATACTAATGAATGTATGACTATGTATGAGATCTCGAGGGTAACACAATGATGATACTAGTAAGCATGCATAGTGATTGAAGATGGATATAAGTTCAAGGATAGGTAATCCGGGAAGCAAAGATCAAGAGGGAGCACACTCCAGTAGTTTTTGCAAGGATGTAGACATTTAGAGGGATTTGACCACTTCTCACAATCCACATCAGAATGGAGTTGCAGAAAGGAAGCAAAGACTAAGAGGGAGTCAACCCAACAAACAAACAAATATAAGTATTTGAATTGTCATTTCTTGTGTTTAAATAACATTGATCAATGATGTATATGCTTATGTTCCTAGACTTAGATTGTGTATTATGCATATTAGAATAATTGCATTAATGAACAATATACTACTAATATGCATATGTAATGTGCAAGCGGCCTATGGCACTGTACAACATTCCATTGCTACTTATCTAGAATGAAACCTCTTTGCTGACATGTTGGGAGTTGTGCACACTCTTAACAATGTTCTGGTAGAGATTGGAAGGAATCTAGAAAGTTACGGGATATGGATAAATGTTGTATTGAAGCATTGGCTAAGATAATTGCATGACTGTATGACATATTTCTTTATGTGTAAGAATTTGTTCTGAAAACTATGAGATGTTTCTAATCATGCAATTTAACTTGCCTTGTAGGAAAGATCGTATACCATCACCTACAAAAGAAGGACTACAACATTTGTTCCAGCAACGAAGTTCAAACTATCTATTGAAGATATTGAAGAATCTGAAGTTCCCAGGATATGGGATATAGTAAAAGGATGCCATGGTCAAGAAGTACCAATCGATCATGTTTGGGATGTGGTCCCAAGACCTGAAGGGAAGTCTGTTGTGACTTCCAAGTGGATCTACAAGATCAAGCATGCTACAGATGGCAGCATAGAAAAGTACAAAGTGAAATTTGTAGCTCGTGGCTTCTCTTAGAAAGAGGGAATAGACTATGAAGAAACTTTTGCTCCTATAGCCAGGTACACTTCCATCAGATCAGTACTTGCTATGGCTGTAGTGATGAAATGGAAGATACACCAGATGGATGTCAATACAGCTTTCTTGAATGGTGTAGTCGAGGAGGAAGTGTATGTGGAGAAGCCACTTGGTTTTGAGACACATGACAGGGAGTCATATGTGTGCAGACTGAAGAAAGCCTTGTATGGCTTGAAGCAAGCTCCTAGGACTTGGTATGGTGGATAAACAACTTTCTATTCAGTTTGGGCTTTACTAAGACTAAAGCAGATTCCAACCTTTACTACAAGGTTGAGGAAGGCAATCTTGTGATACTACTCTTGCATGTGGATGACCTATTTGTAACAGGAGAGGATGGATTGATTGCAAATACCAAGAGGAAGCTTGCTGCCGAGTTCGAGATGAAGGACTTGGGTATGATGCACTAATTTCTAGGCATGGAGGTGTGGCAGAGTGCAGATGGAATCTTCCTTGGACAAGGGAAGTATGCAGTAGAGATCCTGAAGAGGTTTGGGATGATGGACTGCAAGGCCATGACCACACCTATGGCATCAAACCTGAAGCTTCTGTGTGATGCTTCATCTGATCCGGTTGATGGCACTGTGTATCGTCAGATGATTGGGTCCTTGATGTACCTGACGAACACTAGACCATATATTTGCTTTGCGGTGAACACATTGAGCCAGTTCCTGATGGATCCCAGAGGTGTTCACCTGGTTGCTGTAAAGCATATTCTGAGGTACCTGAAGGGTACAATTGATTATGGGCTCAAGTATGATGCGAATCAAAATTTTAACCTACAAGGATATGTTGATTCGGACTGGGCAGGCAGTGCTGCAGATAGGAAGAGCAAATATGGGTGTTGCTTCAGTATGGGATCAGGTGTGATCTCTTGGTTTAGCAGGAATAAATCCTGCGTAGCACTGAGTACAGCCGAAGCAGAGTATGTTGCAGCTTGTTTGGCTAGTTGTGAGGCTGTATGGCTCCTGAAGCTACTGTCTGAGTTATTTGATCTCCTGTTGGAGGCTACTGGTATCTTTTGTGACTACCAGAGTTGTGTGAAGCTGTTTGAGAACTTGGTGTTCCATGACAGGTTGAAGCACATTGAGATCAAATATCACTATATTAGGGATATGGTGCAGAGAGGAGCAGTGAAGCTCCTGTATGTTGCGACAGATGAGCAGGTTGCAGATGTGTTGACAAAACCACTAGCCAGAAAAGTTTGAGTACTTCAAAGAGAGGCTTGGTGTTCTTCAGATTGACGATACTTCGAGGAAGAAGTGATGGATACATTTGCAAGAGCTATTCCAAGCATGGTGAGAGGAGGATCCTTCCCATGGCTGTGGATGTAAGCGTTGGAATATGAGCATCAAGACGATGCTCCAGTTACTGCTCTGTATATGCATCGTGTTGGATGCTTGGTATGATCGGTTGGATCATGTATATGTATATGCATCATGTTGGATGCTTGTTATGATCAGTTGGATCTTGTATATGTATATGCATAATGTTGGATGCTTGGACCATGTATTTGTATATGTATCAAGTGGATACGTTGTATGATTAGGTAGATCATGTATGTTGATATATATTAGGTGGATACATTGTATGATCAGGTGGATCATGTATCTGTGTATATATCAGGTGGATCATGTATGATGATATGTATCAGGTAGATACTTGGTATGCATCAGGTGGATGCATTGTATGATCAGGATGATCATAGATGACGAGCTTCAGGATGTTGCTCCAGATGACATGCATCGGGACGATGCAGTGATGATGACCAAGTTGATCATGTGATGATGTACATTAGGATGATGTATGGTGAGTATCAGGTTGATACTCTATGGCTGTGGACAAGTTGTGTAGATGAGCATATAAGTAGACCTGGGATATCCGACAGGTAGAGCTATGTGCTCATAACAGCCTGGGATGTTCTTTCGAGGCATTGCTCTAGGAGGAGATATAGGTAGACGTGGGAGATCCGATAGGTAGAGATGTGTGCTCGTAACAGCTTGGGATTCTCTTTCGAGGAATTGTCCTATGGAATGTAAGTAGACCTGGGAGATCCGATAGGTTGGGCTGTGTTCCTGTAATAAGTCTTGGGATTCTCTTTCGAGGCATTTCCATGACCACATGTAAGTAGACCCGGGAGATCCGATAGGTTGGGCTGTGTGGCCGTAATAAGTCCTGGGATTCTCTTTTGAGGCATTGTGGTAGGGGTCACATGTAATAAGTCCTGGAGATCTGGACAGGATGAAAAAGGCCTCAGATGCTCTTTAGATATCTTGCTTAGCAAGACACTCTTTTAAGGTTTTGTGACAGTCACATGTAAGTGGACCTGGGAGATCTTGCTGGGAGGTTGTGCTTCGACACATAAATGGTTTTGAGATACTCTTTCAAGGCATTGTGACGCACGTAATAAGTCATGAGGATTCCACAGTATGGCCAGTGATGATGAAGACTTGCAGGTGGTGGGCCTACATCCAGTATGGAAAAGGACTGGCTCTGTAGAACTTCCTATGACAAGTAGATCGGATATTGATTGAGATAGTAGAAGCAGTGATGATGACGATGATTCGGTGATGATGATCCAGTGACGATGATCCAGAGAAGAAGACTTGTGCTAGTCGATCTGTGTCGAGAAATACCTTCCTAGTTAAGAGGGAGTGTTGATGTATATGTAACTTCGTAATGTATTTCACCCATGTATATTGTATTCCTATAGAGATGTTATTATTCCTCTATACGGAAGTGTTTGTATTCCTATAGAGATGTTATTATTCCTTTATACGGAAGTGTCGTCATTTATATTGTAAGTGTCGTAACTTATACTTGATGGGTTATTAGACCACCTTGATGGGGTCGGCCTTGTATGAGTCATGTGGGTAAAAGGGTTATTAGATCACCAAGTGTGGGGTCGGCCTGGATTAATGTAACCATGGGTTATTAGACTGAGTTAGACAAGTCGGCCCTGTTAGTTTATTGGGTAGGACAGGACAAGTATAAATAGAGATCGGGAGATCTCTATTTGATCATTTTCATTACTCACTCTTCCATCACTTGGAAAGTGGTGCACATGTGAGGAGGAGGACTATCTCTTGTATTTGGTTTGTATCATTTCTCTATCTATCTCTGAGGAAGTCGTGAGGTTTTTCACCTTCTTGGTTTTCCCCGGTGAAACTCTATGTCTCTTGTGTGCTTGCATTATTGTGTCTATGATTGATATGCTGTAGATATGTTGTACATGTTGTTCTCTCAGTTAAGATCCTAGATCAGATTGAAGTAAATTCTGAAAAACTAACAATGAGGTGGTGAACTGTGTCCTATCCAACCATTCCTGTCATGCTTCATCAAGCCATCTTGAGACTAGCAATGATAAGGAAAATAATGAACCTTCCTCATCAAATTGCTTAAACAAGGCATTAATCACCACATTGTTGCAACCCTTCTTATATTTGACTTCATAATCATAGCACAATGTCTTAGTGACCCATTTTTGTTGCTTGGGGGAGGAAAGACACTATTCCAAGAAATAATTGACACTATGATGGTTCATCTTGATTTGGGAATGTTATCCGATTAGATAAGGGCGCCATGTCTAAATTGCATGAAGTGTAGACATCATTTCTTTTTCATAGGTGGATTTTCCCAATTTTCTATCATAGATCTGTTGACTAATGAAGGCCAAGGGATGTACTTCTTGGGATAAGATGACTCCCAGTCCACTTCTAGAGGCATTGCATTCTAATACAAAGTTCTTAGTGAAATCCAACATGGCTAGCATAGGCATAGTAAACCTTGAGGGATGATAAAGCCTATTCCATTATTTCTTGCCAGGAAAAGGAATTCTTTTATAGAAATGCAGTCAGAGGAGATACAATCTTCCCCATAGTTCGTCACAAACTTACGGTAATAGCATGTAAGGCCAATGAATCATTTCAAGATATTGAGAGTGTTGAGTCATGACCAATTATTCATAGCTTCCACTTTCTTGGGATCCACTCGAACTCCATCCCGGCTCATAATATGGCCCAAGTATTCAAACTCACTAACCCCCAAAACAAACTTGGAACATTTCACAATAATTTTTGGTCTTGTAATAAGTCCAAAGTACGAGAAACATGTTGGAGGTGGATTTTCCAGGTGGGACTATAGATCAAGATATAATCGAAGAAATCCTATACAAAATGGTGGAGGAAGGGGCGGAAAATATTATTTATGAGACATTGAAAAGTGGATGGGGCATTGTTAAGGATGAAGGGAATGACCAAGAAGTTATAATGACCTTCATGAGTGCGAGCTGTTTTGGGTATATTCGCCTCTTTCATCCCGATTTGATGGTAGAATGAACGAAGGTCAAGTTTGGTGAAGAATTTGGCACCATGTAACTAGTCTAAGAGATAAACAGTTATATGAATATGAAATTTATCTTTGATGGTGATTTTGTTGAGATATCGAAAATTAGGACATATGCACCAATCACCTTCCTTTTTGAGGACCATAACCACATGCAAAGAATAAGGGATGGTATTAGGATGAATAACACCGGTGTATAACAATTCCTGAATGATCTTTTCAATTTCATTCTTCTAGGCAAAAGGGTGGTGGTAAGGATGGAAATTGGGGGGTTGGCTACCTAGAATTAAAAGAATAACATGATCATGTTCCCTATAAGATGGAGGTAAATCCTTGGGCGCTTCAAAAACTTGTTGGTACTTGGAGAGAACTTGTTTCAAGTTGGGATGAATATATGGGGGGGTGTTCAGACTTTATATAGCATTGAACTGAGCAATAATACCAGAGTGGTCCTTCTTCAAAAAAATTTCTATGCAGTGGGAAGATATAATTTCAGGTGAACCCATAGTAATTCCCTGAAGGTGATGGGTGTGACCGGCTTGGGTAGGAAAATAAAAAGTTTGCGGAAATACATGGTGACAAGACCTAAGGTCCTAAGCCATATAATCCCCAAAATGATATCACAACCCTCCATGTTAATAACAAACATATTAGATTTTAGATGGTAGTATCCCATTTTTAGTTTGGATTTCTCACATTGGCCACCACATTTCATGGTACCCCCATTGGCTACTAGGATTTGGAAATTGGAAATGGGGTAGATATTGTAATGAGTGTCCTCCACCACATGCCTATGGATGAAATTATGAGTGTTTTCAGTATCAATTAGCATGATGAATTTCTTGTGATTTATGTTGCCAATCATTTTCAACACTTGAGGAGTGCAAATACCGGATAAAGCATGAAGGGGAATTTTTGGTTGTTCTTCGAGAATTGGCATATTGGGAGCATATTCAAGAGGTAGCATTTGGTTGTCACCTTCCATTTTCAGTAGAGGTTCTATGTGTTGGATTCCAGGACCTTAGGGGGGTTGTCTTCGATTGAGTATATTTTATGTTCTTTACATTTTTTCATCACAATTATAACAAAGGCCAAGGCACTGATGCTCAACCATGGCGTTCAGGGTGAGAATATGGATGCGGAAAGGTGGGGTGGGGAGTTTCTAGGAGGGGGATCCATGAGAGGTATAATGCGAGTGGAAAAGGAAGAGAGCTTGGTTTGGGCATTGAGGACCAATTCAGCTTCACGAGCTCTATCACAAGCTTCCAACCAAATGGAGGGTCATTGCATGAGGACATGCACACGAATTGCCTCCTTGAGGCCATTGATGTAACATTCTAAAAAAAAGAATCAAAGAGGCTTTTGGTGTGGATGGGAAATCACTCAAATAATGTTATGTAGTCTAGAACCATGCCTATTTGATGCAATTTAGTCGATCAACCTAAATAATGTTTGTCATAGTCAAATCACTCATGAAGGATCTTCACAAATGGGCTCCAAGGGACATAACATTGATAAGAATTTTTGTACCATTGCCACCACTACTAACATTGATAATCTAAATATAAGACCCCAATTTTCATCTTTTGGAGATCATATTTAATGCCAGGAGTGAAAAGTAATGTTACATTTGAGTCACCCAACCTGATGGGTCAGAGCCATCAAATGTGAACATGTCAATATTTGGAAAACAATGCCATGGGGTTTTATTTTCAAAGGAGTGAGGCTGGTGTCTTGGGAATAAAGAGTGAGATCCATGGTCTTCAGTGGCCACAACTTCATGATTGGAGGTGTCCCAGGGGGAAACATATCTACAACGTTGGGAAATAATAGTTAGCAGGAAATGGTTTTTGGAGTGCTTATTTTCCCGTTCAGGAATTCATTAGGTGAGTTGGAACACATCCTTGGTGATTTGGCCCACCTCAGAGGCGAGGGTTGGAAGGTCAAGAGGCTGAGTGGAAGGTTTCAAATTGGGTTGTGGGGAACGATTTTGGTTGGTATTCTCCCTGTTGGTGGCAGGTGCATATCATGGGAACATAAAAGTAGGAAGTACAAAAGGAGATGGGTAGGGGATACCAAAACAAGGTTGTGGGAAATATATATCAAAACGATCAATATGAAGCAAGGAGCTTGTGGAGGTAGGTCACAAATAAGGGTTTTGGGGACTCCTATTTTTTTATGAAATATTTATCGAAATGATCAGTGATATGCAATGATTCCAATGAGGTAGGTCACAAATAAGGTACTTCTAAATCCTCCGTACTTTTACATTGGGGAGAGAATTTTACTGCATTGATAAAATTTCCAAATTATTGTTATACTTAAAGATGTAGGGATTTTGCACAACCTTCCCCAATGAACTTGTTTGTTGCTGAGAAAGAATGAAGAAATATCAAAAATATTTTGCAAAGAGAAAGGTTTCCAGGTTTTCCATGGTTTTGAAGTCAAAGGATTGATATGCGCTATAGTTCTCTTATATACTTCCAGGGTCCAATCGTAGTACTCCGCCCAATCTCTTAGGGCACTAACTAAGGAGGATCAATTGTTCCCTTAGTCATACTACACAACTAGGAAAGTACGTGAGAGTATCTTCCTGAGTGTTGTTCTTGGTGCTACTATAGGAACAAAATGGCTACAAGATATTTTTAGGTGACCTATATGACTTCCGATATACTTGAGGGCATGTGGAAGTGATTCTGTGTGTAGGTGTTATCTAATGTGGTATACTCGAAGGGGTACCAACATGAGTTAAAATGGTGTCCAACAATTGCACCAAATGAGGTTTCAACATGACTAAGTACTAATTGTATTCGTTGTGTCTATCGCTCCTTAGCTGTAGGTTATCCACTGAATGAAAGACCTCTACGGTTATTTTTAGATGCTAGAACATGTCTGTAGCCTAAACAAAATATCTCAATTCTTGGAGGCATGTTGTCTTAGAATCATGTCTTTGATACCACTTGTGGTGTTCCTTACCCTTCTAACTTGAGAATCACACAATATATAACAAGATTAGCATGCAATAAAACCATAAATAAGTAACAAAGAACCAAAAATATGAGACAATAATAGCAAAATATGGAAAAAAATATTTGTTATTATGTAAATAGTGTTCATAGACCTCTTATGGTAGGGTGGCCATTCACTTGAGTAGAGTTTTGTTATAATTTTCTTGACAAAACACTTCATAGCCTTGAAGCCTCTTTAAATAGGCTTCAAGTGTCCAAAACCCTAACTACTTGACATGGTCAAAATACAATTTCCTAATGGGTCTTAATTAATAAAGAGATCCTTTTTACATTGATTGTTGATCACTAACTTATTTGACCTTATTACAAATCTATGGCCTTATACTATGCATGATTAATTCTTAGAGTAAGGCGAGTTAGGGTAGGACCCTAACACCTTGAACTAGATAACACCTCCCAATGATTGGGAAATATTCAGTCTAGTGCTTACAATGATGAACATGAGGCTCCCTACTACCGATGAATATGGTATATGATAGATGCTTGTATTATCTACTTATGTGCTAAGACACCATTTGAAAGACAACTTACAGTGTGTAGGAAGTGGGGTGCTAAATTGTTTTGCATTCAACATATTGAAGCGTTTCATAATCTTTTCTATATATGAATTTTGACTTAATAGATATTCGTACATGTTCTATTATTTGATTTGTTTCTCCTCTATGCTTCATTTCAAATGTCCTAGCAAATTGAGCTTTAAGATCAATAATTTTCTTCATATTGGGACTTGGAACCTGTTATAGACATAAAAATATAGGAACAATAGTAAAACTACAAAATAATAATAAAACAAAGTTAAATAATAAATACAAAGAATACTAAATGAATATTAGAATATAAATTAAGAAATGCTTTTATTAAAAAGACATAACATTTCATAAAAGGACACCTAGGAACCCTTTATGGAATATATATATGTGGGCCCTCATTTGTAACAAGCATAATCTATTATTCATCTACCATATATATATATATCAAAATATTTGTTTATTTTTAGATTTATCGAGCAACTAAATGAGTTTTCTACTTCATTATATCAGAGTGTGAAATTCTTTTTTACCAACCCTGGTGAAAATTTATGAACTAATAAAATATTTTATAGGCTTGGTAAATATTTTTTTCTAGACCTGGTAAAATATTTTTACCAACCTGCTAAATTATTTTACTAGTCTCAATAAATAATTGTTTTACCAAACCTAGTAATTGTTTTTTACCACCCAGTAAAAGCTTTTTTACAAGTCCAAGTAAAAAAAATATTTATCAGACGTGCAGTTGAAATTCACCCAAATTTGGGTTGGATAATAACCCTCCTATAACAAGGAAATTTTTTGATCAAATGGATAAATTAGAAAGAGAACGTGAATGGGATTCTAAGGAATTTGAGAAAATAAAATCGAGATTAGATTAGATCCAAATAGAGCTAAGAGGAGAAAATGAAAATAAAAACACCAAGATAAATGAAGAAATAATGAAGAGTGTCAGAAATGAGGTTGCTATCAATGCCTATAGGGAGATGGATAAGTTGAAAAAATATTTAACATTGAAAATTGACACAAAAATAGAAGACAAGATTGAGAAAATTTTGGAGTTCCTTAAAAATAGAAAATCCATTGCCAATTCTCCAAATCAGTATCAAACACACCCAATTCAACAAGCGAAAATAAATCTCAATAGAGTTCTCCTAGAGTAGAAATTCTAAAAAATAGCATGGATCCCAATCACTTATCACTCCTTAATCTCAACTGGTCGCAACCTGTTTCAATGCAACCAGTGAATGGATATCCAGTGAAGTTCAAATTGGAGTTATCGAAGTTCCAAGGTGAGATAAAACAAAGTGTAACCTAGATTAATACAACGAAATAATAGTTTTGCATGCATACATAAAGTCCAATCCGACGACAAAAAAGATAAAATATGCCTCAATGCAACTTGAAGGACATGTATATAATTGGTATATTTGGTGGAAATATACCTCTAAGGTGTGATTCTATAGCTAGGACACATTAAAAAATGACTTCTTTAAAATATTCCAAGATATAACCAAGAAGGAATTTTTTTGCAAGAATCACTAGACTAGAGTAAAAGGGTGAAGTGGATGAGTACACTTACAAATGGGAAGCCTTAGCAACAAGAGTACTGTATTTAATAGACAATCAATGACTCCAGACTTATGTGCATGGGATAAAACCATGGCATAAAAGGTGAGTTAGAATTGCACAATATCTTAACCTTGGATAAGGCTAGGCGTAATGTAAAAGTTTCCGAAGAAAATTTTAAGAGGCCATCACAAAAAAAAATTAACAAGGTTTATTCAAGGTGGAAGGAGGGCGAATGTAGATATTGTGGAGACAAGTGATCAATAGGTCACAAATGCAACAGTAAAAAAACATATAGGTATGAAGTTGACAGTGAATCAGATACTCCTAGTAGAAACTATAATGATGAAGTAAAAAGGAAGGAAAAAAATTGTCATAGGTGAAGTAAGAAGTGGATTCTAGGACATAAATGTGCATCGAATCACTTATATAATTACAAAATTATAGATGTGAAATAAGTAGAGGTTGTTGTTGAAGAATTAATGTTAGACTCTGCCAATGGAGAAAAATTCCTAAAAGTATCATTGGAAACAATCACATGCACTCAATTGACTAGGAAGAAAGAAGTGCAACCATCTACAGTAAGATATATTCACCTCATTTAAAGAACAATGGAAATTTCCATAACATTCAGGATGAAAATCCCATGATATCACTTGCAACAATTACAAGAAAAGAAAAACCACAGACTTTAAAACTCAAGGGGAGCATAAAAAATAAAAATATTATTGTGCTCATAGATTCAAGAAGCACTCACAATTTTGTGGATATAAATGTTGCAAAATAGTTGGACCTTTTTGTATACCCTTTGAAGAATTTCATTGTTACAGTCGCTAATGGTCAACATGTTAAAATAATAAGAAGGTTCCATAAAATATTTGTACAAATACAAGATTTGCAATTACAAATTGGATGTTATGCCCTACCACTCAGTGGCGTGGACATGGTATTGGGAGAAGAATTGTTAATGTGATTGGGAACCTATGCCAGTGACAAAACTCTACGAACAATTCATGGAATTTTGATGGCAAGGTAATGGATACATGTTATATGGATCAAGAAGCCTACAATAGCCTCTCAAGAAACACACAAATCAAGAACTTCATAAGTATGAAACCATGATCCATGATCAAGATGAATCAACACCGTGAAATTTTTGGGTTAATGTTTACTCGATCATAGAGCAAGTTAACCAAAATTGGTTATTGTTGTTATAGATCCATGGTATTTGGAGATTTTCCCATGGTTTTCTTGTGATCAAATCCTATAAAGAGGCTGGTCGTACTCCATTGTAAAATGTCTATAACTTACTGATGGTTAAGGGTACCCATGGTGGTAGAGCCATGCTTGGCCATGCCTTGGATAAATTTCACAAAGGGGCATAATGCAGATCTTCTGCTGGTTTTTTCATATTAAGGGTTTCCAAGATAAATTCATGGTATCTATCATGTGCATGATTTTATGGTTTGATTTACTATTCTATATTTTTGTTGTGCATAACTAATGTTTTTTGCATCTTGGAGCTAACATAATATGCTATCAAACCTTGATAGGAACTCACTCTCCAACAATAGATATCTGATCAAGTTCGGGTTCCTAGATATACATGGTAGAATGTAGATTGATTCATTGTTATATGAGATCGGTTGAAGAAAGTTTTTTAGTTTCCTAGATTTACATGGAGGAGTGTGAATCAATGTGGGAAGATCTATCATGGCGTGATGGGTTAACTTGATTAGAAAAAAAAGTACTATATCTAAGGTTTGCTAAAGAAACATGGAGTGTAGGTATATAGATCTGTTTTCCAGTAGATTGGAGCATGTATGATTCTCGCTATTCTCATTTTGAGAGGATGGATTCAAAGCTAAGAATAAATATGCAGTTTGGTCTATGCCATGTTTTTAGCCATTGAAATGTGGCGTGAAGGAGGCACTTTGAAAATAAAAATAAGAAAATGGACCATGATATGCATGATCCAGTTTGAGGTCACATGGGATGCTTTAGAATGTTCAAATATGAAGGGAGAGATCCATGGTCGAATTATTTGAAGTCGATAATGGCCATGGATGGTCGAATTGGTGTAGTTATTGAAGTGGTCGGAGTCGTGGTTTTTCTGCTTGGTAAATTAAACAATTAAATTCGACCCGTCAAATCGATGAGGGTCATTACCTATGTGGATGAGTTGGCCATATTTGTGTCAATAGATTGTTGACAGATAAAATAGTGGTTGATGGAACACAGATCTAATTAGGGTCTATGGGAATGCAGATCGATCGATGGTCAATAGATCAACAAATGGTCGACAACAAAGTGATCGACTAGGTAATCGACGGGAGAAACTAGTCAACTGAGCATATGGTCAATTGGGTCGAATAAGGATATGGTCAATATGGGTTGGCTGAGGATATGGTCTATTAGAATATTGAGAATATGATAAATTCATACAACAATACAAAACATGCATTACATGAAATGATATACCCTTCTATCATAATAATCAACAAATAACATGAACATGATTAAAATGGAGATAAGAGATTAAACAAGAGAACACCAGATATATGTGGTAAAACCCCAAATTGGGAAACATCCACGGGAAGGTTGAAATCTTCTTAATCATCAATAATATCCAATATTACAATAGAGATCTCACACATGAGCATCACATCCCACTCCATAATCACATTACATGACACATCCTTGTGTTCATATGTGAATTCTTAATTTCTTAATTATTTAACAATGACTCATCACCTCATTATATACCAAGAGGTAATAGAGGAATTACATCCCATAACACATGTGGGATAAATGTAATTTCACCTCTTTATATAATAAAAGGTAATAAGAGTAAATTATTACATAATATGTGTGGGATAACTATTTTACATAAGATTGGGAATTATTACCTTCCAAATACATTCAGTCATCCTTACATATTCCAACACTCCCCTTTAATGATGACTGGGAGATATGATACAAAAAAGGAGGAAGATGGCATTACATATCATCCCCCTTAATGATAAATTCTAGAATGTCCATAAGCTACGAATAAAAACACAGTTCGCCTCATGGAGTAGATGAAAATAACAACCGCTTCTCACTAAACCATGGAATTGAACATGAACCAAGTTGCATGATGAATTCTACCACAACAGTGTAAGGCCAATACAATAGAACACGTGGAAACAAGCTCCAACTGCAAATTCCTAGAACATGTGGCAAGAGATCCAACGACAAATTGCCTAGATCTAAAGGAGAAGCCATAGTGGCTACTAGGTCCAAGTGCAAAATTTCTTGAACACCGCAACAATCATCACAACTAGAAATCAAGTGATATTTGAAAGATGCAATAAAACTTTGCAATATACCTCATCACAAATATAATACCCCAATAGTCTGCCATCGAATATGATATCGTGCAGATAATCATCACGAAGTTAACAATAGGAGATGGTGCTTCATTACAGTATATATGGAATATAGTGATTGAGGTTACATTACATTCCCCTTGAAGGACAACTTCAAACATCCAAGATAAATAAGAAAATAGGATCACACTTTGCTTCCAAGGATAAGCTAATCAACTCGGAATAATGTTGAATGAACAACGATAATGAAAGCATATGCTTAAGATTTGAAGGGATTCCAGAACCAAGATGCCCCATAACTCTTCACAAATACACATGATGTGAAGTACACTGAAAGCTCATCTGCACAAAGAACTTCCAAGAGTAAAGCATAAACAAGATAAGCCCAAGACATGATATATGAAATGATAATACGAGATTGCTTAAGACCATATAAATATTGAGTAAAATATGATCGAAATAAACATGACATGATATAAGAATGTAGATCAAAATATTTAACATGATTAACATATAACAAATTAGGATCAAATCACGATATCACTTACAAAAAAAATGAAATGATTAGTCATTAAGCATGGGTTAATTTATTGTTTTCATATTAACATGCAAGAGATGAATGCCTTGAAAATGTCAATGCTTCCATATAAGAATGCTAGAGACAATCAACATAGGAACTAGATACAATCTCTGCAATACATGATAAAGAAACTAAACCCTATTAAGTAAGGATAAGCCATTACAATATAAGACATGATATCACATAGATTCAAAGATTGATTTTACTCAAGAAAATAGCAAGAGAAAATATGATCACATATTATAAGATATCACATAAATGGAAAAATATTGCCATTAAGCACTTGTTAGAATAGTGAGAATTAGATGGTTTCTTGTTGTTATCATGAAAAATATAGAGATGCATGCTCCTAAAATGTAAAAAAAAATCATCAACCACACACGTAGGTTAGTGATAAATTAATAGGAACAAGCTCCAACAACATGATAAAAGAAGCTACACTCTAATGCGAAATAAACAAGAAGCTAATGGCCAAATGCATATACAAGATGTCCAAATTAGTTAAATTAAACACTAAAAAATTGGATTTAAAAAAATGAACATCTAAATATGAAAGAACATGATGAGCAAGATATGATACCATGTGAAACATATTCCACACAAGAAGGTTAGATACAAGTAAAACATGAACAAAACAACCTCTGTAACCATGATGAATAAGAACAAAAACCCTAATGAAAAGAGATCAAGAAGCTCATGACAAGAATTTCAATATAAGAGATGACTAAAAATTGAAATTTCTCACCAAAATTGAATCCTAACAGCTGCTAAAAGACGAATTTGTAACTCTACAACAGAAAATTGAAAGCAAAAAAATGAAAAATTTAAAATGACCATAACTTGGTCAATATTTCCTAGAATTTCTATTCTAACCTGTTTTCAGAACTGGAAAATCCATTCTGCATCCACCTTCCGTGAACAGAACAAAAAATTGGGCAATCTGTTAAAAGAATTTCGCTATGTAGTCTGCGTGGCCATCACCAAACAAACTGGAAAATAACTGATTTTGAAATAGTGATATCTCCACCGTCCAGGATCCAAACAAGATGAATTATTTTTTGAAATTGAATATTTTTACGAGAGGAACTCAAATCTGTAATTTGTTTCTTCAAAATATGCACAGAAAGTGTGAAAAAATGATCTGAAATTCACCACCCAATTTTACCTTAGACACTTCTCCACAAGGGTTAGGATTTGAAAGAAAAAATTCATATATGTAGTATAAATCCCAGATATGAAAAACTACCACTTGGGTATTGTAGATTGGGTCACAAAACTACAAAATATGAAGAGCCCAAATGAAATCATGAGAAAATGTTGCTTAAAAAAAACAAAATCTAAGATTTTTACTAAAGAAGGTAGAATGCAGCAATTTGCTCTGATACCATGTTAAAATATTGAGAATATGATAAAGTCATACAACCATACAAAACATGCATAGCATGCGATGATCTAGCCTTCTATCATACTAAGCAACAAATAACATGAACATGAATAAAATGAAGATAAGATAATAGAAAAGAGAACACCATATATACGTGGTAAAATCCAAAATGGGGAAACATCCACGTGAATGTTTAAATATTATTAATCATCAATAATATTCAATATTACAATAGAGCTCCCACACATGAGCATCATATCCCACTCCATAATCACATTACATGCCACATCCTTGTGTTCATATGTGAATTCTTGAATTCTTTATTAATTTACATTGACTCCTCACATCATTATATACCAAGAGGTAATAGAGAAATTACATCTCATAACACATGTGGGATAAATGTAATTTCACCTCTTTATATAATAAAAAGCAATAAGGGTAAATTATTACAAATTACATGTGGGATAACTCTTTTACATAAGATTGGACATTATTACATTTCAAATACATTTAATCATCATTACATATTCCAACATGGTCGATGGGGTCAACTAAGTATTGTAGATCGACTAAGGTTAAATATATGCTTCAACAACAAGATACTTGAGGTCAATATCAAGTGAGGAGTCACAAAAGGTAAACTGGGTGGACAAGATTAGGTCGATTGGACAGTCCCAATTAAGAACGAATGGGTAGTCAACTGGTCAATTGTTTCACTACATAATAGAGTCATTTTGGTTTTGGAGGGACGTCTGTGTTACTGAGTGTTAGAATATGCTGAAAACTATTGTGATTCATGATGTATAATTTGAAGATGTGATCGAGGAGGATGTGCTAGTGGAAACCAAGGAAATAATTGGAGCAACATGAAGACATATCGACTATAGTAGATGGTGGAGTCTATAGTCGATTGCACAAAGAAAAATCAACCGGAGCAAACGATGAAGTCTGTAGTTGACTGTGTAGAGAGATTGACCATAGTAGGTGGTGAACTCTATGGTCAACTATGCATATAGGCCGACTAGATAGTTGAATGAGCAACACAATTTGAGTACTCAGTTCAAGAGTGCTTGGTTATTATTGTATGAGTAAGTAGATTCCTAGGTAGACATTTTTGTAAAGCAATGTTTCATTAATGGAGTTGTAATCGCTATAAATGGGCATATGATTGTAAGACCAATAAAGGCATGCATACCCCCGTGTTAAATTGTACAGGGAGGGAAGCATGTAATATTCTCTGTAGATAAAATTGAGGTCGGGGGGGAGGTGTTGTTCCCAAGTCAATTTTAAGGGGGGGAATGTTGGTTTAATCTTGACTAGGTCATAGAGCAAGTTAACCGAAATTGTTTATTGTTGTTATATATCCATGGTATTGGGAGATCTTCCCATGGTATTCCCGTGATCAAATCCTATAGAGAGGCTGATCGTACTCCATTGTAAAAATTATAGAACTCACACATGGTCGAGGGTACCTGTGGTGATATAGAAGGGAAATTTTATAGATATACAAAGATAGGAATAATAATAAAACTACAAAATAATAATAAAATAAAAGTTAAATAATAAATAAAAAAATACTAAATGAATTTTTAAATATAAATTAAGAAAATGCTCTTATTAAAAAGACATAACTTTTCATAAAAGGACACCTAGGAACCCTTTATGGAATATATGTGTGTGTGTGTGTCCAACTCATTTGTAACAAGCATTATCTATTGTTCATCTACCACATATATATTTTATTATTTTCATATTTATTGATCAAGTAAATGATTTTTTCTCCACAACCAACATATCATCAACATACAACAACAAGATAATAAAACCACCATCATCAAACCTCTTATAATATGCACAATGGTAAGCTTCACTTCTACTGAAATCTTGGATCTTGATGAATGTGTCAATTTTTTTGTACCACATCCTTGGCATCTATTTCAATCCATATAGAGATTTATTGAGTCTTCAAACCAAATTCCCTTTTCCTCTTTCTTTATTGGCCGCAAGCTGATCCATATAAACTTCTTCCTCGAGATCACCATGCCGTGAAACTATCTATTACATCCAATTTATCCAACTCTAAATCTCATGCTACTACAAGTACAAGTAATTGTTTTTACAATAATTAGCTTCACAACTAAAGATAATATTTCATTAAAATCTATACGTAACTTCTACACAACCTTTTTCCACCAAGTGGCCTTCATAATGTTCTAGAAACCCATCATTGTTCTTCTTTACATTGTACACCCACTTGTTTCCAATAACCTTTTTTTCCTATTGGGAGATACATAAGTTCCCATGTTTAATTCATGTGTAGTGCTTTCATTTCTTTGTCCACAGATTTCCTCCATTTATCTATTTCTTAGATTCTCTAGCTACATGAAATGAATTGGTTTCATCATAATTAATTAGCAAAGCAAAACAAGATTGAAAATTAGGAGAATACCTTTCTGTACATCTATTAGGGCGTGTAGATATTCTAAGTTCTGGTTGTTGGACTTGTTTTTCTTCATGTTGATTAGAAGCTTCATTTTCATTTTCATATTCACTCATTTCTACTTCAACATGTACAATCTCATGTGGTTGTTGTACCTCCTTCCTTTGGATGGATTTTTTATTAAAATTACATCCTAGCTAACAATTACAATGTGGTTAGTAGGATCCCATAGTCTATATCCCTTCACTACATTATTATAACTAATAGAAACACATTTCCTTAACTTTGGGTCAATCTTGGACCTTTTTGCTTTGGGAAGATGGGAAAATGCATCACAATGAAATATATGCAAACGAGAATAATCAATTGGCTTACCACACCAAACCTCCTCTAGAATCTTTCCATCCAATGTAGTTGTAGGTGAGTGTAGGAACCCCCATTCCGGTTTCCTCAAAAAGACTTCCACGGAATTGGAAAATATAAATAATTAATTTTATAACTTCCAGTACGATTTTTTTCAGAAGAAGATATCGAATCCACAGATCTAGTTCTATCTATTGTAGTACATGAATGCCAATAAAGAAAACTATATACCCAGATTTATTCATTCCACCACAAGAGTTAGCAAAATAAATAAAATAAATACTTCAAACCTGTTTTCGACGGTTGGTCCAGCGAATCGATGGAGTCCTCGAAGTGGTTTCCGCACGGTCCAATCCAATCTCCTGACGAAGTACCGAGTGACCCCTCGGTTGACCTCCCTACCGTATCGGGGTTATTCTTCTTCACCCCGAACCGCCGAGCTAATGGGGTCGTAAGAACACACACGCTAGCCTCTTGAAAGGATCTCCCAATCCCCGTTCCGTCTAATCCCAACTCCAAGGATCATAACATAATCTGAGATTATGATGACCATCCAGCATTAGGGAGCAAGAGATGTGCGTCTCTCCTTCTCCTCCCTCATTATATAGCGAAAGACTGTGTTCCATGTGTCTATCCATGCACATATTTGATTTAATTTAATATTTTAATTTTCAAAATTCTCAAATACATGTGTCTTCTTAATGTCTTTAATGTTCACCTAAATCCCTAGATCAGTGGGAGTTAGGTGTAGAAGAGTTCTACTTCTCTTTTTGTTCTCATTTAGTTTACTTAACAATCTTTTAGTTAGACTTATTGCTTTCTACTTTTCTTTCTTTTCCGAATATTAAGATTGAATTAAAAGATGATTCTTTTTACTAAAAGTATAATCTATTTTAAATTTCCTTTTTATAAAATAATTTAAAAGAATAATAAAATTAATTAAAGTAAAATATTTGAATAATAATAAAAGAAAAACAATTCTTTTATTAATGACCTAATTCAATTCTTTCTCAAAATAATGAAGTCAATTAAATAGAATCTTTGATAGAATGATTTAAAATAATAAAATCCATAAAATTAAAATCTTTGAATAAAAAATAATTCTCTTATTATTAATCTTTTTCAATCAGCATAATTAATCAAATTTAATGTTGAATAAAATCAATCTCTTCAATTTTTTTTCAAGTTAATAAAATCAATTAAAATGAATAACTCAAATTAATGAAATCAACTAAAAATAAAATCTTGAATAGAATTATTCAAATTAATAAAATATAACAAAATGAAATAAAGTATTTCTTAAATCTTATGTGAAATTTTCATTTATACCATTGATTAATTTTCTTCCTCTCGTTCTTGTCTAGGTACCTCTTCGGCGGGCCCTTCTGACAGTTTCATTTCTTTCTTCTTATGGGGAGTACTGCGTAGTGACCGAGAACCGTTACCGCGATCTCTCAACTACGCTCCTTGGAGACTAAGGGATGTTGAGGGATAAGGATCTCCTTATTGCGGGCCCCTCAACTCATCGTACGCGACCAAATCATTATGGCCTTGCCCGTACGGCATACGCTTCCCCAAGTGAGCTGAAACGGCTTCACCCGTGCGTGAATTGCTACTCCAGGGTCGACAGTTAGTCGTCGTACCCCTATGTGTTCTTTTCGTTCTTACGACCCCTATAATTCCATTGTGGGTCAGTCAGTAAATCATCTTACGTGCCGCTGCACACACACACACTCAAGTGCACATTAGACTCGCTGCACTATGAAATATTTCATCATCCATCATAATATCTCAGTCAGTCGAGCATATATTTCATTCATCCTTTTCTCTCAATCAGTAAATCATATCTATCATTCATCATTCTATCCCAATTAGTCGATCATATGTAACATTCAGTCATCCTATCTCAATCAGTTGAGCATATCTAATATTTAGTCATTCTATCTCAATCAGTTGAGTATATCTAGCATTCAGTCATTCTATCTCAATGAGTCGAGCATATCTAACATTAAGTCATTCTATCTCAATTAGTCGAGCATTCATTTATTAAGTAAAGTAATAGTTTCTATAACTGTCGTTCAAGCATTTTCAAAGTAAATTCAAATGGTTCGTGTTTTACTTAACTGGTTTATTTCAAAACTAGTACCTCATTAGTCTAAATAGTTAAGGTTTCGAGGCGGGCATTACAGTGAGCTATTTATAATATAAGCAGTTGTATTTACCAACCTCTACTTATAATCCATTATCCAACCTAGAAGTGTTGAGCATTCTTATTGTACTTTCCATGATTGTGTGATTAATATACTTAGCCACACCATTTTGTTGTGGAGTATATGGAGCAATATTCTAAGGTTACGGTTCTTTCTACATAATTTTTTTATTAAATTCCTTGTAGAAATACTCTCCTCCATTATCCAATCTAAGACAAAACATACTTTCCCAATTTTTTCTCCACTCGTGCCTTGGAGTCCTTAAAATTCTCAAAGGCTTCTGACTTGATTTTTCGAACATACACCCACACTCTTCTAGAATAATCATCTATAAAATTTCTGAAATATCTAGAACCATTTATAGAAAGAGCGGGGATTGGTACAAATATATGAGAATGAATAATTTGCAAAATATTGGGATTTTACTAGAGCTCGCAATAAACCAAACTCTCTTATGTTTACCATAAACTTAGTGCTCACACAAGTCTAAATTACAAGACTTAATCCCTAAAAGAATACCTTGTTCATGCAGAATTTTCAAACCTTTTTCATTCATATGTCCAAGTCGTTGATTCCATAACATCACTACATTCATAACATTCCTTGAGTTCATTGCCACTGCATGCTTTGTCACTGTATCACTGCACAAATGATACAAGGTCCCATATGATTCCCCTTTTTCTAACAATAGTGTCCCTTTGGTAATATTTAAATGATTATCACCAAAGGTATTAGAATACCCCTGTTTATTCATCATCTTAATTGAGAGAAAATTCTTCCAAGGATCTAGTACATGTCATACATCACATGGCTTCCTTTCTCTCCCATCATCCAAATTGATTCTAATATCTCCTCTTTCCACAATTTCTAGAGGATGATCATCACCCAAGTAAACCATCCCACCACTTTAGGGATTATATTTCACAAACGAGTCTGTATGTGGAGACATGTGGAAAGATGCAACTAAGTCCAAAACCTAAGAATATAAAAAGTGATCTACTATTACAGAGACATAAAGCCTCACAGGTTGTCATTTATTCTGAATTTGTTGTGTTAACCTCAAATGATGGTTGATTTTTTTTTTCATCCTCACTTTCCTTCTTCATATGCTAACAACCCTTCCTTGAGTGCCCTTATTTCCCATAGTTACAACACTTCCCTTTCAACTTGCATCCTTTGGACTTAGATATGGACTATGATATACCATGTTGACCTTCACTAAATGAGCGTCTCACAAATAGGGATTCATTTGTAAATGGTTTCAGAGATGCTTTTCACCTCAACTCTTCTCCCAATAAAGAGGCTACCATATCATCAAATTTCATGGTTCTTGATTATGAGTTAGTGATGGTCATCTCCAAATGATGCCAAGTACCTAGGAGGGAACATAGTAATTTTTTTTCTTTGATCTCATCCTACACCTTTACACCAATTGAGACCAATACACTAATTAGGTTATTAAACTCTTTTGGATGATCTTCCTTCGTTAAACCCTCCTTCATCCTCAGATGATAAAGTTAATTTTTTAGGAAAACCTTATTTGTTTTCGAGTCAATCTCATACAACTTATCAAGTCGCTCCTAAAGGGATTCCACCATGTTCTCTTTAGAAACATTGAACAAGATAAAGTCTTATAGGAAAACATGAATTGTAGAAACCACCTTATTGTCCAACTTTATCCACTCCTCATTTGTCATGCCACTTAGTTTTTACACAACCCCTTTCAAGGCTATGGATTGGTCATTTTGAACCAACAAAGTCTCCACCTTCATCTTCCATATGGAAAAATTCTTGCCATCAAACTTCTAACTCTCGAACTTGGTTAAACCTTCTGTCATTATTGTATCTCCCACTTACATAAAACCATATTACTATGAGTTTTTCATGTTATGATACTAGATGCTATAAAAAAAAATCAAACAACAATAAAATAGAACTTGAGATTTATGTGGAAACCTTGTTGCGCACAGGTAAATCTAAGAGGCAATGGAAACTTTAATATTTTATTATTACTCAACAAAAAGCTTACAATGCTTTCTTCTCTTATGATACAATGTTAGGGGTCACTTCTCTTTCATTGCTTACATATGAGGGTTCCAAAAGGAACTGAAATACACTAGAATGATCTAGAAAGTTTTGCATTGGGGGAATCCACCCTCACACCCTTGGGTAGGGGGGCCTTGGTCTCCCCACCCCCACCCCCTCCGCGACATGCCCAATATATACAAATCACTCAAGGAGATAGACATGTACCAATATAGAGGGAAAATTCAAAGATATGAATATTAAATTCACCTCCTAACATTTTTATGAGGGGAATGTGATGGTTGTATGAGCTATCCAACTAGTTCAAAGCATGTGGGGCATAGTATGCATAAACATGGGTGATTGGGAAAGAGTACAAAATAAATAGTAAGTCATAAGTGTGCAACGTTTGGATATTTTAACAATCTTCTTAGTGGAGGTTGTGTTTCCGCAACAAAAAGAGGTAGTTGCAGTAGAAGTAGAGACTTATATCAAATTCACATTAGAAGGAAACACGATTGATAGTGGTATCCAAGAGAAATTGTTTACAAAGTTGGGAAAAAATGCTTTCTTCAAAGGAAACTTTAATGGACAATGAGCAATTGCACAAGTAGTCTGACAATGATACTGGAGTGGTTTAGAAACTAATTGTGGATGGATGCATAAGTATGAACAACATGTTTGGCTGGCATTAAGTTCTTGAGGATGTTTTTGGGGATGATAACGAATTTTATTAGGGGAGGATGCAAGGCCCATGCCTTAAAAGGTTTCGAGTGATTAATCTAACAATTAGAGAACTTATGTATTATATAATATATATGTAAGAACTATATATTATTATTATATAGTTATTATATATTATTATTGTATTTCCATTAGTAACACAATATTATTTTTATGACATCTATTATCATTTATTGCGTGCACACAAGAATTTAAGCATTCCATTATTATCTATAACTATCAATTTGTAATTCTATATTAACCTAGATTATATGGTAGTCTGATGTGTTATAGATTATTGTGGTGTGTCAATTTCCCGAGGAGGCTACTTATTTGACCAAATTTCCTCTAATATATTGGTTATGTTTCTATGCTCCTTAAATGGTTTGATATATCATTAGGTTTATTGGCTTCACAAGGTTATGCTAGAAATTTCTCAAAATTGACACTTCAATGCAAAAACAAAATGACTTTCTTCTTATAAGGCTTCTTAGATCTTATCCCTATAATTTTCTACCATAGGAATATTGTAAATTAAATTACCAAACAACAACAAAATAAGTACAATAATTTACTTCCAAACAACCCTAAACTTCCCAACAATTCAAGGAGAAAAGATACCAAATAGTCCTATGGGTTTAAGGCCATATAGGACAATTTCTTAGGCATAAAATAGATTTGAAAATCATCATAAAAAATAGATATAACATAAAAAAGAAACATGAGATGATTGTACTATTGGCTTCAAAATTAATACAAATACCCTTAATAATTTCCTTCTTATGTGTGTCAAATCATAAGAAAAACAAGTTCTGGAAGTAACTATCCAAATAAGAGAAACTATTGAAAAAAAATCTACAACATAGACAAGATGTGGACAACTATAATTGAATGAAGTCCAAGTACTTACCAAAGCTCGATATTTTTTAGCATACACGTAACAATCTCTCTAATCTTAAACTAGGGAAACACTGAGAACCCTAGTTCTACCAAGAAGATCCACAAGCTAAGATCACCCCAATACTTCAAAGCAAGCCATCTTCTTATTCCTCTCAAATACATCTTAGGGTTTTATCAAACCCTAATATAAATCCTCCTAAGTGATAAACCCTAACCCTAGTCTTCAAGATGCTTCCAAGAACCATATCACCTACAACAGAGGGATCAAAAGTGAGGGAATGTTTGATCCTAGCCTCAAATCATTCTCACTAGAATCCAGTTCATCATGATCTGATCCGGATTTATGTGGGAACGAAACAAAAGATAGCATATACAGAATCATATACAGAGATATATTGCAAATAACACAGTGATACAGTAAACACATATTCTATTAAATAGCGGAAATAGAACAGACTGTAAAATACAATAGCTGGAATGGTGGTAGCTATCTCTGAGAAGAGATGTGGCCGCTATGCTCATTCGTGCCAAGATGAATACAAAGAGAGGCCGAAAGGGCCTATTTATCATAAGCATGAGGGAAAGAATCCCAATCATCCAAAAACCTAACCCTAGAAGATGAACCGTCATAAAGTTTGCGGCCCCAAGGTGGTTAGTTGAACAGTCAACTTCCCGGGGTCATAACTTTTGCATACGATCTCCATTTGGGGCGCTCGGTAGCCCGTTGGGAAGGTCTATCCGAGATTTACAACTTTCGACTGGGCCCAAATGTATGCCGGAGGCAACCATTTGGTCCCCCAAATCGCCAAAAAATGTCGTTTAGGGCCTCAAAATGGCTCCGGAAGTTCAGGACCCGAAAAACTGCTAAAAATAGTAATTTACCAAAATTGCCAGAAGACTGTTTTGAGCCAGTTGGAAGAGGTGGGCCGCCACCGATATCCACCTGGATCACGATCCTTAGGCTCAATATTTGTAACAACAAATTCCTTACTCTCTTCAATCCTTGAAGGGAGGTTATGTGGATTAGAAGCTTTCTTGTCAAACTTCAGATATCTTCTCAGCACAATCTTCCTCTAATCTAGAATGTAGGACTTGTAAGCTTTGGGATTATTTTTATATCCATATAAGAGACCCTTCATACTAGAGAGTTACAAATTTGTCCTCTTCTACTTAGGCACATGAATATAAACTTGACTACCAAACACATGAATATGAGATATATTTGGTTTCACACCATTAAATGCCTCCTTTGGTGTTATGTCTTTCAAGATCCTACAAGGACACCTATTTTAAGATATACATGGTTGTATTACAAGTGTCATCCCAATAAATTATGGGAAAATACATGTGATGAATCAAATACTTAGTGGTCTCAATGATGGACCAAGTCTTTTTCTTAACAACCCCATGTTCTATTGTGGGTAGTAAGGTATAGCCAAATCCCTTTTGGTGCTTGCTTCCCTGCATAAGGAATCAAATTTCTCGGGATTATACTCTCCTCCATTATCAAAGAAGTACTTTGATATTTCTTCCTATATGGTTTTCAACCAAGACTTTGAATTCTATGAACTTACTGAAAAATTCATCGTTATCCTTAAAAAATAGAGCCAAGTCTTGCAAGAGAATGCTAGAAAAACAGGATCGTAGAGCAATAACAATAAACAAGATGCAAATATAAAACACATAAAAAAAATACAAGATAGACACCAATATACGTGGTTCACCCAATCTGGGATACATCCACGGAGAAATTGTCAGTCCTTTTATTAATCTATCCAACAAATGAAGGGATACAACCTGCATCACATCTGTTGCAATTTCCTCTTCACTCTATCACAGTCTCTCTTACACAATCATAGAGATATTTACAATACTACAATACACATCCGTATTGTTGGAATATTCTCACCATCATTTTTATATTTGCCTGCTTTGCATGCATTCTGCATGCATGCATCCAGTCATCACTATGGTAGTCTCCCCAACACCTAAAGCTTATTTTCAGCCCCTTGGAGCCTATTTTTAGCCCTCAGTAGCCCTCCTACCTAGCTAGGGCACCTTGTTTTCCTCACCTGGATGACAAATGCGCCCTACTACACACTCTTGGATTCCAACAGTTAGTTCTTGCATTGATTGCACAGTTTATGCATTGATTGCTCAGTTTAAATTCCTGTAGCTTCCAGTTGTCTATATCAGAGTGCCACTAGACTACTGACAGTCTCTCATGCGCCCACCTTGGAGTCTCCTTCCCTAGTTGATTAGTTCCACATGCATCAATTAGACTCAGTTAGACTCATTTGACTATTTGTGACTACTACCACTGATTGGGTGATGTCTCCAATGTTGTCCAAGACACACATTGAGGAGAATTCGAATGACCTTAGGTGTATTCGAATTCATTTGATTGTATTGAGTTTGTATTCAGTTTCACAGTGCCAGCTTACAGCTGATGTATGATTATACTGCAGATTTTACCATTTCTGATTTTATGAGTGAATATTGATTCAATTCTTCTTCTTCTTCTTCTCTGCAATTCTTCAGTGGAATTAGTGAGGTTTGCTCCAGTTGTGAGATCTATCCTATAGAATTTCACACGTATTACAATGCCTTCCATATAAATATTGATTACCATGGGAAAATAATACGGGATACTCAATACCATGAGCCCGTAAACCACCCATTATTGACCAAGTCATGACTATGAAATTACAACATTTTACAAGCCATTTTTTCCGAAATTTTCGCTACGGGGGCGCTTCCCCTGAACCCCTGCCCCTGGGGGGGGGGGGTAGTGGGGGGAAATCCCCCCATGAAACCCCCCCATCATGGGATGAGATCCAGACATGTATGAAAAAATACCTATGAATCAGGCAGATCAGGCTCCATAACCAACAGAGAAATCATCAATAAAAGTGAGAAAATAACAACTACTAATTAAGGAGGTAAAATACATATTGAATAAAGTTGTCATTGATGTCAAAATCCAATCACAAGTGTATATAAATCCAAAGTGGTCTCCTATAAATCCAAAGTGGTCTCCTTATGGCGTAGCTATTAAGCATAGCCCTCACAGAATAAGATAACATGTAGTTATATCCACATACCCACTTTGATTTGTACACAAACAATGTCTTGAAGAAAAAACCCCTAAAGTGGTTATACAAATACAAATGGTGTCTTGAAGAAGGAGCCCCTAAAGTGGTAAAGACATCCCTCTAAAAAAAACTAAAGTGTATGGAAGAAGGCTTAAACTAAGGGTCTTAACGTGCCCTTTTTAATACTTGGAATTAGGGGTAAAACTACCTTAAAGGTCCACCTTTATTTTTAAAAGATTAAAGATATATTATATTATAAATTAAAGTTATATCTTAAATAATGCATGACTTAAATACAACGACATAATTACAAGTCATAATGCATGACTTAAATAGTGACGTGTCCCTTTTATCATAGTTTCTCCCCTTTTAAACACCCTCCTTAATATAATGAAGTTAATGTTATATTATTTCATGGCTTAAAGTTTCCATGCTTAGGTCCACCCTTGTTTAAGGTCAAATCATTATTACGTCGATAGGTGTTTTTTTTTCGGAGTACGTTTTGAAAAACATTGTTTGTTTTGGTCGTCCCTCCTGTCAATGAGTTGTTGTCGTTTGTCCTCCTGCTCCTTGTCTCATGTCCACTGAGTTTCATTTGCCTCCGCTGGTCTCTCCTCTCTCGCCAATGAGAGGATGCCATGTATCTAGCTAGTAAAAAACTGCCATGGATAGGGTTTGTGATAAGGTTTAGACCTTATCCCTAGTGTGTCGATGAATTCTGCGCTGTGAGAAGCTGAAAGGGTTTGCAATAAGGATTTAACCCTGACATCTAGGGGAAGTCTGTGTTGTGAGAAATTGAAGAGCATATGGGGCTGAGCTTATCTACATTGTACGTTCAGGTTGAATAAGCTAGCTAAGCAGGTGGGTTTCCAGTGGATTTTCACTATCGAGGATTGAGCCCCTCATGACATTTGCTTCCTGCCTTTTGACTACCCCTGTTTGACTACCCATTCCATTATGTTGGTATTTTTCTCGGAGATTGCGGGCCTGCTGAGACTAACATTCCGTACACAGTGTTTGGTTGATATGATCGCTTTGATGTACCCTCGAGTTGCAAACCACCTTCCATGGCCTCCAAAAAGTCTAGTGTGGAAATTGATTCAAATTTGAATTTTGAAAGGATGTCTGCCCTCCATGACCGACCTTTTGATCGCCAATTCGCCCTTCTTCACTCGACGGACACCCTTCGGCCATTATTCACTCGACCAACCCAACGCAACGCAGAGAACTGGTTCCTTGATTGGTTTTGCCGCATTATGTTCCTACAAGTCTACAAGTCTGCGAGAGAAACGCCTACAAACGGAGTAGGGAATGGAGTCAAGGAGCTCAGTTGAGATTCGCAGCAGAAATGAGAGATTGACAGTGTCGAGCTCGGTTGTGGCTCAGAACGTTTGAAATGACAGAAGAAGTGGCCTTAGCTTATGACAAAGCCTCTCTCAAGAAAAGGCCCAGCGGATTGCTTTCAGAAATGTCTCTGCCACCTCCAAAATAAATTAATTTGCAAATTCAAAGGCGCGGATTGGACGAGGATGAGCTATTTACGGTGGGCTTTACGGTGTCTGAGAAGAATATTTCCACATATTCACAAGTGAGGGTAGACCTCCAAGATCTTGTTGAAACAGGCTTTGAAGAATGGCTGCAGAACACAACAGATGGCTGCATATCTTCCTTAGATTTTTTTTGTCATTTATTGAATGGGAGCCCTGGAAGTCTTATGGAGGAGCGCACAAATCCCATGGCCAGTAATTGGAAGTCGAGAGCCCACGGAAGGCTCTAAGCACCAAAAGTTTGTGTAGGAATCCGAGTATAGAATGTTCGCATGTGGAAAAATAAAGGAGGAATTAGATGATGTGCAGGCAAGTTTCTTCCATGGCAATGTTAAACTCTTGCGTAAATAGATATCTGAGTTTTTTTTTTCCAATTCTCTGGGCATTGAATCTGAGTTTTTTTTTTCCAATTCTCTTGGCATTGAGCCCTCCTCTTAGATGTAAGATTCATATATTGTTAGAGAAACATGCATATTCAAATTTCAACCCAATGGATCCATGCTAAAAGTGACGAAGTCGTTTTAAAATGCATGTTAAAAATACCATAAAGATAGATCTTAAAATCGATTGGCTTTTAATTATTTTCGAAGACTTAAAATTATTTGATTGTTAAATTTTTGTTTATTTAGTTTATTTTTGATAGATTAATATTTCTAAAAGTTTTATCAATAATTTTTTTGACTTATATTATTATATCTTAATAATTAAATAAATGTTTTCTACAATATGAAATTATTTTGACTTATATTATTATATTCTAATAATTAAATAAATGTTAATATCATTTAGAAAAAAAATTGATGAGTTTAAAAAAAAAAGGACATTAGAAAAAAAATTGACTTCAATATTTACGATATTTTCTTTAAAGATTTGCAAATGATAACACTTTACAACAATAGTTTAGAAAATGTTTTAGAAAATATTTCGACAACATATATGAGATAACAATTTGCATATTGTTATACCTTATAACAATATGCAAATGAAATATTACATCGTAAGAAAAATGTTGTTGAAAAGTCGACACTGATTTGTAGCCATATTTTTTTGAGATGGACAACTTCATTGCAACATATTCATGGTGTTTTTTAGCTATTGATGTCTCCATCTCCTACTAAATTCATATATGAAAAATCAGTGAAAGAGTGTTATTAAGGCTAGCAATACATATAGTAGAATTTTTAATCTTTGATTGTGAAATTAAAAGTTTTGGAGGTCCCAATCATATACCCCTTACACCAACGTTTTGTAGATGATACTATTCTTTTGGGAGACAATCATATTGGGAGGTTGAGTGCTATCTAGCGAGTATCTTTAGATATTTATGATGTATGGAGAAGGGAATGGAGTCAAATGACGGGAGGCAAACGGCGTGAGGGGGATCGAGTCTCGACAGTGCAAATAGTTGAGAGAATAGTCCTGTCAAGACTCAACACTATTCTATCATGGGGTACATCACAGGTTTTCTTTAAAGATTTTTTTAGGACAATATATCAAACATTTTTCTTACATGTCTTGGAACACAAAAGACATGGTTTAATTTGAAAGTTCAATATGTCTAATACTTTGATGTTTTTTTAATCCTTGACTTAATAATATGTACTTTTAAATTCTAATAGATAATGTGGAAATAAAGTTGCAAAAAGATTTTTAAGAAATAAAATAATTATATATTTTTTTCTTATATAAACAAAGTAACTTGACATAATACTTATGAACCTTCCTCACATAATGAAATATGTAATCCTCACATATACATAAATGTCCAAGCTAATGGAGGGGTCAAAATCATAATACAATTGGGTGTTGTTGAAAATCATATACATTTTGAAGGTACAATCCACATCCCTTTTAAAATTTGACTTTCAAACTAAGACCATGAGTTATAATAGGGAAATTTTATGTTGACTTTTTAATAGTGAGGTTTGGCTTTGTTAGTGATATTTATCTTAAAACTTAACTTTGTGATAATGAATATTCATTTTTATTTTATTTTAAGTGTCTTATTCTTCAAAAATAAGAGAAACACTCATAAATTATATGCAAGACATTTTTTGCTACTGGACATAATTATATAGTTTATAACTTACATGTTATTGAACATGATTTGTATCATTTATAATTGAAAATCTTAGTATTAAAACTGATTGGGTTTTGGTCAACCAATTTATCTATTTAAACTTATGTATTATATGAAGTTTTAGGTATCCATATAATAAGGACTAAAATAATTCAAGTGAAACTATTAAAATACAATTTTTTTAATTAAATTTTAATTTATTTGTATATATATTCATCTTGAATTTATAAAAAAAATCTAAATTTAAAATTTATTTATATTGGATTGTAAAATAAATATTCATATCTAATTAAAAAATATTTTAATAAGTTTTGTATATTTATACTCTAACCATATCAATTGAAAATTAACATTCTTTAAACTTTGGTATTAATTTATTTTAAAATAAATCTTTTCATCCATTCATATTATTTATATATATATATATATATATATATATATATATATATATATAATTTTCTATTAAAAACATTTTAATATTTTTTTTATTCATATTTTTCCATTTTCCATTAAAAATTGTTTTTTTATAACTTTGCTTAAAAAACAATGTGCAAACTACTTTAAAAAATGGAATTTAAAACACATAGTATAGAGAGTTGATATAAAGGAATTCAATATAATGGAAAATTGAATAATCTAAAAGTAATAAAAAAAAATTAAAATTACTAAATCAGAAAGAATTTTGTAATTTTTCTATTTTGTTTTTATTTATCAATCAATTTGTTTTACTAAATAATTCTTAACATTTAAGTTTTTTTTTGACTAAATAATTTTCAATATTTAGCTTTTAAACATTGTTATTATCTTATAAAATAATTCTCAACATTTAACTTTGTTTTTTAAGTATCTATGGGAATTTGAACTTGTGACCTTCTATTTACAACTTTTCATCTCAATTACTCATTAACATTTGCTCTATCCCATGAGCCACTCTCAACATTTAACTTTAAAAAAATGTTATTTATATTAATAGCAATAAATTATATATAAAGAAAAACTATGAGAATGCCAAAAGTTTTCAAATCATATTGGATTTCCCCCAACTACTTTGTAGTAGACCACTTGATTCTTCAGAATATTGGAGTCATTTTGGTGACTATGCCCATGAAAAGAACACATATGAAGTTGTCTTGATTGCTAAAGGCAATATAGTTGGGAACAAACAAAACCATTTTTTGAATATCATATCTTTCCTTCTCTTCAACAACAACAGACTCAAGTGGTTGGCCACCGAGAAATAGAGTCAACTTTGATGCCCAATTTATCTTATAAAATGGCATATAACTTGGCATTTAGACAGAGCAGTTTACCATAACAGCTATTTAATAATTGAAAACTAGGGTCCCTTAAAATATACATTTTTTCTTTGGTGATGATTAGAGGTAATGCCTATCTGTCTAACATCTTAAGCAATGACTATATTCCCATCTAAGGTAGAATGCATGTTTGGAGCAACTAGCCCAGGCATCCTAGCTTCGCACAACTCAGTAAGGTAAAATACAAAATTTATCTATCAAGCTAGTGCTCCTCTCGATTAGATTATACACATGATATGGGTAGTGGTTCTCTAAATGAGGGATGATAGACGAGTTGGGTTCTACGCATTAGAAAACATATACATGCTTGGTTGTGATAATTGTAATTCTATGCATTTGCAAAATTATAAAACATTGTGTGAAAAATGTAATTCTATGCATTTAAACAATTATAAAACATTGATTGTGATAATTGGAATTCTATGCATTTTAAAACTTATAAAAAGTTGACTATGAAAATACCTGAGCTAAGTAGGTTATGGAAAGGGTTACTTGCTAAGCGGTTCCAGTTGTGAAATGCAAAAATGGTGGAATGAGTTAGATTGTATGTGATTTATAGCATGGAACTCTTAATTAAGAATGTTGGATTTTATTGCCATGGATTGCAAACTTGTTTTTATGAATGTGTGGTTGTGATTGCTTGGAGAATGATCCAATGGCTAGCATGATTGATCCTTGTGCATTTGATCAGTTTAATGGATCCTTGTGCTTTTGATAGGTTTAATGGTTGATTAGATGTGTTCAATGGTATGGTTGTCATTAAATTCATGGCATGGTTGATCCTTGTGCGGTTGAATAGTTTATTTGATCCTCCTGATTGTGCTTTTGAGGAGTTTAATGGTTGATTGGATGACTCAGCCAGTTTGGTTTTCCACTTGTGCGATTGAACTTGCAAATTCAAGGTTGCTTGATCCTTTTTCATTACGTTGTATTGTGTTGATTGATTTGCAATATTAATGGGATGATTGTGATTTATTGCATTTGGGTGGTGGAATGATGTGGCAAGTGAGACTAAACACTTCGTTTTGTTTACTTGTGCAGGTGGGGACTAGTCTTGGGTTAATATTGTGCATGATGCTTGGTAGAATAGTTCGAGATGTAATTCATCGGGAATGATTTGATAGTGCAGGAGTACTATTGGAAAGGACTTCTTAGGAAGGTTTAAGGTTTGAAAAAGCCTAAATGTTTAAGTTAAATGTTGAAAATTACTTAGTAAAACAAAAAAACTTAAATGTTGAGAATTACTTAGTAAAACAAATTGTTTGATCAATAAAAACAAAATTACAAAATTCTTTCTAATTTAGTAATTTTAAGATTTTTTTTATATTAATTTTAGATTATTCAATTCTCCATTATAATGAATTCCTTTATATCAATTCTCAAAGTTATGTGTTTTAAATTTCATTTTTTAAAATAGTTTGCACATTGTTTTTTAGTAACATTACAAGAAAAAACAATTTTCAATAGAAAATGACAAAATATGAATAAAAACATATTGAGATTGAGATGTTTTTAATAAAAAATGATTGTCTATATATATATATATATATTTTACATTCCAATATAGTATAAATAAATTTTAAATTTAGATTTCTTTTTATAAATTTAAGATGAATATACACAAATATAAATATAAATATATAATTATGAATTAAAATTTAATGAAAAAACTACATTTTAATGGTTTCACTTGAATTATTTTAGTACTTATTATATGGATACTTAAAACTCCATATAATATATAAGTTAAATAGATAAATTAGTTAACCAAAACCAAATTAGTTTTAATACTAAGATTTTCAATTATAAATCATATAAATTATGTTCAATAACATGAAAGTTATAAATTATATAATTATGTTCAACAAGCAAATAATGACTTGTATATATAATTGATGAGTGTTTCTCTTATTTTTGAAAAATAAAACACTTAGAAGAAAATAAAAATGAATATTTCATTATCACAAAGTTAAATATCACTAACAAAGCCAAACCTCATCATTCAAAAGTCATCATAAAATTTACCTATCATAACTTTTTGTCTTAGTTTGAAAGTCAAATTCTAAAAGAGATGTGACTGTGCCTTGAAAATATATATGATTTTCAATGACACTCACTTGTATTAAGATTTTGACCCTTCCATTAACTTGGATATTTATGTATATGTGGGGAGTACATATTTCATGTGTATATGTGAGGAAGGTTCATAAGTTTTATGTCAAGTTATAAGTATTATGCCAAGTAAACTTAAGTATTATGTCAAGTTAGTTTGTTTATATATAAAAAAACAATATAGTTATTTTATTTGTTAAAAATATTGTTACAACTTTATTTCCACACTATCTATTAGAATTTAAAAGTACAATTATTAAGTCGAGGATTAAAGAAAGCATCAAAGTATTAAACATATTGAAATTTCAAATAAAACCATGTTTTTTGTGTTCCAATATATGTAAGAAAAATGTTTGATATATTGTTCTTAAAAAATCTTTAAAGAAAACCTATGATGTACCCCATGATAGAATAGTCTCGAGTCTGGACATGACTATTCTCTAGACGATTTACACCGTCCAGACTCGAGCCCCCTCATGGAATTTTCCTCCCCTCCGACTATGATTGTGTCTCCCAAAAGAATGATACCATGTACAAAACGTTGGTGTAAGCAGTATATGATTGGCCACCTCCAAAACTTTCAATTTCATAAATTCCACAAGCCATTACAAAAGGCATGTCAACATTTTTAACATTATTATATAAAAGACCATATATCAAAGATTAAACATGCTACTCTATGTATTGCTAACCTTAATAACACTCTTTCAATGATTTTTCATATATGAATTGAGTAGGAGATGGAGACATCAATAGCTAGAAAACACCATGAATATGCTGTAATGAAGTTGTCCATCTCAAGAAAATATGGCTGCAAATTAGTCTCAAGGATTTTCTAAACATTTTTCTTAATATATCGTTTATATATTGTTGTAAGGTGATGTTTCTAGTAAACATTTTTCTTAGAACAATATATTTACGATGTTTTCTTTAAATATTTTTTAGAAAATCTTACAACATTTTTCTTAGTACAATATACCATTTGCATATTGTTATAAGGTGTTATTTTTTGTAAACCTTTTTCTTAGGATAATATATTTATGATGTTTTCTTTAAAAAAAATTTAAAACATTTTCTAAACTATTGTTGCAAGGTGTTATCAATTGCAAATCTTTAAAAAAATTATAGTAAATAATGAAGTCAATTTTTTCTAAATTCATTATTTTTTTTCTAAATGTTATTTTTTTCTTGACATTTAATATTGTAGAAAACATTTATTTAGTTATTAAAATATAATAATATAAGTCAAAAAAATGATTGACAAAACGTTTAAAAATATTAATCAATAAAAAATACACTAATTTTAAAATTAAACAAAAATTAACAATTTAACAATAAAAAATAAAATAATTTTAAAATTAAACAAAAAATTAAAAAATGTAACAATTTTTTTTTTTTTTTAAAGTTCTAGACAATAACTAAAACCCAATCGATTTAAAGATCTATCTTTATGGTTTTTTTACCATTGAATTTTAAAAAGACTTCCTCACTTTTAGCATGGATCCATTGGCTGAAATTTGAATATCCCTATTGCTCTAACAATATATGAATCTTACATGTAAGAGGGGTGCCCAATGTCGAGAGAATTGGAAAAAAAAATTACGCAAGACTTTAGCGTTGCCATGAAAGAAACTTGGCGGCACATCATTTATTTTTCCACATGCGAACATTCCATACTCAAATTCGTACACAAACTTGTGGTGCTCATAGCCTTCCATGGGATTTGGGATTCCAATTACTTGGTCGTGTGCTTTGTGCGCTCCTCCACAAGACTTCCAGGGATCCCATTTAATAAATGACCATAAAATCTAGGGAAGATATGCATCCATCTGTTGTGTTCCGCAACCATTCTTCAAAGCCGTTTCAACAAGATCTTGGAGGTCCACCCTCGCTTGTGAATCTGCGAAATATTCTTCTCAAACATCGTAAATAGCTCATCCTCATCCAATCCCCGCCTTTGGATTTGAAAATTAATTTATTTTGGAGGTGGTTGAAACGTTTCTGAAAGCAATCTGTTGGGCCTTTTCTTGAGAGAGGCTTTGTCATAAGCCAAGGCCACTTCTTCTGCCGTTTCAAACATTCCGAGCTCGACATTGTCAATCTCTCATTTCTGCTATGAATCTCAACCGAGCTCCTTGAATCCATTCCCTTCTCCGTCTGCAGGCGTTTCTCTCGCAGACTTGTAGACTTGTAGGAACATAATGCGAGCAAAACCAATCAAGGAACCAGTTCTCTACGCTGCGTTGGGTTGGTCGAGTGAATAATTGCCGAAGGGTGTCCGTCGAGTGAAGAAGGGAGAATTGGCGATCAAAAGGTCGGTCATGGAGGGCGGGCATCCCTTCAAAATTCAAATTTGAATCAATTTCCACACTAGACTTTTTGGAGGCCATGGCAGGTGGTTTGCGGCTCGAGGGTACGTCAAAGCGATCCATATCAACCAGACCCTATGTATGGAATCTCAGTCTCAGCAGGCCTGCAATCTCCGAGAAAAATACCGACATAATGGAATGGGTAGTCAAACGGCGGGAGGCAAACGCCGTGAGGGGCTCAATATTCAACAGTGCAAATCCACTGGGGGACCCACCTACCAGTTGGCTTATCCAGCATGAACGTACAGGATAGATAAGCTCAACCAACATATGGGGTTTGGCGTAAGCAACATAGCTTCGACTTATACATGTTTGTTTGTGAGTGCTATAAGTAAAAGAGCTCTAAAGTATGGAATCATTGGTATCTATCGAGGAGTTTAGAAGAGATGTGTGACGCTGAAGAGCATCAGAGGGTTGCCACAATGTACAAAGATTTGGGATCTTTGGAGGTGTTGAGGGTAGACGAATGTTTAAAGCTATAGAGCATACGGGGGATGCCCCTGTGTACAAAGATTAAACAACTATATGTTTCCAGGTGCTTTCAGTTAGAAGAGCTGTCAGGTGTGGAAACATTGGGATATTTGGAGGTGTTGAGGGTAGATGGATGTGTGAAGCTGAAGAGCATACCGGGGTTTCCGCAACACACAAATCTTCAACAACTATTTGTTTTCCAAGTGTTATGTATAAAAACATTGGTTTCTTTGGAGGTGTTGCGTGCAACGAAGAGTATACAGGGTTGGTGAAGGAGACAAAGCTTAGACACCTAATTGTTTTTGAGTGCTCTGAGTTAGAAATGTTTCCAAGCATGGAAACATTGGTATCTTTGGAGGTGTTGATTACAATGGAATGCTTGAAGCTGAAGAGAATACGAGGGTTAGCCCAGTGTATAAAGCTTCAAATCCTATCCATGAACGGTTGTAGTGAGTTAGAAGAGGTAGAAGGTGTTGAAGATTGTACATGGTTGAAGACACTTGATGTCTCCGGATGTCCAAATAACAATGTATGATGTGGGAGTAGTGACTAGATGCTCAGACTTTGGCATGGAAAGCAAAGCAACATGAAGCGGTTTTACAATGAATGAATAATTTAATCATCCGAAGAGGTAGCCATAAGGATGAATGGAAATATATACAAAAGGTTTGCAGTATTTATTATTTAGTATTTGCTGTGATACAAAGCTATTTCCTCTGCACATGGTCTTTTCACAATTTAACGCTCTTTCACTCTGATTATTATCATTATATAAATTTAAATCAACTCAATTGAGTGTATCAAATATGACAAACTGAAGTGGCAACACTGACTTTAATAGTTGTGATTATTATGTGAATATATGAAAGGCAATGTTAGCAAGGTATTCCATGCATGGAGCACACATGCCACTATCTACATGCCTTGGTTCTACATCTGTGACCCAAAATATTATACCATAATGGGATTGAATGAAAGGGAAAATTGGGTGAATGGTATTTGATGATGTTTTCGTAATCTTGAGCCCAATTTCATTTGTTTTCCGCAGTTCTATATCTCTGATCCTAAATATTACACCATAGTGGGATTGAATACTCTGTTTTTGGGAAATTACACCTAAGTACATTTGTAAATAACATAACGGTTAAGGTGATATTTTTGTCAAAGTAACACACCTTCCCTATTAACTCTTTTTTTGAGTCAAATAAATCAGATGGGTTCGTATCAGTTGCAGTTTTATATGTCTTTTAGATTGCTTTCCTATTAAAACACTCCTTGACAGAATGAATCCCAAATAAAATGCCCAAAAAGTACATAAGCTAAAAAGGAAAAGGATGATTCGAAGTTTGATGCCGAACAAGGATCCCACATTGGGAAGCTTGAAGGGAATTCAAAACAATCTGAACAAAGTGCCAAATCTCCAGAGCCACACAAAGACTACATCCTTGTGAGAGCAAGGAGGGGACAAGCTACTGCTATCCATAGTATTTCCAAGAGGGTAATATCCCTTCATATTTCATCATTAGGAAGAATTGTATAATGAAGGATGGACATGATTGTTTTTCAAAACATAGATAAACTTCAAGTCCTTAAGCACAAAGTTAACCGAGTCAAGGATAGAATGGATGTTTCAAAACTCAGCACACCTAAAGTGCACTGCCTTAATAATCAAATAGATCAAAATCCTTTCAAATACCAAGCAATGATAGATGATTACAAAATGGTAAAACAACATTGATCTAATTTTACTGCTTAAGAGTCAATTTCTTACAAACAAAAGGGAAAAGAATATTATTTTTTGACTTATGCAAAAAGATAAAGCACATCAGTTCTTGGGCGATGAGTATGCCTTTATAAAATTTGTCAGTCGTAGAATGTATGTTGATGAAAACCTGAAAAATAAAGGAGCTATAAGTATGACATGTGAATTACAGGTGCGAAGAGAAAAGATGAACGAACATATGAAGCTTTTGCAAGATCTTGTTCTTGGATGTGTAATAAGGTAGTTAAGGCTGGAGCTCTTTTTTTAAAATCTTTGTCTTCTGCTTGGCATAATTCCATTGGTTTTGTGTTTGACATGATGAAATAAATAACGTAGTATTTTGTATGTAGATAACTGGTAAAGAGTGATGCTTGATGAGATAATTAACTATGTACAATCACTTCAGTGCTAAGTTGAGGTAAGGTCCTGAAACGTTCCATAAAATAATAATTTCATATATTATTTCTGTATTATGATCATAATTGACTTGCTATTATTTTCCATAGTTTCTATATATGAAGCTCGAAGTTGTTAACACCAGATTGGACTTTAACATCAAAGGATTTCTTACCAAAGATGTAAGTTCAATTAACATGTTGAGAAGTTTAATATGGCCCTTTTCCTATGTCAAATATGGCCATCTGACTTGCATTCCTCAAAATTATTTGTGTAGCTTGTTAATCTAAATGAATTCAAAACATACTTTCATGCATTAAACCAAAAGTCATGGTATGACTGTGAAAATGGATGATTATAGGGGTTCAAATGTAGTAGCTTGGAGTCCTTTTTTGAGCACTTATGAATCTCTCTATGAGTTAGAATTTCAGTTTATCTTTGCTCATAGCTATATTCCTTTGTTCTAAATCTATTGTCCATTTTGGATCTATATATTTGTCCATTAAGAGAATAACTGGGATAGAAGCCTCATATGCGAGATTTTGTTGGTTTCTTTGTAGATGCTTGAACCATCGGATATGGCATTCACTTCTGATACCACTATGGCATATCCACAGTTTCACCAACACAAATGTGAAACAATGCAAACTGCTGTGTCCTATGAAATTGAGGAGCAATGTATGGGAAATGATAGAGAAGTTGCACTCAGAAGGACAATGAATGAAAAATTCCCCCGTATAGAAGGTTATGGAGATGCCAATGTACTACATGATAAATCACTTCAAAGATCCTTGTCCGTATCATGTGATTCAACCTACAATTTTTAGATTCTGCATTGGTAGGTCATTTTAAGAGGTATTAATGAGGAGTTAGCTAAAGGTTTCCCTTCTCACCTATTTTTCTTGAAATATTTGTAGATCTCAAATGTTTGGGATGATGCATTACAAAATGTAGTCCTATCAGGAGTTGGGAAAAACATACAAATTCCTTTCACATCTTTGTTGGCAAACATACATAGTTTTCCAACAAGCCAAAGGTTTATAGGTAAGGTATTGTAAAACATGGGAGAAGTGTAAAGTTCAAATTTTTCTAAATGAGATATATGAGATTCATACCTCCCCTAAATAATTCAAAAAATGTTTAACAAGGAGAGAAAATAAATAAAAAAAGAGATATATGAGATCCATAGCTCCCCTAAATGATTCAAAACAATGTTTAACAAGAAAAGGAAAAATAACTTAAAAGAGAGAGATACATAAAAATATCGTCTCAATGTTTGAGCAAGTTCATTCCAATCTCGATCAATATGGGAGCTATGTTTGTTCTTGCATAAATTCGTATGAAAACATCTGTCAATGTGCTTTATCTTGCAATACTAAAGTTATGATTATGAAACTTATAGCATTTTATTGTATGTACATCCTTGAAGGCATTATCTAACATGGCCTAAGGAGTTTAATATATAAATTATCATCTTTGAAGTATATTGAAATATGAGACAAGCTGAACAAACATCATACCAAAAGGCTAAATAGTGAGAAAACCTTCTCTTTTTTAATTGAATACAATGTCACTGTGTATAAGAAAATGCTACAATTCCCAGCTGGAAAGAAATGGCAGAATTAGGAACGGTTCAGTTTGTTTTTAGAAAGGATAGAGCATAGGTTTTTGAAGAATAAAACTCAAGGTTTGAAAGCTTCTATCGTTGAGATTTGGTCTAGTTGTATGGATTGTTTCTATCTCTTAATAAGGACACAAAATCACTAAAAAATAGTGTTTTTGGGTGAAAATTGTGGAAAATGTTCAAAAGTCAACTTCATTTCAACTCTTCCTATAAAACTCAAACAGATGCATATACAAAGGTCGTCAATTGGTTACAATGTCTAATTTACAAAAACAATGTGACTTATGTTTCCTCAAGCAAAATTTATTCTTATCAATTCTGTCAATTCACTGTCCATTGTAGCATATAATATTCTTCTTTTCTAGATTTTATGTCCAATCTCTACGACGAGAGTGAGAAAGTTGCAATCTATGGCATTAGCCACTCCGCGATTCTAATTATACAAGTTGTCTTGCAGAATATTTTATATTTCTTTAAGCAATACCTAGGACAAAGCTTCTTCTAACAAGAAATAAAAGAAATATCAAATTAGAGACATGGTAATGACATATTTATGAAAGTTCCCCATTGGGAAATATTAAAATAGACTTTGGCCCATGTTGAATCTCAAGGAAATTAGGAAATATAGTAAACACTCAACATTTGAATTGGCCAAAGCAGTTTGATATCATTCCTATTTTCAACATTGGTTTCCAAGTGATGAGAACCTGGACCAAAGGGACAACATGGGAAAGGACATTTTACTAAACTATTTTCAACATTCTAGTTACTAAGGGCGGAACCTGGACCAAAGGGACAAAACATAGAATAGCACAAAAGAAAAGGACAACGAAGGATATGCCCCAAACTATGTGAATTAATAGTAAAAATATTAAAATTAAGATGACTGCACGTGAATCATAGCAAGGATCAAATTTGTTAGAAAAACAGGATTGCAGAGCAATAACAATAAACAGAAATGAAAATATAATCACACAGACATTACAAGAGAGACACATATATATCATGGTTCACCCAACTTGGGATACGTCCACACTGAAGTTGCCAGTCCTTATTATTATTCCATCCAGCAAAGTGAAGGGATACAACCTGCAACACAACCGCTGCACTTCCTCTTCACTGTTTCACAGTCTCTCTTTTGATCTCAGAGATCTTTACAATGCATAAAACCTAATACATCAACCCTAGCCGTGTTACAACGTCTTTCTTTTATAAGGGAAATACAATGGGAAAATACCACGGGTTACCCAAAACCATTGGGCCCGAAAAATGTTGGCGAAAATAGGGGAATGAGTGTACAATCCTCTTAGGTGCACGGCTAAGACAATATCATCTATGAGACTAGGAGATCTGGCTCCACAACCAACAATCTCCCAATTGGAGACTGATCACAGCAACTCCACCGCTGCTGCACTTGTTGGACTTGGACTTGGCAACTTTATCATCTTCACCTTCATGCTAGAAGGCAAACTGAAACCGAGCACGAACTCAGTTTCTCTCTGGTCACTACCTTTGTGAACATGTCTGCAGGATTCTGGCTAGTATGTATCTTTTCTAGCTTCAACAATTCATCTTCCAGAATATAGTGTATGAAATGGTACTTGAGATGTATATGTTTAGTCCTGGAATGGAATGCTGAGTTCTTTGCAAGATGAATGGCACTCTGGCTGTCACTATACAACCTGCTATCCTTCTGCTTCTTACCCACTTCCTCCATAAACCTATGCAACCAAATCATCTCTTTACTAGCCTTTGTAACAACAACATACTCAGCTTCTGTTGTTGAAAGTGCAACAACCTTTTGCAATCTCGAAATCCAACTTACTACTGTTCCACCTACAGTAAACACATACCTTGTGGTGTTCCTCCTGCTATCCTTATCACCTGCCATATCTGCATCAACATATCCCTATAGAACAGTGTCTGAACCTCCAAAACATAATGCCTGAGTGGTAGTACCTCTCAAATACTTGAGAATCCATTGTACTACCTTTCAATGTTCTTTACCTGGATTGTTCGTATAATTGCTCACAACTCCCACTGCATGTGCAATATCTGGTCTTGTGCACACCATGGCATACATCAAGCTGCCAATTGCTGATTGATAGGGAATCTTGGACATGTAATCTGTCTCTTCCTGTGTCTTGGGACACATTTCCTCACTTAGACTGAAATGGCTGGCCAAAGGTGTACTAACTGGTTTTGCATTCTGCATTCTGAACCTCTCCAACACGTTTTGTATGTACTCACTCTGAGACAATGTCAATTTGCGATTTTTCCTGTCTCTCGTTATTCTTATACCAAGGATTTGCTTTGCAACACCCAAATCCTTCATTGCAAATGAATTAGCTAGCTTCCTTTTGAGTACATTTATATCCTGCATGTTAGACCCTGTAACAAGCATGTCATCCACATACAATAACAAGATAATATACCTTTCATTGTACAGCTTCTTGAAATAAACACAGTGGTCAGAATGACATCTACTATAACTTTGTTCTGTCATAAACCTATCAAATTTTAAATACCACTACCTTGGAGCTTGCTTCAAGCCATACAAGCTCTTTTTCAACCTGCACATCAAGTTCTCCTTCCCTTTGACCTCATACCCTTGTGGCTGCTACATATATATCTCTTCCTCCAAATCCCCATGGAGAAAGGCTGTTTTTACATCTAACTGTTCAAGATGCAAATCTTCTACCGCCACTAGACTTAAGATAGTCCTAATTGAAGTCATCTTAAAAACAAGAGAAAATATTTCATCAAAATCTATACCTTTCTTCTATGCAAACCCCTTTAAACCAAGTCTGGCCTTGTACCGCTTCTTGCCTCCTTCTTCTTCCTTCAACCTATAAATCCATTTATTCTGCAATGCTTTTTTACCAACAGGCAACTGAACCAATCCCAAGTCTGGTTTCCTACCAATGAGTCCATCTCCTCATTCATGCCTTGCTCCCACTTCTTTCTAGTTTCCACCTGCATTGCTTCTTCATAACATTTTGGTTCACCAGCATCAGTCATCAACAAATAATACATTGAAGGAGAGTATCGTTCAGGGAGTCTACTTAACCTGGTAGATATTCTTGCAGTTGCAGGAGTTTCAGGCACTTGCTGCTGTTCTTGATTTTCTGGCACCTTTGGAACTTCATTTTCTGTAATTTCATCAAGTATTGTGTACTCTGTGTTTTCCTTTTCCTGTTTCTTTCCCCTGCAACTGATCTTTATACATGACCTTTTCATTGAATATGACATCTCTACTTCTAATGATTTTGTGATTTTCATAATCCCATAAACGATAACCAAAATCATCAACCCCATATCCAATAAAGGTACATTTCTTGGATTTAGCTTCAAGCTTTGTTTTATTTTCTTTATCAATATGGACAAATGCTTCACAACCAAACATTCTCAGAAATGAGTAGTTTACCTTTTTATCTGTCCATGCCTCCTCTGGAATACCACCATCCAAAACACTTGAAGGTCCTCTATTTATTAAATAAAAAACAATATTTACAGCATCCGCCCAAAACTGTAAGGGAAACCCTGCATGCAGTCTCATACACCTTGCACGCTCCATGATCGTTCTGTTCATCCTTTCTGGCACACCATTTTCTTGTGGTGTTCCTGGGATTGTCTTCTCTCTACGAATCCCATGGTATGAATAGTAACTATCAAACTCCTTGCCACAGTACTCACCTCCATTATCAGATCTGAGACAGTTCAACCTTTTTCCTGTCTCATTCTCAACCAAAGCTTTCCACTTCTTAAAAGTAGCAAACACATCAGATTTCTGTCTAATGCAATAAACCCAAGTTTTCCTAGTTGCATCATTAATAAATGTAACATAATAATGAGAGCCACCAAGAGATTGTACCTGAGCCGGTCCCCATACATCTGTATGCACTAGCTCTAACTTTTCATTCTTCTTTTGTTTCCTAACCCTGAGAAATTTGACTCTCTTATGTTTTCCATAAACACAGTTCTCACAGAATTCCAAACTTACCTGCTTCAAATCTGGAAGCAACTTCCTTGACTGGAGAATCTGCATCCCCTTCTCACTCATATGGCCAAGCCTACGATGCCACAATGTTGTATCTATTCCTGTGGAAGATAAAGATATAGAATGGTCAGTATTATGAGGACATAAATACAACGTACCTACCCTGTCTCCTTTTGCTATCACCATTGATCCTTTAGTGATCTTCCACCACTTTTCTCCAAATGTAGATAGACAGCCGCCATCTTCCAACTGCCATGTTGAGATTAGATTTCTTTTCATAGCAGGAATATGCCTAACATCTTTTAACAGCCACTCAGTTCCATTCTTAACTTTTATCCATACCTTACCCATTCCAACAATTTTACATGGCTCATCATCGCCCAATAAAACATGTCCAAAATCGCCTAGAACATAATCATGAAAATATTTCCTATGGAGTGTAGCATGACATGAAACCCTTGAATCTACTACCCAATAATCACTAGTATTATCTAATGCAAGAATCAAATCATCTTGTAACACATCACCTGCTACATTTGCTTCCTGGGTAGTTTCCTTTTGTGCATCTCCTTTCTTCTTTAGAGATCTACAGTCTTTCTTTAGATGTCCTTTCTTTCCACAGTTCTAGCACTCTATCTTTCCTAGTCTGGACTTGGATCCTTTTTAGAGTTGCCGTGATTACCGGCTCTTTCCTCTCTCTTTTTTTCTTCCCCTGCTCTCCATGTTCAATGCATTACCTGATGTCTCACCTGTGCTTTTTCTTCGCATTTCCTCGCTAAGAATAACACCAATAACATCATCAAATTTCAAGGTGTTTGAACCAGAGACAGAGTTAATTACAACCATGACCAAGCTATTCCAGCTGTCTGGCAATGAACACAAGATTAGAAGAGCCCTAAACTCATCATCAAAGTTCACACTTACAGAACTTAGTTGATTTGTAACCGTATTAAACTCATTTAAATGATCAGTAATAGATCCACCTTTAGACATCTTCATATTAAATAAACGCTTCATTAGAAATACCTTGTTGGAGGCCGAGGGTTTTTCATATAGCTTACCCAATGTGCTCATCAAACCCTCCGTCGTCGTTTCTTTTGAGATATTGAAAGCCACCGACAAAGCCAGGCTCAGCCGTATTGTTCCTAGAGCCTTTCTGTCAAGAACCTCGCATTCTTCATCCTTCATAGTGGCTGGCTACTTTGCTCTTCCTCCCAATGATAGGAATAGATCCTTCTGGTATAGATAGTCCTCCATTTGCATCTTCCATAACTGGAAGTTTTGGCTGTTAAAATTCTTGACCTTAAAATTTTCTTCTTCTGCCATTGCTCCCACTCGAACCGGAAACCGTAGCTTCCTGCGGGTTTATCTGCCAAATAGACCTTTGGCGTTGATACCAATTGTTAGAAAAACAGGATTGCAGAGCAATAACAATAAACAGAAATGCAAATATAATCACACACACATTACAAGAGAGACACAGATATATCGTGGTTCACCCAACTTGGGCTACGTCCACACTGAAGTTTCCAGTCCTTATTATTATTCCGTCCAGTAAAGTGAAGTGATACAACCTTCAGCACAACCGCTGCACTTCCGCTTCACTGTTTCAGAGTCTCTCTTTTGATCTCAGAGATATTTACAATGCATAAAACCTAATACATCAACCCTAGCCGTGTTACAATGTCTTTCTTTTATAAGGGAAATACAATGGGAAAATACCACGGGTTACCCAAAACCATTGGGCCCGAAAACTGTTGGCAAAAACAGGGGAATGAGTGTACAGTCCTCTGAGGTGCACGACTGAGACAATATCATGTATGATACTAGGAGATCTGGCTCCACAACCAACAAAAGTAGTGGCATCTAGCCAAATTCAAAAGGCTCCAAACAATCAATGTTATTGATATTGGCTAAATTATACAAACGTAATACATTTACCAAAAACCTGTTGGAAGAAAATTTAATCTGAACTAATAAGGTATGAGAGTAAACCTAATAAGGTATGAGAGTAAACCGAGCATGCTCACTTTACTTAGAAATAGAACACAAACATGTATGCTTTTAGCAAAGTAGATGTTGAGGAGAAATTATGTAAAAGAGGTATGCTTTTGGGTAAGTAGATATTACAGAACAAATATGTAGAGAAAGTTGTTTGTTTATTAGTTTGGATTGATCTCTTTCAGAAAGACTTGAGGATTTTGTTAAATATAATGTTTTATCTTCAACAATCCAGATGAAAAGTACGATTGATGATTCTTCTGTGCTGCACCCATTTATCACCTTTCAATCCCACTAGTATTTGTCCAACCAACTACCTCTCAATGGGGATAGAAGAAAAAAATTCATAGTGCTCGAATTTGTTGGACAATATCTCCTTGATAAGCTCAGGGTGGGGAATATTCAACATGGGTTTTGAACCAAACTAATATATAAAATCCTTAAATATATACATATCACATATATCAACAAAGTAATAAGAGAAGAATTGGGTGAATCGATTAAAGATGTAGGTATATTAATTAAAGCATTGGTTCTTTAATTCTTATGCTATTGGTGATATGTAATAACCAAGCTTGCAAACCCAATAGCTAAGTTCAGAACAATATGCAATAATACCATAGGTTTTTTCTTAGTGATGATAGTGTGGAATAACTCAAGGGACTATGTTGTGTGACCATGGCATGGTTGTGGAATTTGCTTGAGTATTCATGAGAACCATATCAACAACATTTCCATTGAGCAATTTGTAGGGAGGCCTGCTGAATCCCTGTGATTGAAAGCACCTATTCACTTGCAGAGGCTTCCACTAGAAGACCATAACAATTCTCAGCATAAAATATCCCAAGCTTCCAAACACAACCTCCCATACCCAATACAACCACTCCATATTGAAACCTAATTGAGCCGAGATGAAATGCACTCTACTGATTTTGTTACATTGCAATCAAGTTTTGAGTATTTGTGAATTGACTGTAGGAAGGCGTCAGCTTCAGTACTATTTATGCAGGCTAGTACCCTACATGTTAGTTTGAATTAAGGGCGAGTGACAAATCTAGGAATTAGTCATTGGTTTGCATTCAAACTTGTTAAGCTATTCTACAAAATATTTACTTTTCTATTCCTGTTTGGAGGATCATTCCCTACGAGTCATATAAGTATTATGCACTAAAACCAGCCAGCTAATATTATCTACCCTAGAGGAATTTGTCTTTGATTTTATAGTGCTCGGGGTGTATCCCTAAATCAAAAGTTCAGAAATATTTCTATAAATTATAGGAGTTTCGGATTTGAATGTCTTGATTTCCTTGATCATGGGTTAGTTCATTAGCTGAACCATCAAACATAAAGGATATTTAGAACCAACTTGGAAGATGATACAAAGGTATTTTACCCTGGGATTGCCTCTACATCATGCTCATCATTTCAATTGTAGCAATTTGAAACTTTAAACAAAACTAATTGTACCTAGTGGTGCAAATGAACACCACTTGTACCATACTAGAGATATGTAGGACATTTGATAACGATTTAGATATATGAATCTTGAAAATTGCTTTGACGATTTTCAATGCATGGTTGAATTTCAATATAATATAGACCATGGGTTCGACATAAAAACAATATTTTTGCAAAAGATTTATAAAAACAAACCTTTGATTTACTGTACAAGGTTAGGTCTACATGATGTTTAAACTTTTGTCTACGCACTTTCTTGGTTTTAGTTTCCCCTTTCCAACCATTTTACCCTCCAACAAGAACCTATCGGCGTATTATTGCACATTCTTGGAGAAATTGCTAGTTATAATATGACTTAAGGTTCTTCACATGGACTAATATATAACGCCTTTCTTGATAGGTTGGCCTCCCTAGTAAAAAGGGTCAATGCATGGTTCACTATAGATACGAGTGATAACTTCTCACTTTGAACACACATGAATAGCTATCTTTCATACAAAATCTTTTACAAAAGTTTAAGGGGAATAATGAAATCCAAGAGAATGTCTTTCTTATGAAATAGCTTCTCTTAGTATGCTTTAAGGGTTTAGCTATGGTTTGTGAAGGAATACAATGAAGAAGTTTGGTGTAAGTCTTTTATCTCCTTTTGTGAAAGAGCATCCTTATTTCTTTCATTAAAGATCACGGTGATGTTGGTATATATTATGGTGTTGAGATTGGCACAGATCATGGTGATTACCTTGGCATAGACTATGGTGATATTGACATGGATTATTGTGATGTTATTGGCATGATCTAGGGTTCCTCTCTTGGACTGTCCTAGGGTTTGGAAATGCCTATGATGTAAAATTTGAAGATGCAAATGAAATATATGGATGACTGTTTTTGGGCATTCTTGGAAATATAGATTTAAGGCATGTACAGGTTGACACAGAGACAATGATAGAGACAGAGATAGTGATAGAGACAAAAAAACTAATATAGAGACAGAGACAGTGACAATGACATATTGATTCTCTTTTTCATATCAGGGTGGTAGGACTAGGAAAGTACGTGAGATCAAAGTCTCCTTCAGGTCGATGCCTAAAAAGAGTGAGTTGGAGCTCACTGATGATTGGTTCCCTCTTTATAGGGTGGAGCTTGTGGATTAGGGGGTTGTAGCTTCCTTCTAGTTGGTGCTAGAAAATCAGGGAGTTGGTGCTAGTAAATCTATTGAAGGTAATCTTTATATTATATAAGAAAAACATTCTGTGTTTTTCTCCCATTTAGGTTTCTACGTAAAATATATTGTGCACTGTGTATGATTCATGTGATGATGATTAAATGTTTACATGTTTTATTTGAAGTTTGAAATGGTAAAAAAGTGCCTAATACTGATTCACCCCCCCCTCTCAGTATTAGTGAATATTCCAACAAGACTTAGGTCCACACACATCTTAATGGATTAGATCAAGACTCCCTCTTGATCTATGCTCATTATTGGGAAAGGTAATCTTCATGTGCTTTCCAAGAGGACATCCTTTGCAAACACATTCCTTCTCTATCTTGAATTCTAGTAATCCCTGTGCTAGTTGCTTCAAGATAGGAAATCCCTCATAATGAAAATTGCCAAGACATGTGTGCCATAACTCACACAACTTGGTACTATCATGCATAAATGCATCATGCTTTACTAGATCTGTCTGCAACCTATAACGACCTCTAACATGAACACATTTTTCCACAACTTGGGTTCGTCTTCTAAATATGATATCTTGAGTATCAAACTAAACCATACACTAAAAATATTCCATATAGGATATTAAAATAAGATTATTCCTCAACCTAGGAATGTACAAAACATTACTCAACTCTAGAAAATCACTTGAGGGTGTTTGGAAGGAGATAGAGACAACTCCTCTCACATGATAAGTAGCATCATCACCAAGCTCTACAGTCATGCCTCCCTCTTTATCCTAGATCCTATTGAATAATGACCTATCATATATCGTATGTCTCGAGTCTCCATTGTCCATATACTAACCAACAATAGACACGTTGTTAGAATATAAACAAGAGATCAACCACACATACATCTTGGAAAATCTACAATATGACGAAGAAACAAACCTTCCAAGGGTGAAGGCACTTATATGAATCTCCCTAAGGTTTCACACCCAATGACCTCAACTAGGCCAAGTACCTCTCCTTGGTAATATCTATTTGAAATACAAAATTCCCTCTTACTCAAGAGTGATTTCAACTACAACCACTTTGATACTATGTTGGAAATTTCTTGAAGTTGACAATTCAATGCAAAACAAAAATTCCACCTTCCTAGAAGGCTTCCTGGATCTTAGCCCTAGAATTTTCTTCCCTAGAACTGCTGTAAATTAAAGTACCAAACAACAATGGAAGAAGTACAATAACTTACTTCCAAACAACTTTAAACTTCCTAACAATTAAGGGAGAAAATATATGAATAATCCTATGAGTTTTCATCCTTCGAGGGATTCTTCTTAGGAATAGACCATATTTGAAAACTCATCATAAACAACATATAAAAAACAAACAAAAAACTGGATATGGTTGTAATATCGTCTTCAATATTAGTTGTAAGTTCATTCTTATATGTCTCAAATCATAAATACAAATAGGTGTTGGAAATAACCATCTCAAGAAGACAAAATGATGACATCAAATCCACAATATAGACAATGTGTGGACAACAAATCTCATATGTATAACACAATGATGAAGTACAAGTACATACCCAAGCTCAATATTAGATAGCATATACCAAAAACATCTCCAACTTGAAAGTAGGGAAATAATGAAAATCCTAGTTCCACCAAGAATCTCCATGAGGTAATATCACCTTAGCAAAACTTTAAGGTAGGGTGTCTTCTTCTTCTTCCCAAATACATCCTAGGGTTCCACCAAACCCTAATATCAATCCCCCAAGGGATAAATCCTAACCCTATGTTACAGCGTAATTTTCCACCTTGTGAGCATCAGCATTGATTGGCCTTCACGATCCATTTTATTGACTCGGATCCACAATTTATCCTCCAGGAACACACTTTTCCCTATTTTTGTTCATGTACACTAGCTGATTCACTATAGCCAACGTACACGTAGGTTTTTCCACTATAGCCAATGTACACCAAGTTAAATGGTAAAAACCAATAGAAAATTACTTTTTACTCCCAAAAAGCAGTCTTAGGGTGACCTTTGGCCCTCCATATACCCCGAAACGACTCGATTCGACCTTTCACTTACCTTTGGAAGGCTATGTATTGAGCTCTTATGGTGTGTGGAAGGGAGGAGAAAGGAAAAGCAAGATAACTCTATTGGATTTTTGCCGTGACTTGAGTCTACACTCATTGATCCTTGTTGTTGTGAAATCCTTATGTTCACCTACCAAACTCCTTTCATAGTTTGAGTTTGCCATTGCATGGGGGATTGAAGTGGTGGAGGCACAAGTGGAGAGACCCAGTTCTTGGTTCATATTGGTTTCCGACAAGCGGTCGTATCATTATACTTCTTGTTATTAATTAATGGAAATACTCATTTTCTCGTCCAATTGATGTTGTAAATGTTGTTTAAATTACATTGGGTTACATTTTCTTATGATATCATGGATCATGTTATTGATTATGCTAGTATCTTTCACATATTATATGCACTTGCTTGTATTTGTTGTTGAGATTAATCTGCAGGTTCAAGTGTAGAGATTGAAAGCTTAACGGGGATCTACTTAGAACATCCGGTTGAAGGTTGGTTCTTATTCTCCATATCTTAGCCTTTTCATTATAATAACATTGCATTGGTAATTGAGTTATTTTCTAGTAGTCAGCTGTCTGTTGTGGTCTACCCTAAGCCATAGGAAGTTTTATCCGTAACAGAAATGGCGACTCTGCTGGGGAGAACATCCATTTTGGGTAATTTTTAGGCATTTGTCCTTATTTTGAGTTGTTGTTTGTCGAGCTTCTGTGTCATTGATTGGCTGTCGGGATTCACATTAGAAAACTAGATTTTTCTGGGATGTTTGATTCTTTTTGGGTTCATTTTCCTTTCCCTGTACGCGGGTCAACCTAGTTTTGACCGCGTCTACACACCTATGTGTGAACTGTAGCCCGCGTCTACCCGCCGCTGTTCTTTGAACAGTCGCGTACAAGTCTGGGATTGGTTGATTTTTGGCCTTGAGTTGTTGCTGGGTTGGTTCTGAGTGTTCCTGAGTCTGAGTTGGCTTTTTTCCTGACTGTTCCATGCTCTGTTTGTGACTAGAAACTCCTTTTTTTTTTTGAGCTTTTTGATTTTTCACAATTTCTTGTTTTATAGCTCATTAGCTTGGATGAATCTTACTATTTGGGTTTTGCTGGGTTGTCTATTTTATGTGCTCTGCATTTCTTCACCGAATAGTTAGATTTTGCTTGCATTTTTTCATTTCCTTATATTGAAAAAATACAAAAACAGTGTTTTGCATTTTCCTTGCATTTATAGGAGAAAATACAAAAATATTTTCTTTATGTTTTGTATTTTGCATCAGAGTGCTTGTGATTTCATCTAGGACTTGCTTGTGTATTGAATCTTTAAAGAGATTGCATTTTTGAACCGTTGGATTGATTTTCATATTAGTGGCATGCTTTTTATTGAATAGATGAGTCTAGTGTTTTTCGGTTGTGCATACCATTGATTCCTATACATCATCAGTTTCACGACCATATCCTTTGAGTAATTACAGCCATTAAAATCAATGCTTAATCTTAAAATTGATTAGAAACGATTTTTCATTTTATAGGGTGCACCAACTAGCTTAGGTTTAGAGTCTTGGAATAGATCATCGTGAGTTAACAATCCAAGACTATTGAACCAACATTATGTGTCTGACTAGGGAGTGGTGAAACCCATGGTATACATCATTGTTCTTAGGAATCTCTACTAAAACCAGAGTTAAGCACGAGGTCACGGGAGGTTGGTTGCGGAGATAGCCCTCAAATACTAGTTGAACGTGGGATATACTTCCAGGATTTGTTCGTGTATGGAGTCTCTTGAGGGATCTGTACCTCTTGAGTTTTGGGCTTAGCTACCCTTCCCATACGACGGATCCCACTTGCGACTGTCCGCTTGAGCATTGGTTATATCGTGGTGACCTTATTTGCTTTACCTAGGTATCGCATAGGGCATTCATTGCAGTTATTCTCCAATTGTCTTGAGTCAGATAGGGGTTGGACAGCACAGTTTCCTGTTGTATAGGGATTTGACCCTGTGCACGTAGTGAAGTCTAGGAACCCTTATAACTGATTTTGTTACCTTTGGTTATAGTTTGGGAGTCTCAAGCCTCTCCTAGGAGAGACATACCGGCTGTAGTGTTGGGAGGTCCCTTAATCCAGTCCTGTTTGTGTGCATTTGGTTGTAGTTTCTTTAGGTATGTGCTCTTTGATCGATAGTTGGCCGTTAGGAGGCGTTCTAATTATTTGGAGTTATCATGGAGAGAGATCCACCTCTTCATCGGTCTCATCGTTTGGCTGGTTTACCAATTGACGAGGTAGTACGTCCTTTTCATGAGAAAAATCGGAGGATCCCCTCCGATACTTTTGAGAATTTTGATAAATTGCACGAGTATGTTATGACTCTCACATCTGGAACACTAGGAATAATTCCCATGACTCCGTCGGTTGAGGTCGATGGACATATCGCTCCTCCCACTCCTAGAGAGATTGGAGAGGAAGGTTCGCCCCCACATGTCACTTTTTCAAGTTTTGGGCCATATCCACCCCCAGAGCCAAACCCATCCCATGGTACATACACACAGGGATTCTGATATGGGATGCCATATCTTAATGACACTACGAACCCTTCAACCACTAATCCTTTTTCAGTTGGTATGCCTAGCTTTAATTCAAATGTTACATCCACTTCGTCGGGTAGTCAAGGTAACACTAGCCTTGGAGCTACGGGCACTGCTCCTTCCGGGGGCGGTGCATCCTCTTCTGCTCCCTCCTAGGGCGGCACAACCTCTACTGCTCCCTTCAGGGGTGGCACGACCTTTTCCGCTCCATTTCAATTCACGTTTGGTCACATCCCTTCAGCTTCTACATCTGTTGGAGGAGGACCACACCCTAGGAATGCCCCTCATTTTAGTGGAAACACTTCACATAACATAGCTCACACCACACAACCTAACACGCATGTTTCTACGCATATACCCATGACTGCGACCACGTTTGCTAACCAGCATGTCCCTCCTAACACTGGGAGTGGGCACATTCCCAACAATGGGGGTGGGCACATTCCCGAAACTTGGGGTGAGAACATACCCTATATCGGAGGTGGGAACATTCCTAACACTGGAGGTGGACACATACCTTATACTAGGGGTGGGAAAATTCCTAACCTTGCGGGTGGGAACATTCCTAACACTGGGGGTGGGAACATTGCCAACACAGGGGGTGGAAACATACCCTACACTTCTGGTCATTACTCGACTGCTCCTACTACAACTAGCACCTCTATGCCCCATAATTATGGTGGTAATCCTTCTTATAATGAAGCGGGTTCTGGCCCTTACTATAACCCTCCTCACTATGGTGCTTATAACTCTTATATACCTTTGTACCCTTACATGGGTCAGGGTGGAGGTGGTTATTAGCCCTATGGTCACGATCACGTTCATATAATCCCTACGGTCCACAAGGTCAGCCTCTTTTGGGAGCCTTTAATCCAGCTTCATAGCCTCAGCTCTTGTTTCTTGCTCGGTTGAATCTACCAGATCTTTCGAAGCTCACGAATGATCCGATGTGTCACAATCCTTCTTGGCCTCCAGTCCCTACCAAGCTCCCTTCAGAAATTTCGATGTTCGAAGGGAAGAATGGTGAGGATCCGGGTGATCATGTTATGACTTTTCACCTTTGGTGCTCCTCGAATTCTTTAAACCATGACTCTATTCATCTGAGACCATTTCAACGCACCCTCATGGGGGCAGCCGCGAAGTGGTATGTCGAGTTGCTTGGGGGCACTTACAGGAGTTTTAATGAGATAGCTTTGGTTTTCTTGGATCACTTTCAGTTTCAAGTTCGTTACGATACTGGCACCAAACTTTTATCTACCTTCCACCAGAACAAGTCCATGCACATATCTGATCACATTCAGGAGTAGCGTCGATGGAAGAGGTTAGTGAAATCCAACATTCCTCTGGATTTTCTGTTGGAATGGTTCCTCAAGTCATTGCTTCCCTACATATCTAAGGACGTTTCGGTGTCCAACATCATGATCGAGGAACAAGATATATTCAAAGCCTAGCAGCTATATTTATTCTAAGCTCAATCTGGTATCCTATACGATATCATTCCTGACGCACCACGCTCACGACATGAGCGCAAGCTTGTTCTTGGACCACATGTTGATGGCATTGTTGGATCCACGAGTACTCGACTCGTAGACCTGATTACAAACCAAATGAAAAAATTCTCTATTAGCCAGTCTACCCCTGGATAGGCTCACACCTCGTCCACTCCTACCCAATCGTCTGATGTCCATTCTATACAGACGATGAACCCATCAGGTAACCACCAACCTAGTGGGAAGAAGAAGGGGAGAAATAACCGTAAGGGTGGGAGTAATTCGAATAATGGAAGTAATCGAAACACTCCTAGGAAAGAGAACGCCAACTCTCCTCGGGATGGTGAAAATGCTGGTGGTGACCGTAAGCCGAGACGTAAGGTGAAATTCCCTTGCAAAATTTGTGGGGAGGATCACCTGACTCACTTGTGTCCTCGAATTGAAGAAGCATCGAAGCATCTTGCACAGATCCCAGTTGTGTTGAAATATCCCCTTCCGCATCATCAGAATATGGCTTCGAATGCTCCCTCTACTAGCTATGGGACTAATGAAACCACAACGTCCTCTTCCCATGCCGGTGGCTACGAATGCGTGAATATGGTCCAATCTCAGGTTAGTGTTTCTACTTGTCAATGCGATTATGGTGCATCACAACCGAATATGGGGAATGAGCCTCCTCCTCCTCCTGATACTTCTTTACATATCGAGAATCCCACTACTATGCCGCGGATACCGAAAGGTGTTCTTAAGCGCTCAGTGCACAATCCCAATGCTCGAGCCACCCATATCTACTCTATTGTAGAATATTTGGGCTAAAATCCATGTGCCATGTCGGCTCTTAAGGTTTTACAGGCATGTCCTTCGCAGATGAACACCCTTTTAGCTGCTTTGGGAGTTCAGGATGAGAGTAACCCTAGCGTCATTAAATTCGACACTACTGATATCCAGCCTTGCTTGCCTTACCATGTGGCTTTTCAAGTCCATGTGAGGTGCTTAGATAAGTTCGTTAAACACACAGTGGTTGACGAAGGTGCTTCCACCTCAGTAATGTCGTTGGATTGTTGGAAAGCTCTTGGCTCTCCTTCCTTGTCAAAATATATGACCATGCTTGCTACATTTGATGGTCGGTCGTTTAGGCCGCATGGTATTCTCCCTTCCCTTGAGGTCCACTTGGGTGGGAAATCCGTGCCTATTGAAGTCGAGGTGGTTGATGCGCCCATCGACTACAACCTTCTTCTGGGTAGGAATTTGGTCTACATAATGAAAGTGATCGTATCCTCTGTGTTTAGAGTTATTTGCTTTCCTCATGAAGGAATAATCGTGACGGTCGATCAACTAGACTTCCCTAGTTCCAATTTCGTAGCATCACCGGTAATTGTTGTTCCCCAGATCAAAGATTCTCAGCTAACAACTAGGAACATTGGTGTAGGATTATATCCCTCCTTGATGAGATCATTCGAATTTATTGCACCAATTGATTTTATGAGAACCGTTTCCGATAGTGCGCCATCCTCTGAAATAATGTACCTTTTCGGACCTCATATTTTAACGATTCATGGAATTTACCATCCACAAGTTCCCCATCTTGAGACATTTCGCACATTGGAATGGCTATGCCATTATCTGCAGCTAAGCTTGCTTACCCTGAAATTCAATAAGCCACTGTAGAACCGGATCCACCATCTTCACAGACAGAGGAGGAAGATCCCGTTATGCTGCCGGCATGGGAAACTGACTCATCTTGCTCACACAATTTTCTTGATGGTACTTTTCCTTCAGATGAAGCCATCATTGAGGCCATGTGTGGTAGTGAGAGGCCTTTGCAATATTTTCATCATCGGTCTTATTTTCTTCCTAACCTCGATCTTCTTGAGCGAGAAGAGTTTAGGACAAATCTTGCCGAGAAGGTTGGTCACCCTGTGGCTCCTTTGGATTCACATGGGATTTACGTGGAGGGGAATATGGCCAATATCTCCCCAACCATACCGATCAACAACTCTCGCACACCCGGAAAGATTGAGAACGTTTATATCGGTGTTGATTGTTCTCCCGATGAGATCCGTATATACACTGAACTATTCAAGGAATTTCAGGATGTTTTCTCCTGGTCATATGAGGACATGCCAGGAATAGACCCTAGTATTATCGAACACGATGTTAAGACATATCCCAATGCTAAACAGGTTCGGCAACGACTTCGTGCTGTGAATCCTAGAAAGGCAGCCACGATCAAGGCAGTGGTGGAGAAACTACTTAAAGCTGGTTTCATCTACCCAGTTCCCCTTACTGAATGGGTGTCAAATCCTGTTCCTTTAGATAAGAAGCAAGGAACCATCAGAGTATGCACAAAATTTAGAGATTTGAACCATGCATGTCTGCAAGACAACTTCCCCACCATTCATAGATCAAATTTTGGATGCGTGTGCAGGAAGCGAGGTTTTTTCGTTTATGGACGGTTTCTTCGGATATAATCAGATCCAGATAAATCCTGAGGACCAGCATAAAACGGCTTTCATATGTCCTTGGGGTACATTTTTGTACCGGAAAATGCCCTTCGGCCTTAAAAACTTTGGAGCTACATTTCAGCATGCTATGACCTATGCGTTTCATGACCTTAAGCGTATAGTGGAGGCTTACTTGGACGATCTTGATGGCCATTCTTGTAAGAGAGTGGACCACCCCAAGCACCTCTGCCTTATTTTTGAAAGATGTCGGTGTTACAAGATTCGGTTGAACCCCAACAAGTGCATCTTTGTTGTGAGAACGGGTCATCTTTTAGGGTTTGTAGTTTCACAAGAGGGTATAAGAGTCGATCCTCTTAAGGTTGAGGCAATACTTCGATTGCCTCCCCCACGTAATATAATTCAACTTTAGAGCCTCCAAGGGAGAGCTACTTTTCTACGACATTTTATAGTGAATTATGCTAGTCTTACCAAAGGTTTCACGCGACTATTGAAGAAGGACACACCGTTTATCTGGGATGAGCGAGCCCAATAGTCTTTCGACAATATGAAGAAAGCTTTGGTATCGGCCCCTCTGCTTAGTCCACCCGAATTTGCTAGAGATTTTTTGCTTTATGTGGTCGCGCCTCTCGAGACGATTGGCATGGTCTTATTTCAGATAGATGATGTGTTCCAAGAGCATGTTGTCTATTATCTTAGTCGAAACCTAGTAGACACTGAGATGAGATACACTCACATGGAGAAGTTGGCACTTGCGACTGTTCATGTAGTCCAACGTTTATGACATTACATCATGTTTAGGAAAAACACTGTCATAGCACACATCAATCCATTTCAGTTCATGCTTTCACGACGTTTGATTGGGGGGAAGTATAATAAATGGATTGTGATTATTCAGGAGTTTGATCTCGATTTTGCTTCGGCGCAGTCGGTGAAATCCTTGGTTTTCGCTGAGATCATGTCATATTTTCTATGACTTGATGAGGACATCATCCATGAACATTCCTTTGTGGATGATCATTTATTTCTTATCTCGTCGGCGGACCCTTGGTATGGGGATATCATCATATATCTCCAAAATTTGAAGTTCCCTTCGCACTATTCATGAGATGAACGATGTCGTGTGAGCCACCAAGCTAAATATTATGTCATCATCGGCGACACTTCGTATCATCGAGGAAAGGACTCTATCCTTCATCGTTGTTTGACTCATGAATATGTGGAGTTAGTACTGAATGACTGTCATAGCGGGGTGTGTGGTGGTCACTTATCAGGGATTGCGACAGCCCAACGCATCATGCGAGCATGTTACTTCTGGCCTTCGATATTTAAAGATTGTATGAATGCTAAGAAGAGATGTCACCCTTGCCAGGTGTTTTCTCAAAATATACACTCGCATCTAGCGCCCCTTTATCCGGTCGTCACCGTCGGTCCCTTCACTAAGTGGGGGGTGGATTTCATGGATTGCAAACTAGCTTCGGCTGGGGGCATCACCATATCATTGTGGCCGTGGACTAATTTTCCAAATGGGCTGAGGCCATGCCTACCATAAAAGCCGATGGTGCTACAACATCCCACTTCATGTTCAATCAGATTATCACTCGATTCGGTATCCGGAAAGAGATTGTCAATGACCATGGCAGTCACTTTTAGAACAAAATGATGGTGGATTTGTCACTCAAGCTTGGGTTTTGTCAAGATCATTCATCTTCTTACTACCCCCAAGTGAATGGTCAGGTTGAGGCAGTCAATAAGTCCTTAAAGACCATTCTCCAATGTACCATCCAACAAAGCAAGAGCAACTAGCCCATTATGTTATATCCAACATTTTGGGCATATCGACCCGCAATTAAGACTGCCACTGGTTTCTCGTCATTTCAACTAGTACATGGTGTGGAGTCTATATTACCGATTGAATGCAAAATCCCTTCATTAAAACTAGCCATAGAGCTCCTTCCTGATACGTCAAATGTTGAGAAACGTTTGATCCACCTTGAGCAGCTTGATGAGAAGCATCAAGATACCACCGTGGCTATAGATGCCAACAAACGTCGTTTCAAGGTTCAATATGATAGGTCTGTCCGTCCCCGGTAGTATGCTGAAGGTGAATTGGTCCTCTTGTATGAACAAGCTAAGGAACCCTTGGGGGCAGGCAAGTTTAACCCCATGTGGCACGGTCCTTACATAGTGAGGCGTGTCCTTGAGAAAGGAGCCTACGAATTGGAATAATATGAGGGGAATGCCTTGAAGGAGCCTAGAAATGGGCTCTACCTCAAGCGGTATTACGCTTGAGCTTCTAGCTCGAGCTAATACTTTTGTATACTATTGTATAGTTGTTTCTATACGTAGTTTAGGTTTATTTTGGTTTTTTGGATCTGCTGATTCACTTTTGTTTGGTTGACAAATGTCAGCAGAATATCCTGTGTTTTTGGGATTCATGGATGGTGCTAGCCATCATACACAGCGACTCGCTTCTGCTGTGTGGGTTATTTATTCACTGGACCATCAGATTGTGTCTTCAGGAGGTGCCTGTCTCGGTCCTACATCCAACAATGTGGCTGAGTACAGTGTCGTAGTTGAGCTAATTTGACATGCCATTTCACATGGTATCCAGTCTTTAGAAGTCCGCCTGGATTCACAACTAGTTGTGTCTCAATTGAATTGCCGGTATCGCATGAGGGATACTACATTACTACTGAGGTTCTTAAGGGTAAGACTCTTGGAGCATCATTTTGTTTCCATTACATACATTCATGTTTCAAGATGTTTTAATCATGTATCTGATGCATATTCTAATTATGTCCTAGATTGGCATTTGTCACATCAATAAAGAAACACACAAATAAACATTCATTCACACATTTGTACATACACATATAGTAGAACCGGAGATTCATAGTTTTTTATAAATAATATGTCCAAAAAAAGGTGGTGTCACAGTACAAAATTGGAGCCCGTAGCTCTCAAAAATATACATAATCGATACAAAATATGGGACTCTAAGATATCTAATCCCTAGGAGGAGGCCTAGCTGCCTCAGTAGGATGTGCTTGAATATAGTAGTGAACTGCATTGGCTATGTGCCGCAGTAGTCACACCTAGGTTCCCGGTACTACCACAACATGTCATTGCATCACCTCTGGCAGATGCTCCACCTCAATCATGGGAACTCCGGTAGTCATACAGTACAGGTTGACCTGTATGGTCTCTAATGTGTGCTTTGCTGCAGCACCGACTACCTCTCCACCCTTGCCCCGTCGACGATGTCTCGGGAAGCCCGCTGGTCTTCGTGGACTAGCATCTGCGAGCAAACAATGGAATATCAATATGTGATACTACACCAAAAATATTTTTGCATTTTCTTATATAATAAAAAATCCCAAAAAATTAAATACACAAAACATAAAAAGAGTAACATACCAATGTCTCCGAATGCGGCCCCTGGAGGGAGCGGCATGTCGCGGTCGTCCCAATAGTCTATCTTGGCATATGGGTAGTCATCGATGGCGATGACCTGTCGTTCCCACCAGTGGAAGAACTCATATGTATATGGTGATTCCTGTCGGCCACCACCGTGTCGCGTCAGTACCTTGGCCCACTGGGTTAGGGCTGGGTCACGGAGACTATGCAGAGGGAATTCAACCCTCGGATTGAGCCCCAGAACTCTGTCGAAGAAGAAGCTGCACAGTATACTACCATACATGAAGTTATTTTCCTTCCCACGCTTGCACTCCATTAACTAGGTCTTCATGGACACCAGTAACGTTGTGCACCAGTCATATACTATACGCTTCATGCACTCTGTTGCATAGAACATCATCGGCCTTGAAGCCTGATGTAAAGCTGTGGAACCACTGATCCGCACAAGGGTGAGCACTATGATCTTCATGCTCAAACTCACAATGGCCCCAATGGGTACCTGAATCCCCACTTTTTGGGTACCAGGAAGACAATACCAGTCTATATAGTCGGGATTGGTGATCCAACCACCTACAGTGCGAGATCGAAGACTAGCCACCTCCCCTCGGCGGGACAACCCTGTAATGAAGTATATGTCATCCACCTCTAAGGAGAGTGTTTGACCATCCAAGTTGAAGTTTTGAGCGTCTACATCCCAGTAATCGATCAACCGACGGAGTAGTTGGTTTTGGGCCCTTAAACCCCCAACACTCCAGAATTTGTAAATCCCACACGCTTGTAGTGCTTGTTGCATAGGAAAATCTTGGCAGACATTCTCATCCACAACATCATGTTCTCTTTCCCTCCACTCTAGAACCATCCTGGAGGAAGAAACAAAAGTTTTTGGGCCTTTAACATTTAAAAAACCAACTTCACGGTTGTACCCGCGAGAAATTGAGTAGATAGGGGAATCTATCCACAGTCAACGCATGTGTTGACAACATCTAGCAGGCCCTACCCATGACCCGTAGAGCTGTAGCTCGTGCACGTGGCTGTGGAGAAGTAGGGATGGCCTAATAAAAATAATTGACCACTGAAAACTGAAATAAAAGCTATCAAATGAAAGAGGAGGATGAGATGACTAACCTACTCCAGATGGCTCGTGAAATGGATGCCCACAGCTTCCAGAATCAACAACTAAACTTTGAGGTGAAAACTAACCAAAAACCACTATTTGGATGAAAATGAAAATGAATTGGTAAATAGTAATTTATTTTTACTATTTATAGTTTTTCAAACCCACTTTGCTATAGTTTTCGTCATTTTAAGCTATTTCGGACTAGTCATATAGGTTAGATGTCATTTTCGCCTGCATTATGCATTTGAACTTTGACCATTTGTCATTAACCCTAGGTGCGACCCCGCTTTGTAACTGACACAAATCCTTCACATTGTTATAGAAGTGTCGCTATTTGGTGGTAGGGCTTGTACAAACATGGGTGCCCTAGTTAGAACCTTTTTATGTCTTTTGGCACCCATGGCGTTGTCTCTCCTTAGGATCGGGAGTCCTTTGTAGTTACGCCATGACTTTGTGATAAAGACTCATACTCTACTTTGTATTATGATGGCCATCTCCCATAAGGACTCCCCCATTTTTACCAAGTTACGATTTCATTGCATCATCCTGCTTGCTGCTTGAGCCTTGTGTCGGCTCCCGCTTACTCAATTGTTAGCCTGGTGCCTGATCAGTTCCCTTGTCGATCCCTGCAGAGATTTCATTTTCCTTTCGCAATTTGATGACCTATTGACCCTGAGGGAACACCCCCCCGAGTGTCCACATCCTGCACATGCTTCCTTGCATTGATCATAGGTATGTTCCACTTCTTGGGACTAGTTTGCTTGCTATTTGACACCCGTTATCTCACTTGTTGTACTATAAGCAATTTTATTATTTTTCAAGCTTTTCCAAATATGAAAAAAACCATAAAAATCAAATATTCCAAAAAGTCGGATAGGAGAATCGTTACTTCTTTTTGTTGGCAGATGTTGTGTCACCTTTGAACAGAGAATTCATTCCACTCCATCCATCATGAGTCGGGACTATAGTAGGACCTTAGGAGCTGTACTCGTTTCTCATATTTTAATCCACTGATTGGTTAAGCTTCCAGTCACTATGGAGCCCTTTGTTGATGCCTCCTGCATCGTACAGTGTTATTACTCGAGTCTATGCTGCCTGAGTCTATCCATCTGCTCATGCTCTTGTTCAAAGGAAGTCTTGAAACCAGAGTCGGCCACTCCTCATATCTATTGACTATTGCATGTCGGCCATCCTTATTGAGTCAGTCTGTTCGTCCGAGTTCTTCCAAATCTTTCAGCGTAGCTGTTACCTCGTGCTGGTTGATGGGGGATTCCTTAATGCCCTCCTTCTAGCGAGTTTCGTTCTGTTGATTTCAACCCATTTATTCCGGAATTGAGACTTAGAGTCGGTTGAGTACCTTGAGGCTTGCAGTCATTAGTGCTAGGTTCTCTCTCCATCGATAGTTTTGGGAATACATCAATGTCCCCTGATCGATGGATTCATCTTCGTGTTCGACCTCAACACATCTATTCACACTTTGAAGATTGTACTCTGTGCCTTGATGCCCATTTTCATTATTGGTAGGTTATCTCGCATCTGTTAACGGTATACATCATTGACCGATAATCAGACGATGTCACATCAGGTTTGAATTCAACACCTTTATTCACTTGATGGGACTTGCACCGTAGATGATTTGTGTAGAAGACCCCAGACGTTAGTAGCATTCAGTATGTTGCTCTTGATTGTGACTATACTTATGAGATCTTATTTCTCGTACATTAGCAGTTTGTGCCTCCAGTATTGCACGAGTTGTTTCCTTTCAACAAGAGACCATATCTTACTGTATGGGTCATGGCTATGACCACTTATGACATTTATTCACTATATACAGCCTATCATGTCCATTGTATCAGATTGTTGTACTGTACCGACATGTATTCAGAGATATTATTGTATTATGATGAGTGAGATACTCTCTCAATTTGTGTCTCCATCACTCCACTTCTAAGATTTATAATGTATTTTGGCCATCGTAGTACCTTCTCTGACCTCACATATTAGGGGGCATCTATTACAAAGTAATTTTCCACCTTGTGAGCATCAACATTGATTGGCCTTTAGGATCCATTTTATTGACTCAGATCCACATTTTATCCTCGAGGAACACACTTTTCCCTATTTTTGTTCTTGTATGCTAGTTGTTTCACTATAGCCAGCGTACATACAGGTTGTTCCACTATAGCCAGCGTATACCAAGTTAAATGGTAAAAAACAATAGAAAATTACTTTTTACTCCCAAAAAGCGGTCTTAGGGTGACCTTTGGCTCTCCATATACCCCGAAACAACTTGTTTCAACCTTTCACTTACCTTTGGAAGGATATATATTGATCTCTTATGGTGTATGGAAGGGAGGAGAAAGGGAAAGCAAGATAACTCTAGTGGATTTTTCCATGACTTGAGTCTACACTCATTGATCCTTGTTGTCATGAACTCCTTATGTTCACCTAGCAAACTCCTTTCATTGTTTGAGTTTTCCATTGCATGGGGGATTGAAGTGGTGGAGGCACAAGTGGAGAGACCCAGTTCTTGGTTCAGATTGGTTGCCGGCAAGAGGTCATATGATTGTACTTCTTGTTATTAATTAATGGAAATACTCATTTTCTCGTCCAATTGATGTTGTGAATGTTGTTTAAATTACATTGGGTTATATTGGGTTACATTTGCTTATGATATCATGGATCATGTTATCGATTATGCTAATATCTTTCACATATTATATGCACTTGCTTGTATTTGTTGTTGAGACTAATCTGCAGGTTCAAGTGTAGAGATTGAAAGCTCAACGGGGATTTACTTCGAACATCTGGTTCAAGGTTGGTTCTTATTCTCCATATCTTAGCATTTTCATTATAATAACATTGCATTGGGAATTGAGTTATTTTCTGGTAGTCAGCTGTCTGTTGTGGTTTACCCCGAGCCATAGGAAGTTTTCTCCGTAACACCCTAGTCTCCAAGATGCCTACAAGAAACCTTTTACTTTCAAGAGAGAGATCAAATGTACAAAGAAGAAACCCAAGAGATAGAAAAATATTGTTTTCTTCTTCACATGCTCCACTAGGGTTTCCTCATGAACCCTAATGTATCACACCAATATCAGAATATGAGCTAAAAAAATACAAAGGATGATGTGAAATTGTTGTTTGAAAGGACTCTCTACTTCCTCTATTTATATGAGTTAAGTGAATCCAACAATAAAACACATGGGCTTATCCCTACAAGAAACCCTACTAATACAGAAGTAAGCCATACACAAGTGAGGTGCTCCACTCCAAGTGAAACATGCCAATATCCTAGGTGGTGTCGTACGTAATAAAGCCTCCAAAGACAAGGGTTATCCTTAAGAAAGGTCTAATACTCCTACTTCATACTCCATAGGCTCTAATCTCCTCATAAGAAGTGTGCAAATCTCTGGGGTCCAATCACCCACAAGAATCATTGTCGTAACCCAGGAGACACCAAGTCAAATCTAAGTCTCCATGAAAGCAACCAAGTACATCCATGTTGTCTAGGGCTCCAAGCCCTATCCAAGATGCAAAATAATCCATATATTTCGTAGGGAATTCTCCCACCAACTGAATCCTCCATGTGGACAATGAAGGGGGTCCACCATCCAAACAAGAGATCTGCAATGCCTAAAGGATGAACATTGAGCTAATACCGTCCTGAGGTCAAGCATCCACTATGAAAGCTATCTAAATACACATATCCTTCATGGACCATCTCTCATGCTACAATCCATCTCAAACCATCTAGGGGTTGAACACACACCATGTACCCAAATATCATGAAGTACCCCAAACATGATATAAACACTTTTAGAGTAACCTAAAATTCTAACCGATTCCATATGTTTATGTTATAAAATTTAACATTTGTTTTTCCCCCTTGACATGATAGTGTTGAGAAGTTAAAACATCTCATGGTGTCTCATTTTGATCCACACTTTAGGAATGGATCCTACCATGGGCTGCCTTTTTTATTTGACATGCTACTATTGAAAAGTGAATAAGTTGTGATGTCTCACTATGCCACGTTCTTTTGGAACACATTTTACCACATGATGACTTTTTCTTTTCGGAAATTGTCATATTTAGAAATTCCAATAATGCTTGAATAAATTTAAGTAACAACAACGTTTAAATATTGTTTTTATTATATAAGTAAGAATCCCATTTTCATGGATATGAATTTTATTTAGAATTCTTTCCATAAGGCTAACTTAAGCATATAGTGCAAAGATGGGATACGTGTACATTATTCAATCCCATTGTCATTTGTCTGTGGTGGTTGATGATGACCAGGTATGTAATTTCCTTATAAATTATTTTAAAAAGAAAGTCACTAGAAACATGGATCTAATTTGGGACAAGGAGTAAAATAGTAATATACTTTCATTAAAAGTGGTGGTTGATGTGACTAGGAATGCACTTTTCTTATAAATTAGCTAAAATAGAGAGTTACTAACAACATGGATCTTTGGGATAAGGAGTAATATGCTTGATAAAAGAATAATAGACTTGATAATGTTGGTTGGACATCAAAAGCATTTATTCATGATGCAGGAGCATCAGGGCCTAGGAGAAATAGTCGAAGATGATCGACTGAAAGGGGGCCGACCAGAGGGAGCGCCGACGACCACTGATGCAGAAGTGAAGAATGGAAAGTCGATGCCAGGAATTCGAGCAGAAGATGTCGATACATGGTCAACAGAAGTAAGAAGTCGAGAGTCGACAAGTCGAAGGTCGATAGATGACAGGAAGCAACGAAGGCGTCGAAGTTCGACATATGGTTAAACGACGACATCGACAGATTGTGGCGAAAGCAAAACGTGGAGGAAGGGGAAGGCTGGAAACCATGCAAGTTAAGCGAAGGGGACGAAGTGTAGTATGGTCGAAGCATGGGGCTGACAACTATCACAGAGTCAGGAAGCACATAAGTCAAAGAGGAGTACTTAGCAGCCGTTCGGGGTTGTTGAGGAAGTTATGAGCAGTTATGCAGGTGGTTGAGGATCAGGACAGATGTCACCACATGTAGAGGTTGTGCATCACGACCAGAGGGTGCTGAAAACTGCAGGGCTGCGGGATCAGGGAGGATTCAGTGGAAAGAGGAAGAGTGTCTCGGGGAACGAAGTAGACCTCAGGAAAAGAAATAGCAGGGTAGAAGAATGGTGTGAAGGAATAGTAGGAGGGATAGCTCATTTTGGAGGATCAACAGAGATCCGATCCATAGCTCATCATTCAACAGTCTAGCAGTGAAACATGAGAGGGAGAAGATCGCACCTAGAGAGAACACACCATTTACTTATGTATATTGTATCATCCTATGACCGAATAGTTTAGTTGTTTACATTTCATATTGTACCACTGTAATTGACTGAAGTAATAGAAGCCAACTTTTGGCATCCAGTTCACGACCAGCTTTGTGAGAAATCATGTGCTTTTGTGTGTGTTGTTAAGAAAGAAGGTCCGACCGACCCAACTTGCGCCAGTTGGTATCAGATCTACAAAGAGCCGGTAATAGTATATCCCAGAAGCAGAATCCGGTTGAGGAGTTGAATCCATTGAGTGGAAGAGCCTGCGAAGTGTGTCGACAACTCTAGCTACGGTTGGGTAGAGTTGTGCACATTTGTGAAGTCTGGTTGCGATGGGATGAGTGAGAGTTTCAGCTGCGGTTGAAAATGGCTCAAAGAGGCATTAATGTCCGAGGAGTTGGTCGGAGAGCACATGGTGCAACAGTCATAGTTGATCGTGAAATGTTCAACAAGTGCATGCGAACAATGCAAATATTGACAAGTGAATTCGCAACGATCAAGGAGATCCAAAGATGTGGATGTATTCCTGATGCGTTAGACCACAACGACGAGGAAGTCGAAGAGGTGGAAGCATGGGAAGTTGTCTAGGAGGAACCAGAAGATAAATTCATCAAGCTACTATTAGAAATGAGGGTTAAGACAAATATGGATGTGCCTACCTACTCAGTAAGTCTGGACCTAGAAGACTTGATAGACTGGTTCAGATATATGGAGAAATACTTCGACATAGAGTAGATCAAGGATCCTAAACGGGTTAAGACTGCATGTCTGAGGTTGAAGGGTAATACCTCATTGTGGTGGGACAATGTACAGGCTGACAGAGTTAGGAAAGGCAAGGAGAAAATCAAGTCTTGGGACAAGATGGTTGCCAAGATGAAAGGTAAGTTCTTTTTGGGTGACTATGTGATTTCCTTGTTCAGGAAGTTGCAAAACTTCCGACAGAAAGAGATGACCGTGAAAGAGTACACAAAAGAGCTCTACAGAATTTTGATTCAGTCAGGTCAAACTAAAGAAGGAGAATAAGTTGTCGTGAGATATGTAAATGGCTTGAAGTATGCCATATAGGATGAGTTGAGCTTGTCAAGGTTCAGAGCAGCCGGGGAAGCCTACTAGTTAACTCTGAAGGCAGAAGAGAAAATGTAAAGGAAAGCCACATCGACCAGGGGAAGGATGACTGGTCGAGGTGTGAAGATTGTTTCTGCGAAAGGAAAAAGTAGCGGAACCAGGAGAGAAGCCGTCGAAGACAATCGACGTGCAGAAGGGATAGCGACCAAAGAGAAGATGCAGGGAAACTGACCAGATGGTCGAGAGACCTGTGGTCGGAGTGTGTATGGTTGAACTAGTCTGACAGAAAATAAAGGAGCTGACAGACCAACTGTGGTTTGTTACAAGTGTCAGGGTGTAGGAAACAAAGCTTATGAGTGCCTGGAAAACCTACACGCTACAGACGAGTCGAAACCCAGAGGTCAACAAGATGACCAGGGCGACGAGAAAGCGGATTCAACATTAGACATTGGTGAAGATGGTTGAAGAAGAGGTCGAACCATGATGGCCAGGAGAACATTGGTTCAGAACGACTGACGTGATGAGAAAGAGTTGACATAGTGAAAGGCTATCTTTCAGACTAGAGTACTCATTGGCGAATGGTATTGCAAGACCATAGTTGATGGAGGCAATATGAAGAATCTTGTGTCGATGGAGGTCATTGAGAACTTGGTTTTGAGATGTCGAGAACACCCAAATCGATACAAGATATCTTGGTTGAATAAGGGTCACCATGTGAAGGTAACCAGACAGTGCCCGATTAACTTCAAGGTCAGGAAGCTTGAAGACAATTTACTGTGCGACATAATCCCAATGGACGTGTGTCATCTGTTGTAAGGGAGACCATGGAAATATGATCTGAAGATGATCTATGATGGTCGAGCCAACACAATCACAATGTGGAAAAATGGCACGTGGAGGACGCTAAAGCCGAAGCAGGAGGAGCAAGCCGAATGTAAGAAGGGCGAAAGAAACTATTGGGAGAAGTGAGGGATGATGTGCTCAGCAAGGGAATTCCTCGCAGAGGAGGAGAAACAGTTGGGATGTTTCACCATCATTCCAAAAGGACCATGTGTCAAGAGGTCGACAATGTAGAATATTCTGGTCGAAGTAGAAGAGATGCTTGACGATTTTCAGTGCATAGTAGTCGACGAAGCACCGACAGGATTGCCACCGACGAGAAGCATATCCCATCAGATCGACTTGATTCCAGGATCGAGCTTTCCAAACAAGGCACCTCATAGAATGAATCCGGTAGAGGGTCAAGAACTCAATAAACAGGTCTAGGATTTGTTGGACAGAGGATTGATCAGAGAGAGTCTGAGCCCGTGTGCGGTACCGGCTGTACTAGCACCAAATAAGGGTGGAGAATGGAGGATGTGTACAAACTCTAGAGCCATAAACAAGATCACAATCAAGTATTGGTTTCCATTACCGAGAATGGACAACTTCATGGATTGCTTGAGTGGAGCGAGATAACTCACCAAGATAGACCTGAAAAGTGGTTATCACCAGATCATGGTCAGAGCGAGCGATGAATGGAAAACAACATTCAAGACGAAGGAAGGGTTGTATGAGTGGTTAGTCATGCCCTTGAGATTAACTAATGTGTAGGAATATTCTCACCATCATTTTTTATATTTTGCATGCATGCATGCATCCAGTCATCAGCATGGTGGTCTCCCCAGCACCTGGAGCCTATTTTAATCCCCCTATAGCCCGTTTCTAGCTTTCAATATCCCTCCTACCTACCTAGTGTGCCTTATTTTCCTCACCTGGATGAAATATGCGCCCTCCTACACTACTTGGATCACTAACAGTCAGTTGAAGCATTGATTGACTAGTTCTTGCATTTATTGCTCAGTTTAACTATTTGTAGCTTCCAGTTGTCTGTATTAGAGTGCCACTTGACCTACTGACAGCCTCATGCACCCTCCTTGGAGTCTCCATCCCTTGATTTGTTCTCACATGGATTAGTTAGACTCAGTTAGACTCATTTGACTGAATTTCGACTATTTGTGAATGCTACCACTGATTGGATGATGTCTCCAATGCTATCCAAGCCACACACTAAAGAGAATTCGAATCACCTTTGTCTAATTCGAATTCACTTGACAGCTTCATTATTGTATTCATTTTTCACAGTGCCAACTTACAACTGATGTATGATTATACCGCACATTACTCCATTTCTGAGTTTATGAGTGATAATTGATTCATTTCTTCTTCTTCTTCTCTGCAATTCTTGAGTGAGGTTTGTGATATTTTCTCTAGCTCTGTGATATTTCCTGTATATTTACACATGGTATCAAAGATGGAGTCAACTATTCAAATTGCAGCAGTAGCAGCAGTTCATTGAGCACCAGTCTTTCATTGAGCACCAGAAGCCTTTGGATTTCCACAGCAATTCCTAGTGCAATTGTCTTGAATTCATTGGATCAATCCAGTGAGGTCTATCCATGTGTGAAGGATCCAGTCACATGTCCTCATTTTCCTAAGGAAGTGTTCTCTCAATTTGCAACAAATATCCATCATCAATTTCATTTGTTTTGTAGGTTTATTCCATCATTAGAATTCATCTTCAATTCGAATTCAACAACTACCAATGGATCTAAAACTAAATTCATTCAATTATGTCGAATGGAATTCCAAGATGGAAATCTTCATGACATCCAAGAGCCTCTCTAGAGTATTGAATGGGAATGTAGTCGAACCCACTAGTGCAGTAGAGAAATCCAATTACTTGGAGAAACTTGATGAAGCAGTAGGACTGCTACTCCTTAACGTTTTCGAAGACCTCCATTTTCATGTCATATAATTAGCCACTCCAAAAGAAGTTTGGGACAAGCTCGAATCTCTTCTTGGATAGAAATATGACTTGAAAGGTCACAAGTTGGAAAATGAGCTTATCTCACTGAGCCCTTGCAGCTTCGACTCCATCAATGAGTTTCTTACCAAGTTTAAAAATATGATTTCACAATTGAAGAGACATGGAATAGAGAAGGAAGAGAAGTAGCTCATCCTTGCCATACTATCAAAATTGGGCCCTAACTACTCAGTATTTGTCTCTACCTTTCAAAAAGCGAAGCTATCCATTCCAAAATGGAAGTTTACCACTCTTGATAACTTCATCCAATATCTCACACAAGAGGAGGATAATTTGATTCAAATGGGAATTATAAAACCCAATATAGATTCAACACTTGCAGCTATTGAAGTGAAGAGAGCGAATGGAAAGGGAAAGCAAAAAGTTTTTGAAAGAAATTCGAATGAGCAAAAGAAAAAGGAGGCTCTCTATCAATCAAAAGGGACTTCGAATTCCAAGAAGACCAAACATTCTCAAAAGGATAAATCCAAATGTACCTATTGCAATAGAGGATTTGATCCTGAGATTTCTTGTATGAAGAAGACTATGGACTTGATGGCTTAGTTACTTGAAAAGAATAACCTCCCAGTACCTGCATGTGCTAGGAAGAAAGAAGCTGAACCTTCTAGATCCGAGGACAAGGAAATATGCCATGCTCTCATGGCAGGTGCATCAAGAGAGCCCTCCTTCATCAAAGATTCAAAAACATCAAGACACATGTCTTCCTCTAAAGATATCTTCATTGGTTTTGAGTGCACTGTTTTCCCTTCCATCATGTTGGGGAATGATTCCGAGGTCTCCTATGAGGGGATTGGAAGGATCAAACTTGACCATGGATACTTCTCAGATGTACTCTATGTTTCTACACTTACTACTAATCTACTTTCGGTCTACCAAATGACCCATACTGGATATCCCAAGAGGGTGATATTCTCTCCAAATGAGGTCGAAAGACAAGACATGCTTTCAGTAAATTTCATTGCAAAAGGTGTTGCAAACCACAATTCGAAACTCTATTAGTTCTCTCACTTTCTTCCTCTCTCCAAGAAGTCTTCTCTTCACACTCATGCAAATGAAGAGAGTAGGCTATGGCATGAAAGATTTGGGCATCTCAGATACAAGTACTTGCAAGACATGCAAACTAAAAAGGTGGTTGAAGGTCTACCCAATCTCAAGTTTTCCCAAGGCACCTGCAAAGGTTGCTTGAATGGAAAAGATCCATCAAAGAAGATTGAGAAAAAGATGACTCATGGAGAAGTGCGAATGCTAGATCCATATCCAAAAGAACCTGAAGATCTAGCACCTAATGATCCAAAACCCATTGTTAGATGGGACTCCACTACTGTCACACCAAAATGTCGTCACCCTTGTGCAAGTGTCGCAAGTGTTGCAAGTGTTGTCATCATGACCTAGTTTCGTCACCATGACCGTTGCAAGTATCGTCATTATGACCAAGTGTCGTCATCATGAACGTTGTGATAATGTCGTCATCTTGACCATTGTGTAAACTCTTCGCTCTGACCCCTAAACTCATTCTGGGCTAAAACATATCCAACTGAGAAATTTCCCTGCCTAGTTGACCTCTTTGAGTAGGTTGTTGCACTTCTCCTTCATCTAGGGTGCAATGTCACATTTCTTGGTCAGCTAGGGTGAGACACTATCGCATGTTGTCCTTAGACAAAGTGCGACGATCCCCTCTGTCGCTCTGTGTCCTATACCTGGGTGCGACGAGGTTGGTTCAAGGCTATTTTGGGGAGTCTCGAGGTCTTTATAGAAGTTTGTTGAGGTGGAGGCCTATCCCTAGGCTCTAGGTGAGGTGGCATTTCGGTTTCTAACCTAATGGGAGGATCCCTTAACCATCTCCTCCTAATCCTCAACCTACCCTATCTCTTTAGCCCTATATAAACACCCACTCTCTCCATGGGAGGGGGGAAAGGTCTATTGTATCCTTATGCTGATAGAATCCATATTGGTGATTGGGAAGCTTGTACCACCTTGGAGGCTTGGCTTGGACATATTGGATGGAGGATGCAACGTTGAGGCTTTGGTTGTAGCTTCATCCTTTCTATTTATTCCCACCTTTTAATACAGTTAATACAATCTCTTTCCATGAATGTTGTCTCATTGATAATGTTTAGAACCTTCTTCCTCAATTGTTAGTTTAGATCAGTTATTGTTTAGATATCTTGTAATGCTTGTATCTTTTCCATATTGTCTTGACAAGTCTTGCAGCTGGAGATTTGACGACCGCGAGCCTTGGAGCAGCAACAAGGAAAATGATCCGCGATCTAAAAGGTATGATATCTAAGTACTCGATCTATAACTAGATATAGGAAATGAGTTTTGTATTCTGTACTATTTTTTCTAGACACACATTGAGCTAGGGAGATCTGGCTCGCGTTCGCTCGAGTTGATTGTCCGTTAACAACTACTCCTGCTTCCACCATTGATCTTGTTGGAGATAGATAGGATCTCCAAGATACAAGAGTTGCACTCTCTCCCACAGATCCATTTTTAGCTGAGAGATGCTTTTTTATGATTGGAACTGATCCAAAAACATTCTTTGAGGCCTCCCAAGATCCGAGATGGGTAGCTTCTATGGAAGCAAAGTATCAATCTCTTCAAAGAAATGAGACTTGGGAGCTTGTCTCTCTCCCTCCCGGGAGGAAGCTTGTTCAATGCAAGTGGATATACATAAAAAATATGGACTCAGATGGAGTCACAAGCAAGTATAAGGCTCGATTGGTTGCAAGGGGTTTCTCCCAAGTTCATGGGATTGACTATTCTGAGACATTTTCACCTGTTGCTTAGATGGATTCCATCCATCTTGTTATTGCTCTTGCTGCATCCAAGAACTGGGAAGTGCATCACATGGATGTGAAGAGTGATTTCCTTCATGGATATCTAGAGGAGGAGATCTACATGAAGCAACCCGAGGGGTACATTGTTGATCCTTCACTTGTGTGAAGATTGAGGAAGTCCTTGTATGGGCTTAAGCAAGCTCCCCAAGCTTGGTATGCCAAGATGGATTCCTTCTTACTTTCACAAGATTTTCAGAGGTGCAAATCGGATTCAAATGTCTACATGAGACATGATGGTAACTCCCTACTTCTTATTGTTCTTTATGTTGATGATTTGTTAATTACTGGGAGCAATACTTCATGCATTAGATCTATCAAAAATGCTTTGCACAACTCCTTCTCTAGGTCAGATTTGGGACTGCTAAGCAATTTCTTGGTCTTGAAGTCACTTAGAGTGATTTATGAATCAGAGTTGCACAGTCCAAATATGCATTAAATATACTTGACAGATTTCATATGAGTGAATGCAAACCAACAACATTTCCTTTTCTTTCAGGGATCATCCTTGAGGATGGTTCTTCTACACCTTTGGTGGATAGTACTTTGTATCGACATTTGATTGGGAGTCTTTTGTTTCCTACACATACTCAACCTGATCTATCCTATGCAGTTAGTGTTGTCTCCAGATACATGCAGGAGCCTCATGAGCTTCACTGGAAGGAAGCAAAGAGGATCTTTCATTATGTGCAAGGGACAAAGACACATGGTCATTTCTATGCAGCTAGGTCTCCATTGAACCTAGTTGGGTATACATATTCTGATTGGGCTGGAGATAGCTTAGATCGGAAGTCTACATCTGGTTTTATTTTCATGATTGGATCTGGACCTATCTGTTGTTCGAGCAAAAAGAAAACTGCTTTAGCTCTTTCTTTAGCTGAGGCCGAGTATAGAGGTGCGGTTAATGCAAACACATAGTGCATCTGGTTGTGGGGAATCTTGTCAGTGTTTGGGATTCGATTCAGTACTCCACCAGTCATCTATTGTGACAATCAAAGTTCCATCAGGATCTCCATAGATTTGGTTCTGAGACAGAGAACCAAACATATTGAGATACACATGCATTGGATTCGAGGATTGGTGCATGATAGTACCATCACACTGCTCTTCTGTCCTACAGAAGAGTAGATTGCATATATATTCACCACGACCTTCACGGTGAAGAGGTTCACTTACCTTAGATCTCTTCTTGGGGTGAGTGATGCCATGCTACATTAGCATCCTTCAATCTATTTTGGGTGGGGATTTATTCCCATTGGGTTTTCCCTCTTTCCTCACTTTATTTATTTAGATTGTTGTATGGGGTGACATTTGGTCTTAGTCACCAGGGCCCTGCCATTAGTTTTCAGTTACTTCCTCATAGTTTGGCTTGCAGAGGGGTGTTGGAATATTCTCACCATCATTTTTTTATATTCTGCATTCATGCATGCATACTGCATGCATTTGCATGCATCCAGTGATCAGTATGGTGGTCTCCCCAGCACCTGGAGCCTATTTTCAGCCCCCTAGAGCCTGTTTCTAGCCCTCAGTAGCCCTCCTACCTACCTAGTGCACCTTGTTTTCCTCACCTGGATGACATATGTGCCCTACTACACTACTTGGATCACTAACAGTCAGTTGCAGCATTGATTGACCAGTTCTTGCATTTATTTCCTAGTTTAACTTCCTATAGCTTCCAGTTGTCTGTATCGGAGTGCCACTTGACCTACTGACAGCCTCATGCGCCCTCCTTGGAGTCTCCATCCCTTGATTTGTGCTCACATGGATCAATTAGACTCAGTTAGACTCATTTGACTGAATTTGACAATTTGTGACTACTACCACTGATTGGATGATGTGTCCAATGCTATCCAAGCCACACACTGAGGATAATTCGAATCACCTTTGGCTAATTCGAATTCACTTGACAGCTTCATTATTGTATTAGTTTTCACAGTTCCAGCTTACAAGTGATGTATGATTATACTGCAGATTACTCCATTTTTGAGTTTATGAGTGATAATTGATTCATTTATTCTTCTTCTTCTCTGCAATTCTTGAGTGAGGTTTGTGAGATTTGCTCTAGTTGTGTGATCTTTCCTATATATTTACACATAATGCACCTAGTACATTCATTCGGTTGATGAATGAAGTACTGAATCCATTCTTGGGAAAGTCCATCATAGTGTATCTAGACGACATCCTGATATTTAGTCGAACCAAGGTTGAACACTTGGAGCACATTCGACAAGTATTGCAGAAGTTCCAGGAAGAGAAGCTCATGGTGAACTTGGAAAAGTGTTTCTTCATGAAGGAAGAGCTGGTGTACTTTGGATTTTTAATCTTGACTAAAGGGTTAGTGATTGACCCAGAGAAGGTGAAGGAAATATTGGATGGGCCAGAACCGACAAGCACGACTGGAGTGCAAAGTTTCCATGGACTTGCTAGTTTCTACATGAAGTTCATTAGGGGGTTCAGTCGGATAAGTGCACTGCTAACAGAGTGCATGAGAAAAGGGGAGTTCAAGTGAAAGGAAGCTTCCCAGAGATCTTTCGACAAGTTGAAGGAAAAGGTCACTGAGAGCCCACTGTTAGCGCTCCCAAATTTCGACAAAGTTTTCCAAGTCGATTGCGACGCGAGTGGAATGGCAATTGGAGCAGTGTTGAGCCAGGAGGGTCGACCAATTTCATTCTTCAGTGATAAGTTGGATGATGTGAAGTGGAAATATTCAGTCTACGACCATGAATTTTATGCTATTGTCCAAGCATTGAAGAAGTGGAGGCATTATTTTTTTCCCAAGGAATTCGTGTTGTACACAGATCACCAAGCACTGAGGTACTTGAACACTCAGTCGAAGTTGAATTAGTGGCACATGAAGTGGGTCAAATTCCTACAAGGATATACCTTCATGTTGCGACATAAGTCGGGAAAGTCGAACAAGGTTGCCGACACGCTGAGTCGGAGAGTTGCATTGCTTAATACGACGACAATTCAGGAAACAGGAATAGAATCAGTGAAGACAGAGTATGGGACCGACGAAGATTTTTCTAAAGCATGGAAGGCGAGTAGTGAACCATGGAGTGTCAACATGAATCCATACTTGGATTATTTCATCCAATAGGGATACGTATTCAAGGGACAACAGTTGTGGATTCCCAAAGGATCCATAAGAGAGAACCTAATCCGAGAACTGCATGGTGGCGGATTAGCAGGTCATTTTGGCATCGACAAGACTAAGGCGTTGGTCAAAGAAAAGTATTATTGGACAGGAATGACGACAGATGTCGTAAAGTGGGTACGACAGTGTCAAGTTTTCCAGTTGGAAAAAGGAAGAAGTTAGAATACGGGGTTGTATACGCCATTACCAGTTCCAAATACCTCATGGGAGCACCTAAGCACGGATTTTTTGTTAGGATTTTCGAAGACGCAGCAAAGTAATGACTCAATATTTGTTGTAGTTGATAGATTTTATAAGATGGAACACTTTATTCCGTGTCAGAAGACAAGTGACACCACATGAATTGTTGTATTATTCTTAAAGGAAATAGTCAGATTGCATGGGTTTCCGAAGAGTATCACGTCGGACAAAGATACCAAGTTTATGGGGCATTTCTGGAGAACCCTATGGAAGAAACTAGACACGAGGTTGCATTTTAGCTTGGCATATCATCCGCAAACAGATGGACAGACCGAGCTAGTGAACAGAAGTTTGGGAAACCTTCTGAGATGTTTGACGACCGACATACCCAAGCGGTTGGAGAATGTGTTGGCGCAAGCAGATTTTGCGTATAACAATTCTGTGAATCGGTCGACGGGAATGAGCCCATTCCAGATTGTTCAAGGACGAAGCCCACATGGAGTGGTGTATTTGGTTGAGATGCCGACACAAATCACAAAAAGCATGGATGAAGAATCATTCACAGAGCATATGAAAGAAGTGCATGAAGATGTGCGAAAGCGCATTGAAAAGAGCAACAAAGAATACAAGTTGAGAGCTGACAGGAAGAAGAGGCTACAATCGTTCAACGAAGGAGACTTATTCTATACACATTTGCAGAAAGAGATATTTCTGAAGGGAACATATAACAAGCTAAAGATGAAGAAGATTGGACCATATAAGATCTTGAAGAAAATTTTAGACAATGCTTATGTGTTGGAGCTGCCGAAAGACTTGAGCATTTATCCTACGTTCAATGTCTCAGATATATACAAGTTTGAAGAAGGTTCAACCAACAATAGCGCGGAAGTGTCGAACATCGACTGGATAGTGTAGATTCCAGGTTGACACAACAAGGAGGAAATCGCCGTAGTGTTGGAGGAACGCGAAGTTAGACGCACGCAAAGTTCACGGAAGAAATAATATTTGGTTCGATGGAGAGATGACGAGTTGCAAGAGGCGACATGGATTTCTAAAGAGGAATTCAGGAGACTGATGGAGCAGTCGAGTTATTTTTCACCTGGGGAGTCTGATGCAGGAGCATCGGGGCCTAGGAGAAATAGTCAAAGATGATTGACCGAAAGTGGGTCGACCAGAGGGAGTACCTACGACCACTGAGGGAGTGCCTACGACCACTGGTGCAGAAATGAATACTGGAAAGTTGATGCCAGGAAGTGAAGAAGAAGTTGTTGATACAGGGTCGACATAAGTAATAAGTCGAGATTCAACAAGTCGAAGGTTGACAGACGACAGGAAGTAGCGAAGGCGTCGAAGGTTGACATATGGTCGAACGATGACACCGATAGATTGCAGCGGAAGCCAAGTGTGGAGGAAGGGGCAAAATGGAAACCGTGGAAGTTAAGCGAAGGGGACGAAGTGCAGTATGGTCGAAGCATGGGGCCAACAACTGTCATAGAGTGAGGAAGCGAAGAAGTCCAAGAGGAGTACTTAGCAGTTGTTCGGGCTTGTTGAGGAAGTTATGAGCAAATATGCAGGTGGTTGAGGATCAAGACAGATGTCACCACAGGCAGACGTTGTGCAGCACGGCCAGAGGGAACTGACAACTACAGGTCTGTGGGATCAGGGAGGATTCAGTGGACAGAGGAAGAGTGTCTCTAGGAATGGAGTAGACTTGGGGAAGAGAAGCAACAAGGTAGAAGATGTTAGAAAAACAGGATCGCATAGCAATAACAATAAAAAAAAATGAAAATATAACCACACATACACATTACAAGAGAGAGACAGATATATCGTGGTGCACCCAACTTGGGCTACGTCTACACTGAAGTTGCCAGTCCTTATTATTATTCCATCCAGCAAAGTGAAGGTATACAACCTGCAGCATAGCCGCTGCACTTCCTCTTCACTATCTCACAATCTCTCTTCTTGATCTCACAGATCTTTATAATGCATAAAACCTAATACATCAACATTAGCCATATTACAATGTCTTTCTTTTATAAAGGAGATACAATGGGAAAATACCACGGGTTACCAAAAACCATGGGCCCGAAAACGTTTAGTGAAAACAACCCCAAATTTTTTTCTCGTGGGCTATGCCCCGAACCCCAAGGTAGGGGAATGAGTGTACAGTCCTCTAAGGTGCACGACTGAGACAATATCATCTATGAGACTGAAAGATCTGGCTCCACAACCAACATAAGAATGGTGCGAAGGAACAGTAGAACACATATTTCATTAAATTTGGAATTATACAAGGGATCTAGAATTTAGAACTTCAACAAGATTGAGTTTTCGAAAAATGAAAAACCAAAAAATTACTTAATTCACTCATTTCAATCTTTATATTCACCATTTTTTTATAATATTATCAATATAAGCTATATAAAATCAAATTTATATAAAGTTGAAGCATATCTTCCGAATATTAATCTTAGATTCCTTACAATATATATAAAATCAATCTACATTATTATTACAATATTATCATTATCATTAATTTACCATTTTCAATCTATATATTCACCATTTTTTTTACAATATTATCATTATAAGCTATATAAAATCAAATTTATATTAATTTGAAGCATATCTTCCTATGCTTAAACTTATATTCTTTACATTATTTTATTATTATAATTTGTAATTTGTATTAATATTTCTTTCCTATTAATTTATCTAATGGCATTATTTGTATGTTGAAAGTATTAACCATTTTATTTATAATTTGATAAAGCATATATTGTGCATGTGTTGAATTACCATATTAGTAAGAGATTGTCGCCATTTTAAAGTGACCTAGAAAGCTATTTAATGACATAACAGTCAATGTGTTTGTTACTATAACAAATTTATGTATTGGCATAATAACTTAGTAATTCTCAATCTTGATAATGGATGGCTAGAACATGGGGGGTTTTGCTCAACTTCAAGAGACAACGAGAACTGGAAATGTCTAGGAATTAGGTGAAACCTCTAATACCATGAAGACGTATTAGCTCCTGTAGTCATTGTAATATTGTACTTGTGGATGATGACACTACCCCTAATAATCTTTAGAATATTGACTAGAAAAATAATCAATAACATATCTACGAGCAACAACATCGAAAATTAGGTCGTACTCTATTTTATTTTCTTCCCTTTATATGTATTGTCTATTGTATGCCTGAGGACATTTTTGTCAAGTATATAGCACAACAGATACTTAGGCACTTCACTTATTCCCTTCATTTTATGGGATTATTATGAGCCCACAAGTTTCTACATGTTTTGGACATTGTTAACTATCAATTATTACTTTGGATTATGTTGATTGGTTAAGCCTAGATTCCTTTTTATAATATAAATATAATCATCTAACATTTAAAGAAATATTCATTATCCAATACTACTATATATTATGATATGTGGTTGGCACTATTTTAGAGCCAACAAGAGAAAATATTGTATTGGATAAAGTCTAAGTATACCGATTAAGGTAAAAAAAATTATTAATTAGAATATAAATTTTATGGTACAATTGGTTTTTTTTCAAATACATGAAGAAAGAGGGAAAACCCATTCTAGTTATTGCAAGTGTCCAGCGTTTATTTTTGAAATGTTTGAACATATTACATTGAAAAAACATTAACTAGCTACTCCCATAGTAAAGTTTTTATAGACAAAGTCTATAATATGTTGTATGTCCAGTATTTATTTTTGAAATGTCTGAACATATTACATTAAAAAACATTAATTAGCTATTCCCATAATAAAGTTTTTATGGACAGTCTATAATATGTTGCTTGTAAGTGCTTTACTGGACTACATTTGAAATCAATGAATTAGAATAGAAACATTGAAGTACATTTTTGTTTCTTACAAATACAAAAGTGAAAACCCACTAAACTTATTAAAAGTGCATTTAACAATCAATTTTTTTTATAAGTATCTGTGTGTCATTTAACAATCAAAATCAAATTATTATGAATTTTTATTATGAATAACACTGCTGAATTCTGCAGTCTTTGGCAAGGATTAAATATTGCGCGTGATCAAGGAATTAGCAATTTAACAGTCTTTGGGGACTCCAGGATTCTGATCAGAGCCCTCATAACCAAGAAGACCCCTCCGAATGTCAAACTGCGCCATATATTTCAAAGAATTCTTCAGGTGAGCAAACATTTCCAAAAAATCAGATTTTACCATGTGCTTCGGGTGCTGAATAAGCAAGCAAACATGGAAGCAAACAAAGGGGTCGAGCTGGCTCAAGGCATATTAAGCATAGATGGCTCGCGTCAGCGATGTGACATCCCATAGCTGCAGGGGATCCTGTATCTTCTCACAGCACGCTCTTTGGCTTCCCAAAACACGTTTTTCATGCGAATGCAGAGATTCCCTGCACCACAGCTCAGAGACAGGTCCTTGCACCCTCGGGAGTCTCCCTGTATGCTCTTAAAGGAGCTCCTCCCCTGTCTCGAACTCATTCCTCTCTATCAGCGAGATCTGCTAATAGGCTTAAGGTATCAAGCATTTCGAGTTCGCTCTGTCAAGTCCGAGCTCAGATCAAGGTTCGCGGTGTGCTCCTGAACTAGATGGCATCGAACAGCTCTTCGAGCTCCGGATTCACAGCGGAAGAACGGATTGGAGCCATGGAAACTGCCCTGGGGCGTCTGAGGGCAAAGCACGATGACCAGAAAGCAAAGTTAGAGGCGCTCTCCAAGGCAGGAGAGCAAACCTGGGACCTGTTGAACAAAGAACTCATGCAACTCCGGGCAGACTTCTCCGAACAAATGGATGATATGAAAGATGAGACGCGAACTGGTTTCAAGGATGCTGCGAACACTCATGGCAACTTCGGCCATAGGATCGCAGCACTTGAAGCTGAAGTCACCACTCTGAAAGCTAAGCTGGAAAAATGAATATCGCTCGAGCAGTATAATACGCCTTTCTCCTCTGTTATAGCTAAATAAAATCTGGCATTTGGGAGTACTGGAGCCCTGCCAAGTTTTGGGCGATCTCTGTAAGCTCGCTGTACTTCTATGGAGGTGTACTGTATCTGGGAACTCTATGTAATTAGCATTCGGTTGCTCAATACCGGCACTAATACAATCTACCCCTATGTTACTGTCAAAAGAAAAAACAGTCAAAATCAAATTATTATGAACTTTTATTGGTAATTTTTATTGGAAACATTTTACAGATGTCAAAAGAAAATATTTAATAAGTCAAGGCGTGTTTTTTAATGATCAAAATAAATAATTTTGTTATGAATTGGAATAGAAACAAACTAGTACAGTTTAATTTATTTTATTATAATATACATTCATGAAGTGTTTGAATGTATTATATTGAAAAGAATACGAATTAGCTAGCCCAACATTATCATTTTAATAGATCGTATCTAGAAGATGATGCTTTTAAATGTATTATTGAACTTGATTATCCAAGTTTGATGGAGTGAGAAGTTATGTCGATCTAGACAAAGCATTGGAATTTGTAATTTCCATGTTAGATATTGTTTGGTGTTTGAACGTATTACATTGAAAACAATGCTAATTAACTCCAATATAGTTTTAATATGCCAAATTGACTCCAGTATAGTTTTAATAGGCCAAAACTAGAAGATATTGATTTTAAGTGCATTATTGGACTTGATTATCCAAGTTATGGGAGAAGTTATGTTAATATAAACAAATCATTGAAAGTTTAATATTTCATGGTGTCATGTAATTTGCATGATGTATCGTCACATGAATACATTGCAATTTAAACAAAATTTTCATATTTGTACCAAATAATATAAAACTCCCCAAATAAATTTGAAGAAAATATTCAATATACAAGAAAAATTGAAAAATGTTTCTTCATGTATTAATTGGTCCTCCAAAGAACATAATTACATCCATGAATCATCTCCACCTAATCTCATGTTATTCGTTCAAGTAGGTCAAGGACAGCATGTACACCATGTTTATTTATCTTGGCCTTCTTGCAATGTTCTTTCTTAGCCATCCATGCCCAAACTATGGTATCAATTGGAATAGATCCAAGCTCTATGTCATCAGGATTTGGTACCCAATATTCCTCTAATACTTTTCCATTGTATTTCCTTGAACCGGGCTTCCACCAATCAACTTTAACATGAAGAGTATCACTTTCATCATCTTGAAATATATTTGAGGTGGCTTTTGCCATCCAAATCATCTCCCCTTCTTCCTCGTTTCCTGATCTAACTAGCAACATCTTTCCTTTCTCAACATCATTAATAGGGTTGAATGTTGTCTTTGGCTTATTGCACTTGGGTCCAACATACACGGGTTCACCTGTCATAGTATCAAAATCCCCATCCATAATATTTGAGATTGCATGAAGCGCATTACGACCAACATCTGGAGTTTGCCTTGTCTTGGGCCAGAAATCCTCAGAAGATGAATCATGATCATTGTAATCTTCATATAAAGTATCAAGAACTCTTTCCCAATACTCTACCTTATTTTTCCATTCTGGTGTAACAATTGGCAATTCCTCACCACCCATTGTGTCTTTCCACATTTTTATGTATGATGTTATTCCTTCTTTTAGTTCTTTTAAATAGATTTCATTCTCTTTGGGATGTAAGAAAGATGGCTTCCCTATGGGCAGTTTAGATCGACCTTCATCGTCTGTATTCCATAACTCAACTGGTTCTGACCACTCAACATCTCTTATGGATTCTTTATATCTTAATACCGGAACATCATTGAGTACAAGAAATTGGAAGTACTGAACATTAAGATGTCCAACTAGTGCATTTTTTCCTTCCTTGATGTATCCATTAAGGAAGCTTTTGAAGTCATACACCTTATCAATTAGTTTAGGTGGAAACACTCTTTTTTCTTCAATTTTGCGATATGTATCCATCATCTCAGGTAGAGAATATATATCTTTACTTTTCAAGCTGGAAGACATTCTCCCATAGGTCCCGTCTATGTCTTCATGGGTGTGTCCCACGAGCAAGAACCCAACCTCAATAGTGATGAAGACACCAAGTGCAGTGAGAAGTGATAGAAACATGAAAAGATAACGGTTTTTATTATCACTTGCTGCATTATCCAATTGTAACAATAAATGTGGAGGAAGAGGTTTAAAATCGATATCTTGATTTTCTAATCTTCCATGAGATAAAAATTCATCCTTGTACACTCTACATTTTGAGTAAATAGAGGTGTCAAGTAATGCATTTGAAAGTGGGCTTCTTGAACTTCCACTCTCATAAAGAAGATCACCATACATATCAAGATGTGGGTCTTCAAGGTCCCTAAAGCACTTAGCAAGTGATGTAATGGTAAATTGTGATCCCATATGTACAAATGGTAGGGAGAAATGACCAAAACCTCCTGTCTTATGCCCATGGGTTAGCATACCTGTCAATGACAAACCCAAGTTTATTCCTACAATAGATTTTGATTTGACGCGTAGCCTTGGAATTGAAGTCTTTGTTTTATCCATTTTATCATGGATAATACTCAAATACTCCTTTGGAAACCTCTCTGACATGATTCTGTGGGCATAGTAGCAATGTCTTCCGCACATAACGATCTTGTTATGTTTGTTCAATCTAGCGCGTGCCGTTTCTTCCAACTCTTTTGTAGTTGCTGACTTCATTTGTGCTTTCAACACAATACATTCACCACATTTACTGAAGTTGGTGTTCTTTGAGAATGCCACGTCTTGAAAATGAGTGTTCCAAATCTTGCTCATTGTTGGTTGTGATATTAATGGACAATTGAGCTTTTCCAAACCCACATTTATCTCTTTTAACAAAGAGCTTTGTGTGTAAGTCGAAGGCAACAATCTTAGAGGAGAAGAAGTTCCATCTGCTTCGACTTGACGTGTTTGGTTTGGCGAAAAATCTGAATTGTCCATTACAATTTTATGCAGTATTTCTATGGCCGCCACAGTTTGTGCACGTGCTTTACATCTATTGGTGTTACCATGAATGGATTCCATATGTCCTTGTTCAAAATTATGTTGGTAGCTATAGAAGGTGCTTTGAGGAATCTTATGTATCTTGTACCATGCTTTCTTACAAATAACATTACCATCAAATCTCATGTCCTTTACTTTTCTAGTAATAGGAGGTAGGCCATGGCCATGGCTCATTGACATGATAGTGTTTGAAACAAGTGAATTCAATACAAATTCCCTGATACCATTTTTCTCTTTGCATTCCATATCCCTTCTAGCATTTGCAATGGCATTCCTATCCACATGTTGAAGACAATCTTGTTTACAACATTCATCTGCAGCCAAAAGTCGGACTTCTTTCTCTTTATCTATCTTGGTTTGACGTTTTGCAACTTTTTCTCTTGTCATAGCTCGTTTAATCTTTTTATATGGCCTCGATGCATTAAGAACATTGACATCTTGATCTTTTTGATTATAAAGATCCCCATCCCATTGGTATAAAGGACTTGTATCCTCTATAACATCCCATATCAGCATTTCCATGGGTGGCTCTTTGTACTTTGTCTTGACCCTTAACATCTCACCTATGTTGTCCACCAATTTATGTATTGGCCATCTAACCAATCCATGTATAGACTTATCCCCAATCTTGCATCTTTCACAATACCCATGTATCTCTTCCACAAAAACACCAAAGTTATCTTCACCTAGTGTTTCACCCACAACCATGTCATCCTCATGGACATGAACTATCATTCCTTTGGCAATGCACATAATTGTTTCTATGCATCCATGTGTAAGAGAAACCCTTGTACATGTGAATGCAGCCCTATCTTGTGGAATATTTATGGGTTGATCTTCACAATGAGGTTTCAAATCTATTTCTGGCCAAATCTCATAAGATTCTATTGCACCCCCTAGTGTTTCCTCAAATCCAGTTGGATGTGGTAAAGGAGCATCATTTTTTAACACCTTCTCAATTCTAACCACTATGCATCCTTTCTTTACAATCTTTCCATGAACCTTATTCCCAAGCTCTGTATTGAATATGGAGCCCTCACCCACCTTCACTCCATGTTGTAAAAGATCTACTTTGTCTCCAATAGAAAATGTTGAACAAACATTTGCACCTGTACACCAAACATAACAAACTTAGTATTTTCTCAAAAAAACATTCAATAAACTATGAATAATTCTTAACACATGCTTTGGTGTTTGATTTACCTATGGTGTGCCTCAAATCTGTAGTTCTCCATGGATGTGTGTCCCCTTCATCAACATATTCCACAATCAAATGTGGTAGAGTGACATCAATTATCAAAACCATAACATAACCTGCAACAACCCTTCCTCCACCATAATAAGTTCCAACTTCTGTAGGTTCAACCTTTCCTAGCCCAATAACTTGACCATTAACCAGGAGGTCAACATAGTCCCCTTTTGTGAAAATTATACTTGCAGCCCTATCTTGTGGAATATTTATGGGTTGATCTTCACAATGAGGTTTCAAATCTATTTCTGGCCAAATCTCATAAGATTCTATTGCACCCCCTAGTGTTTCCTCAAATCCAGTTGGATGTGGTAAAGGAGCATCATTTTTTAACACCACCTCAATTCTAACCACTATGCATCCTTTCTTTACAATCTTTCCATGAACCTTATTCCCAAGCTCTGTATTGAATATGGAGCCCTCACCCACCTTCACTCCATGTTGTAAAAGATCTACTTTGTCTCCAATAGAAAATGTTGAACAAACATTTGCACCTGTACACCAAACATAACAAACTTAGTATTTTCTCAAAAAAACATTCAATAAAGTATGAATAATTCTTAACACATGCTTTGGTATTTGATTTACCTATGGTGTGCCTCAAATCTGTAGTTCTCCATGGATGTGTGTCCCCTTCATCAACATATTCCACAGTCAAATGTGGTTGAGTGACATCAATTATCAAAACCATAACATAACCTGCAACAACCCTTCCTCCACCATAATAAGTTCCAACTTTTGTAGATTCAACCTTTCCTAGCCCAATAACTTGACCATTAACCAGGAGGTCAACATAGTCCCCTTTTGTGAAAATTATACTTGCAGCCCTATCTTGTGGAATATTTATGGGTTGATCTTCACAATGAGGTTTCAAATCTATTTCTGGCCAAATCTCATAAGATTCTATTGCACCCCCTAGTGTTTCCTCAAATCCAGTTGGATGTGGTAAAGGAGCATCATTTTTTAACACCTTCTCAATTCTAACCACTATGCATCCTTTCTTTACAATCTTTCCATGAACCTTATTCCCAAGCTCTGTATTGAATATGGAGCCCTCACCCACCTTCACTCCATGTTGTAAAAGATCTACTTTGTCTCCAATAGAAAATGTTGAACAAACATTTGCACCTGTACACCAAACATAACAAACTTAGTATTTTCTCAAAAAAACATTCAATAAACTATGAATAATTCTTAACACATGCTTTGGTGTTTGATTTACCTATGGTGTGCCTCAAATCTGTAGTTCTCCATGGATGTGTGTCCCCTTCATCAACATATTCCACAATCAAATGTGGTTGAGTGACATCAATTATCAAAACCATAACATAACCTGCAACAACCCTTCCTCCACCATAATAAGTTCCAACTTCTGTAGATTCAACCTTTCCTAGCCCAATAACTTGACCATTAACCAGGAGGTCAACATAGTCCCCTTTTGTGAAAATTATACTTGCAGCCCTATCTTGTGGAATATTTATGGGTTGATCTTCACAATGAGGTTTCAAATCTATTTCTGGCCAAATCTCATAAGATTCTATTGCACCCCCTAGTGTTTCCTCAAATCCAGTTGGATGTGGTAAAGGAGCATCATTTTTTAACACCTTCTCAATTCTAACCACTATGCATCCTTTCTTTACAATCTTTCCATGAACCTTATTCCCAAGCTCTGTATTGAATATGGAGCCCTCACCCACCTTCACTCCATGTTGTAAAAGATCTACTTTGTCTCCAATAGAAAATGTTGAACAAACATTTGCACCTGTACACCAAACATAACAAACTTAGTATTTTCTCAAAAAAACATTCAATAAACTATGAATAATTCTTAACACATGCTTTGGTGTTTGATTTACCTATGGTGTGCCTCAAATCTGTAGTCCTCCATGGATGTGTCTCCCCTTCATCAACATATTCCACAATCAAATGTGGTTGAGTGACATCAATTATCAAAACCATAACATAACCTGCAACAACCCTTCCTCCACCATAATAAGTTCCAACTTCTGTAGATTCAACCTTTCCTAGCCCAATAACTTGACCATTAACCAGGACGTCAACATAGTCCCCTTTTGTGAAAATTATACTTTCCATTGTCGCTCCTACAAATTCTGTAACACACAATTGAATTATAATTTGTAGTTAAGGTTAAACCATGTAAAGTGTGCTCTTATATTTTAGGCAAAACACAATCTACAAAAAAATAATGTACTTGTAATAGCTAAAAAGGGTATGGAATCATTTTGTTGTGCAAATTAAACCTTGTTCCCCACCATTTAGTCCCCACCGCCAAAAGGGACTTTACATATAAATCATGATGGAGCTACAAAGCGTAATCAAAACAAGATTGGTTATCAATGTATATAATCTTAATACAAACACAAAACTATTCTTAGAAAAACTTGTAAAAATGTCTAAAATTTTTCCATACTTAAGAACTTGTAATAGTATTGAAGGTAGTTATTAAGTAGGTTGGAATCCAGCCATGATCGATCATGCAAGTTTGTATAATCATGGAACTTGTAATAGTATTGAAGGTAGTTATTAAGTAGGTTGGAATCCAACCATGATTGATCATGCAAGTTTGTATAATCATGTCTCACTGAGATTTATTTTTTGTATCAATTGTTCAAAGTAAATTCAAATATCCTTGATTGGAGTCATCCCTATTTTAAGTACTCCCGAAAATAATTATTTGGTGTCATCTAAACCTATATTGTAGATTAGTGAAGAATAACATCTATATGGAACTAGAGTCCTACAAAATCCCAAGCCACTATTAGTATACTAATACATAATAGAAGTTTTTTGAATTATAAGCGACTCCTAGCTTAGCGACCACTAGCTTTCCTTCTAGCATAAGCATTTCCTTCTAGCATAAGCACACATGCTTATGCTAGAAGAAAAGCTAGCACTCATTAGCTTTCCAGAAGAAAAACCCTAGGCATGGTGATTGGTGGTTGCTAAGTTATACCTTGGTCTTCTGCCATGTACTCTATTTTGAAATAAGCACATGGCACAAAATCAAGAAATGCTAGAGACTACTAGCGTTCGTTCTAGCCTAAGCATTTCCTTATAGCATAAGCACACACATTTATGCTAAAATGAAAGCTAGTAGTCGCTAGCTTTCTAATAGATAAACCCTGGGCATGGTGATTGGTGGTTGCTAGCTTATACCTTGAGCTTTTCTTCTTGCATAAGCATGTGTTTATGATAGAAGGAAATTCTTATGCTACAAGGAAAGCTAGCAGTCGCCAGCTTTCTTTGATCTGTTGCCATGTTCTTATTTCAAAATAGAGCACATGACATGTGTGGTTATGCCAGAAGGAAATGCTTATGCTAGCTTTCCTTGATCTTGTTCCGTGTTCTTCTTTCAAAATAGAGCACATGGCACAAGATAAAGGAAAGCTAGCGACTGCTAGCTTTCCTTCTAGCATAAGCATTTCCTTCTAGCATAAGCACACATGCTTAGAAGGAAAGATAACAATTGCTAGCTTTCTAATAGAAAAACTCTAGCCATGAAGGACAGCTAGCAGTCGTTAGCTTTCCAATTGATAACATTGTCCGTGGTGATTGGTGGTTGCTAGCTTATACCTTCAGCTTGCGCCATCTGCTCTATTTTGAAATAAACACATGGCACAAGATCAAGGAAAGCTAGCGACTGCTAGCTTTCCTCCTAGCATAAGCATTTCCTTCTAGGATAATAACACATACTTATGCTAGAAGGAAAGCTAGCAGTCGCTAGCTTTCCAATACAAAAATCATGTCCATGGTGATTGGTGGTTGCTAGATTATACTTTGATCTTGTGTCATGTGCTCTATTTTGAAATAAGAACATGGCAACAGATCAAAGAAAGCTGGCGACTGCTAGCTTTCCTTGTAGCATAAGAATTTCCTTCTATCATAAACACACATGCTTATGTAGGAAGGAAAGCTAACAGTCGCTAGCTTTCCAATACAAAAACCCTGTCCATGGTGATTGATGGTTGTTAGCTTATACCTTGAGCTTGTGCCATGTACTCTATTTTTAACGAATGCTACCTTTCCTTCTAGCAAATGCATTTCCTTTTAGCATGACACACATGCTTATGTTAGAAGGAAAGCTAGCAGTCGCTAGCTTTCCAATAGAAAAACCCTGGGCTTGGTGATTGGTGGTTGCTAGCTTATACTTTGAACTTGTATCATGTACTCTATTTTCAAATAAGCACATGGCACAAGATCAAGGAAAGCTAGCGACTGCTAGCTTTCCTTCTAGCATAAGCATTTCCTTCTAGGATAATAACACATACTTATGCTAGAAAGAAAGCAAGCAGTCACTAGCTTTCCAATAGAAAAATCTTGTCCATGGCGATTGGTGGTTGCTAGCTTATACCTTGAGCTTGTGCCATGCACTCTATTTTCAAATAAGCACATGGCACAAGATCAAGGAAAGCTAGCGACTGCTAGCTCTCCTTCTAGCATAAGCATTTTCTTCTAGGATAAGAACACATATTTACGCTAGAAGGAAAGCTAACAGTCCAATAGAAAAATAATAAGAATCTCTTTAAGTTCACATTTCCTAAAGATTCATAATAGCCTATCCCATAGAGACCATCATTTAACTCGTTAGATGAATAACTTTTGGACATGTCAACATGAGAATAAGGTTCATGGAAAGATTGTAAAGAAAGGCTGACGCTGAGGCAAACAGGGCCGTGCTCCTGGGCAGGAGTATTTTATCTATTAATGACAGAGAATCAATATGCAATCTCCCTTAAGACAAAAAAGACCCTGACAAGGAATATCTGCTGGACTGCCGTGTTATTCGCTTATCTGTTAAGATCTACGGTCAAGATCGCAATCGAGCCGGATCTCCACAACAGTCTGTTTCAGTCTAAAAAAAAGAAAGGATGCATAGTGGTTAGAATTTAAAGCTTGTCATTTATAAACACTTATAAACACTATGCTCTGTATTGAATATGGAGCCCTCACCCACCTTCACTCCATGTTGTAAAATATCTACTTTGTCTCCAATAGAAAATGTTGAACAAACATTTGCACCTGTACAAACATAACAAACTTAGTATTTTCTCAAAAAAACATTCAATAAACTATGAATAATTCTTAACACATGCTTTGGTGTTTGATTTACCTATGGTGTGCCTCAAATCTGTAGTCCTCCATGGATGTGTGTCCCCTTCATCAACATATTCCACAATCAAATGTGGTTGAGTGACATCAATTATCAAAACCATAACATAACCTGCAACAACCCTTCCTCCACCATAATAAGTTCCAACTTTTCTCCATTGTCAACTTTGGAGAAAATAGTGAATATTTAAATGATATAAAACGAGGCATAACCAGTATGAATCTCGAATTATTTCAGACATTCATTTAAATATAGAAGAAAAACATAATGGAAGATATAACAAAGGAAGTGAACATGCACATATAAAGATAAAGAAAAAACGGACTGTAAAGCTGATCAACACATGAATCTCTGGTCTCAAAAGATGGGTATTTTCACTGTACTGCTTTTATTTATCAAAAAATAGATCTCCAAACATACACTGTCTCTCAAAAAATTTCCAACCCCCTCAACAATGACTCTCATTGTTCTTATACAAAATTTGGAAGAAGCTTGACATTACTGCTTCTTTTAACTAATAACTGAAAATATTTTAACTTAAAAGATAACTGTCTTTGAGCAATAGATAACTGTCTCCAAATAATATTACAAATTTAAAATAAAAGTATCTTTTTTCCACTTGGCAAAAATTTTGAATATCATCTTTTCGCCACTTGGCGAGAGTTTTGAAAGCCTCTATGAATGGACAGAATATCTTGTCCTTCCATATTTTTCCACGTAAGTCCACTGGTCGGCCGCGGGTAAGTCATAGTTGGTCATTTCCTTCACCAAGACTCGCATTTCAACATGACCTGCATAAGAAACAGGAAGAAGGTTTCCACAGGTTGAGATTACCATATTTAAAATTTCAAAATCCTCTGATATTTTCTCCATTAAAATTTTCCCTGTAAGCATATGATCAAGCTGGTGGAACTTTCTGTGATCCATCCTTATATCAAACAGCAATCTCTTATAATCATTCGGAGGAATTAATTCATTGTTTTCATTCCAAAAAGTAGGGAACCCTTTGTTTACTAATTTTTCAAATTGCTTTTTGAACTTTACTACTTCTTCCCGTATTGCTCCAGCTTTAGCTTCAACATTCTCAACATGCGAGTATTTACCCAAGATCCTTCTGGCCCATGTGATGACTGAAATTCTGTTCGTTATATTCATGGCTGTCAGGTCTGCTTCAGTTAGACTGTTTAAAAATGTTATTGCTTTCTGGGCTACGTCTTTTGGCTTTTTATTTAAGCTTTCCCTGACGGATCTGCAACTTTCGAAGGCATCTTTGACCACCTTTTCTTTGACTCTTATGTAATCCAGATATGGTCTTAGTTTCTCAACTTCTTTTATAATTTGGTCCCACACCAGGTGTTTACAACCTTGCATAGCAGCTTGCCCTGTCACATGAGCTGCTAATCCTTTATTATTATTACTTAATTCCTGATTCTTTGTTTGCAAGGTTTTTATTTCTTTATTTTTTATTTCATTCTCTTCTGTTAGCTTCTGTATTTCAACCTTCAATTCTTTGATTTCATTTTCCCTTAAGCTTACCTGGGACATAGCCTGTAAAATATCATCTACTCCCATTTTATCTTCCTGTGTGTCTGTTTGTACTTGTTGCTGACCACTTCCTGCTAATCTTTTCCTCGCTTCTGCCAACTGTTCTTCTAAAATGATTTTCTCTTTTTCCCACCGATCTTTTTCATCAGAAAGCTTTAACATTTTAGCAGTAACATCATTGACTTCATTAGATAATTCTTCTTTTTCTTTTTCCAATATTGTCAATTCTGCTCCTTGGATGAGTACATTGTCTGGAATTTTTAATTTTTTTTCTCAACATTTGGATCGTATCGTCTTTCTCTTTGAGCAGTTTGGTTGCTGCATCTCCTTCTTTATTTATCAAATCTGCTTGCAATTTTTTAATCTGTTGCTGTCGAGACTTATTCTCTGCCTTCTCTTGTCTCAATTGATTGTTCAATTTATCCACTGAACTTTTCAACTTGTCTGCTCTTAATATGGCTCCCAAATAGTCTGAATATATGACTTCTCCAGTTTGTCTATGCAATAAAATTTTATCCGGGGCATTTATTTTAGACAAATCTAAATTCATTTCTGAAATCTTATTTTTTGTGACAACTGAAAATTTCAAGGTATTTTCCCTGATATTTCTGCTAGTAAATAAGCTTACATCAGTCTCAGATATACTTCTAACCTTCAGAAACAATTAACTGGTTTGTTTCGCGGACTCCTGTTTATTTCGACTATGCTCATCAAACACATCCATGATACTCTGGGGTCTATTTACATCACCCTCTACAGGGGTTTCTTCAATGTTGTACTCTTTAACTGTAACCTCTGGTATTTCTTTTTCAGCTGTTTTAGCCTCTTCTGAAATTGTTGTTAACTCTTGTGGTTCATTCATTTTCAATCTTTTACCTCTTTCTGTTTCTTCATCTTCAATGATCATTATGTCCTGTATGGGTCTTTTAGATCCAACCAATGCACTATCTATTTCGCTTTCTGTCCCTGTTGTTGTGTCAATCAATGCCATTTCTTTGTCGGATGCATCCGGAATGATTTCTTCATTATATTCTAGCCAATTGGCTCTGTCCGACATTCCTTCAACAATCTGATGGTTCAGGGCCTTGATACGATGCTCCGTTCTTCGTTTTGATATGATGTTTAACGGGTCATACTCCATAGCCTTATTTGACTCAAAATTCATATCCGTCAACAACTTCTCTATATACACTACAGCATTCTTATTCTTTACTATGAACGGACCAAATGTGAATGGGTATTTAATGTCTGTAGCTTGTCTGTGAACCAAAAAATTGTTATCTTCCACAATCAACTTTTGTCTTAAGAATTCCAAGGCAAAAACCCTTAAAGTAAGAAAAGCTGGTAACACATAGGGTTTATGTCTGAACCCATATAATCTGATTACTGTACTGTCTTTCGACAAAAACCAGTCTCCTGTTGCGTATTCTGTACTCAATTGCATGGATGCCTGCATTTCCGGTAGTACTCTAGGCAGATTTTTTCCAAAAATCATTCTATAAATCTCTGAAAGCATGTAATTGGTGTAATTGAACATGTTATTTTCTAGTAAAGTCGTGAAAATGATTTCTGGGAACTGCAACTCGTCTTGACTGGCTGTCATAATCATTTTCATCAAAAAGGCCTGAAACCTGAAATGTCTGAGAGTAGGAAAATTGACCATCTGGTCGTGAATCTTTTCTGTTAAAAATGCTTCAAAATTAAGTCGAGGGATTTGATTTTCACCAATCCATGACTGGACTGTACTCATTTTGTACAATAAACTCAATTGAAACTCGGTTACATACAAATCCGTATCCAAACCTAGAACTACGGCCAATAATGTCAAAACTAACTGGGTATTTTCATTAAAAAGCTTGATATCTATAGGGTATGGGACCTCCGAAATGCTGGTCTCTGGCTTGAGACACGATCACAAAAACATTTCCCTATCATTTTGAGAAACATGATGATAATTTTCAATAACGGAGACTTCAGAGAAAACCTCAGGGTCAAGGGTTTGGGAACAATCTACTTCTAGGGCTTTAATTAACTCTGCTGGCTTTAATTCGCAAATGACTTGGGTCTTTTGGCTGTTTAGAACGACCTTCTCTTCCCGGGAGTAATTTTCGACACACCATGATACGAATTCTGGGAAAGAAGGGATTTGGTCGGGGCAAAAGGCTATCAAAGACGACTGGTGAACTCCGTGGGGGTCTGTCCCTTCCTTTAACAATTCACACAACCTAATTTTTATATCAGATATTGGAAACCTAATTAGGGTATCGTAGACGTCTTCGTCTCTATCCTCTAGGGCTTCTTTTGATTTAAAAACGTCTATATCGTGCACAGTCTCCATTTAAACGTTTCTTTAAACAAAATTCTGTTTAAAAAAGTAGGACAGGTAACCCGACCCTACCTGTATGTACCCGCCTTTCGCCTTCTGTCGCAATCGCAGATCTCCACCAGTCTTCAGAGCTCTTCTGGATAGTGACACATGCAGAATGCCGTTATGTGGAGCCTATTTTGTTTTATATGACTTTTGAATTAACTTCCCTTCACCTTTATGAATGCGGTTCATATCTGACCATTGATCTCGAGACTTTGTTTTGGACCGTCAGATCTCGCCTCCCTTTATTCCATCTGGTGGTATCCGCGATCAAAACGCTGTTTTCTTTTCGGGTTTATTTTCTGCGTGGATCAGCCACCTGCTGACACCTGTTCGAGTGGTTTATTCTCCGCGACCGCTCTTCCTCATATCCAGTGTGCACCTTCCTAGATGCGGATGAAACAATGACCGTTGATTTGACTAAGGTTTATATCGGCCCTCCGATTGCTACAAAGTATACGCCATGTGATATGACCCCGCCACGCTTGCTCTATCTGCCACGTATCAGGTCCCACCCTGCCACGTGTACTGAGCCCACCGCGCTTCCATATTTGGTGGTTCCGCCCGGCGCTATGGTGGTTTCCTTTACCGCTATATTACATATGCGGAAGGATGAGGTTTGGACACGTGTCCCGGCGGTATTGAGTCCGCTACCGCCCACATCTATTTGCCGCCGATCACTTTGGCGATGCGGGAAGCAATATCGGCCATTGATCGGGATTGTTGACATCTCCGCCACCGAAACTTGATCGGGGTTTAATCTTTTCACAAATTTGCTTTCGGACTTTGCATAAGTGGGTTTTTTCCTCTTGTTTTTGAATTGTCAACCTTTTCTTCAACCTCCTTTGTGATAATTTCTTCCTTTTTTGGACATTTTAGCAAACTTTTTGGATTTAGTCATTCTCAAACCTTAGTTTCAACACATAGAATGCCAATCTTTTCTCTTTACATGAGAATTAGCACCCATCTGCATTTCATAGTTCAATACATCTTCCATCCTCTCAAATTCCTGGTGTATTTTCTCTATATCTAAAAAAATTGGATTTCTCTTTTATGATGGTCTACCTCTATACCAAGCCGGTAGATGTTGCAAGTTTGTTGAATTGTAGCAACAAGGGAATGCAAATTGTAATTAATCTATACCTTAGTCTAATTAATTTTTGTCCAATAATTATGCTTTGATCATTACACCACTCTCAACTTTTGTACCTATTTTTGGCATTTCAAACTCCAAGCATTCCAATCTCCAACTAAGTATGACATGTCAGTTTCCTCGGTATGCACTTGTCACTTTGTCGTAAATGTTGGTGAATTAAAATTGGCATCTTGCCTCTCCCTGTTCATTCTTTAGTTGTGGAAGCCCATCCCCTGCATTTGCTTCTCAACCAAACATCTCACCCTTCTGCAGCGAGACCCCTGCATCTGCTGCTCGAGCAGGTTCTATTCTACTCCATGTTCTGTTCTACTTTTGTTTTATAGTTGCATAGCATTTCCAATGCAAGGCAAACAACTACAAGTTACACACCAAATTGGCGATCAATCCTAAATCTCTCTATAAACTTAATAGGTAGGACTAAACTATTATGACCCGACACTAAAATTTTCCATCTAGTTCGATTGATCCATAATGTAACGTCTGGAGGGATCTCATGGTCAGTGAACCATAGATTTTAAATGGCTAATGTCCCATATATTTTAAACAGTTAATGCCGCATAGGTTTTATATGGGATTTCCATGAGAGGAAATAAAAATATTCTACTCTAAATGCCATCTTTTTGCAACTTATAATGTGTTAAACCATATCTTTATGGTTAATGCCTCATAGATTTAAAATCATATCTCAATAGATATCAGTGATTTAGCTAATTTGGTGCACATGGATCCTTTCACTCATGATTCATACAAAGAGGAAAGAACATAAGATTACAATTTCATGAAGATATTTCATGGATACAAGGCCAAAGTCATGAAGAATCAATTAAAGTGACAGCAAGATTTAGTATCATCTCCAAGATGCATTTCTCAACAAGATATATAAGTGTTATACACCTATATAGGTGAGAGGAAAAAACTAATAACAGAGGCCCATAACTCTGATGTTGGATGCCATTTTGGTTTTGAGAAAACAAATAATAACTTGTAGATATGTGTCTTGTGCCAAATTCAGGAAGATGTAGATTGGTTCATTAGAGGATGCATACGCCATTGCTCTAGTAAGACCAACAATGGGAAGGAAGGTTTATATCAACATATACATATAAGTACTAGACCATGGGAGAACAATGCATTTTGTGGGAGGTTTTTCAAGAAGCATGTTACGGATTTTGTAAATAAAATAGCTTAATAAAATAGAGTATAAACCAATGTACACCAAATATGAGAGTGAAACATAAATCCTAAAGTTATAATAGAGATGAATTAAATAATAAATCCTTATATTTATTCTCCATTATTTCTGGATTCATTGTGTTAAGGAGGGGTTTATCGATGTTTCATACCTACGATACGCAATCCATATTCTTACCTATCATGAAGATGGACTACATATCATAGGTCCGAAACATCAATAAACCCCTCCTTAACACAATGAATCCAAAAATCATGGAGAATAAACAAGCACACTGTGAAATCCTGAGAGAGAAAAATCATTATATTCATTAAGAGAATCCTTAATTATAATGATTGTAACTACATCTCTCTATATAATATTCCCTATCTCTCCATATCCCCAATTGTACTTGTGGGTCCCCTATTAGGGTTATCCCTATTAAATATTCATGTAACCACATTACCTATATATTCAACCCCATATATACATCCCATGGAGTTATAACATATCACCCCATAAAAAGGATTTGTCATCAAATGTTTGTAGCTAAGGCTTTTATATGTGATGAAACCTAATAATAATAATGGTTATTTATATTTGTTCTCTCTTGCTACTACTATTGATTATCCATCCATCTATATTTTAATTTTTTTTGTCAATTCTTCATGGCTTCCTTTCCTTTGATTGCATGTGCATTATTATAGCTTCTCCAATTTGTTATAGTTTTTGTTCTTTGATAACATCACATTAAATAATGGTCCCTTTTTGCCTCATTATATGAACCATTGATTATTTCATTTTCATCCTTTGTAATGTTGACACTTATTGTATTTTTTCCGATATTTCATTGTAAAGAGGTATCAATATGGTTCCACCATTAATGGTGCTTCGTAAATTTTGATGCCCTTATCACCCCCTCTCCTTTTTGGTACAATCACATGCTCCAACTATTATAATTATTGACCTTCAATTGCTTCTACTTTTGAGATAATAAGATCATATTTTTCCTTCATATTCTGAAGATGATGTTCAAATTCAACAATTATTTTATGGTGACCTTCTTATACCTTCTCATCCTTCTCCTTTTGTACTAAAATTATGGTTGATGTTATCCATCATTCTATCCTTCTTCGATTATAAATTGAACTTTTAATTTGACATATATTCAAAATTTAGGGTTTCTTCAACGTTCTTGCCAACATAATATTCAAGTGTTTAGGTAGTTTATTCATCTATAATCTTTCAAAATACTAACTAATGACATAGACCATATCCTTAGTCATATTATATGATTCCTAAGAGTGATCTCCCCGCAAAGTGATATTCTTAGCACGTACTATAGCAATGTAAGATAATCGAAGAGTTTATGGAAGCATGGGTATAGGCGAAAATAAGGGACTTCCTATATACCCAAAGGCACATGGAAGATTAAATCTCTAAGCATATTTTATGTAATGTGGTACTAATTGCTAGATACCAACATAGGTTCACTAGGGAGCCCAACCAAGTGACTCAAATTTCCTACATGTATGTTTCCTAGTACTGTTTTTTTCCTAGTAAATATCATATATTTGTGTTTAAAGATGCTTGAACATGTTTCTAGCTTTAAAAAAATATGTAAAAATTGGACATGTGCTAGCATTGGAAATGTAACAACCCAAACAAAAGGAATGCAGAAATTTTAAAACTTTTATTTCCTTTTCTTCAACAGGAGTTTGGCATAGGAGACAAGGGTGACAACTAAACCCTTAAAGTACATATGGACTCTAAGATTCAACAAGAAAATGTGAGAGGCAGGCGTCGAGCAGAAAAGAGTTGTCACATAAATGAGCGATCGCTCAAGGGAGTTAACCAAACTTTTTTTCTCCGCTAGGGTCAACCTTCAAATATTATGAAAATTATTATGAAGATTCTACCACAAGATCTACGATCGAGAACCGAGGGGTTATTAATTCCCAACTATATCGCACCATCACCATAATAGACTGATTGTTTTCTGCCCAAAACACATCACTCAACTGCTGCATCACAACCCAAAAATAATGGGCGGATCTCACAAGGAAGAACATGGAAACGCCGAGTTGACAAGTAGGGAAACATTCCAAAAAGTTATTGAGGGTTCTTGTCTTTCACTTAACAGTAAGTTCACGAAATTTAACAGTTATTTGCAGACCATGACCATCTGCACATCGCATGCACTCCACAAACGTATTACACAGGCCTTAATACCACAATTCACTTGGTACTTAACACACAATCACTTCAAATATATAAAATAATCGACTTAACCCTCCAACCTTTAAATCGAGGTCCCTGACACATTTCACAATCTTTTGATAGATCGGTCTAGGGCTCGCTTCCTGCATTTCACATACTTACTTAGGCGAACGAAAGGATTGAACACATATAACAATTCTTGATTGTAACCATATCCGAGAGCATTAACATGATCATACACAAAGAATTACACTGAATAATAAAATTTGAATGAATTCATGTGCTAGCTAGAGTTAATATATAAGGGAAAGCAGGATGGCAAAGTGCGCAGGTATTTCCCATGAGATGTTGCAGTTGTTTCTATGAACATTCCACGCACTAAACCCGACTAGACCAGAAATTGGATAGTATTTGGTTTAGGGAATGAAATTTTGTTAAGAAAATGCCAGAGAATTTGATGAGACAAGAATGCCTTGTAGCACTAGGAGATAGGATGACATGGCAGAGAGATGTACCTGGAACTAATGTGGTGCTGTCAGGATGATTCATGGAGATGGATGAAACACCGAATGAAATGCTGCTGGCCACCCACGCTCGTGAAGGTTAGTTATTTCGGCCTGCCAACTCTTGTAAAAAATTCATTACACATATCTTGAGAGCTGGAGATACCAAGAGAAGCAATTTATGGAAATAACAACAAATAATGCATACGCTGAGGCTATTTAGTTTATATACCAGTTGGTGCAAGGAGGAAATGTGCCCTAAGCAGGCATAGACTGGATCTCGTAGTTGAGCATGTGCCTTGTAGGATGTGTGACAACTGTTTGGCAGCGCTAGATTATGAGAATATATAGCAAATATTTCCAGACAATGCTCGCCCCAAAAATCTTATGAACTGTTGCAAAATGCTCACCGCCTTCATCATAGCCTTAGTATGGAGAGAACAACATCCTTTCACCCATTTCCTTCTAGGAAACTTGCAAGCCCTGAAGGCGCTCCTCCAATGCACAAGATTTGAACTACCGAGTCCCGACGGTGAGTTTTCTGAGGTATCCTTGATGGATCTTCTGCCATGGCGAAGAATGGAGGAAATTGGTGAGGAACCGTCCTTTGGTAACTTTCGTGGAGCGCGGGCATTTGAGTTTTGAAATTCAAATTTGCTTTTTTGAACACCGTGTCTGAACATTGAAGGGACATGATATATATATTATGCATTATATGCATGGACTTGGTATATGACATACATTAGATTCTTAATAAATTTGTGGTCAAAATAGGTTATTTTGATATAAGATTATTTTATTTTTTATATATTTATTTCTTCTTCGAATATAGGATCAAAATAAGATTGAGTTACAAATTTTTTAATTGAACTAGCTCAGACTTTAGAGTGCTAACAATATATTAAATGAACTAAATCTGTGAAGTTGGTTATTATTACAGCAAACTAAAGAGTTGATGGGCATAATTCTATGAAATCATATTTATGCAGACTAAGTACAATGCTTCGAAAGATATAAGTTGAAAATAGAAAAGCACTACAAACATAAAAGTTGAAACAATTTTAGAGGGCATACAAAACCAAATTATAATAAGGGAATTTCTCTACTCATTTTCATTACTCAAACATAACAATATATATACACATTTACAACATTTGCCTTACCACTATGTTTGAGGTCCATGGTAGACTCTCTCAATTGCCATGTCTCAAGACCATCTAGCTAACCCCTCTCAAATGACTACTCGTGGTGCAGCTTCCCCTACGCTTCATCCATCTTCAACTACTCTTTAACTTCCATATGACTACTTCAGCACATATTTGTCGCTTCAACTTCCACATTGATATTTCATCTTCCCTTAGTGCACTTCATATGTCATGCACAGTTACCCCATGCTCATCATGTGCACTCATTGTCATGCACATATTTGCTCACATGCACTTGACTCATAGTTGGAATAACTAACTTGCATCCTCCTTGGATGCACATTCCACTTGAGCACACCCCTCAAAGTATCGCATGTTTTTTTTTGTTAATCCATGATCGACATTATGTTATTTTCTCTTGACGTACCACATTATATCTTCTATGTTTTCTTTTGTATCAAACTTGCTTGTGTAACACTAGCATGTACCAAGTACTGGTACATGCTAAGTACTGTACTTCCTTGAAGCCTGTACCAAGTCGCTTAAGTAGTCCTAGTCCCCTTGTTGTTACAACTATGTTTGAAATTCATGCAGGCAAGCATTCTTTGACATTGGTGTTCGTGGAAACAAAAAAGGGATCTGATTCATTGGAATACTGGTTGTGTTCCAATAGGTTTCCACTGTTCCAGCAACCAGTATTCATGGAGACAGAAGCCAAAGGAGCGTGAGAAAACGACTTCAAGCATACAGCTATTGACTCATCAACCGTGCGAGCTCCATCGACCATTCAACCAATGTTACATAATGATGTGCGGGCTCCATCGACCATTCAACCAATGTTACATAACAATGTGCGGGCTCCATCGACCATAACAATGTGCAAGCTCGACTCTTTGGATGGTTTAGGGGTGAAACAAATTGAGGGTTTTCATCAAGTGGAATTTAAGCTTATGGAATCAGGGATAGTTTTCTCACTCATATTTTGTCAAACTTTTCAAGGATGAATTGCTTGTACAGAAAGAATAAGCAGTAAGGGTGGGGGGGGTTTACTATATCCAAGTGTATGGCATGATAATAAAAAAACCTGTAAAGGAGAAATATTAGACATGGTATGATAAAACATACCTTATAAGGACTCCGTCCAAATTGTAGTTGTATAGACATCATTAAAGAGTAACAACACTTGGATCAGTGGCCTTTAGCTCAAAATTTCAGGTGGGGCCCCACATCACATAACTTGGGGAGTTGTTGAGGGATCAATAGATTATTACATACACCAAAGGAGAAGCTCGAACTAGGCATAAAATTACTTGTGGAAGGTATTCCAAGACTAGGAAAACGTAGGGTTGGAATGTGTTTGCTAATAGATGGCATTAAGAATGAAGAGACATTGGAAACATGTGGCATATGGGTAGAAGAAATGATTTTGATAACTAAATATACATAAGAAGCATTCATGTTTCCTCAAAAGACACTAGGTGTAGTGGAAGTACATCCCATGCTTGTTAGATTAACCATAATTTGGTTCTAGACATATTATGTTGTACATTTTGAACAAATTTAAAGGGATCTATGGGAAAAAGTACATCTAGTTGTATCAAGACATGATCGTCAGGTTGGGTCAAGGGAGGATTATAATGGGTCAGTGTCTAAATGTCAATAACTTCAATTTTAGGTGTCCCTAAATATTCGGTTAAGTTTGTATTAATTTTGTATCAGGTGGATACACAGTATGATCAGGTGGATCATGTATGATGATATGTATCAGGTAGATACTTGGTATGCATCAGGTAGATGCATTGTATGAATTGTGAAGTATGTTGAACTTGTGATATTCATTGACATTGATTGGTATATTGAATTACACCTTTTATATTACTTATTTGTCTTTATTATCCATTGTTGACTCCATGCAAGGCACTAATATTATCCATAATGATTGTAGAATGGTATTTCCAGGTGTGTTGGTGCTTACAGGTGTTATTCCTCCATTAGGGACTCTCCCATGGGTTTAGGACTTAACCAAAGAAGATGAGGAGTTAGGTTATGGTGACATTGGACCTATGTCCTCCCCACTTACTGTAACTAGCCCCTTGGTCCACACAGCCTAGGTGTTCTAGGGATGATAGTTTGTATAATAACAGGGAGGAGGAGAGGGGTTAAAGAGAGAGAGGGAGAGAGTGTGGGAGTTATAAAGGAGGGGGGTTAAAGATAATCGGAGAGAGAGATGGGGTTAGAGAGAGAGTGGGGGGGGTGGGGTAGAGAGGTGGTTTGTTATGGAAAAGGGGATAGAAAGGGGGATGAGAGGGAGGGAGGTAGCATGGGAGGCATAGATTAGCAAAGGGATAGATCTAATGAGTATGGTGGGAAGTATGGAGGAGGGGATTTTTGGAGGGATCGTGAGGTTAAACCGGGCATCTAGCCCCCATATCCATTCATTAAACAAGCATTCAAATGAAAATGAAAATATATATATACAAGTATATGTTTATACAATGGAAACACAACGGAAGTTAACTAAATGCTGTTGATATCTATCATACATTCAAGACTCTATAACAGCCAATTAAAGACCTTTGCAGATTTATAAAAGATCATATGGAATTGCATAAACTCGTAAAAACACAGCGGAAGTAAAATTATTCATTTACACCATCACCCTACATTCAGATATCCATCAATTAAATCTTTGCAAGAATATACAGGAGAATACTTATCTCAATAAGGCAGTCCCAAGCAACTGGCTATGCAACTGCAACGTTCCACCCAACCATAGGCCAGTGTGCTCCTCAATCTCTCAGCACGACTGCCACCCCTGAGCTGGGCATGATCTCTACAAGGAACCAAGGAACAGCAGACTCACACATAGCCAAGCATACACCAAGATGAGCCAAGCCAATCTGTAATTGGGTTTATCAGGCTGCTAGGACATGGGAGGGAAGATTTGCTAAGCTAGTGAGCTCCAGCACAGAGCCAGGGATAACCTTGCAAGATCTATCTAGCTTGGCACCCACAATACCTACACACCCAGCACAAGGAAGTATTCTCTTCACTGTTGTACAGTCCCTCAAGCCATACGCAGTAGATCGACGATGTGATAATTTGCCATAACATTCTCCAATGATTGTTTATGTTTAGATATATGCAAATGCCTAAAGTACTCAAATGCATTTCTAAGTAATGCTCTAGGTGCAAACTTATATGTTTTTATGCAGTTAAGTTTAATAAGCATTTTCACTAGGAGCAAGCGGATCAGTGCTTATCTGCTCAAGCGTGGTATTCCGTCAGAAGTCGACATCGTCGTCGCTCTCCCTGTGTGTGATTTACCCGTACTCTACGACCCTTCATATTCCTTTGTGTGTCCGTCGGTGAACCGTTTCACCTGTCGCTACACACATTTCTCACAAACGTAAATCATAGGGTTATTTTATTAATGTTTCAAACAGTGAGGTCACTCAGCAGGTGCCCTCAATATCTACAGTAGTCTAGGGGCACTACATACACCCCCTCTTAAATAGAACTTCATCCTGAAGTTAATTTTTGTTCTTGTACTTTCGACACTAAACTTTATCTTAATTTCCTATTATCATCTTCTTTCCATTCCCTTCTATTTTTCTCCAACAATCATGGCCATATTAAGCACAAGTGGTTCTAATCATTATTATTATTATTTTTTTTTTTCCAACATGGTTCCAATACATTCTCAGGAACTCAATCATAATTGTGTATAATATCAATTCGATAGTACATTCAATAACTGTCGGTCCCAACTAGATTTTCGATAACACTTATTCTTGTCATTAGTATCATCATGTTCAGCTCCATGAGCTTATAATGTATTTCCCTTATCTCTTCGTTTATGTTATCATAAGACCACTTCGACAGATTCATCAAGTCGCACAAAGTGTCTTCTTAACCCCATCAAGTTCCATCTCGAGGGCTAGTTGTCATTTTATCATGTTTGATTATGACCTAAGGTTAGCTTCATTGTGTTCTATTTATTATGCTAATCGTCTCAATACTTCGTTTTACGAAACATTGCCTTCATTTGACCATTTCGATACCATGGTTAAATTTCAAGTTCGTAGTCATGAGTTTTCATAAATGGTTTTGTCGTAATGCAAAATGCATGTCGTTGAGTTCAGCTCATCATACCAATCACATTGATATCTCGTTTTCAAAATTTAAGTTGGTTTCTCTTCCTCGACAATCCGTCAAAGTCTCGTCAATCTGAGCATCTTGGTGTCTTATCATTTAAAATTGATCAATTTTTCGTCATTCAGCAAATCCACCGATTATATCCGTCCACTTGTTTTCTCATCATGGCTATGTAGAAAAAGGTTTAAAATATCGTTGGTCTTTGTTCCAATGTAATACCCCAATTTTGACCCTTAGGAAATATTGGCTTTCATGTAAATATTGTATACATGTAATGTATGTTTTCCTAGCGTGGAGCTCAAGGCCAAGGCCCCGCTAGTATATGTTCGGATTTTATTTAAAATGGGCAAGTATTTGATATGTTATTACCCATGTGCTATTAAGCCATGGGATATTGTGAATTGATGTAAATACTTGATATTGCAATAAAATACCAAAACTGGCTATGGGAGCAACGAATGAGAAGGGGCCATGTGTATCCACTAGGGAGTGGTGAGGGGGTTGTGGGGATGAATCATATGCTGCCAAATGTCATTGTGAGAACCCATTTGACTTTCCTTGCTGACATTTAATTTTGCTGTAAGGCAGGTATGGGCTCTATTTTTCTTGTACCACAAGTCACTCTACCTCATGGGAGTTGCTTCTTCCTCATCCCCATTCCATTGTGAAAGTTACCAGCACCATTTTCCATCCAAAAACAAATGCCCAGCAGTGAGAAAAACCAGAAATCGCGACTTTGCAGGGACCCACGTTTTGAAGAGCCATCAACACCCAAAATTGGTATTTGACAGTGAAATCCGATGGGGGATCCATAGATACGAACCTTGGGGCGAAATTGAGAGCATTAGCTACCCCGACATCCATTGGAAAACCCAGTTTTTTACAGCCTGGAAATGAAGTGACAGGAATTGAGTTATTGAATAACAGAACTGTGAGAAATCCAAGTGTGAATGACTGAGCAGAGGTTGGGTTTGCTTGATAAACGCAGTGAAGGCTAGGATCTCAAGGATTAGCAGCTGGACCTTTCTATGCCCATCCTGAAGAGCACTAGAGGGAAGAGTTTCCTAAGGGACTGTGTAGCAGAGAAGGGGATCTTCCTTGTGTTGGATGTGGTAGGTAATGTGGGTGCCTGACTGTTGAGTTCACTTGAGATGCTTGTAGCTCTGTGGTTGAGCTCACTGGCTTAGCGTTACCCTCCTCTATCTTCTTGAATGCTTGATAAACCCAACGGTGTGTTGGCTTAGCATAGATGATGACCGAAACCATGGCTGTGAGTGAGCCCAACTAGTTACTCCTTAGTGGATACATAACCCAGCTCGGGGGTGATCTCTCAGCTAAAAGAATACAAGCTGGACAGAGATCTATGGTTGGGTGGAACGTTGCTATCACATAGCTAGTTGTTTGGACAGCTTCATCTTCAAGATAAGTGTTCTATGTATTATAAATTATTTGCATTTTGTGTTCTGCAATATGTTAAATTGTCCATGTTTAAGGAAATGAATTGATTATCCTAATTTGGAATCTATGCATGGCATTGGAACGAGATTGAGTCTCTATATGCTGAATCATCCTCTGCTATGATATATATATATATATATATATATATATATATATATATATATATATATATGTTAGGCATTACTGTTTGTGTGCTTGCTAGTATGTTATTCCACTGTGTTTATTTGAAGTATGAATCTGCACACAAGAAGTTTTAATAATCCATGCTTTTCTTAGCAATAAATGAGGCTAAGTTTGTCAATACGCCCGGTATTTGGTTAACGTTTCCTTCCTGGCACGAAATTGATGGAAGGGGACATTACATCCAAGTTTCTCCGAGTAGATTTTTCTTAAAATACAATTTTACGTTATTGATACCATCTCTATTCGACAATTTAATGCTCGTAGTTAGTGAATGATTTTTTTTTTTTCTTCTTCTTCTTCTTTTTGTTTTTTTTATACTATAAGTGTCTACTCCTAAGTTATAGTTCTTTGGCTTTCCATAGCATTTGTTCTGGAACAATTATTCCATATGTGAATTGGCAAGGATCTCTATCATAGTTGAAATATATCTTAAATAAGTAACACTTGCAAACGGAAACCCTAAGGGTACAATTTGACAAAAAGGAAGGCTATGTCTTTAATATTACAACCTACAATCCCCTAAGTGAACTGTGAAATATAGGCATGTGTTAACTTTTCATCTAGTTCATTTTATAACATCAAGAAAAATATCATATCAGTATCTTATCTTTCAACCAGTTCATATTATCATATAAACGTAGTATAAATATAATAATACATTAGCCTTTCATAGTATCCCATAAAATAATTATGAACTATAAACAAGGCATTAACCTTTCCTTTACATCTTGCTATCCCATTAACGAAATATGAAATATGGTGATGCATTATCCTAAATTTACCTAATTCATTTCATCACATAAACGTAATATAAAATATAATATAATAATACATTTAACTTTTCAAATTACATAAGAAAGTACAAAATATAGACAAAATATTAATCTTTCTTCTACTTCCAGTTATCCCCCAAAAAAAATGTAATATCACACTACTTTATACTATCATGCATAAATAAAAAATATTACAATATCTTTCAACTAAATCTTATAATTATAATAAGGTATTATAAAATATAATAATACATTAACTTTTCATCCATGCCATAAAGAAATATGAAATAAGAACATGCCATAAAGGAATATGAAATAAGAACATACCATACATTATCATCCATTTCATGTCATTGCATAAATGAGAAATATTGCAATATCATTCAACTAGTTTTTATAATTATAATAATGTATTATAATTATTGACGTAGTACCACACGAAGCGCCATACAGTCCCATCGAAAACGTGCAGCTTGATCATGAGCCAGCTGCAGCCATATCCTGGAGATCTCATCGTACACAGTCTCGCTCCCGCCATATTCTCAAGGTTCAACGCCCACCTACCTGCATTCAACGCCCATCTACCTGCATTCAAGGCAGTGCAGTCCATTGCAAAATGCCAAGAGACCTGGTCCTCATTCTTGTCCTGCAAATTCCTATAGCTGGAGCTGCTGAAACATTGTTCTTGTCCTCTGCAAATTAGAACCTGAATCCTATTGCGAGCAGCTGGAGCGACTGAATCGTCCTCCTGTAAATTAGAACTTCAGGTACTCCTCGTCCTACAAATTCCTATCATTCTCGTCCATTTAGTTTAGTATCTGGATTTTGTACAAGGCCCATGGGGTATGGGTATTTTTGTGCCTTCTTCAAGTTATAAGAGGTTGCATATTTCAGTTACTGGAGATATCTGCGAGTCTGTTGTATGCTTGAAAATCTTGATCTGAACATTCCCATATAAATTTCGTAGCAACGTTTAAATTTGTAGTTTGTATGTTCTTATTTCAAACTTTATCATTTTTTAGAGGTTTGTACTGGACCGTTCTTATACTTTGTAGTGCAACTTATAACGTAGCATGGATTTATATTTAGTGTACCTGACTATTGCTCAAGGGACGCTCCCTCCAGTCACTCATCCTAGTACTTTTGTTTAAAGCACTTCCCAGCACAGTCTTTGCAAGGTCGGAAAGCCCCCCTGGAACAGATGGAAAAACCTTTTGAAGGTCTAATTTAGGCGCTTCACAGTAGCGAAAACACTCCAGCTCTCCATAGGAATCAGAAAGACGCTTCAGGTCAGAGTGCAAAGCATACCCTAACTTCAAAATGCTAGTTGAATGATATTTAAGGCACAAGTCCAGTGCACCATCTCAAATATAAAAACCTTTTTTGTAGTAGCAATCTCTGATATTGAAACCTACAGAATTGAAGGTAATTCAAGGTTCCAAAAAAATAAAAGACAAATCATCCTTGGTTAATCGAGACGATGGAAGGGATGATTTTCCATAACTTGATTGCAATTATCTTTTTGAGGATCTTGTATTAAACGTTGTGGAGGGAGATGGGCCTAAATCTATCTACAGATGTCTATATTAACGTCGTTTTCCATGAAACCGTTTTCCTGTATCGCCCATTTGAATTTTGAATTTTGAAATTTTTTGTTCCGCCTTACTACCAGATACAAGTGACATTGCCGCTTCCCGCCCTCGTTTGAGTTCGAACATATTCATAGATAGGAGCACACGATATTTTTTTGTCACTGGCCTGGTGAATCTTTACCGCCAACCTTTACAGGTTTTGTAAATGGGAGTAAAATGGTACTAGTGTAGTGTTCTTCCGTAAAAATATATTAAGAAAGGGTTCACTCAGGTGTAGAACTATAGACTTTTGATTATTCTGCCAACTCAATGCAAGTTTTGGTTACAACTCTTTTGACATTAACATGGTTGGAATCTTTTAATGTCAAAAATAAAAATGTCTTTTATTTTTAGATAATTTATTTTTTATTTATCAAATTTAAAAAATGTAGATGTTATAAATAATTGTGAAAACTTCAATTTTATAATACCATGAATCTGGGTTTTTGACAAATGGTACTGACATGATAACCTGATAGTAATTTCACAATTGCATTTAATATAGGCCGTTATTAGGTTTTCTTAATATAGGACGTTATATATGATAACCTCTTCTCAATTGAAATATATACTTATTGTTGTGCTCCAAACTAACTTTATATGAGTCGATTGAATTGTAAAAGTTTGTAACTTCATATGAGTAGGCTGATTTGTAAAAGAAATATATACTCATTCTTGTGTTCCAAACTAACGGCATATGACTGGGTTGAATTGTAAAAGTTTGTAACTCCATATGAGTAGGCTGAATTGTAAAATGAAAATGCAATTTCAACGATCATGAAATGCAATGAACCAAGAATTGAAAAATTAAAGATATTGTAATTTTTTTTATGAGAAATTGTAATTTGACCATCCAAAAATTATTATATAATTACACCTACATATTTTTTGAATTTAATTTTATCTAGGATGTTAAATATAATAAATACTAAGACAATTTGATTAAATACATAGATTTATAAAACCCTAGATCTTCACCAAACCACTTAAACCACTCTTTATTATTTATTTATTTATTTCTTTTCCAAAATTTTAAATATTTATATATATTAAATTTAAATATTTTAAATTTCTCCCTTAAATATAAATTATAATTTAAATTTTATCTATGCTAATTTAAATATAACTTCACCAACCACTTCAACCTTACTATAATTGACCTTAAAACTTTAAATCTATGAAGAACTTTTAAATTGAAAGTTCGTGAGTAGCTTTATATTTTTAAATATTAACTTTTAATTTTTTAAGAAACCTAGGTTATAACATTATATGGAATCTAATTAAATTTAAATAAAATAATACTAGCGCTATATAATTATACACGAAATTTAAATAAAAATATATACGAAATTTAATTAAATATAAATAAAATAACACTAGCATTATATAATTATATAAGAAATTTTGCCGAAACCCCTTTTATTTTGACATGGTATTTTTTTTTTTTTTTAAATTCTTATTAACAACTAAATTAAATTAAATTAAATAGTAATTAATAAAAAAAAAAAAAAATTAAATTAAATTGAATTAATTAAAAAAAAATTAAATTGAATTAATTAATTAAATGACATTAAATTAAATTAATTAATTAAATGACATTAAATTAAATTAATTAAATCAAATTAATTAAATCAAATTAAATTAAAAGTCATTAAATTAAATTAATTAAATTAAATTAAATGAATTAAATGAAATTTTGCCGAAACCCCTTTTATTTTGACATGGTATTTTTTTTTTTTTTTAAATTCTTATCAACAACTAAATTAAATTAAATTAAATAGTAATTAATAAAATAAAATAAAAAAAATAAAAATTAAATTGAATTAATTAAAAAAAATTAAATTGAATTAATTAAATTAAATTAATTAATTAAATGACATTAAATTAAATTAATCAATTAAATGACATTAAATTAAATTAATTAAATCAAATTAAATTAAAAGTCATTAAATTAAATTAATTAAATTAAATTAAACGAATTAAATGAAATAAATGTTAAGAGACACTACATTAAATTAATAAAATAAAATTAATATTTAAAAAACATTAATTCAAAATAATAATAAAAAAAATTAAAACAATATAAAACGCAAAAAAACCCTTTTCTTTTACATGGTATTTTTTTTTTTTTTAATTCTTATCAACAACTAAATTAAATTAAATTAAATAATAATTAATAAAACAAAATAAAAAAAATTAAATTAAATTGAATTAATTAAAAAAATTTAAATTGAATTAATTAAATTAAATTAATTAATTAAATGACATTAAGTTAAATTAATTAAATCAAATTAAATTAAAAGTCATTAAATTAAATTAAACGAATTAAATTAAATGAATGTTTTTTAAATATTAAATTAATAAAATTAAATTAATATTTAAAAAACATTCATTTAAAATACTAATAAAAAAAATTAAAAAAAAAAAAAATTAAAACAATATAAAACGCAAAAAAAAACCTTTTCTTTTTCGCATGGGGATTGACGCCAAGGCAGGATCGACGGCTCTCCTTATTCCGCGTCAGCAACATGCACGCATGGTAAGGGTGGTTGGTGGTCGCGGAAAGGAAACCACCATCCCACGTGTTCATTCCTTACTCGTCCGCATTCCAATAAAGCGGTATAGTAAACCGCTCATGGGCAACGCGGAAACCGTCTCACGTGCTGTCAAAAGTATGCCTATTTAAGGAGGAAATAAGGTTTTATTTGGCATTGTAGGGTGGCAGATTCAAGACCCGAGGGCTGGGGCTTGTAATTTCACTGCAATTTTCAACTTTGGACACTCGAATTATGACATAGGCGGCCTTGTGGCAGGAGTGAGGCTGCATTCTCTCCTTCCCAGCCAGGAAAAACACACTTGGAGATACTACGAATCTGGGGAGAGCTTGGTTATCGATTATTTTTTTATGTACCTGGACGTTTTATATCTTGTTGGGTAATTTCTTGATGTAAAGATTTGAAAGTCTAGACTGACTGTTTGTTAATGAATGAATTACAGACGAGGCAATGAATCCAACATTACTGAGCTAGTATTTGAAATTGGTGGGATCTAACTTTAAACATGGATCAAACTTTGCATGCGTTGCTTCTACCATTAATCCAACCGCCACCACTTTCCCTTTGTTTGTTGAAGTAAATCATTTTAATAGATTTAGAGCTGAGGCTATGGATATATTTTCCCAAGGTAAATTTTTCATTTCTATTGTCATTTTTCATCAGCATAGGTTTATCTATTTGACTGGTTTTTTAGTCTCTCATTTAACACAGTTAGTGTAGTTAGTATGGGGAATTAATCAAGCCCTCAAATTAAACTAATTTTTTGGAAATCTATATCTAAAAAATGGATAAGTTTTGTAAAAAGAAAATTGCATCTAAACTGCAAAATTGTCTTAATTGAGCATAAATATATTTCTATTTCCTTTAAATTATTAAATTCGGAATCTTACTTTCAATATATTTTAATTTTTTATGAAAATTACAATTATATTTAGAGTCTAAACGGTAAATGTTGGTTAAGAGGTTACCTTATTTTTGATAGGCCCAGCCGTCGGCTATTGTCAACCTCCCACAGCCGAATGTATTTGACAAGGACCTTTACTCCATGGACATGAGCTAGAACGATATCTCACACTCCTTCAGTTCCAATATCAGAGAGAACCAAATAAATACCCTGGCCATTCTCCATATTATTAACAAATTAACATCTTAACTTAAGGTTACTACGGTTTTCTTCGCCAATGGAATCTTATTTTCTTCGCCAATGGAATCTTATAATTATAGCTTTAGCTAATGGACATTTGTAATGTTACTATTTTGCAAAATTGGTACCAGCAAGGGGGTTGAAGTTTCATGGTTCACAATACGGTACCTACCTCTGAGAAGGATGTTTGCCCCAAGAGCCCGAACCCTTGCATTCGCAGCGATTTATTGGAACTTGATGCGGATGCCTATGGGCTGTAGCGAGAGTCTCCCTTAAGCATAAAGTGCAATCAGCCGGAGTACCTGATCCGAAATCCTTGATGGTCCAATTTGGTTCCAGAAGCTCTGGTCCCCTGGGGCATGGTTGTTTCAGTGCAAATGATGTTTGACTGCCATAGCTTATTGGATAGCTCAATACCCTGGAGATAAAGTCTGCCAAAATTTTAATCTGCAACTGGAAAATGTGTGCCCAATGCCATGAATCACGATGGAAGAAGCCGGGAAATGGCATTGGCAACACATTAATTATGGTGTTCATTCAAAATTTATTATCTGTACGATGGAAAGATGTGATGTGAGAACCAAAGATTGCACAACAGTGTATTAGGTGAAATTAATTAATGGCATTGGCAATTACACATTAATTATGGTGTTCATTCAAAATTTATTATCTGTACGATGGACAGATATGATGTGAGAACCAAAGATTGCACAGCAGTGTATTAGATGAAATTAATTAATTATAGCTTTAAAAAGGGGCATGCTTGAGAGACACTACATTAAATTAATAAAATTAAATTAATATTTAAAAAACATTAATTTAAAATAATAATAAAAAAAATTAAAACAATATAAAACGCAAAAAAAAACCTTTTCTTTTTCGCATGGGGATTAACGCCAACGCAGGATCGACGGCTCTCCTTATTCCGCGTCGGCAACATGTACGCATGGTAAGGGTGGTTGGTGGTCGCGGAAAGGAAACCACCATCCCACGTGTTCATTCCTTACTCGTCCGCATTCCAATAAAGCGGTATAGTAAACCGCTCATGGGCAACGCGGAAACCGTCTCACGTGCCGTCAAAAGTATGCCTATTTAAGGAGGAAATAAGGTTTTATTTGGCATTGTAGGGCTGCTTCGACGATGGGAGATATGAAATCCATGGGACCCGCCTGGCTTGGCATTCGGTTCCCTGATGAGTCCTCGGCGTTGAGCACAACGCATCTTTTATATATTCCCGTCCTCTTATGTGAACTCAGTGCATGGGATTCGATGGTGGGCATTGATGTGTTAAGTGCGTGGGCCAATTGGCTCTAGTTGTTGAGTTCGGGCTGGGCACAAAGGAAAGAAGAAAAACGCTTGGAGGACAATTGATGTGGCGTTGGGCTCCGGGCGCTTGGTACACCTGGCTTGAGCGCTAGGGTTTCAAAGGAAGCAACATTTTGTATGAAATTCGTTTCGGACAAAACAAGCAGCAACAATGGAGAGCAGTATGGAAATCGTTTCATGCATTTGCCATGCTTGTAAATCTTCTTAGTTATTGGTCAAAATGGATCATATCGAGCTCAAATGAAACGATTTCTGCGTCGAAATTGCTGCGATGCTTGTATTATAAACAATATTGCAGGCAACAATATTATTTGAATATTTGTTTTATGCCACATTTATTGAAATGAATGTTTAAAGCAAAATGTTACAGGCAAGAAGGCAGATCTGCATTAAAATAATAGGAAATGAAAACTGATCACTTTGGCTGCAGGTCTGAAATTTGGAGAACCCTCTGTAAATCCTGTGCGAGACTCATTGTTTCGTATTTATTATGAATACAATTTCTTTCTATAAATGCAATGAAGTGTTTTTTTTTATCCCAAATGCTTTAGCATTGGATTAATATTAGGGTTTGAATATTAAAAGAGTGTATATAGAAATGTTGTTGTTTTTCTGGAAAGGTTTGTTTAATGGGGTCTAGACTGAGCCCTAAATAAGCAGTTATATATATATATATATATATCATTCAAATTCTGTTTCTGTTACGCCTTACGAATAAATGGGAAAAGGCTCTTCAAATTATCTTTTTGCAGCCATCATACTGGTTTGTTATTTTCTAGTAAATTTCACTAAAGTTCCAGGTGTAGTTAGGCCCTAAGGTCTCAGTGTCTGAGCCTTGCGCTCTGATACCAACTGTAGTGCCCTATCTAGGCACTGGGTCTATTCCGGGTTATCAGGTTATACCTAGTTTTTCCCTTAATTATTGTTAGAAGAAAACAAGAGATTCAACCATCTATATTTCTGTTTCTGTAAATGTTTAACTGTCTGTTTTCTATATGTTTACATGTCTCTGCAGTTAAATAAACATAATCCTAAAACTTTCCATTTAATTCTGTTCGTTTGACATGCATAGCTTGGAAATAAAAGAAAATACATTCTAATTAAGCTGGTTCAGAAAAATACCTGAAACCGTCGATTGCAGTAAGATAAGAAGATTTCTGGAATGGATTCTGTAAGTTACCTTAAAAACCCCAAACATATCCTACATATTCAAACATATCCTTTTAATTTACTTGGGATGATTCCGTCCGTTAATTAAATTAATAATTTATTTAATAAATTCATTATTATTCAACCCACTATACTTTATAAAAGGGATTATTATCATTATTATTATTAATTAAATAATATTAATAATATAATAATAATAACAATAACAATTAATAATAATAGTAATTAATTTAAATTGTGAATAGTAATTTAAAATATTTATTTGGTTAATGGATAAGTGTCAACATAGTACCTCTGTGTATAAACAATGAAATATAATAAATGATTTAATTAATCATGATCAACAATTATATAGCACACTCCTCTATTATTAATGTTTAACTTTTATACTTCACCTTGAAGACACCTTTACTTGAGGATACTTACAATTAATGACATTTATTTTACACATGAGAACTTGATAATCTTTTACTAATTAAGTCATCCACTAAACACTTAATTGACTTATCCATGATAACTTATATCATTGTTAAATCTTGATAAGTAGGAAGAAGTTCAACGTGTCTCAACGTGTTTGAAACCAAAAAATTTAAACAGTATTTATAGATAATCTGCTGGGGTTAATTTTTTTTAAAGACGTTACATGTCAGGTCATATATCAGATCCTTTTTTAATCCAAAGAATTGGGTGGGTTTAATTTTGGTTTAATTTAGTTACCTCATATATCTCGGTTAGCTATCTTGTTGGTGTATGAGACTTCCTTGTTTACCCTTAAATACGATAGCTACTATCATTTAATATTCATCTTTAATAGGACTAATAAGAAGAAATCCTCAACTCAAAGATGTAGTTCTTGAGCGTATGAAAATGAGAATCTAGAGTATGATTGATTCCTTTGAATTCTTCCAATTGTTTCATACTTGATGGAGAAACAATAGTTGAGAAAACATGGTTGCAAATAAGGTTGCATGTTTACCAAAGGGGAAACTAGTGGAAAATGGGGACACCCCCAAAGTGGTTTTGTTACCATAGATATCATGAATTGAGTTGTATGCCAAGGAAAGAATCCAACACTGTCAATGCATGTTAATCGTTCCTATGAATGTATATAAGTATATGGCATTACTTGTACATAAAAATAGTTATCAATTCTATGAATGTATATAAGATGTAAAATAGCTAAATAGCTAGTGTTTTTTATATTTAATTATTTGATATAAGTTTGTAACTTACAGATAGTTTCAATATATTGTACAGTTTCCATTCAAGTATTCTTGGCTTCATAGCTTCTAGATTATTGTCTATCAAAGAAGCAAGACCAACTAAGATGAAGATGAAGTTATGGGAAAAAATGGCATTGGCATTGGCATTAGCTTTAGTCTTAGCCAAACAAAAATTAAAGAAGAAGACTGGATTAAAAAGAGGTTGAAAATCTTGGTAAGTCTATAGATTTTTTTTTACTTTTACAATTTTATTTATAGATTTTTATTTTTATTTTTACAATTTATTTTATTTAGTTTTTTTTACATGGTTTATTTAGTTGTTTTTCTATTAGGTTGAGTTGCATTATTTTCATTTTAAAAGAAAAGCCTTTTCATTTATATGCAATATCTCATGTGCGCTCAAAACCATCACTTTCTTTGATGCACACACACACACACAAGAAACTCTCTCGTCACTCACTAAGTTCAAAAATAGCTTAAATCTACTCACTTAATACTTCCATAGGAGGGCACAAAAGAATCTTGTAGTTTAGGTACGATTTTGGGGCTAGGCATCCAAAAACATAGTTGTTGTCCTTAGGGTGCTTTATAAATCCTTCTAAATCAAGTGGTCGTGTATAGCCACATGGGGCAAGTGAAAGAGCGGCTCCGCGCCATAGGAGGTCAAACCCAAGGTTGCGGGTGTATGTTCTCTCAAGTGGGCTCACCACCACTTGTTGAAAAGGAGACGACCCAATACCGTTCGAGGGATAACTGCTCTTTATCCACTTGACGAAGGTACTTAGTGACCAACTTAGGATGTCATTCCTTATAGGTGACTGTCGTGTATATAAGATGTAATATATAGCATTACTTGTATATAAAAATAGCTAAATAGCTAGTGTTTTTTATATTTAATTATTTGATATAAGTTTGTAACTTACAGATAGTTTCAATATATTGTACAGTTTCCATTCAAGTATTCTTGGCTTCATAGCTTCTAGATTATTGTCTATCAAAGAAGCAAGACCAACTAAGATGAAGATGAAGTTATGGGAAAAAATGGCATTGGCATTGGCATTAGCTTTAGTCTTAGCCAAACAAAAAGTAAAGAAGAAGACCTGATTAAAAAGAGGTTGAAAATCTTGGTAAGTCTATAGATTTTTTTTTACTTTTACAATTTTATTTATAGATTTTATTTATTTTTATTTTTACAATTTATTTTATTTAGTTTTTTTTACATGGTTTATTTAGTTGTTTTTCTATTAGGTTGAGTTGCATTATTTTCATTTTAAAAGAAAAGCCTTTTCATTTATATGCAATATCTCATGTGCGCTCAAAACCGTCACTTTCTTTGATGCACACACACACACACAAGAAACTCTCTCGTCACTCACTAAATTCAAAAATAGCTTAAATCTACTCACTTAATACTTCCATAGGAGGGCACAAAAGAATCTTGTAGTTTAGGTACGATTTTGGGGCTAGGCATCCAAAAACATAGTTGTTGTCCTTAGGGTGCTTTATAAATCCTTCTAAATCAAGTGGTCGTGTATAGCCACATGGGGCAAGTGAAAGAGCGGCGCCGCGCCATAGGAGGTCAAACCCAAGGTTGCGGGTGTATGTTCTCTCAAGTGGGCTCACCACCACTTGTTGAAAAGGAGACGACCCAATACCGTTCGAGGGATAACTGCTCTTTCTCCACTTGACGAAGGTACTTAGTGACCAACTTAGGATGTCATTCCTTATAGGTGACTGTCGTGGAAGCCGACAGTACCTGAGACAGATTTTGTCACAAGATCAAGGAAAGCACACGTCACAAGATCACATACTTATGATAAGAAGAAAAGCTAATAGTCAATAGCTTTCCAATAGAAAAATCATGTACATGGTGATTGGTGGTTGCTAGCTTATACCTTGAGCTTGTTCCATGTGATGTATTTTGAAATAAGCACATGTCAAAAGATCAAGGAAAGCTAGCGACTGCTAGCTTTCCTTCTAGCATAAGCATTTTCTTCTAGTATAAACACACATGCTTATGCTAGAAGGAAAGCTAACAGTTGCTAGCTTTCCAATAAAAAACCATGTCCATGGTGATTGGTGGTTGCTAGCTTATACCTTGAGCTTGTGCCATGTGCTCTATTTTGAACGAATGCTAGCTTTCCTTCTAGCATAACACACATGCTTATGTTAGAAGGAAAGCTAGCAGTCGCTAGCTTTCCAATAGAAAAACCTTGGGAATGGTGATTGGTGGTTGCTAGCTTATACCTTGAGCTTGTGCCATGCACTCTATTTTCAAATAAGCACATGGCACAAGATCAAGGAAAGCTAGCGACTGCTAGTTTTCCTTCTAGCATAAGCATTTTCTTTTAGGATAAGAACACATATTTATGCTAGAAGGAAAGCTAACAGTCGCTAGCTTTCCAATAGAAAAATCATGTCCATAGTGATTGGTGGTTGCTAGCTTATACCTTGAGCTTGTGCCATTTGCTCTATTTTGAAATAAGCACATGGCAAAAGATCAAGGAAAGCTAGCGACTGCTAGCTTTCCTTCTAGCATAAGCATTTCCTTTTAAAATAAACACACATGCTTATACTAGAAGGAAAGCTAACAGTCGCTAGCTTTCAATTAGAAAAACCCTGTCCATGGTGATTGATGGTTGCTATCTTATACCTTCAGCTTGTGCCATGTGCTCTATTTTAAACGAATGCTAGCTCTCCTTCTAGCATAAGCATTTCCTTCTAGCATAACACACATTTTTATGCTAGAAGAAAAGCTAGCAGTCGCTAGCTTTCCAATAGGAAAATCATGTCCATGGTGATTGGTGGTTGCTAGCTTATACCTTGAGCTTGTTCCATGTGATGTATTTTGAAATAAGCACATGGCAAAAGATCAAGGAAAGCTAGCGACTGCTAGCTTTCCTTCTAGCATAAGCATTTCCTTCTAGTATAAACACACATGCTTATGCTAGAAGGAAAGCTAACATTCGCTAGCTTTCCAATAAAACACCCTTTCCATGGTGATTAGTGGTTGCCAGCTTATACCTTCAGCTTGTGCCATGTGCTCTATTTTAAACGAATAGCTCTCCTTCTAGCATAAGCATTTCCTTCTAGCATAACACACATGTTTATGCTAGAAGAAAAGCTTGCAGTCGCTAGCTTTCTAATAGAAAAATCATGTCCATGGTGATTGGTGGTTGCTAGCTTATACCTTGAGCTTGTGCCATGCACTATATTTTCAAATAAGCACATGGCACAAGATCAAGGAAAGCTAGCGACTGCTAGCTTTCCTTCTAGCATAAGCATTTCCTTCTAGTATAAACACACATGCTTATGCTAGAAGGAAAGCTAACATTTGCTAGCTTTTCAATAAAAAACCCTGTCCATGGTGATTGGTGGTTGCCAGCTTATACCTTGAGCTTGTGCCATGTGCTCTATTTTGAACGAATGCTAGCTTTCCTTCTAGCATAACACACATGCTTATGTTATAAGGAAAGCTAGCAGTCGCTAGCTGTCCAATAGAAAAACCTTGGGCATGGTGATTGGTGGTTGCTAGCTTATACCTTGAGCTTGTGCCATGCACTCTATTTTCAAATAAGCACATGGCACAAGATCAAGGAAAGCTAGCGACTGCTAGCTTTCTTTCTAGCATAAGCATTTCCTTCTAGGATAAGAACACATACTTATGCTAGAAGGAAAGCTAGCAGTCGCTTGCTTTCCAATAGAAAAATCATTTCCATAGTGATTGGTGGTTGCTAGCTTATACTTTGAGCTTGTGCCATTTACTCTATTTTGAAATAAGCACATGGCAAAATATCAATGAAATCTAGCGACTGCTAGCTTTCCTTCTAGCATAAGCATTTTTTTCTAAAATAAACACACATGCTTATACTAGAAAGAAAGCTAACAGTCGCTAGCTTTCAATTAGAAAAACCCTGTCCATGGTGATTGATGGTTGCTAGCTTATACCTTCAGCTTGTGCCATGTGCTCTATTTTGAACGAATGTTAGCTCTCCTTCTAGCATAAGCATTTCCTTCTAGCATAACACATGACCCTTATTATACATCATTTGTGCAGATCATGGTCTGGATGGATAGATGTCTTCTTGGATACCTTCTGTCCAAGAACAGATCACATGGCAAAAGATCAAGAAAAGCTAGCGACTGCTAGCTTTCTTTCTAGCATAAGCATTTCCTTCTAGCATTTTTGAGAAGGAAAACTTTTCTTTTTAATGAGTCTCTACTTGTGCTAGATGCAATGGATTTTTATTTATCTTTAAGTATTTAATATGTTTCCAGGACACATGACCCTTATGTTGTTTAATGAGTTAACAAAATGTAATGATAAAAGAACTACTTGGTTAATGACATAAAAATATGATGATTTAAAGGTCTTCTCTGACGGACAAGGGGGTTCGGTGCTCCATTAGGAACTGTTAGTGCTCAGTTGCATCCTTAATTGCTCAGCGCGTGAGGGTTCGTGTAATAATTTAACTGCTGATTCTTTACTCAGGCAGTTTGACTGTCTTCTTATTTCCTCTGATTTTGGCAGAATGCCTCAGCCAGGGGACAATACCGGCATCCAGGACATCAAGAAATGTTTGGGGCGGCTGTATGAGATAGTCTCCATAATATTTATGGATAACAGGGAGATAGCCTGCGCTATAAAAAAGATGGAGGACACTGTGAGCTACACTTCCCTTCAAATCAGCAACCATGACTCCAGGATCGATGATAATGAAAGCTCCTTGTGCGAGATGATGGGGAAGGTGGATATGATCCAAGAGGAGGGCAGCAGGAACAATGCAGTAACTGTTGAAGGGGAGCGTCAGATGGAGGAAGAATCAATGGTGCAGCCAGTCCACTTCAGGGGCCACCTGTAATCTGGTTTTTAAGGATATATGTTTTTTTGTCTTTTATTATGTAAGATATATAAGGGTATATATTGCCCGTTCTGTTAGTCATCATGGAAGAACTCTATATATAGTTTTTTGGACCCTTTGCAGGCTTAGTCTACAATGCTCTATCTCTGCTCTGAAGGACTATTCTTCCTCTCTTTTTGCTATGTACTAAATGGCTGTGCACAGCCCCTTTATAATATACTCCTTTTTAGTTTCTGTTCAAAAAAAATATATGATGATTTATAGTCTATCATTTATATGGGTTCAATTTATTTATTTTTTTGTTCACAGGTCTTTAAGTAAACCAATAAACTTAATTTGGTATAAAAGCTATAACGAAGGAGGTTTTCTTTATGTATATTTTACTATGTTTATGTCTATTTTTGCACTAGAGGTAATCTATGTGTAACATTTAATTGTTATTAGCAATAGAAAACTAGAGGTAGTGTCTCTGTATAATTTACTTGTTATTAGCAATAGAAATTATCTCAAAAATTATATTCTTGGTGTAGCCTCCAAGCTTCACATGAGGTCACAAAACATAAATTAGTTAGGTAAGGAAAGCCTTGAACTTCTGCCATGTACTCTATTTTCAAATAAGCACATGGCATAAGATCAAGGAAAGCTAGCGACTGCTAGCTTTCCTTTTAGCATAAGCAAAAATACTTATAGGATAATAACATATACCTATGCTAGAAAGAAAGCTAGCAATCGCTAGCTTTCCAATAGAAAAATCCTGTCCATGGTGATTGGTGGTTGCTAGCTTATACCTTGAGCTTGTGCCATGTGCTCTATTTTGAAATAAGCACATGGGTAAAGATCAATGAAAACTAGCGACTGCTAGCTTTCTTTCTAGCATAAGCATTTCCTTCTAGCATTTTTGAGAAGGAAAACTTTTCTTTTTAATGAGTCCCTACTTGTGCTAGATGCAATGGATTTTTATTTATATCTAAGTATTTAATATGTTTCCATAACACATGACCCTTATTATTCTTGTGCATGTGAATAAAAGACATGTAATAGAATATTCTTTGATAATGCTCATTATTTCATGTATTTTTAAAACAATTTAAACTTATAGTCGACTATTTATTATTGTTTTTAGAAGCTATGGACTCTGGTGCAATGACAATTCCAAGGAATAATTTGAAGAAAAAACGAATTGCAAGTGACACACAAACAACGTCTCCCCCATGTGGTATGGTGGTTTTAAATATTATTCTCTCATTTCTAAATGGTTAGACTAGAAGACTATATGGTAATATTTGTGATTTTGATTTCATTTTATTTATAGTAATAATTGCTTATTATTGTTTTTTGAAGCTGTCGTCTCCAAAGCAAGTAAAATGCCACAATCAGCATTCAAAAAACAAAAGCTTCATTCAACTCAGATTATAAATTCAACAATGGGTTCTAATTTTGAAATGATTAAAAAATTCAAAACATCTGCTGCATTTGAGTATGTCGAAGATTGGTATGTTGAGATTGAAAGTCCCATGAATATGTTTCCAGATATGTATCTATTTGGATCCATGGATGGAAATGATATACAAAGGCTAGGGATAATTGTTAATTGCTATGCTCTCAATCATAGTCAGATCGATTTTCAAATGGAGGTAATTGAAGAAAATGAAGTGAAATTATTTTCCTGCCAAATTGATTACACAAAATTTAGACCAGATTTGATTGATACTAATACAGAATTTCCAGAGTCAATAAAAAAGTCACAGTTTAAGTTGGATAGTTTTGAGAGCTTCAATGAATCTGGTCTAAAGAGTTGTGATGATCTTGTACAACGTATTACCAACGTTATGAAATATCGCTTTGTGAGATGTAAGAAAACATCATCCTTGTTTCTTTATTTGCAACAAAGAGGTAAACTACTTGATAAAATACCAGATGATAAACTCGAGGCTCAAATGCTTGCTTTGAGAAGGGTATATTTAGTTGAGCTAGAACAGAGCATTAAAGAAAGTGAGTTCATGCCTACTACAGAGTTTGTAAAATCCCAAAAAGAAGACTCTCAGATAGAGAAGCTTGCTGACCAATGCGATGAAATCCATGAAAATTTCAAGGACAGTTATTTATTTTCAAGCTCTTTTACCATGAAGGTGGATGTTCGAAGATGTGTAGAAGCACCCAAGTTATATAAATTGAGATCACGGGATGATTTAAATGTTCGAGTATTATTAAAATCGTTCCTACAGAAATTTCAAGCATCATTGCCTGATGCTCTTCTGATTCCATTTGACAAAAAAGAGTCTGATCCGATTGGAAACCCTGTGAAAATCATGAATGAAATGGATATAAATGCCAAGAACATCAATTTTTGGATAGTTGATGGGCAACACACCATTCAAGCAGCAAAAGAAATATTATCAAATCCTAAATTCAGTCTATCTGGGGAGGCAAAACAGAAGTACAAAGAACGTAATGCTCGATTCTTAGATCCATTAGTTGCTCCCAGTGTGGTGATTCGTATTTGCTGCCAGTTAAATTCTGCAAACACAATGTTCTTCAAAACTCCATTCATTGATTCTGTGCGATCTGCAAGACAATTCCTAATTGCCACAAATAAATTAAAGAAACAAAAATGTGGGAATGCTAAGACGGCTGAAGACAAGGTGTGCAATTTTTTTTTTTTTTGCACTTAGTTTATATTGTTATAACTAAATTCATGGCTATTTTATTTTTGATATCACATTCTTACTAATTTATATTTGTTATTTTTTAACAGGTTGATGATGAAATGTTGTGCTCTTTCTTCGATTGTCCACTAACAAACTTTGCTGAAAAAAAAAGTCTTGTTATATCTTGATGATACTACTTGGGATAAATGGGAAGTTGTTTTTAATTGTTACAAACTAGGGACATTAATGTGTTCTCCAAACCAACCTAAGGATCCAAACTATAAGACAAATAGTCTGAACAGTTTGGTATCAAGTTCTTTCCGTCCCCTTCAGGGACTAACCACTGAAGAAATGTGTTCTGTAGCAGATAAACTATTGGATGGAACTGTCTGGTTTTCTATTCCAGTGAACCATCCAACCAATGCCATAAAAATGAAAGATTATTGTTCACAATTGAAAACCAAAAGAACAATTTTGGAGGCAATGGTAACATATTGCAAAAGTCATGATAAGAATCTGAATGATAAGATTCTTACAATATCCAATATTCTTGAGCATTATGGAATTACTGATATCATATTTGCCAACTTCTGTAAGACAATGGAAGGGTGTAAATATGTAAAAGGATCACGAAATACAAAAATAGAGTCCCTTTCTCCACAAGCGTGTGTGGTCCTTGATAGAATAATTGATGCATCGACATATATACAGGAAATTGAGAACAGTTTTGAATTCGGTTGTCATTATGGGGGTCCTAGCCTCTTGTCAACACTTTTGCACTCTTTTCCTTGTCTGTTTCAACCAATGTTATACACTGACTTTGTTGTGTTGGATACATTGGCTTTGAAAGATGAATCATTCCTTAAGGATCCTATATTGAATTGTTTCGATTTTTAATCGAAAAAAATGGGTTGAAAGATTTTACTATGATTATCTTAGTAGAAATTTGGTCTTGTAAGGATGTACGCCAAGCTCTGGAGATTGTTGTCAAGGACTCAAATGTCAACTATAAAATGGCTACCGGTCTTTATGAATATAAAGAACAAAATAACTATAGTTATGATATAGTTTTAACTATACATTTCTATAGTGAAGAGTCTAAAAGTTTACAGGCCTCAATATACTCTCACAGTTTTAGAGACATATCTGATGAAAAAGACAGAGATTTTGAATTCTGGGAAGAATTATTGCAAATGCATCAACAACATAGTGATCTAAATTTGATTATTTCTCTTTATGCGGGGAAAAATTTACAGCAGGCTTGCTGTACATATGGAAGAAGAATGGCATGTGTCGTAGAAAACGAGTTACAAAGGACTACCATGCTGACTAATCAAGAATCCTTCCAATTGCAAAAACCAATGTCTAATATATTGCTGTTGGAATATCCAGGTATTGTACTTTTTTTGTTCTTTCTCTAGTGATTCGTTGGATTCTATGCTATTTATATATCTTCATTAACAAGATGTTTACTATAACTACTAATGGCGGAAATTGTAAAGAAAACAACGACACTTTGCAACAAAGCAATGATCAACATAGTGTGCACAATGTCGAAGAAGTTTTCGAGATGCAAATACAAGACGAAGAAAATACCATACCAGGTACATAATTTATTTTGTTTCTTTTGTTGTATTGTACTTGTTTTGTTCTTTCTCTAGTGATTCTTTGGATTCTATACCTATTTATTTAATGAATTTCATTCGTTGATACATTTTATAACATTTCATATGTTTATTACAGTAGCAAATGAGGAGAAAAAAGACAGTGATCAAGGGAATGTGACAGAAAGCCATAGTCAAGAACATGATATCATATCAGGTACTTCACATGTCTCTTATTTTCAATTAAACATAAAATATGTCTTATAAAAAAAAAATTGATTTAAAGAAGTATTATTGGTATTCGATTGAAGGTTTGTTATTTTGGCTCTAGGTTCTATGAAGACAATACAAGAGAAGTGTGGCTTATCAATAACTAGTACAAAAAATACTCAAAGTGAGTGTATTTCTTCAACAATTTTTTTTAATAATAATTTATGTAGCATGAATAAAATGAATTTACTATGATCCATTGTTGTTTTGCAGCTATTATAAGTCAAAAGAAATTAGTTATTTTTGAATTGAATAACATTTTCTATCAGAGCGTTGATGGTGATGCATCACAAAAAGAATTTATCGAGAAAATGGGAAGGGCCGCAGATTACACTATAGAGAAAAAATCATTTTGGTTTCGTCCACATGCAAAAACATTTCTTGAAATGTGTTCCAGAAATGAATCTCTTGACATTGCAATTTGGACGACATCTTTGAAACAAAACACAACAAGAGTTATGAAAAAACTAGTTTCAGAAACATTACAAGCTAAATTTTTGTTTACATGGACTGCTTCAGATTGCAAACAACAAAAGGGAAAAAATGACATTGATAATTCAACACAAGTTATATACAAAAAACATCTGAAAAAAGTGTGGAGAATGTATTCTCAATATGATGCTACTAACACTATTCTAGTGGATTGTTCAATGGAGACAAAGAAAGAAAATCCCAAAGAAAATGTGATTATTGCCCCTTCGTTTGATGGAAAGAATGAGGATAAATGGTTGATCGCTGATCTGTGGAGCTTATTGAATAAATTGTACAAGGCACTCGATGTTCGGGATATTTTGAAGAATCTTCAATGACTTTTAATAGTACATTAAGATGACTGTTATTCATTTCCTCTATAAACAAAATCTTGAAGTTTATGATATAAATTCTTGGTCATTGTACATTTGATGACTTAATTCTACATGTGATGTGTTATTACTGTGTTTTATTTTATTATCAATTTAATGTCTATTATTTCATAATACACATATAAGGATTGTTGTTGTGTCATTATTATAAATTAACATATTATTATTTTGTTTATTTATATTGAGATATTGAGTTATAAAAAGTTAGTGATTTGAATAATAGTCTTATGTGTTTGCATAAAAATGTAGTATTCCATATTAATTAAATAATTGTATTAGGTTGTATGTATAAATTAACGTACAATTACTATGTTTGAGCAATTGCAGTTTATTTATCAATTGCGTCTTAATTGATCATTATAACTCTTACAAATCAGTGATTTGAATGTTAGTTCAATGTTATCATATGAAATTTTCTTATTTCTTAGAAATTAAAAAAATGGAAAATCATATCAGGTTGTATGTAAAAATTACCTATAATTAGCTTGTTTAATTGAAATTTAAAAAATTGTAAATCTAGGTGGTGGGTATAAATTAACATATAATTGGTTTGAATTGGACCATTGTAACTATATTTTTAAATTGTGATTTGAATTTCATTGCAATGTGCTTATATGAATTTTTCTTATAATTTCTTGAAAATTAAAATATCGTATGAGGTTGTATGTAAAAATGAACATATAAATAGTTTGCTTGATTTAAATTTAAAAACTGTAAAATTTAGGTAGTATGTAGATATTAACATATAATTAGTTCAAATGAATTCGACTATTGTAATTATATTTTTAAATTGTAGTTTATCTCATTACAATTCTTAAAATTAGTGATTTGAGTAGTAGTTGAATGTGTTTGTATAAAAAAACTATTCCACTGAAATTACTTTTATTTTTTTCATTAAGTTGTTTGTTTGGGAGTGGAAATAAATTGGATATGTTTTGATGCCATTTAGCAATGAAGTTTTGAAGTGAAAATATGTTAATGTTATATATGTGGCAGCAATGCAGATGGGAGTTAATATCAGTCGGAAGATCTTGTTGATATTTGAAATGGAAGGAGTATTCTTCTCGTCGTATTCCAAAGATGATACGAGTTGTCAAATTCAAAGAAAACTAGATTGGGAGCTTGGTGATAAATCCTACTTTTGTAGGCCTTTTCAACTAGAAGTATTAAAATACTGCCTAAAACATTATGATGTTGCGATATGGACATCAAATGTTACTAACAAGTACATTCGACAAGTACTTGAAAAATCAAATATTGATACAAGTGACTTTCAATTCATATGGGATAGGTCCCATTGTCACTTGCAAACAAAATTCAAATCATATAGTATGATACGGTTTTATGAGAAAAGGCTAAGCGACGTGTGGTCCCAATATGGAAATAAGTACACAGAATCAAATGTATTGCTAATAGATACATCAAAGCCTACTTCTCAATTCCTCGGATATCGGTCAAACTGTATCTTAATAAAGGCTTATATAGGACATGAACACGATACTTGGCTTGTGCAAGTTCTATTCCCCTTTTTAAAGACACTTCATCGCATCAAATAGAAACGCAACTACATTCGAATGTTCAATAGAACATTGAGTTCTTTGTATTAAGTGAAGATATTATTATATGGAAATTTGTTGACGATTACATTGCAATATTTCAATACAAGTTGGACACATTTTTTAGTGAATTAATTTGTATGATTTTATAACTTTTATAGATAGATGATAATTGACAATGATATATAAATACAATTATTAGTATTATTTATGATTGCTTTTAGATTGACAAGTTTTTGCATCATACAACACTTGATTTCCCCATTCAAAATATTTTCTAAATTTGTGCTCTTAAATCAACTATTTGTAATTTAAATCATCTCATAAAAGCCAACAAGGCGTGCAAGAAACTCTCTTTAGTTTTATTTATCTATATGTATTAATACAAGTGCATTACAACACTTGATTTCTCTATTCAAAATATTTTTTAAATTACATACTCTTAAATCAATTATTTGTAATTTAAATCATCTCACAAAAGCCAACAAGGAATGAAGTTCTCTTTAGTTTTATTGATCTATATCGATTAATACAAGTGACACACAAATTTTGAATTAAACCTCCGTCTATATAAAAGCACATTTCTTACAAAAAATATTACTTCAATGATAATGAGTGCTAAGTGTACTAGAATTTAGATTGAAGCATGATGAGTCATAGATGAATGATTTTGAAAGGTATAGGCATTTGATTTCCCAATCTATAACTTATTGTAAATGTGTATTCTTAAGTTAATAGTTTATAATTGCAATAATCTCATATAAGCCAACTGGACATGAAATAAATTATTGACTGTTATTAGCCTATATTCATTAATATGAGGAGTTTATCAATGCAATATGTAATTTTTGAAATAAAACCCCATATAATTGAAGTTGCAATTGTTTTAAAACACAAAATTAATTGCTAATGAGTGCTAAGTGGTATTAAGGGTAGTACGAGATTGGTCATAAGTGAGTGACATTGAACTATAAGAAATTTGATTTCTCATTTCATTTTTTTGTAAGTTTGTATTATTAACTCAATTACGATTAATTGAAATAATCTCATAATAGCCAACAAAGCATGAGATACGCTCTATCTTTTATCTTCTTGTATGCATTAAATGAATGTATAAATGTGATGTATTTTTTGGAATAAAATACAATGTAAAAACATTCCACAAGTAGTTGAAAAATCAAATACTGATACAAGTGACTTTGAATTCATATGGGACAGCTCTCATTGTCACTTGGAAACAAAATTCAAATAATGTAGTGTAATACAATTTTATGAGAAAATGTTCAGTGATGTGTGGTCCAAAACAATGCTCAGGCCGACAATGCCGCAAACGAAGCAATTCCCCTTGGAAAAGGGATTCTTAAAATCAACAACGACCATGTCCTGGATCCAATCCCGTAACATTATGGGTTCGACGTTTATTTGGGAGCTACTCGTTGGCAGGAACCTCATGACAAGTGGAACGATTTCCAGGCAACGGATGGGAACTCTCTCCACTCGCAACGTGGCAATTCCAAGTGTGATAGCCATTTCTAACCGCGCCACCCCTCCTTCCTCGCATCTGAACGGGCGCTCACCTCACCTCAGAATGATGGCGTCTTCGTCCCTGCGGATGACGTATTGGAGCAGTTACGCAGAAAGATCTCCCATGCTAAGGAAATCTCGCATCCTCCTCCCGTCAAGCGTGCGAAGTCAATTTCACCTCAGCACAGAGATTTAAGTGCCATAACTTCCAAAATCTCGCATCCTCCTCCCGTCAAGCGTGCGAAGTCAATTTCACATCAGCACAGAGATTTAAGTGCCATAACTTCCAAAGGATTTGGGCTCACAGGGCCCGCGATCTGTGACATGGACATTCGGGGTACTGATTACCATGCGGCTCCCTCTCTCTGTAATGAACGAAGGCATTTATGGAACTGTACGAGAACCATAAGCAAGAGCATGAACATGTGGTTAAAAGGGCCACGTCTCATCCTGAAGGCTCTCTATCCACATTATGGACAGAGAAATGACTCCAGCACCTCCCACAAAGCGCCCCTCAGCCCATCCCTGAATTCGAGAGGCATTTCCAAGCTGAAGGAGGTAGACTCAGGTTGGCACAGCTATTGGGAGCTCTACGCTTCCTGCAATCTGGTTCCTCAGAAAAGCGATTGGAACCCGCTGGACAAAATGGCTCACTCAGAGGACTCGGCTGCGTCATCCCCTGACCCACTCCTTGAACTAGAAGCAGACATTAGGACCCTTCGCCGGCGTGTACGAAGACAGGGGGAGTTCATGCGACAAATAGATGTGCAGGGAGGACACCGGTTGGATAGAATGGAGGACGAAATTGGAAGTTCGAGAGCAGAGTTTGCAGAAGCTCTTGAAATGCTGGAGACGAGGGTAACCGCTGCCATCGAAAGCATGAACAAAAGGCTCGACAAGATGGAAGGAGTTCTGGTGAAGCTGCGTGAAGACGCAGGCAAGGTCTCAGAAGAAGGCAATCGCTCCTCAAGGGATTAACACCGACGCCACCAGTCTGTCTTCCAACCCTGCTATTTTTTGTATGTCTATTCCTAGAAAGACCTGTTTTTGTTAATACACAGGCATATGCTTTCCTAAAAGTCCTGAATATGTATAATCACAGGCATCTATTGCTTTAAACAGTTTCCAGGATAGTTAGTTTACAGACTTTGAAGTTGTAATTTTGCTTGTGGCTCTGCCACCCCTTTAATACAAAAACTAACCGCTTGTGTAAAAAAAAAATATTATTTATGATTGCCTTAAGTTTGACATTTTTTTGCATTACACCACTTGATTTTCCCATTCAAAATATTTTTTTAATTTGCGTTCTTAAATCAAATATTTGTAATTAAAATCATCTCATAAAAGCCAACAAGGCACGCACAAAGTTTTGTAAATGTGTATTCTTAAGTTAATAGTTTATAATTGCAATAATCTCATATAAGCCAACAAGGCATGAAATAAATTATTGACTTTTATTTGCGTATATTCATTAATAAGAGGAGTTTATCAATGCAGTATGTAATTTTTATTGCTAATGAGTGCTAAGTGGTATTAAGGGTAGTACGTGATTGGTCATAAGTGAGTGACATTGAACTATAAGAAATTTGATTTCTCAATTCATTTTTTTGTAAGTTTGTATTACTAACTCAATTATGATTAACTGAAATAATCTCTTACAGGCCAACAAAGCACGAGATATGTTCTATCTTTTATCTTCTTATATGCATTAAATGAATGTATAAATGTAGTATGTAATTTTTGGAATATAATACAATGTAAAACCATATAATTAATTGATAATGAGTACTAAGTGGACTATTTAGACTCATTCAATATGTGCCATAAATAAATTCAAAAGAGCATGGGGTCATATATAAAGTTCAACTAAAAGATTTGAAAAATATGTTTCAACATCTATTTCTTCGACATTTAAAAATCTTATCATTTTCTTTGCCTTTTGGTGAAAGTAATTCTCGGCCATGATTTCTTAATTCGATTTCTTCACACTTTCATTGTGTATGTATAATGTTGTACCTAACAACTATCCCAATTTTGACGAATTTATAGTTATTATTTGGTGACATCAATACATTTCTTATAATTTATTTTATTTTAATTTAATATTGTGATTTCCTTCCAATCATGCTATATTATAATATGTTATTTAACAATGAAAATATTTAATATGATACTTTGTTCACTTCAAATATAGATAGAGATCTTCTTGTAATAAAACATGCAATTATGTGTGCAACTTAACTTCATTAATCCTACATTTTATATCTTCATGAATATTTTTTCTCACGATTCAACAAATTACAGATTTTCATATACTCCTCCTAATTTATGGCATACCGAACTAGTTATAAATGATACGACATTTCATTTTTTATGATTGTATATTAAAAACAGTTGGAGTAAATAAAATTTGTGATCAATAAAAACATTCTTTCTAGGATTAGTTTTTCCAATTTTAATGGAATATTTCTTTAATGCATAATTTTTACAAATTAAATGAAATAAATAAAATATTTACAAAAAAATTCAATGTCATAGAAGTCCTTGTAATAGAATTTTTCTAGATTTAATGAAATAGGTGTTGTAGGAGGGATTGCTCATTTTGGAGGATCAGCAGAGATCTGATCCATAGCTCATTATTCAACAGTCTAGCAGTGAACCAGGAGAGGGAGAAGATTGCACACACAAAGAACACACCATTTACTTCTGTATATTGTATCAGGCTACGACTGACTATTTTAGTTGTTTACATTTCATATTGCAACACTGTAATTGATTAAATTAATAGAAGCCAACTTCTGGCATCCAGTTCACGACCAAATTTGTGAGAAATCGTGTGTTACAATGTCTTTATTTTATAAGGGAGATACAATGGGAAAATACCACGAGTTACCCAAAACCATGGGCCCGAAAAATGTTGGTGAAAACAACCCCAAAATTTTTTCTCGGGGGCAATGCCCCGAACCCCAAGGTAGGGGAATGAGTGTACACTCCTCTGAGGTGCACGACTGAGATAATATCATCTGTGAGACTGGAAGATCTGGCTCTACAACCAACAATCTCCCACTTGGAGACTGATCACAACAACTCCACCGTTGCTGTACTTGTTGGACCTTGGACTTGGAAACTTTCTCCTCTTCACCTTCATGCTAGAAGGCCAACTGAAACTGATCAAGAACTCAGTTTCTCTCTGGTCACTACCTTTGTAAACATGTCTGCAGGATTCTGGCTAGTATGTATCTTTTCCAGCTTCAACAGTTCATCTTCTAGAATAGAGCGTATGAAATGGTACTTGAGTTGTACATGTTTAGTCCTGGAATGGAATGTTGAGTTCTTTGAAAGATGAATGGCACTCTGGCTATCACTATACAACCTACTATCCTTCTTCTTCTTACCCACTTCCTCCATAAACCTCTGCAACCAAATCATCTCTTTACTAGCCTCTGTAACAACAACATATTCTGCTTCTGTTGTTGAAAGTGCAACATCCTTCTGCAGTCTTGAAATCCAACTTACTGCTATTCCACCTACAGTAAACACATACCCTGTGGTGCTCCTCCTGCTATCCTTATCACCTGCCATATCTGCATCAACATATCCCTGTAGAATAGTGTATGAACCTCCAAAACATAATGCCTGAGTGGTAGTACCTCTCAAATACCTGAGAATCCAATGTACTGCTTTCCAATGTTCTTTACTTAGATTGTTCATATATCTGCTCACAACTCCCACTGCATGTGCAATATCTGGTCTTGTGCACACCATGGCATACATCAAGCTGCCAACTGCTGATTGATAGGGAATCTTGGACATGTAACCTATCTCTTCATGTGTCTTGGGACACATTTCCTTACTTAGACTGAAATGGCTGGCCAAAGGTGTACTAATTGGTTTTGCATTCTGCATTCTGATCGTCTCCAGCACCTTTTGTATGTACTCACTCTGAGAAAATGTCAATTTGCGATTTTTCCTATCTCTCGTTATTCTCATACCAAGGATTTGCTTTGCAGCACCCAAATCCTTCATCGCAAATGAATTAGCTAGCTTCCTTTTGAGTACATTTATATCCTGCATGTTAGACCCTGCAACAAGCATGTCATCCACATACAATAACAAGATAATATATCTTTCATTGTCTAGCTTCTTGAAATAAACACAGTGGTCAGAATGACATCTATTATAACCCTGTTCTATCATTAACCTGTCAATTTTTAAATACCACTGCCTTGGAGCTTGCCTCAAACCATACACGCTCTTCTTCAACATGCATACCAAAATCTCCTTCCCTTTGACCTAATACCCTTATGGTTGCTGCATATATATCTCTTCCTCCAAATCCCCATGGAGAAAGGCTATTTTTACATCTAACTGTTCAAGATGCAAATCTTCTACCACCACTAGACTTAAGATAGTCCTAATTGAAGTCATCTTAACAACAAGAGAAAATATTTCATCAAAATCTATATCTTTCTTCTGTGCAAATCCCTTTACAACAAGTCTGGCATTGTACTGCTTCTTACCTCCTTCTTCTTCCTTCAACCTATAAATCCATTTGTTCTGCAATGCTCTTTTACCAACAGGCAGCTGAACCAAATCCCAAGTTTGGTTTCCTACCAATGAGTCCATCTCCTCATTCATGCCTTTCTCCCACTTCTTTCTAGTTTCTACCTGCATTGCTTCTTCATAACATTCTGGTTCACCACCATCAGCCATCAAGAAATAATATATTGAAGGAGAGTATCATTCAGGGAGTCTACTTAACCTGGTAGATCTTCTTACAGTTGCAAGAGTTTTAGGTACTTGTTGTTGTTCTTGATTTTCTGGCACCTTTGGAACTTCATTTTCTTCAATTTCATCAAGTACCGTGTACTCTGTGGTTTCCTTTTCCTGTTTCTTTCCCTGCAACTGATCTTTATACATGACCTTTTCATTGAATATCACATCTCTACTCCTAATGATTCTGTTATTTTCATAATCCCATAAGAGATAACCAAAATCATCAATCCCATATCCAATAAAGGTACATTTCTTGGATTTAGCTTGAAGCTTTGTTCTATTATCTTTATCTATATGGACAAATGCTTCACAACCGAACGTTCTCAGAAATGAGTAGTTTACCTTTTTATCTGTCCATGCCTCCTCTGGAATACCACCATCCAAAGCACTTGAAGGCCCTCTGTTTATTAAATAAACTACAATATTTATAGTATCCACCCAAAACTGTAAGGGAAACCCTACATACAATCTCATACACCTTGCACGCTCGATGATCGTTCTGTTTATCCTTTCAGACACACCATTTTCTTGTGGTGTTCCTGGGACTGTATTCTCTCTACGAATCCCATGGTACGAACAGTAACTATCAAACTCCTTGCCGCAGTACTCACCTCCATTATCAGATTTAAGACACTTCAACCTTTTTCCTGTCTCATTCTCAACCAAAGCTTTCCACTTCTTAAAAGTAGCAAACACATCAGATTTCTGTTTAGTGCAATAAACTTAAGTTTTCCTAGTTGCATCATCAATAAATGTAACATAATAATGAGAGCCACCAAGATATTGTACCTGAGCCAGTCCCCATACATCTGTATGCACTAGCTCTAACTTTTCATTCTTATTCTGTTTCCCAACCCTGAGAAATCTGACTCTCTTATGTTTTCCATAAACACAGTTCTCACAGAATTCCAAACTTACCTGCTTCAAATCCGGCAGCAACTTCCTTGAGTGGAGAATCTGCATCCCCTTCTCACTCATGTGGCCAAGCCTATGATGCCACAATGCTGTATCTGTTCCCGTGGAAGCTAAAGAGATAGAATGGTCATTATAAAGATGACATAAATACAACGTACCTACTCTGTTTGCTTTTCCTATCACCATTGATCCTTTAGTGATCTTCCACCACTTTTCTCCAAATGTAGATAGACAGCTGCCATCTCCCAACTGCCCTGTTGAGCTCAGACTTCTTTTCATAGCAGGAATATGCCTTACATCTTTCAACAGCCAACCAGTTCCATTCTTAACTTTTATCCATACCTTACCCATTCCAACAATTTTACATGGTACATCATCACCCAATAAAACATGTCCAAAATCATCTGGAACATAATCATGAAAGTATTTCCTATGGGGTGTAGCATGACATGAAGCCCCTGAATCTACTACCCAATAATCACTAGTATTATCTAATGCAAGAATCAAAGCATCTTGTAACACATCACCTGCTACATTTTCTTCCTGGGTAGTTTCCTGCTGTGCATCTCCTTTCTTCTTTAGAGATTTGCAGTCTTTCTTCAGATGTCCTTTCTTTCCACAGTTCCAACGCTCTATCTTTCCCAGTCTGGACTTGGATCTGCCTGTTTTATACTTGCCCCAATTACTTTGGCTCTTTCCACTCTCCTTTTGTCTTCCCCTACTCTCCATGGTCAACGCATTACTTGATGTCTCACCTGTGCTTTTTCTTCGCATTTCCTCGCTAAGAATAACACCAATAACATCATCAAATTTCAAGGTGTTTGAACCAGAGACAGAGTTACTTACAACCATGACCAAGCTATTCCATCTTTCTGGCAATGAACACAAGATTAGAAGAGCCCTAACCTCATCATCAAATTTCACACTTACAGAACTTAGTTGATTTGTAACCGTATTAAACTCATTTGAATGATCAGTAACAGATCCACCTTCAGACATCTTCATATTAAATAAACGCTTCATTAGAAATACCTTGTTGGAGGTCGAGGGTTTTTCATACAGCTTACCCAGTGCGCTCATCAAACCCTCCGTTGTCATTTCTTTTGAGATATTGAAAGCCACTGACGAAGCCAGGCTTAGCTGATTGTTCCCAGATCCTTTCTCTCAAGAACCTCCCATTCTTCATCCTTCATGGCCGCTGGCTGCTTTGCTCTTCCTCCCAACAGCAAGAATAGATCCTTCTGGTACAGATAGTCCTCCATTTGCATCTTTCATAACTTGAAGTTTTGACCGTTAAACTTCTCGACCTTAAACTTTCCTTCTTCCTCCATTGCTCCCACTCGAACCAGAAACCCTAGCTTCCTGCGGGTTTATCTACCAAATAGACCTTTGGCTCTGATACCAATTGTTAGAAAAACAGGATCGCAGAGCAATAACAATAAATAGAAATGCAAATATAATCACACATACACATTACAAGAGAGACACAGATATATCGTGGTTCACCCAACTTGGGCTACGTCGACACTGAAGTTGCTAGTCCTTATTATTATTCCGTCCAGCAAAGTGAAGGGATACAATCTGCAGCACAACCGCTGCACTTCCTCTTCACTATCTCATAGTCTCTCTTCTTGATCTCACAGATCTTTACAATGCATAAAACCTAATACATCAACACTAGCCATATTACAATGTCTTTCTTTTATAAGGGATATACAATGGGAAAATACCACGGGTCACCCAAAACCATGGGACCAAAAACTGTTGGCAAAAACAACCCCAAATTTTTTTCTCGTGGGCGATGCCCCGAACCCCAAGGTAGGGGAATGAGTGTACAGTCCTCTTAAGTGCACGACTGAGACAATATCATCTATGATACTAGAAGATCTAGCTCCACAACCAACAGAAGAATGGTGTGAAGGAACAGTAGGAGGGATCGCTCATTTTGGAGGATCAACAGAGATCTGATCCATAGCTCATCATTCAACAGTCTAGCAGTGAACCAGGAGAGGGAGAAGATTGCACACACAGAGAACACACCATTTACTTATGTATATTGTATCAGGCTACAACCGACTAGTTTAGTTGTTTACATTTCAGATTGCAACACTTTAATTGATTGAAGTAATAGAAACCAACTTCTGGCATCCAGTTCACGACCAGCTTTGTGAGCAATCGTGTGTTGTTGTGTGTATTGTTAAGCAAGAAGGTCTGACCGACCCAACTTGCCCCAAATCCATACCATAACACCATCAGATTGCAACACTTTAATTGATTGAAGTAATAGAAACCAACTTCTGGCATCCAGTTCACGACCAGCTTTGTGAGCAATCGTGTGTTGTTGTGTGTATTGTTAAGCAAGAAGGTCTGACCGACCCAACTTGCCCCAAATCCATACCATAACACCATCATATTCTCTTTGATTCAATTTTACAATGTATACCTAACATCATTGTTACACCTAAATCTCGTCACCATGAGCCATGTGTCAAATTTGTGCCTAATCCATGAAGTTCCCTTAGCTAAAGTGCATTGAGTTTGGGGTTTGCCCTAGGTTTTTTCCTTCTCTAAGTACACCGGCCCAGTTTTCCTTCAGACAAGGTGTTGTGGCACACTTTGCACACTGACAAGGTGCGCCATCGGCTCTCTTTCCCTTCATGCAAAGTGCGCCAGCCCTCAATGGCGCTCTGCCTCTTCATACAAGGTGTGCCAGAGCTCTTTATAGGTGAAAACGCGAAATTTCGAGACCCTTCTCAAAGCTTGTTGTGTTGGAGGGTCATCCCTAACTTATAGGTGAGGTGGAATTTCGGTTCCTAACCTAATGGGAAGATCCCTTAAACATATCCCCCTAATCCTCAACCTACCCTATCTCTTTAGCCCTATATAAACACGCCCTCTCTCCATGGAAGGGAGGAAGGTCTATAGTATCCTTATGCTAGTAGAATCCATATTAGTGAGAAGCTTGTACCATCTTGGAGGTTTGGCTTGGACATGTTGGATGGAGGATGCAACGTTAAGGCTTTGGTTGTATATTTCTCCTTTCTATGTAATTCCCACTTTTAATACAGTGATATAATCTCTTTCCAATATAAATGTTGTCTCATTGATGATTTTTAGAGTTTTCTTCCTTAACTGTTAACTTAGATCAATCATATGAAATGTATGCTTTCACTGCTTGTTGGTTTCTATATGTTCAACAGGATCTTACATCTTTGGATCTGACGACCGTAGAGCTTGGATTAACAAAGAGTAAAGGGATCTGCAAATCTGAGGTAAATGATCTATCGATCTATTTGCACTTCTATTTGATCTAGGAAAGAAGTATTGTATTCTATCTCATTTGTTCTAGAATTACATTAAGCTAGGGAGATCACGCCTTAAGTCCGCTTTTGGTAGATTGTCTGATAACAAATTAGGCGACCATACTGGGAAAGAAACAATAGAATTGATTTCATTTATGTCCGATTTCATCTCTTTTGTCTGAGCCATTTCTACCCTTTTGAGCCTTCCTACCATCATATCTCTGTCATAAAAGAGTTTCTTATGTGTCCTTGATTCTCTTTGGGATCATCATCAGGCCTCCTACCCTTCTACTTGGGAGATCTCACATTTTTACTACTCGAAATTCGACCTACGCACCTGGGTAGTACTTCCCCTGTGCTCCTGTGTGGCTAGCTCACTTTGCCTGAAGACAAACTACGTCGGTGGCGCACCTTTCCTGTGTACAACCTGCACCAGACCTTACCTGGCGCACCTTGCCTGTGTACAACCTGCGCTGGCCCCTTCAAGCCTAGTTTTTAGCTGGGATTTCCTTCTTTTTGGGATTTTGGTCTGAATGATTGTGAATGATTGTGGTTTGTAGGCTATGTATTACAGACACACACACCCTAGGTCCAGCATTGCTTGTGTTTAGAAGTGTTTTTGTTGATTTTGGATGTTTCATTAATCATGTAAGTGACTCGGTTGTCAGGGTAAATTTAAATCCCCCACTGGTTGGTTCGATCTTTCCATCCTTGATCACCTTACCTGATCTTTTTAGATTTGTTCAGATCATTAGATCTGATCTCCAAACCCTTTCTCCACTCAATCATTGAGTTTTGATTGCATTTGGTAGATTTTGAGCCTTTCTTGAGTGCTTTTAAGTTTGTGGGTGCTCTCATTTTTTCTTTGGGAATTTCTAGGTGATTAGAGTGCTATTAGACATTCTCTCATTTTCTGCTTGTTGATCTGAAAAGTACTTAGTTATCAAATTTCAACTTGATACATGCATATGAAAATCAAAGCGCTTCATTAGTTTGTTTTCAAGGACAATATTTTGTTGCATATAAAGGTCTTGTCGCATCTTTGATTTCCTTTCTTTTCTAGCCCATTATAGCGGAAAGTTAGAGTTTATGCATTCTAGATAGGAATTCTTAATTTCATTACTGATTAAGGTCATTTTGATTATAAAAGGGAAAAAGATATCTCCTTACCTTAAGTAGGTTTCATCGAAAGACGAAGGAAAATGTGCATTGTCATGTAGTTAGGATTTGCATTATTTTTACATTTTCTGTCTACACCTCATGCATCCACCTAACCGCACAAGATAAAATTAACGCTAGCTTAGGTTAAAATCATTTAGTAACTATGTGTAAGTTAGTGACATGTTCTGTCTTTGTAAAACATGGCAGCTATCGTTATTTTCCTGCACTACATTCTAGGGGTATTGTAGTCTTCCACTTACCAACCGATATATCGAAGCTCTTTCACGTACCAACCAGTATATCGAAGGCTCTTTCACGTACCTTAGGGTATATCAAAAGGAACTTCATGTACTTGGTGTATATCGAAAGGTGTTTCACGTACTCGGTAGTATATGGGAAGGTCTCGTGCCGTACGGTTGTGCATTAGACAACACCACTACGGATTTGAGCTCCCACGTACCTTGAGTATATCGGGAGACACTCCTAGGATTCTTGAGACCAACTGAGTTAACCATTTGGCCATCTTGGCATCGCAATACACCGAGAACAACACTCGGGGAGATTACTATGCACGTGTCGTCTAGGTAGTCTGGTATTCAGGAAAGGGTATGGTGCCAATCCTCCTTGTCGCATTTTACTATTGGACCCTGCTGTATATAGCGAGTTGTGGTGCCTTGACAATCCTGTGAGGATCCTGACTGCTTATCCACTCCTATTCACCCAGTTTGATTTTTTTTTTTAGACTTGAGTAGTGTTTGATTTGTGTGGTACTTCAGAGACTTGAGTAGTATTTGATTAGATATGGAAGATTCTTTTGGGACTACCAACCAAGAGACCCCTTTCCAGGGTATGCCATTTGTTATTCCCCCTTGTGGAACTATTGATCCTACCTTTATGGCTATGTTGAGTCTTCTTGGATTGACAATAGGATTACCAATATGGTTATTCTCCAATCTAGTTACACCAAGTGCACCAACTGTTTCAAACCTAGGTCCTTCACCACATGAGCATCAATCTCATGGTGACCCCTCTCCTTCTTCATTGAAATTTGAACCGGTTTCCCTCTCTTCCTCTTCTCTTACTAAAAACTTTGATGTTAGTAAGAATGTGGGTGAGGAGTAGAAGAAAGGGAAGACTAAGAAGAAGAACACTAAGAAGAAGGTCACAACCCCAGCCTTTAACCATCATGCTGGGAACTCACCAGCCCCTCATCATCATGCTGGGAGCACCGATACACCTGTTTCAAATTTGCATAAACCGAAATTCCCTTGCAAACTTTGTAAAGGGTCCCATTTTCTTAAGAGATTCCCCAGTATCTCCAAGGTATTAGAAATATGGTCGCATTCTGAACAACCCATGTCATTAATCTCTGGACATCATACTAATGACACCCCATCAACTAGTGACATTGTAATTAAAGGTCGGAAGGGTAGAGATGCAGACCCTTTTTGGTTATGCAAGGGCATGCACCGTACTTACCTTTGTTCTCGTATGGATGAAGCTTCACAATTGTTGGAAGACACAGACATATCCCATAAAAACCTTCCAACTGAATATTGTAGGTTGTCCCTTGATCCTACATTGGTTGATAGGACGGTCAATCCAACCCCACCCTCGGTTGACGCCACTCTTTCATTAAAGAGTGAAAACGAAGCGGTCGATTCAACAACATCCTTGATCGACCCCATTCCTCCCTTGAGGGATGATACCCACGTGGTTAATCAAGTTTCATTCTCGGTTGACCCCACTCCTCTTTTGAAGAGTGAAATGCAAATGATTAATAGAGCATCACCCTCAGTTGATCTCACTCTCCCTTTGAAGAGTGAAACCCAAGCGGTGGATCTAGTTTTATCCTCGGTCCACCCAACTCTTTCATTGGAAAATGCCCATATTGAAGCAGTCACCATCACGAAATATTCGTCGTATCCTTCTTTTCCAACTGAAAGTGAATTAGAAACCCTTGATATCTTTTTGGTCGATTCAGACAATTCTAGGCAAGGAGAAGTCTCATCCACGGGACCTCCTCCAAGTACTGAGGTTATTTCATTTGATTGGAATAGTCTAGAAGAATCTTGTCTCCCCTCAGATGTTCCTTTCTAGATATCTGTAGGTGTTGCCGATAAGGAAATATTTCTTACTATAGTTGACGAGGGAGCTTCTATTAGTATTTTATCCTCAACAGCTTGACAAGCTATAGGGTCTCCTCAGCTTGCGCCGGTTAACAGCCAGATTTTGGCTTTTAATAGGAGGCCTACCAAACCTTTAGGGATTCTTCCGTAGTTACCTGTCACCTTGGGAGGTAAAACTGTTTATGTTGATGTCATGGTTGTCCAAGGTCCTTTAGATTTCAATCTTCTCCTTGGACGTGATTATGTCTATGCTATGAAATTCGTAGTGTCCACACTCTTTCGAGTGATGTATTTTCCCTATGATGGGAGGATTGTGACCATTGATCATATTTCCTTCATGATACCCAATCATCGCATGACTGCCATTCAACAAACTTCCTTGAACATTCCACATGTACTAGTGGTTCCTTCCCCTTAAGCATTAGGGGCATATCTCCAGCCTCCCGACATCATGGTAGGGGGCACACTCCTAACCTCTGGACATCATGTTGGATAAGTGCCTTTATTTTTTAGCATAGTTTCTTTCTGTTTTAAGCTCATTAAAAAATTAAACAGTACCTCATGAGCATAGTTCCCTTTCTATGTCAAGCTCGTTAAAAAATGAAATAGGTTCCTACAAGCATGGTTCTATTCCCGTGTCAAGCTCATTAAAAAATGAAACAATATCCTGTGAGCATAGTTTTATTCCCTTTCAAGCTCGTTAAAAAATGAAATGTCCCTTTTTTGGAGCATAGTTTACCTTTGGTTTCAAACTTGTGGAAAAATAAAACTATCTCCCTATGAGCATAGTTACCTTTCTATGTCAAGCTCGTTAAAAAATGAAATAGATCCTTTCCCTTTGAGTCAATTCTTCTCATAGACTTAGTACCTGAACCTTCTTTTCATCCGCCTATGCGTTAGGCGAATGAAATTAGTACCTGAACCTTCTTTTCATCCGCCTATGCGTTAGACGAATGAAATTAGTACCTGAACCTTCTTTTCATCCGCCTATGCGTTAGGCGAATGAAATGAAGCTTGGGGGGGCATGTCTTCAACCTCTGGAGATTATGTTGAAGTTAACTAGATCGCCTCTCCACACCATGTTGGAGTTAAGTCACTTCCAACAATCATGTTGGGGGCATGTGCCAATCTTTGGATATCATGCTGGGGAAGAGTCCACCAATGGGTATATTTCAAGCATACTTTCCTTTTTGGTTTTCGATCTCATTAAACCATGAAAATAATCACGAGCATTCTTCCAACCTATCTTCGAGCTCAATAAAAATAGTAAGATGGTATTTTGAGCTTGCTTTTAACTTTTTTTGTGCTCTGGTTAAAACATGAAAAGTGGTTTGAGATTAGTTTTTACTTTTTCACGCTCTGGTTCAAATATGAAAAAGATTCCGAGTGCTTTTGATACCATTATCGTGCTCGTTAAAAATTTGAGTAAAAATGTGTGTCTAATGAGTATAGGTTTATCACTTTATCCGGCCTCGCTAGACTATTTACGGAAAAGGAACTGTGCCGAGTTTACTTTTTCCTTTGTCGTACTCGGTTATCAACCATGATAAAGTTGTTCATGGAGTCCTTTTTAAGATCTTTTTATACTCCTAAAATAGGAAAAGATGGCCAAGCGAAATTGATTCGTTCACACTTGTAAAAGGATTTGAATGATCGTATCCCTGGTGATAGTTTACCCCTTTTTTGGACCAGGGGGCACTATTTATGAAAAAGGAGCACTCCAACCAATCATGACTGGAAGAGTCCTCTCTCACGTTGTTTTACCCTTTTCTGGGCGACGAGGCTAACTTTACGAAAAATGACCTTTGGAGTCTTCTTTAGTTCTTTTCAGACTCTCTAAACATGAAATGACGCCGAGTTTACCTTCTATGGACTCGTTAAAATTTGACATTGAAGGGCCCATCATGGGACGAACCCCTACTTTCCTAGGTTCATAAAACATTTGGGATTGGAATCATCCATGGGATGAGCTATACGGAGTATATTTTTACCCGCTTCAAGCTTGTTAAAAAAAAAGTGAGGCACTCATCAGTCATGATAGGGAAAAAGGGAAGATTTTGTATTACACTTTATTTACGGCAGTACATAGTTGCTCTTGAACATGGCACTCATTTTGCATTTGCATTCAGTACTTGGGTAATATGTTTGTCTTCAAGTTCTACTGATTCCAAGAATCTTGTCACTCCTTTGGGTCATCCAAAGAATGCTTCCACCATCAGTTGCATTAGTGGTTAGTGTCATTCTCGTCATGTAAATACTGCCAAGCCCATGCCATGCCCATGTTCAATAGATGTTCATTTCTCATCATTTGCAGTCAGTACACCTTCCATCATGTCGGTCTACCTTGAGTTAGTGTTAGGAACCCATGTCTTTACTTTGTTAGTATATTGTTGTTGGACACATATGCTTTGTAAGTCGTCACGTAGTATTTGTTGATCCATAGTTTGTGTTATTGTTGTTGGCGCATATGCTTTGTAAGTCGCCCGTATTTTTTCAGCCATATCTCCCTTGTTTCAACTCTGTTTTCCCTGAAACTTCACTGACACCCTTGCAATCCCATTCTGCATATTTCATTCCTGAAGACCCTATCCCAAATTCCACTTCCCAAGACCATAAATCTCACATTTGTCTATTTTTAGGGTTTGTCATAACTCCTTCGATTTTCACCCAAATGCCTTCAAATTTTGCCACTGTGTTCCTTTCCTAATTCTGCTTCTTTGTCCCTCTTTACCAAATTTTCTCATTCTTTCACCCTGCTTCTGAAATCCCCATTTTTTGCTTCCCTGTCCCTCATAAACTATCTAAAACCTAGTCAAACCCCAATTACCCATCCGAGTTTTTCCCAAATCCAAATTTCCCTTTACTAAATAAGCTTTTGTTTGTGTTTTTCTATCCATCCCCCCCCCCCCCCAAAAAAAAAAAACTCCTGGTTATGGTTGTCACCCTCGCAGGAGCAAAAACCATGGAGGAAGCACTTGCATCCATCCAAACCAAACTCCAAGATCTGGATGAAAAATTTCTCAGCCTCCATCTTCAACATTCAGCCATGAACAATAACCGACATCCAGAATCTTTTGCAGCCACCAGGTTCACTTCTTCCAACAATTTTCATGGGCCGAAGCTTGATTTTCCTCGCTTCAATGGTACTGATCCGACTGGATGGATATACCAACCAGAACAATATTTCAGTCTGCATAATACTTTTGATGTCCAGAAATTTCCACTTGTATCCTTTCATTTGGAATAGGAAGCCCTTCAATGGTACCGTTGGTACATCAAAGCTCATCCCGAGCCAAACTGGACAAATTTTTGCCAACTCCTTTTGCCACGATTTGGTCCTAGTGCTTTTGATGACTTCACAGGAGCACTCACTAAACTTCACCAAATTGGCACAGTGAGAGAGTATCAGACAGAATTTGAGAACCTAGCCAATCACACAGAAGGATTGTTTGCTAAATTCTACAGGAGTTGTTTTATCAGTGGTCTTAAGGATGAAATCCACTCAGAGGTTAAAATGTTCTGTCCCAACACAATGATGGAAGTCCTAGGTTTGGCTAAGTTGGCCGAAGACAAGATTGCAGCCCAACAGTGCTCCAAACCCACTTTTAGTCCCTTCCGAAATATGGGTTCTCAACGACCTCCCATCCCGCCAGCTCCTCGACCAACTCCTATCAAGCATTTTTCAGAAACCGAGATGCAGGCACGCCGAGAAAAAGGGATTTGTTATAATTGTGATGAGAAATTCACTCGTGGACATAGATGTGTTCAACAAAAGCTCTATCTCTTGGATTTGGATTCTCTGCCTGCCTCTGAACTTGGTGAAGAAGCTCCAGATACAGGAGATGATCAGGTTGACATTCAGCACCTGTCTGTTGAAACCCCATCTCAAGACGACCCACCCGAGATCTCTCTCCATGCTGTAACCGGCGTCACCACCCCACAAACAATGCGGGTTAGGGGATACTTCAAGAAGCTCCCTCTTACCATACTCATTGATTCTGGTAGCACTCATAAGTTCATTGACCCTCGGATTGCCAAACAGGTTGATTGTTTTGTCCATCCTTGCTCCAACTTTGAATTCATGGTTTCCAATGGGGGCACCTTACCTTGCAAGGGGAAGTGTCACAATGTGCGTATCTCTATGGAAGATTATAACCTACGCTTTGACATGTTTGCCTTGTCCTTAGGCGGATGTGATGTGGTTTTGGGCATTCAATGGTTACGCACACTTGGTCCCATCTTATGGGATTTTGCTAAACTTTGGATGTAGTTTTCAGTCAATGGGACACAACAAAAATTTATGGGCTTACAACCAGGGTCTCTCTGCATCATTAGTTCACATCGCCTGGAAAAGATCCTTAAGAAGAATTCACATGGTGTCATCGCTCAGCTCCATTCCCTTCAGATGCACCCACCAATGGTCTCCAATACTTCCTTGGACTGATCTGCAGGTGTCTTTGTTGCACCAGTGGGCTTGCCGCCTTCACGAGACCTTTCCGGTAAGCATTTAGCCGCATCTACAGCTCAGCAGGAAACGATGGCTATTTTGCATGTAGTACAGATGTGGCACCCATACCTATTAGAGAATTATTTATGCATCAAGACTGATCTCCAGAGTCTGGAACAACGGGTCTCCTCCCCAGCACACCGGAAATGGGTTACCCAACTCATGGGTTATGACTATGTGATCACTTACAAGAAGGGTACAGTTAATATGGTGGCAGATGCTCCTTCTCGCAAATTTGATGACTCAGTTTCTCTTACAGCTATTTCTTTGCTTGTTCCAAATTGGTTGCAATCTGTTCAACAGGGCTCTCTCTTCTATGAACTCCATGCTTCTTCATCGGTAGGGCACTCTGGGTTCCTCCAAACCTATGACTGGGAACAATGTTACTTCTTTTGGTAGGGACTGAAAATGAAAATTCACCAGATGGTGGTTGAGTGTGATACTTTCCAGGTCAACAAGGGTGAAACGACACTCCTTTCAGGACTGCTCGAACCCTTGCTCATCCCTACACAAATTTGGACAGCTATGTCAATGGATCTCCTAGAAGCGCTCCAGTGGTACAATACCACATCTAAAAGGACACCATATGAAGTAGTTTATGGACAGGAACCTCCAGTTCTTCTTCCATACACGCTCAACAGCTCCCCAGTTCAGGAAATTGACTTGGTTCTTCGAAACCATGATCAAATTCTTCTCATTTTACAGGACAATCTTCACATGGAAAGAATTCGACTGAAACAACAAGCTGATCAACACCGTTCTGAGCGCACTTTTCACGCAGTTGATATGGTCCTTCTTCATTTACATCCTTCCAAGCAATCCGCCCTGAAACTCAAAAGGCATCAGTGGGCCGGAATGCAACCCGAGGATGCTACAGGGGAACCACTCCTTCAAATTCTGCATCAATTTTCACATCTAAAGCTTTGAGGAAAAAACTTTTTCTAAGGGGGATGGGATGTTAGGAACCCATGTCTTTACTTTGTTAGTATATTGTTGTTGGACGCATATGATTTGTAAGTCATTCTATAGTATTTGTTGATCCATAGTTTGTGTTATTGTTGTTTGCGCATATGCTTTGTAAGTCGCCCATAGTTTTGTTGATCCATAGTTTGTATTGGCCCATGGTTTTGACTCATAGTATTGGGGCCTAGACTTAGTATATAAGTGTGTGTTGAGGCCTTTGAAGGCACCGCGAAGTTATTTGTATTGAGCTTTCTCAAAGGAGGTTGCCCCCTCGAAGTGGCCTGTGATCAATATAAAAGTGATTATGAGTTCTATTATTTCTTCTATCTTGTGTTTTCATTAATTAATTATTGTAGGTTCATCACAGTCAGTCTTTCACATTTCTCTACTGTCCGTTTCACTCCACACATCTTTCATCGAGTTTCGTGTCGATGATGGGGGATTCATCAAGGCCCTCCTTCGATGGGTTCATCCTTGTCGACTTTAAATCATCATCCGAGGACTGAATCTAGAAACCAATCGAGTACCTCGGGCTTGCATGCCTTAATGGCAGGTTACCTTGCTTTCGACATGAGTTTACATCATTGACTCTTGATTGAAAGATTTCATCAAGCGTTCGACTTCAACTCATTTATTCACGCTTGATGATATGTACTATGATACCTTGGGGATCATTGACATTAATGGTGATTTCCCTCGCACTTGTTAACGGTATACATCAATGACCGGTAATCAAGTGGTGTCTACCATGTTCAAAATCAAGACATTTGTAATCACATGGATATATTCGTATCATTGCGGGTTCGGCTTGAAGACCCTGGGGAGTCATTTTTTACCCAGGTTGTGATGGAGATTGTTTGAGTCATATTACACAGATCCACTTTTGTATTGGTCGTGGTTTTGTTATCATCTCATCATGGATCTACGGTTGTTTCTAGTAGCCATGATTGTGTTCATTCGATCTTTACTACCATGGATCTGTAATGTATTGGTCGGCAGCCATGTTCTGTGTCGTATGAGACTTTTCATCTCAAGGTCATTTCTACAGTAGCTCCTTCCAACCAGCAAGTCCTTGCCACTATTCTTTTCTTACTACAAAGCATTTCACCTGACTTACTTTTCCAGCTTCATGCTTTGGGTGGCATTTTGTTACACCTAAATCTTGTCACCATGAGCCATGTGTCAAATTTGTGCCTAATCCTTGAAGTTCCCTTAGCTAAAGTGCATTGAGTTTGGGGGTTTCCCTAGGTTTTTTCCTTCTCTAAGTACACCGGCACAGTTTCCCTTCAGACAAGGTGCGCCGGCACACTTTGCACATTGACAAGGTGCGCCATTGGCGCTCTTTCCCTTCATACAAAGTGCGCCAGCCCTCAGTGGCGCTCTGTCTCTTCATGCAAGGTGCGCTGGGGGTGTTTATAGGTGAAAAATCGAAGTTTCGAGACCCTTCTCGAAGCTTGTTGAAGTGGAAGGTCATCCCTAACTTATAGGTGAGGTGTCATTTCGGTTCCTAACCTAATGGGAGGATCCCTTAACCATCTCCCCCTAATCCTCAACCTACCCTATCTCTTTAGCCCTATATAAACACCCCCTCTGTCCATGGAAGGGAGGAAGGTCTATAGTATCCTTATGCTGGTAGAATCCATATTGGTGAGAACCTTGTACCATCTTGGAGGTTTGGCTTGGACATGTTGGACGGAGGATGCGGCGTTAAGGATTTGCTTGTATCTTTCTCCTTTCTATGTAATTCCCACTTTTAATACAGTGATATAATCTCTTTCCATAAATGTTGTCTCATTGATGATGTTTAGAGTTTTCTTCCTTCACTGTTAACTTAGATCAATCATATGAAATGTATGCTTTCACTTCTTGTTGGTTCCTATATGTTCAACAGGGTCTTGCATCTTTGGATCTGACGACCGCGGAGCTTGGATCAACAAAGAGCAAAGGGATCTGCAAATTTGAGGTAAATGATCTATCTATTTGTTTGCATTTCTATTTGATCTAGGAAAGTAGTATTGTATTATGCCTCATTTGTTCTAGACATACATTGAGCTAGGGAGATCACGCCTTAAGTCCACTTTTGGTAGATTGTCTGATAACAATCATAAGGGGTAAGATAGATATGTTCTTTGATTAACACATATGTTCTTTGCTTAACACAGGATAACTATAACTATGATCATGATACTTTATTGTCATTATAATTTCAAATAATTTTTCATATTATTATTTCTTAAGGATAATGTCTGGGACATGCTTAATCTAGTGTGTAAGATTCATCTTTACCGTGAGTAAAAAACTAGAATACATTTGGTCATGCAAGTTTGGGAAACAAATGATTTTTTCCTACAAATTGATTATCAAGCTAGCATATACCCGCCATTATAAAGCTATCTATAGATGTTATGTTTTTTAGCTATTGATGGAATCATCAAATGAGAATTTCAATATTTGATTCAACTCACAAATCTATTTGTGTGGTCAAGAAGAAAATACGTAATAATCACAATGAATTTAATTCATTGTCAGTATTACACATTTAAAATTTTAATGTTGTTTCCATATTGATTGCATTAAATGTTTTTGAGAAGTCTTACAAACAATGTGATCAAAACAACTAATAATCATCATAATGAATAATCATAAGCTATCAATAACTCCAATGTTTTAAAATAAAATATGAATACTTTAATCTTGCCAAAAATGTAGCTATTTGTGAAATCATCAAACAATTCCTTGAAAGCTTAGTTATTGGTGGAATGGCTTTTTCAGTTCCACCTAGACCTATTGTTGGTACATGTTTTCTCAAATCAACTCAAAAATTACGAGTGGGACCTAAACCAAAGAAGTTGATGCGATTTTAGTTTTTGGAGCCACATTCCATCACTAGAGGTAACACGAGCCACTTTCCATGACTAAGGTAGCAATATAACATAATTAGCAGCTGTGAGTGAAATATTAACAAATGAAAAAATAAATTTGGACTATCAGTGCAATATTAACAAAGGTAAAAACAATTTGGCATGACCACCAAGTGGTGAGGAAAGCCTCTACCCATGCCCCGCCTTGGCTAGTTAATGTTTCCTTTATTGTTGTTTACTGGAGGCTGCTTGCCAGATGTAATAGAAGTGAGAACATATAGATCCAAGGTAGGAATAATAGTGGTAATGCTCGAAGGTATGAACCAAAACAGAGTAGGAGGAGAGACATTCATGTACATATGGCCAGGCTAAATGAACAACAACAAGAGTAGGATGAGAGATGTTTGTGAACAACTGATTAGAGAAAATGAACTAATAGCTTTTGTAGCAGCTTGGGTTTTGATCATCTATTTTGTTAGGTGCAGACTTGCATTTTTTTAATTCAAAACAATATCAAACAAAGCTAAGAGAGAAAGGAGAATGAGTATGGGAATGTTTAATGGGGAATGAGATAGGAATATCCTTTAATAAAGCCGAGAATGTCAGTTAGTTTCTATTAGTACATCTGTTTCTAGTTTTTGGTAGCATAGTTTTACATGTTCACATATGTATTATAGTTTGGATATGCTTTGTCCTTTTCAAACAAGTCTCTTTTTCTCGTATGTCTAATTTTATGAACCATTATTTTGTCCTACGAATTGGAAAGATTAAATTTTCATTAGTTATGAAATTGGCACAAAGGATACAAATTTAAGATCTTCATTTATTTAGATATTCTCTTTCCCTTTTAAGCAAGTCTCCTTCTTTGATCAAATGCTCAACTCGAAAGTGCCGTGTACTAATAATATATAGGTAACAACAAGAAAAAAAAGATGAATCATTATCATTAGAGGTTAGAAAAATCATTACTACAAAAACAAACGTACACTTGAATTTAGTTACTTACATTAATTGTGGTGGGTTTCAAACAACAAAGTAAGTCTGAGAAGTTGTTGTAGGATTGAACCACATGTAGAATTATTCCTCTTTGTTACCAAGTCCATTCAAGTAGATATTTGTATGCAAAATATAGAGTTCGTCACATCATGGTTAGAACCCCGAGAAGAAAGCTATAAATTGTAGAGTATTGTTAAAAGAATACTATGCTATACAACAATACATGTATTGATATTTTTAAATGGAAACTATCAAATGCAATTCGAATTTCAATATGTTATACTTACATAGAACGCGGTGACAATGCCATTAGAGTTTCTAGGTATGAACTTGATTTGCATGTCATATTTTCCAAACATATATTTATTCTTGGATTGAAATGCAGAACGTGGGAGTTGATCAAAATAAAATAAATAAAATGATATTATATATCAGTCGATGCAGTAGCAATATGAACAACATAAGTACAAATGAACGTAAGATACTAGAATATGCAGTAGCAATATTTGTTGAATTGAATTGCAGTATGTACCCAATGCCTTTTCTAGAGAGAGTTGTATATGGTGTCCATTGTCAAATATTTTAGCATGATCCTTTGTCCATGTGATATCAAAGTCTATGGAGAAATTTGCTAAAACAAGTATTGATTTAAAAAACAACACTTCTGTCATTGCATACAAAATCATGGTGAAATATTTGGTCATCATCAAAACACAAAATTTTGACTAATTTTTTTGAATATATATGGGAAGATTATGCAAAGAAGAATATCAATACAACATGAGAGAAAAGGTGATTGTGATTGCAGTCATAGAGGACGATGAATTATAACCATAGATTCAAGTGACAAGGACTTGACAATGTAATGGAAGGGTTGAGAATTTTGCGAACCTTTGTGATGTGGGAAAAATATGAATTTTAGAACTTGAACATGAATGATGGTAAGGAGTATCAGGGTTCTTCTATCTTCATCATTGATTGAGACAATATTCTACAACTAGAAAGGGATCGGTTTCAATTTCATTCCCAAGAAGTTACATGCCCTACTAATAGAAGACATATGGATATAATTAAGTTAGTGAAGGTGGTGCAACAAAGATTGAAGGTGATGGCGTAGTGGGTGTGGGAAGGCGGAATAATAATTGGCAAAGAAGGAAGTATTAGGGTTCTTCTAGCTTCAACATTAATTGAGACAATAAATCTATCACTAGAAAGGGCTTGGTTTCAATGTCATGCCCAAGTAGTTACATGCATCACAAATAGAAGATGGATATAGATAGTTATAAAGATAGTGAAGGCAGTGAAAGAATGGATATAGGAAGGCAACATGATAGTTGGTGAAGAAGGAAGTGCAATGAAGATTGAAGGTGGTGGAGCAATCATGATGGGAAGGTGGCATAATAGCTAATGAAGATGGCAGTGAAGGAATATATGCATAATTATTGTTCTAGGTCAGATATGCATAATTTATTATTCTATGTCAGGTTTTTAAAATTCCTTCACTAAACAAATTTTTCAATACCAAGAAGCCCATTGCCGTCTCCACAATAAGACCCTAAATCTCTCAACCAATTGTTTAGTAGATAAACAAATTAAAATATTGGAAAATTTTGGATAGTGACACCACATAAAACGATGTATTTGCAAAGTTTAATTAAAATGAAAAAATGTATGCAAAGTAATATGAAATCAACACAAAGTAATAGGTGATCAACACCGAATCAAACACAATATACACTGCCTATCCATAAGTATAATAATTGTCTTATTGTTAAATAGAAATTACAAAATTTAAATATACATTATGCATGTACTACAGATTGCCTCATTGTTTTGTTTGGCACCCAAAGATAGTAACTTTTTATTTGAGACCATATTATGAGATAACAGTCTTTAGAAGCACGAGTTTTCGAAATAAGAGTTTGTTGTTTCTTGTTAGATGGTTAAGGATGAAGTCCCTAGGTTATTTGGAACTTAAGATATAATTGCAAGTTTGAAGGAGATATAATAAATGATGTAGTGATTCAAACCTTAATTGGATTTAAATCAAAATATTTGACTTTATTGACTTAATTTTATATTAAAATAAGGATCATAACAAATAGATGGTCAAACTCAATTTTGATAAAACAATTATCTATGAAAATTATATCTAATCTTTGTGTGGAATATATTCACAATCCAAAGGTTGTCATGTACCTTTAATAGAATACAATCACACCATCCAGTACATTTACTATAAATCATATTTATAAAACCTAGGTAAACGTATAGAATATATGTATACATTATGATTACATGTACACACTTTCTTTATCCCCTCAGTTACACAATATTTTAATGTGGTAATATAAATTTATAGGGGAATTTTATGCTCCTATTGCATATCTCTATATTTTATTGAATTGGAATAATGAACAACATCAAAGAAATTATGTGAGTCTATGAGGTCAAATCTCCTTTACTACAGTCATGGTTACAATTATACAACAAGGTTGCTAATTAATTATAACAATTTTTAGTTACAAGAAATCGATTCTAGTTATAAAATACAACCTCTATAACAATATTTATGATGATAACTTGCCACTCTCATGGTATTCAAGATTCTTATTAGTTAAAGTATGCATTGACTTAGTTGACTAGTCAATTCATCTTTGAGTGATTTGTGAGAATAAAATGAAAGAGAATATATATCAACACAACATAGATATATTGCAAGGAATACAATGATACAATAACTTTAGATTCTATTAAATGAATGAAACATAATAGACTATGAAATAAAAGCAGCTAGAATGGTGGTAGCTATATCTCTGAGAATAAATGTGGCGGCAATGCTCATTCGTCACAAGCTGATTACAAAAGGAGGATGAAAGAATTTTTTTTATCATATACATTACGGAAAAGAACCATAACAATATGAAAACCTAACCCTAGGATATGAACCATAAAAAGGTTTGTGGGACCCGAGGTGGTTAGTTGGTATAACAACTTCTCGGGGGCATAACTTTTGCATATGATCTCCGTTTGGGGCGCTCGATAGCTCATTGGAAAGCTATAACCGAGGAGTAAAAGATGGGATGTCTAGCCATATGTTAGAATTAAACTAACGTATGGAAAATGGATCGCAAAAAAAACATCATTTAGAGCCTCAAAATGGCCTTAGAAGTCGAGGACCCAAAAAACAGTAAAAAAATGTCAAATTGGAACAAGTTGTTTTGAACCAATGGAATAGGTGGGTGGCCACTGATATCCATTTGGATCATTAAGTCCACAAGAAAGATGAATCTAGCCTAGTTGTTAAATCATTTTCTTGTTGCAAATATCTACTTGAAGACAGATCAAGCCTATCCCTTTTGTGGATGACGAGGCTCCATTATTTGATAAATAAATGAGTAAACTCTCTCCAAAGGCATTATTTTATCAATCATCTACTATTTCGATGCATTTTCCCACATTGTTGGTGGGAAATATACTTGTGTGACAATATTAAAGTTGGAGGGAATGCATGTGATTATTTTTGACAGTGAGGCTATCAGTTGTTGTAGAGAGGGTTTTAGCATGGTGCATGGTGCATTTCTTCAAGCTACAAGGAGAGCATGAAGTGGAGAATATAGTTGTGACAATGAAATATAATTTGTGGAGATGCATGTTGGGAGTGGTTCCCATGAGGAGTCTTTTTTTTTTTCTTGTTGAATAGATCTTGTTTTTTGTTAGTTGTTATAAGGTAGTTGCATGATTGTCATATATGAGTGGGATAAAAATGTGGCTCAGTAAGTAATGGAGATAGAACTTTGTGATTTTCATGTAGACATCCTTATGATATGGGTGGAGAAAGAGATTGTCACAAACAAGTTGTGTGAATGCATTTGTGTAATGTCTAGACAAGTATTTGCAAGGATGCATATTACTAAGTCATTAGATGCTTTGTGTTGCTTAAAGTAGTTTGCATGGAGCTAGTCTTGAGAGGGAGTACAAATGTGGAAAGTTGTAATGATATATTTACTGTACTTGTGTAATGCCACTTTGGAATAACTATGAAGTGTTGTTGTATGATGTAAAGGATATATCGTTATAAGAGCCACTATGGCATGCATAACCCTTGAATTGTTGTTCTTGTATGGTGTGTTTGTAAGTACAACAAGGCATAATAATATTCCTACTGTTGAAGACAAGAAGTAGGCATGTCAGTGAGGATGTGTATGTCCCGGGAACATGTATTCTTGGTTAATCTTGTTCATGATGTTCTCTAAGTGAGATACCCTGGTGACCATGATTGTTGAGGTGCATACCACTTATGAGAGACTAGTCTTTAATAGGTACAATATATAGATGTCACAAGATCCTACCTAGAGTTGTATAAGATGATATATTCACAACAAGCACTCCCTATGGGTGAGTGCTAGAAATATCTCGTGATTCTTGAGTGGTTATCAGATGAGTTGTTGTCTTGTGCAATCAAGTATGCACTTTGCAATGAATTAGTAAGCTTTTGTGTCTTAATAATATGAACACTATAAAAAGTTAGGGAGTTGGGGGTGTCATTGGAAATATTTACGTGCATTTTTTTTATTTTATTTTACATACATTTATAGATCAATACTTGGAGCACATAGGAATATACATGAGAATATTCAAGAGTGGATGTTTTACCTTGTTTGGGGTTTTTAACCACTATAACCAATGTTCCCATTACTATGTTGTTGGTTCTCCTATTAAATTATTCTAGTTGGTTTTACACATTAATTATTTCCTATAAATTCATGCTTGTATAAGTTTACAACTGATGTAGTGATTAATAATTCAACCAACTAGTTAATTTCTCAAAGGAGGACAATACAATGCCAAAGTTTCTTAAAGTTCTACAATGCATTCACATCATGGTACTTAGGCATATGGAAAATCTAATTCATACACAATAGTTCATGATATAGATAATATAGGACATATAATCCATAGATTAACTTAGAAATCAAAAGATTTTGTTTGTTATGATGTGATTAAATTTGGATCACAATAAAAAATATTTTCGAAGAAGACTTGGATTTGTATTGGGAGTATCATAGAACAATAGCATAAAAAAAATGCATAAATAAAACACATAAACACAATACAAGAGAGACATCAATATACGTGGTTCACCTAATATGGGCTACGTCCACAGAGAAATTTCTAGTCCTTTTATTATATCGTCCAACAAATGAAGGGATGCAACCCGCAATACATCTGCAACAACTTCCTCTTTACTCTCTCATAGTCTCTCTCACATAATCACAAAGATATTTACAATACTACAATACACAACCATATTACAATGCCTTCCTTTTAAATAGGGATTACCATGGGATACCTAATACCATGGGCTTGTAAATTACCCATTATTGACCAAGTCATGATTATGAAATTACAACATTTCACAAGGCATTTTTTCCAAAATGTTTGCTATGGGGGTGTTTCCCCTAAACCTCCGCCGGGGGGGCTCCAAAAAGTAGTCGCTGCAGCCCCCCTAGACCCCCCATGGTGACTATAGTGGGGGGGAATCTCCACCACACCCCCTTGATATGGGATGGGATCCAGACACAACTAAAACACGACCTATGAATCAACAATATCAGGCTCCATAACCAACAATCTCCCACTTGGAGACTGATCACAACAACTCCACCGGTACTACATCTATTAGAATATGCTCCAAACTTTCGACCTAGCAAATTTATAATCTCCACCTTCATGCTTGAAGGTTGATTGAAACTGAGAAGGAACTCAATTTTTCTATGGTTACTACCTTTTTCAACATGTCTGCAGGATTCTAGCTAGTATGTATCTTTTCCAAGTTCAACAGTTCATCTTCCAGAATAGGTCGTATGAAATGGTACTTGAGATGTATATGTTTAGTATTAGAATGGAAGTTTGATTTATTTGCAAGATTAATGGCACTCTAGTTGTCATTGTACAACGTGCTAATATCCCGCTTCTTACCCAATTTCCTCCATAAACCTCTGTAGCCAAATCATCTCTTTACTAGCCTTTGTAGAAAAAACATACTCTGCTTCCATTGTTGAAAGTGAAACAACCTGTTGCGGTTTCAAAATCCAATTTACTACAGTTCCACCTACAGTAAAGACATAATCTGTGGTGCTCCTCCTTCTATCTTAATCACCTTCCATATTTTCATCAACATATCCCTATAGAGTAGTGTTTGTACCTCCAAAACATAATGCATGAGTAGAAGTACCTCTCAAACAACTAAGAATCCACTTTACTTCCTTCCAATGATCTTTACTTGGATTGTTCACATACCTTCTCACAACTCCCACTACATGTGGAATATGTGGTCTTGTGCACATCATGCATACATCAAGCTGCCAACTCCTAATGAATAGGGAACCTTGGACATGTATTTTATTTACTCATGTGTAGTGGGACACATCTCTTTACTTAGTTTGAAATAGTTGGGGAAAGGTGTACTAATTGGTTTTACATCCTACATTCTAAACCTCTCCAACACCTTTTCTATGTACTCACCCTGAGACTATGTCAATTTGTGATTTTTCCCATCTCTTGGTTTCTCATACCAAGGATTTGCTTTGCGACACCCAAATTCTTCATTGCAAATGAATTATCTAATTTCCTTTTGAGCACATTTATATCCTGCATGTGAGATCCTACAACAAGCATTTCATCCACATACAATAACAAGATAATATATCTTCCATTATCTAGCATTTTGAAATAAAAATGTGGTCAGAATAACATATACTATAAGCTTGTTCTGTCATAAACCTGTAAAATTTTAAATACCACTTCCTTGGAGCTTGCTTCAGGCCATACAAGATCTTCTTCAACCTATATACTAAATTATCATTCCCTTTGACCTCATACCCCTGTAGGTACTGCATAGAAATCTCTTCCTCCAAATCCCCATGAAGAAAGGTCGTTTTTACATCTAACTGTTCAATATGCAAATATTCTACCGCCACTAGACTTAAAATAGTTCTAATTGAAGTCATTTTAACAGTAGGAGAAAGCATTTCATCAAAATATGTACCTTTCTTTTGTGCAAACCCCTTTACAAAAAGTCTGGCCTTGTACTGCTTCTTCCTCCATATTCTTCCTTCAACCTGTAAACCCATCTGTTCTGTAATGCTCTTTTAACTGTAGGAAACTAAACCAAACCCCAAGTCTGGTTTCTTAGCAATGAGTCTATATCCTTATTCATGCCTTGCTTCCACTTCTTTCTAGTTTCCACCTGCATTGCTTCTTCATAACATTCTGGTTTACCGGAATTGGTCATTAATAAATATGATACAATGAAGGAGAGTATTGTTCATGGGGTCTACTTAAATTGGTAGATATTCTAACACTTGCAGGAGTTTGAGGTACCTGCTGTTGTTCTTGATTTTCTGGCAACTTTGGAGTTTCATTTTCTTTGATTTCACAGAGTTCCAAACTTACCTTCTTCAGATCCTGTAGAAATTTTCTTGAATGGAGAATTTGCATCCCATTCTCACTCATGTGGCCAAGCCTATGATGCCACAATGTTGTATCTGTTTCTGTGGAATCTATAAAGATAGAAGAATTAGTATTATGAGGACATAAATACAATGTACCTATCATATCTCCTTTTTCTATTACTGATGATCCTTTAGTGATCTTCCACCAGGTTTCTCCAAATGTAGACAAACAACCGCCATCTCCCAACTTCCCTGTTGAGATCATATTTATTTTCATAGCAGGAATATGTCGTACATCTTTTAACAACCATTCACCTCCATTCTTTAACTTTATTTGTACCTTACCCATTCCAACAATTTTACATGGTTCATAATCACCCAATAAAACATATCCAAAATCACCTAGAAAATAATCATGAAAGAATTTCCTATGGGGTGTAGCATGAAATGAAGCCACTGAATCTACTACCCAATAATCACTAGTACTATCTAATGCAAGAATCAAATAATCTTGTAACACATCACCTGCTACATTTGCTTCCTGAGTAGTCTCCTATTGTCCATCTCCTTTCTTCTTTAGAGATTTGCATTCTTTCTTTATATATCCTTTCTTTTCAAAGTTCCAACACTCTATATTTCCCAGTCTGGACTTGGATCTGACCTTCCTAGACTTACCATGATTACCTGGGCTCTTTCCACTCTCCTTTTGTCTTCCCCTACTCTCCATAGTCAATGCATTACTGGATGTCTCACCTATGCTTTTCCTTTGCATTTCCTTACTAAGAATAAGACCAACAATATCATCAAATTTCAAAGTGCTTGAACCAGAGACATAGTTATTTACATCCATGACCAAGTCATTCCAACTTTCTAGCAATGAGCACAAGATTAGAATATCCCTAACCTCATCTTCAAAGTTCAATTTTATAGAATTTAGATTATTAGTAATCGTATTAAATTCAGTTAAATGGTCAACAATAGACTCACCTTCTGACATCTTCATATTAAAGAAATGCTTCATTAGAAATACCTTGTTGGAGGTCAAGGGTTTTTCATATAATTTAGCCAATGCACTCATGAGACCCTCCGTTGAATTTTCTTCTGAAATATTGAAATCCAACGATGAAGCCATGCACAACTGTATTGTTCCTAGCTCCTTTCTATCAAGAACATCCCATTATTCGTCGTTCATAGCCGCCGTCTATTTTGATTTTCCTCCCAATGGTAGGAATAGATCCTTCTGATACAGATAGTCCTGCATTTGCATCTTCCATAACTAGTAGTTTTGGCCGTTAAATTTTTTGACACTAAACTTTCCTTCTTTCGCCATTGCTCCCAATCGAGCCAGGAACCCTTCTTTCTAGTGAGTTTATTTACCAAATAGGCCTTTAGCACTAATACCAATTATTAGAAAAATATGATTGCAGAACAATAGCATAAATAAGATGAGTATGTTGGAATAAGTGGTCATTGATGTCAAAAGGGTAAAGAGATATATGGTGTTTCCTTTGCTGTTAAGGTGATGATGATGATGTGATTTTAGTAGAGATAGATTTCTTGGGGTAATGTTTGATGAAGCCTTGAATCCCCTAGAGAAGACCCTAATGATCATAAGGAATCCCTTGAAGAAGAATCTTTGTCATAAGGAATCCACTATTTTAGGGCTTGTCACTGAATTTTCCTTGAAGCAATGTCAGAAATAATTGTGAAGAAAGCCCTAAAATAGTGGTTTTGGGTCCACATGACCATGCGGTTGGGGTCACATAACCCATGTTGGAGAAGGCTCTAGAGAACCCCTAAGGTTGGTGTAAATCATTTTGGGATGAAGTGTGGAATCTCCCAAAATAATGATGACGGGTCCACATAACCTTGAAAGTAGTGGTGATTGTGTCCACATGACTAGAAGGATTGGTCCATATGACCATGAGAAGTATCCCCCAAAGTAATAAGTATTGGTACACAAGACAATGTTGAAATCAAATGTGAAGAAAACCTGAAACAATGGTGTTTGGTCCACTTTCCCATGAATTTGGGGTTACATTACCCATGGTGGAGAAGGCTCTAAATATTCCCCAAAGTTGGTCTGAAGCAAGTTGGTGTGAATCATGAAATATCCCCAAAATAATGATGTTTGGTCCACATGACCTCGAAAGTTGTGGTATGTTGGCCCATTGGACCAGGCGAAGTGTCAAGAAACCCCACAAGAAATAATGATGTATCCATCCAGTATGATGATGTGGAAAATCCCTAAGGCCCTTTTGAGAAGATATGGAGTGACCTTGAAGTTTTGGCACAAAGTGTCATGATGGATCCTTGAAGTGGGGTACTAACCCTTGAGACCCCTTAAAATGTGGAGATCCATATATTAAGGATGAGTTTAAGGAAACCCTGAAAGAAGCTTCTAGGCATGATGAAGTGTATAAATAGAAGATCAAACTTTTCATTTTATCATCAATCCAAGTCTCTCTTTTCTAATGCGCACCTCTTGGAGAAAAGTCCAAAACTTTGTAGAGGAGAAATCTTTGGGTTGAGGAGATTCACTAAACTTTGCATATCTTTCTCATATGATATCGGAATTACAAAATTATTGGCTCGTTGGAAATATTATTGGAAGGAATATGTGTTGACATGATATAGAGTTTATTTTGGTTTGTCTATTATTTCTTCATTTTGTGATATTCACAAAGGTATGGTTCATGCTTGTTGGTTTCTCTTGTGATGGCACGTCTCTCATGGATAGAGTTAATATTTTCTCTTGGTATGTGACCTTCTCTCTTGATATATATCTTTGAATTCATTAAATATTTTATGGAGGCTATGATCATGGTTATATTTGGATAAATATTGGTAGTTATGTTTGTGATTTGTTGACATAGATCTTGGTGATTTGTTGGTATAGATCTTGATGTTATATGGGGATAGATATTGATGTTATCTTGGCATAGATCTTCATGCTATATTGAAATATTGTATGATGATATAGACATAGATATTGATGATTATATGGAATATTGTATGATGGTATTGACATAGATCATAGTGGCTATCTTGGTATAGTCCCTGATATGTTTTTTCATATGGCTCATCTCTTGGAATGTTCAATGATTTGAAAATGTCTATGATGTAAAAGTTGAGGATGAAAATGAAATTGATGGATGATTGTTTCTGGGTATATATTTGAGGCATGTACAGGTTGATATAGCATGGGATATACTGAGACAATGTGACAGTGATTGTGGCATTGCGACATTAACAGTGGCATTGTGTCAGAGACAGTGATTTTGGTATTGAGATAGAGATACAATGATTGTGAAAGGGACAGTGATATAGGTACAGAGACAAAAATATAGGTACATGTTGATAGAGACAGAGATACAGGTTGTAGAGATAGTGTTTAAGGCATTGTTACAAAGATAGTGATTGTGACAAGTTGGCATAGGTAGTGATGCAGTGATACAGGTTGAAAAATGCAGTGGTATAGGTACAAGATACAAAGGAAGTGATATGGGTACAGATTGATAGAGATAGTGATAGAAGTACAGGTTGTGACAATGGCATATTGATCTTATTCATATCATGGTGGCAGGATGGAGAAATGATAGGGAGTTGTAGCTTCCTTCCAGTTGATGTTAGTAAATCAAGGAGTTGGAGCTTCCTTCAGGTTGGATCTTGTAAATCACGGGGTTGGAGCCTCCTTCCAGTTGATGTTGGTAAATCAGGGATTTGGAGCTTCCTTAAGGTTGGTGCCTGTAAATCAGGGGGTTGGTGCCTCCTTCCAGTCGGTGTTGGAGAATATTGGAAGTTGGTTCTTTTTGTGAATGTAATCTTGTTATTATATAAGAAAAGCATTCTATGGTTTTCTCTCGTTTGGGTTTCCACGTTAAATATCTTTTGCACGGTGTATAGTTTATGTGATGATGAACGATGTTATTAATGGTTAATGTGCACATGATATAATTAATGTTTGAAATGGTAAAAAGTGCTCAATACTGATTTACTTCCCCTCTCAGTATTTCCAAAAATTGGTATTAGAGATGGTTCCTTCAGGATAGTCTAACAACTGGAAGGAAGATCTCTAGAGAACATGGATGAACACAAAAGTATTTACTTTGTAGATGGGATTCCTATTTTCTATTATTCAAATTTTTATCATTGGATTATAAGGGCGAGACTCTATTTACAAGCACAAGGTCTTGATATTTGGAAATCTGTTGTGGATGGTTACATCGCTCCAAAAAGACCACAAAAAACAACATCCAAGAATGAGTTAAGGAAGAATATCACAATGGAAATGGATATTATCTTGCATTGACTATTTTATCCTATGAAAGACAAAGTTGGAAAGTGTACATCAAATAAATAACTATGGGAAAAGCTACAAAACCTCTACACAAGGGGATCTATCGATCAAGAACATGAAGACAAACAAAAGGAAAGGTCAGATACAAAAAAAGAAGAACATCCAGAATTAGATGATGAAGTTTTTGAAAGCGATGCTTATGAAGGTAAAGAAGATTCATAAATTGAAGGGGTTGTAGATCTTGAAGCAGAAATGGTTAGTTCCCTAGATGACTTGACAAAAGAAAGAAAGAAGAATAAGATGCTAATGGAACAACTGCAGAAGTATCAAGAAGAGAATATAGTTCTAGTTAAAGAGGCTAAGAAGACCGAAGAAAAATTATCAACTCAACTAAAAGAGAAGGAGAAAGCATGTAAAAGAAATGAAAATTCTTGTCAAGCACAAGAAGTTGAAATTGGCTACTTAAATAGAGAATTGAAGAAGTTGAGTTTGACAAACATGGAAATTGAAGAGCTTATAAATAAGAATCAATTACTAAAATTTCATCTGCAAAAATATCATGAGGATGATCAAAATTCAAAAGAACAAATGGAAGAGAGTATTAAAGAATCTGAAATGACCATTGTTGGTCTAAAAATTCAAATAGAAGAGGCCAAGAAAGTTGAAGAAGACCTAACAAGTCAAATTCAAGAGAAGAATGAAATTTGTCAAAAGAAAGAACTTCAGATCCTTTCTCTGAAGGATTATTTGGACAATACATCTGCTCAATTTAAGACAAATTCAAGGTTCGAGAAGATAATTGAAGAAATTGAAAGCTCTAGGCTACCAGAAAAGGAAAGTATAGAAAATGATAAGAGGTAGATATTCTCAGAACCTCCCATCAAGGAAAATATTACAAATGAAGAATTCATAGTCAATATGATTCAAGGAAGAGTGGATACAAAGAAGTTACATCACAAAGAATATCCTTTTCTCCCAGGCACCAAAGTTTATTTTTTGGTTATTGTTTTTCATGTAACAATTTTGGAGACATGGATAGAGTCTGCAAAGCTTATGGAGGAAATGATCAAGCAATGAATGGAGGTGTCCACATGAACTACAATGTTGAATGTTATATCTGCCACAATTATGGACACATAGCCAGATATTGTAGAAGTACGATGAACCATAATATTGAATGTTACAAATGCCACAGCTTTGGACACAAAGCTCGTGAATGTAAAAGCATGATGGAGTCTTCCATGAAAGAAAAGTCTCATATAAAATTATGGAAGAAAAGGTTAGAAGGACAAAAGGAAGAAGCTTGTGGATTGGTTCTCTCTATAGAAGATGAAAGTACAAAGGTCAGGACACGAAACCAAAACAATTCACTTATATTAAAGATGGCACAAATATTGAATGAAAGTAGAACAGATTCCAAGATCGAAGATAGAAAGGAATTGGTATTACATGCTAAAGATGTGAGGGAAAAACAGGTCAAAAGAGAAATCTTAGAGGACATACCTATAACAGTTTCCAAGTCAAGTAATAAAAAAAATTAGCAAGCAAAAAGAAAAGTGTCAAGTTTATAGATGATGGTCCTGAAGCAGAGCAGCATTACAGATTGTTCTAAACAATCTTGCATAAAAAATCCTAGTATTGTGGATAATGTTGAGGGGGATTCCAAGTAATAGGAAAGGAATATAGATGAAAAGTCAGTAGAGAAGTGGTTTGGTAAATCATTTAGGAACATAGGGGGAGCTACTTTAGAAAGATTCAAGAAATGGCCAAGTCTAAGGGGGATAATTGTCAGCAAAGAAAGATCATTTCATAAGGAATTCATATTCAAGTAAAGTTATATTATGCAAGGGAGAAAATGATCAACAAAACAAAGTCATAGAAGAGAGCATATTGAAAGGGGGAGCTAGCATAATCCCAAGGGGAGCAGGTGAATAAAGTTGCTTCACCCATTTTTTCATTTATGTCAAAGGGGGAGAGAGAGAGTTGAAGTTGTTTCCATCAATGAAAAAGGGGGATACTGTTGGAAGAAGTTGTCATTGATGTCAAAAGGGTGAAGAGATATATGGTGTTGCCTTTGGTGTCAAGGTGATGATGATGATGTGGTTGTAGTAGAGATAAATTGCATGGGTAATGTTTGATGAAGCCTTAAATCCCCAAGAGAAGACCCTTATGATCCTAAGGAATCCCTTGAAGAAGAATCCTTGTCACAAGTGTACATAACTCCAAAGTTGTCCCCTTATGGTGTAGCAGTTGCACATGGCCATCATGGGAAGACACTTTGAGTTGTACACAAGTGGTGCAAAGCACCTAGAGAAGCTACTAATGACCATGATGATGTGGAGTGTAAACGAGTCCCTAAAGTGTCCTAAAGAAGTGTGAAGAATTTCCTAAAGAATTTATGTTGGGTCCAAATGACCACGACAATGGGTTAGATGACCATGATGGTGGGTCACCTAACCATGATGATGAGAAGTGTGAGTAATTCCATGAATTTTCCTTAAAGAAATGTCGAAAATAATTGTGAAGAAATCCCTAAAATAGTGGTGTTGGGTCACGTGACAATGTGGTTGGGGTCACATAACCCATGTTGGAGAAGACCCTAGAGAGCCCCTAAGGTTGGTGTAAAGAATTTTGGTATGAAGTGTAAAATATATCCCAAAATAATGATGATGGGTCCACATAACCCTAAACGTAATGGTGATTATGTCCACATGACCAGAAGGATTGGTCCATATGACCATGAGAAGTATCCCCCGAAGTAATAAGGATTGGTACATAAGACAATGTTGAAATAAAAAGGTGAAGAAACTTTGAAACAATGGTGTTTGGCACACTTGCCCATGAATTTGGGGTTACATGACCCATGGTGAAGAAAGATCTAAATATTCCCCAAATTTGGTCCGAAGCAAGTTGGTGTGAAGCATGAAATATCTCCAAAATAACGATGTTTGGTCCACATGACCCTGAAAGTTGTGGTATGTTGGCCCATTGGACCACATGAAGTGGCAAGGAACCCCACAAGAAATAATGATGTATCCACCAAGTATGATGATGTGGAAAATCCCTAAGGCCCCTTTGATAAGATATGGAGTGACCTTGAAGTTATGGCACGAAGTGTCATGATGGATCCTTGAAGTGGGGTACTAACCCTTGAGACCCCCTTAAAATTTGGAGATCCACAAATTAAGGATGAGTTTAAGGAAACCCTAAAAGAACCTCTAGGCATAATGAAGTGTATAAATAGAAGATCAAACTTTTCATTTTATCATCAATCCAAGTATCTCTTTGCTAATGTGCACCTCTTGGAGAAAAGTCCCAAACTTTGTAGAGGAGAAATTTTTGGGTTGAGGAGATTCACTAAAATTTAGATAACTTTCTCATACGATATCAGAATTACAAAATGATTGGATCGTTGGAAATATTATTGGAAGGGATATGTGATGACATGATATAGAGTTTATTTTGGTTTGTCAATTGTTTCTTCATTCTGTGATATTGATAAAGGTATGGTTCATGCTTGTTGGTTTCTCTTGTGATGGCACATGTCTCTCATGGATAGAGTTCATGTTTGATCTTGGTATGTGAGATTCTCTCTTGGTATATCTCTTTGAAGTAATTGAATATGTTATGGAGGGTATGATGATGGTTATATTTGGATAAATAGTGGTAGTCATGTTTGTGATTTGTTGACATAGATCTTGGTGATTTGTTGGTATAGATCTTGATGTTATATGGGAAAATATATTGATGTTAAGGATTGGCCTAGAGATTGATGATATATTGGCATATTGTATGATTATTTTGACATAGATCTTGATGATTATCTAGAATATTGTATGATGGTATTGGCATAGATCATAGTGGCTATCTTGGTATAGTCCATGGTTATGTTTTGCATATGGCTAATCTCTTGGAATGTTCAATGATTTGAAAATGTCTATGATGTAAAAGTTGAGGATGAAAATGAAATCAATGGATGATTGATTCTAGGTATATATTTGAGGCATGTACAGGTTGATATAGTGTGACACATATTGAGACAATGTAGCAGTGATTGTGGCATTGCGACAATAATAGTGGAATTGTGTAAGAGACAATGATTGTGGCATTGAGATAGATATACAACCAGCATAGATCCATCTTAAACCCATATCTATCAAGCACCGAGAGGGATCCAATTTCTTGAGGTGTATATCTTTTTTTAAAATTTAAACTCAAGAAATTTGATCTATCTTGATTAATAGATCCGAGTTTAAGTTTTAGGTTTTTATTTTATAAATGAACATCTATTTTTTAATTACTTTTCATAATATTTTATTTTATGAACCAACATGGATTTTTTTTAAATACTTTCCATAATTTTTATTTTATGAGTCGACATGAATTTTTTTAATTATTTTGTTAGTAACAAACATTACATCACAAACGTTACAACATCTCTCCCATACTTACTTTACTTTACATTACTTCTTTTTACTTTACTTTACTTTACTTCTTTTTACTTTACTTTACTTTACTTCTTTTTACTTTAATGTTACAAACATTACTAATGTTACATCACATTACAAGATCTCTCCCATAATATTCACTATCACTATTACTTTACTTCTTTTTACTTTAATGTTACAAAAGTTAGTAATGTTACATCACGTTACAAGATATTTCCCATAATATTCACTATCACTATTATTTTTGGCCGACATTTTACCAATGTTATAACGTTACTAACGTTATATCACGTTACAAGATCTCTCCCATAATATTCACTATCACTATTATTTTTTGCCGACATGTTACCAACTTTATAATGTTACTACCATTATATCACGTTACAAGATCTCCCCCATATTGGGCTGTAGAGTGCTTCTTGGCGCAATGATGTGAAATTGATAGTGATACATGTACAGAGACACAAATACAAGTACATGTTGATAGAGATAGAGATACAGGTTGCAGAGACTGTGTTTGGGGAATTATTATAGAGATAGTGATTGTGATAGGTTGACAGAGGTAGTGATGCAGTGATACATGTTTACCAAGGAAGTGATATGTTAGGAACCCATGTCTTTACTTTGTTAGTATGTTGTTATTGGACGCATATGATTTGTAAGTTGTCCCGTAGTATTTGTTGATTAATAGTTTGTGTTATTGTTGTTGGCGCATATGCTTTGTAAGTCGCCCGTAGTATTGTTGATCCATAGTTTGTAGTGGCCCATGGTTTTGACCCATAGTATTGGCGCCTAGACTTAGTATATAAGTGTGTGTTGAGACCTATGAAGGCACCGTGAAGTTATTTGTATTGAGCTTGCTCATAGGAGGTTTCCCCCTCGAAGTGGCCTGTGATCAATATAAAAGTGATTCTGAGTTCTGTCATTCTGCTATTTCACATGTTCTTATTAATTAATTGTTGTAGGTGCATCACATCTGGTATCAGAGCACTTTCTTGGGCTCGCTGGGTGAAATTTCTGCCAATTTTTTTTTTCGCATCTGTTGCAGGTTCGGATTTGGGAATAATCCCTATCCACTTAACTGTGGGAAGTACTTGGGCATAATCCCTAAAACTCATTGTGAGGAGTACCACAGGAACCCCGAAGTAGCTGGCCCATTGAAAGGACCTGCCAGCGAAAAGGGAAACGACCCCTACCTGATTGACTAGTTCCCACCCATGAGGTAAACCAAGAGCTGTCGTTTGTGGCAAAGCGGTTATCAGTTTTACCTGAGCCGTGGAATGAGGGGTACTGCCCCAATACGCAAGCCGTCAGACAGCATTGGTGGCCGAGTGAAACCCCTGAACTGTTAGAAAGCCACACTTACCTGGGGTCCATATCTACTTTCAGCTGAACCGTTGTCGATCACTGCTGCACTGTTTCAGATCCATTTTGCAAGCCGTTCCAGATCCAGCAGTTTTCAATCCATTCGACGCTATTCCAGATCCTTTCCGAGCCGTAGCTGCTCGAACCCCTATCATCCCATTCTGCATATTTCATTCATGAGGACCCTATCTCCAATTCCCCTTCCCAAAGCTTGAAATCCCACATTTGTCTATTTTTAGGGTTTGCCATAACTTCCTCAGATTTCACCCAATCACCTTCAAATTTTACCACGGAGTTCCTTTCTGAATTCTGCTTCTTTGTCCCCCTCTGCTAAATTTTCCCATTCTTTCACCCCGCTTCTGAAATCCTCATTTTTGCTTCCTTGTCTAGTCGACAGTGTCCAACACCTAGTCAAACCCCAATTACCCTTCATATTTTTCCCCAAGTTCAGATTTTCCCTTACTGAAGTAGTTTCTATTTTTGTTTTCCTACCCAGTCAAAAAAAAAAAAAAAAAAAAACTCCTGGTTATGGTTGTCACCCGTGCAGGAGCAAAAACCATGGAAGATGCACTTGCAGCCATCCAAGCCAAACTCCAGGATCTGGATGAAAAATTTCTCGGCCTCCATCTTGAACATTCATCTATGAACAAAAAACGACAGTCCGAGTCTTCATCAGACAATGGGTTCTCTTCTTCTAGCAATTTCCATGGTCCGAAGCTTGATTTTCCTCGCTTCAATGGTACTGATCCAACTAAATGGATCTATCGTGCAGAACAGTATTTCAGTTTGCATAATACTTTTGATGTCAACAAAGTTCCGCTGGCATCCTTTCATTTGGAACAGGAAGCTCTTCAATGGTACCGTTGGTACATCAAGGCTCATCCAGAGCCCAAATGGTCAGACTTTTGCCAGCTCCTTTTGCAACGATTTGGTCCTAGTGCTTTTGATGACTTCACAGGATCCCTCACTAAACTTCGCCAAATTGGCACTGTGAGAGAGTATCAAATCGAATTTGAGAACCTAGCCAACCACACCGAAGGATTGTCTGATGACTTTTACCGGAGTTGTTTTATCAGTGGTCTAAAGGATGCCATCTGCTCTGAGGTCAAAATGTTTTGTCCCACCACAATGATGGAAGCCCTAGGGTTGGCTAAGTTGGCAGAAGACAAGATTGCAGCCCAACAATGCTCCAAGCCCACTTTTGTTCCCTTCTGAAATATGGGTTCTCAACGACCACCTATACCGCAGGCTCCTCGACCGACTCCTATCAAGCGTTTGTCTGAAACAGAGATGCAAGCACGCAGAGAAAAGGGGCTTTGCTATAATTGTGATGAGAAATTCACTTGGGGACATAGATGTGTTCAGCAAATGCTCTATCTCTTGGATGTGGATTCTCCGCCTGCCTCTGAAATTGGTGACGAAGATCCAGAAACACTGGATGCTCTGGTCGACATTCAGGAACTGCCTATTGACCCTCCGTCTTAGGATGACCAGCCAGAGATATCTCTCCATGCTTTAGCTGGAATCACCACCCCCAAAACAATGCGGGTCAGGGGTTACTTCAAGAAGCTTCCTCTTACAATATTCATTGATTTTGGTAGCACTCATAATTTCATTGACTCTCGGATCGCCAAACAAGCTGATTGTTTTATCCATCCTTGCTCCAACTTTGAAGTCATGGTTGCCAATGCGGGCACCTTACCTTGCAAAGGGAAGTGTCGAAATGTGCGTATCTCTATGGAAGATTATACCTTGCACTCTGACATGTTTCCTTGAACTTAGGCAGATGTGATGTGGTTTTGGGCACTCAATGGCTACGCACACTTGGCCCTATCTTATGGGATTTTGTTGAACTTTGGATGCATTTTTCCCTTAATGGACAAAAACACACATTGACAGGATTACAACCAGGTTCTCTCAGCATCATCAGTTCACATCGCATGGAAAAACTCCTCAAGAAGAATTCACATGGTGTCATCGCTCAGATCCATTCCATTCAGATGCAACCATCCACGGTCTCCACTACTCCTTTGGATCTACAACAAATTCTGGATCGATATACAGGTGTCTTTGCTGAACCAGTGGGATTTCCACCTTCCAGGCCAGAAGACCATCGTATTCAGCTCCTTCCTGGCAGCGTTCCTCCCAACATCAGGCCCTATCGCTACCCATTTCACCAAAAAATGGAGATTGAAATGCTCGTTCGGGACTTATTGAAGCAAGGTATTATTCGCCCAAGCACTAGTTCCTTTTCTTCTCCAGTTATTCTTGTCCGCAAAAAATATGGGTCATGGCGCCTCTGCATTGACTTCCTAGCACTTAATCACCTCACCATCAAGGATAAGTTTCCAATCCCTGTTGTTGATGAGCTTCTTAATGAGCTTCATGGGGCTCACTTTTTCTCCAAGTTGGATCTTCGTTCTGGGTATCATCAAATTCGGGTTCATGAGGATGATATCCCTAAAACAACTTTCCGCACACATGATGGCCATTATGAGTTTTTGGTCATGCCCTTTGGCCTCACTAATGCTCCTTCCACATTCCAGGCCTTAATGAATAAAATATTTCGACCCTACTTGTGGAAATTCATTCTGGTATTCTTTGATGATATCCTCATCTACAGTAAAACATGGGATGAACATCTCCAGCATCTGGATCTTGTCATGCAACTTTTCTCTGACCATCATCTCCATGCCAAGCAGTCTAAATGTGTTTTTGGACAGAAGGAAGTTGAGTATCTCGGGAACATTATCTCAGCACAAGGGGTTCATGTGGATCCTGCCAAAATCGATGCCATGAACAATTGGCCGCATCCTCAGACACTCAAGAGCCTTCGTGGTTTTTTGGGGTTGATTGGCTACTACCGCAAGTTTGTCAAGGATTATGGGAAGATTGCAGCTCCATTAACTGCTCTATTGAAAAAGGATGCTTTTACATGGACACCTGCTGCTCACTGTGCATTTGACAAACTAAAACAAGCTATGTGTACTACACCTGTTCTAGCTATGCCCGATTTTTCCAAGCCCTTCACTATTGAGAGTGATGCTTGCAGCAATGGACTTGGTGTTGTTCTCCTTCAAGATGAACACCCCATTGCGTTCACTAGCAAAGCCCTTTCAGGTAAGAATTTAGCTGCCTCTACCTACGAGAAGGAAATGATGGCTATTTTGCATGCAGTACAGAAGTGGCACCCATACCTATTAGGGAATCATTTCTGCATCAAGACTGATCACCAGAGTCTGAAATAATTCTTGGAACAGCGTGTCTCCTCCCCGGCACAACAAAAATGGGTTAGAAAACTCATGGGTTATGACTATGAGATCACTTACAAGAAGGGTAAAGACAATATTGTGGCAGATGCTCTTTCTCGCACATTTGATGCCCAAGGTTCTCTTTCAGCTATTTCTATGCCTGTTCCAAATTGGTTGCAATCTGTTCAACAAGGTTATGTCAATGACTCTTCCTTATCTCAAATCATCCAATGCTTGACCAACAACCCTTCTGTTGTACCACATTACTCTTGGGATGGTGATTCTCTGCGATACAAGGGTCGTCTGGTGCTTCCCCAGAGCATAGATCTTCAACAGGCTGTCTTCTATGAACTCCATGCTTCTCCATCGGCAGGGCACTCTGGGTTCCTCAAAACGTATGAACGAGCATGGTGTAACTTCTTTTGGCAGGGCATGAAAAGGACAATTCAACAGATGGTGTCCGAATGTGATACCTGCCAGCGCAATAAAGGTGAAACAACACTCCTTCTAGGATTGCTTGAACCCTTGCCCATACCTACACGGATTTGGACAGATATTTCTATGGATTTCATTGAAGGGATCCCTAAATATGGCAGGAAGACAGTGATTCTCGTTGTGGTTGATTGCCTCTCCAAATATAGTCATTTTTGTGCTCTCAGCCATCCCTATACAGCCTCCTCCGTCGTTCAAATTTTCCTGGACCAGATCTTTCGTCTTCATGGCATCCCTTCTTCCATTATCTCGGATCGTGATGCGACTTTCACCAGTCATTTTTGGACAGAACTATTTCGCCACACTGGCACCAAACTGAAGATGAGTTCAGGGTATCACCCACAAATAGATGTTCAGACTAAAATTATCAATAAATGCTTGGAAACTTATCTTCGTTGCTTCACCTCAGAACAACAACATCAGTGGGCAAAGTGGCTCCCTCTCGCTGAATGGTGGTACAATACCTCTTACCACACTGCCTCTAAAATGACCCCATATGAAGCAGTCTATGGTCAGGCACCTCCAGTTCTTCTTCCATACACCCCCACCAGTTCACCAGTTCAGGAAGTTGACACGGTCCTTCGAAACCGCGATCAGATTCTTCGCATTTTGCGGGACAATCTTCACATGGCAAGAAATCGCATGAAGCAACAAGCTGATCAGCACCGTTCTGAGTGCACTTTTCAAGTCGGCGATATGGTTTTTCTTTGTCTCCAGCTGTACAAGCAATCTTCCTTGAAACTCAAAGGGCATCATAAGCTCGCTCCAAAGTTCTATGGGCCATATAGGATTCTTCAGAAGATTGGGTCCATTGCTTATAAATTGGAACTTCCTCCTTCTTCTCGCATTCATCTAGTCTTTCATGTCTCTTGTCTGAAGAAAGTTCTTGGCACCAACATCAGTGGACAAATGATTTTACCCGAACTGGATAATGAAGGATCCATCCTTTTGGAGCTGGAGGCCATCCTCAATCGGCGCACGCGTCAGCTTCGCTCTCGCTCTATCACAGAGGTCTTAATTCAGTGGCACGGCATGCAACCAGAGGATGCTACATGGGAACCACTCCTTCAGATTCAACAACAATTTCCACATCTAAAGCTTTGAGGACAAAGCTTTTTTCAAGGGGGAGGGGATGTTAGGAACCCATGTCTTTACTTTGTTAGTATGTTGTTATTGGACGCATATGCTTTGTAAGTCGTCTCGTAGTATTTGTTGATTAATAGTTTGTGTTATTGTTGTTGGCTCATATGCTTTGTAAGTCGCCCGTAGTATTGTTGATCCATAGTTTGTAGTGGCCCATGGTTTTGACCCATAGTATTGGCGCCTAGACTTAGTATATAAGTGTGTGTTGAGACCTATGGAGGCACCGTGAAGTTATTTGTATTGAGCTTGCTCATAGGAGGTTGCCCCCTCGAAGTGGCCTGTGATCAATATAAAAGTGATTCTGAGTTCTGTCATTCTGCTATTTCGCATATTCTTATTAATTAATTGTTGCAGGTGCATCACATGATACAGGTACAGATTGACAGAGACAGTGATAAAGGTACAGGTTGTGACAGTTGCAGATTCATATTCTTCATATCAGGGTGGTAGGACGGGGAAAGGATAGGGATTTGTATCTTTCTTCCACTCGATGCTGGTAAATCAGGGAGTTGGATATTACTTCAGGTTAGAATCTGTAAATCAGGGGGTTGGTGCCTCATTCTAGTCGATGCTAGTAAATTAGGGAGTTGGAGCTTCCTTTAGGTTGGTGCCTGTAAATTAGGGGGTTGGTGCCTCCTTCTAGTCAGTTCTAGAGAATATTAGAAGTTGGTCCTTCCTATGAATGTAATTTTGTTATTATATAAGAAAAGCATTCCATGGTTTTCTCCCATTTGGGTTTCCACATTAAATATCTTGTGCACTATGTATGGTTTATGTTATGATGAATGTCATTATTAATGGTTAATATGTACATGATATAATTAATGTTTGAAATGGTAAAAAATGCTCAATACCAATTCACCCCCACTCTCAGTATTTCCAACAACAAAAATAAAAAACATAAACACAATACAAGAGAGACACCAATATATGTGGTTCACCCAATATGAGATATTCCCATGGAGAAATTTTCAGTCCTTTTATTATACCATCCAGTAGATGGAGGGATACAACCTGCAACACATCCATTGCAACTTTCTCTTCACCCTCTCACAGTTTCTCTCACACAATCACAAATTTTTTTACAATACTACAATACAGAACTATATTAAAATGCCTTCCTTTTAAAGAGGTATTACCATGGGAAAATACCACGGGATACACAATACCAAGGCTTTTAAATTACCCATTATTGACCAAGTCATGACTATGAATTACAACATTTTACAAGGCATGTTTTCCAAAAAACTTCGCTACGAGGGATTTGCTCCTGAACCCCTGTCAAGGGGGGGGGATCCCAAAAGTAGTTGCCCCTACCCCCCCTGGACCCCCCATGGAGACTATAGTGGGGAGGAAAGCTCCCCAACACCCCCCGTCATGGGCTGGGTGTGGGGGGGAGTTCCCCCACACCCGAAAAATGAAATATAGCAAAAAAAAGCATTACCCACCTCTCTATCCCAAGAAGAGTTGGGAGGATAGACTAGATCTAGGTCTCCTCTGAAATATATCCCTGCATAAGGGAACTCTTGGATAGATGGAAGTTGTCTATGCCACCACCTGAGATACTCACTTATAAAAGGAGTAGTGGTCGATCCTTTTCCTGATCGTTGTCGTAGTGTTGTCCATCGGGTCATACATGGATCTTGAGGGTCAAAAGGGGATAGTGAAACTTGTAGGATTAACACCAGAAGAGTCTCGAAGAAAAATTATACTAGAATGCTTCTGTAGCCAAAGTTTCTTCCTTTCCAATATTGCAATCGGTAAGTTGACCTTTCATACTAATCAACAAACCAGTGCAACAATGAAACAATGTGGGACTCAAACATTCTACTCCAATCCAGATGATGTTCCCGTAAGCTAAGTCTAATGTTGCAAAACTTGACACCTAGGTAACCATGGTCAATATTACTTTCAGAGGGAAGCTTGCAATATTTGCTATGGGTACCAAGGTACTTGGATTTTATGTCCCTTCTACACAATAAACATTTACATACTCTTGAACTCTAAGGAATTTTCCTCGATTTAAACCTTTAAGGTTCACTTGAAATCCTTCGTGAAATCCCACTAAGGAAGTATATGTCATCCACTGTAAGCCGTAATACTTCCCCTTTAATGATAAAAGCATCTCGATTTGGATCCTAGTAGCAAACGAGTCTCTGAAGCAACTCTTTTTGGATCCCCATATTATAAATGTGATTTTTTTTAGTAATCCACATCGATGAAGGGAATTGAGAGTTAAAGGATCTCCCAGAGCTTCACATTGAATATCTTCATGTTCATGCTCTACCTAGATAATAGACATTTTCTACAAAATGAGGATGAGAGAGATGAATATACCTGAGACTGATTCAGTTGGTGATCTAGCAACTCCAAAAACTAGATTCATTACAAAAGTTATCATGCACTATATACAATCCATCGAATATTATGAAGAAGTTCAGAGCAAGAATGGTTATCATGGATTGTAACAAAGGAGATGACATTACGTTTATCTAATACTCTTTTAGAGGTTCCCTTCAAGTGGTAGAATGATCAATAAGTGAAAGGAGAGATTGGAAATTGGTAGGCCCTGAAGGTATGGAAGTCACATGAAAAAAATCAATGGCATGCACTCCAAACAAAATAAAAAATAAGAGGAATTTTCTACAAATTAGATCAATGGCATGCACTCCAACAAAATAAAAAATAAGAGGAATTTTCTACAAATTAGATTACACATAATAAATATTACAATACTTATAAATGGAGATGTGGGTGTTATATCCAACACAACCATTTCCCGAATGATGGAAAAATCAATAATGCGAGGATAATTGCAACAACAAATATCTAAATATACATTGTACATGTAGATTACTATATGCATGCACAATACTATTAAAATTTCAGTGGATAATATAAACTAACATCTCCTTGAACATATTAGGGGAATTTTGAGGTCTTAAATGAACTTCCTAAGAGATATAATAAAATATTACAAATTAGGCATTTTGTGGGGCAAGCACATTTATAACTCACCTCATACACTATAACCAATGTAAATGTGGCTAAATTTAATTGAAAAGATCTCTAATATAAAATAAATAAATAAAAACTTTTTTGATGTGACTAAAAGTAGAAGTACCTTTAAATACATAAATTGTTTTTTAATATAATATGATGAACGTACTCATAAAATAAAATAAAGTATATTAGTTTTGAATTTTAGAATATAACTTATTCAATATTTAAAATAAATTTATAAAATCATATATTTATAATTTTAAATTTTAAACATAAATTAAATTGATATGAACAAATGAAATAGTTGCTATGCAGCTAAATCCTTGTCAGGTCGATGTACCTAAATACTAGAAAATAGGCAGCTTGGTGGAAACAAGCGGTAGCGCGGTGCGGAGGGCATAGGACAGTGATTGCTTGGTGGTGACAGGCGGCAGCGCGACGCGGAGGGAATAGGACAGCGATTGGTGATGTTGAACACAAGCAACAGAGCACAAACAGATAGAGCTCTGGAGTCTGGAGTGTTGAATAGAACCAGCGGAACACAGACGGATAGCACTCCGCGGCATTAGAGATAACCAAAAATCCAAAGCGCTCAGCAGTGTTACCAAGTGGCAGTGAAACATAAAATTTTAAATCGCGTACTCCTCTTATTTATATCACCCACTCTGGGTCCATTTTCAAACAAATGGAATAAAATATTAGTGTTCGTGCAGTTACGTCATCACTCCACACTGGAAGAAAACAACTGGGTCGCTCTCAGCCAGTGGAACGGATTCGAACCTGAGATTACTCAATCTCCATGCCACTTATCTGCATGAATTATACAAATTGGATTTTTCATTTCTCCCTCCCAAATCCACAGCCCTAGCGGCATCCTCTCGAGGACTACTATGCGTTTCACCTCAAATTAGAGAGCCGGACACCACTAATTACCTCTTCCTCTGCAATCCCTTAACGAAGAAGTACCGAATCCTGCCTCCCCACTATGACCCCGTGTGGAATGTATGCTCCCCTGTTACTTTCATGATCGAAGCTCTAGAGTCCGAGTCCCATGTGATACTAATCATTGTTGATGACCTTCAGGCTCATTACTTTCAACACAATGAACGCTGGATTAGAAAAGGATGTGAACTCGGTAGGCGTAGAAGCCTTGTGATAGCTCCCGATGGCATAATATATGGGCTTGAAGATGTGGGTACTGTCCGACATCCCACGTTCAGGTTTTTTAGCTTTGAAGTGTATGATGTGTCTCTAGCATTTTGGATCCCTGTTAGAAGTGAGAGATGGTGTGATATCATTAAGGATCCTCGGCTTTCCAGGGGTAGAGAGGGCTGCTTATTAATGGCTGTAGGTCTGAGATCATTGCCTTTATTAGATTCAACTAGTGAAAGCTGTAATACAACTAATTCTCTGTCAATATGAGAAAATAATTCTCAGCCAATATGAGAAAAAATATGCGAAAAAATTATTGGCAAATAATTCCCTGTCAATATGAGAAAATGGAATTGTATTCAAATGATACTGCCAATATGATAAAATGGAATTGTATTCAAATGATATTGCCCAAAGAAGCAATTTATATAGCTAACGCTAACCTGCCAATATAAGAAAATGGAATTGTATCCAATACGAGAAAATAATTCCCTGCCAATATGAGAAAATGGAATTGTATTCAAATGATAGTGCCCAAAGAGGCAATTTATATAGCTAACGCCAACCAAATCAGGTAGATATAAGGTGTTTTTAAAGCCCACAATATTCACAGAGTCCGTTACAATGTCCAGTATCTCTGTGGTCGAGAAAAAGAGTAGAAAATATCTATGAAATTTTCTAACAGAGAATTCAAAATTTCAAGATGTACACCTGAAGGTGTAGAGCCGTCAATGATAGAGAAAAAACCAACTATTAGGAAAATATTGCACCCAAGACTAATAGATATTTTGCCGCTACTAATAGATTTGCTGCCATATGCAATTATGCAATTATGAAGCTCTCATGGAAATTCAAAGCCTCCACCGATTCCTGAACCACCCGCTGGAGGATTTATAACAACCCATAAAATTGATATGGTAATGGAAAGAAGACCTGACCAGACAAAGATAATAATAATTGTCCTTCCTATTATCTCCATAATATCTCCCTCAAGCTTACAAGAGAGAAATGCCAATAAGCCCAATACAATATAGCAATACTTGTGTTGAATAAGTAAAGATCATGATGAGTGATGTGACTCCCTTGACTCTATTATATACTAAGAGATGAGGAGGAATTACTCTCACATATTCCACGTGGGATAATATAATTCTCCATAATAAAATCTCTTTATATAATAATTGATATCAAGAGTATACTTTACCATAATGAATATGGGATATGAGGTATTACTCTTTTACATAAGATTGTGGATATCTTTCGACATAATTCAAAGACATTATTACCTTCCAAGGAATATAAAATATTCCAACACTCCCCCTTAATAATGGATGGGAGAAAATCCCACTAACAAAGGAAGGAAGGAGTCATTACTCGTCCCCCTTGATGACAACTTCCCTCATCCCAAGTAAGGAATGAAGATCCACATACTTCGCTGCTATTAAGGATTTGGTGAAGATATTGTCTTCCTGCTGCTTTGTAGGAAAATACTCAAGAGAAAGAACACCATCTGCAATGAGACCTCACATGTAATGAGCATCAAGATCGAGATGCTTTGTCTTGGAGGATATACCAGATTATAAGCAAGCTGAATTACACCCTGATTGTCACACGTCAACATAGTGGGCGATTTCAGAACCAAACCAAGCTCAGTGAGAACATGCCGTAACCAAACTTCTTCTTTTGCTGCTTCTTTGGCTGCTCTATACTCTACTTCACACGAAGATAAAGAAAGAGTCTTCACCTTTTGCTGGACCAAGAAATCGGACCTGAACCAAGTTGAAATATATAACCAATAGTTGACTGTCGATCAAAATTGTCACCTGCCCAGTTAGAATCTGTATAACCAAAAAGTGAAACTGTAGCACTGCTCGAATAAAAAACACCATAGTACAATGTCCCCTGTAAATATCTCAGGATTCTCTTGGATTGCTGCCAATGAATTTCATGAGGTTGCTGCATGAACCATGAAACCATATTGACGACGAAAGAGAGATCTCGTCTGTTGTGAGTTAAACATATCAAACTGTTGACTAGCTGACAATAAAGAGTAGCATCAACAAGAGGAGTAGTACACTCAATAGTTAACTTTACACCGGACTGAAAAGGCATAGGAGTAGGTTTACAATCATTCATATGGAAATGAGCCAATAAATTTGTAGCATACTTTGTTTGAGAGAGAAAAATACCATCTTCCAGATACCAAATTTGAAGACCCAAGAAGTAGTGCAATATACCGAGATCAGTCATTTCAAACTGCTTTTGAAGGTCACTTTTCATACTTTGAAAGAGAACAGGTTGGCTACCAGTGATAATAATATCATCAACATATAAAACAATAACAATGATATTATCATCAACATGCTTAACATACAGGTTAAGATCAGATATACAACACTTAAAACCATTATTCAAGAAATATGCATCAATTTTATCATACCAAGCCCTAGGTGCTTGTTTAAGACCATATAAATACTTGTGTAATTTACAAACTAAACTTGATGATTCAATATTAACAAGGGAGATAGAAGCAGATCTTCAAGTCCCTGCCTTGAGTTTGAGTTTATGCTTATGTGATAGAGGAGAGTGTTGAATCATTATCTAGTCTCCAGAGGTGAGTGGGTTATGATAAACTCAGTTTCTAGAGTTTCCAATCGATAGAATAAATTTATGTTCGGGTTTTTTTTATGTGTTTTGCTACATAAATAGCTTAATTTAGTAGTACACCTTGTTGTAGAGAAATTGAAGGCCTTTAGTGTTGAGAATAGATGGTGAAAGTTACTTTACAGTCCAATGGTAACTCTAGAAATTCTTCTAAATATTCTTTTATTTATAGTGAGCATTGTTGTTGATATGTCACATCTCACCATCATGACTTGTATCTGTTGAAGACTGGAAGAGCATAGTTGGTGGAACCGGTGAACCACACATTCTGGAGGTACACAGCAAGACTGGGGTACAAATATTTTGTGTATATCTTTCTGGAATTCACTGTGTCAAAGTTTAACCAAGGCCGATGTGTTTTGAGTGGATATAAACCATTTAAAAACATAGATTAAGCAACATCGATATAAATAGCCAACCTCCTAGCTTGAGGAGTATGAATCAATACCCAAGAATTACTTTAGAGTTGTAGTTTATGGTGGCTATGCAATCAAAGGTAGAGATAGTTACAAAATTTCAGATGGCACTCAAAGATATCAATATCAACCGCCCTCAATGCTCGACCAGTAATCAAAGCTAGATTCACATTGCCATGCAAGAAATTATCTATCTATGTTTCAATAAATATGGTGTCGTGAACATTAATACGTGAATTCAATTGTCTCCACTATGTAAGTCAATCAAGAAAGAATTCATCTCGTTTATACAATGTAAAATCTTGATGGTGCAATTGCATATGATATAGGCTAAGTAGGATGCCTACATGCTTACTGCTCGATATATCAATGCCTACATGCTTACTGCTCAAAAGATGGCGAACTGCTAAAATTCATCCTAAGTTATTTACACATGAGTCATCCATTAAAATACTTCCTTTTAGGGTTAATTAAGTACATCGTTATGTCATTTGGATATTTGTTATTATCTCTTCCTAGAAAGAAGTTCACAGTAGTGAAAAAAAGGCGTACCCGTTCGAAAAACACCTAATTTTATAACAAAAGTATATAATAGTAAATCTTGGTGGGATGTGAATAGTTTAAAGAGACCTCCATAGGTGCATGCATATGCAAGTTCAAACAAGGGGACACGTTTTGTACACAAAATATAATTGACCTGTAGAAGGTGTAATTAACTAGATTGAATATAATTTTTATGAATGAAAGAGGAACTTCATGGGGCGTTAACTCAATATGAGTATGAAAGATCAAGAAAATAGCCCTAAAATGTGGCACCACACATATGTGAGAATAAAATGAATGATAACTGATTTATTTGTAATCGCCACAGCACCCAGTTCTTCTTTATCCGAAAAATCATTAAGCTTTTTTCCTGGTAAGTGGAGCAATCTTACCCACAAAGTATGGATTCAGGCTCTAACAAATAACATAAATAAGAACTTGTCCAGGTGTGGTCCCAACAGTCTTGTTATGATATGTAACGCTTGAACAATTTATAATAAGACTACTTTTTCTCGATCAATTAAATCTCTAATTTCCTATATAAATGGATTCGCGCAACCGAAGAGAACCTCGCGGTAGAGACCACTAGCTTTGTTTGGAATGTTGATGTATATGTAACTTCAGAATGTATTTTACCCATGTATACTGTATTCCTATAGAGATGTTATTATTCCTCTATACGAAAGTGTTTGTATTCCTATAGAGATGTTATTATTCCTTAATACGGAAGTGTCGTCATTTATATTGTAAGTGTCGTAAATTATACTTGATGGGTTATTAGACCACCTTGATGGGGTCGGCCCTGTATGAGTCATGTGGGTAAATGGGTTATTAGACCACCAAGTGTGGGGTTGGCCCGGATTAATGTAACCATGGTTTATTAGGCTAAGCTAGACAAGTCGCCCCCATTGGTTTATTGGGCAAGACATGACAAGCATAAATAGAGATCGGGAGATCTCTATTTGACATCTCATTACTCACTCTTCCATCACTCGGAAAGTGGCACACATATGAGGAGGAGGATCAGCTGCTAGGATAAGACTATCTCTTGTACTTTGGTTGTATCATTGCTCTGTCTATCTCTGAGGAATTTGAGGGGTTTTTCACCTTCTTGGTTTTCCCTGGTGAAACTCTGTGTCTCTTGTGTGCTTGCATTATTGTGTCCATAATTGATATGCTGTCGATATGCTGTAGATATGTTCGACATGTTATTCTCTCAGTTAATATCTTATATCAGATTGAAAATTATGAAAAACTAACATGGAATTAGAGCTAGCCTGAAAGAAGGCATGGTATGGCATGTATGACACTTGTTGCACTTGCGAAGCTAGGGCTTGATATAGCAAAAACCAGTCATCATAGAACTTTCGCTATAAATCCATTTTGGTGAGGTTTCATGATCTAAAACTCTTACAGCTTGAAGATAATATCCCCATGTACCTTGTGTCTGAAGCACAAATTCTAATTCGTTGTAATTTGTGTTTTATGATCTGTACAATCTAGGGTTTCAGCCTCTTCCAGATCTTAGTCATAAATAGGTGACCTAGGAAAAAATGTCATAACTTGGGCTAGGAAGCTCCAAATGAAATTTCTTAAAACATGACAGGTAGGGCATGGACTTTAATTTCACAGGTCAAAGGTTCAGAGGATGAAAGTGAACTAGGGACACGTGGCATGCCGTACAAGTTCGCTCTCCTATTTTATCCCATAAACAGGTCATGTTGTGACACTTGGCATAACTCTCTCTCACAGAATCCAATTGAGGTCAGACCCATGGGGTTGGAAAGATGACAGGTTGGGATACCACAGGTAGAAGTTTCAGACCCTGTGGATTCGTAATTTCGGAGTTACACCAGAAACAATCAGGTGCATATTTCTGTCAAAATAGAATTGGATTTTGAGCACCTTCATTCATGGCTTTGGGAATTAGGGTTTCAGAGAAAGTTGGAATTTTTGTAGTCGGAGACAACGGATGAATGCTACTCATCAAAATTGAAATTTAGAGACCAAGATCAAATTTTTTGGTTGGGTAGAAGGCCGGGCTTGATCAAACCCTAGTTTGGGACTTTGATAGGAAAAGTGGAAAATTAGGGCTTCTGCAAAAGTTGGAATTTTTTAAGTTTGTGACCACGGCTGGAAGCTCCTAAGAAAAATCAAAGTTTAGAGCTTTGGATCAAAACTTTTGGTTGGGAAGAAGGGTGGGCTTTATCAAACCCTAGTTCGGGATCCTGTCCAGAAGATCCAGAAGTTTCAAAGGCAATTTTGAGGGGTGAAACTTTGCAGTTTTCAAATTCTGAGTATACCAACTTAATCAGCTCATCAAGGCACATCTTTCTATCCTTTCAGAAGTTTGAAATTCAAAGTTTGAATTTTTAGGGTTTCTCTAACAAACCCTAATCCAGGTCGAGATCTAGTTTCTACAAATCAAGTGGATTGGGTTAATCCTAGAAGAGAATCGTTTGGTCACCTGCATAAGGGAAGAAGTTCTTGTTTCAGAGGGAGATGAGGCTAAGACCTTACATAAGAATATTACAAGCAATCTTGATAGGTATGACTTATCCAGGTATGTTTCAAGATCTTTTCATGATTAAGTTTATGGTATGTTTGTCTTCATTAAGGTTAGTACAATCTTGATTAAGTTTAGACTTGTCGTATCACCTTACTAAAATTATGAATGCAGATATTCATTGATTAGGGTTTTGACACTTATGATTGTACTAATGCATTGTGGTGTTGTATGAGGTTGATGTTGTCCGCTAACATGAAAGGTACATCAAGAAAGACAAATCATGTTCTAGTTCAAGAACATATGACCATGGAGACATGAAGACAAAGATTCATCCATTATCATGGATCACATAGAAGATCTACTTACGAGGTATGTATAACTTGGTTCTATGATGGTTAACTTATGAGATATGCAGGTTAACTAGCACAAGTCATTGAAGAACAATGTCGGTATGTTAGACATAGCTAGCTAACATGCTAATCTAGGTATGTTTTTTCTATATCAAGTTAAAATCCTACCTTGTGTTAGGATATCTTATATAAGTATACTTGGCATGATTGATTATGATTATTCATGAAGTTATAGGTTTGAGTAATCATGGGTTTAGGCATATTATGTTTCTTACTTTAATTGATGATATGACTAACCAAAAGAGTCCTATATAAACCTTGAATACTAATGTTTATTATCTGTGTTTAAAATGATCATTACTATACATGTTTAAGATTATTGTGTTTCTGATAGTATTGAGATTAAACTAATTAATGTATGATTATGTATGAGATCTCGAGGATATCACAATAATAATACTTGTAAGCATGCATAGTGATCAAGGATGGATATAAGTTCAAGGACAGGTAATCCAGGAAGCAAAGATCAAGAGGGAGCACACTCTAGTAGTTTATGCAAGGATGTAGATATTCAGAGGGAGTCGACCACTTCTCACAATCCACATCAGAATGGAGTTGCATAAAGGAAGCAAAGACTGAGAGGGAGTCAACCCAAAAAACAAACAAAGATAAGTATTTGAATTATCATTTCTTGCATATTTTATTGTTTAAATAATACTATTCAATGATGTATATACTGATGTTCCTAGAATTAGGCTGTGTATTTTGGCATATTAGAATAATTGCATTAATGAACAACATACTAATAATATGCATGTAATGGGTAAGTGGCCTATGGCACTATACAACATTCCATTGCTACTTATCTAGAATGAAACCTCTTTGCTGACATGTTGGGAGTAGTGCAAACTCTTAACAATGTTCTGGTAGAGATTGGAAGGCATCTAGAAAGTTACAGGATATGGATGAATGTTGTATTGAAGCATTGGCTAAAATAATTGCATGACTGTATGACATATTTCCTTATGTGTAAGAATTTGTTCTGAAAATATGAGATGTTTCTAATCACGCAATTTAACTTGTTTTGTAGGAAAGATCGTATACCATCACCTACAAAAGAAGGACTACAACATTTGTTCCAACAACAAAGATATCTATTGAAGATATTGAAGATCTTGAAGATATTGAAGTTCCCAGGATCTGGGATGAAGTAATGGAAGAATGCCATGATCCGTCGATCACGAAGAATGATGTTTGGGATGTGGTCCTAGACCAGAAGGGAAGTCTTTCGTATAAGATCAAGCATGCTGTAGGTGGCAGCATAGAGACTTTTTCTCCTGTAGCCAGATCCACTTCCATCAAGATCAGTACCTGCTCTGGCTGCAGTGATGAAGTGGAAAATACACCAGATGGATTTAAAGACAGCCTTCTTGAATGGTGTAGTCGAAGAGGAAGTGTATGTGGAGCAGCCACTTGGTTTTGAGACACATGACAGAGAGTCATATGTGTGCAAGTTGAAGAAATCCTTTTATGGCTTGAAACAATCTCCTAGGACTTGGTATGGTAGGATAGATGGCTTCCTATCCAGTTTCGGCTTTACCAAGAGTAAAGCGGATTCCAACCTTTACTACAAGGTTGAGGAAGGCAATCCAGTGATACTACTATTGTATGTGGATGACCTATTTGTAAGACGTGAGGATAGATTGATTGCCAACACGCAGCGGAAGCTTGTTGCCGAGTTCGAGATGAAGAACTTGGAGATGATGCACTACTTTCTAGGCATGGAGGTGTGGAAGAGTGCAGATGGAATCTTCCTTGGACAAGGGAAGTATGCAGTAGAGATCATGAAGAGGTTCGGGATGATGGACTGCAAGGACATGGCCAAATTTATGGCATTGAACCTAAATCTTCTGTGTGATGCTTCATCTGATCTGGTTGATGTCACTGTGTATCGTCAGATGATTGGGTCCTTGATGTACCTGACGAATACGAGACCAGATATTTGCTTTACGGTAAACACATTGAGCCAGTTCCTGACGGATCCCAGAGGTGTTCACCTGGTTTCTATAAAGCATATTCTAAGGTACCTGAAGGGTACAGTTAACTATGGGCTCAAGTATGATGCGAATCAAAAGTTTAACCTGTAGGTTTATGTTGATTCAGACTGGGCAGGCAGTGTTGCAGATAGGAAGAGCACTTCTGGGTGCTGCTTCAGTATGGGATCAGGTGTGATCTCTTGGTTTAGCAGGAAGCAGTCCTGCATAGCACTGAGTACAGCCGAAGCAGAGTATGTTGCAGCTTGTTCGGCTAGTTGTGAGGCAGTATGGCTCCGGAAGCTAATGTTTGAGTTATTTGATCTCACGCCGGAGGCTACTAGTATCTTTTGTGACAACTGGAGTTGTGTGAAGCTGTCTGAGAACTTGGTGTTCCATGACAGGTTCAAGCACATTGAGATCGAATATCACTATATCTGGGATATGGTGCAGAGAGGAGCAGTGAAGCTCCTGTATGTTGTGACGGATGAGAAGATTGCAGATGTGTTGACGAAACCACTAACCAGAGTGAATTTTGAGTACTTCAGAGAGAGGCTTGGTGTTCTTCAGATTGACGACACTTCGAGGAAGAAGTGATGGTAATATTTGCTGGAAGCCATTCCAAGCATGGTGAGAGGAGGATCCTTCCCATGGTTGTGGATGATGAGCATCAGGACGATGCGCCAGTTACTGCTATGTATATGCATCATGTTGGATGCTTGTTATGATCAGTTGGATCATGTATATGTATATGCATCATGTTGGTTGCTTGGACCATGTATCTGTATATGTATCAGGTGGATACATTGTATGATCAGGTAGATCATGTATGTTGATATATATCAGGTGGATACATTGTATGATCAGGTGGATCATGTATCTGTGTATGTATCAGGTGGATACATTGTATGATCAGGTGGATCATGTATCTGTGTATGTATCAGGTGCATAGATTGTATGATCAAGTGGATCATATATGATGATATGTATCAAGTAGTACTTGGTATGCATTAGGTGGATGCATTGTATGATCAGGATGATCATGGATGATGAGCTTCAGGATGTTTCTCCAGATGATGAGTATCCGGACGATACTCTGGATGATATGCATTAGGATGATGCTATGATGATGATCAGGATGATCATATGTGATGACATGTATCAGGTGGATACATTACATAATCTGTTGGATTATGTGTGATGAGTTTCAAAGACACAGATGCACATGAGCTTTTCAGACATGGTTGTAGATGTGTTCTCCCATGGTCGTGATGTAATTGCTAGGATTTTCCAACATGGTGGCAAATGTGTTCTCCCATGGTCGTGATGTAATTTCCAGGGCCATTCAAGCATGGTTGTAGATGTTTTCTCCCAAGGCTGCGATATAAGTGTTGGGGCCATTCGAGCATGGTTGTAGATGTGTTCTCCCATGGCTACGATATAAGTGCTGGGGCCATTCGAGCATGGTTGTAGATGTGTTCTCCCATGGCTGTGATATAAGTGCTGGGCCATTTGAGCATGGTTGTAGATATGTTCTCCCATGGCTACAATATAAGTGTTGTGCCATTCTCACATGGTTGTAGATGTGTTCTCCCATGGCGTAGATGTAAGTGCTGTGTGATGTGCATTTGGGTTGTGCTTTGTGAACGATGATCATGAGTATCAGGATGATACTCTGTGGCCGTGGAAAGGTTGTGTAGTAGCATGTAAAAGGTCCTGGGAGATCCGATAGGTTGAGCTATGTCCTCGTAATCAGTCCTGGGATGCTCTTTCGAGGTTTTGTTGACTCATGTAATAATCATGAGGATTCCACAGTATGGCCAGTGATGATGAAGACCTGTAGGTGGTGGGCCTACATCCAATATGAAAAATGACTGGATCTGTAGAACTTCTTATGACGAGTAGATCGAAGATTGATTGAGATAGTAGCAACAGTGACGATGACGATGATTCGCTGATGATGATCCAGAGAAGAATACTTGTGCTAGCAGATCTGTGTCGAGAAATACCTTCCTAGTTAAGAGGGAGTTTTGATGTATATGTAACTTCAGAATGTATTTTACCCATGTATGTTGTATTCCTATAGAGATGTTATTATTCCTCTATACAGAAGTGTTTGTATTCCTATAGAGATGTTATTATTCCTCTATACGGAAGTGTCATCATTTATATTGTAAGTAACTTATAGTTGATGGGTTATTAGACCACCTTAATGGGGTCGGCCTTGTATGAGTCATGTGGGTAAATGGGTTATTAGACCACCAAGTGTGGGGTCGGCCCGGATTAATGTAACCATGGTTTATTAGGCTAAGCTAGATAAGTCAGCCCCACTGGTTTATTGGGAAATACATGACAAGTATAAATAGAGATCATGAGATCTCTATTTGACATCTCATTACTCACTCTTCCATCACTCGGAAAGTGGTGCACATGTGAGGAGGAGGATCAGCTGCTAGGAGAAGACTATCTCTTGTACTTTGGTTGTATCATTGCTCTTTCTATCTCTGAGGAAGTTGAGGGGTTTTTCACATTCTTGGTTTTCCCCGGTGAAAATCTGTGTCTCTTGTGTGCTTGCATTATTGTGTCCATAATTGATATGTTGTAGATATGATGTACATGTTATTCTCTCAGTTAATATCTTAGATCAGATTGAAAATTCTGAAAAACTAACATGGAATAGATAAAAAGACAAGGACTAGGGGATACCAGAACATATTATCACTTCTAAGATTTCAACATTCTCCTGATTAACCTACAGTCTGTGAAGGAGGAGGAGAGCGCTTATAGTGAAACACAAGAAAAATTTAAGTAAATGAGAGTAGATTTACTAGCATAACTAAAATTCCATATCATTGTACTTATATTTTGCATTTGAGCTTCAAGTTGATAGATGTTGTTGGAAAGTAAGCACTTCAAACTGCTAACACTGGGTTTGGTCTAAATAACAAATTGAACAAGGAGCACACAAAGGAGCAGCAATTGGGCTAAAAAAACCTCAGTTTTCCCCTCCTCCATGTCATAAGCCCCAATGCTTGATATTGAATCATCCAAGAGGTAACATGTGTAGCTATTTGAGGATAGATGCCTCTCGCCAAAAAGGTATAGCACCCATTAAAAACAAAATAAGAAATAAGAAAAAACATAACATAAAAGAGACAAGGAGCTCTAATAGAAACCTTGTCACATCTAAGTGACATGCATTCGGAGTCCCCAAGGAAACCACCAAATCCATGTTTAAGCCATGCAATGCTAGTCCCCAAAGAAACCACCAGTGCCACATTTAAGCCATGCACCTTCGTCCTAATGGAAGCCACCAAGAGGATTTTCCTCGTCATGGAATATGGCATCCTAAATCTACGTCAGAACTAATCTGACTAAACGTGTACTCCCACTGGCATTCTGTTGGGGTTCAACTATTCACTTTCCGGAAAATGATTCAATGGATGATCTCTTATACTAGTCCTGAAGATTTTATTTTATGGGTTTCTTAAAGATGTTTGGACCACATTGTCTATGGTAGAATCCATGTGTGTTTTGCAATTTATTAGATGTTATCATGGATTGAGAAATATGACTATGCAAACTTGCAATTTATTAGATGTTATCATGGATTGCAAGTTTGCATAGTCATATTTCTCAATGGCCCGAGTAAGTTGTGGAATGTTGAAGTTTGGTATAGATTGTAATATTAAATTCCTGAACAATTGGATTGTAATATTTAATTTTTGAATGACCCAAATGAAAATTTTCAATATGGTTGTTGAGATTGTATTGTAAATGAAGCAGATCAATAAAACACACAAATTGCAGGCATTGCATGCTACTATAATGATCATGCAAGATGAAAACGCATACTTGTGCTCAAGTAGGCATAGTCTCTTTGCTTGAATTCAGGTTTTGGATTTCTTAGAGTTTGAATTATATTCAATTGGATTTTTTTGTTGAAGTTAATTAATGGGTTACCATCTATTCCCTCTCCTTGGTACGATTCGATCTTAGTTGTCATATAATATGATTAGAACTTGTAAATGATGAGATTTCATTATTACATTGCCTAAATTGTGGTCAATTTGATCAAATTGCCATTTTTTGTTGTTGGAGTGTTTTGAAAAACATGCCGTGAGTGGTTTCACTACGTCCTAAAGAGAATGCATTCTTGTCCTTTGTTCCAAGCACCGGATGTTGTCTTTTATTCCAAGCATTGGATGCAAGTTTTCCTCCAACCAAAAAGTAGTGATGATCAACTAAGAGAATCCCTTCTTGGGCTTCTTTGAACTTAATGTGGGCCTTCTTCCTGTTGATGCAAGAGTTAGTTCTAGAAATAGTAATCATTAAATTGTCATAATGCATCTTTATTATTAATTCTTTCCATCAAAATATAATTAATATAATTAACTTTGGCTAGTTGTATTTTTATTTGTACTTATTTCTTGGAAGAGGTGTAATGTCTCACCGAGCATGGAGAGAGTTTGTATCATCTAGTCCAATTTAGTACTAAAGTAAAAATTCTTACAATGATAACCATTTGGAAACTATTTGGAAGACAACACCAATATGTATCATGAATTTAAGATTCTTATAGCCATAACCATTTCAGAAATAACACCAGCATCTATCAAAATGTCAATGTAAAAGAGACATGTTCTAAAATGTCGTAAATAAAGGCAATTATTCTCATACTAAGTCGTTTATAGTGATAATAACACTACAAAGGATCAAATTTAAAAGTGAATTGACATGAACAAAATATCTATCAAGTCATCATAACATTTTGTGAATAAAGTCTAAAACAAATGTATCATCATGATATCTAACTGAAATTTTTTCATGAATTCCAAATGAAAAAACCATCAAATGATTGTATGTATGGAGAACGTTGTTAAAATTGTTCATTATGTGAACAATTTTATCTCTCTTACTGCCATCCATGGAATCAAACTCATGTCTGCCACCGCCTACAACACAACTCCATATATTTTGCTGGCTTTTGAGTGTGAACATTCTTGCCTTGCCTGATCATAATGCTACATCCCCATGTATATAATAATGTGCTATACACGAGGAATATTGTAGTGTATAAGTATGAGTATGATTAGGTCTGCCTTTTGTTTGTTTATTATGAATGTCCTCTCTGCCATGGTTTGGGGGAACCGGGTTTGGATAGTCACCTGACAAATTATATTAATAGTAATGCACAATAAGTGAAAACTCTATTCATTATTGAGCGCATATGAAAAGCATACAATAGGTAGGAAATCAAGGAAAAGGTGGCACGTAGGTAATGTTGATTTAGATATTTTTTTGGGAATATGAAGATAAGCTTCGAATTCATAAAGAGGAAAGAGACGGTCCACAACTTTGTCTGCCACTACCATTCTCATCAACTTTACAACTTCGAAATTGTCAAAACTAAAACGCATGATCGTGAGTCGCGACCTCGCTTATATGACCATGCATTTTGGACACACACACACACACACACACATATATATACACTAGTCGCAGGGCACTCAATGCAGAATATGATGCGTCATTATAAATATATTAGCAGGAAAGGAGTAAAATATTTTCATTGTATTTCAATAATACCACCCAACAAATTGATAATTTAATACTTTAAAGTGGGCAATGTCTTTCCACGAGCTTGCAAAGGTAACAAGGATGTGTGTTACACAAGGCAACCATAACCCTGTGTTACACATGAAGTAATTACTTGCATATTTGTTTGTTTTTTGGAAATTATAAATAAAGGTAATTTCTTGCCTATTTGTTAGTTTTTTCGGAAATGATAAAAGAAATAAAGTTGTATGATTTCTAGTTTTTGGAAATGATAAAAGAAATAAAGTTGCATGATTTCTAGTTTCACTGTTGTTTCTCATAGTGATTATAAAACCACTAACTTTATGATCTGATGAATATTATTTATGCAGAAGTCGGAGTTCAAAGTCGGACAAAGCCCATAGATTTGATGAATATTATTTATGCATAAGTCAGAGTTCAAAGTCGGACAAATCCCATAGGTCATATTTCGACCTTGTATATTTGAATTTGATAATAGTTATCGACCCCTAGCTTCATGGCTTAATATCCCCCACCTTTTTGTCTTTCGCTTAGCATTGAAAATAAAGTAAGAAAGACTGCATATGTGATCAAAATATTGAAATTTATTTTTTATGTAAATAAACATAAATCCTCTATAAATTATTAAAAAGTTTGTAAAAGTAGAAGCATTCATTTGACTAGCTTTTCTACTTTGACGTTGGGTGTCTATTTCACCGTAAGATTCACTTTTATAAATGCCATGCATGAAGGCAAAGTGTCGAGAGTTCAAGAGTTTGCTGTAAAAACTAAAAGTTATCACATGACACACAAATTCACACCTGTTGATTAAGCTACAAGCATGGCTGCAACTTGGGCACTTCCTATTCTGCTGCTACAAGGTAAACTGAGTCTCGATTTCACTCTCCAAAGGAGGATGCTCTACTGGGGTTTTGCAGTGGATATGCATTCATCCATTCTTGTGATTGCACTATACAATGAAGAACGAGGAATAAATCAACGGAGCCTCGGACAGGAGGGTACGCCAATCCCATGGGATTTACCCTTTCTTCTTTTGCAACTTCTTAAACATAATAAGCATCTAAAAATCTAGCACATTGTGGTGGATTATATGTAATGTAGTCCGCTGGGTTGTGGATTAGGTAACTGATAGATATTGCGTGTTCCATTTCCACATATTTTTACCAACTTCATGTATGGATCTACAAAGGGAGTCTCGCCTGCATTTCTTATGATATGGGTTGTGGGATAATGATGGTTGTGGGATAATAAAGGAGATTGTGTAATTTTTGAACGGATTTGTTTTATCTTATTGGGTGTTTGTTGGAGCTAACAACTGTAAGTTGTTCCTGAATCCGGACCTCACTTCATAATGTCAGCTTAAATCTGCAATAATTGATTAATAAGGAATACTGTTGTAAGTGTTAAGTGCTTTAACTGATTCTCAAACATAAATCAATAAATTTCACTAATTCAATAAGTTCAATAAGAAAGCTCCTATTAAACTAAGCTTTGGATGAGCTCAAGGGAAAAGGGTGGAAACCTGCGCAGTAAAAAATATTTGACCTGCGCAGTGAATAAATAATTTCTTTTCTTTGCTTTAGGACCCGTGCTCCACTTCAAAGCAAATACCTTACTTTAAATGTTTTGTGAATACTTTTCTTCACAAATTAATTGCACGGAAATTGCCTCTGCAATTTCACCTTTACCGCGCACAGGTTAACTACTCAATTCTACTTCTTACTGCGCGGTGACTACTTGCGCATTTCGACTTTTTACTACACAGGTTATTTCTACTGCGCAGGTGAACTTTGCTACGCAGTTCACTACCTTGGAAATTCTTAACTTCACACAATACTTTGTGAAATACTTTACTTTGCATAAGCTTCGCACTTCATGCAAATTACTTTTGCATAACTTCTTTTAACTTTACGAAGGTTAACTATGCACAAGTTACCTTCTCATTCCTATTTAGCTGCGCACAACCCAATCTTAAACAAACTTTGTATAAAGATATTTCATGCTAGAACATAGGAACCTAAACATGTGTAGAAGTTACTGCGCAGTTAAACTAGGTCTTTTACCACTGTGAAATATTTAGAGATCTTGATTTGATTTATAGACCGTAAATGTAAACAACATTTACGCAGGTCAATATGTAGTAGATGTGTGGGATGCATAAACCAACATTCTTGAGAATGAATACATAAAACCAAAGAATTATATATATTACCACTGTAAAACAGTGTAACTTTGCCGCACTTACAGAGAGATGAGTTTTACTTCAAACTTTCACTTCTTACACAGAGCTTGGGCTCTTGAAACACTTCACGGGTTTTCACTTCTTCTCTTATTCTCTTATCTCTATTTCTCCATCTCTCCATCTCTAACCTAATATTCTGTGAGTGATTTTCATTTATAGAAAAACTTGGATTGGCTTCTCCTCGAAGCTACAGGGTTTCATTAAAGACTGTAATAAAATTCTACCTAAGAAGTTATGAGCCTGCGAAATTCAAACGACTACTTAAATACTAACTTGCCGTGAGCTGGATGGGCTGCAAACTTACTGACTGACTTCTGACATTGCAGACTGACTGAGTGTCTGACAGAGTCGGCGCATATCAGATACACTATCAGTTCATTAATTACAATATTTCCAACACTCCCCCTTAATTATGAGCGGATGGGGATCTTTAAACAAAAATAAAATATTACAAATATCTCAGAGCTGCGACATGCTCTGTTCATGACATAGTTAATTGTGCAGGTGAACTTGTAATTCCCAAACAACTTCACAGAAATTGGAATGGGTCCTTTTCCAATGGTTTTGTAAATATGCCTGCTACCTGATCTTCAGACCTGCAAAATTCTAAACAGATTTCTTTGTTGTTTATCAATTCTCTGATAAAATGATACCTTGTGTCAATGTGCTTGGTTCTCTTGTGGAACACATGATTCTTTGACAGTGCGATAGCTGAATTGTTATTGCAGTAAATGACTGTGGGTTCTTGTTGGACTTGCGACAGATCACTTAACATCCTGCACATCCAAACTGCTTGGCATGCAGCGCTTGTAGCTATGACATACTCTACTTCTGCTAAAGAAAGAGTTACTATGGGATGTTTCTTTGAAGCCCATGATACAACACCTATTCCTACATGAAATGTATTCCCAGATGTGCTTTTTCTGTCATCTATGTTGCCTCCATTGTCACTGTCAGTGTATCCAATGAGTTTCAAATTTTTTGAGGTTGAATACAAAAGACCAAAGTCTTTTGTTCCACTTACATACCTCAGAATTCTTTTACCTGCTTTCCAGTGAGATTCTTTTGGTGACTCCATGAATCTTGAGATTAAATTGACTCCATACATGATATTTGGCCTTGTTGTTATTAGATACATAAGGCTGCCAACGATCTTTTTAAATAGTGTAGGATCTACATTGGATCCATTATCATCCTTGCTCAATTTCAAACCTGTTATCATTGGTGTTGGAGATGTCTTGCAATTTAACATCTTAAATATGTTCAAGACATCACTTGCATACTTTGACTGAGATATAAATATACCTCTTTCAGTCTGTTGGACTTCCATGCCCAGAAAATACTTCATAAGCCCCAAATTAGTCATTTCAAATTCACTTTCCATGACTGTTCTGAATTCTTCTATGCCAAAATCACCAGTAAATATTAAATCATCTACATACAGGAAGACAATTAGCTTATTACCTTGCTGGTTGATTTTTGTGTACAACGTAGGCTCACATTCACTTCTGTGAAATCCATTCTGAATGAGGTATGAGTCAATTCGACTGTGCCAAGCTCTAGGATCTTGCTTCAAACCATAGAATGCCTTCTTCAATCTGTATACTCTATGTCCTTGTCCTGGAACTTCATAGCCTTGTGGCTGCTCAACAAATACTTCTTGTTCTAAATAACCATTTAGAAATGCAAACTTAACATCCATTTGATAAACATGCCATGTCTTATGAGCTGCGATGGCCAAAACTGTTCTGATTGTGTCCATCCTTGCTATAGGTGCAAATGTTTCATTGAAGTCTATACCAGGTTGCTGTGTGAACCCTCTTGCTACCAATATTTCCTTGTGCTTCTGCACATTCCCATCAGCATCTTTCTTGGTCTTATAAATCCATTTGATGCTTATAACATCCTTGTCCTTAGGAACATCAACTAATTCCCATGTTTGATTCTTCTCAATGCATTCTATTTCTTCATCCATGTCTTGTGCCCAAACTTTATCTTCATCAACTTCTTCAAATGTTAGAGGATCATTAACTTGAGAAAATAATGCAAAACATGAGAATGAATTAGGTGTACTAGCCTCATATATTTTGCACAGGCTTCTTTCCCTTGGTAGAGTTGCTGGTGTCGAACTGCTTGAGCTGCGCGAACTGCTTGATGGAGTTTGCTGTGCACTTGATGTGCTTATCGGATTTTCTTGAGCTGCGACCTCTGTCGGAGTTCTTTGTGCTAGAACATGTTGCGCAATCCTTGGAGTAGATGGAGCTGTGTAGTTCTATTTTATATGCGGAGTCTCATCCACATCTTCTGCGCTGTCATCATGTTCAACATGTGACACGATTTTGACATTCTTTTCTACAGTTCCATCCCATGCTTCATTTTCCACAAACTAAACATCTCGACTGATAATTACTTTTCTTGTGACAAGGTTATATAACCTGTATGATTTTGTGTCTTCAGAATAACCAATGAAAATGAATTTTTGTCCTTTATTGTCTAATTTCCTTCTCAACTCATCTGAAACATGAGCGTATGCTACACAACCAAAAACTTTTAAATGTGAAACACTATGTTTCATACCTATCCATGCTTCCTGCAGAAATTTGTTCTTCACGCTCTTCATCGGACATCGATTTATGATGTATACAGCAGTTTCCACTGCTTCAGCCCAGTATTCATTTGACAGATGCGCTGCTGTCAACATGCTACGCGCCTTCTCCATAATGGTTTTGTTCTTCCTCTTTGCGATACCATTCTGCTGCGGTGTATACCGCCCAGTGAATTGTTTCTGTATGCCATGATTTTTACAGAAGTTTAAGAAATCATTTGAAACTTACTCACCACCTCTATCTGTTCTTAATATCTTGATGTTGTAACCACTATGCTTCTCCACGAGTGCCTTGAAATGCTGAAAATAACTAAATGCATCATATTTATGTTTTAGAAAATATAACCATGTTTTTCTTGTGAAATCATCAATAAATGTGAGAAGATAAGTGCATCCTCCCATGGATGGTGTTTGCATTGGTCCACAAATATTAGAGTGCACGATTTCAAGTGGTGTGCGAGCTCTGTATGACTTTCCGACTGGAAAAGTCTCTCTGTGCTGTTTGCCAAAAATACAGTCTTCACAAATTCTCTCTGGTTTTTCAATTAATGGAAATCCTTTCACCATGTTCTTCGTGTGCAGTAGCTTCAGCCCACCAAAGTTTAGATGTCCAAATCTGAAGTGCCATAACCAGGATTCATCCTTTATTTCTGTCTGAAACGCAACTTGCATTTCGCTGTCTTTTTCTTCCTTTGCGCAGTGAATTTCTGCTTCTTTGCTTTCTGCGCTGAGCGCAGCTCCAGAATTTTCATTCTGACTTGTATGAACAACTTGAGTTGTTTTTCCTTTTATGATTGGTGTAATCCTCAAAGGAAACAAACGATTGCTTGTCATCTGTACTTCGACTATTAACTGATTGCTTGGATATTTATCTTTGATCAGACAATGCTTTCCTATCATATGGATTTTGTAACATTTTTCCATCAGTTGTCAAGTGTTCATCAAATTATGCTTCAAAGATTGAACATAATAAACTTCAGACATATATTTCTGCTCCCCCTATTTGGTTAGAATATCAACAGTACCCTTTCCCAAAATAGTGACTTGAAAATTGTTTCCAAGTGTGACATCAGTTTGAACTGATTTATCTAGACTAGAAAACATATTTAAATTACCAGTCATATGATTGCTACAGCCTGATTCTAAATACCATATTTCATTTGGACTTTCTTGGACAACATTGCATTCTAGTGGAGATGCACATGCTAAGAATAATGAGCTATTCGAAGTGTTGTTGTTGCTTGATTGAGCTTCACCTTGCTTTCCTTGGTCATACTACTTCTTCTTACATTCATATTCGAAGTGTCCATACTTCTTACAGTAATGACATTGAATTTTTGATTTGTCATACCTTTTTCTACTTGACTGAGTGGGAGTTTGATTCTAGCCTCTACCAGTGCCATGCGCAGGGCTACTGCTGCGACCTCTTCTGAAAGAACTTCATCCTCTACCTCTAGAGTTTGATCTTCCTCTGCCTCTTCCATGACTTATGGATGACTGTGCTACGAATGCACCTTCCAACAATGTATCTGAACTGCTAATTATATGTTCATGATTGAGAAGTGAGGCTTGCAACTCATTAATAGTAAATGTGGACAGATGTTTGTTTTCCTCCAAGGTCACAACTAAAGATTCAAATTTCTTTGGAAGAATTCTAAGAAATTTTTCAACAACTCTTTGGTCACCTAGAGTTTCTCCATGAGACTTTATTTGATTAACTAGACCAATAACATGAGTATAGAATGAGTCCACTGACTCTGTGTTTTTCATTGACAGAGATTCAAAATCTCTTCTAAGAATCTGAAGTTTGGCAATATTTACCTTGTTAAAACCTTCATATGCAGTTTCCAGTGTGTCCCACACTTCCTTAGCCGACTGTGTTGTTGATACTCTTGGGAGTATTGATTCATGTGTTGCTTGATGTATGTGGAACAATGCCTTTCCATATTTCTTCCTCTGTTCCCTCAGAACATTCTTCTCAGCTTGTGTGAGATTGTTGTATGCTGCTGGATCTGCATAGCCATTCTGGACTATGTCCCATACATCTTGACCTCTAAACAAAGCTTTCATGGTTAGAGACCAATATTCATAATTTTTACCAGAAAATATGGGATTTTTCAAATTACCCGAAGTGGAATCCATTCTTACTCACTTTTCCCTTTGTAAATACAATTCTTACTTTTCCCTTTGTAAATACAATTCTTACTTTCCGTAAACCTGCGCTCTGATACCAGATCAAGGGAAAAGGGTGGCAACCTGCGCAGTAAAAAAGATTTGACCTGCGCGGTGAATAAATAATTTCTTTTCTTTTCTTTAGGACCTACGCTTCACTTCAAAGCAAATACCTTGCTTTAAATGTTTTGTGAATACTTTTCTTCACAAATTAACTGCACGAAAATTCCCTCTGTAATTTCACCTTTACTATGTGTTGGTTGTGGACCCTGATCTCCAGATTCAGAGATATTATTATTCAGCTGTGTTTGTACCCCATCTTTATATGATATGTAAAAATGACTGTACACTCACCCCAATGGGGGGGTGTGGGGGCGAAGCCCCCGAAGGAATTTTTTGGGGTTGTTTTACGGGCCCATGGTTTTGGGTAACCCGTGGTATTTTCCCATTGTATCTCCCTTATAAAAGAAAGACATTGTAACACGGATAGGGTTGATGTATTAGGTTTTATGCATTGTAAAGATCTTTGAGATCAGGAGAGAGACTATGAAATAGTGAAGAGGAAGTGCAGCGGCTGTGCTGCAGGTTGTATCCCTTCACTTTGCTGGACGGTATAATAATAAGGATTGACAACTTTAGTGTGGACGTAGCCTAAGTTGGGTGAACCACGATATATCTGTGTCTCTCTTGTAATGTGTATGTGTGGTTATATTTGCATTTCTGTTTATTGTTATTGCTCTGCGATCCTATTTTTCAAACAATTGGTATCAGAGCCAAAGGTCTATTTGGCAGATAAACCCGCAGGAAGCTAGGGTTTCTGGTTCGAGTGGGAGTAATGGCAGAAGAAGGAAAGTTTAAGGTCGAGAAGTTTAATGGCCAAAAATTCCAGTTATGGAAGATGCAAATGGAGGACTATCTGTACCAGAAGGATCTATTCCTGCCGTTGGGAGGAAGAGCAAAGCAGCTGGTGGCCATGAAGGATGAAGAATGGGAGGTGCTTGACAGAAAGGCTCTGGGAACAATACGGTTGATCTTGGTTTCTTCGGTAGCTTTCAATATCTCAAAAGAAACGACAACGGAGGGTTTGATGAGCGCACTGGGTAAGCTATATGAAAAACCCTCGGCCTCCAACAAGGTATTTCTAATGAAGCGTTTATTTAATATGAAGATGTTTGAAGGTGGATCTGTTACTGATCATTTAAATGAGTTTAATACAGTTACAAATCAATTAAGTTCTGTAAGTGTGAACTTTGATGATGAGGTTAGGGCTCTTCTAATCTTTTGTTCATTGCCAGAAAGATGGAATAGCTTGGTCATGGCTGTAAGTAACTCTCTCTCTGGTTTAAACACCTTGAAATTTGATGATGTTATTGGTGTTATTATTAGCGAGGAAATGCGAAGAAAAAACACAGGTGAGACATCAGGTAATGCGTTGACCATGGGGAGCAGGGGAAGACAAAAGGAGAGAGGAAAGAGCCAAGGAAATCATGGAAAGTCTAAAATGGGTAGATCCAAGTCCAGACTAGGAAATATAGAGTGCTGGAATTGTGGAAAAAAAGGACATCCGAAGAAAGACTGCAGATCTCTAAAGAAGAAAGGAGATGCATAGCAGGAAACTACCCAGGAAGCAAATGTAGCAGGTGATGTGGTACAAGATGCTTTGATTCTTGCATTAGATAATACTAGTGATTATTGGGTAGTAGATTCAAGGGCTTCATGTCATGTTACACTCTATAGGAAATACTTTCATGATTATGTTCCAGGCGATTTTGGACATGTTTTATTGGGTGATGATGAGCCATGTAAAATTGTTGGAATGCGTAAGGTATGGATACAAGTTAAGAATGGAACTGATTGGCTGTTGAAAGATGTAAGGCATATTCCTGCTATGAAAAGAAATCTGATCTCAACAAGGCAATTGGGAGATGGTGGCTGTCTATCTACATTTGGAGAAAAGTGGTGGAAGATCACTAAAGGATCAATGCTGATAGAAAAAGGAGACAGGGTAGGTACATTGTATTTATGTTCTCATAATACTGACCATTCTATCTCTTTAGTTTCCATAGGAACAGATACAACATTGTGGGATCATAGTCTTGGCCACATGAGTGAGAAGGGGATGCAGATTATCCACTAAAGGAAGTTGCTGCCAGATTTGAAGTAGGTAAGTTTGAAATTCTGTGAGAACTATGTTTATGGAAAACAGAAGAGAGTCATATTTCTCAGGGTTGGAAAATAGAAGAATAATGAAAAGTTATAGCTTGTGCTTACAGATGTATGGGGACCAACTCAGGTACAATCTCTTGGTGGCTTTCGTTATTATGTTACATTTATTGATGATGCAACTAGGAAAACTTGGGCTTATTGCATTAAACAGAAATCTGATGTGTTTGCTACTTTTAAGAAGTGGAAAGCTTTGGTTGAGAATGAGACATGAAAAAGGTTGAAGTGTCTCAGATCTGATAATGGAGGTGAGTACTACGGCAATGAGTTTGATAGTTACTGTTCATACCATGGGATTCGTAGAGAGAAGACAGTCCCAGGAACACCACAAGAAAATGGTGTGTCAGAAAGGATGAACAGAACGATCATGGAGCGTGTAAGGTGTATGAGACTGCATGCAGGGTTGCCCTTACAGTTTTGGGTGGATGCTGTAAATACTGTTGTTTATTTAATAAACAGAGGAACTTCAAGTGCTTTGGATGGTGATATTCCAAAGGAGGCATGGACAGATAAAAAGGTAAACTACTTATTTCTGAGAACATTTGGTTGTGAAGCATTTGTCCATATTGATAAAGAAAATAGAACAAAGCTTGATGCTAAATCCAAGAAATGTACCTTTATTGGATATGGGGTTAATGATTTTGGTTATCGCTTATCGGATTATGAAAATCACAAAATCATTAGAATTAGAGATGTCATATTCAATGAAAAGGTCATGTATAAAAATCAGTTGCAGGGAAAGAAACATGAAAAGGAAAAAACAGAGTACACAGTGCTTGATGAAATTCAAGAAAATGAAGTTCCAAAGGTGCTAGAAAATAAAGAACAACAGCAAGTACCTGAAACTCCTGCAACTACAAGAAGATCTATCAGGTTATGTAGACTCCCTGAACGATACTCTCCTTTAATGTATTATTATTGATGACTGATGTTGGTGAACCAGAGTGTTATGAAGAAGCAATGCAGGTGGAAACTAGAAAGAAGTGGGAGCAAGGCATGAATGAGGAGATGGACTCATTGGTAGGAAACCAGACTTGGGATTTGGTTCATTTTCCTACTGATAAAAGAGCATTGTAGAACAAATGGATTTACAGGTTGAAGGAAGAAGAAGGAGGTAAGAAGCGGTACAAGGCCAGACTTGTTGTAAAGGGGTTTACACAGAAGAAAGGTATAGATTTTGATGAGAATTTCTCCTGTTGTTAAGATGACTTCAATTAGGACTATCTTAAGTCTAGTGGCGATAAAAGATTTGCATCTTGAACAGTTAGATGTAAAAACAACCTTTCTCCATGGGGATTTGGAGGAAGAGATATATATGCAGCAACCACAAGGGTATGAGGTCAAAGGTAAAGAGAACTTGGTATGTAGGTTAAAAAATAGTTTGTATGGTTTGAAGCAAGCTCCAAGGCAGTGGTATCTAAAATTTGACAGGTTTGTGATAGAACAAGGTTATAGTAGATGTCATTCTAACCACTGTGCTTATTTCAAGAAGCTAGACAATGAAAGATATATTATCTTGTTATTGTATGTGGATGACATGTTTGTTGCAGGGTCTAACATGCAGAATATAAATGTACTCAAAAGGAAGCTAGCTAATTCATTTGCGATGAAGGATTTGGGTGCTGCAAAGCAAATCCTTGGTATGAGAATAACGAGAGACAGGAAAAATTACAAATTGACATTGTCTCAGAGTGAGTACATACAAAAGGTATTGGAGAGGTTCATAATGCAGAATACAAAACTAGTAAGTACACCTTTGGCCAACCATTTCAGTCTAAGTAAGGAAATGTGTCCCAAGACACAGGAAGAGACAAATTACATGTCCAAGATTCCCTATCAATCATCAGTTGGCATCTTGATGTATGCCATGGTGTGCATAAGGCCAAATATTGCACAAGCAGTGGGAGTTGTGAGTAGATATATGAACAATCCAGGTAAAGAACATTGGAAGGCAGTATAGTGGATTCTCAGGTATTTGAGAGGTACTATCACTCAGGCATTATGTTTTGGAGGTTCAGACACTGTCCTACAGGGATATGTTGATGCAAATATGGTAGGTGATAAGGATAGTAGGAGGAGCACCACAGGGTATGTGTTTACTGTAGGTGTAACTATAGTAAGTTGGATTTCGAGACTGCAGAAGGTTGTTTCACTTTCAACAATGGAAACAGAGTATGTTGTTGTTACAGAGGCTAGTAAAGAGATGATTTGGTTGTAGAGGTTTATGGAGGAAGTGGGTAAGAAGCAGAAGGATAGCAGGTTGTATAGTGACATCCAGAGTGCCATTCATCTTGCAAATAACTCAGCATTCCATTCCAAGACTAAACATATACAGCTCAAGTACCATTTCCTACGCTTTGTTCTGGAAGATGAACTATTGAAGCTAGAAAAGATACACACTAGCCAGAATCCTGTAGACATGTTCACAAAGGTAGTGAGTAGAGAGAAACTGAGTTCCTGCTCGATTTCAGTTGGTCTTCTAGCATGAAGGTGAAGATGAAAAAGTTGCCAAGTCCAAGGTCCAACAAGTGCAGCAGCGGTGGAGTTGTTGTGATCAGTATCCAAGTGGGAGATTGTTGGTTGTGGATCCTGATCTCCAGATTCAGAGATATTATTATTCATCCGTGTTTGTACCCCAAGTGTATATGATATGTAAAAATGACTGTACACTCACCCCAATTGGGGGGGTCTGGGAGGTCTAGGGAAGCACCGCCGAAGGAATTTTTTGGGGTTGTTTTACGGGCCCATGGTTTTGGGTAACCCGTGGTATTTTCCCATTGTATCTCCCTTATAAAAGAAAGACATTGTAACATGGCTAGGGTTGATGTATTAGGTTTTATGCATTGAAAGATCTCTAAGATCAGGAGAGAGATTGTGAAACAGTGAAGAGGAAGTGAAGCGGCTGTGCTGCAGGTTGTATCCCTTTACTTTGCTAGACGGTATAATAATAAGGACTGGCAACTTCAATGTGGATGTATCCCAAGTTGGGTGAACCACGATATATCTGTGTCTCTCTTGTAATGTGTATGTGTGGTTATATTTGCATTTATGTTTATTATTATTGCTCCGCGATCCTGTTTTTCTAACACTGTGCACAGGTTAACTGCTCAATTCTACTTCTTATTGCGCGGTGACTACCTGCGCATTTTGACTTTTTACTGCACAGGTTATTTCTACTGCGCAGGTGAACTTTGCTATACAGTTCACTACCTTCTTGGAAATTCTTAACTTCACACAATACTTTGTGAAATAGTTTACTTTGCATAAGCTTCGTAGTTCATGCAAATTAATTTTGCATAACTTCTTTTAACTTTACGAAGGTTAACTGCGCACAAGTTACCTTCTCATTCCTATTTAGCTGCGCACAACCCAATCTTAAACAAACTTTGTATAAAGATATTTCATGCTAAAACATAGGAACCTAAACATATGTAGAAGTTACTGCGCAGTTAAACTAGGTCTTTTACCACCGTGAAATACTTAGAGATCTTGATTTGATTTATAGACCGTAAATGTAAACAACATTTACGTAGGTCAATATGTAGTAGATGTGCGGGATGCATAAACCAACATTCTTGAGAATGAATACATAACACCAAAGACTTATATATATTACCACTTTAAAATAGAGTAACTTTGCCGCACTTACAGAGAGATGAGTTTTACTTCAAACTTTCACTTCTTACACAGAACTTGGGATCTTGAAACACTTCACGGGTTTTCACTTCTTCTCTTCTTCTCTTATCTCTATTTCTTCATCTCTCCATCTCTAACCTAATCTTCTATGAGTGATTTTCATTTATAGAAAAACTTGGATTGGCTTCCCCTAGAATCTACAGGGTTTCATTAAAGACTGTAATAAATTTATACCTAAGAAGTTATGAGCCTACGAAATACAAACAGCTACTTAAATACTAACTTGCCGTGAGCCGGATTGGTTGCAAACTTACTGACTGACTTCTGACATTGCAGACTGACTGAGTGTCTGACAGAGACGGCGCATATCAGATACGCTATCAGCTCACTAATTACAATATTTCCAACATGAGCATGGTAGTCACTTATACTATATCAAATAAAATTATCACTGATTTATATTGAAAATGCGGTCAATTTCCCATCGGTCATAACTGATACTAACATCGATACACCATTTTTGTACATAGTCTGGGCTTCTTTTCGCCTAAAATTCTTCACGCATATCAACACACTTCGATGCATAGTCCCAGCCAGAAATAAATAGATATCCGTTTATTTTTTTTGGATGTTAGTTCGAGGGGAGGTCGCATACATAAATTACCTTTACTTCAGTTTTCATAGGTTGATTTCCTATCCTATCTTTAGAGTCGTGCATTTTAGCGGTTAATAATAATAATAATAATAAAGAGGTATAGGTCGGGGAATTGTTATGTTGATTGGATTACTGCTGGTTGTTATGATTGGCCTGCCCTATTGGTTCAGCTGCTGGAAATGACCCTAGTTTTGCTGATAATAATGCTTTTGTTGAGACTCCTTTTTCTCCTGGGTATGTCTCACATTTCCAACAACAACAAATGGAGACGTCCCTTGAATACAACACAAAACCAAAACTGCGGACAAGACTGTTCATATCCGAAGATACTTTTTTCTATACTAATTTTCATAATTAAAATAAAATAATTAACAATATCTATACAACTACGATTCATAATTGAAAAAAATCAGATGAAGCTCTAATGAATCACAACATATGGTTCACAATGTTTCTGTTAAAAACAACGAATTGTATTACAATGCAGTGTTTGATAATAGACATGGTCGATATCAATTTTTTGTTTTACTAAATATAGTGGTATTACAGTGCACTATTTGATGATAAGTAGTAAGCATGTCTTTGTTCTTTTATATGATTTGGCATTTGTCTTCTCAGTCCCTAATTCTTTGAAACAAAATTGGTATTTTTTTTGGCACCGGGGTAGAGACTGAGGAGATTACTATGTACAACCTTCTGATAAAATACATACGTGACTCTAGTACTTGAAAAATGATATTCTTTCTACCATAAAGACTCCATAACTCATATACCTAACACTTCTTCAAGAGTGCTCATAAGAACACATGCCTAGGATAAACTGGCAACAAAAGAACACAGATTATTCCAATTGTTAGAATTTTTAGAACATTGCAAACTTGATAATTAGTTTAAAAAATCTCTACCAAGGACTGATATATGTTTTTAAGGAAGGAATGCGTGCCCAAATCCTGAACTTCGATTTTATGCGATTGTTCATCCTGAAACCAAAAGTACAATTTCAAACACCACAATTCAAAATAAAAAGATGAGGTAGCCATAGAAGTTTCCACAACATCCGAACTTTCCACTAAACAGTAATGGCCGATAAGTTTAGAATCGAAGAAAACATAGTAGCCTGGATCATACTTAAGTTAAGGCACAAATATTAATGAGAAGCAAAAGTGGGAAAAAAAATAGAAGCATAAAGTGGAAAAAAAATAGAAGCAAAAAGTAGGACTTCCTGTCACCTTATTTAAATATGTTGGACAACAATAATGAGAAAGAAACAAAAAAAAAATTGCTAATAGAAAACAACTGTTGTTCAACACAGAAGGGCCAACAAAGCATGGGAACACTCACGGATATTCTCTCAATCGTGGATTTCCACTCACTGTGTGTGATAAAAAATCCCACGGAGGGGAAAGACAATGATTTACTTTGCAGTGTCTAGCTAACAAAGAAGGCTCGGCCCTTTCTTCTCTCCATGGAATCCCGAGGCACCATAAAAAACTGCCCTAAATGAGGTCCGGTCGGATAGCTCACAAGAAGGTCACTTAGTCTGTTTATTTTCACTTAGCCAGTTCAAACCTTGACTACATCAACCCCCCACACATACAAGCATGGCTGGTTCAAACCCTGACTAGATTGACTCCACACGAATACAAAATTGGCACAATTCAAAAAATTTGCATAGAACATTTTTTTGGAACAAAAAATCTATCGCTTGATGTTAAGTTGAATCAAAGTTAAAGTTGTAATTTAACAGTACATAAAACATCCTTCAACAGAGTTTCAAAAGAAGAAGCCTGCTTTGATGTGAACAGTATAAGGTGCTAAAACAGAACCTAAGTAAATGTTGAAAAAGACTGTTAGTGTGAACTTGTTACAGGTAAACAACAGAATCATGATCGAATTTAACTGGTCGAACGAAATCCACTAAGAAGCTTCTTAAAGAATCCTCAGTGGAAATGGATAAAATTTCACAAAGTTGAGACTGTAGTAACAATTTCTAAGAGCCATTAGTATTGTTTCTATAGTTCGAACCAGAGATAAGAAAAAACCTGAAATCAATATCCCATATTAGAGCACACACCATCTTCATCCCCAGCATCCACATCATGGTTTTCATTCGATTGCTCTTGTCCATCTCCCAAAAGGTCTGTCCTCTGAGCCAAACTTCCTTTGGGCAATCGCCTACACAACTCTTCCAAGATTGGGATAACATGCTCGTCCGAGGGGTTCTGAAGGACCTGCCAACTTGTCCATTAAAACCAATGCGTTATAAAGTTTAAAGACTAAATTCACATAAGCATTAGACAAGATAGTATCGTTCTTGTTTTTCTCGCCGCCAAACACTTGAAGAATAACCAATACGAATCTAAGAAGGGAAAATTATTTCACACCTCTTCTGCAGTGATGATTGCTTTGATGTGTTGTTTCCAAGCAAATGACCAAACATCAAAATTCAACACACCACATAAAAATTCAATACACCGACAAGAAATATTGCAAAATATGGTCGAAATGGCCCAGAATTGTCGATGGGTAAGAAAGAAGAGGATCGAGAATATGAATATCTTACAGGTATGCTTCAGAATGATGGTTGCATGCAACTTATGACGCATCACCATCATTAGGCCATGCACACTGCCACCAACGTCAAGGCCCACCACACACGGGTCTAGCATGCAAATGCTAAGCAAAAGAAAACCGAGTTGAGGATGATATGTTTCATTCGATGTATAGCAATAGAAAACCGAGTTGAGGGTGATATGTTGCATTCGATGTATAACAATAGAAAAAAAGAAGATTAAAACTAGCTTGTGCCTCGAGAAGAGGCCAAATAAGGCTTGCAAATTGCGCATTGGTTGGAAGGGAATATATCTCATAAAACTTAGGATAAAAAGTTTTGAAAACTGTGCAGGGATTATTACAATCGCCCAAAACGATTTCTATAGTCCCTGCTGCTTGGCAGGCCGACATGGACTAATAAAACTAGGAGGTTGTTGCATATAAATGTCTTCATTAAGACCACCATTTAAAAAAGCACTTTTAACATCCATTTGGTGTATTTCCCATTTATAAGATGCAGAAATAGATAAAATGGTTCTTATTGTATTCATTTTAGCAACATGAGCAAAATTTTCATTATAATCTACACCTTCAAGTTAATTAAGACCTTTTGCAACTAATCTAGCTTTATACTTTTCAATTTGTCCTTCTGTAGTAAATTTAGTTTTATAAACCCATTTACAACCAACTAAATTATTTCCTGAAGGAAGAGGAACAAGAGACCAATTCTTGTTCTTCATAAGAGAAGCATACTCATCAGACATAGCTTGTTACCCCTAAGAAAAAATGGACTGGTAGGAAACTTGATATTAGTAACTTTAAAGTGTTTGGTTGTGAATGTTGGGCTCATATTCCTGATGAAAAATGGAAAAATTGAACCCAAGTCTCACAAGTGTATATTCATTAGTTATTATGAAGATTCTAAGGCTTATAGGTTGATTGACATGTCAGAGATGTGGATCTAGCTAAACTATCTTACCTATCTATGCAAAACAATAATATATCAACAATAAGTACAGATAGAGAACAAGAGAAAAGACCACACTAGATATAGGTGGTTCACCCAATTGGGTTACGTCCATGGGAAGGTAGTCTTGGGTGATTCCATGAAGATGGGTAACTCTTTTTGGCCAAATATGATGGTGAAAAACGAAAATTTTATCCATGTATTAAATTGAAGCCATTGAAACTCATATTTGCCAAATGAATTTTGACATGCGGTTGAAAAACAAAATGTAGAGAATTATGTTGGCTTTCTAATGATATTTTTTTTGAAATATTCCAATGTCATTTATCATGTCGAATTTTTATTTAATGAAACGTGTGTACTTAAAAATTTGAAGAGCAATTAACAATTAGTTTGTGTTCGTGCATGATAATTTAATGTTAAAGTAATAATTAAAAAAAATGAAATATGTGAATATGATCTAGACAGAATGCACTAGGGCTTACATATTTTTCTTTTAATTTTTTTCAAAAAAATATATTTATTATTATTTTTCGAAAATGACCAATGAATACTTCAGTCACATTTTGCACACATGTGTGTTCGTGCACCAAATCTTTTAATTTTTTACATAATTTGAAAAAATAAAAATACCCTTTTGAAGATGACGCGTTTATCTAGGGCATGTGTATTTTTCCAAATTTTTTGGATGTGTATTTTGAATTTTGTGGATTTATCTTTGAGCTCAATCGAAGTTGTCGACATAGTTTTTTAGGGCAAGTTTTAGTAGAAATTTAAAAACAAAAGACATGAAGATAAAAATTCATAAATTTTATCTATCTGGATAGAGGATTCATTGACGAATCCAATGGTATCAAGTCCGCTCATTAATGAGCATTTAATGACATGGTTTAACTCTGTGGAAGGCAGACAAAAAAACCATTCTGTAGGGAAAAGGGCTATCGGCCTGTATTTCAAGCCCTCGATCGAGCTATTTGCTCGATCGAGCTTTTTTAAATACCTCGATCGAGGGCTTAACAGACCCTCGATCGAGGGTTTAACAATACCTCGATCGAGAGTTTAACAAGACCTTGATCGATGTGTTGTTAAACCCTCGATCGAGGTATTGCTCGATCGAGGGTATGTAAAAAAGGCTCGATCGAGGGTTGGTGTGTGTAAAAAAAATATATAAACCAACCGGGGCGAAATCGCGAAAGGAGTTGGAAACAATTAATGTTGTCAACTACCCTTCCCTCGTAAAAACATGAACGAACATGTATATAACTAGCAAACAAGAATTCACAAACAATAATTTACCTCATTGCTATTTTTTTCTCCATTAGAGCTTTGTCAATTTGAGCTTGTTGAATTAGAGATTTGTAATTTTCATATTGCTAAATTAGATCGCATGAGACATGTACGATTTCTTTGTAGGCATAATTCAAGATTTCATACTAACATTTTGTTGTTTGTTATAACAATTTGAAATTTTGTTTGTTTGTTTTCATTGTAAATTGATTCATGTAAGATTTATTTGTAGGCATATTTGAAGATTTCATACTAACATATTATTGTTTGTTATAACATTTTGAAAAAAATTTGTTTGTTTTCATTGTAGATTGATGAGGAATAAAAAAAAGAGACAAAGAAAACATGCTAGACAACAAAATGCCAATGAAGAACGTGAAAAGAGTAGAGAACGAATGAGACAACAAAGAGCAAGGATGAGAAAAGAAGAAGATACACATTTGGTGCAACAAATTCTAATGGAGCACAACCAAGGTAAATTATTGAATTACATGCTATCATATCATAATTTAAATATTATGCTATATAATTTACAAAATTAGTAACAATTTTTCAATAAATTTAACTAAATTTCATAATTTAATTTGTTTCATATTTATTTGTAATGATATTCTTATTTATTTCATAAATTTGTTATTTAAATTTTAAAGTTTGCAACAATTTTTATGTTAAATGAACAATTTTCCAGTGGCTTTAAACAAATGTTAAATTAGAACAATTTTCAAATGAAATGAAACATGTAAATTTAGATTCTACTTTCATGTTAAGATATGAACATATTTTTAACTATTTTCAAATTATTTCAAAGTTGCTAACAATTTTCAAATTATGCTTCAAAGTTGCTTTAACAATTTTCAAATGATTTCAAAGTTGCTAACAAATTTCAATTTTATTGTCCAACAATTTTCAAATAAAATTTGTACACAAATAGATTCTATTTTCAAGTTAAAATGTATGTACATATTTACTATTTTCAAATTTATAAACTTTACTAACAATTTTCAATGTTATTAGAATAATTTTCAAATTAAATATACACTTGAACATTATTTTCAAGTTAAATTGTACATATTTAACTAATTGTAATTTTTTAAGTTACTAACAATTTCAAGTTAAATGTAATTTCAATTCTTGTTTTGTTAGAAAATTCAATTTCAAAACAAACGAATGAATATTTTGAAATGAACATGTTGTGATAGTTATGTATTAGTTAGAATTTATTCAATTTGAAAACAAATGAATGTTCAAAGAGCTATTTAATTATAATGTTTACTTTAAAAAAATTTCATCAATCACATGTACTTCTATTTACATATAACATGACATATCACCATGATAAGATTAATGATTAGAATCATATATTTTGTTAGGACAAATTGAAAATAATTATTTGCAATGTTTGCAACCTTGCATTGATATGTGAAACATTATTGATAAAAAAATCCTTAAATTGCAACTTATGATAAAAATTACAATTTCCATAATTGTTTATTGTTAAAATTGTAAAATCATCAACTATTGAAATTCTAGGGTAGAAGTGTTGTAATCATTTATTCTTTGTGGTGATTTGCAACTTATATTTTAAATATTTATTTGTTTATTTTATACCATAAAGTTAAAATAACATTTTTCTTGTAATGTATTTAAGTAAAATGGACATAAATTGCATAAAGAAAATTTGCCCACAATTATGTCATGTGATGATTATAAATGATATTAATTTTTATGCCCACAATAATTTTTATCAAGTTATTAATAATTATCTTGACTTAAATATATATACTTGATTTTCAAACTTTACTAGTAATTATCAAACTAAATGTACAATTTCAAGTTGCATGTACATATTTAGTTGTTTTGAAATTAAGTTGTACAAACAATTTTCTTGTTTTAATGTATTTTCAATACTTGTACATTTTTCTCAAGTCACTAACAATTTTCAATTTGTTAATTTACATGTACAACAAATTTCAAGTTACTAGCAATTTTAAAGTTAAATGTACAACTTGTATTTAACATGACATATCTCCATGATGAGATTAATGATTAGAATCATATATTTTGTTAGGACAAATTGGAAATAATTAAATTTGCAATGTTTGCAACCTTGCATTGATATGTGAAGCATTATTGATAAAAAAATCCTTAAATTGCAATTTATGATAAAATTACAATTTCCATCTAATTGTCTATTGTTGAAATTGCAAAATCATTAACTAATGAAAATGTTATTTTGCATTAAAAATTATGAATTTCTCTTCAATCATATCACTATGTAATGTTTTTAATTAAATATCGTATTCATCTTTAAATCAATGTTTTTTTTTCCCACATTTAGAGTATAATAGGTATGTTATCATGGGTAGAAAATCAATCTTAAATTTTTATTTCATGTATATACAACATGGGATGCATGATGTTGTCCTTGAAATTCTAGAGTAGAAGTGTTGTAATCATTTATTCTTTGCATGGTGATTTGCAACTTGTATTTTAAATATTTATTTATTTATAAATTATACCATAAAGTTAAAATAACATGTTTCTTGTAATGTAAAAGTAAAATGGACATAAATTGCATAAAGAAAATTTGCCCACAATTATATAATGTGATGATTGCAAATGATATTAATTTGTATGCCCACAATAATTTTTATCAAGTTATTAATAATTATCTTGACTTAAATATATATAGTTGATTTTCAAGTTACTAGCAATTTTAAAGTTAAATGTACAAGTTACTACCAATTTCAAGTTACAAGCAATTTCAAATTTTACTAGGAATTTCAAACTTTACTTCTAGAACAATTCTCAAGTTTAATTAAGTTAGCAATTACAAGCATTTGTTACAAGTTCGGATCTGGGAATAATCTCTGTCCGCTTAACTGTGGGAAGTACTTGGGAATAAAACCTAAAACTCATTGTGAGGAGTACCACAGGAACCCTAAAGTAGCTGGCGCATTGAGAGGACTTGCCAATGAAAAGGGCAACGACCCCTACTTGATTGACTAGTTTTTCCCCGTGAAGTAAACCAAGAGTTGTCATTTGTGGCCAAGCAGTTATCAGTTTTACCTAAGCCGTGAAGTGAGGGGTACTGCCCCAATACGCAAGCCGTCAGATAGCATTGGTGGCCAAGTGAAACACCTGAAATTTTAGGAAGCCGAACATACCTAGGGTCCATATCTATTTTCAGTTGAACTGTTGTCGATCACTTCCGCGCCATTTCACTAACACCTTGGGGTTTTGGTGTAACGGTTCGTATCACTTTACCAATTTCAAGTTACTAGCAATTTCAATTTTTACTTAAAACAATTCTCAAGCTAAATGTATTAATTGAAAAATTCAATTCACATGCAATTTTCAATTTTTCAATTTCCACATCAAATTTCAAGTTACTAGCAATTTTAAAGTTCAATGCACAACTATCAAGTAACCAATTTTCATTTTGTTAATTTACATGTTATGTAGGGAGAGATTATGGTCAGACATCACATCATGGTGATCAAGAATCACATGACCCTGTGCCCCCTCATGATCCTAATCAGCCATCACATGACACCTTTCCCTCTCACATTGAAAATATAATTGAGAGTTGCAGTGGGGTTGGAAGGGGTGGAAATTTTCTAGAAGATTGTGCAATTGTTTATGCACAAGAAGAGATTGGGAACTCGATCTCTGGTCAGAGAGTTAGAGAGCATGTCAATAACATAATCAAGTCATATTTTGAACAACATTCAACGATGGAACAAGCTCAAATCCTACATGGGTTGATAAAAAAAAAAAAAATTGAAACGTGCCACAAAGTTGTTGGGTTTTCAAGATGTTAAAACAAAAAAGACATGCCAAAATGCAATAGAAAATGTAAGAACTGCATTATCTTCATTTGGAAAATCAAGAAACAATGATACTCGAGCTGCTTGTAAGGAAATTACAACGGCTGTTGTGGCACAAAGCACCTCAAGAAATCGAATGGTATCAACAATGGCATCATTTCTCAATGTTTCGAAAAGAACATTGCTCAAATATACTAAATTCAGGGTCCGGATAGATGAAAGTGATGAAGCTGCTTGTTGGGCTCTTATTTGTAGGGAACCCTATCGAGATAGGATGGCAACAGGCATTAGAGAGAAGGTGATAGAGTTATGGGATAGTCATTCTCGTGCTATTCCAGATTGAAAGCATGTCCCGCGACAACATTTATTCGGAGGCATTTATCAGGAGCACTGTAAGCATGTGATGGAGATGACAGGAGTTGCACTTTACGAGGAATTTCAAGAAACCAATCCTGGTGTTCAAATATCATTTAGCATGTTCAATAAATTGAAACCGTGGTATATTAGGCCGAATACGATTCATGATACTTGTTGTTGTCGGTACCACGTTGAATTTCAACTATACTATGACACATTTCTGTATTTTTGCAAAAGGCATTGGAATGGTGTACTAGCTCCTCACACAGTGCGAGATTTTATTTGTATGATACTATGCAACAGGAATCCTGAACACGTGTTTTTCAATAAGAGGTGTGTAGGTGGGAGAAAATGCCATGAATGCAGTGATTTGGCATTGTTCCATAGGAACTTTCCTATCGATCCAACACACCATGGATTGTCAAATATCACTGTTAGGTGGAAGAGGTACGAGTACGTCACCATGAATCCAACATCTTCTTCATCTGTGCCATCCAAGAGGATCGACTTGCTCGATGATGAGATTCCTGTTTCAGATTTCATGGAGAAGTTTTAAAGTCAGATTTATAAATACATAAAGCACTCCCATAGGTCCAGGTGGCAAGCTTCAGAATTCAAGCATTCTTGTGACGTATTTGAGCCGGGCACAATCTTATAAGTGGTAGAATTTGTGGAGAACTACACCTTTGCTCCTTAGAGAGAGATACAAAGTGAGTACTATCACTCCGACCAGGTGACTATATTCGTACATGTATTGTACAGACATGCTCAGGAAAGCACTGATGGTAGGGATAGCACTCCCCAGTCACGTGAAGTGATCAAGGAATACCATTTTTATGTTAGTGATGATCGTGAGCATGACACATTGTTTGTTCAACACTGCTTTGGGTTGATTTATGATTCATTCAGGCAGGGAGGCATATCATTTACTGAACATTGGATTTGGTCAGATGGGTGTGCAGGGCAATTCAAACCGGCACGCTCATTTTATTGGTTGAGTCACCTACACAAGCAGACAGGAATCCGACAAACTTGGAGTTTTTTTGAGACAGGGCATGGGAAGGGTGAACATGATGGCGCAGGTGCATGTGTGAAACGAGCACTTCGGAGGTACCAGATGAGTCACGGTGCAACTTGACTCAAATGCTCCACTGAAGTAGTTGATTAGTGCACACGTCATTTGGGACATCAAGGTCGCGAACAAGCAAGGCCAGTGTGCAGGTAATAAACTCCAAACTCAATTAATAAGCTAATAACATTCAATATCATCATTTCCAAAAGAACACGTACTCGATAGGAATTTACATATGACAAACTGAATTCCATGTAGGTTCTTCTGGGATGTTGCCCTTGGAGATGTTAATAGATCCATGCCATGGTATTGTGACACCATCCCTGGTATGAGGGAATTGCATTCTGTTCGAAGTAAAGAAATGGGGGACATATTTTCCATTGAAACGAGGAAGTATGCTTGCTTTTGCGATTTTGGCATTGATGCAAATGGATGCGGGCTTGATCACTGTGAAAATGATGTATATGTCAAACCATGGAAATATGTATCTCTTAATACAAAGGGCCCACATCCAATTCCAACATGGAAAGAGATGCACACTGAAGAGGCAATGGTCTCATTAGATCATGATCGAGTTTCTGATATGGTTAGGGAAGGTACAAGAGTCTTCATTAAGTGAATTAGTTCATTATATCTTACACATATACAAATGTTGTAGAAATTTGCATGTAGGACATTGGAATAATATTTGTAATGTATCTTGCAGGTGATGTATTCGTTGTTATTGCACCCCCCCACAACCGAGAAAATGTTGCATACTATTTGATGAGGCGCAAACAAATAAAGAGTAGGTTGGTGCGACCCTACAAAGATGGGTACTTCACATACCAGACTGGAGACATGGTTCTAATGGGACACTTTTTTGAAAAAGTGAAAAAACAGGGTGCTCATATTATTTACAGAGATTTTATGCCTGAATATATATCATGTCAATACAGTCATTTGGTGGTTTCAGCTCGGATACCTCTAACAGAAATCAAGGTGAAGAGAGGTGAATCAAAGAGATGGAAGATGACAGAAGCTGACCATGATCGTATTATGGAGAGTTGCATTCCTATAACCGATTGGCCAGATGACTAAGTTACATGTATGCCACTTGCATCATTGGCATAGTTTTCATGTTGTCTTGTGTAATATTTTTTTGGACATTTTTGTGGAGGTTGTTTTATAAATGTATTGTAATGTAATTGGAAATTCAAAATACATCTATACAATGTGGAATTGTAAAATTTAAATATCTTGCAATCATATGAGCTTCAAAGAAAACAAATATCATTGCAATTGAGTTTATTTAAAAATACATTAATTTATTTCCTATGATGAAGTACAAATCCGCAACTAAAGTATGCTCCAAGTCCCACTTATCTAAAAATATTAGTTTAAAAGGTTTCATTTATTTTGAAACATACTATATAGTATCCCATACAAAGGTGAAACCTATTTTCATTCAACATCATTGATGCACTCTTTTTTATCCATACCTCTAGAGCTCTTTGTTTAATTATTCTCATGTGTCAATAGTTCTTCTTTCTTATCTCACTCTTGAGTGGGCCTCTTTGAGTTGTTGAAGTATAATTTTTCACTTCTCAATGAAGCTTTTTATGATTTTTTTAAACTTTTGATTGTTTCTCACCTTTTCTTCATACCTTTGCTTCTTTATTTTTAAAGACTTTCTCATATTAACCTAAATCTAATAGCTAATTACTTTGTTAATTTGACCTCTCTCCTTTACCAACTTACTTTGTTAATTTGACCTACTCCAATCAAGGGAGAATGTGATCACAATGTTCTCAATTAGCCACAAATAAACCAAACATTATATCAAGACAAAGAAATGGTAGTATAGGTTACTATATAAAATATTCTTCAACTTCATTGAAAGAAAATTTCATTAGAAGATACATGTTATTGAATCGGTCATTTAAATTTAATTTGTTAAAATTGAAAAAATGGGGAGATCACCATAACTTATTGATGTTGTTTTAATTTTGATTGAGTAATCTTAATGGTTAAGAACATGTGTTTCATTATGTGAAGTCATAGGTTCAAATCCATATGGGTAGAGTATATACACCTCTGTAGAGTTTAGTAGTATATTTATATTTGCTTAATTTACGAGGTCATTTTTTATTTTCCAATTTTGTAAGTATCAAGTTTCTTTTCAAAAACTGCCTTGCTTGTTCATCTAGTTGGATATAAATAATGTCAACTCATATGTAATTACAACTATCAATAAAACCAATATTACCTTCCCTGCAAATGAGCAAAACAACTAAACAAACATATTCATACACATCACTCGAGAAAGACAAGAAGACGAAAAAAATAGATTATATTGTAGATGGTGGAAGTATGAGAATCTATATATCTATCTCACATATAAATAACTAGCTCATATATCTACATGGATAACTTATTGGATGGTTATTACAAATTAAATGAGATTTGACATGGTAAACACGCCCATAAAAAATGTATCTTACTATACTAGACATGTCCACATGAAGCTATTCACCTCATAAAAGTCAACACCTTAAAAAAATGTATCAAATGCCAATATATTGAAAAAATGTTTCATTCAACAATAATCAATTAGTTTTGTTATCAAGAAGATATCAACGTTAGGACCAATTTTTTTTGCTTCTCCTCATTCCATTTAATAACAAGAGCCACAAAGTGGCAAATGTATTCTAATTTAAATTTTAGATTGTACAATGTATTCTAATTAAAAAAATTTATTTCAAATGCAATTGTAATGTAATTGAAATTGAACTTGTAAATTGGAACAACACATTGAATTTTCAATTGAAATTACACATTAAATTTGAGATTTTGATTTTAAATTGTAATTGAATTGGAATGTGTAAATTGTAATTGAATTGTAATGTGTAGACAACAATTTGTAATTGCAATTTCAATTTTTAATTTCAAATGTATTGTAATTTTACATTTTGATTTCATTTATGCAATTGTAATGTAGTTGAAAACGAACTTTTAAATTGTAATTGTTTTGGAATTGAAATTACACATTACATTTGAAATTGTACATTGTAATTGAATTGGAATTGTAATTTCAATCTTAAAACGTAATGTATGTATTCAATTCTAAATTTTGGAAGATGTTCTGTAATGTAGTCGAAATTTGCATTTTAAATTGAACTAAATTGTATCTACACATTAAATTTGCATTTGAAACGACAAACCATAAATTTGTAACTGTAATAACTATATCCAGATCTAATATAAAAAACAATCAATTTCAAATTAGATACAAAATACACATGATAAAAGTCCATATATGATAAAAGTCCATGTATAAATGATAGAAATCCATATCCAAAACATGAAAACGTATACATAGATCATCCAAACACATGAAAATATATAAAATATGAAGAAATCCAAAACATGGAAATGTATAGATCATCAACTCATTGGCCACTACCCCCACGAGGCCTGTGATCATCCCTCTGACTGCCCTTGTGTGCAGCAGCCCGCTGCTGTCTCTGAGACTCTAAATCCTCAAGGAATTACACCATATCCATCGTGTCAATGGTGATATCCGGGATCTGGGTAGGAATACGGGTAGATGGCCCTTCATCAGGACCATGTACTCGAGCTACATCCTAACCATGTGTGAAATCCATTGCAGCATTAACACCCACCTGTTGCGATGCTTGTGTAATATGACATTACATGTAATAAGTTAGATTTATTAAAAATTAAAACTAAATTTAACATAATTTAAAATCTATCCGTAAAAAATTGAAACATAAAGTACAAAAATCAATTACTAAATGTGACTAAATAACATGAATTGGAACATAAATTAAAACTCACATGTGTGTTTGAACCCGGATCGTCAAGACCTTCGCGGTCCTCATGTCCATGATCAGGATCTACCCCCTTTCCTCTGTCCTGTACAATTTGAAATTCATTTGAAGTTAAGATCTAAAACAAAAAATATCCAAAATTAAGAAATAAAACACAATTTATTTAAACTGAGAAATAATATTCAAACACAAATTAAATTGGAACATAAATTATAACTTACCCCGACTGGCGGACCAACCGATGGCTCGCTACCAAAGAGTTGATCCATGAATGGGGTCCCCTGCATGGATCAATAGAATACAACTCCCTTAAGTATTATTGACCATTCAATTTGCGACATTGATATGATGTAACATGAAGAACATATATACATAATTGTACAAAAGTATACCTGTCCTGTAGCGATGCATCTATGATATAATTGAAAGTATGCATCTCGCGCTGACTCAGCATACCACAATAGGGTCTCGCCATCAAAACTATTGAGTATGCCACTAGAGACAAATTGTATCTCTGTCTCTGCAGGTGGAGGGGGTGGTCTAGATGCCTCTCCATGCGCAACAACAACAACACTGCCCATGGCAGTGAACAATGAATTTGCAAGGTTAGCTCTAGCCTTTGTAGCAAGTTGGGATGATTGTGCCACATCCCCCGACCTGATAACCACCCTGTCTAGAAGCGGTACCAACCTCAGAGCGGGTGGCACGAAGGAAGGGTCTCTCCAAGCTCCAGGACATTGGTAGGAGCGTCCCCTACTAGCCCCATAGAACTGGGACCCTGTGCTTGTGTAATCCGGGTGCATGTCCAAAACAAACTCTGCATAAACATGTTTTGCAAAGTACAATGGGACCTGTTCATGGTGGGGGAACATGACCCACGCTCCCATGAATCTATCATATATATGTGGTGCAGCGACCTCCAACTTAAACTCCCTGAGTCTAAGCGGTTGACCGGGGGCGTGATCACGAGGGATGTCGAATAAAGCACCCTTGATGTCATGCCCTCTTATGGCGAATTTTACATCCTCCCATTTGTGGATCCCAATAACATCATGTCTCCTCCTCTGGCATGCATGATGCCAAATGTCACTGAGAGGTCCTACCCTCCTGTAGAGGGCCAACAACGCATCAACTGCTAATAACATCATGGACAAAGATCTCCGTGTGGGAGAATCCTCCCTCAATCTACGAATACATGAGGTCACCCACTCTCGCTGGGAAGTGATATCATCATCGTACGACCCCCCTGACGAGGCACCTGCGATCCAAACCAAAACACAAATGTTATTAAGAATATATATTATAACATGCAACTGAAATTCAATGCATTATATACTACAAATTTACTGAAAATGTGATAACAAAAAATACGCACCTGATGTACTCGTGTCTTGTTGCAAATCCTCTGCCTGGGGATCCACATGTATGTCATCGAGATGAACCTACACACTACCTCCCTTGTTGTTTCCACTAGTGGAAATCGACCCCGGCCTGGCACTAGTCCTCGGTGAACGGGAGCACTATTGATGGTCGCCCTGTTGGGCGACGTCAGATTCTCTCATGCTTCGCGGAGCACGAAGCAATGAATATCTCTCTTCAAGACTATCTGCATCACATTTGAATTTCTAATTATAATTTTCTTTCAAATTCTATTCCAAATTTCACATTTCAATTTCAAGTTTTCTCATTTCAATTTCAAATTTCACATTTCAATTTCAAATTCAAATTCAAGTCAAATTTCAGATTCTATTTCAAGTTTCACATTTCAAATTCAAATTCAAATTCAAATTCAAATTCAAATTCAAATTTCAATTTCAAATTCAATTCCCAATTCAATTTCAATTCTTATGGTAAGATGGGAGGTAAGAACTTATGCTTTTACTATTGTGAGTATGCTATCACACAAGATATGAAGAATGCTAGTATATTTATTTATTTATTTTGGTTTGATTCATGGAAAGTACAAATCTAACTCATGTCAATAGATAACTTGGTGACAACATGGTCTTAGTAGCATGAAGGCATACAAATACATGATTAGTTTTGCATTGGAATTTTCTAAGTAGGGTGTGTTTTCTATAGATTTATTTCATTTGAATATAAATGGTAGAGTAGTTTTTAATTATTTCAATTTCATTGGGTGCAGTAAGAACCACCCCATCCACTAACCATTGGAAGGAAAAATTATGAAGGAGCTAAAAGTTTGAGGTTTGCATACGAGGTGAATTTTTTTCTACTATGATTTTAAAGTTGTAGATTTCAAAATATAGAGAGTCACCATATTCATGAGTATGCTCTCTTCCTATGTCTAGTTGTGATTTGGAACATTGGAAAAGAAAAATATGGATACAAGTCTTTATATCAACTTGTAATTCTACGGTCGGGGTTTTCTGAAAAATTAAATCCGTTTGCAATTCATGAGTGCATGATCTCTTGATGAGGGAACAATGATCTCTTGATAGGGGAACAAGTTGTTTAAAAACTATATTTAAGATCTAAGAGACAGGTATAGAATATTTTTTGTGGGGTGAACTCATAAATTCACCACAGACACACTCACCAAGAATATCACATACCTAGATCAGATTTAGGGAGAACATTGTAATTTTTTAATTTTGACTATCAAATTCTACAGGGGAATCGATTTCAATATATCATTTCATACCTGTCAAAATGCACTAAGGTACCTTGACACTCATTTTCATTATTGGTTTAAAGTTGTCTCACGTTGGTTAACGTCATACGTCAATGGCCAGTGATCCATGATTTCTTCCCATGCTCGAATTTAACAAAATCATTCACATGGATAGAATTGTACCAAAGGTTCGGATATGAATGAAGACTGCATGGTTTCATATCACTAACACCAACTTGCAACAATGTTCCACTAAATCAAGATCCACATCTAGAGTTCAACACCAATAGAGTAGTTCTAGCAATAAGAAGATAAATGCATTTTAAAAAGGTTTTGGATTCAATATTCTTTTGGCTCCCATTGTCTAGGATGATGGTGGCAAGAGGATGAGGAGTGTGAGGTTTGGATAGGGCTAGGGTTGGGATGAGGTTTGTGGTTAGGAAATAGATAGGGATGTTTAACAAATTTATGTTCTACTACTTGGGCACATATACAAGATTGATCTAGTTTATTTCTCTAAAGCATACTACTTCATTACGAAAAACAAATAGCAAACCAAATATGAATTTAATTGGTAGTACCCCTTCGGAGTCTTGGATTTGTAGTTGCAGTTGTATCTTGGTGAAGACCTTAATATATTGTTGAACTATCTAGCCCAAGGCTTGGTGAAGTTGCAAGCAATGTGACATGATATTGGAGAGATATGATGGAGGATAAAAATTATGTTTTATGACTCGGTAGAAGGCATCCCATGTGGTGATGTGCCCAAAAGTATTTGGATGGTATAGTTTTCCTTTCCCTTTATTTAACTCTATTGATATATGTAATTCTTAATTAATATCAAACTTGCGGCCAAGTGATTCACATGCCTATAATATAATATGCAAGATTAATTTAATTTGTTACCTTTTTAAACATATATTTTATATTAACCTAATCAATTTCATATTCATTTTATTGTATTTCATGTATGTATTATATTATATATATTACTCATGTTATATAGGTATTATAATAGTTGTTATATTTTTGTAATACATTATTTGTTACGTATAATTTTAATCTAGTTTATAACACTTTGTTAACTCATTCATATATAAAAGCACATGCATTATAATAAACTAGACTAAATATTGTAATGTAGAATGATTGTGGAACTAAAACATGAACTAATATCTATCAATATTTCTTCAACGAGATCCTAGGTTCTACCCTCGTAGTACTCAGATAAATGAATCAATCCCTCGTCACTCATAGCCCTAAGTTTTCCCCCTCTTGGTGCTTGAATGATCTTGCTTACCATGGAACAATTTTGTCTACTAAGGCTAGTATTTATATGCCTTATGGGATGGTATAATAATTCATCAAATGGGTCATAATAGAAAGCATTAAAATTTTCAACATTGTTCCGAGGACATATCTTCATTGATGCTCACATTGTGGACATATTTTTCATGGCCTAAGAGGGGATCCTATTTAGGACAATTTGACAAGTTGGTTATGGTTATGATTAATAATATATGATTATATAAATTTTAATATTCATTTTTTATTTTTTATATATTATATTATTAATATTAAATATTATTATTTTAAAATAAATTAAGTAAAAATTAATAAATAATATATGATTATATATATTAATAATATTCATTTTTTAATTTTTTATATTATAATATTAATATTAATATATGAATTTTTTTCAATCCTCTTGGCATTCTCGGAGGATTGAAAAAAATGGGCAGCATTTCTGCTTGTAAAAGCACATTTTAAAATAAAATTGGTAGCATTTATGCGGTGAAATGCTACCGGTTGATATATAAACACAAATAAATCAAATAATTTAAGCAAATAACTGCAAAATATATAAAACCGTAAATCTTTTTCAAAGTTCAAATGGTTTTGGATTGAAATGGGTTTTTGTTTTAGTTAAATCAAATGGTTTTTTTTTCAATTAATTTGGTTTCAATGGTGGTTTCCATATGGTTTTGGTTTGAAATGGGTTTTTGTTTTAGTTAAATCAAATGGTTTTTTTTCAAATAATTTGGTTTCAATGGTGCTTTCGGTTTCAATCTTGGTTTAGTTTCAATGCCTACATCCTAACCATTTCTAGAAAACCAAACTAAAACTAAATTTAATCAAAAACAATTTTTTTTCAACAAATACAAAATATAGTTTTTTTTAAATAACAAAAAAAATGAGGAATTCTACCTACCGGTGGAATAGATGACATGGCGGCGTCCGTATGGCGAGGGGGCGTCCGTGTGGTGAGGTGGCTTTTGTGAGGAGGCATCCGTGATCTCGGTCGAGCTCCCTGTCTGCGTCTCTTTCAATCACTGCACAAAAATAGGGCTGGCCGGGCCTTGTTTTGTTTTTTTTCTTTGTCGCATACCCTCGATCGAGCAAACCCTCTATCGAGGTCTAACCAAACCCTCGATCGAGGGTTTTCTCTATCGAGGGTTTGGTTAGACCTCGATCGAGGGTTTAAACAACCCTCGATCGAGGTATTTGAGAGCCCTCAATCGAGGTATTTTTAAACCCTCGATCGAGCATTTAAAACCTTGATCAAGGGCTCTAAAATACCTCGATCGAGGGTCCGAAAAACCGATTTTCACCATGCGATCCGCCAAAAAGGGTGAACGATATTCATGGATTTACCCTCTTCTATTATATCCATAATATCTCCCTCAAGCTCACAAGAGAGCAATGCCAATAACCCCAATACAATATAGAAATACTTGTGTTGAATAAGTAAAGATCATGATGAGTGATGTGACTCCCTTGACTCTTATATACTAAGAGATGAGGAGGAATTACTCTCCCATATTACATGTGGGATAATATAATTCTCCATAATAACATCTCTTTATATAATAATGATTTATATCAAGAGTATACTTTACCATAATGAATATGGGATATAATGTATTACTCTTTTACATAAGATTGTGGATATATTTCAACATAATACAAAGAAATTATTACCTTCCAAGGAATATAAAATATTCCAACAGGGCCAACACCGAGAAGCTGAATAAAACTCCACCAATAAGTTTGCTCCACTGAGGGATCTCACTATAAATTGTCCTTGGAAATCCAACCGGTATAGCTATGAGGTTAACCATCATTATTTTAATTGGTGGAATCATAAGGGAAGTCCACTTCACTATGTAAATATCAACAAACATATCATCAATACCCTCTCCTATAGACATAGAAGTCAGTGTTAAAGAGATTTCTATTCCAGCAACAACCTTCAATAATCCTTACAAGATGGCTGCCAAGTGAGCACTAGTATCCCTATCAACCAGAATTGTTCATTTCTCCACCATTCTTCTAGTTCAATACCATACCACTTAATCTATAGAATGGAAAGGAGAGAAAGCGTTATTGTAATAGTAAGAAGATACACCAAGAAAGATACATTGAGGGTCTGCACAATAAATTGCATCGAGAAAACATAACACAGATTGCTAAAACATAATGGAGTTAGTTTTTAGTGGAATAATATTGCCTCATTTTTAAAACTCTGAAAAAGATGTTTTGAGATAATACTTCATCTTCTCAAGGTTTGGAAGGTAGGAAAACTGTAGAAGGAGGGACACACAAGAAATCCAACGTCTCCTTGGATCCCTTTGGGATGTGGTATCTTAATATTTCAAGCCTAAAATTCCCCAAGATATACCTCCAGCCATCGCCTATAGACTTGTTGGTCACATACCATATATGAAAGTTAGAGTGCAACTTGGCTCTCTCCTCTAATTCCTCACGCAGGATAGAGCCAAGCTGAACCTAAACCTCCTCCATTCTGTTTACGTATATATAAGGAATCCTCTCCTTAGAGGATATTCTCTATATGTTAACTCCTATTGTGAGTATCCTCTCCTTAACTCAAATTTTTTTTTAATGTAGTCTGGAAGGAGATCGATTAACAAAATATCCCATCTGAAAATAACAGATGATTTTTATTTTAAGATTTGTTTACTCGTTATATTGAATATAACACCAACATTATTGGCTTTTGACATGATTAGCTATGACTGAGTGGCTCACACCCAATTTTTGCATGGTAGTTGCTATAATTTGAATTTCACTTAAGTATGTGAAATTTGACTTCAGTATTTGAATTTTTGCTGGGCAGGTTGCTTGTGCTTCAGTATGTGAGATTTTTCCTAGAAAATGATCCTATCATATGCTAAAGTATGCTACAAGGCTACCACGACACGAGTCAAGACTAGATCTGCTCCCAAGGAATGGACACCAATGATAAAAACTTGGCAGGAAAACATGGATCAGTGTATTGAGATTCCAAAACAATTCAAAATTAATTCTATGTACTCGTTGAAATTCAAATTTTATTGACAAGGTCTATACTTGATCCATGAATAATTTTGATTATATATTTCTATAAAATTCCTATCCTCCTATCTTGGCACAATGCCAGGGAAATTCCAATGCGCATTTCACCTGTAGAACAATAATCAAATTCGACTTGTACCGAAGCTAAGAGGTGTTGATGCCCCGGAGATTACAGCATCAATCAGAAAGGGATCCTCCTCGGTAGACTATCCCAATTAGATTGTCCACCGTTTGGTGTGGGGAATCCGTCCGGTTAGCGGTTTCGGCAACCGTGGGTTTGGAGATTTGCTCCAGTTATACCGGTTATGGCCCGATCCACCATTCTTTTTATTTTTTATGTTTTCGAATGATATGCAAGTGCCTAGTCTAAATTTAATCTAAATGCAGAACTGGAACACAGATCTATCTCTAAAACTGAAAATAAATCTAAACTATCCCTGCAAGGAGCAAATTGAAAGCGTGAGTAATGAGCTGTAGGAGTTATCTAAAGAATAAACATACAACTATTAAATCTTAAAGATAAAGCTACAACAAAGGAAAGAGATATCAGAAGATAGCTTCTAATTAAATATAACACATTCCATTACTCATGAAAGAGAGAATTCATTTGCATAGAAAGAAGTAAGATCATTCACTACCAAGAAATAATTCAGAACAGTAAAGAAAGATCTCACAGTAAAGTATGGAAGTCAGAAGAATAATCCAATATGCATCCAATCTTAATTTCCATGCAAAAAGACGTCCTCTCCAGGCTCTTATTAGGTAGATTTTATTTCCTTGAGACAAGTGCAAGGTAGCTCGTACCAGTTCAGAAAATAATATTTCCCTGCCAAAAGTCCTTTACATTGCTTCCTAAACTTCTATTTATAATATTACAAAATGCCCTTTGGGCTGCCACCTGGCTCTCTACACCTGTCACCTATAGACTTTTCCCCCTTTTAATAGACAAAAATGTGACCCTTTCTTAAAAAGAAAATTACTTAAAAAGAAAAGGACAACTGTCCAATGGCTCCACGTTTTTTACATATGAAATCCAAATTACAAAAGATAGGAATTAATGCTTTAATATCAGCACGTTCACTCTTGGGCAGGCGCTTCAGCTGGGAGAGAAGCACTCGAGCTAGCTGTTGCTGTTGGGAGAGAAGAAATGAGGCTGGCTGTTGCTGCTGCTGCTTTCTTTTCCTCTTCTGCAATGTAACTAAACCATATACCAGTATCTCTTATAACTATATTTGCTGAGGTAGGGAGTAAGATTTTCTGGGAAGTTACATCTTTACCAAGCTCTGCTCTGATACCTTGAACTTCTGTTACTATTGCTTGGTGTATTTCCTTAAGCAGATGATTGTGTATTGATGACATCCCAATATAATGATGGAGATAATCAATGGCCAAGACATCAATCCTCTTTACATATTCTGTTTGAATGCCCAGCTCTTCCTTCAGGTCAGCTAAACGTTGTTCTTTGCCCGGGAAATCATCAAGGGACTGAGGGAAACTCAACTTGCATTTGTCATGCACTTCATGGATTCTTTGATAAAGCCCGTTACTTTTATCCATTGTCCCTCGGATCTTGGCCATTAGCTTAATGCTACAGTTTCTGTAAAATTCCAAAAGGGCTATGTCTTCATTAAAACCATCTTCAGATTTGAATGGGAGATGCTTGGGGAAATCCACCTTTCCTTCTCTCCATTCTATCTGGCTCAGGATATTTTCCTTAACCCGAGTATATTTAGCTTTAAGCCTATTGGCCTCTGCATTAACTTCTTTTAATCTAACCACCATGGACTTGAGCTTGCATACTTCCTCAGTAATTAGTTCCTGCGTGTCATGGACTTGCTTTAGGATGCTACAGGACAACTCATGGAAATGAGACATATCTTTCGCTCTGCTTTCCGCCTGCTCTAATTGCTCAACCAATGCCTGTTTGTCTGCTTCTAGATGGGACACTCTGGCTCCCATATCATTCTTTTCTGCTTCTATAATCATCATCTAGACTGCCCGTTGCTCCTTTTATTCTTCTAAATGGTTATACTTGTCGGACAGTTCTTTATGCTCCACAGACAGGCGATTATACTTATTCACCACTAGATCCTTGTAGGCTTGCTCATTAGCCACAGTATGTTGTAGCATGTGAGCTCTCCTCTTTGTCGACTCAACTTCTTTAACTATATCAGCCACATTGTCCAGCATTGCTTTTGCTGTCTCTACCGCGGCGGATGCCATAGCTAAGGGAGCCTTATTTGTGTTTTGCATTACTGTGGTCTCCCGGTGGGTAACAATATCTTCCTGGAAGAGTCTCTTTATCCTCTCTTCTGATTTAAGGACCATTGCCTGCCTCTTCTTATCATAGACAAATTCATCCCATCTGGACACGGTATGCTCTTCTGATGGAGTATAAGGGACAATTGGGAGATCTATAATATTTATTTCTGCTTCCGCGGGTGGGGTCTGGACTGCTTGTGCTATGTCCGCCTCCACATTTTGAGTGCTGGAGACACCTGCTTGAGATGTGTCTATCTCCATGTCCTGAGTGTCGGAGCCTCCTGCCTGGGCATCTTCAACTGTCTTGAGTTCCTCTTCCGTCTTTTGCCTCATTTCAGCTTGTTGCCTTCTCTCTTCTTCTTCAACTTGCGGCTGATTCTCATTTCCTTCCACCTACTTTGCATCCTCTGCTTCTTTCTGCTGCTGGGCTTCCTCAAATTCTTTCTGCAACCTTTCATTTTCTGCTTCTTGCTACAATCTTGCCACTTCAGCTTCTTGATGTAACCTTGCTTCCTCTCTTAACCTTTGTTCTTCTTGGGCTCGGGCATCATCCGCTTCTTTCTCTTTCTGCAGGCTGGTTTTTTGGGCCTTGGTGGAGCTAGAGCTTGCTCCACCGCCTTGGTGACAAATCTGCAGCTCAGTCATGTTGTTGATTCCTCTGAATGCCTCTTCCTCGGCATCATAATAGTGAGCGTACTCAAAATGAGCATAAATTTCCTTGCAATGCTCGGCAACTTTTCCTCGCCTATCATTCCTATGGAAAATTACTTCGCTGAAGTGGAAAGCTTTCAACTCTTGAACAAACTCCTCAGCTGATGCAACCCCTGAGAATTTGTAAGCTCCTATGCAGAAGGGTAGAGGGGGGAAAGAAGCCTTATGCTGCTTGTTAAGCACTGCTCCAATTCCATCCAGGAAAATTTGTCTCACTGCTTCCTTGAGGACCACATAGTTAGTAGCATACCTCGGCAAAATATATGGAGCTTTAGTCCCTCCAAACATTCTGATGTAGGTGCCTTGCTCTGAAAAATAAAAATCCCCATAGTTTTCAAGGATCTCCATGGCATTCTCCGCAGACAGTTGGGCTCTTCCTTGAATATCTACTCATATATGGGCATGATGAACCCCTCACAGATGAGTTTATAGCTGGCTTTGTAATTTTGAGCCCACATCATCTTGTAAGCAGTGTAGACTGGGGTATTGTCTTTATCGTACGTGCAACCTAAGTTGGGGAAAGATAGCTTGGCCAAAATACAGTCAATGAGATATGAAGACATGTAAAATTTTGACTTTTTTAAGGCCAGACCTTCTCTTGCCACAGTCACCATTGATGCCAAACTGTTCGACAGGATAGTAGCCCAGTCAAACACAGTTCCTTTGAATGCTACGAAGTGGATGATGGGAACCCACTTTATCCTGCATACAGTGCCATCGGGCATGCGGAAAATTCTGCATAACATCAGGGCGATTAACCTGAAAAGAGGTCTTAGATTCTGAACATCATATTCGTCATTACCTCTCTTTCTCAGGTGCTTGCCTGTGACCAATAATGTTTTGGCCATTTCAAAATTGTTCATCTGGCCCAACCATTCATCACTCAGAGCTTGCTGGGGACGTGAGAATTTATAGGTTGCGGCAAGATATGTTGGGTGGAATGAGGCGATGGCTACTCTCCCGCTGTCATGTAATACTCGTGTCTCCACATTAGTATGCTCTAGTATCCACCCGATTACTTTAGAACATGGGAACGGTTCAGGGTGGGTAGAAGCCCTGGCTATGCCTGAAGTTTTGATGTTGCGATAGATCTGCTCCTGTTCTAGTAACATATCCGGGATATCTTGGTCCCTGATCATCTTGTAAATATCGCCCCACCGGACTTCGGGAGGAATACCGGTGGTGCACTTAGTATCTTGGAACATAGTTTCAGTCCTAAGTGGTACTGGTTCAAGTTCCATTATTTTAGCCTTCTTCCTACCACCTTTTGGCATCTTGGCTTATCCCTGCTAGCAACCAAATACAAGTCATTATAAAAATGTGCAACCTGCTATGATATTTTAACAAAGAGAAGGACCAATTCAACATGCTAAAACATAGACAAATTATGAAGCTGTGTGTTAGGGAAGCAAAGTAGATCACTCCAAACAAGAAAAAATAGACTTTATTATCCTAAGGAAACAAAGTTTGGAATGTTCCCGAAAGGGCATGCATACAACGTGAAACAACCTGTTTCCCATCTAGTCCTAGGAGAGACGGTATCCTTCGTCATTCCACTTCTAATGGTTAGTGGCGGGTGAGTCTGGAGTGAAACAACCTTACGACGAAATAAGGGGCCGCTTTCCACATTTATGAAAAGGTGAGGGGTTCAACCGACTCGACCACTACTGTTAATATTTACGAGACTTTGTATGGCTGGCTCGGGGCTTGAATGGGAGTGACGACGCCTGGAATATGGTTGGTGAAAACGCTTGGGTGGTCATAGTCATGTGGCTTTGGTTGAGCTGAGAAACCACACGGGCCCCGACAGCCTTAAAAAACAAAAATAACGATATATGGCCATGAATGTCTATCGGCCACGTTGAAGACGGGAAAAAACCCACAGGCAACTTGACGTGGAGATAAGACAAAAAATAACGGTTAAAAAAAAACCTACCTGGCAACGTGAAGGTGGCTGAATGAGGTGGACACGGACGTGGACGAGTTGAGCTGGAGCAGTCTGGCGCAGTGTCCCAACGGTGTTTGTTTAATTGAAAAATAACAATGCGGCCAACCCAAACCCCCACCGTCCTTTTAAACGAGTTAGACACGTGCGGTATTTAATCCGGTGGGTGTTGCATTTAAAACGAGTTTTAATTTTTTTGTACGTCGCGGTCTTTTCAAGCCGCCTCGGCAGTTGTGCGTGACCGTCATTTGCGGAGCAGTTTTTCGAGCTTCACCCGCAATTGCGAAATGTTATGGTGAATGGCCCCGACATTTCGGAAGAGATTGGCGAATCCTTCCGAAACACAACCTTGGGGAACTTGTCGCGAGTGGTTTCGCTGAGTCGTCCCGCAGTTTCGGGAGGACATAAGATTTCTTTCTGCGATTTTCGAAGGAGATAGGCCAATCGCCTCCGCAATTGCGGAACAATTTCGTGAAGGTTTCCGCCATTTCGAAGAGAATTGGCGAATGGCTCCCACAACTTGAATAATTCCTAAGTCTCTCCGCGCGGTTTCGGGAGAATAAGGTGAATGGTTCCGCAGTTTCGGGAAGGGTTTCTGAAATGGTTTTGCAGAAAGTCTAAGTCTTTTGGCGAGGTTTCGGAAAGATAATGTGAAGGCTTTTGCAAATGGATTCCGCAATTTCGGAAGGGAAACCTAAAAGGTTCCTTCATTTCGGAAGGCTCTCACGAATAGCTTCCGCAACTTAATATTTTTTGAAAAAAAGACTAAGTCATTTGGCGGCCCCAGGGAAGATTTGCGAATGACTCTCGCAGTTTCGGGAGGATAAGCTGAATGGTTCCGCAACTGCAGGAGGATAACCCGAATAATTTCTGCAACTTTGAGAGAAAACTTCTAAGTCCTTTTCGAGAGGCTTATGCAAATGGCTCCCGCCGTTTCGAGAGGGAAACCCGAACGGTTCCCGCGGTTTCGGGAGGATAACTTGAATACTTCCGCAACTGCGGGGGGCTTTCTCAAATGCTTCCGAGACTTCAGGAATATTTCACGAATTTTATCCTTAGAAGAAGAAAAAACTTGGAATTCTCAAATCAAGATTTTCAGTTGAAAACAAAGTAAAAAGGAGAATTGACCTCTTATAGCAGTCTTTCTAGAAAAACAAAGGAGGGGCCCCAATATGTACAAAAATTTTGGGGAGGGATGTTGCTGCAACAACAATTGGCGAGTCGCTGGCAAACACAGATCTCTAAAAAAATTCCTCTCCATGATCCGAAACCTTATTAAAGACATCCATCTTATGTGCAATACTCAGCTGAGCATTTGAATTTCTGTAAAGGAAGAAGGCACTTTACGTGCTAGCCATTGGGGAAAGGGAAGCTTTGACAGAGACATCTTTAAAACTCTCAAAGGGCCAACATATGGGATTCATTTTAGAAGGATCATCTTTCAGATGGCTACTACTGTCGGACTCCACAGGATTTGCAACACTTTCTCATGGACATTATTGCTCTTGTTCCTCATTCCCATGCCGCTTGCATCCTTTGGGATGTTTGTACTTTGGCAACTTTGCTGTTTGAGCCTTCCAGAGATATTTTCTTTAGACATGATCTTTGATTTAGGCTCCTCAATCCATAATGTCCTTTTGTGTGAGTTAGAGATTTTATTGGTTTGATCAAGCCTCACGGACGGAGAGGAGCCCATTTTGAGCTGAGCCTTTTGGACAACCTTCTTGATTTTACATGTTTTTTGCTTTTGTCTTAGCCATGATTTAATTGAGGCGAGAATCTCTGGAAAACAGACCCTTGAATATAAGCCATTTTGGCTGTTAAAATTTGCAGCATGGAGTCATTTCAATACCCTATGTCCTCGGGATGTGCTACTTTCCATGGGTCCAACTTCAATAACCTTCTTGAGATGTCTTTAAGTGTGAGAGTGGGTAGAGCCCAAAGATAGTAATAAAGATGGTCATAGGTCTCTGCTATTTAAACAGGATTAGTGTGAGAAGCAGAGTAGGCTTCCTTCCTTCTGAAAAATTTCAGCGAGAGCACAATACATAGATAGACTTTATTCGAGCATAGTTCCGGACTCATGGGTTGTGATATTTCTTTTGAGAGACCTGTCTTGATGAGAAACGCAACCGCAGGGGCTTTCAGAAAGCAAACTTTGTGCAAAGGTTCAAATGACACGAAAAGAAACAAAAAATGGCTGACACTAATACAAACAAAAGGCTAAAGAAACCATAAAAGAAAAGATTATTTATGTACAGAAAGTCTCAACGAGACTATGCAAAGTATTGCTTCAAGGCGATGCCATTGAGAGGAAGGGTTACTTCTTCTCCCTCGAGATTTGTCAATTTATAAGTGGAGGGGCCTATCTTTGCCAAAATTTGGTACAGGCCTACCCATAGATGTTGAAATTTCATGTGCATTCCTTTGCCTTCATGATTATGGTCCCATTTCAGGACTAAGTCCCCAACTTCAAAACTTCTTTTACCGGACTTCCTCTTATCGAACCATCTCTTAACTATGTCTTGGTGTTGATGGAATCGGTCTTTAGCTTTCTATCGGGCTTCTTCAAGTTGAAGCAGGGTATTGATCCTGGATTGTAAGACTTGGCTACCAGAACCCCGAGAGGCTTGGGATAGCTGTAAGGATGGGAGCAAGATGTTTAGGGGAAGAATGGATTCCTTTCCATAGACAAGAGTGAAAGGGGAAACCCCTAATGCGTTCTTTGGAGTCACCCTATCTGCCCATAAGGCGTTTGGGACAGCTATATGCCAACTTCTCTGGTTTTCTATCACAGTTTTCTTGAGAATCCGAATCAGATTTTTGTTTGAAGATTCAGCTAATCCGTTCCCTTGAGGGTAATAATTAGATGAATAATGCAGCTTAATTCCCCATTCATAAACAAATTCATTTATCTTGCAAGACGAAAAATAGGAAGCATTATAAAAAACAAGCGAAATTGGAACCCCAAACCTAGTTATGATGTTTTCTTTCAAAAAATTGATGACTGCATCTTCATTGATCTTGCGCAACAGGATGGCTTCCGTCCATCTAGTGAAGTAGTCGGTAGCTGTCAGGATGTATCGATGTTTCCAAGAAGAATTTGGATTTATCTCTCCGATAACATCTATACCCCACTGCTCAAAAGGCTCAGAGATAATAACCGGTTGCAAGGGTCCTGCTGCCTTAGGTAACTTCCCGGCACTTCTTTGGCATACATCACAGTTTCGTGCATACGTGTGGGCATCTCGGAACAGAAGTGGCCAATAATATCCAGCTCTTAGTATCTTGTGTGCTGTTGTCTCTCCTGAATAATGTCGACTTGCGGGGCCATCATGCAATTCTTTAACAACTTTACTTGCATCTTCCTTTTCTAGACATCTAAGGAAAACTCCATCATAATTCTTTCTGAAAAGTATCCCATCAATGATTTGATAAGGTGCTGATTTCAAACGGAGTGCCCTTCTTTGTTTAGAGTTCCAATGCTCAGGTAGGTACCCTTGCTGTAAATAATGCACCAGATCTCTATACCATGACTGAGGAGTTGAAAAGATAGGACATACTTCAACCGAGTTTAGCTCAGCTTCATTCTTCCAATGTTGCTCTTCATCGGTCGAGTTTCCTGCAAGTAATTTGCACAGGCCTTGCCCTTTGATGATCGTGGCTGGTTTAAATTCTAAATCGTATTCTTAAAGAGTTGTGACCCAGTTCCCCCTCCTTTCTCCTAGTTCCTTTTGAACGAAAAGGGATCTAACAGTTGGGTGGGGAACTACAACTTTAGTTCTATTCTTAAGAATATATGGACTGAACTGCTTGATTACTTTGAAGACCGCATATGCATGCTTGTCAACCACGGGATAGTTCAGCTCAGCCCCTTGCAGACCAGTGCTCATAAATAAGATTGGGTATTCGTCTCCTGGCTCCACCTTTTGCGTGAGTACCGCTGCGAGGGAGTCATCCGAAGCAAAGGTATACAGGATAAAATCCTTATCAAAATCTAGGCTTCTTAAGGAAGGAGCCTTAGCTATAGCTGCTTTAATATCTCTAAAAGCATCCTTTTCCAAATCTGTCCATTTGAACTGTATGCTTTGTTTAACCATTTGTTGCAACGGTTTAACAATTTGTGCGAAATCTGGAACAAATCTGCGGACAAAATTGATAGTGCCCATAAAGGACTGCATAGATTTCTTGTTGTAAGGCATTGGAATCTTATTGATAGCTTGTACTCTTTCCTGATCTATTGACACTCCCCCTTTGGAAATGATATGACCCAATAGTTTACCTTTGGGAACATCGAACACGCTCTTCTTGGGATTCAAAGAAATACCATATTTCCGACAGCGATAAAAAATATGCCTTAGATGGACAACATGATCTTCTCTTTTCTTTGAAAAGACTGTCACATCATCTAAGTAGACAACAACGCATTTCCCACCCAATCCTCGGAAGGCGATATCCATTGCTCGTTGGAATGTAGCTCCTGCGTTTATCAGACCAAATGGCATCCTTCTATATGCAAAAGTTCCCCACTTAGTTCGGAAAGTAGTGTTAAGACGATCTTCTTCGGCTACTAATACCTGATTGTAGCCAGAGAAACCATCGAGCAAAGAAAACAGCTCAGATCCTGACACCATTTGAAGGATTTGTTCCATTGAAGGGACGGGGTAGTTGTCTTTATCCGAAGCTCTGTTTAAATTTCTGAAATCTACACATAGTCTTATCTCTCCTGACTTCTTTCTTACGGGAACCAAGTTAGCGACCCACTCATAATGTCGGACCCTAAATATTATCTTAGCGTCCAAGAGCTTCTTTAATTCCTTTTGAATCAGAGGTTCCAGAGTAGGATGCATCCTTCTCAATTGCTGCTGAAAAGGCTTGACACCCGCTTTCATGGGTATAACATGCTGAATAATGTGGACGTCATATGTTTTTAGATCCTCATAGGTCCATGCAAAAACATCCTTATATTGCTTAAAGAGTTTGATGAACCTATCTCTTTCTCCTAGCGAACAACATTTTCCAAGGTTGACAAATTTTGGTTTTGCCTTGGTACCCAAATTAACTAACTCATGTTGCATTGATGAACTGTTAGTTTTGGTATTAGCTGGCCTTTTGAACTTATTTTGAAGATCGAACAAAATTTCTAGGGACCTTACCCCTTTGGGGATGAAATTTCCTTTCTCCACATCCTTCTTCAAATCAGAATCGTGCTCTTCTTCATCTATCACTTGCCCTTGGAAGCTGTCTTCGTTTGTTAGAAAACTGATAATATGCTCATCATCATCAAAGACTCTAAAGTTTGTGATGTTATCGGGAATGGAGGGCCTGGAAATTAATTCAATTGAGCATTTGTTATTAGATGGCACCAATCTAGAAGGAGATGTTGCTAACAGATCAGCTGCAGAATTTTGCAATCTAGGAATATACTTTATATTGAAAGCATCAAAATGCATAATTAAATCCCATACCTCAGCCTGATAACCCTTCAAATGAGGTGAGAGACAATGAATGGTGTCCCTTACCTGTCTTACAACTATCTCTGAGTCACCAAAAACCTTCAGGTACTTAACATTTAAACCAATGGCCTTCTTTAATCCATGTACCAAAGCTTCATATTCTGTGGTGTTGTTAGTACAATCAAATTCTAATCTACAGGACAAAAAATACTTGTTTCTTTTTGGATCCATCAGAACACAACCGGCTCTAGATCCTTCCAGAGTCTTAGAACCATCAAAGTATAATGTCCAAAAAATATCTTTAGATTCAACGAAGTTAGTATATTTATGATCTAAATCAGTAACTAAACTAACTATATTACAGTCAACATCATCAGTCCGAGAGAAATGAAGGAGATCGGACTGTTCATCAGATTCATTACTGGTGGTTTCAGACTGAAAGTTACCTGGATCAATTTCTAAGAAATAATTCCCCAGAACTGAGGATGAGAAGGTTACAGCCTCATTCTTCTCCTCCAGTTGAGTTACATTTTTCTTCATGTCTGGTTCCCTCAGGACTTTGATATGATTCTGCCTGTTTTGATAAGGCAACGACAGATGAGACCAATCAGTGGCAAAGTAACCATTCAGCTTGGTATACCAGTCCCTACTTAAGATCAGACAATAGGCTTTAGGAATATCAACCACCATTATGTCAATAAACTGACAGACTCTAGAGTCGGTTGATAATCTAATGAGAACATCTTTCATCTCCCCAATCACTTTGACAACAGTCCTATCCAACTGAATGATTTGGGCCGGAAATGGCACAGGTTTCCCGTTAATTTTTTTACAAATTGACAGTGGCATGACGTTTGAAGATGCCCCAGAATCTACCAAACAGTTGTGAACATTATGATTAAAAATTTCAAAGGTCAACAGGAAAGGCAACGTTTGAGATTTAGATTTCCCTCTGATGCTAGCTTCATTAATTTCGGGATTTTCTTGAGAGGCTGTTAATGGGGTGCTAGGCTGGGGCTGCAGAACATGCAGCAGCTTGTCTCGTTGATAGGGCAAGCTGTACATGTCAAATATTAACACATTTTCTTTGACCTTCTTTATATCCTCAATAATGTCATATCCTATGTCAGATTCATTCCCAATTCGGGCTGGATGATCTATTTTACTCATCGTGACCTTGGGTGGATGAACTATGGTGTCCACGTTTGGCTGTTTGGCCGCTGTTTGGTTAGCTTTAGGATGTGGTGGAATAATTGTTATATGCCTTCTAGGCATTTCTTTTGAAACTTTAGGCTTAGGAGGAGCTGAGTTTGGCACAGGATCCGTAACAGGGCCTTTACTGCGAGTGGAAACGTTCACGGTAGAGGGAGAGATTTCTATGGGATCCTCTTCTGCTAATTCAGTCATAGGTACCCAATCCCATAGCACCATAGTAGTGTCCAGGGTTGGTTCCTCTAATTCAGGGCTCGATTCCTTTAGAGAATCATCTTGGTCTGGGATCTGCGAATCCAACATTTGGTTCATGACTAAACTTATGGATTTAATCCATTGCAAACAGCTCTTTTCCGAATGCGGTTCTTGATGAAAGGTACAGAAGTTTTCCATCCCGATTTCATTGAGGTTTAAAACAGGGGAATTATTCATGGGTGGATGAGTTTGATCACTGTCTTCCCTCTTTTTATAAAATGGCTTGAAAGGTTTCCTAGATGTACTAGCAGCCTTATCTTTCTCGAGATCTACAATTTTATTGGGTAATTTATGCATCATCTTAACTACATTCTCCATGTCTGTTGATGGCTCTTCCTTACCTCTAGTGAGCAACAAGGTTTTTTTGTTGGCTACTGGTTTTGGTTCTGCATCTAAGGCATGTTTAGCGATTCTATCAGCTTCTTCTTCTACCTTTCTAGCTTCTTCGAAGTTCTCTATTAGGGTAGTTTTCTTAGATCTTTTAACGAACATTGCTATGGGTCCTTCAAGAGTTGTTGTATAATATTCAATCAGAGATTCCTCTGCGGGTTTATTTGCTTCACTGAAATTATTTAAAAGTGTTGTGAATATTTGATTAAAGTCTTGAACCTTTTCTTTCTTTTCCATTCTCATGGATAAGAGTTCTTTCATAAGTGTAGCTACGGTCTTTTGGTTCCCATACTTCTTTAAAAAACAGTTTTCGAATTCATCCCAACTTGAGATTGAGCTAGGTAGTAGGCTAAAATACCAGGATGATACTTTCGGCTCGAAGGTGTATGGAAAAAGCCTACAGACTACATCTTCATGCTACACATTCAAAAGATTCAGAGCTAAGTAGAAACTCTTGAGATGATCTTCGGCTGAAATGGATTTACTTGGGTCGAATTTAGGCAAGACCTTCTCTAGATTTTTCGGAAGATTGTGGAATGGCCAAGCTAGATTCAACGCTCCCCTTTCTCTCCAAGCAGGTACAACCATGTTTATATGTGGAGATTCTGGTGGAGAATTCTAAGGTGAATTCTGTGGAGTATTCTTTGGAGTAATAAGTTCTCCAAGGCTTTCTTGATCTGAAATTTTTTTCTGAGTTTTCAAGATCTACCTTGTTCAGAGGTTCTACAATCTCTTCTAAAGTTAAATTCACAAGCTCTTCAAAACTTTGCACAAGAATTGAATCATGGGTGTATTGTGGCTCTTTTCTAGGGGAACTTTTCCTAGGGAGAAAATTCACTGCGTTTAAACCACCTAGCTGTCTAACGTAAGATCGTGTGTGCCTCCTTAGATCTTCTATTTCTGTAAAAGGTACAACATTAAATGCTTCTTGAGGCTCAGGATTAGAGACAAGGCTTTCTTGATTTTCTACTTCAAGATTTGGACAATCTGAAATTCTTTCTTTAAGCGGGTTTTCAGTAACACTTATGATAGTGGGAGATTTTCCTTTATCAGCCATGCACTTTCAGGCCCTCCTTCTAGTGCCAAAAATTGTTGATGCCTCAGAGATCGCAGCATCAATCAGAAAGGGATCCTCCCCTATAGACTATAACAATTAGATTGTCCACCGTTTGGTGTGGGGAATCCGTCCGGTTAGTGGTTCCAGCAACCGTGGATTTGGAGATTTGCTCTATTTATACCGGTTATGGCCCGATCCATCGTTCTTTTGATTTTTTATGTTTTGGAATGATATGCAAGTGCCTAGTCTAAATTTAATCTAAATGCAAAACTGGAACACAGATCTATGTCTAAAACTGAAAATAAATCTAAACTATCCCTGCAAGGAGCAAATTGAAAGCATGAGTAATGAACTGTAGGAGTTATCTAAAGAATAAATAGACAACCATTAAATCTTAAAGATAAAGCTACATCAAAGGTAAGAGACATCAGAAGATAGCTTCTAATTAAATATAACACATTCCATTACTCATGAAAGAGAGAATTCATTTGCACAGAAAGAAGTAAGATCATTCACTACCAAGAAATAATTCAGAACAGAAAAGAAAGATCTTACAGTAAAGTATGGAAGTCAGAAGAATAATTCAATATGCATCCAATCTTAATTTCCATGCAAAAAGACGTCCTCTCCAGGCTCTTATTAGGTCGATTTTATTTCCTTGAGACAAGTGCAAGGTAGCTCGTACCAGTTCAGAAAATAATATTTCCCTGCCAAAAGTCTTTTACATTGCTTCCTAAACTTCTATTTATAATATTACAAAATGCCCTTTGGGCTGCCACCTGGCTCTCTACACCTGTCACCTACAGACTTTTCCCCCTTTTAATAGACAAAAATGTGACCCTTTCTTAAACATAAAATTACTTAAAAAGAAAAGGACAGCTATCCAATGGCTCCACGTTTTTTACATATGAAATCCAAATTACAAAAGATAGGAATTAATGCTTTAATACCAGCACGTTCACTCTTGGGCAGGCGCTTCAGCTGGGAGAGAAGCACTCGAGCTAGCTGTTGCTGCTGGGAGAGAAGAAATCGGGCTGGCTATTGCTTCTGTTGCTGCTGCTGCTTTCTTTTCCTCTTCTACAATGTAACTAAACCATATAACAGTATCTCTTATAACTATATTTGCTGAGGCAGGGAGTAAGATTTTCTGGGAAGTTACATCTTTACCAAGCTTTGCTCCGATACCTTGAACTTCTGTTACTGCTGCTTGGTGTATTTCCTTAAGAAAATGATTGTGTATTGATGACATCCCAATATAATGATGGAGATCATCAATGGTCAAGACATCAATCCTCTTTACATATTCTGTTTGGATGCCCAGCTCTTCCTTCAGGTCAGCTAAATGTTGTTCTTTGCCCGGGAAATCATCAAGGGACTGAGAGAAACTCAACTTGCATTTGTCATGCACTTCATGGATTCTTTGATAAAGCCCATTACTTTTATCCATTGTCCCTCGGATCTTGGCCATTAGCTTAATGCTACAGTTTCTGTAAAATTCCAAAAGGGCTATGTCTTCATTAAAACCATCTTCAGATTTGAATGGGAGATGCTTGGGGAAATCCACCTTTCCTTCTCTCCATTCTATCTGGCTCAGGATATTTGCCTTAACCCGAGTATATTTAGCTTTAAGCCTATTGGCCTCTGCATTAAATTCTTTTAATCTAACCACCATGGCCTTGAGCTTGCATACTTCCTCAGTAATTAGTTCCTGCGTGTCATGGACTTGCTTTAGGATGCTACAGGACAGCTCATGGAAAGGAGACATATCTATCGCTTTGCTCTCCGCCTACTCTAATTGCTCAACCAATGCTTGTTTGTCTGCTTCTAGATGGGACACTCTGGCTCCCACATCGTTCTTTTCTGCTTCTACAATCATAATCTGGACTACTAGTTGCTCCTTTTCTTCTTCTAAATGGTTATACTTGTCGGACAGTTCTTTATGCTCCACAGACAGGCGATTATACCTATTCAGCACAAGATCCCTGTAGGCTTGCTCATTAGCCACAGTATGTTGTATCATGTGAGCTCTCCTCTTTGTCGACTCAACTTCTTTAACTATATCATCCACATTGTCCAGCGTTGCTTTTGCTGTCTCTACCACGGCGGATGCCATAGCTAAGGGAGCCTTATTTGTGTTTTGCATTACTGTGGTCTCCCGGTGGGTAACACTATATTCCTGGAAGAGTCTCTTTATCCTCTCTTCCGATTTAAGGACCATTGCCTTCCTCTTCTTATCATAGACAAATTCATCCCATCTGGACACGATATGCTCTTTCGATGGAGTATAAGGGATGATTGGGAGATCTATAATATTTATTTCTGCTTCCGTGGGTGGGGTATGGACTGCTTGTGCTGTGTCCGCCTCCACATTTTGAGTGCTGGAAACACTTGCTTGAGATGTGTCTATCTCCATGTCCTAAGTGCCGGAGCCTCCTTCCTGGGCATCTTCAACTATCTTGAGTTCCTCTTCCGTCTTTTGCCTCATTTCAGCTTGTTTCCTTCTCTCTTCTTCTTCAACTTGCGGCTGATTCTCATTTCCTTTCACCTGCTTTGCATCCTCTGCTTCTTTCTACTACTGGGCTTCCTCAACTTCTTTCTGCAGCCTTTCATTTTCTGCTTCTTACTGCAATCTTGCCACTTCAACTTCTTGCTGTAACCTTGCTTCCTCTCTTAACCTTTGTTCTTCTTGGGCTTGGGCATCATCCGCTTCTTTCTCTTTCTGCAGGCTAGTTTTTTGGGCCTTGGTGGAGCTAGAGCTTTCTCCACCGCCTTGGTGACAAATCTGTAGCTCAGTCATGTTGCTAATGCCTCTGAATGTCTCTTCCTCAGCATCGTAATAGTGAGCGTACTCAAAATGAGCATAAATTTCCTTGCAATGCTCGACAACTTTTCCTCTCCTATCATTCCTATGGAAAATTACTTCGCCGAAGTGGAAAGATTTCAGCTCTTGAACAAACTCCTCAGCTGATGCAACCCTTGAGAATTTGTAATATCCTATGCAGAAGGGTAGAGGGGGGAAAGAAGCCTTATGCTGCTTGTTAAGCACTGCTCCAATTCCATCCAGGAAAATTTGTCTCACTGCTTCCTTGAGGACCACATAGTCAGTAGCATACCTCGACAAAATATATGGAGCTTTAGTCCCTCCAAACATTCTGATGTAGGTGCCTTGCTCTGAAAAATAAAAATCTCCATAGTTTTCAAGGATCTCCATGGCATTCTCCGACAGACAGTTGGGCTCTTCCTTGAATATCTGCTCATATAGGGGCATGCTGAACCCCTCACAGATGATTTTATAGCTGGCTTTGTAATTTTGATCCCACATCATCTTGTAAGCAGTGTAGACTGGGGTATTGGCTTTATCCCACGTGCAACCTAAGCTGGGGAAAGATAGCTTGGCCAAAATACAGTCAATGAGATATGAAGACATGTAAAATTCTGACTTTTTTAAGGCCAGACCTTCTCTTGCAGCAGTCACCATTGATGCCAAACTGTCCAACAGGATAGTAGCGTAGTCAAACACAGTTCCTTTGAATGCTACGAAATGGATGATGGGAACCCACTGTATCCTGTATACAGTGCCATCGGGCATGCTGAAAATTCTGCATAACATCAGGGCGATTAACCTGAAAGGAGGTCTTAGATTCTGAACATCATATTCGTCATTACCTCTCTTTCTCAGGTGCTTGCCTGCGACCAATAATTTTTTGGCCATTTCAATATTGTTCATCTGGCCCAACCATTCATCACTAAGAGCTTGCTGGGGACATGAGAATTTATAGGCTGCGACAAGATATGTTTGGTGGAATGAGGCGATGGCTACTCTCCCGCTGTCATGTAATACTCTTGTCTCCGCATTAGTATGCTCTAGTGTCCACCCGATTACTTCAGAACATGGGAACAGTTTAGGGCGGGTAGAATCCCTGGCTATGCCTGAAGTTCTGATGTTGCGATAGATCTGCTCCTCTTCTAGTAACATATCTGGGATATCTTGGTCCCTGATCATCCTGTAAATATCGCCCCACCGGACTTTGGGAGGAATACCGGTGGTGCACTTAGTATCTTGGAACATAGTTTCAGTCCTAAGTGGTACTGGTTCAGGTTCCATCATTTTAGCCTTCTTCCTACCACCTTTTGGCATCTTGGCTTATCCCTGCTAGCAACCAAATACAAGTCATTATAAAAATGTGCAACCTGCTATGAGATTTTAACAAAGAGAAGGACCAATTAAACATGCTAAAACATAGACAAATTATTGAGTTGTGTGTTGGGGAAGCAAAATAGATCACTCCAAACAAGAAAAAATAAACTTGATTATCCTTAGGAAACAAAGTTTGGAATGTTCCCGAAAGGGCACGCATACGATGTGAAACAACCTGCTTCCCATCTAGTCCTAGGAGAGAGGGTATCCTTCATCATTGCACTTCTAATGGTTAGTGGCGGGTGAGTCTGGAGTGAAACAACCTTACGACGAAATAAGGGGCCGCTTTCCACATTTATGAAAAGGTGAGGGGTTCAGCCGACCCGACCACTACTGTTAATATTTATGAGACTTTGTATGGTCGGCTTGGGGCTTGAATGGGAGTGACGACGCCTGGAATATGGCTGGTGAAAAAGCTCGGGTGGTCATAGTCATGGCTTTGGTTGAGCTGAGAAACCACAGGGGCCCCGACAGCCTAAAAAAACAAAAATAACGATATATGGCCACGAATGTCTATCGGCCATGTTGAATACGGGAAGAAACCCAAAGGTAACTTGACGTGGAGATAAGAAAAAAAATAACGGTTAAAAAAAACCTACCTGGCAACGTGAAGGTGGTTGAATGAGGTGGATGCGGACGTGGACGAGCTGAGCTGGAGAAGTCTGGCGTGGTGTCCCAATGGCGTTTGTTTAATCGAAAAATAACAATGCGGCCGACCCAAACCCCCACCGTCCTTTTAAATGAGTTAGACACGTGTGGTATTTAATCTGGTGTGTGGTGCATTTAAAACGAGTTTTATGTTTTTTGTACATCGCGGTCTTTTCAAGCCACCTCGACAGTTGTGCACGACCGTCATTTGCGGGGCGGGTTTTCGAGCTTCACCCGCAATTGCGGAATGTTATGGTGAATGGCCCCGGCGTTTTGGAAGAGATTGGCGAATCCTTCTGAAACACAACCTTGGGGAACTTGTCACGAGTGGTTTCACTGAGTCGTCTTGTAGTTTCGGGAGGACATAATATTTCTTTCCGCGATTTTTGAAGGAGATAGGCCAATCGCCTCCGCAATTGCGGAACAATTTCGTGAATGTTGCCGCCATTTCGAAGAGAATTGGTGAATGGCTCCCGCAACTTGAATAATTCCTAAGTCTCTCTGCGGGGTTTCGGGAGAATAAGGTGAATGGTTCCACAGTTTCGGGAAGGGTTTCTGAAATGGTTCCGCAGAAAGTCTAAGTCTTTTGGCGGGGTTTCGGAAAGATAACGTGAAGGCTTCCGCAAATGGCTTCCGCAATTTCAGAAGGGAAACCTAAAAGGTTCCGTCATTTCGGAAGGCTCTCGCAAATAGCTTCCGCAACTTAAGATTTTTTGAAAAATAGACTAAGTCATTTGGCGGCCCCGGGGAAGATTTGCGAATGACTCCCGCAGTTTCGGGAGGATAAGCTAAATGGTTCCGCAACTGCGGGAGGATAACCCAAATAATTTCCGCAACTTCGAGAGAAAACTTCTAAGTCCTTTTCGAGAGGCTTATGCAAATGGCTCCCTCCATTTCGAGAGGGAAACCCGAACGGTTCCTGCGGTTTCAGGAGGATAACTTGAATACTTCCGCAACTGTGGTGGGATTTCTCAAATTCTTCCGCGACTTCAGGAAGATTTCACTAATTTTATCCTTAGAAGAAGAAAAAACTTGGAATTCTCAAAGCAAGATTTTCAGTTGAAAACAAAGTAAAAAGGAGAATTGACCTCTTACAGCAGTCTTTCTAGAAAAATAAAGGAGGGGCCCCAATATGTACAAAAATTTTGGGGAGGGATGTTGCTGCAACAACAAGAGGGTACAAAACATTGCAAAACATACGATAAAATAAAATCTTTGTTGATACAATGAGGGTGCATAAAATACAAGAAGTTGAAAAAGGGTTTTACAACTTACCTCTCTTAGAAGGCTTTGATCGGCGTCAGTTGTAGCCTATCCTGTTAAAACCTCCTCCGTTCTGGTTTATATATTCTATTGTGAATCACAGAGAGAAAGTTAGAATGTAGCTTGGCTCTCTCCTCCATTTTTGTTTGCGAACACTAGAAATATCTGACTCGTCCCCTGGATCACTTAGAATAGCGTTAATCACTTGTCAAGGGAAAAACACACCGCGCAATCAATTAAAAATTAACTGCGCAATAGATGAATATTTTCTTTTTCTTTGCTTTAGAGCTGCACAGGTCCTAGCAAATACTTTGCTTTAATGTTTCTTCCCTAAATATTGTCGAACACTTTACTTCACAAATTAATTGCACAGTTCACCTATGTACTGCGCGGAGATTAACTGCGCGATTCCACTTTTACTGCGCAGTTGAACTTAGCATAAATGCACAGTTCTTTAGCTGCGCGAAACTTGACTTTGTATGAACTTCGCACTTCACACAATATTTACTTTTGCACACTCTTTTAACTTTACAAGATTATCTGCGTGGTTAACTTTGCATTGAAACTTACTGCGCAGTCACTCCTTGTTAAAATAGAGCTTTCACCACAATGAAATATTTAGAAATCTTGATTTGATTTACAGACCGTAAATGTAAACAACATTTACACAGGTTAATATGAAATAGATGCGCCGCATACATAAACCAACATTCTTGAGAATGAATTCATAAAACTATAGATTTATATATTACCACTATAAAACAAAGTAACTTTGCCGCACTTACAGAGAGATGAGATTTACTTCAAACTTTCACTTCTTACACAGAGCTTGGGCTTTTGAAACACTTCACGCATCTTCACTTCTTCTATTCACACATCTCTTATCTCTATCTCTATCTAATCTTTTGTGAGAAATTTTCATTTATACAAAAACTTAGGTTTAGCTTCACCTAGAAGTTACAGGGTTGCAATAAATACTACAATTAATTTCTACCTAAGAAAATTTGATCTTGCAGAATACAAATGCGGCTACTTAAATAATAACTTGTCATGAGACGGATTGGCTGCAAACTGACTGTCTGCCTCACATTGCAGACTGACTAAGTGTCTGACAGAGCCGGTGCATATTAGATATGCTATCAAGTCATTCATTATGATATTTCCAACACTCCCCCTCAATTATGAGCGGATGGGGATCATTAAACAAAAATAAAATATTACAAAATATTTCAGAGCTAAAACATGCTCTGTTCGTGACAAAGTTCATTGTGCAGAACTTGTCACTCCCAAACAACTTCGGAGATATTGGAATGTGTCCCTTGCCAATGGTTTTGTGAATATGTTTGCTACTTGATCTTCAGACCTGCAAAATTCTAAACAGATTTCTTTGTTGTTTATCAATTCTCTGATAAAATGATACCTTGTCTCCATGTGCTTGGTTCTCTTGTCGAACACATGATTCTTTGACAGTGCAATAGCTGAATTGTTGTTGTGGTAAATGACTGTGGGTTCTTGCTGGTTCTATGACAGGTCACTTAACATCCTCCGCATCGAAACGGCTTGACATGCAGTGCTTGCAGCTGCAACATACTCTGCTTCTGCTGAAGAAAGAGTTACTATGGGTTGTTTCTTTGAAGCCCATGATACAACACTTGTTCCTACATGAAATGTATTCCCATATGTGCTTTTTTTGTCATCCATGCTGCCTCCATTATCACTATCAGTGTATCCAATAGTCTGAAATTTTCTAAGGTTGAATACAAAATACCAAAGTCTTTTGTTCCACTTACATACCTCAGAATTCTTTTACGTGCTTGCCAATGAGATTCTTTTGATGACTCCATGAATCTTGAGATTAAGCTAAATCCATACATGGTGTATGGCCTTGTTGCTGTAAGATACATAAGGCTGCCAACAAGCCTTTTAAACAACACAGGATCTACATTGGATCCATCATCATCCTTGCTCAATTTCAAACTTGTTATCACTGGTGTTGGAGTTGTCTTGCAAATTAACATCTTAAATATGCTCAAGACATCTCTTGCATACTTTGGCTGAGATATAAATATACCCTTTTCAGTCTGTTGGACTTCAATGCCCAAAAAATACTTAAACAAAAGTAAATTAAACAAGAGATCACATCTCTCATATTAAACAAAAGTAAATTATAATTAAAAAATATGGAAAAAAACAAAAAACACACACATATTATAATATAGCATGTATCCCATATCTCCACTTCAACGTAAGTATGGAATAGTAAGTATCCCTTATCTATCTCCACTTCAACGAATGAAACTAAAATTTCTTTCTTTTAATACCAACATAGATCCATCTTAAACCTGTATCTATCAAGCACCGAGAGGGATCCAATTTCTTGAGGTGTATTTCTTTTTTTAAATTTAAACTCAAGAAATTTGATCTCTCTTGATGGATAGATCCGGGTTTAAGTTTTTATTTTTTCCATAATTTTTTATTTTATGAGCCGACATGAATTTTTTTAATTATTTTGTTACATCACAAACGTTACAACATCTCCCCCATACTGGGTTGTAGAGCATCTCGTTTCACTCGGTGCAATTAAATGAATATTTATAATATAGTAAGAAATTCTTTACAAGTCAAATAATACAATTATATTTCTTTTTTTTTGATATTAAATATGTATTTATAATTATATCGATAGGTGTTAGAATAATACTTATCATGTAAGTCTCTTTACTAGAGGTAGATCTCCATGGATTCCATATTGATCGAGGATGTGACAAGTGTACTATTTAGGTTGATTTTATGATTGTAGCAATTTCAATTAAACATATATATATAACTGGTAGGTTTTGTGGTAAAACCATGAGTGTTCACCAACCACTTGTTAAGTGACTATACTAATATAGTATATATAGGTTTTTAAATTGAATAGTGCATATTCCATTGTAAAAAGTTTATAATTATATATATATATATATAATTATAATTATAATTATATATATATATATAATTATAATTATAATTATATATTATATATTGAAAAATACTTTTATAATCTTGATTTTTAATAATAATTTCACATTTTTTTAAGTATTTTATTATTTAAAAATATATATTATATATTGAAAAGTACTTCCATAGTTTTAATTTTTAATAAATTATTTTTTGATATTTGTACAATTTATTTTATATTAAAATATAAAGAATATTTTTCTTTGTAAGTACTTTGAGAATATTTAGTACATTTATTACATCGATAGGTGTTCTTAGTTTAGAATTTGGGGTGGACTAGAGCCTATGCTTTTCCTAGATTGCACGAGGATGAGACAAGTGTATTGTTCAAATTGATTTGATGGCAGTAGTTAGAAATTCAAAATAAACTCGGTATTTTTTTCATTATGAGTACTTTATTTCCAACATTGCTATGGTTAACCATGAGTTTTCATTCACCATTTAGAATTTCACAAATAAGCATCTTTAATCAACGAATTATGGATGATATCATGGCTTTAGAATATGATTGGTTCTTTCAAAGTTAATTTTGATGGTACATATTTTGTTTTGAGTCCCATTTTTTACCTCAAAATTCCCATAATTGAGATCCTAGTGGTAGACCATCATGAATCAACCTTAAATATAATGTTCATGATTACAAGATATCTGAGTAGAATTATGGTTATCACATTAAGAAATTAAGGTTGATGTTGTAGAATAACTAGCTCAAGGATTATGTGCCATAAATTATGTTTATCATAATACAAAATTGTAAGTTGATGTCATTGAAGATCTATATTACTAAGAATGGTCTTGATCCATGTTGTTCTTTAGCCCAAATCCACATTGATGTCTGTGAGATGCATTAACAAAACCACAATGTTTTGTCTTTATGGATGAAATATAAATAATAAAAGAGGCGGATTGTACACCTCCCCCCTAACTAGATCATTACCCATAGAGCTCATGTTACCCTTGACTACCTCAAAATGAGTTTGGATTCATTTGAATGTGATTCACAAGGTTCTTCCATGTACCTTGAGATAAGATAACAACCAAAGAAATGTCAAGTACTATGTTTCAAAGTAGATGGGATTTCCCACTAGTTTCCTATAGAAAGTAGTATCCACTTGGAGAAGTCTATCATGCATTCAACTTAATGCCATATATGAAGGGGGTCAATATAGATTTGCAACAATCTATTGGGAACCTTTGGATGAGGTTAGAGACATACTTAGGTTGTGATAAGAATATGTCTTTCTCTAGTTTCCAAACTTGAATACCAAGGAAGTAGTGCAACAAGCCTAAGTCTGCCATACCAAAGACATGCTAAACTTCATTCTTCATAGAATGAATCAAGTTAATGGATCTTCAAGTGAAAACAATATCATCCACAAATAAGTCGGTTAAATGTCTCCATCAACAAGTATTATGTACAAGTTCAAATCTACTTTGCAAAATGAACCCACTTTATGAATGATGTTGATCCATCCTCTCATACCAAGCAGTGATGTTTTCTTCAATCCATAAAGAGGCGTCTTTTAACTTATAAACAAGTGAGAAAACAACACAAACATTCATAAATCCAAGTTCTGCTACATGTAAATCTCCTCATGCATCTTTATTAAAAAAAGGTGTTCTTCACATCTATTTCATACGCCTCCGAATGAAATATCGCATGTTGAGAAATTAAAATTCAAATGGTATCCATATTTTCTACATAACAAAATGTATCAATGTAATTTACGCCCCCATTTCGTGCATAAACATTCATTACCAATATTTCCTTGTGTTGCTTAACCTAACCATGTCATCATGAACTTAGGTTGGTAGATCTGTCTGCATCCAACAAGATTCTTACTTAGGGAAAGTAAAAGTAATTCCCACATGTTTCTTCTCATTGGTGAGTTATACTCGTTTTCGATTACATTCTCCCACCTTCACTAAAGACTCGAACCTTTTTATATATCTCTAGATCAGAATTGTCCATGATCTTTGTCGTGAGGGAAAAAATAGTATGTTTAACTAATAATAGAGCTTAGTGGCACTTATCTCATCATTCCGTTACAACACAAAACTGCAAAACTACACGAGACTTCGATTTGTTTTGCAATTTTATCCACTAGATGAGATGTCAAGCAATCTTTAGCGAAGTAGCAACTTATTGATAGAGGATTTTGGTATATCAATGTATCAAAAAGTTCAACATACGAAGGAAGAAGATGAAAAAATTAACAATATTGATAAAATATAGCATCACACATCAGTATTCAATAATAGAACAAATTAGAGAAGTTACAATATCAATACATAAAATCAAAGGAATGAAAATAATGCACCATCCAACTATCAAAGATTAAAACTGAAAACAACTGATTATGGCTGTATTCATAGATCACTATAAATAACTACATGAAAGAAAAAAATTCATTAAACTAAATAATACACTTATTATATTCATTTTCCTAAGAGATTAAGTTGAAAAGAAATACAGGAGAAAGCCACTAAAAACTCTGAATCCTTTGTCTAACAAATAAATAAAAGCCTGAATCCTTTGTCAAACTACAAATTTCTAATACCAGCATATCTGTTTACTACATGCAAAAAAAATCCAATAGAAAATAAAGTTGCAATGCTAACCAATAGATAATAGAAAATATATTTGCAATGCTAACCAGGAAATTTATCTAGCACATAAGTTCCAATGATCCTAAGCCAGGATAATAGAAAACAAAGTTGCAATGCTAACCTGGAAATCTATCTAGCACATGCAAAACAAATTTCCAACAGGATATCAATGTAGCATATAGGAATAAAATAATTTCATTAAACTAGAATAATACATATCATAATCACTCTCTTAATGTGAAAAAAGGGTTAGACAAATAAACCTTGCAGAATATATCAGAGAGCAACTGTGAATCCTTCGTCAATCGTTCATTATAAATAAATGAACGCACTATACTGACATTTTTTCTGCATGCATAACAAAATTTGCAATACTAACCAGGATAATGCAAAACAAAGATCCAATGCCAACAAGGATATCTGTCTGGTACATGCAAAACAAAGATCCAATGCCAACAAGGATATCTGTCTGGTACATGCAAAACAAAGTTCCACTACCAACCAGGATATCACACTTTGAAATATATTTTCCTGTGTCAATTCGAGAATTCAATCACAGGAATGCAAAGCAAATTATTTCCTCACTAATAAACCAGCTAATGCATGTAAAGAAAATAAATGATAACTATTGTGATGACCTAATGCAATAAACCAGAACTATTTTGATGGGTTTCAATAATAAGGTTGATATCGCATATTGGGACGCCTGACTCTAGGCATTTTCCCATACCCATAGCCGCCATACTGTGGAGAGGGAGCGTAAAAATAAGGCTGACCAAAGGGCGGCGGCGGCGGATATGCATTAACGTACGGATTGAACCGTCGTCCTCGATAACGATTTTGCTTCATTCCCGGGACGTTTGTCCTTTTGGCAGTAACCTTCAGCGGGCGGTTATGGAGTTCAGACTGGTTAAGAAGCAGTGCTTTTGGAACAGCCTCCGCCTCCATAAATTCAACATATGCAAACCCTTTTGGATTACCAAACTTGTCTGTCTTAATAGTAACTCGGTTAACCGTTCCGCAGGATAGAAAATGCTGCTGCACTTCTTCTGGAGTGCACGAGTAATCAACGTTGCCAACAAAAACAGAACGCGAATCCGCTTCTTGTTTGCTTGCCTGATCGGCAGCAGGGTCTGGAACGATGGGGACCTGCATTTCTTGAGCAATCTTGGCCTGCATTTCCTTGAGAACAGCTGCCTCTTCTTCTATCTCCTTCATCCTTCTCCTCATCTCATCCAACTCTTTCTCACCGCTGCCCGTTTCCATTTCCCCCGCTTCTTCTTCATACTCAGGAATATCCGCGCCGTACATCTCATGGTCCTCCTCCATTATTACCCTGATATGCCTCCTACGATACGGTAACGTTGCAAGCAAACAAAGAACCCCTGAAATCTCACCTTTCGATATACAGAGTCAGTGTTTGTAGTTTGTAGGTTGATGTGCAATATGTAGATATATATATGAACAACACTAGACGGAAGTATTTATTTGACGTGGCCGACATAATTGGATGGATTTCTCTCGAGATAAATATCGTTGACGAAACCGAAAGGTGGTGACTTGTGAATGTGACCTCCAGGCTGTGCTTTTGGGGGTGTCTCCTATTCGAGCTTCCCTTCCGAGCAGTCTCTGCGGTCCTCAACGGGGACTGTTTTGGGCAGTCTCCCGCTTTTGGCCTCCTAATTGCCACATTGGGTGGTCATGGCAGTTCCCTTTGATGATTAGGCAAGCACGGGATCCGAAACAAGTAGAAGCAGTGCAAGAACCTAATAACATGTTAAGTCGATAATGTCACACATCAAGCATGTATGTATAATTTGAGTGGGTTTAACTGTTAAGAATAAATGTATTTTTTTTTGGTAAGATCAGGTCAAAACTTAAATGAATATTATACTAAAAGGTTTAATTTGTAAACAAAATTCAAATTAATTGAAGCAAGGTTTTTTTGTTGGGTGATATTTCCTCGAGACCATGAAAAGTTAAGGAAATTTTAACTTGTGGATTTGAGTCCTTGTGGACCCATAATGAGACACCTCAAGTACTCAAAATAGGTGAGGATTTGCGTGTGGACCCATAATGAGATACCTCAAGTAACTATGGATCCAATAAGTGGATTGCACCCTAAGCTAAACCCATTGAGAAAATACCCCAAACAAGAGTTTTGAAAGATCAAAGTGAACCAAATTGGTAACTAGGAATCAAAGAGTAATACCTTATCTAAAGGACCCCTTCCTAAGTACTAAACATACCTAAAAGGCCACACTTAAAATAGGGTAAGCTTGACACTCAATAAAAAAAAATTTACACCCTCAAAAAATTCGATCTCTCTCGATGCTTCATAGATGCAGATTTTAGATCAATCTCTGTTGATTATATTATACTTATATTTCTCATAAATATAAAATCATTTAATAGTTTACTTTATATTTTCTTTAGTTTAGGGACAAGGATATGTCCTTGTGAATAATTCTAAGTTAAACATGTATTTGTGTCTAAGTCTAGTGTTACTCGTGTTCTCATTTAAATGAATTACTAAAACAACCTCTCAATCTTGCATTTTATTTGTGTACCATCGAGCTTCCAACTTTCTATGGGGTTTGTCCTCCTCTTAACTACCTCCCATACATTCTTATTTTCATTTTGTCATTACGAGTTAGTGTCACATTGTATTTGTTAGGTGTTTAAAGTGTAATGCTAAATATTGAAGTCAACAAAGACCTTTGTCTGGAATTCCTTTCGGCGTAAGTTATCCTTTGCCACTTGACTAGTTTAGATTTATCTAAAATTTGGATTTATCAATCCTCAAAAGAGATCAAACAGATTCTTAAGTGTACAATTTTTAATCATTCAATTCTATGTCATATATTAATTTATTCATATTAAATCATAAAAAAATTACACCTAAAGAAATTTTGATCCCTCTCATGCTTGATAGATTCGGGTTTAAGGTGGATCTAGGTTGGTTTTAACTTTAATTTTTTGTCACATGTGTACATTATATTACATTATATGAAAATATTTTCTCCATACTAGGATGCAGGGCACGTTGCTACACTCGATGCAATTACATGGTCTTTAAATAAAGAAAAATACATGCAACCTTAAATGACTATGACCAACATTTAATCTAGGGACTTATCTCGGCTTGCTCGGGGTTTCACATAGAAAAAATATATTAGGTATTTGGCTTTGGTTTTCGATGCACAATATTCACTATAACATACATTTTATCTAGGGATTCAGTTGGTCTTGCTTGGGATTTAATATAGAAAAATATATTGGATTGTAAGCTTGAGAATTATCATACATTTGATTGATATTCAAAGATTGCACCTTGTTTTGTTCTTTTATCATTGAGTTAATATTTTGGACGATTTACCACCCCAAACCAATCAAAATATATCTCTATCTTGATCATCCAGCAATATGATTATTTCTTCAACTAATGGTATTGATTTTCGACAATGTGAAGTTTGTATAAACATCCTTCAAAATATATATTGAAATGCCCACAAATACATCTATATTGGTGATAAAGGTGCAAGCTCTTTTAAATATGCTATTGAACTTTATTTAAATACCAAATAAACATCTAAAATAATACCATTCATAGAAATAGTAATAAATGATAAAAAAATATATTATAGAGAAAGAAAATATGCTAAGAGTAGAAATTCGAGGGCAATAGTTTGATTGGTCGGGAGGTAGGTGTTTCACTCTCCCTAACCAATTTCAAGTCCTTAATGAGATGCGTGAGATAATTGTTGGAATTTTCTTGAGCTAATAGTTGTAAAGTCAACTATTGAAATATTCATGACTTGTACATGTTGAAAATTGTTGGGTTCCACTTGAGAATTTATGACCTATCCTTTTCCTTGAAGAAACTGGTTTACCATAGGTACCATCCTTGGAATGAGGAGAAGTACTTGGGATGTTTCCATGCCTGATGTATATTACATCCAAAAAATAGTAATAAGACCCTGGACACAATGTATCCCCTAATCCCTATGAATTTTGGTATGTTTATCATTGATATAATCATCCCTTAATACAACGTGACGTTGAATACATTAACACCCTAACACATTATGACCAAAACCACACTAACCGCCCAATATAATTTGATCTTTACCCCTATGAACCTTGATGCACTCACCCCCTAACACATTATGATCCAAATGCACTAAACCCAGAGTATACCATAACCCAATTGCTATGGATCTTGACATAGTATACCTCGTAATCCCTCTTAAATTGACACACTTAATCCCCTGAGACTCTAAACATGTTATCCCCTCATTCACTTCAACTTTTAACTTGTATGACCCTTAATGCAAACACCCCCTTGTCATGTCCCAAATTTGGAATTGGGTCACAATGGCCTAATCACATTAGCCATATTCATTAGAGTTTGTAAAATTGATGTTAAGGGTCAAATAATTGCAAAGGAGGAAAATTACTAGTTTCCTAGGTTTGGGGTGGAAGCTTTGGGATTTGGAATAAGGGAGATAATAAATGATGTTTAGACATTAGAAGGGTTCAAGTATTTAATAAATAGAGTGAATAAATAAATTCAAGAGAAATCCTAGGTGACAAATGGTTATGGAGACATATGGAGGATGTGGGACCCACACTAGCTTGATTTTTCATAATACATAGTATCTCTCTTTTGCAAATTCGAATTAATGGGAATGTGAACACTCTTGGGTGAGTTGGTAAGTCATAACACATGTCATTGAGCATCTTAGGTCTAATTGGGAAGGATTGGTAACCTCCATGGAATATAAAGAGTGAAAGTGGAAGTTTGTGGACACTTGGGCTAGATTCCCTAGCCCCTATGACACCAATGATGGAGCATCTATGACAACTATGACAAATTGCAGACCTGACCTCTGACATCTGACCACTATGACATGTTAGCCCCAAAAATAGGCTCAAAGAAGACAAATTTGGGAGTTGGAGAAGCCAAAGAGACTCAAAATCGAATTTGGGAGAAGATGGAAGGTTGGAACTAGGAGATAAGTGGCAAATGTGGAATATTTCCTAAATGGAAATCTATTGAATCTATTGAGAGGATTTCGACCCTTAGAAGGCTAATTTTGGTTATAAAATGTAAAAATGAAGTATGAGAATGGCTTTTGATCATTTGTAGAATTTGCAATTGCATTTGTGAAGATGGAGAGCTAGTGGATGACTAGTTTTTTGCCTTAGCCAATTTCGAGGGTGAAAGATTCCCATCCAAGTTGGTAATTGGAAAGGCCATTCAGACCTTTCATTTGGAGCTTTAATGGAGTCCTTATTTGCAGGTGTAAGCTACAGGGAAACTCATGGTTTCTTCTACTGCAGCTCACTCCTTCAACCATTTCCAGTTTTGATGGCATATTCTTGATCCTTGAGGGAGGGCATTTTTGGTGAGATATTGTATTCTTTGGGGAAGATTTTAATGCCCCATTTCTTTTTTAATATGAAGTAAATACTCTTTTCTTCATATCTAAAAATTTTCGGGTCGAAATTAAAAGTAGAAATGTATAAATCTCATTTTTAATGGAAGAACAATGCCATTTCCCCACTACCTTGTTGTGAGCCAATGTATTGATGATGATTTCGAATGAATGGATGATTCTATGATATATTTGTGATCAATACACTGCCATGGATGTCTTCTACAAGTTTCATGTACTGTACTTGAGCATTTGAAGCATTTTTACTCAGTTTAGTTGTATTGGGAGGTGAAATAGTGTCATTTCCCCAAGGGTCGAATTGGGCATTTTTGCAGTTGAATGGGAGAGGGTGAGAACAGTTGTAATAATACATTAATGGTGCATATGAGACTTTAATAAAATACTTAAAACATTACATACCTCTGTTCATAAATTTGAGTGGGTTTGGAGGCATTTGGGAAGCCATTTCCAGTACTTACCCCAGGGGGATTTGAACCCCAAATTACTAGTAAAATTGCATAATTGGTCCAGAATATTAAGAGAGTTTGCAGAGGTCTTTTGGTGGACATATGTCATCCATAAACATCATATTCAAGTTATAATATCATTCATACACCTTCCTTGAATATTTGAAGGCATTTGGAGTCAATTTGAGACCTAGAGACCAATATTAGTCAAAGGAAAATCACTAGTAAAGTTACCTACATTGATCAGAATTGAAAGAGGATTTGCAGAAGTATTTTAAAGGTCCAAAGGCATCCCTGAAACACATATTTATGTTCTAATATCATTCATATACCTTCTCAGAAGATTTGGGATCATTTGGGGCAAATTTGGGACCTAGAGATCAAAACTAGGAAAAGGTCGAACTAGGGAAAAAAAGTGGAAATTGCCATTTTAATAAAATTCCTAACAAGGGACATTACAGTGGTATCAGAGCATGGTCCTTGCACCTGTGGATTATGTACATACATTCAAGAATAATAGGCAGCCATGTCTTACTATTATGATGAATCCTATGAGTACAATTCTTATGAGGAATATGCAGATGCTTATGAGCAATATGAAGCAGAATGTGAATGGTATGAGGAAGAGATGCCATCATGCAACACTTCTTGCAATTTCAAGAGAAATGAAGATTATTCTTATGACTTTAAATCTGATGAATATGAGTGTGTCACACCAACCAAGGATAATTCTATGAGTGAGTTCCAAAGATGGAGAGCAAAATATAAAACCTTGCCCCAACAATATCAAAAATATCAAGAATATATTGCTTTTAGCAAAAATACACAAAATGCCATGTCTTTTGAGTACTTTGCTGAACATGTTTTTGAAAATAGGCCCAAACATGAAGATGTGGAGTTAGTAAAGAAAGGTTTATGCCCTTCTTGTAAAGAACCTTGGAGTGAGTATCATACATGTGTGCATGAAATTATGTCCCACTTGAGGAGAGCTTTTGGGAATTATTCAAAAAGAGATTCCAAAGATATTGATCATAAGGAAAACAAGGGGCAAAATGCATCATCTTGCTTGAAGGATAAAAATGAAGAGACATCACAAGAGCATGAAGAAGATTCTATTGAAAATATGGAAGATCATTTCGAGACACCTTCTAGCTTAGACATGAACCAAAGAGCATCTACTGATGGATGCTTAAACTATGAAGGAGTACCTACTGATGGGTGCTCACACCTCTATGTTGGTGACATAGAGATCACTTTTGAAAGTGTTGCTGCAAGCCCAAGTTCCATTAAGCATGATAATGAAGACCTTGTAGCAGTTGAAGAAGAACCAAGATCAACTTCTCCATCACCACTTGAACTTCATGAAGTTGGTCCAAGCAAAATTGAAGAAGATGAGGAGGTTCATTTGCAAGAGCCTCATTTTCTTTAAGGGTCCTTAAATATGAATGAAAATAAGATCCAAGAGTCCCTCATCATTCTCCATGACACTCAAGCATTGGTGTCAAATTCTTGTTGGAGAGCTACTTCATTGGAGGAAACATCCTTCCTTGAAGACATGGAGAAGATTCAAAGAGCAATGTGCCACATCAAAGGTAATTTCATGTCTTTGCTTTTTGATAGAAACCATTTGTTTGAGCTTAATGAATTGTTACATGATGCATACTTGAAGAATAATGAGGATATTCATAAGCTCACAATTCAAAATGAGCAACTTCTTGAAAAGTTGCAAGATACTTGTTTTTCCTCCTATGTTTCAGATTGTCAAATGGTAGATTGTTTGGAGGATTCTCATGACATGGTGGATCATGAGAAATGTGGGAATTTGAATGTGCTTAATGTGTCTGAAGATGAACTTGAAGAGATCCAAACACTTGATGTGGTGGAAGAGGAACTTGAATTGTCTCTTGATGAAGGTTATGCAATTTTTAAAGAAGAGCATGATTCCTCTACATTGGAACCAATCTATGACAAAGGTTTCCCACTTTTGAAGGAGCTGCATGATACTACCCACATGGATCCTTCCCATGATGAAACTTATGCACTTTTTGATCATTTGGGTGAGTTAGTTCGTTCTCCTACATCCTACAATTCCATGTTTTGCAGTATTAGTCTCAATGAAGTATGGGTGAAAGGGTTCTTTTTTATGGTGCCACATGAGGAGTATGGAACTCCTAGATTTACTTTTTATGATGACATGGTTGGAGCACATTCTTATTCACATTTGCAGCAACATTATTTGTCACTTTATGATGATGCAAATCTACATGGATGCACCTATGATATGCATTTGAGTCACTTGAAGACTCATGGTTTTTCTTGCTCAACACTTGATTCATTTGATGTTGGAGGAACTTCATCCAACACTTGGGAGAATAGATTTATGATTGGAGAACATTTTTGTTGGCAACCATTTGTTATATTTTTATGATTCTCACATTCATGGATGTATTGGCGAGACTTCTTTGAGTCATTTGAAGTCTCCTTGTTTTTTCTGCTCATTATTTGGTTCAGATTTTAGTGGAGATTCTTCATTCACTTCTTGGATGAAAGAATACATGGCCGAATATTTTGATGCACATCACACCCTTTTGGAGCAGCATTATAGGACATGGGATCCTCACCTATGTCATTGGAGCAGATTTGATTGGTCACTTGAAGCTTGTATGCACTTGGAAAATGGTGGTCTACTTGCTTGGAGGTATAAGCACTTTCATGACTCTTTGATGAAGCATATCCTTTATGTACATTTTAATTATGTTGTTATGTACTTTGATGATATATATTTGGTACTCATGATGTTTGGAAGAATGCATACAAGAAAATGGGATCCAGGAATCCTCTTATCTAATGGTGTGGGTTGGAGAGCACTCTTAATTGTTGGGGTGCAATACAAGCAATGGGACCCTGGAATAATTTTTATCTCATTGGTTTCAATTTTTTTGGGGAAACAAGAAGTATGGGAGATGGATTTCCCACTTAATAAAGTGATTTTTATCAGAGTAGTGCAACAGCAAGCATGGTGGTTCCTCTCTAAAATCTTCATGGAAACTCAAAGACTCAAGGTTTGGCAATTCAATGGCAACTTCAAAGAATTATACAGAAAGCAGGTTCTTCAACACCCATGTTTGAAATTGCTTGAGGACAAGCAATATTGGGAAGGGAGGATTTGTCATGTCCCAAATTTGGAATTGGGTCACAATGGCCTAATCACATTAGCCATATTCATTAGAGTTTGTAAAATTGATGTTAAGGGTCAAATAATTGCAAAGGAGGAAAATTACTAGTTTCCTAGGTTTGGGGTGGAAGCTTTGGGATTTGGAATAAGGGAGATAATAAATGATGTTTAGACATTAGAAGGGTTCAAGTATTTAATAAATAGAGTGAATAAATAAATTCAAGAGAAATCCTAGGTGACAAATGGTTTTGGAGATATATGGAGGATGTGGGACCCACACTAGCTTGATTTTTCATAATACATGGTATCTCTTTTTTGCAAATTCGAATTAATGGGAATGTGAACACTCTTGGGTGAGTTGGTAAGTCATAACACATTTCATTGATCATCTTAGGTCGAATTGGGAAGGATTGGTAACCTCCATGGAAGATAAAGAGTGAAAGTGGAAGTTTGTGGACAGTTGGGCTAGATTCCCTAGCCCCTATGACACCAATGATGGAGCATCTATGACAACTATGACAAATTGTAGACCTGACCTCTGAAATCTGACCACTATGACATGTTATCCCCAAAAATAGGCTCAAAGAAGGAAAATTTGGGAGTTGGAGAAGACAAAGAGACTCAAAATCGAATTTGGGAGAAGATGGAAGGTTGGAACTAGGAGACAAGTGGCAAATGTGGAATATTTCCTAAATGGAAATCTATTGAATCTATTGAGAGGATTTCGACCCTTAGAAGGCTAATGTTGGTTATAAAATGTAGAAATGAAGTATGAGAATGGCTTTTGATCATTTGTAGAATTTTCAATTGCATTTGTGAAGAGGGAGAGCTAGTGGATGACTAGTTTCTTGCCTTAGCCAATTTCGAGGGTGAAAGATTCTCATCCAAGTTGGTAATTGGAAAGGCCATTCAGACCTTTCATTTTGAGCTTTAATGGAGTCTTTATTTGCAGGTGTAAGCTATAGGAAAACTCATGGTTTCTTCTACTGCAGCTCACTCTTTCAACCATTTCCAATTTTGATGGCATATTCTTGATTCTTGAGGGAGGGCGTTTTTGGTGAGCTATTGTACTCTTTGGGGAAGATTTTAATGCTCCATTTTTTTTGTAATATGAATTAAATACTCTTTTCTTCATATCCAAAAAGTTTCAGGTCGAAATTCCAAGTAGAAATGTATAAATCTCATTTTTAATGGAAGAACAATGCCATTTCCACACTACCTTGTTGTGAGCCAATGTATTGATGATGATTTAGAATGAATGGATGATTCTCTGATATATTTGTAATCAATATACTGCCATGGATGTCTTCTACAAGTTTCATGTACTGTACTTGAGCATTTGAAGCATTTTTACTCAGTTTAGTTGTATTGGGAGGTGAAATAGTGCCATTTCCCCAAGGGTCGAATTGGGGATTTTTGCAGTTGAATGGGAGAAGTTGAGAACAATTGTAATAATCCATTAATGGTGCATATGAGACATTAATAAAATACTTAACACATTACATACCTCTTTTCATAAATTTGAGTGGGTTTGGAGTGTTCGGATATCCACATCATCTATTTCGGGATACATCATCTATTTCAGGATCTTGCATGATCTATTTCAGGATATTATCTATTTCAGGATTCCTATTTCAGGATATGATCTATTTCAGGATTTTGCATGCACAGGCATGCATCCCAGTCACCAGTTTGATGCCTCCAGCACCTTATCCACCTTCTTCTAGCACTCGGGAGCCACCTACCACAGAGTTTTAGCCCTCCTAAGCTGAAAGGCGCCCTCTTCTCACCTACTGCCAGAGAAGGGCGCACTTGTTCACCTACCACTACAGATTCACTCCAGTTACATTCAGTTAGCTCCGATTCTCCCTGATTTGAGGCTAGTTTCACTCCCGACTGACTGTATCACTTCCGTTTGACCTCCAGTTCGATTAGGTGACTTGTTCTGACTTCAGTTAGCCTCCCATGCGCCCCCACTGAGCCTCCAGATCCTATATCAGTGCTACACACTTCAGTTACATTTATTATGCTCAGTTAGACTCAGATTGACACCTGGATGACTGGTTGTTGTGATTGATGAGTACCACCGATGATTTATGAGGACTCCTAGACAGAGTCAAGCTACTCCATTCAGTGATTCGAATGGCCTACTTAGTCAATTCGAATTGCTCATTGACAGCATTGGATTGTGACAGTTTGTATTGTAATTCATTCACCCTTTCTGGGATAGAGAGCACTGCTGCATGTTTTGCACAGTTTTGCACCATATTTTCTATGTTCATCTGTTGTGATTGATTTACTTGTTCATTAGATCTGCTGTGACTAATTTTACATGGTATCAGAGCCATTGCAGGGACAAGATCTCTTTTCTACAGGTGTTTATACAAGAAGATTTGACTGAATTGCTAAAAATTGCAATAAGTTTGGCATGAGATATCTCAAGGGCATTCGCTCCTGTGCATGCAAAGCTTGAAAATTATTCCAATACCACTCCAGAAGCTTGAGTTACCACATAATTCCTGGATTTGATACATTGGACCCATTCAACATTGCTTGAAATCCAATCCCAGGTGTGATGCAACTCTCAAAGGGTGGATTGTTCGACCTTATTGTGGTTGTTTTGATGTGATTTGCAGGTTTCTTACTTCCTCCATGTGCATTCGCTAATGCAAAGATGGAGACTTCTTCTTCACAAAATATTCTTACTCCATTCAACTATGATGAATGGAAACCAAAGATGATTGCATTCTTGAAGAGACAATGTCTTTTTGATATGTGCATTGGTAATACAAGAGATTTTGATTCCGATGAAGAGGAGAATGATTGGCTCAATGATTGTGATAGAGCTTTTGGAGCAATATGTCTTGCTATGTCTCCTTGTATGCGCTACCTCATTAAGCTTGCTGAAAATCCAAGTGATCTATGGGTCCAACTTGACAGAGAATTTGGAAAGCAGGAAGAAGAGGATCATGCTAGTCTTTTGGGGAACAAGCTCAGTGAGATCTCCTTATGTGTTCTTTCCGATCATGTGTTGGCCTCAACAATTGTTCAAGATGAAGAAGAAACTGTAGATTCAACACTCATTCTCTCAAAGTCTTCTATTTCGAATTCTGAGCAAGATAAACAAGCTCATACTCTAGATTCCGAAGAGGTTCTTGAATCCTCTCTTTCACATGAGTTTGTCGGCATGCGGAATAATGATCTACTTGATGTTTTGGAGGTAAAATCTGATTTTGGAGGTGAAGCATTCGCCCTCCTTGATTGCATGCCTTCTATAAACTTATGTTCTATCATTTGCAAAGTTTCTCAAAGTTTTAATGAAGATGAAGAGCACTACCATTCGCTTGAGTTCAATTCTCATGCACTTTTTGCTGATTTTGGTTTTGATCTCACCCTTGTTGGTTCAAAGGAGATCTCAAGAAACCATTCATCTATTTTTGGAGCTGATTTAACTTCTATTGATAAGAAGTTCAAGTTTCAAGATCTATTTGATCCGATTGGAGCTATTCCTACCTCACTTGGTTCGAATCACAGGTTCCAGGATCATCCTCATATTTTCAGATTTGTTCTCACCATTTTCGGTATGAAGAGCAAGTTCATAAAGTCTCCACATTCGCTTGCATCCACTGATGGAGAATTCAAGCACATGTTTTTGGAGCATAATCCATTTACTCCCAAGAGTAAGATACCTCCAGACATATCTATTTGAGTTTGGAGTAGTTAAAACTTTTGGTGTGTTACAGTTCATTTTGAGGGGGGGTATTTTTCCCATGAGGTTTTCCCCATTTCCTTGGTTTATTTACTGTTATTAGTTTGGATTATTATTGTATTGGGGTGACCTTTGGTCTTAGTTACCAGGGCCCCACATTATTTTAGTTGGCACATCATAGTCTAGCTTGAGGGGGGGTGTTCGGATATCCACATCATCTATTTCGGGATACATCATCTATTTCAGGATCTCGAATGATCTATTTCAGGATATTATCTATTTCAGGATTCCTATTTCAGGATATGATCTATTTCAGGATTCTGCATGCACAGGCATGCATCCCAGTCACCAGTTTGATGCCTCCAGCACCTTATCCACCTTCTTCTAGCACCCGGGAGCCACCTACCACAGAGTTTTAGCCCTCCTAAGCTGAAAGGCGCCCTCTTCTCACCTACTTCCAAAGAAGGGCGCACTTGTTCACCTACCACTGCAGATTCACTCCAGTTACATTCAGTTAGCTCCGATTCTCCCTGATTTGAGGCTAGTTTCACTCCCGACTGACTGTATCACTTCCATTTGACCTCCAGTTCGATTAGGTGACTTTTTCTGACTTCAGTTAGCCTCCCATGCGCCCCCACTGAGCCTCCAGATCCTATATCAGTGCTACACACTTCAGTTACATTTATTATGCTCAGTTAGACTCAGATTGACACCTGGATGACTGGTTGTTGTGATTGATGAGTACCACCGATGATTTATGAGGACTCCTAGACAGAGTCAAGCTACTCCATTCAGTGATTCGAATGGCCTACTTAGTCAATTCGAATTGCTCATTGACAGCATTGGATTGTGACAGTTTGTATTGTAATTCATTCACCCTTTCTGGGATAGAGAGCACTGCTGCATGTTTTGCACAGTTTTGCACCATATTTTCTATGTTCATCTGTTGTGATTGATTTACTTGTTCATTAGATCTGCTGTGACTAATTTTACATGGAGGCATTTGGGAAGCCATTTTCCGTACTTACCCCAGGGGGATTTGAACTCCAAATTACTAGTAAAATTGCATAATTGGTCCAGAATCTTAAGAGAGTTTGCAGAGGTCTTTTGGTGGACATATGTCATCCATAAAAATCATATTCAAGTTCTAATATCTTTCATACACATTCCTTGAATATTTGAAGGCATTTGGAGTCAATTTGAGACCTAGAGACCAATACTAGTCAAAGGAAAATCACTAGTAAAGTTACCTACATTGATCAGAATTGAAAGATGATTTGCAGAAGTATTTTAAAGGTCCAAAGGCATCCCTGAAACACATATTTATGTTCTAATATCATTCATATACCTTCTCAGAAGATTTGGGATCATTTGGGGCAAATTTGGGACCTAGAGATCAAAACTAGTCAAAGGTCGAACTAGGGAAAAAAAGTGGAAAATTGCCATTTTAATAAAATTCCTAACAAGGGACATTACACCCCTACTACATTATGACTCTAAACACACTAAACCATTGATATGAATTGACCATTGATCCCTATGAGCTCTAATGCGATCAATTCCTAACACATTATGACCTTGCGAACACGAATCAACTAATATACCATAAAATCTATTCATTATGACAATGAACACATTATAGTACCTCCTAATTCCTATGAAACTTGACATGGTCACGTCCTTACACACTTACCTATAAGTCACTAAGCCCTTATTACACCATGATCCAAACCATGTAAACCACCTAATACACTTTCACCCTTAACACCTATGACCCTTATTACAATCACCTCCTAATACTTATGATCCCTAACATGATAACACCCAATTACACTTTGACACTTAACCCCTATGAACCATGATGCAATCACTCCCTAACACATTGTGACATCAAATACACTAACATTCCAATTCACTTTGACCCTTGACCTTTGTAGTGTCCCCATCCCTCAATCTGACCAACAGGAAGGGACCTTAACTAAATTCGGGCCTCAAAATTTCACCTCATAGCCATAATTGCGAATTTATACAGCTAAAATGCATGTGCAGACATGTAAATAAAAACATACAGTGGAAATACAATTGATCCACACACACATAGCATGCAATTCGAAGCATATTTTTCACAGGCGTATAAATTAAAATCATTGCACATCAAACACACAAGAATACTTATCTTTAAACAAAGAAGATCCAAGCAACTGGCTATGTAAGAGCAATTTTCCACCCAACCATAGGCACTCTGTCTAGCATATACTCTTTCTGCTAAGAGGCCACCCTTAATATGAGGCCACCAAGGTGAAGGAAACACCTACAAGCTTCTATCTCTCACCCCACAACCCATTCAGGTCACTTTGCTTAGCCAGAAAGCTCATCCAGAGCTCTACAGGGGTATCACTAAGCCATTACAACCATGGCACTCCTTCCAAATTCCCCACAAAACAAAAGGAAGGCATTTCCCTTCACTGATCCATAGTTCCCTTAGGAAATACAATCCTTACAGTGCTTACTAGTATGTGCAGTAAGATTCCAACCTGTTGTATGCTAATGGAGAACCTCCCGCAACATTAATTCATGGTTTCTGTAGCATCCAAGAATAGCAGAATTCAATGGGTAAATGTTCCTAGATTTCCCAACCTCCATTCTCACCTACAACCATCTATTTTCCCTTCCATAAATGTAGCTCTGTCTCCAAATTTGAATTTATGAGTTAAACACAGTCTGGTAATGGTCATGAACCACAATGGAAACTCTCTACGTAGTGTAGTAGGATGCATGAAGGAGTGAGAATAATGATCAAAAGAGTGTTGACCCTAAGTATATGAGGTAAGGGTAAAATACAATCCTTAGAGTGCTTACCAGTGTGTGCAGTATTTCTTTAGATATCCTTTCTTTCCACAGTTCCAACACTTTATCTTTCCTAGTCTAGACTTGGATATGCCCTTCCTAGACTTCCCATGATTACCTGGGCTCTTTCCTCTTTCATTTTGTCGTCCCCTACTCTCCATGGTAAACGCATTACTTGATATCTCACCTGTGATTTTCCTTCGCATTTCCTCGCGAAGAATAACACCAACAACATCATCAAATTTCAAAGTTCTTGAACCAAAGACAGAGTTACTTACAACCATGACCAAACCGTTCCAACTTTCTGGCGATGAGCACAAGATTAGAAGATCCCTAACCTCATCTTCAAAGTTCACTTTTACATAATTTAGCTTATTAGTAACCGTATTAAATTCATTTAAATGGTCAACAATAGACCCACCTTCTGACATATTCATATTAAATAAATGATTCATTAGACATACCTTGTTGGAGGTTGAGGGTTTTTCATACAGTTTAGCCAATGCACTCATCAGATCCTCCATTGTATTTTCTTTTGAAATATTGAAAGTCAATGACAAAGCTAGGCACAACTATATTGTTCCTAGTTCCTTTCTATCAATAACCTCTCATTCTCCGTCGTTCATAGCCACCAATTGTTTTGCTTTTCCTCCCAATGGTAGGAATAGATCCCTCTGATACAGATAGTCCTCCATTTGCATCTTCCATAACTAGTAATTTTGGCCATTAAATTTTTTGACACTAAACTTTCCTTCTTCCACCATTGCTCCCACTTGAACCAGGAACCCTTCTTTCCAGTGAGTTTATGTGCCAAATCAACCTTTGGCGCTAATACCAATTATTAGAAAAAATAGGATCGCAGAACAATAACATAAAATAAGATGAAGATGTTGGAAGAAGTTGTAATTGATGCCAAAAGGGTAAATAGATCTATGGTGTTTCCTTTGCTATCAAGGTGATTATGATGATGTGGTTGTAGTAGAGATATATTTCTTCGGAAATGTTTGATGAAGCCTTGAATCCCCTAGAGAAGACCCTAATGATCCTAAGGAATCCCTTGAAGAAAAATCATTATCACAAGTGTACATAACTCAAAAGAGGTACTCTTATGGCATAGCGGTTGTGTATGGCCCTCACGGGAAGAAACTTTGAGTTGTACACAAGTGGTGCAAAGCCCCTAGATAAGCTCCTAATGACCATGATGATGTGGAGTGTAAAGGAGTCCCTAAAGTGTCCTGAAGAAGTGTGAAGAATTTCCTAAAGAAATGAATTTGGGTCAACATGACCACGATAATGGATAAGATGACCATGATAGTAGGTCACCTAACCACGATGACGAGAAGTGTAAGGAATTCCCTGGAATTTCCTTGAAGCAATGTCGGAAATAATTGTGAAGAAATCCCTAAAATAGTGGTTTTGGGTCCACATGACCATGTGGTAGGGGTCACATAACCCATGTTGGAGAAGGCTCTAGAGATCCCCTAAGGTTGTTGTAAATCATTTTGGGATGAAGTGTGGAATCTTCCAAAATAATGATGAAGGTTCCACATAACCCTGAAAGTAGTGGTGATTGTGTCCACATGACCAAAAGGATTGGTCCATATGACCATGAGAAGTATTCCCCGAAGTAATAAGGATTGGTACATAAGATAATGTTGAAATAAAATGTGAAGAAACCCTGACTCCAATGGTGTTTGGTCCACTTTCCCATGAATTTGGGGTTACATGACCCATGGTGGAGAAGGATCTAAATATTCCCCAAATTTGGTTCGAAGCAAGGTGGTGTGAAGCATGAAATATCCCCAAAATAATGATGTTTGGTCCACATGACCTCGAAAGTTGTGGTACGTTGGCCCATTGGACCACATGAAGTGACAAGAAACCCCACAAGAAATAATGATGTATCCACCAAGTATGATGATGTGGAATATCCCTAAGGCCCTTTTGAGAAGATATGGAGTGACCTTGAAGTTTTGGCACAAAGTGTCATGATGGATCCTTGAAGTGGGGTACTAACCCTTGAGACCCCCTTAAAATTTGGAGATTCACAAATTAAGGATGAGTTTAAGGAAACCCTGAAAGAAGCTTCTAGGCATGATGAATTGTATAAATAGAAGATCAAACTTTTGATTTTATCATCAATCCAAGTCTCTCTTTGCTAATGCGCCCCTCTTGGAGAAAAGTCCGAAACTTTGTAGAGGATAAATGTTTGGGTTGAGGAGATTCACTAAAATTGGCATAACTTTCTCATACGATATCAAAATTACAAAATTCTTGGCTCGTTGGAAACATTATTGAAAGGAATATATGATGAAATTATATAGAGTTTCTTTTGGTTTGTCGCTTGTTTCTTAATTTTGTGGTCTTCACAAAGGTATGGTTTATGCTTGTTGGTTTCTCTTGTGATGGCACATGTTTCTCATGGATAGAGTTCATATTTTCTATTGGTATGTGAGCTTATCTCTTGATATATATCTTTGAAGTCATTGAATATGTTATGGAGGCTATTATGATGGTTATCTTTGGATAAATATTGGTAGTTATGTTTGTGATTTGTTGACATAGATCTTGGTGATTTGTTGGTATAGATATTGATGTTATATGGGGATATATATTGTTGTTATATTGGCATAGATACTCATGATGCATTGACATATTGTATGATGATATTGACATAGATATTGATGATTCAATGGAACATTGTATGATGGTATTGGCATAGATCATAGTGGCTATCTTGGTATAGTCCCTGGTTATGTTTTGCATATGGCTCATCTCTTGGAATGTTCAGTGATTTGAAAATGTCTATGATGTAAACGTTGAGGATGCAAATGAAATTGATGGATGATTGTTTCTGGGTATATATTTGAGGCATGTACAAGTTGATATAGTGTTATATATTGAGACAATGTGACAGTGATTGCAGCATTGCGACATTAACAGTGACATTGTGTTAGAGACATTGATTTTGGAATTGAGATAGAGATACAATGATTGTGAAAGGGACAATGGTAGAAGTACAAGGACAAAAATATAGGTACATGTTGATAGAGACAAAGATACAGGTTGCAGAGACAATGTTTGGGGCATTTTTACAAATATGGTGATTGTGACAAGTTGGCAGAGGTAGTGATGCAGTGATACAGGTTGAAAAATACAGTGGTACAGGTACATGTTACCGAGGAAGTGATACAGGTACAGATTGATAGAGACAGTGATAGAAGTACAGGTCGTGACCGTGATATAGTGACAATGGTAGAATGATCTTCTTCATATCAGGGTGGAAGGATGGAGCAATGATAGGGAGTTGTAGCTTCCTTCTAGTCAGTGTTGGTAAATCAAGGAGTTGGATATTCCTTCAGGTTGGAGCCTGTAAATAAGGGGGTTGGAGCCTCCTTCTAGTTGATGTTGGTAAATCAAGGAGTTGTATCTTCCTTAAGGTTGGTTCCTGTAAATCATGGGGTTGTTTCCTCCTTCCAGCCGGTGCTAGAGAATCTTGGAAGTTGGTTCTTTCCGTGAATGTAATCTTGTTATTATATAAGAAAAGAATTCTGTAGTTTTCTCTCATTTGGGTTTCCACGTTAAATATCTTGTGCACTGTGTATAGTTTATGTGATGATGAATTCCATTATTAATGGTTAATGTGTACATGATATAATTAATGTTTGAAAGGGTAAAAAGTGCTCAATACTGATTCACTCCCCCTCTCAGTATTTCCAACAATTGGTATTAGAGTCGGTTCCTTCAGGATAGTTTAACAACTGGAAGGAAGATCTCGAGAACATGGATGAACATGAAAGTATTTACTTTGTAGATGGGATTCCTCTTTTATATTGATCAAATTTTGATCATTGGATTACAAGGGTGAGCCTCTATTTACAGGAACAAGGTATTGATATCTGGAAATTTGTTGTGGATGGTTACATCGCTCCAAAAATACCACCAAAAACAACATCCAAGAAGGAGTTAAGGAAGAATATTGCAGTGACAATGGATATTATCTTGCATTGACTATCTGATCCCGTGAAAGACAAAGTTGGAAAGTGTACATCAGCTAAAGAACTATGGGACAAGCTACAAAACCTCTACACAAGGGGATCTTTCGATCAAGAACATGAAGACAATCAAAAGGAAAGGTTGAAATACAGAAAATGAATAACATCCAGAAGTAGATGATGAAGTTTCTGAAAGCGATGCTTCTGAAGATAAAGAAGATTCATAAATTGAAGGGGTTGCAGATCTTGAAGCATAACTGATTAGTGCCCGGATGACTTGACGGAAGAAAGAACGAAGAACAAGATGCTAATGGAACAACTATAGAAGTGTTAAGAAGAGAATATAGTTCTAGTTAAAGAGGCTAAGAAGACTGAAGAAACATTATCAACTCAACTAAAAGAGAAGGAGGAAGCATGTAAAAGAAAGGAAAATTCTTGTCAAGCACAAGAAGTTGAAATTGGCCGCTTAAAGAGAGAATTGAAGAAGTTGAGTTTGACAAACATGGAAATTGAAGAGCTTAGAAATAAGAATCAGTTACTAAAAGTTCAGCTGCAAAAATATCATGAGGATGATCAAAATTCAAAAGGACAGATAAAAGAGAGTATTAAAGAATATGAAAGGACCATTATTGGTTTAAAAATTCAAATAGAAGAGGCCAAGAAAGTTGAAGAAGACCTAACAAGTCAACTTCAAGAGAAGAAGCAAATTTGTCAAAAGAAAGAAATTAAGATCCTTTCTCTGAAGGAAGATTTGGACAATAAAGCTGTCGAGTTGAAGACAAATTCAAGGTTTGAGAAGAGAATTGAAGAAATTGAAAGCTCTAGGCTACCAAAACAAGAAAGTATAGAAAATGATAAGAGTTAGATATTCTCAGAATCTCCCATCAAGGCAAATATTACAATTGAAGAATTCATGGTCAACATGATTCAAGGAAGAGTGGATACAGAGAAGTTACATCACAAAGAAGATCCTTTGCTCTCAGGTACCAAAGTTTTTTTTTGGTTATTGTTTTTCATGTAACAATTTTGGAGACAGGGATAGAGATTGCAAATATTATGGAGGAAATGATCAAGCAATGAATGGAGGTGTCCAGCTTATGGAGGAAATGATCAAGCAATGAATGGAGGTGTCCACATGAACTACAATGTTGAGTGTTATATCTGCCACAATTATGGACACATGGCTAGATATTGTAGAAGTATGATGAACCATAATATTGAATGTTACAAATGCCACAACTTTGGACACGAGGCTCGTGAATGTAAAATCATGATGGAGTCTTCCATGAAATAAAAGTCTCATATCAAATTATAGAAGAAGAAGTCAGAAGGATAAAAGGAATAAGATTGTGGATTGGTTCTCTCTATAGAAGATGAAAGTACAAAGTTCAGGATAGGAAACCAAAGCAATTCGCTTATCTTAAAGATGGGAAAAATATTGAATGAAAGCAGAACAGATCCCAAGATCGAAGATAGAAAGGAATTGGTATTACATGTTGAAGATGTGAGGGAAAAACAGGTCAATAGAGAAATATCAGAGGACATACCTGCAACAATTTCCAAGTAAAGTAATAAAAGAAAATTAGCAAGCAAAAACAAAAGTGTCAAGTTTACAGATGATGGTCTTGAAGCAGAGTAGCATTACAGATTGTTCTAAACAATCTGGCATAAAAAATCCTAGTATTATGGATAATGTTGAGGGGGATTCCAAGTAACATGGAAGGAATATAGATGAAAAGTCAGTAGAGCAATGGTTTTGTAAATAATTCAAGAACACAGGGGGAGCTACTTCAGAAAGCTTCAAGAAATGGCCAAGTCTAAGGGGGAGAATTGCCAGCAAAGAAAGATAATTTCATAAGGCATTCATAGTCATGTAAAGTTATCTTATGCAAGGGAGAAAATGATCAGAAAAACAAAGTTATAGAAGAGAATCATATTGACAAGGAGAGCTACCATAATCCCAAGTGGAGTAGGTGAATAAAGTTGCTTCACCCCTTTTGTAATTTATGTCAAAGGGGGAGAGAGAGAGAGTTGAAGTTGTTGTCATCAATGAAAAAGGGGGAGACTGTTGGAAGAAGTTGTCATTGATGTCAAGTAGGGTGTCATTGATATCAAAAGGGTGAAGAGATATATGGTGTTGCCTTTGGTGTCAAGGTGATGATTATGATGTGATTGTAGTAGAGATAGATGGCATGGGTAATGTTTGATGAAGCCTTAAATCCCCTAGACAAGACCCTAATGATCCTAAGGAATCCCTTGAAGAAGAATCCTTGTCACAAGTGTACATAAATCCAAAGCGGTCCCCTTATGGTGTAGCGGTTGTGCATGGCCCTCACAAGAAGACGCTTTGAGTTGTACACAAGTGGTGCAAAGCCCCTAGAGAAGCTACTAATGACCATGATGATGTGAAGTGTAAAGGAGTCCCTAAAGTGTCCTGAAGAAGTGTGAAGAATTTCCTAAAGAAATGATGTTGGGTCCACATGACCACGATAATGGGTTAGATGACCATGATGGTGGGTCACCTAACCATGATGATGAGAAGTGTAAGGAAGTCCTTGAAGTTTCCTTGAAGCAATGTTGGAAATAATTGTGAAGAAATCCCTAAAATAGTGGTGTTGGGTCACATGACCATGTGGTTGGGGTAACATAACCCATGTTGGAGAAGGCCCTAGAGAGCCCATAGGGTTGGTGTAAAGAATTTTGGGATGAAGTGTGAAATATCTCCCAAAATAATGATGATGGGCACACATAACCCTAAACGTAGTGGTTATTGTTTCCACATGACTAGAAGGATTGGTCCATATGACCATGAGAAGTATCCCCCGAAGAAATAAGGATTGGTACACAAGACAATGTTGAAATAAAAGGTGAAGAAACTATGAAAGAATGGTGTTTGGTCCACTTGGCCATGAATTTGGGGTTACATGACCCATGGTGAAGAAGGATCTAAAGAGTCCCAAAATTTGGTCCGAAGCAAGTTCGTGTGAAACATGAAATATCCACAAAATAATGATGTTTGGTCCACATGACCCTGAAAGTTGTGGTATGTTGGCCCATTGGACCACATGAAGTGGCAAGGAACCCCACAAGAAATAATGATGTATCCACCAAGTATTATGATGTGGAAAATCCCTAAGGCTCCTTTGAGAAGATATGGAGTGACCTTGAAGTTATGGCACAAAGTGTCATGATGGATTCTTGAAGTGGGGTACTAATCCTTGAGACCCCCTTAAAATTTGGAGATCCACAAATTAAGCATGAGTTTAAGGAAACCCTAAAAGAAGATTCTATGCATGATGAAGTGTATAAATAGAAGATCAAACTTTTCATTTTATCATCAATCCAAGTATCTCTTTGCTAATGCGCACCTCTTGGAGAAAAGTCTGAAACTTTGCAGAGGAGAAATTGTTTGGGTTGAGTAGATTCACTAAAATTGAGATAACTTTCTCATACGATATTGGAATTATGAAATTCTTGGCTCATTAGAAAGATTATTGGAATGGCTATGTGATGACATGATCTAGAGTTTCTTTTGGTTTGTCAATTGTTTCTTCATTTTGTGATCTTGACAAAGGTATGGTTCATGCTTGTTGGTTTCTCTTGTGATGGCACATGTCTCTCATGGATATAGTTCAAGTTTGATCTTGGTATGTGAGTTTCTCTCTTCGTATATCTCTTTGAAGTCATTGAATATGTTATGGAGGCTATGTTTATGGTTATATTTGGATAAATCATGGTAGTTATGTTTGTGATTTGTTGACATAGATCTTTGTGATTTGTTAGTATAGATCTTGATGCTATATGGGAATAGATATTGATGTTATCTTGGCATAGATATTGATGATATATTGGCATATTGTATGATGATATTGACATAGATCTTGATGATTATCTAGAATTTTGTATGTTGGTATTGGCATAGATCATAGTGGCTATCTTGGTATAGTCCATGGTTATGTTTTGCATATGGCTCATCTCTTGGAATGTTCAATGATTTGAAAATGTCTATGATGTAAAAGTTGAGGATGAAAATGAAATCGATGGATGATTGATTCTACGTATAGATTTGAGGCATGTACAGGTTGATATAGTGTGACATATATTGAGACAATATGACGGTGATTGTGGCATTGCGACATTAATAGTGGCATTGTGTCAAAGACAATGATTGTGGCATTGAGATAGAGATATAGTGATTGTGAAATGGATAGTGATACATGTACAAAGACATAAATACAAGTACATGTTGATAGATATAGAGATATAGGTTGCAGAGCTAGTGTTTGGGGAATTATTACAGAGATAGTGATTGTGATAGGTTGACAGAGGTAGTGATGCAGTGATACATGTTGACAAATATAGTGGTACAAGTACATGTTTACTGAGGAAGTGATACAGGTACAGATTGACAGAAACCATGATAAAGGTACAGGTTGTGAGAGTGATATAGTGATAGTGGAAGATTGATATTCTTCACATCAGGGTGGAAGGATGGGGAAATGATAGGGAGTTGTAGCTTCCTTCCAGTTGGTGCTGGTAAATCAAGGAGTTGGAGCTTCCTTTAGGTTGGAGCCTGTAAATTAGGAGGTTGGTGCCTCATTCCAGTCGAGGCTGGTAAATCAGGGAGTTGGAGATTCCTTCAGGTTGGTGCCTCCTTCTAGTTAGTTATTGAGAATCATGGAAGTTGGTGCTTCCTATGAATGTAATCTTGTTATTATAAACGAAAATCATTCCACATTTTTCTCCCATTTGGGTTTCCACGTTAAATATATTGTGCACTATGTATGGTTTATGTGATGATGAATGCCATTGTTAATGGTTAATATGTACATTATATAATTAATGTTTGAAATGGTAAAAAGTGCTCAATACTGATTCACCCCCACTCTCAGTGTTTCCAACAACAAAAAACAAAACACATAAAAACAATACAAGGGAGACACCAATATATGTGGTTTACCCAATATGGTATAATCCCATGGATAAATTGCTAGTCCTTTTATTAAATTGTCTAGTAGATGGAGGGATACAACCTCCAACACATCCGTTGCAACTTCCTCTTCATTCTCTCACAGTTTCTCTAACACAATCACATATATTTTTACAATACTATGATACATAACTGTATTAAAATGAATTCCTTTTAAAGAGGTATTAACATGGGAAAATACAATGGGATACCCAATACCAAGGCCTGTAAATTACCCATTATTGACAAGGTCATGACTATGAAATTATAACATTTTACAAGGCATTTTTTTCAAAATTTTCGCTACGAGGGCGTTGCTCCTGAATCCCTGCCAAGGGGGGGCTCCCAAAAGTAGTTGAACTCTCCCCATCCCTTGGACCCCTGGAACCCCCATGGAGACTATAGTGGGGGGGAAGCCCCCCAATACCCACCCATCATGGGCTAGGTGTGGGGGGGATTTCCCCCACACCCAAAAAATGAAATGTAGCGAAACAAAAGCATTACCCACCTCTCTATCCCAAGAAGAGTCGGGAGGGAGCATTAGATCTGGGTCTCCATTGAAATCTATCCCTGCATAAGGGAACTCTTGGATAGCTGGAATTTTTCTGCGCCACCACCCGAGATATTCACCTCTAAAAGGATCAATAGTTGATCCTCTACCTGATCATTGTAGTAGTGTTGTCCATTGGGCCATCCATGGATCTTGAGGGTCAAAAGGGGATAGTGAAACTTGTAGGATTAAAACCATAATCCTCTCAAATAAAAATGATACTAGAATGCTTCCGTAGCCAAAGTTTCTTCCTTTCCAATATTGCAATCGGTAAGTTGACCTTTCATACTAATCAACAAACCATTGCACTAGTGAAACGGTGTGGGAATCAAACATTCTAACCCAATCCACATGATGTTCCCTGAAGCTAAGTGTAATGTTGCAGAACTTGACACTTGAGTAACCATGGTCAATATTACTTTCAGAGGGAAGCTTGGAATTATTTCTATGGGCACCAAGGTACTTGGATTTTATGTCCCTTCTACACAATAAACATTTGCATACTCTTGAACTCTAGGGACATTTCCTCGGCTTAAACCTTTAAGGTTCACTTGTACTCTTTCGTGAAAGCCCACTAAGGAAGTATATGGCATCCACAGTAAGCCATAATACTTCCCCTTTAATGATGAAAGCATCCTGCTCTGAATCCTAGTAGTGGATGAGTCTTTGAAGCAACACTGTTTGGGTCCCCATATTAGAAATGCTAAACTTTCTGAGTAATCCACACTGATGAAGGGAATTGAGAATTAAAGGATCTCCCAGAGCTTCACATTGAAGATCTTCATGTTCATGCTCTACCTAGATAATAGACATTTTCTACAAAATGAGGATGAGAGAGATGAACATACCTGAGACTAATTCAGTTGGTGATCTAGCAACTCCAAAAACTAGATTCATTACAAAAGTTGACATGCACTATATTCAATCCATCAAATATTATGAAGAAGTTCAGACCAAGAATGATTATCATGGCTTGTGACAAAATAGATTACATTACATGTTATCTAATACTCTTTTAGAGGTTCCCTTGAAGTGGTAGAATGATCAATAACTGATAGGAGAGATTGGCAATTGGTAGGCACTGAAGGTATGGAAGTCACATGAAAAAAATCAATGGCATGCACTCCAAACAAAATAAAAAAAGAGAGGAATTTTCTACAAATTAGATTACACATAATAAATATTACAATACTTATAAATGGATATGTGGGTGTTATATCCAACACAACCATTTCTTGAATGATTGAAAAATCAATAATGCGAGGATAATTGCAACAACAAATATCTAAATATACATTGTACATGTAGATTACCATATGCATGCATAATACTATTAAAATTACATTGGATAATCTAAACTAACATCTTGATCATATTAGGGGAATTTTGAGGTCTTAAATGAGCTTCCTAAGAGATATAATAAAATATTATGAGTTAGGCATTTTGTGGGGGAGGTATATTTACAACTCACCTCATACACTATAACCAATGTAACTGTGGTTAAGTTTAATTGAAAATATGTCTAATATAAAATAAATAAATAAAACCTTCTTTGATGTGACTAAAAGTAGGAGTACCTTTGAATACATAATTTTTTTTTTAATATAATATGATGAACTTACTTATAAAGTACTCATAAAATAAAATAAAGTATATTAGTTTTGAATTTTGAAATATAACTTATTCAATATTTAATATAAGTTTATAAAATCATGTATTTATAATTTTAAATTTTAAACATAAATTAATCATGGATTTATAATTTTTAATTTTAAACAAAATTAAATTTATATGAACAAATGAAATAGTTGCTATGCAGCTAAATTGCTAAATCCTTGCCATAGGGATAAACAAGGTAGCTAAGTACCTAAATTCAAATTAGGCAGCTTGGTGGAAACAGGCGGAAGCGCGATGCGGAGAGCATAGGACAACGATTGCTCGGTGGTGACAGGAGGCAACGCGACACAAAGGGAATAGGACATCAATTGGTGATGTTGAACACAAGCACCAGAGCACAAACATATAGAGCTCTAGAGTGTTGAACAGAACCAACGGAACACATACGGATAGCATTCTGTGACATTATAGATAACCAAAAATCCAAAGCGCTCAGAAATGTTACCACATGGCAGTGAAACATAAAATTTTAAAGCGTGTAATCCTCTTATTGATATCACCCACTCTAGGTCTGTTTGCAAACAATGGAATAAAATATTAGCGTCCGTGCAGTTACGTCATCACTGCACACTGGCAGAAAACAACTGGGTCGCTCTCATAGCCAATGGAACGGATTCGAACCATAGATTATTCAATCTCCATGCCACTTCTTTGCATGAATTATACAAATTGGATTTTTCATTTCTCCCTCCCGAATCCACAGTCCCAGTGGCAGCCTCTCGAGGAATAGTGTGCGTTGAACCTCAAATCAGAGAATCAGACACCACTAATTCCCTCTCCCTCTACAATCCCTTAATTTCAGGGTGGTAGTACGAGGCAACGATAAGAAGTTGTAGCTTCCTTCGAGTCGGTACTGGTAAATCAGGGAGTTGGAGCTTCCTTCAGGTTGGAGCCTGTAAATCAGGGGGTTGGTGCCTCATTCCAGTTGATGCTGGTAAATCAAGGAGTTGGAGCTTCCTTCAGGTTGGTGCCTTCTTCTACTTAGTTCTAGAGGATCATGGAAGTTGGTGCTTCCTATGATTGTAATCTTGTTATTATATAAGAAAATCATTCCATCGTTTTCTCCCATTTGGGTTTCCACGTTAAATATATTGTGCAATATGTATGGTTTATGTGATGATGAATTCCATTGTTAATGGTTAATATATACATGATATAATTAATGTTTGAAATGGTAAAAAGTGCTCAATACTGATTCACCCCCACTCTCAGTATTTCAACAACAAAAATAAAACACAAAAACACAATACAAGAGAGACACCAATATATGTGGTTTACCCAATATGGGATATGCCCATGGAGAAATTGCCAGCCCTTTTATTAAACTGTCCAGTGTATGGAGGGATACAACCTGCAACAAATCCGTTGCAACTTCCTCTTCATTCTCTTCCAGTTTATCTCACACAATCACAAATATTTTTACAATACTACAATACACAACTGTATTAAAATGCCTTCCTTTTAAAGAGGTATTACCTAGGAAAATACCACGGGATACTCAATACCAAGGCCTATAAATTACCCATTATTGACCAAGTCATGACTATGAAATTACAACATTTTACAAGGCATTTTTTCCAAAACTTTTGCTACGAGGGCATTTCTCTTGAACCCCTTTCAAGGGGGGGCTCCCACAAGTGGCTGAACTCCCTCCCCTGGACCCCCCATGGAGACTATAGTGGGGGGGAAATACCCCCAACACCCACCCGTCATGGCCGGCTAGGTGTGGGGGGGAGTTCCCCCACACCCAAAAAATGAAATATAGAAAAAAAATGCATTACCCACCTCTCTATCCCAAGAAGAGTCGGGAGGAAGCACTAGATCTGGGTCTCCTCTGAAATCTATACCTGCATAAGGAAACTCTTGGATAGCTGGAAGTTTTATGTTCCACCACCCAAGATACTCACCTCTAAAAGGAGCAGTAGGCGATCCTCTGCCTGATCGTTGTAGTAGTGCTGTCCATTGGGCCATCCATGGATCTTGAGGGTCAAAAGGGGACAGTGAAACTTGTAGGATTAACACCAAAATCCTCTCAAAGAAAAATGATACTAGAATTCTTCCATAGCCAAAGTTTCTTCCTTTCCAATATTGCAATTGGTAAGTTGACCTTTCATACTAATTAACAAACCAGTGCACGAGTGAAACAATGTGGGACTCAAACATTCTAACCCAATCCACATGACGTTCCCTGAAGCTAAGTGTAACGTTGCATAACTTGACACCTAAGTAACCATGGTCAATATTACTTTCATAGGGAAGCTTGCAATATTTTCTATGGGTACCCAGGTACTTGGATTTTATGTCCCTTCTACACAATAAACATTTACACTCTTGAAATCTAAGGACATTTCCTCGACTTAAACCTTTAAAGTTCACTTGTTTCCATTGAAGGAGTTATATATCTATATCTATATATATATATAACTCCATAATCTGTTTTCATTGATGCTAATTCCATATATATATATATATATATATATGAATGATAGATAGATAGTTTCATGTGTAATATGGCTCACAAAGATAGCACTACATATTAAACATGCAAAACCAATGGTTTTGAATTGTGAAAATTAGTGAAATGATTGAAGATTCAATATTTCATAACTATCACATTTATGTGCATTTTTCCTATCTAAGATAATTAGATGAAGGATATATTAATTTTTTATTTTGTAAGACCATAGATAAACTTGGGTGCTAAAGACAATATATCAATTAGTTGACATATTTACATAGGTGCTCAGGAAAGATAAATTTTAAAATTCTTGAGAAACATTGATGGTTAAGGAAATCAATTTTGTATGATTGTGGAGAATTGGAAAGGATACCAACTTGTTGATATTAAATCTAGTAGAAATTAAGATATTTTTGGTAAAAAGAAATGAATTTCCAAGTTATGGAATGAAATTTTTGACTAAATAATATGAAGAGAAACATAGAAAGCATAATATATTTATTTGATTGTGGAATGTTGGAACTATGAATCATAATTTACAATAGTATGAAGAATAATTTGGATGTAAGGATGCTAAAATGTTGGTGTGAACATTAGTATATGGATAAAGACATTTACAAATCCACAAAATATGAGTGCAAAACATAATGGTCTATCATGGATATTATGTTGTGTAAGGATAAATAGAAAAAAATGCAAGGGTTGACTACCTACATACATAGCAACCTAAAGGAAATGGCGTGCATCGAAGACATGAAAATATGAATAAATCATAGAAATATCACAAATAGTTCTTAACTAAATTTTCAAATTGAGGAAGTATTAGTAAAACAACATGAGATATTTTGATGATAACAAGGTTGAAAATACCGTGAACACCTCTAAGTAGGTAGAGTGTGAATTTGTATATGGGAGCATGATTGTAGATAAAAAAAAAAAGCATAATTGTTATCTCACCATCAAATCATTAAATTAGTATGAGGCATAAATTTTGTAGATGTCTCTTTTTTATATAAAGATTATGTGATATAAACTAAGTAATAAGTAATGAGTGTGTTACATGAGTTATAGGAGGTTTAAATATGCATATTCTTTATTGTTGTATTATATTTTGAAAACGTTTTATGTTTAGATAAAAGTTCTCTTGAGGTAGGAGGTTCTAATATTTTAATTCTCCGTTGTTGTATTATATTTTGAAAATGTCTTTTGTTTACATGTTTTTGAAGGTTACCTATAATCTATATTTGGTTTAGGGTCTTAATTGTAAGTAGTTTTGAGTTTATTTGATTATATCATATCTAAGCCTAATATTATTTTTATTGTCATGTAGTTTAATTATGTAGGAGGACCTTCAATCTTGCTATTATTATTTTTTTTTGGAGAAAAGCTCAATTTCTATTTATAAGAAGTGTAGTTTGTCCATAGGTGATCACATGAAGATGGTGGCCTCAAAACAATTAATGGGGATTTCTGAAAATGCTTTCACACTATAGTTTTAGCAATGTGTTCACATTATTAAAAATATGAACATTATGTTAAAAGGGTTGACATCCTCTGAAACTCTACACAAGTGTTGCATCATCTAATAAAATAAATAGGCTAAAATGTACATGTGTTCCTTTGTATGTTAAAAAACAAAAACTAGTCAAATCCATCATTTCCTTAAATATTTTCCCTTTGTTGGACAATGAACACATTTTCAATCACTTTGAGACATGTTTTAACCTTGGATCTCACTATGATGATGATAAGGAGTTTGTCATTGTAGCTTAAGTTAAGTGTCATAGTTTTAGTAGCATTCTCTATTTTTGTGGAATTCTAAGTATGCATTTTTACCAACCATGCTATGCATAATTGATAAATTATGTGATTTTAAATAGGGAATAATTTTTTTATTATAAAATGTTGAAATATAGTATTGAATTTTCATTCCAATGGATCCAAATCCACAACTATGTACCAACTGTACAAATTCTCAACCCTAAATGAGATGCAAACATTTTTATTAGAAAACACATTGATGCACATAGAAACCTAATTCATGATTCTAAGAAGACCAAATATCAACCTCCCTTTTCCTTGTTACATCCCTTAAACAATTGTTTCTTCCATTGGTCATGTCGAAGGGAAATTAACTAATCATAGAACCTATAAGTATGAAGAATTTCACATTGGCATTGGTAGGTTACCTAAATCAATATCTTCCAACTTTTTATTTACTTTAGAACTAGCCAATAGTTTTTTTCTGAGTCAAAGAAATGTATTTTCATGGACCTTTGCTTTGGAATTGTCACTTTTGTTTGTATTTTTTGTACTGGTTGTCAAAAGATATCAGATACTACTAATCATACTTCCCAAAATACTACTAATCATACTTCCCAAAATATGATTTTACAATGATTTGACTGATAAAAATGATCCCCATTTTTTTTTACAAGAGTGATAATCCAGTTTTAACTTTGAAAGAGTTTGCAACTCTACCCATTTCATAATTCAATTACTCAGTTTCAATTATTCAACAAAATATTTAAACAAAAAGTTACTCGAACTAATCTCCGCATCAATCAATTGACATAACTTATACTTATTGTCAAAAGATATCAGATACTACTGATCATGCTTCCCAAAATATGATTTTACAATGATTTGACTTTGATAAAAATGATCCCATTTCTTTTTTGAAAAGAGTTATAATCCAGTTTTAACTTTGACTTTGAAAGAGTTTGCAACTCTACCCATTTAATAATTCAATTACACAACCTTCTTCTTCAATTTCAATTATTCAACAAAATATTTAACCATAATTGAAACTGAAGAAGAAGGTTGTGTAATTGAAATATTAATTACTCGAACTAATCTTGGCATCAATCAATTGTCGAAAATTTTGCGTGGACCAAATTGAAGCAAATTTTACATGGACCAATTCGAATGCCTGTAGTATATTTCTCTGCATAATCAAAGAGTTCAGATCGCAGATTGCCCACCAATTTATCTAACGTAGACGTGGTCGTCTTCCGTTTTGGCTTAAGTGAGAATCGCCTTCATCTCCCAACAGTTCTGGTCTCCGCTGTATAAGGAGAGAACAGTCTCCAAACAGAATGAATGTACTCCAGCTCCTAGAAGGTACTTGGGTAAGGAGAACTGGCTAGTCTAGTGACACTTATCTCATCATTCCGTTAAATAACACACAAAGACAACACAAAACTGCAAAACTACACGAGACTTCGATCTGTTTTGCAATTTTATCCACTAGATGACATGTAAGAGCAATCTTTAGCTAAGGAGCAACTTATTAATAGAGGATTTTTGTATATCATTGTATCAGAAAGTTCAACATACCAAGGCAGAAGATGAAATAAATAACAGTATTGATGAAATATAGCATCAGTACACACTAATATTCAATAAGATAAACAATTAAAACAAATTAACAATATTGATAAAATAATTAACAATTTTGATGAAATATAGCATTAGTACACAACATTATTCAATAAAATAAACAACTAAAACAAATTAGAGAAGTTATAATATCAATACATAAAATCAAAGGAATGAAAATAATGCAACATCCAACTAACTATCAAAGGAATGAAAATAATGCAACAACCAATTATCAAAATAAAATCAAAGGAATGAAAATAATGCAACATCCAACTATCAAAGATTAAAACTGAAAACAATTGATTATGGTTGTATTCATAGATCACCATAAATGACTACATGAAAGAAAAAAATTCATTAAACTAAATAGTACACTTATTATATTCATTTTCCTAAGGGATTAAGGTGAAAATAAATACATGAGAAAGCCACTAAAAACTCTGAATCGTTTGTCAAACAAATAAATAAAAGTCTCAATCCTTTGTCAAACTACAAATTTCTAATACCAGTATATCTGTTTAGTACATGCAAAAACAATTCCAATTCTAACCAGGATAATAGAAAACAAAGTTGCAATTTCTAATACCAGCATATATGTTTAGTACAAGCAAAAACAATTCCAATTCTAACCAGGATAATAGAAAACAAAGTTGCAATGCTAACCGGGAAATTTATAAGGCACATAAGTTCCAATTCTAAGCCAGGATAATAGAAAACAAAGTTGCAGCAATGCTAACCTGGAAATTTATCTAGCACCGTGCAAAACAAATTTCCAACATGATATCAATGTAGCATATACGAATAAAATAATTTCATTAAACTAGAATAATACATATCATAAACACTCTATTAATGTGAAAAAAGGGTTAGACAAATAAACCTTGCAGAATATATCAGAGAGCAACTGTGAATCCTTCGTCAATCGTTCATTATAAATAAATGAACGCACTATACTGACATTTTTTCTGCATGCAAAACAAATTTTGCAATACTAACCAGGATAATGCAAACCAAAGTTCCAATGCCAACAAGGATATCTGTCTGGTACATGCAAAACAAAGTTCCACTACGAACCAGGATATCACACTTCGAAATCTTCCCGGGTCAATTCCAGAATCCAATCACAGGAATCCGAAGCAAATTAGTTCCTCATTAATAAACCTAATGCAAGTAAAGAAAATAAATGATAACTATTGTGATGACCTAATGCAATAAACCAGAACTATTTTGATGGGCTTAATAATAAGGTTGATATCGCATATTGGGACGCCTGAATCTAGGCATTTTCCCATACCCATAGCCGCCATACTGTGGAGAGGGAGCGTAAAAATAAGGCTGACCAAAGGGCGGCGGCGGATATGCATTAACGTAGGGATTGAACCGTCGTCCTCGATAACGATTTTGCTTCATTCCCTGGACGTTTGTCCTTTTGGCAGTAACCTTCTGTCACGTCCCCTCCCATCCAACCAGCTAGATGGGGAGGATCGTGATGGTTAAACCAGGATCGTGATGGTTAAACCGGGCATCTAGCCCCCATATCCATTCATTAAACAAGCATTCAAATTCAAATGAATAAAAATATATACATACACAAATGCATAACAGATGTGATATTAAACTCGGCGTCTAGCCCTATGAAACATTCAATCATAAGCATGAACATAATATAACAGAGATAGATGGAGATGTATGGTTTTTAAGAAAATCACAGCGGAATATTAAGAATTTCACATCCATCATACATTTAAGATGTTCATCAAATAAGTAATTGCAATTTAACACAAAAGGATACTTATCTTATACAAAAGTAGTCCCACGCAACTGGCTATGCAACTGCAACGTTCCACCCAACCGTAGGCCAGTGTGCTCCTCAATCTCTCAGCACCACTGCCACCCCCGAGCTGGGCATGATCTCTACAAGGAATCAGGGAACAACACACTCACACATAGCCAAGCATACACCAAGATGAGCCAATCCAATCTGCAATTGGGTTTATCAGGCTGCTAGGACATGGCAGGGAAGAATTGCTAAGCTAGTATGCTCAACCACAGAGCTGAGGATGTCCCTCCCAGATCTATTCAGCTTGGCACTCACAATGCCTACACACCCAACACAAGGAAGTATTCTCTTCACTGCCACACAGTCCCTCAAGCCATACCTCCCTTTCTAGTGCTCTCAGGGTGTGCATAGAAAAGTATCCAAGCCCTCTTGATCTTCTTCAGAGGTTGCCTTCCCCACTAGGTTTATCAAGCCACTTCTATCCACTACCACTCCAAACTTCAATTCACAGGTTCAAACCAAAAACGAGGATGCACATAACAGCAGAACACCATTATGGGGCAAGACAAAACGTTTTTACAGTGACAGGCAGGAAAATGATCCCCTAGGCTTCAGAAAAACGTAGGAAGGTTAAAAACGAGCAATGGAGGTTTGGAGAAAACCCCAGGTAGCAGAAAACGTTTTTAGGAAAAACGCCCATGGCAAATCGGGGACAAAACGAACTCCCTACAGTCCCAAATCGCACCCCCTCCTTCCCAGCTACTATCCAAAACCAAAAACGGGTTTTTGGGCAGGGAGAACCCTGCGTTTTTGCTCAAAAACGTGACTGTAACTCCCAGCCTTCTCTACCTGCGTGAATGAATGAAGACTGCCCATTCCCCATGGCTTTGGGCACCATTTCGTGGGTGGTTTCTTGCCCCACAAGCAAAAACACGATTTTCCAAGTTGATGGCTTGCCCATGCACGAAAATGGCTTGCCCATACTCTTTCATTCCCAAGGCATTAACTGCCTTAACCAATTTCTTGGAAAAATTAAATGATTGGGTACATGAGACAAAATGGGTAGTTGGTGGTTTATGGGTTTCCCCATTGACACATGGATTAATACTATTGGCTCAAGGGTTTGAATAATTTCCCTCCCTATTCCTTGTAGAACCATGCCCCATCTCTTTTGTTGCATTGCATAGCCGGTTGTGGGTATTTTTCATTAAAATTCGTATTTACATGATGTCTTATATACGTTGTGCCCATCTCGCACAAGAACCATAGGCATCTATTTTAATTGCTGATACATGAAACGCTAAATCAATGGTGGGGTCTTGGCCTTGAGCTTCTCACCATGATTAAATTACAATATTTACATCATTTACAAAGGGGGTCAAAATGGGGACGTGACATACCCCTCCCCTTACATTAGCACTGTCCTCAGTGCTCATCAAAATTGAACAAAAATGGATATGCCACCCTCATGGCATCCTCCAGCTCCCATGTAGCCTCATCGGGACCGTAGTGCTTCCATTGCACCTTTATCTGTCCGATGGCTCGGTTCCGGAGCAATGTTACTTTCTTGTCTAGGATGCGCAATGGATCGGTTTGGAATTCTCCCTCGGGTTCCACCTAGATCACATCCCAATTAATCACATGGTTAGGATCATGTACATATTTCTTAAGCAAAGAGACATGAAAAACATTATGAGCTTTAGTGCTAGCAGGCAATGCAAGTCTATATGCAATTGGCCCTATTCTTTCAAGCACTTCAAATGGCCCACAATATCTAGGTGATAGCTTGGCACAGCTCCCAAGCTTCAAGGAACTCTTCCTTGATCTTACTCTAAGATACACATGATCCCCAACATTGAATTCCCTATGCATTCTATGTTTATCTGCATAGCTCTTGTGTTTATCCTGGGCTGCTTTCAAATTTTGACGGATCTTTGCAACCTCTTGTTCCATTTCCTTAAGCAATTCTGGCCCAAGTACAATTCGGTTCACTGGATTGTCCCAAGTCACTGGTGTCCTGCACCTTCTGCCGTATAAAGCCTCATACGAACTCATTCCCAATGATTCTTGATGCCCATTATTATATGCAAACTCCACCAGGTGTAGATAATCCTCCCACTTGGATGGCTTGTCCATTACATACATGCGAAGCATGTCTTCAAGCACCTGATTTACTCTTTCTGTTTGCCCGTCTGTTTGAGGATGGTACGCGGTGCTAAAGTTCAACTGTGTACCCAAATCTGCAAAGAGACCTTTCCAAAAATTGGAAGTGAACTTGGTATCCCTATCAGAAATTATTTCCTTAGGCAACCCATGTAATCTGAAAATTTCCTTCATGAAAATATCTGCTATGGCATCGGTTTTATGTGTGGACTTAACCGGTATAAAATGTGCTGCCTTGGTTAACTTGTCCACCACAACCATGATGGAATCATGTTGCTTCTTAGTCATTGGCAATCCTGTAATAAAATCCATGGAAATTATTTCCCATTTCCATTCTGGAATTGGCACTGGGTGCAATAAACCTGCTGGGTGTTGGTGTTCAACCTTCACCTGCTGACACTCCATGCACTTAGAGATGTATTCAGCTACATCCTTCTTCATGCCTGGCCAGAAATAATATTTTCTTGCTGTAGCAATTGTTTTCTGATATCCTGGGTGACCAGAGTATGGAGCTTTATGGATCTCATCCATAACCATTCTCCTTAAATCTGCCGCATTCGGAATATAGACTCTATTCTTATAAGTAAGAAGTCCGCCTTCTTCCAAGTGATAGCCTTCATTCTTCTTGCCAAGGTCTTGCTGCTGCAATTTGTCCTTTATCTGCTCATACACTTCATCCTCAACCATATGGTTAACAATCTGCTGCTTCAAATCTGGTTGGCAAGTACTAAGCGCTGCCACATACATTTCATGTACCTTCCTGCTGAGCGCATCAGCCACCTTGTTTTCTTTCCCTTTTATGTGTTTGATCTCAAAATCAAATTCACACAAAAATTCCAACCATCTGGCTTGCCTAGCATTTAACATTGGCTGATCAAACAAGTACTTCAGACCACAATGGTCTGTCCTTAACTCGAATTTTCTTCCCATTAAGTAATGCCTCCACATCTTCAAGGCATGTACTATGGCTGCAAGCTCTATATCATGAGTAGCATAGTTCTTCTCATGCTCCTTCAACTTTCTTGACTCATACCATATCATGTGGTTGTCTTGCATAAGAACTCCTCCAAGTCCTTGATTGCATGCATCGGTACACACCACAAAGTCTTTTTCCGGATCTGCAATCTTCAAAATAGGTGCACTTGTAAGAAGATTCTTCAACCGTTGAAAACTTTCCTCACATCTTGGTGACCATTCAAACTTTATCCCCTTCTTTTGCAAAGAAGTGATCGGGTTAGCAACCTTGGAGAATCCTTCGATAAACCTCCTGTAGTAACCAGCAAGGCCCATAAAAGATCTCACATCAGTCACATTCCTTGGAGTTGGCCAATTCATAATGGCTTCAATCTTCTCAGGGTTTACAGATATTCCTTCGTCGGAGATGATGTGACCCAAATAATGAATTTTATCTTTATAAAAGTCACATTTGCTCAACTTGGCATACAGCTTATGCTCCCTTAGTAATTGCATTGTCATTCTCAAATGTTCTTCGTGTTCTTCTTCATTCTTAGAATAGATGAGAATGTCGTCTAGGAATACAAGAACAAACTTGTCCAAATACTTGCTAAAAACATTATTCATGAGACACATGAATGTAGATGGTGCATTTGTGAGACCGAATGGTACCACTACAAACTCATAGTGTCCATACCTCGTTCTAAAGGCTGTCTTATGAATATCTTCTTCTTTGATTCTTACCTGATGGTAACCAGACCTCAAGTCAATCTTTGAAAATACCTTTTCTCCTCTCATTTGATCAAAAAGGTCATCAATTCGAGGCAATGGGTATTTGTTCTTCACAGTGACTTTGTTCAACTGCCTGTAGTCGATACATAACCTGAGTGTTCCATCTTTCTTTTTCACAAATAGAACGGGTGCTCCCCACGGGGATACGCTTGGCCTAATATATTTCTTTTCCAGCAACTCTTGCAATTGCATCTTCAATTCTAGCAATTCCGGTGTACTCATCCTGTACGGTGTCTTAGACACTGGTGCCGCTCCTGGCACAAGTTCAATTGTAAAGTCAATGTCTCTCTTTGGAGGAAGTCCTGGAATCTCATTTGGAAAAACATCCCTGAATTCTTGCAATACACGATAGTCCTCCAGTTTCAGAGTCTCATTCTCTGCTGCCTCTAAAATGTGGGCTGCATACAATTGACATCCCTTCCTACAGAACTTCTTCAGCTGCATGGCTGAAATCTGTCTAACAGAAGTCCCCTTTGGAACGCCTTTTACAACCCTCGGATTTCCTTCTTCGTCCATGCATTCAAATGTCTTATTGTAGCAGTCAAGTTTAACCCTGTGTGCTTCTAACCAATCCATTCCAATAAGAATATCATAGGAACCAAGTGGCAAAATATTCAAATCTGCATAAGTGAATAGCCCATCCATCTCTAATGGACATTTCTCTACTATTTCACTAACTTTCCTCTTGGTTCCAGTGGCTAGTTGAACTAACCATGATTTAGTATGCTTTACTTTCTTGAAAACACACATCTCAACAATCCTAGGAGTGACATAACTGTGAGTAGATCCAGGATCAATCAAAATAGAAACAGATTGCTTAGCAATCTTACCTTCAACTTCAACCACAGTTGACTGATGATCTGCTTGGCGGTCGTCTACTGCTGCATAGATTCTAGGGATTGTCCTTGCCACTTGTCCCACAGTTCCAGCTCCTTGGACGTTGTGAACTTGATTTGCATTCCCATTCCGATGTGGACAGTTCCTAAGCATGTGGTCTCCTCCACAACCCCAACATCGAAGTGGTTCTCTTGGCTCTTTTGGATCTCTCGGCTTGTCTCCCATCGTCCTGGTTGGCTTAGTCACAACCTGTGATGGCTGCCTTTGCTGATTCCTGAATTGAGGAGGCTTGAACCCCTTCTTCCTTTGATCAAACTTTTCATTTTTCTTATCCTTCCACGCCTTATGGAATTCTGGTTTGCTTCTATTTTGATCAAAGCAATACTTGGCCTTTCTTATGGCCTCCTCTAGAGTTCGAGGTTCATCAAACTCAATTCTGTCTTTATATGACTGGGGCAGTCCACTTAGGAAACGCTGAATTTTTACCTTATCATCTCGAATATACTTGACATACCTCAGCAGCTCCAAGAACTTGTTTGCATATTCCTCCATGGTCGATTGTCCCAATCTCAGCTCATGAAACTCTTTGATCTTATCATCATAGTATCTATCAGAGAGGTACTTCTGCTTGAAGTATTTCTTGAATTGTTTCCACACAATTTTCCTCTCATTGATCTTCTTCACCTGCCTGGTGTGTTCCCACCATATAGATGCTCTTCCATTCAAGTTGAATATGGAAACCCTTGCCTTCATATTCCCAGAGTAGTCTTGGACTTGGAAATATTTTCTCATCCCAAGAAGCCAAGCTTCAGCTTCTTGACCAGACTTTACCTCTCCATCAAACGTAGGAGGTTTTGCCTTCTTAAATTCCCCATATGAATTGTTCTTGTAGTGCTTCTTCCTCTTGCTCCTGTGAGATGAAGAACTTGAACCCTCATTGGACTCTTCAGAGTCAGATGGTTCATTAGAAGATATTCCTGGAGTATATGTGCTGTCTGTGGAGACTCTTCTTGGGCTACTGGCCCTCTTACGGGAATTTCTTCTAGAGCTACTCCCACCCCTTTCTGGATTTGATATTTGATGCCCAGAGTTTATTTGCCATTGGATGTCTGTCAAACTCTGTAGCATGGCTGCATTCAGCTGATTTTGTTCTTCCTGAGCTTTAATCATCCTTTCATTATCTTCCCTACAGCTCTGCAATTCCACCCTTAGGCTTCTCATGGTGGCTGCAACATCTGGAGGGGTCTCTTGATTTCTTCTCCCATTAGATTCTGTTTCAGCATTCTCAACCTGTATGTTTTCTCCCATGGCGTCTGTCTCAGGTTCATAGGGATCCTGTGCATCATTCATGATGTTCATTTTCTTGGCCCAACCAAGATCCCAAAATTTTTCCACTGTATTAACTAGAGTGTTATCCTGCTGTAACTGTGGCTCTCTGAAATGTGTTCATCAACACAATTGTTAGCTGCATTACATTCTTAGAATTCACAATTACTTCATGCATGTGGGAAAAATTCCATACTTGACAATTCGTCAAATCACAACAACGAACTATGAGGGGAAAAGAAAAAGGGGGTCAAGGGGGCTTGCCCCCTTGTGGCTTCCCTGTGCCACAGCAGGGCGGGTCGAGGGAAGCACCCTCGTTTTTTTTTGTTTTTTTTTTTTTTTTATTATTATTTTACGAATCACGCCTCATCGGGCGATTCGCTGAATCCTGCCGCAACGTGCAGTTCGCGAAATCCGGCCGTGACGGGCGGTTCAATAATTGCTCCCGCAACTGCGGGGCGGTTCACGGTATGCTCCCGCAATGGGCGGGGCGTTTGGCTGAAGGTTTCCGCAACTGCGGGGCGGTTCGGCGACGGCTTCCGCAATTGCGGAGCAGTTCGCTGAACGCTTCCGCAATTGCGGAGCAGTTCGCCGAACGCTTCCGCAATGGCGGGGCGATTTGCCGAGCGGAGCCATTCGGCGAAGGCTTCCGCAGTTGCGGAGCCATTCGGTGAATGCTCCCGCAATTGCGGAGCCATTCGGCGAAGGCTTCCGCAGTACTGGAGCCGTTCGCGGAATGCTTCCGCCGGAATGCTTCCCCGATTTCGGGTGATTTTTCGGAATGATTCGGCGAAGTCTTCCGCAGTTGCGGAACGATTCGCCGAAGTCTTCCGCAGTTGCGGAACGATTCGGCGAAGTCTTCCGCAGTTGCGGAACGATTCGCCGAAGTCTTCCGCAACTTCGGAACAACTCGCCGAACTCTTCCGCGTTTCGGAACGATTCGCGGAATCCTTCCGAAATTTCGGAAGAGAATTCCTTCCGCAAAAAAATTCCGACACTTAAAATTTTTTTTTTTCCACTTAAAAACATTTTTCTCCGCTGTTTCGGAGCCATTGGCTGAATTCTTCCGCAATTTCGGGAAGGTTCGCGGAATCCTTCCGCAATTTCGGGAAGGTTCGTCAAACTCTTCCGCAATTGCGGGAAGGTTCGCGAGACCTTTCCGAAATTTCGGAACGACTTCCCGAAACGGCTTTAAAACACAAAATTTTCAAAACAGTCTTAAAACAAAAATTTCCAAAACAGACTTAAGAAAATTTTATAATTGCTATCAGATTTGGCCCATAGAGGCCCAATGCTGCAACGCAGCTCTGATACCATTCTGTCACGTCCCCTCCCATCCAACCAGCTAGATGGGGAGGATCGTGACGGTTAAACCGGGCATCTAGCCCCCATATCCATTCATTAAACAAGCATTCAAATTCAAATGAATAAAAATATATACATACACAAATGCATAACAGATGTGATATTAAACTGGGCGTCTAGCCCTATGAAACATTCAATCATAAGCATGAACATAATATAACAGAGATAGATGGAGATGTATGGTTTTTAAGAAAATCACAGCGGAATATTAAGAATTTCACATCCATCATACATTTAAGATGTTCATCAAATAAGTAATTGCAATTTAACACAAGAGGATACTTATCTTATACAAAAGTAGTCCCACGCAACTGGCTATGCAACTGCAACGTTCCACCCAACCGTAGGCCAGTGTGCTCCTCAATCTCTCAGCACCACTGCCACCCCCCCAGCTGGGCATGATCTCTACAAGGAATCAGGGAACAACAGACTCACACATAGCCAAGCATACACCAAGATGAGCCAATCCAATCTGCAATTGGGTTTATCAGGCTGCTAGGACATGGCAGGGAAGAATTGCTAAGCTAGTATGCTCAACCACAGAGCTGAGGATGTCCCTCCCAGATCTATTCAGCTTGGCACTCACAATGCCTACACACCCAACACAAGGAAGTATTCTCTTCACTGCCACACAGTCCCTCAAGCCATACCTCCCTTTCTAGTGCTCTCAGGGTGTGCATAGAAAAGTATCCAAGCCCTCTTGATCTTCTTCAGAGGTTGCCTTCCCCACTAGGTTTATCAAGCCACTTCTATCCACTACCACTCCAAACTTCAATTCACAGGTTCAAACCAAAAACGAGGATGCACATAACAGCAGAACACCATTATGGGGCAAGACAAAACGTTTTTACAGTGACAGGCAGGAAAATGATCCCCTAGGCTTCAGAAAAACGTAGGAAGGTTAAAAACGAGCAATGGAGGTTTGGAGAAAACCCCAGGTAGCAGAAAACGTTTTTAGGAAAAACGCCCATGGAAAATCGGGGACAAAACGAACTCCCTACAGTCCCAAATCGCACCCCCTCCTTCCCAGCTACTATCCAAAACCAAAAACGGGTTTTTGGGCAGGGAGAACCCTGCGTTTTTGCTCAAAAACGTGACTGTAACTCCCAGCCTTCTCTACCTGCGTGAATGAGTGAAGACTGCCCATTCCCCATGGCTTTGGGCACCATTTCGTGGGTGGTTTCTTGCCCCACAAGCAAAAACACGATTTTCCAAGTTGATGGCTTGCCCATGCACGAAAATGGCTTGCCCATACTCTTTCATTCCCAAGGCATTAACTGCCTTAACCAATTTCTTGGAAAAATTAAATGATTGGGTACATGAGACAAAATGGGTAGTTGGTGGTTTATGGGTTTCCCCATTGACACATGGATTAATACTATTGGCTCAAGGGTTTGAATAATTTCCCTCCCTATTCCTTGTAGAACCATGCCCCATCTCTTTTGTTGCATTGCATAGCCGGTTGTGGGTATTTTTCATTAAAATTCGTATTTACATGATGTCTTATATACATTGTGCCCATCTCGCACAAGAACCATAGGCATCTATTTTAATTGCCGATACATGAAACGCTAAATCAATGGTGGGGCCTTGGCCTTGAGCTTCTCACCATGATTAAATTACAATATTTACATCATTTACAAAGGGGGTCAAAATGGGGACGTGACACCTTCAGCTGGCGGTTAAGAAGCAGTGCTTTTGGAACAGCCTCCGCGTCCATAAATTCAACATATGCTGCCGCCCTTCTTCTGTCTTAATAGTAATTCGGTTAACCAAACTTGTCTGTCTTAATAGTAATTCGGTTAACCGTTCCGCATGATAGAAAATGCTGCTGCACTTTTTCTCGTGTGTACGAGTAATCAACGTTGCCAACAAAAACAGAACGCGAATCCACTTCTTGTTTGCTCGCCTGATCCGCTGCATTGTCTGGAACGATAGGGACCTTCATTTCTTGACCAATTTTAGCCTGCCTGCATTTCCTTGAGCACAGCTGCCTCTTCTTCTATCTCCTTCATCCTTCTCCTCATCTCATCCAACTCTTTCTCACCGCTGCGCATTTCCATTTCCTCCGCTTCTTCTTCATACTCAGGAATATCCGCGCCGTACATCTCATGGTCCTCCATTATTACCCTGATATGCCTCCTACGATACGGTAACGTTGCAAGCAAACACAGAACCCCTGAAATTCCACCTTTCGATCTACAGAGTCAGTGTTTGTAGTTTGTAGGTTTATATGCAATATGTAGATATATATATTAACAAGAGCCACGACGTGGTAAGCACTCCACGTGGTAATGTTCTTGACATTGCCACTGCACTCCACTGAGTATTTTGGGGGAAAGCTATTCTCTATTGAAATTTGTATGGAAACATCCACTATAATAAATGATGGTTTGCTAAATAAGTGAAAGGTCTCAAACATGAATCTAACAAGGTCTCAAACAAGATTCATGAAGTATCTTTATCTAAATGATTTTAATTGTATTTAAGACTATTGTTTGATATTGATTATGAATGTAGAACAATTTTGTTACTGCACTTTTTTGGGTGAGATTTGAGTCAGATGAAAAGGGTGCATGGTGATCTAGCATTCTTCCACTATAAATAATTAGGATATTCATTCACAAACCGGCTCCTGCACAAAAATGTAAATAATCAATGCACTCTTACAAAGTTTGTGTAAAATTGTAGGTTTTTTTTTTTCTATGAATATATTTGTTATATAAAATACTAGTAATTTTTGTAGTTGTGTGATTATAATACTGCTGTGGATTTGGAACAACTGTCTTAAATACCAAGCATTTCTCCTTTTAAACTAGCAAGGAAAGTTTTTGTTGTGTTAATTCAAAAATATAGGAGGCCAACTAATGGAATGTGTAATTAATAACATGATCTCTTTTAACTTGAATAATGGAATTAGTACAAAAATGCATTGCATATTACAAATTAAAAAAAAAAAACAAAAACAAAAAAAACATTGTTCATAAATCTTTCTCAAATTCTCAGCACAAAGAACAATTTCACATTCAAAAAAAATAACTATGTATATATTCAAATCAAAGATGACATGGCATCTGCTAGTTATGGGGAAATTGAATCTTTGCCATCTTTCTCAAAGTTACAACTAGCATATAATTTTTGTAGCTAAAGCAGGTAACTTGAATGCAAAAAATAAACAAAAACGCATGTGTATATGATGTTCCAATGAGGGCTCTTTTTTTCTATGTAGTGATGTGTATATGATGTTCCAATGAGTGCTATGTTTTTCCATATAGTGATGTTAATGAAATGAAACTACTACTAGAGCTAAAGTTAAAAAAAGAAAAAAAGAAACACAACAAATGGCATTAATATAAGATGCACTGCAAATTTAAAAAAAAAACCATTGTTTTGAGATCTTTCTCAAGTTTCCATGGTAAAGAAACAATTTCTCCTTTAACAAAGAATAATTATGTATATATTTAAATCAAAGATGACTTTGCATTTGCATGTTATGGGAAAATTGAAGCTTTTCGATCTTTCTCAAAAATTACAATTAACATATATTTTTTTGGAGCTAAAGTGAGTAACTCAAATGTATAAAGTAAACACAAATACATGTATATATGTTGTCACAATGAGCATTCTTTTTGTCATGTAGTGATGTCAGTGAAATTAAACTAATACTAGAGCTAAAGTTAAATAACAAGCTTTCTTGTTTCTATTGCATAGGTGCGTGTTCTGTGCTCATAAACAATGTTTGCAGAATAAAAAAGCACACTATGACCAACCAAAAAAATGTCAATGCATGTGCAGATAAAAAATAATGTAACAAGAAGCTCTTTAGAATGAAGGAATTGCAATCGAGCCAGTGGCAAAGAATAAGAATTTTTTGTCTTCTTAAATGCGCAGCAACAGGTTTTTATATAAGTGTAGTTGACATTCAACATGACATAAAAAGATATTCTGAGATAGAAAACTAGGCTCATATGACATAAAAAGATATTCTGAGATAGAAAACTAGGCTGATATTTCACTGCTTGCATTGTGTAATGCTAGGGCATATATAAAGACAAAGAAATGTATTTGGGATGCAAGTGCCATGAACTATTGCCAAGGGCAGTGAAAATTTCAAAATTGCATTTAAATCTATTTAATACATGGAGTCAATTGCCCTATAGACAACATACAATGTATAGAACTATGTGTGACTATTTCTCGGTTTAAAACAACAAAATTTGCAAAAATCTCCATTCTCTAAAATGCCTTTGCTAGAACATCTTGTCTTCTTTTCTGGTACAAAATAGGCTGCAATTTTGTTTGGTTGTTTCCTTGTTTTTGTCTCTGCATACATTTATTTGACCTACATATATTGTGCACATCATGGTCAAAGCAATGAGCAAAATTGCAATAATGGATATATGTGAAAGGCATTGAAAAAGTAGCTGAAACTGAGCAATAATACCTAAAAATTACAATAGTGCATGTGTGTAGAGCAATTGTGTATGCAAAAGTAAAAGTCATTTTGTATTTTTAGAGTCCACGCCTTGCTTATAATTTTATTTGCTCTTAAAGCATTAGAGTCCACACGGTGCTTCTATTGTATATTGATGTCTACACATATCAATTCTTATTGACACAACCAAATGGGTCCAATACATACCCAGTTTGCATTGTGCAAAGGAATAGATGGCTAAATTAACTGGCTTAGGGTTTCAACCCATTAGAAAATCCCAGGGTTCCAAACCATTCTCCCTTTATTCATATTACCGATTGAAACTCTACAGTGGGTGCAATGTTCAACGAACACTATGCGGTCGAATCTTTTCAATGCTTTCGTTCCATCATAATACTAATACTAGTATTTTTGCACCACAATGTTATCCATTCTGCAATTTAATTTGGCCCATTTATTGCATTGATGAAAAACAAAGCATGCATAGCATTATCGAATTCCTATGCAACCTTCAATACATTTGATCTCTAACCCCATGAGAGTTCTACTCCTCCAGGATTGATTTCTATTGACAGTTTGCAGTATCACTATCAAGCGTTTGTTTCGGCATTTTCTTGCACACAATGCTTCTTAAAAAATATCATTATAGAGTTTTATTTTAGGGATTGAATTGCAGGCAGTGTTATGACTACTACGCAGGAACACTACCACTCGCTATACCCTTGTGTTACAAAACCATAGGGAAAAACCGGTTGACCACTTTCCTAATACAAATCACTCATGCCTCCTGTCGACAACTCCCATATTCAACCCAAATGCGAAATTTAAACTCTACCATATGCATAGCTTTAACGCATTGTTCTGCTGGCCAGCACACAAGGTCTCAACTCTGACCTGCAGCTCTGATAATAGTTGTGGGAGGGACCAACAGAGATGAACCTAACAAATAATCTGACTTTATTTATTAAACCAAAAACTGAATATTTATACAATGAGAAAATTTCGGTGACCATGAATATAACACATGTCAGAATGACCACAGAAGTTGGACCAAAAATCTATTGTGTCCAGATATCAACTACATTTCATAAATTTATATCGCGTAATCGGTCAATAGATTGTTTATTTTATTGCCAACCACACAAACAATGATCTATTGACGGATAAGAAAACAACAGAACAACGTAGGAGCATACCTGGCCAGAAACGTCGATGAAAATACCAAAATACCAGGAAACTGAGAACACCTTCTCCAAATATAGCAGCATCAGCTCGAGCATATAAAAGAAAAACTTGTCACAGAACCACCAAGTAGCGAAAAGGAGCACCGCAAATGCAGCAATCTGGCCAACCTCGTAAAAAATGTAATGAACGAAAAAAATATAGCTCACCGGAAGCGCCCCACTGAAAGAGACCACGACCACCACAAGGGGAAAAGAAATCGTGGAAGTCACAGAAAAGCACACCCAAAGCAAACAGCAACAACGCGCCGACGAGAACACAACAAACAGGAGAATGCGATCATAACAATCGGCAACATGAATGTACCTCCAGATGACCACGAGGAATGTACCTCCACAACTAAATGGGTGCACGCTTCCACAAGCAAAAAATAAATGAGCTGACCACAACATTGAAGACCATACCCTGCCAAAATTCTGTGTCCACCGCAAGAAGCATTGACCCACGATAGCAAGATGTGCCATACTGCACCATTAAAACAACTCCATGCTCTGCTCTGCCATATCGCCTGACAGCTACTCATTCAACTGCAATAAAAACACTACCATCATCCATGTTTTGACAACTACACATTGTACACCATTAAACAACTAGTTGATGGGCCATACCACGCCATTAACAAAATCCATGTTGTGCCATACTGCTGACACAACCTGCAATAAAAAATGCTATGACTACATTTAATCTTGCTAACGAAAGAGCGCCGCCGCGTCCTGGGGCACACAACCCCAGGACAACGTCAATGACAAACCAACCAATCACAAACCAAATAAAACCTCAATCCAATAAAAAGAAAAAATATGCCAAAAATAAATTTGGTTCGAACCTTTATTAACGTCCTCTCTGCCCTCCTCCCACGACCAACTAATATCCCCGACCCAAAAATAAATGTCGAGGACATAACAAGACTAGACAGAAGTATTTATTTGACGTGGCCGACATAATTTGATGGAATTTCTCTCGAGATAAATATCGTTGATGAAACCGAAAGGTGGTGACTTGTGAATCTGACCTCCAGGCCGTGCTTTTGGCATCCTAATTGCCCACATTGGGTGGTCATTTCAATTCCCTTTTGATGATTAGGCAAGCACTGGATCCGAAACAAGTACAAGCAGTGTAAGAACCTAATAACATGTTAAGTCGATAATGTCACACATCAAGAATCTAAGCATGTATGTATAATTTGAGTGGGTTTAATGGTTAAGAATGATCAAAACTTAAATAAACATTATATTAAAAGATTCAATTTGTAAAAAAAAATCAAATTAATTAAAGTAAATCTCAAAAGAGGTTTTTTGTTTGGTGATATTTCATCAAGACCATGAAAAGATAAGAAAGTTTTAACTTGTGGATTTGAGTTCTTGTGGACCCATATTGAGACAACTCAAGTACCCAAAATAGGTGAGGATCTGAGTTCTTGTGGACCCATTATGAAACACCTCAAGTAACTATGGATCCAATAAGTGGATTGCACCCTAAGCTAAACCCATTGAGAAAATACCCCCAACAATAGTTTTGAAAGATCAAAGTGAGCCAAATTGGTAACTAGGAATCAAAGAGTAATACCTTACCTAAATGACCCCTTCCTAAGTACTAAACATTCCTTAAAGGTCACACACTTAAAATAGGGTAAGCATGACACTAAATGAAAAAAAATTACACCCTCAAGAAATTGGATCCCTCTCGGTGCTTGATAGATACATATTTTAGATCAATCTCTGTTGATGATATTATACTTATATTTCTCATAAATGTAAAAAATCATTAATAGTTTACTTTATATTTTCTTTAGTTTAGGGACAAGGGTATGTCCTTGTGAATAATTCAGAGTTAAAAATGTATTTGTGTCTAAGTCTAGTGTTACTCGTGTTCAAGTTTAAATGAATTACTAAAACAACCTCTCGGTAGATTGCATTTTATTTGTGTACCATCGAGCTTCCAAATTTCTATGAGGTTTGTCCTCCTCTTAATTGCCTCCCATACATTCTTATTTTCATTTTTTCATTACGAGTTAGTGTGGCATTTTATTTGTTGAGTGTTTAGAGTGTAATGCTAAATATTGAAGTCAACAAAGACCTTTGTCTGAATTCCTTTCAGCATAAGTTGTCCTTTGCCACTTAACTAGTTTATATTTACCAATCCTCAAAAAGATCAAACAGATTCTTACATGTAAAATTTTTAATCATTTAATTCTATGTCATATATTAATTTATTCATATTAAATCATAAAAAATTACACCTAAAGAAATTTTGATCCCTCTCAAGATTTGGGTTTAAGGTGGATCTAGACTGGTTATATTTTTAATTTTTTGTCACATGTGTACATTATATTACATCACATGAAAACATTTTCCTCATACTAGGATGCAGAGCACATTGCTACACTCGATGCAATTGTAAGGTCTTTAAATAAAGAAAAATACATGCAACCTTAAATGACTATGACCAACATTTTATCTAGAGACTTATCTCGGCTTGCTTGGGGTTTCATATAGAAAAAATATATTAGGTATTTGGCTTTGGTTTCCGTTGCACAATATTTGCTATAACATACATATCTAGGGATTCAGCTGGTCTTGCTTGGGATTTAATATAGAAAAATATATTGGATTGTAAGCTTGAGAATTATCATACATTTGATTGATATTCAAAGATTGCAACTTTTTTTTTTTTGTTCTTTTATCACTCAGTTAAATATTTTAGGTGATTTACCACCCGAAACCAATCAAAATATATCTCTATCTTGATCATCCAATGATATGATTATTTCTTCAACTAATGGTATTGATTTTCGACAATGTGAAGTTTGTATAGATATCCTTCAAAATATTTATTGAAACGCCTATAAATACATCTATATTGGTGATAAAGGTGAAAGCTATTTTAAAGATGCTATTGAACCTTATTTAAATACCAAATAAACATCTAAAATAATACTATTCATAGAAATAGTAATAAATGATTAAAAAATATATTATAGAGAAAGAAAATATGCTAAGAGTATAAATTTGAGGGCAATTGTTTGATTGGTGGTGATGTAGGTGTTTCACTCTCCCTAACCAATTTAAAGTCCTTAATGAGATGCGTGAGCTAATGTGAGCTAATTGTTGGAATTTTCTTAAGCTAATAGTTGTTAAGTCGGTTGTTGAAATATTCATAACTTATATGTTGAAAGTTGTTGGGTTCCACTTGAGAATTTATGACCTAGCCTTTTTTTTGAAGAAACTGGTTTACCATAGGTACCATCCTAGGAATGAGGAGAAGTACTTGGGATGTTTCCATGCCTGATGTATATTACGTCTAAAAAATAGTAATAAGACCCTGGCCACAATGTATCCCCTAATCCCTATGAATTTTGGTATGTTTATCATTGATATAATCATCCCTTAATATAGTGTGACGTTGAATACATTAACACCCTAACACATTATGACCACAAACACACTAACCCTCCAATACACTGTGATCTTTACTCCTATGACCCTTGATGCACTCATCCCCTAACACATTATGATCCCAAATACACTAACCTAGGAGTATACCATAACCCAATTGCTATGGATCTTGACATAAGGGCATGTGCAAGCTAATGAGGGTCACTTTTGACGTGTTAGATGCAATAGAAAACTGAAAAACCAGGCATGCCTTCAGGGACACGTTGAGGAGTTGCTCTGGGGTCATAGAACCCAAACCGGCGAGCAGAACAGGGTTCCGTCAGCTCCCACATGTGCGTATGGCCATTGCGGACGTGTTTATGGTGGCCACAGATGCTTGGGACCCTTCGGATGAGAAATGCCCCCCTTGAGCACGATTGACATGGCCTTCACTAAGCAAAACCCTAGCTCCAAAGATGGCACATTGGAACCGTTTCCGGGGGTTGGCAGCATGCTGTGGGGACTCCCCTAGTTGAAACCTGGCATCCTAGATCCACCAGAATTGACGGATTTGCGACCGGAGCCACGGTTTGGGTGTTGCGAGAATCTTGGTTCGGCACCCCAAGGCCGTTCAGGGACACTTTGAGGATTTTCTCCGGGGGCACGGAACCCAAGCCGTCACATTTTTCAAACAAACCTTTGTAGTGAACTATGAGTTTTCCATATTGCAGCTGAAGGGAAACGTAATACCATGAATTGTCACCATTGCTTGGATGAAACTCAACACCACTAGCAACACTCCTCAGACGGCGAGCGTGGGTCATACTGAATTGAGAAACTAATTGAGGGAAAACGCAGTGAGAATCTAAGACGGTTGCACAGTGAAATTCCTGCAGAATGAATGAAGAGTGGGTGGCGAGAGAAATGGCTGTGGGACATCATATGAGAGGAAATGCCAATGGGAATTGATTGATAAGGTCAAATTAAATTCGCACAGTGGTAAAAAACTACACTTGTGTCTTGCGTTGTCAGTTGCACTTCAAGCTTGAAGGTGGTAGCCTTGGGATTAGACATAGGTCGCAGGTTCGAATCTCCTCAGTTCAGTTCGTACCCTGTTATGTTTTCACTACAAAATCAATTCCCATCACCATTTCCTCTCATACGATTTCCCACAGCCATTTCTCTCGCCACCCACTCTTCATTCATTCTGCATGCATTTCACTATGCAACCGTCTCAGATTCTCACTGCGTTTTCCCTCAATTAGTTTCTCAAATCAGTATGACCCATGCCCACTATCCAAGGAGTGTTGCCAACAATCTTGAGTTTTAGCCTGGAAACAATGACGATTCATGGTATTACATTTCCCTTCGGCTGCAATATGGAAAACTCATAGTTCACTATGAAGGTTTGTCTGACAAATGTGACAGCTTGGGTTCCCTGCCCCCGGAGCAATTCCTCAAAGTGTCCCTGAATGGATGCGGGGTGGTGGACCAAGATGCCCACATCACCGAAAACATGGATCCAATCGCGAATCCATCGATTCCAATGGATCCGAGACACTGGGTTTCAACTAAGGGACCCCCCAAAGCGTGCCTTGAAGTCTCGGAAACGGTGCTAATGTGCCATCTCCAGAGCTAGGGTTTTGCTCAGTGAGGGCCATGGCAATCTTGCTCAAGGGATCCATTTCTCATCCGAAGGGTCTCAGGCATCCATGGACACCGCAGACACCTCCACAATGGCCATATGCACCTGTGGGAGCTGACAGAAACCAAGTCTGCTCGTCGGTTTGGGTTCCATTCCTACGGAGCAATTCCTCAAAGTGTCCCTGAATGGCCCTGGGGTGCCGGACCAAGATGCCCGCAACACCTAAACCGTGGCTCCAGATGCGAATCCATTGATTCCAATGGATATGGGACGCCGGATTTCAGCTAGGGGCCCCACCACAGCGTGCCGCCAACCCCCGGAAACTGTGTTATTGTGCCATCTCCGGAGCTAGGGTTTTTCTTAGTGAACCCTAACTCCTTCATTGAACAAAACCTTAGCTCTGGAGATGGCATAATAACACCATTTTCGGGGGTTGGAGGCACATTTTTTTGGGTCCCCTAGCTAAAATCCGGTGTCTCGGATCTACCAAAATCGATAGATGCTCTATCCGAGCCACGGTTTGGGTGTTGCTGGCATCTTGGTTTGACACCTCGGGGCCATTCAGGGACACTTTGAGGCGTATATTCGGGGTCACAGAACCTAAATCGGCATGCGGAACGGGGTTCCGTTAGCTCCCACATGTGCATATGACCATTGCGGACATGTCCATGGTGGCCACAGACGCCCGAAACCCTTCGGACAAGAGCAAAACCCTAGCTCCAGAGATAGAACAATAGCAACATTTTCGGGGGTTGGCGGGATGCTTTGGGGGATCCACTAGATGAAACCCGATGTCCCGAATCCACCAGAATCAACGGATTCACAATCCGAGCTACGGTTTGGGTGATGTGAGCATTTTGGTCGTGCACCCCGAGGCTATTCAGGGACACTTTGAGGATTTTCTCCAGGGTCACGGAACCCAAAGTGGTGAGTGGAACGGGGTTTTGTTAGCTCCCACACATGCATATGGCCATTTTGGAAGTGTCCATGGTGGGCATGGATTCCCGAGACCCTTCGGATGAGAAATGGCCCCCTTGAGCAAGATTGGCATGGCCCTCACTGAGCAAAACCCTAGCTCCAGAGATGGCACATTGGCATGGTTTCCGGAACTTAGAGGCACACTGTGGGGGGTCCCCTAGTTGAAACCTAGTGTCCTAGATCCACTAGAATCGATATATTCAAGATTCGAGCCATCGTTTGGGTGCTGCAGGAATCTTGGTCTGACACCCTGGGGCCATTCGGGGACACTTTGAGGATTTGCTCTGGCAGCACAGAACCCAAAACGGCGAGCAGATTTGGATTCCATTAGCTCCCATAGGTGCACATGGAAATTGTGGAGGCATCCACGGTGGCCACGTACGCCCAGGAGCCTCCGGATGAGAAATGCCCCCCTTGAGCGAAATTGGAATGGCCCTCACTGAGCAAAACCATAGCTCCAGAGACAACACATTGGGACCATTATCGGTACTTCAAACTACGCTATGGGGTGACCCCTAGCTGAAACCCAATGTCCAGGATCCAACGGATTCACGATCCGAGCCACGGTTTGGGGGTTGCAGGAATCTTGGTCCAGCACCTCGGGGCCATTCAGGGACACTTTTAGGATTTGCTCTGGGGGCACGAAACCAAAACCGACAAGCAGAATTGGGTTTCGTCAGCTCCCAAAGGTGCACGTGGCCCTTGTGTAGGTGTCTAGGGTGGCCACGCACGCCCAGGAGCCTCCGGATGAGAAATTCTCTCCTTGAGCAAAATTGGAATGGCCCTCACTGGGAAAAACCATGGCTCTAGAGATGGCACATTAGCACCATTTCTGGGACTTCGAGGCACATTGTGGGGGGTCCCCTAGTTGAAACCCGATGTTCTGGATCCACCGGAATTGACAGATTCAAGATTCGAGCCACAGTATGGGTGCTGCAGGCATCTTGGTCTAACACCGTGGGGCCATTCGAGGACACTTTGAGGATTTGCTCTGGGGGTATCGAACCCAAAACGATGAGCGGAATTGGGTTCCGTCAGCTCCCACATGTGCACGTGGCCATTGTGGAGGTGTCCATAGTGGCCACGCATGCTTGGGATCCTCCGGATGAGAAATTCCCCCCTTGAATGAAATTGGAATGGCCCTCACTGAGCAAAACCCTAGCTCCGGAGATGGCACATTGGGAACATTTTTGAGACATCGAGGCACACTGTGGGGGGTCCCCTAGTTGAAACCCAGCATCTCGGATCCACCGGAATCGATGGATTTGAGATCTGAGTCACATTTTGGGTGTTGCAGGCATCTTGGTCCGGCACCCTGGGCCATTCGGGGACACTTTGAGGATTTGCTCCGGGGGCACGGAATCCAAACCGGCGAATAGACTTGGGTTCCGTCAACTCCCACATGTGCACATGGAAATTGTGGAGGCGTCCACTGTGGCCACGCATGCCAGGGAGCCTTCGGATGAGAAATGCCCCCCTTGAGCGAAATTGGAATGGCCCTCACTGAGCAAAACCCTAGATCCGGAGATGGCACATTGGCACCATTTCTGAAACTTTGAGGCACACTGTGGGGGGTACCCTAGCTGAAACCCGACGTCCTGGATCCACCAGAATCGACAAATTCAAGATCCAAGCCATGGTTTGGGTGCTGCAGACATCTTGGTCCAGCACCCCGGGGCCACTTGGGGACACTTTGAGGATTTTCTCTGGGGGCACAGAACCCAAAACGGTGAGCAGACTTGGGTTCTGTCAGCTCCCAAATGTGAACATGGCCATTTTGGAGGCATCCATGGTGGCCACGCACGCCCGGGAGCCTCTGGATGAGAAATTCCCCCTTTGAGTGAAATTGGAATGGCCCTCACTGAGCAAAACCCTAGCTCCGGAGACGACACATTGGGACCATTTCCGGGACTTCGAAGCACGCTGTGGGGGGACCCCTAGCTGAAACCTGGTGTCCTGGATCCTTTGAGATCGATGGATTCATGATCCAAGCCACGGTTTGGGTGCTGAAAGCATCTTGGTTCGACAGCCCGGGGCCATTCGAGGACACTTTGAGGATTTGCTCTGGGGGCATGGAACCCAAACTGGCGAGCGGAATTGGGTTATGTCAGCTCTCACAGGTCCACATGGCCATTTTGGAGGCATCCATGGTGGCTACGCACGCCTAGGAGCCTCTGGATGACAAATTTTCTCCTTGAGTGAAATTGGAATGGCCCTCACTAAGCAAAACCCTAGCTCCAAAGACGACACATTGGGACCATTTTCAGGACTTCGAAGCACTCTATGGGGGGACCCCCAGCTAAAAAATGACGTCCTAGATTCGATGGAATTGATGGATCCATGATTTGAGCCACGGTTTGGGTGCTACGGGCATCTTGGTCCTGCACCCCAGGGCCATTCGAGGACACTTTGAGGATTTGCTCCGAGGGCACGAAACCCAAACCGGCGAGTGAAATTGGGTTTTGTGAGCTCCTATAGGTGCACGTGGCCATTTTGGAGGCATCCACGGTGGCCATGCACACCTGGGAACCTCCGGAGGAGTAATGCTCCCCTTGAGCGAAATTGGAATGGCCCTCACTGAGCAAAACCCTAGCTCAAAAGATGGCACATTGGCACTGTTTTCGGGACTTCAAGGCATGCTGTGGGGGGTCCCCTAGCTGAAAATCGGTGTCTCAGATCCACTTGAATCGATGGATTCACAATCTGAGCCACGGTTTGGGTCCTACGGGAATCTTGGTTCGTCACCTTGGGGCCATTAAGGTACACTTTGAGAAATTTCTTGGGGGAAAGGAACCCAAACCGACGAGCGAAATTGGGTTATGTCAGCTCCCACACATGCGTGTGGCAATTGTGGAAGTGTCCATGGTGTCCATGCATGCCCGGGAGCCTTCGGATGAGAAATGCCCCCCTTGAGCAAGATTGGCATGGCCTTCACTGAGCAAAACCCTAGATGGAACAATAGTACCATTTCTGAGGGTTAGTAGCACGCTGTGGGGGGTCCCCTAGCTGAAACCCGACATCCCGGATCTACTAGAATTGAGAGATTTGCAATCCAAGCCACGGTTTGGGTGTTGCAGGCACTTTGGTCGGGCACCCTAAGGCTATTCAGGGACACTTTGAGGATTTGCTCCGGGGCCACAGAACCCAAACCAGCATGCAGACTTGGATTCCGTCGGCTCCCATAGGTGCAAGTGGCCATTGTGGATGTGTCCATAGTGGCCACACATGCCCAGGAGTCTTCAAATGATAAATGACCCCCTTGAGCGAAATTGGATCACCTCTCTTTCACATTTGTGAAGACCTATGATCACTAAGGTTACTAATATCTTACATTCTAACACTAAGACCATTTTGTTGGTTGTGGAGCCTGATCTTCCAGTCTCATAGATGATGATTCAGTCGTGTTTGAAACCCAAGTTTGGTTATGATCCCCTCGCGATGCTCAGGGGGTCCGGGAGCTAGTGCCCTTGAGAAAGGGGGTTTGGGGGCGTAGCCGGCGAGGAAAATTTTTGGGGCTATTTTTGCCACCAGTTTTTGGGCCCATGGTTTTGGGTAACCCATGGTATTTTCCCATTGTATTTCCCTTATAAAAGAAAGACTTTGTAACACGGCTAGGGTGATGTATTAGGTTTTATGCATTGTAAAGATCTCTGAGATCAGAAGAAAGACTGTGAAACAGTGAAGAGGAAGTGCAGCGGTTGTGCTGCAAGTTGTATCCCTTCACTTTGTTGGATGGAATAATAATAAGGATTGGCAACTTCAGCGTGGATGTAGCCCAAGTTGGGTGAACCACGATATATCTGTGTCTCTCTTGTAATGTGTGTGTGATTATATTTGCATTTCTGTTTATTGTTATTGCTCTGCGATCCTTTTTTTCTAACAATTGGTATCAGAGCCAAAGGTCTATTTGGCAGATAAACCCACAGGAAGCTAGGGTTTCTGGTTCGAGTGGGAGAAATGACAGAAGAAGGAAATTTTAAGGTCGAGAAGTTTAACAGCCAAAACTTCTAGTTATGGAAAACACAAATGGAGGACTATATGTACCAGAAGGATCTATTCCTGTCATTGGGAGGAAGAGCAAAGAAGCCGACGGCCATGAAGGATGAAGAATGGGAGGTTCTTGAAAGAAAGGCTCTGGGAACAATATGGTTGAGCCTGGATTTGTCGATGGCTTTCAATATCTCAAAAGAAATGACAATGAATGGTTTGATGAGCACATTGGGTAAGCTGTATGAAAAACCCTCGGCCTCCAACAAGGTATTTCTAATGAAGCGTTTATTTAATATGAAGATTTCCGAAGGTGGATATGTTGTTGATCATTTAAATGATTTTAATATGGTTACAAATCAACTAAGTTCTGTAAGTGTGAACTTCGATGATGAGGTTAGGGCTCTTCTAATCTTGTGTTCATTGCTTGAAAGCTGGAATAGCTTGGTCATGGCTGTAAGTAACTCTGTCTCTGGTTCAAACACATTGAAATTTGATGATGTTATTGGTGTTATTCTTAGCAAAGAAATGCGAAGAAAAAGTACAGGTGAGACATCAGGTAATGTGTTGACCATGGAGAGAAGGGGAAGAAAAAATGAGAGAGGAAAGAGCCAAGGTAATCGCAACAACTCTAAAAAGGGCAGATCCAAGTGTAGACTAGGAAAAATAGAGTGCTAGAACTGTGGAAATAAAGGACATCTGAAGAAAGACTGCAGATCTCTAAATAAGAAAGCAGATGCACAGAAGGAAACTACCCAGGAAGCAAATGTAGCAGGTGATGTGTTGCAAGATGCTTTGATTCTTGCATTAGATAATACTAGTGATTATTGGGTAGTAGATTCAGGGGCTTCATGTCATGCTACACTCCATAGGAAATATTTTCATGATTATGTTCCGGGCGATTTTGGACATGTTTTATTGGGTGATGATGAGCCATGTAAAATTGTTGGAATGGGTAAGGTAAGGATAAAAGTCAAGAATGGAACTGACTGTCTGTTAAAAGATGTTAGGCATATTCCTACTATGAAAAGAAATCTAATCTCAACATGGCAGTTGGGAGATGGCGGCTATCTATCTACATTTGGAGAAAAGTGGTGGAAGATCACTAAAGGATCAATGGTGATAGAAAAATGAGACAGAGTAGGTACATTGTATTTATGTCCTCATAATATTGACCATTCTATCTCTTTAGCTTCCACAGGAATAGATACATGATTGTGGCATCATAGGCTTGGCCACATGAGTGAGAAGGCGATGCAGATTCTCCACTCAAGGAAGTTGCTGCTAGATTTGAAGCAGGTAAGTTTGGAATTATGTGAAAACTGTGTTTATGGAAAACATAAGAGAGTCAGATTTCTCAGGGTTGGAAAACAGAAGAAGAATTAAAAGTTAGAGCTTGTGCATATATATGTATGGGGACCATCTCAAGTATAATGTCTTGGTGGCTCTCATTATTATGTTACATTTATTGATGATGCAACTAGGAAAACTTGGGTTTATTGCATTAGACAGAAATCTAATGTGTTTGCTACTTTTAAGAAGTGGAAATATTTGGTTGAGAATGAGACTGAAAAAAGGTTGAAGTGTCTCGGATCTGATAATGGAGGTGAGTACTGCGGCAAGGAGTTTGATAGTTATTGTTCATACCATGGAATGTGTAGAGAGAAGACAGTCCCAGGAACACCACAATAAAATGGTGTGTCTAAAAGGATGAACAGAATGATCATGGAGCGTGCAAGGTGTATGAGATTGCATGCAGGATTGCCCTTACAGTTTTGGGCAGATGTTGTAAATATTGTTGTTTAGTTAATAAATAGAGCACCTTCAAGTGCTTTCAATGGTGGTATTCCAGAGGAAACATGGACAGATAAAAAGGTAAACTACTCATTTCTGAGAACGTTTGGTTGTGAAGCATTTGTCCATATTGATAAAGATAATAGAACAAAGCTTGAAGCTAAATCCAAGAAATGTACCTTTATTGGATATGGGGTTGATGATTTTCGTTATCGTTTATGGGATTATGAAAATCACAAAATCATTAGAAGTAGAGATGTCATATTCAATGAAAAGGTCATGTATAAACATCAGTTGTAGGGAAAGAAACAGGAAAAGGAAAACACAAAGTATACAGTACTTGATGAAATTCAAGAAAATGAAGTTCCAAAGGTGCCAAAAAATCAAGAACAACAACAAGAACCTAAAACTCCTGCAACTGCAAGAAGATCTACTAGGTTAAGTAGACTCCTAGAATGATACTCTCATTCAATGTATTATTTGTTTATGACTGATGCTGGTGAACCAGAATGTTATGAAGAAGCAATGCAGATGGAAACTAGAAAGAAGTGGGAGCAAGGCATGAATTAGGAGATGGACTCATTGGTAGGAAACCAAACTTGGGATCTGGTTCAGTTTCCTGCTGGTAAAAGAGCATTGCAGAACAAATGGATTTACTGTTGATGTATCTGTAACTTCGGAATGTATTTCATTTGTGTATTTCATATATATTTGTTGTACCCTTATTAGAGATGTGTTATTCCTCTATAAGGAAGTGCCGTCATGTGGATTGACAAGTGTCGCAAGTGTGTGTACTTGCCGATGGGTTATTAGACCACCATGTGTGGGGTCAGCCCTGAAATATATATATTATAATGTGGATGTACCTAGCTAGACAAGTCGTCCCCATAAAGTCACTGGGAAAACATGTTAGTATAAATAGAGATCAAGTGATCTCTATTTAGATCATTCAGAAAAGTATATCTCTCTCACTCAGAAAGTGGCGCACTAGTGAGGAGGAGGATTATCTGCTACTAGGAGACTATCTCAGTGTATTTTGGTTGTACTTTGGTTGAGCCATTGCTCTCTTTATCTCTGAGGAAGTTGTGGGGTTTTTTACCTTAGGGTTTTCCCCACGGAAATTCTGTGTCTTCTGTCTCTCATGCTTTTGATTCTTGTGATGCTTGTGATGCTTATTGTGATTGTTATGCATTGATATACTGTATATGTTATTCTCTTAGTGAAGATCCTAGAGTATTGTGAATTAATGCTCAAAATTTAACATGGTATCAGAGCTAACCTGAGAAGAAGACATTTTGCAGTGACGAAAACTTGAGTTTCTTGTTTATTTGGTTTCTCTCCACAGATTTTGGAAAATAAGTATAGTGGATTGACTCTACTCATCAATGCACATCTATTTGTCCAATCAGAATTCAATTCTGATCATTTTCAGATTTGGCCCTAAAAATTAGGGTTTCCACAAAAATAGAAATTTCTAAAATATGAAGACATAGCTAGATGCTCCTTGCAAAAATCGAATTTTAGAGCTTTGGATCGAGATTTTTGGCTGGATAGATCTCCGGGAAACTCAAACCCTAATTCAGGGCTCTCCCAAGTTAACCCGGGAGGACAAAAGGGCAAATCTGAAGGGTAAAAATTTGCTGATATCAAATTATAAATGCACCAGGATGATCATCTCATCAAAGCGCATCTTTCTATCCTTTCAGAAAATTGAAATTCACATTTTGAATTTTTAGGGTTTTTTTTACAAACCCTAATTCGGGACCAAATCTAGTTTTCAGGATTTCAAGTGGTAAGACCTAAATCTTTTCTATTTCCATTTGAAATACTCTTTAAGATGTCTCACCACACCAAGCTTGAGGATAAGCTTGAAAGGGCTGATAACTTCCGAGCTTGGAAGTATAGGATTGGGTTAATCCTGGAAGAGAATGAGTTGGACTCATATATAAAAGAAGACATCCCTATCCCAGAGGATGAAGAGGCCAAGGTATTGAATAAAAAGAGCTTGGTCAAGGCAAAGAGAATCATTGCTGATTCTATCAAAGATCATCTCATACCTCATGTGTCTTCTCTAAAGACACCCAAGGAGATGTTTGACTCTTTGATCAAGCTATTTGAAGGGAAGAACATAAATCGGAAGATGACTCCGCGGAATCAATTGAAAGGGGTCAAGATGTTGAATGGAGAAACCAGTCAATCTTACTTCTCCAAGGTCTCTTAGATCAAGGAGCAACTTGAATTTGTGGATGAAGTAGTGGACAATGGTGAAGTTGTTATGACCACTCTGAATGGCCTACCTAGGTCATGGGACTCCTTTATTCAAGGAATCTGTGCAAGAAAGAAATTGATCTCTTTCAGTAAAATATGGGAGGAATGCTCTCAAGAAGAAGCTAGGCTTGTAGCTCATGAGGAAAATATGGGAGGTGAAGATAGAGCTCTCGCAACTCACACCAAAAGAAGCAAGCCCAAGAAGGAACACTCTCGCTACAAAAGATCATATCAAAAGAATAAGACGGATCTAAGATGCTTCACATGCAATGAGAAGGGTCACTTTGCTTCAGGTTGTCCCAAGAACAAAAGGGATAATAACAACAACTTCGACAAGAAGAAGAAGGACAACAAAAGAAAGTTCCATGCTCATGCTACCGAGGATGATGAACCTCCAAAGAAGAAGGCTAGGGCAGAAAGTGATGATGACTCATTAAGTGAAGAAGAGTATGTTCTAATCTCTGGTCTCACAGGTACTATCTCCCATGGTTGTAATGATTGGTTGATTGATAGTGGGGCTTGCAAACACATAACTGGGTTTAAGGAGTCTTTTGTGAATCTATCTGAACATGAATCACCCCATAAGGTGAAACTTGGGGATGATTATCAATATCCAATCAAAGGAAGTGGTGAAGCCTCCTACAACCTAGATTCTAGAAAATCTTTGAAGATGAAAGAAGTCCTTTATGTACCTGGGCTCAAGAAGAACTTACTCTCCATCTCTGCATTAGATGCAAAAGGTATGAGGGTTGCATTTGTGAATGGCCAAGTCCTAATGTGGCCAAAGGGAAAGACCATAGATGATGCAGTAGTGAATGGAGAGCAAGAGGGAGGATTGTATAAATTGAAGGGACAACCTGAACATGCCATGGTACATGAATCCATGGAGCCAAGTGAACTTTGGCATAGAAGACTTGCTCATATGCACTATAGGGAACTTCCAATTGCAAGCAAGGTTGTAGAAGGTCTTCCTGAAATCAAGACCAAAAATGAAGGTGTTTGCAAAGGATGTGCAAAAGGTAAGAACATTAAGAAGGCTTTCCCAAGCAGTGAAAGCAAGGCAAAAGACATCCTGGAAATCATCCACTCAGATGTATGTGGTCCTATGTCATCCAGTTCTCTGAGTGGGTATGTTTGCTATGTCTCATTTATTGATGACTTATCTAGGAAGACTTGGGTATACTTCTTGAAGAACAAAGATGAGGTGTTTGATAAGTTCAAGGAATTCAAAACCTTGATGGAGAATCAAACTGACAAGAAGATCAAAAAATTCAGATCCGACAATGGTGGAGAATTCACCTCAGGTGACTTCAAGAAGCTTTGTAGTGATTCAGGGATTAAGAGGGAGTTGACGTCTCCTTATAATCCTCAACAAATGGAGTTGCAGAAAGGAAGAACATAACTATCATGGAAGCAGCAAGGACAATGCTGCATGACCAAGATATACCTATGCATCTATGGGAAGAAGCAACTAGAACAACTGTATATGTGTAGAACATAACACCCCACAATATATTGGACAACAAGACACCAGAAGAGTTCTTTTCTGGTAAGAAACTTGAAGTCAGCCATCCCAGAATATTTGGTTGTCCAGTATACACTCATGTCCCAAAGGAAAAGAGGACTAAACTAGATCCTTCAGGAAAGAAGGGTATCTTTGTGGGTTACAGTGAAAGCTCGAAGGCTTACAGAATATACTTTCCAGGGTTCAAGAAGATTGATATCAGCAAGAATGAATATAAGTTCAAGGACAGGTAATCCAGGAAGCAAAGATCAAGAGGAACACACTCCAACAGCTCCTGCAAGGATGCAGATTTTGAGAGGGAGTTGACCATCTTCCTACATTCCACAACAGAAAGGTGTAGAAGAAGCTACTTCAGCAGCTCCTTCCAGGAAGCAAAGACTCAGAGGGAGTCCACCCAACAAACAAACAAAGATAAGTATTTCAATTATCATTTCTTGCCTATTTTGTTTGTTTAAATAATATTATGCTTATGTTCCTAGACTTAGGAGATGTATTGTGCATATTAGAATGATTGCATTAATGAACAGTATACTACTAATATGCATGTGATGGGTAAGTGGCCTATGGCACTGTACAACATTCCAGTGCTACTTATCTATAATTAAACCTCTTTGCTGACATGTTGGGAGTAGTGCAAACTCTTAACAATGTTATGGTAGAGACTGGAAGCCATTTAGAAAGTTGTGGAACATGGATAAATGTTGTATTGAAGCATTGGCTAAGATAACTGCATCACTGCATGACATATTTCTTTATGTGTAAAGAATTTGTTTTGAAAATTATGAGATGTTTCTATTCATGCAATTTAACTTGTTTTGTAGGAAAGACCATATATCTTCACCTACAAAAGGACTACAACATTTGTTCCAGCAACAAAGATATCTATTGAAGATATTGAAGTTCCCAGGATCTGGGATGAAGAAATGGAATGCCATGATCTGTCAATCATGAAGAAGATGTTTGGGATGTAGTCCCAATACATGACACGGAGTCACATGTGTGCATATTGAAGAAAGACTCGTATGGCTTGTAGCAAGCTCCTAGAACTTGGTGTGATACTAAGAGGAAGCTTGCTGCTGAGTTTGATATGAAAGATTTGGGAATGATGCATTATTTTCTAGGTATGGAAGTGTGCCAGAGTGCAGGTGGGATCTTCCTTGGTAAAGGGAGGTACACAGTAGATATCCTGAAGAGATTCGGGATGATGGATTGCAAGGCCATGGTCACACCTATGGCATCGAATTTGAAGCTTCTGTGTGATGCTTCATCTGAGCCGGTTGATATCACTATGTATCGTCAGATGATTGGGTCCTTGATGTACCTGATGAACATGAGACTAGATATTTTCTTTGCGGTGAACACATTGAGCCAGTTCCTGATAGATCCGAGGAGTGTTCACCTAGTTGTTGTAAAGCATATTTTGAGGTACCTGAAGGGTACAGTGGATTATGGGCTCAAGTATGAAGCGGATTAAAATTTTAACCTGCAGGGTTATGTTGATTCAGATTGGGCTGGTAGTGCTACAGATAGGAAGAGCACATCTGGGTGCTACTTCAGTATGGGATCATGTGTGATCTCTTGGTTTAGCAGGAAGCAGTCCTGCGTAGCACTGAGTACAACCGAGGCAGAGTATGTTGCAGCCTGTTCAGCTAGTTGTGAGGCAGTATGGCTACGAAAGATACTGTCTGAGTTATTTGATCTTCCGTTGGATGCTACTGGTATCTTTTGTGATAACCAGAGTTGTGTGAAGCTGTCTAAGAACCCAGTGTTTCATGATAGGTCGAAACACATAGAGATCAAATATCACTATATCAGGGATATGGTGCAGAGAGGAGCTGTGAAGCTCCTGTATGTTTCGACGGACGAGCAGATTGCAGATGTGCTGACGAAGCCACTAGCCAGGGTGAAGTTCGAGTACTTTAGAGAGAGGCTTGGCGTTCTTCAGATTGAGGACACTTCGAGGAAGAAGTGATGGACACATTTGTTGAAGCCATTCCAAGCATGTTGGAAGGAGGATCCTTCACATGACTGTGGATGTAAGTGCTGGATGATGAGCATCAGGATGATGTTCTGGTTTCTACTTGGATATGATTAGTTGTATCATTTATATATGTATGTACGCATCATGTTGGATGTTGGATATGATCAGTTGGATCATTTTTATGTATGTATGTATGCATCATGTTGGATGCTGGATATGATCAGTTGGATCATTTATATGTATGTACGCATCATGTTGGATGCTGGATATGATCGGTTGGATCATGTGTATGTATTTTTGTACATGCATCATGTTGGATGCTTGGACCATGTATCTGTATATGTATCAGGTGGATACATTGTATGATCAGGTGGATCATGTATGGTGATATGTATCATTTATTTGTATTTTTATCAAGTGGATACATTGTATGATCAGGTGGATCATGTATGATGATATGTATCAGGTAGATACTTGGTATGCATCAGGTAGATGCATTGTATGATCAGGATGATCATGGATGACAAGCTTCAGGATGTTGCTCTAGATGACATGCAGCAGGATGTTGCAGTGATGATGATCAGGATGATCATGTGTACATCAGGATGATGTATGGTGAGTATCAAGTTGATACTCTATGGCCACGGATTAGGTTGTGCAGATGAGCATATAATTTGGCCCTGGGAGATTTGCAGATAGTCTTTCAAGGTTTTTCCTATGGCATATAATTTGGCCCTGGGATATCTGGCAAATGTTGTTTTGAGGTTTTGCTCTGGGAGGACATATAATTTGGCCCTAGGAGATCTGCAGATAGTCTTTTGAGGTTTTGCCTTGGCATATAATCTGGCCCTGGGATATCTGGCATATGCTCTTTTGAGGTTTTGTCCTATGGCATATGATGTCCCTGGGAGATCCGATAGGTTGGGCTATGTGCCCATAATAAGTCATGGGATTCTCTTGTGAGGTTTTGCCATGACCACATATAATTTGTCCCTGGGAGATCCTATAGGTAGAGTTGTGTGCTCGTAACAGCCTGGGATGCTCTTGCGAGGTTTTGTGGTGAGGTCACATATAATATGGCCCTGGGAGATCCTATAGGTAGAGCCGTGTGCTCATAACATCCTGGGATGCTCTTTCGAGGTCTTGTGACGCACGTAATAAGTCTTGAGGATTCCACAGTATGGCCAGTGATGACGAAGACTTGCAGGTGGTGGGCCTACATCTAGTATGAAAAAGGACTGGCTTTGTAGAACTTCCTATGACGAGTAGAGTCAGATTGGTTGAGATAGCAGCAGCAGTGACGATGATGATGACGATGATCCCAAGAAGAAGACTTGTCTAGCAGATCTGTGTCAAGAAATACCTTCCTAGTTAAGATGGAGTGTTGATGTATATGTAACTTCGGAATGTATTTCATCTATGTATTTCATATATATTTTTTGTACTCTTATTAGAGATGTGTTATTCCTCTATAAGGAAGTGTCATCATGTGGATTGACAAGTGTCGCAAGTGTGTGTACTTGCCGATGGGTTATTAGACCACCATGTGTGGGGTCGGCCTTGAAATATATATATTATAATGTGGATGTACCCAGCTAGACAAGTCGGCCCCATAAGGTCACTGGGAAAACAGGTTAGTATAAATAGAGATCAGGTGATCTCTATTTAGATCATTCAGAAAAGTATATCTCTCTCACTCAGAAAGTGGCACACTAGTGAGGAGGAGGATCATCTGCTACTAGGAGACTATCTCAGTGTATTTTGGTTGTACTTTGGTTGAGCGATTGCTCTCTCTATCTCTGAGGAAGTTGTGGGGCTTTTTACCTTAGGGTTTTCCCCACAGAAACTCTGTGTCTCTTGTCTCTCATGCTTTTGATTCTTGTGATGCTTGTGATGCTTATTATGATTTTTATGCATTGATATACTGTATATGTTATTCTCTCAGTGAAGATCATAGAGTATTGTGAATTAATGCTCAAAATTTAACATTTACAGGTTGAAGGAAGAAGAAGGAGGTAAGCGATACAAGGCGAGACTTGTTGTAAAGGGGTTTGCACAGAAGAAAGGTATAGATTTTGATGAAATATTTTCTCATGTTGTTAATATGACTTCAGTTAGGACTATCTTAAGTCTAGTGATGGTAGAAGATTTGCCTCTTGAACAGTTAGATGTAAAAATGACCTTTCTCCATGGGGATTTGGAGGAAGATATATATATACAGTAGCCACAAGGGTATGAGGTAAAAGGTAAAGAGAACTTGGTATGTAGGTTGAAAAAGAGCTTGTATGGCTTGAAAGAAGCTCCAAGGCAGTGGTATCTAAAATTTGACAGGTTTATGACAGAACAAGGTTATAGTAGATGTCATTCTGACCACTGTGTTTATTTCAAAAAGCTAGACAATTAAAGATATATTATCTTGTTATTGTATGTGGATGACATGCTTGTTGCAGCGTCTAACATGCAGGATATAAATGTACTCAAAAGGAAGCTAGCTAATTCATTTGCGATGAAGGATTTGGGTGCTGCAAAGCAAATCCTTGGTATGAGAATAACGAGAGACAGTAAAAATCACAAATTGACATTGTCTCATAGTGAGTACATACAAAAGGTGTTAGAGAGGTTTAGAATGCAGAATGAAAAACCAGTTAGTACACCTCTAGCTAGCCATTTTAATCTAAGTAAGGAAATGTTCCCCAAGACACAGGAAGAGACAGATTACATGTCCAATATTCCCTATCAATCAATAGTTGGAAGCTTGATGTATGTCATGGTGTGCACAAGACCAGATATTGCACAAGCATCGGGAGTTGTGAGAAGATATATGAACAATCCAGGTAAAGAACATTGGAAGGCAGTACAGTGGATTCTCAGGTATTTGAGAGGTACTACCACTCAGGCATTATGTTTTGGAGGTTCAGACACTGTTCTACAGGAATATTTTGATGTAGATATGGCAAGTGATAAGGATAGCAGGAGGAGCACCACAAGGTATGTGTTTAATGTAGGTGGAATAGTAGTAAGTTGGATTTCAAAACTGCAGAAGGTTGTTGCACTTTCAACAATGGAAGCAGAGTATGTTGCTGTTACAGAGGCTAGCAAAGAGATGATTTGGTTGCAGAGGTTTATGGAGGAATTGGGTAAGAAGCAGAAGGATAATAGGTTGTATAGTGACATCCAAAGTGCCATTCATCTTGCAAAGAACTCAGCATTCCATTCCAGGACTAAACATATACAGGTCAAGTACCATTTGATACGCTCTGTTATGGAAGATGAACTGTTGAAGCTGGAAAAGATACACACTAGCCAGAATCCTGCAGACATGTTCACAAAGGTAGTGACCGGAGAGAAACTGAGTTCTTGCTCAGTTCCAGTTGGCCTTCTAGCATGAAGGTGAAGAGGAGAAAGTTGCCAAGTCCAAGTCCAGCAAGTGCAGCAGCGGTGGAGTTGTTGTGATTAGTCTCCAAGTGGGAGATTGTTGGTTGTGGAGCCTGATCTTCCGGTCTCATAGATGATGATTCAGGCGTGTTTGAACCCCAAGTTTGGTTATGATCCCGGCACGACACTTAGAGGGTTCGGAGGCTAGCGAGCTCTTGAGAAAAAGGGTTTGGGGTCATAGCCCCTGAGGAAAATTTTTGGGGCTGTTTTCACCACCTGTTTTCGGGCCCATGGTTTTGGGTAACCTGTTGTATTTTCCCATTGTATTTCCCTTAGAAAAGAAAGACTTTGTAACATGTCTAGGGTGATGTATTAGGTTTTATGCATTGTAAATATATCTGAGATCAGAAGAGAGATTGTGAAACAGTGAAGAGGAAGTGCAGTGGTTGTGCTGCAGGTTGTATCCCTTCACTTTGCTAGACGAAATAAAAATAAGGACTGGCAACTTCAGTGTGGACATATCCCAAGTTGGGTGAACCACGATATATCTGTATATCTCTTGTAATGTGTGTGTGATTATATTTGCATTTCTGTTTATTGTTATTGCTCTATGATCCTATTTTTCTAACACATTTCCCTAGTAGAACGCATGGAGAGTGGAGCTAACACCTAACATGATTTTTGATGTCAACACTAGAGGAGACCACTAATTGCAATGGTATATATAATAAGGAGTTATTCCTTCTCATACCATCAATATCACCCTCTTTTATATTTAATTAGCTTCATGAAGGAATTAACTATGGTTCATGAAAATACCCCTAGGAAGATATATGAAGTCTAGGGAAGACAACTTGGCTTGAGCTTGATCCTTATGAGATTATAGGGTTACATCCGTTGGGGGTTTATGATTAGGGTTTTGTGATGAAACTCTAGGTGCATTCTCTAAATAAGAAGAAGAGAAGCAGATGTATTGCATTGGACGACTTGTATTAGTGATTCATGCATGTTATATCTCCTTGGTTCAGCTAGGGCTTTCACTATTTTCCCTATCTAGTGTTTTGGAGAGCTAATGAATTGTACTATCCTTGTGATAAGGCTCTCATTCATGTTCTTGAATTGTAATTTATAGTTATATATGTATTGCTAATTTATCACAAGTGAAAGATAATTTTGTTGAGTGATTTGACATCATCATTGAATAAGTTAAGGTTTGTTTTACTATTTCTATAATTGTTGTAAGAGTGAGCTTTCAGATTTGGTTTATGCATGATAAGTTTTCAATGCAACTAAATCTAATATAAGAACTAGGATATTTTTGTGAGGCTCTATGCAAATTCACTAAAGCACAAAAGTGATTGTGATTAGGTGAAACTCCACTCTTTGAGGTTTCAAAGGCTTTGGATTTATGTGTTTCCTCCTACCATATTTAAGTATATAAAATATTTTCTAAGGGCATGCTAAAATATTCAAACGTATACATTCACTGTGGGTAAGCTAGATGGACCACATTGTTGATGTATATGTAACTTCGGAATGTATTTCACATATATGTATATTGAATTCCTATAGAGATGTTATTATTCCTCTATACGGAAGTGTCGTCATTTATATTGTAAGTGTCGTAACTTATACTTGATGGGTTATTAGACCACCCTAGTGGGGGTCGGCCCAGTCAGCATTATGTTAAGTGGTTAAGTTGAGGCCAACCTAGTTGAGTAAATTTCAAGTCAAGTTAGTGTATAAATAGAGAGTGTGTCTCTCTCATTTTACACATTCTATTCTCTCACTCACACTTTGGAGAGTGGCGCACTTGTGGAGGAGGAGGCTCTGCTGCTAGGAGAAGACTATATCTTGTATTCTGGTTGTATCATTGCTCTATCTATCTCTGAAGAAGTTATTGGGGTTTTTCACCTTTATGGTTTTCCCCAAGTAAACTCTGTGTGTCTTGTGTGCTTGCAATATTGTGTCCATGATTGATATGCTGTAGATTTGATGTACATGTTGTTCTCTCAGTTAAGATCCTAGATCAGATTGAAGTAAATTCTGAAAATTGAACATGGTATCAGAGCTAGCCTGAAAGAAGGCATGATATGGCATGTATGACACTTGTTGCACTTACGATTCCAGGGCTTGATATAACAAAAACCAGTCATCGTAGCACTTTCACTATAAATCCATTTTTGGAAAAGTTTTCGAATCTGAAACTTTTATAGGTCGAAGAACAGATCTCCATGTACCCTCTGTCCAAAGGAAAACCTCTAATTCGATGTACTTTGTGATTTATGATTTGTACAATATAGGGTTTCTGCCTCTTCCATATCTGAGTCAAAATCAGGTGACCTTGGGAAAAAGATCATAACTTGGGCTAGGAAGCTCCAAATTAAATTTTGTAAAAAGTGACAGGTAGTACATAGACTGTACTATCTCTTGAAAATATTTTAGAGGCCGAAGTTGAACCAGTGACACATGGCACGCTGTACAAGTTCGCTCTCCTATTTTATCCCATAAACAGGTCACATTGCGACACTTGGAATAACTCTCGCTCAGAGAATCCAATTGAGGTCAGACCTATCGGGATGGAAAGACGACAGGTCGTGCTATCGCAGGAAAACGTTTTAGACCTTGTGGATCAAAAAGTTCAGATTTACATCAGAAACAATCAGGTACATATTTCTATCATAACAGAATTATTTTTTAGCACCTTCATTCATGGCTTCTGGAATTTAGGGTTTCGGAGAAAGTTGAAATTTTTGTAATCGAAGACCACGGCTGAATGCTACTCATCAAAATTGAAATTTAGAGACCAACATCAGAATTTTTGGTTGGGAAGAAGGCTAGGCTTGATCAGACCCTAGTTGAGGACTTTGATGAGAAAAGTGGAAAATTAGGGCTTATGCAAAAATGGGAATTTTTGAAATCTGTGACCACGGCTGGAAGCTCCTCATAAAAATAGAAGCTTAAAGATTTGGATCAAACCTTTTGATTGGGAAAAAGAGTGGGCTTCATCAAACCCTAGTTCAAGGTCACGTCCAGTGAATTTGAAAGTTTCAAAGGCAAAATTGAGGAGTGAAACTTTGCAATTTTCAAATTCTGAATATACCAGGTTGATCAGCTCATTGAGGCGCATATTTCTATCCTTTCGGAAGTTTGAATTTTTGGGGTTTCTCTAGCAAACCCTAATCCAGCTCCAAGTCCAGTTCTTGCAAATCAAGTGGATTGGGTTAATCCTAGAAGAAGATGGATTAGTCACCTGCATAAGTGAAGAAGTTCCTGTTTCAAAGGGAGATGAGGCTAAGGCCTTACATAAGAAGATTACAAGCAATCTCGATAGGTATGACTTATCCAAGTATGTTTTGATATTTTTTCATGATTAAGTTTATGGTATATTTGTCTTCATATTATTACGGTTAGTACAATCTTGATTAAATCTAAACTTGTCATATCACCCTAATAGAATATATTCATTGATTAAGGTTTTGACACTTATGATTGTACTAATGCATTATGGTGTTGTATGAGGTTTATGTTGTCTGCTAACATGAAAGGTACATCAAGAAAGACAAATCATGTTCTGGTTCAAGAACATATGATCATGATGACATGAGGACAAAGATTCATCCATTGTCATGGATCGCTTAGAAGATCTACTTACGAGGTATGTATAACTTGGTCCTATAATGGATAACTTATGAGACATGCAAGTTACTAGCACAAGTCATTGAAGAGAACCAGAAGACATGATGCAGGTATGTTTTTCCTATATCAAGATAGAATCCTACCTTGTGTTAGGATCTTATACTATTGTGTTGTTGATAATGATTATTCATGAAGTCATAGGTTTGAATAGTCATGGTTGTATGCATATTATGTTTCTTACCATAATTGATGATATGACTAACCAGAAGAATCATGAAGGTATAGGTTTGAATAATCATGGTTTTTATGCATATTATATCTCTTATCTTGATTGATGATTTAACTAACGAGAAGATTCCTATGATCAAATAAGAATATGTATGAGTAAAAGAAGACTTCCCTGAAACCTTGAATACTAATGTTTATTATATGTGTTTGAAATGATCCTGACTATACATGCTTGAGATTATTATGTTTTGATAATATTAAGATTATACTAATGAATGTTTGATTATGTATGAGACCTAGAGAATAACATAATGATGATAATAACAAGCATGCATAGGGATCGAGAATGAATATAAGTTCAAGGACAGATAATCCAGGAAGCAAAGATCAAGAGGGAGCTCACTCCAGTAGTTTCTGCAAGGATGCAAATATCCAGAGGGAGTTGACCATCCTTTTGCATTCCACAACAGAAAGGTGTAGAAGAAGCTACTTCAACAACTCCTGCAAGGAAGCAAAGACTCAGAGGGAGTCCACCCAACAAACAAACAAAGATAAGTATTTTAATTACCATTCCTTACAGATTTGTTTGTTTAAATAAAATTGTTCAATGATGTATAGGCTTATGTTCCTAGAATTAGGATATGTATTGTGCATATTAGAATGATTGCATTAATGAACAATATACTACTAATATGCATTTGATGGGTAAGTGGCCTATGGCACTGTACAACATTCCATTGCTACTTATCTAGAATGAAACCTCTTTGCTGACATGTTAGGAGTTGTGCACACTCTTAACAATGTTCTGGTAGAGATTGGAAGGCATCTAGAAAGTTACAGAATATGGATAAATGTTGTATTGAAGCATTGGCTAAGATAATTGCATGACTGTGTGACATATTTCTTTATGTGTAAGAATTTGTTCTGAAAACTATGAGATGTTCTCTAATAATGCAATTTAACTTGTTGTGTAGGAAAGATTGTATACCATCACCTACAAAAGAAGGACTACAACATTTGTTCAGCAACAAAGTTATCTATTGAAAATATTGAAGGTATTGAAGTTCCCAGTATTTGGGAAGAATGCCATGATCGAGGAGTACAAGTCGATCATGAAGATGTTTGGGATGCAGTCCCAAAGAGTAGTATGTAGTTACTTCCAAGAGGATCTACAAGATCAAGCATGCTGTAGGTGGTAGCATAGAGACTTTTTCTCCTATATCCAGATTCACTGCCATTAGATCCATACTTGCTCTGGCTGCAGTGATGAAAGGGAAGATACAACAGATAAATTTCAAGACAGCTTTCTTGAATGGTGTAGTTGAAGAGGAAGTGTATGTGGAGTAGCCACTTGGTTTTGAGACACATGAGAGGGAGTCATATATGTGCAGAACTTGGGTATGATGCACCACTTTCTAGATATGGAGGTGTGGCAGAGTGCAGATGGAATCTTCCTTGGAAAAGGGAAGTATGCAGTAGAGATCCTAAAGAGGTTCGGGATGATGGACTGCAAGGCCATGGCCACACCTATGGCATCGAACCTGAAGCTTCTATGTGATGCTTCATCTGATCCAGTTGATGTCTCTTTGTATTGTCAGATGATTGGATATTTGCTTTGCGGTGAACACATTGAGCTAGTTCCTGACAGATCTAGGGAGTGTTCACCTATTGCTGTAAAGCATGTTCTGAGGTACCTGAAGGGTGCAGTGGATTATGGGCTCAAGTATGAAGCGAATCAAAAGTTTAACCTGCAAGGTTATGTTGATTCAGATTGGGCTAGCAGTGCTGTAGATAGGAAGAGCACATCTAGATGTTGCTTCAGTATGGGATTAGGTATGTTCTCTTGGTTCAGTAGGAAGCAGTATGTTGCAGCCTGTTCAGCTAGTTGTGAGGCAGTATGGCTTCAAAAGCTACTGTCTGAGTTATTTGATCTCCCGTTGGATGCTACTGGTATCTTTTGTGATAACCAGAGTTGTGTGAAGCTGTCCGAGAATCGAGTGTTTCATGACAGGTCGAAACACATAGAGATCAAATATCACTATATCAGGGATATGGTGCAGAGAGGAGCTGTGAAGCTCCTGTACATTGCGATAGACGAGCAGATTGCACATGTGCTGACGAAACCACTAGCCAGGGTGAAGTTCAAGTACTTCAGGGAGAGGCTTGGTGTTCTTCAGATTGATGACACTTTGAGGAAGAAGTGATGGACACATCTGCAGAAGCTAGTCCAAGCATGTTGGAAGGATGATCCTTCACATGGCTGTGGATGTAAGCGCTGGATGATGAGCATCAGGACGATGCTCCAGTTACTGCTCTGTATATGCATCAGGAGGATGCTGGATATGATCAGTTGTATCATTTATATGTTTTGTATATGCATCATGTTGGATGCTTGGACCATGTATTTGTATATGTATGAGGTGGATACATTGTATGATCAGTTAGATCATGTATGTTGTGATATATCAGGTAGATCATGTATGTTGATGGATACATTGTGTGGATCATGTATCTATGTATCAGGTGGATACACTATGTATGGTGATATGTATCAGGTAGATACTTGGTATGCATCAGGTGGATGCATTGTATGATCAAGATGATCGTGGATGACGAGCTTCTCTAGATGACATGCATCAGGACAGTGTAGTGATGATGATTAGGATGATCATGTGTACATCAGGATGATGTATGGTGAGTATCAGGATGATACTTTGTGGCCGTGGATTAGGTTTTGCAGATGAGCATGTCTAGGAGATCCTATACGTCGTAGTTGTGTACCCGTAATAGCCTGGGATGCTCTTTCGAGACATTGCTCTAGGACGACATGTAATTTGTGCCCTGGGAGATCTTCAGGTCAGAGTTGTGTACTCGTAACATCTTGAGATGCTCTTGCGAGGTTTTGTCCTATGGCATGTAATTTGCTCCTGGAGATCTGGACAGGATGAAAAAGGCCTCAGATGCTTCAGCCAAGTTTTGCCATGACCACATGTAATTTGCTCCTGGGAGATCTGGACAAGATGAAAAAGGCCTGAGATGATTCAACCAAGTTTTTTGGTGGACCACATGTAATGTGCTCATCGGAGATCCGACAGGTAGAGCTGTGTGCTCGTAATAGCCTGGGATGCTTCAGCCAGGTTTTGTGGTGAGATCACATGTAATGTGCTCCTGGGAGATCCGACAGGTAGAGCTGTGTGCTCGTAACAGCCTGGGATGCTTCAGCCAGGTTTTGTGATGGGTCACATGTAATGTGGTCCTGGGAGATCCGATAGGTAGAGATGTGTGCTTGTAATAGCCTAGGATGTTGCAACCAGGTTTTGTGATGCATGTAATAAGTCCTAAGGATTCCACAGTATGGCTAGTGATGACGAAGACCTGTAGGTGGTGGGCCTACATCCAGTATGAAAAAGGATTGGCTCTGTAGAACTTCCTATGACGAGTAGATTCTGAGATTTATTGAGATAGTAGCAGCAGTGATGATGATGATGACTCATTGACAATTATCCAATGACGATGATCCAAAGAAGATTACTTGTGCTAGAAGACCTATGTCGAGAAATACCTTCCTAGTTAAGAGGGAGTGTTGATGTATATGTAACTTCGGAATGTATTTCACATATATGTATATTGTATTCCTATAGAGACGTTATTATTCCTCTATACAGAAGTGGTTGTATTCCTATAGAGATGTTATTATTCCTCCATATGGAAGTGTCGTCATTTATATTGTAAGTGTCGTAACTTATACTTGATGGGTTATTAGACCACCTTGTTGGGGTCGTCCCTGTATAAGTCATGTGGGTCAAAGGGTTATTAGACCACCCTATTGGGGGTCGGCCATGTGGGTCAAAGGGTTATTAGACCACCCTAGTGGGGGTCGGCCCAGTCGGCATTATGTTAAGTGGTTAAGTTGAGGCCGACCTAGTTGAGTAAAGGTCAAGTCAAGTTAGTGTATAAATAGAGAGTGTGTCTCTCTCATTTTACACATTCTATTCTCTCAGTCACACTTTGGAGAGTGGTGCACTTGTGGAGGAGGAGGCTCTGCTGCTAGGAGAAGACTATCTCTTGTATTCTGGTTGTATCATTGTTCTATCTATCTCTAAGGAAGTTATTGGGATTTTTCACCTTTATGGTTTTCCCCAAGTAAACTCTGTGTCTCTTGTGTGCTTGCATTATTGTGTCCATGATTGATATGATGTAGAGTTGTTGTACATGTTGTTCTCTCAGTTAAGATCCTAGATCATATTGAAGTAAATTCTAAAAAATTAACACACATTTCTTGCAAAGCCAAGGATTGATTTACATTAGATGTGCGTGATATCCATCGATGGAGAGTAGAGTTGAGATTTTTTGTGTGCCCATGGTTGAGGGTCTAAGAGTATGTGAGATAACTGGGAACCCCAAGTAAAAGGCCTCACAAAGGGAAATTCCAATAAATATTGAGAAAGTGACAACTTAGGTCAAACATTGAGCATCTTGTTCTAACACTAAGGTCATTTCCCTATTAGAGGACATGCAGAGTGGAGCTAATGCCTAACATGATTTTGGGTGCTATCAATAGCGTTTTCTGCCATGTACTTGTGTAATGTGACATGGCTACTGTTTGTAAACCCTAAGAAAGAGAATCATGCTAGTGGCGAGAGCTTGATTGACATAAGCTTGTTATTGAATCCAACGAGGACTTCTTATCTATCATGGAGATTATAGGGTTAATGAGTAAACCCTAGGAGTTAGATTTTATGGATCACGAAGATATAACCAGTGGAGAAGATGAGGGAAAGATAGACATGCTGTATGTTCTTGTAGAGATTTCTCTTGTGCAATGCTAGAGTACTTGTGTGATGTGACATGGCTAGGGTTTGCATGATATATCTCATATTAACATGTCCATGTGCTCTTGCATGTACCCCAACGTTCCAAGAAAAAGAAATATTTATATTTATATAATCACAAGCCACTGACTTCATTGAAATATGAGATCATGGTAGTGGAAGAAGTTGCAAAGGTGTTAGAGGCCTAAATATTGAAATAATTCAATCCCAACATAAAGCATATCATTCTTATCAACAACCAAATGCATATTAGGGTTTGATGCTAGAGTATAAGACCTAGGGTTTGAGGATTGAAATACCAAGATGGACATGTAGACTTGGATTCTATAAGTTGAGTTCTGTAGTGGTGTACTTGTGTGACGTGACATGGGTAGGGTTTTTAAACCCTAATAAAGATAATCATGCTAGTGGGGAGACATTGATTAACATAAGCTTGTTGTTGAAGCCAATGAGGGATTCCTAGAGATTAGTGTTTCTAGGGCTAGTTTAGGTTTCTAGAACTAGATTAGGTTTATAGTATTCTAGCTTAGTTTTATATTGTTAAATTAGTGTTTCTAGGGTTAGTTTAGATTTCTAGGATTTCTAGGGTTAGATTAGGGTTGTAGGGTTATATTAGTGCTTCTAGGGATAGACTAAGTTTCTAGGGATAGATTAGGTTTCTAAACATTAATGACAAAGGGTGAAATGATGACATGGAAGATGGACAAGATGACATGAAGGACAAACAATGGAGAACCCATTAATGACAAAGTATCGATGACTCGACAAAGGAGCATGCTAATGTATCAAGATTGATAGGATGAAAAAGGAGTATGACAAGTGGCCAAGTATGACAAGGACAACAATATGATGATGCAAAGATCAAGGAAGCATGAGATCGTGTCAAACAAGCATGACAGATGTTGTTGCATGCATGATGAGGATGACTTGTGGACATGGAGGAAGTATGACAAATGTTGTTGACTAGGCAAACAAGCAAAGTGAATTTGGCAAGAATGACAAGTGTTAGTGACATGTAACTAAGTATGTATGTATGTATGTATGTATCTCTATGTATGTATGTATGTATCAACAAAAAATGCATGTACTAACAAAATAACATAAAACTACACATACCTCGATGTAGAACATAACATTATTTGATGCAATTATTTCTCTTATGTAAAGTTGACTAGCCTCATTCAATAAATCCATCTGGATCCTCTCTGTTGTTAATTGTCTCCATCAATCTCTCGTGCTCTAAATGAGGTAGGTAGTAGCATACCTTGGTTGAGCTCTTGCTTCACATTGTCTGCAGATGGATGTTTGTGCCAACGATCAAGTTTGTGAAGTGATACACCACTAAACCTGGTCTGTAATCCATGAACACATGCCCACTAGTCTTTCTTGACTTCCCATCTAGTGTAAGATATTCCCCCTTAACCACCATTGATCCAATAGGAAATTCAATGCCTTCATCGTTGATTAATGATCCGTAGAGGGTTTTCTTACCTTGGATGCACCATGCTAACCAATAATCCATTCCCCATTCATTGTCTTTCGGGGCAAAAAATGCATATATGTGTCTTGGTTGTACAAGATCTGAGATATGGTCATAGTGTGTCAAAATCGTTGACTGACCCTCCTCTAACTAGGTTGTTTCAACAACTGCACGTTGGTCTACTGCAAGTGACACATGATCCCATTCATCAACCCAGTCCATGCATTCGCATTCATCCCATTCGCCACTGCTATAAGGCTTGCAAAAGCAATCAAGCTTTCGCGTCCATATTTCAAATAAGGGTTGTTTGAGCTTCGAACTGAATGAAATCCACGTGTTCCTTGTACTGTGTCGCAACTATAAGAACGCGATCGATCTATGTCAACCACTTGCCAAAAATTTCTTACCACACATCTTGCCACTGATGATGTTTGTTGATCTCTTGCTTGGTCTGACATTGTTGCAGACCACCATTGAACTATGGATTATGCATCTCGAATATGAGGTTCCATGTCAATCCTCATCTCTTCCCTTTGTAGTTCGGTTTTGATGCATGCACCAGCCCCATCATGCTCGCCTTTGCTGTGCCTGGTCTCAAAATTGTTCCAAATATGCGACATAAGTCTTATGCAAAATACTCATCCATTGGAATACTCGGGCATTTTTGAACTAGCCTGCACAACCATCCAACCATATCCAATGCTAATCCATCTGTATATCTCTCTCCTTCAACTGATCATAGAAAATTAGAAAACAATGTTGCACATAATCTAGATCATGGGTTCTATCATCACTTATGTAAAATTTTGTCTCCTTCAATATTATCCTCTTGTCATTGTTGCTTTATGGCCCATGCCTATACATAATATGTACCATGATGCTAACTTTCATTTTGTGGCTGAAGGGTGTAATTTTCTGTATTGCTCATCTTGCCATCGTGTTGCATGCACATGTTGAACATACTGCTCTATTTTCTTGTAGAACTCCGTCATGAAGTCACATACCCATATTTGCTACCATGAAAACAAGGGAAATATTACAATGTGGCCTTTGGAAAAATATGAAAAATATGCAATATTCATTTGTACCTGTGACTTCACTAATGCAATCCTTTTACTTTCCCTGGCACTGTCTAATTGATAGGTTACGTACTTGAAGCTCTGCATCTCCACACCCATCCTTCCAAATTCGAGCTCGTCGCTTTCATGGATGCAACAGTTCAAAAGAGAAAACTCACTGCACCTAGAACTAGCCAATAGTTTTTTTCCTCGGTCAAAGAAATGTATTTTCATGGACATTTGCTTTGGAATTATCACTTTTGTTAGTATTTTTTAATGTCATGCTAGTTTGTACTTATTGTCATTAATCATGATTCCCAAAATATCAATTTACAATGATTTGACTTTGATACAAATGATCCTCATTTTTTTTACAATAGTCATAATTGTTTTTAGCTTGTACTTGTTATCAAAAGGTATCAATACTATTAATCATGCTTCCCAAAATATGATTTTACAATGATTTGACTTTCATAAAAATGATCCTCATTTTTTTTTACAATAGTCATAATTGATTTTTAGCTTGTACTTGTTGTCAAAAGGTATCAATACTATTAATCATGCTTCATTTTGTTTACAATAGTCATAATTTATTTTTAACTTGTACTTGTTGTCAAAAGGTATCAATACTATTAATCATGCTTCCCAAAATATGATTTTGCAACGATTTGACTTTGATAAAATTGCTTTTTTAGTTTGTACAAGGTATTAGATACTATTGATCATACTTCCCAAAATATGATTTTACAATGGTTTAACTTTGATAAAAATAATTCAATTTTACAATGATTTGACTTTGATAAAAATGATCCTCATTTTTTTGGGACAATAGTCATTATTGATTTTTAACTTTGAAAGGCTTTGCAACTCTCCACATGTAAATAACCTTCTTCAAGTTTCAATTATTCAACAAACTATTTAACCAAAAAGTTACTCGAACTAATCTTGGCATCAATCAATTGAAGCAAATTTTACATGGACCAAATTGAAGCAAAATTTAACAAAAAAGCTACTTGAACTAATCTTGGCATGAATCAATTGTAGAAAATTTTACGTGGACCAAATTGAATCAAATTTTACATGGACCAATTCGAATGACTAGTATATTTCTCTGCATAATCAAAGAGTTCAGATCGCTGATTTACCACCAATGTATCTATCAACGTAGACGTGGTCGTCTTCCGTTTTGACTTAAGTGAGTATCGCCTTCATCGCCCAACATCTCTGGCCTCAGCTGTAAAAGGAGAGAACAGTCTCCAAACAGAGTGAATGTACTCCAACTCCCAGAAGGGACTTGGGTAAGGGGAACTGGCTAGTCTAGTGGCACTTATCTCATCATTCCCTTAAATAACACACAAAGACAACACAAAACTGCAAAACTACACGAGAATTCGATTTGTTTTGCAGTTTTATCAACTAGATGATACAGGATTTTGGTATATCAGCAATCTTTAGCTAAGTAACAACTTATTGATAGAGGATTTTAGTATATCATTGTATCAAAAAGTTCAACACACCAAGGAAGAAGATGAAATAATTAACAATATGGATGAAATACAGCATCTCACACCATTATTCAATAAGATAAACAACTCGAACAAATTACAAATTAAAGAAGTTACAATATCAATACATATAATATAAAATAAAGGGAATGAAAATAAAGCAACATCCAATTATAAAAGATTAAAACGGAAAACAATTGATTATGGTTGTATTCATAGATCACCATAAATGACTACATGAAAGAAAAAAATTCATTAAACTAAATAATACACTTATTATATTCATTTTCCTGAGAGATTAAGGTGAAAAGAAATACAGGAGAAAGCCACTAAAAACTCCGAATCCTTTGTCAAACAAATAAATAAAAGTCTGAATCCTTTGTCAAACTACAAATTTCTAATACCAGCATATCTGTTTAGTACATAAAAGTCTGAATCCTTTGTCAAACTACAAATTTCTAAAACCAGCATATCTATTTAGTACTTGCAAAAAAAATTCCAATTCTAACCACGATAATAGAAAATAAAGTTGCAATGCTAACCAGGAAATTTATCTAGCACATAAGTTCCAATCCTAAGCCAGGATAATAGAAAACAAAATTGCAATGCTAACCTGGAAATTTATCTAGCACATGCAGACCAAATTTCTAACAGAATATCAATGTAGCATATACGAATAAAATAATTTCATTAAACTAGAATAATACATAACATAATCACTCTCTTAATGTGAAAAAAGGGTTAGACAAATAAACCTTGCAGAATACATCAGAGAGCAACTGTGAATCCTTCGGCAATCGTTCATTATAAATAAATGAACGCACTATACTGACATTTTTCTGCACGCGAAACAAAATTTGCAATACTAACCAGGATAATGCAAACCAAAGTTCCAATGCCAACAAGGATATCTGTCTGGTACATGCAAAACAAAGTTCCACTACCAACCAAGATATCACACTTTGAAATATATCTTTCTGGGTCAATTCGAGAATCCAATCAGAGGAATGCAAAGCAAATTATTTCCTCACTAATAAACCTAATGCAAGTAAAGAAAATAAATGATAACTATTGTGATGACCTAATGCGACCTAATGCAAGTAAAATAAATAAACCAGAACTATTTTGATGGGTTTCAATAATAAGGTTGATACCGCATATTGGGACGCCTGAATCTAGGCATTTTCCCATACCCATAGCCGCCATACTGTGGAGAGGGAGCGTAAAAATAAGGCTGACCAAAGGGCGGCGGCGGTGGATATGCATTAACGTACGGATTGAACTGTCGTCCTCGATAACGATTTTGCTTCATTCCCGGGACGTTTGTCCTTTTGGCAGTAACCTTCAGCTGGCGATTATGAAGTTGAGACTGGTTAAGAAGCAGTGCTTTTGGAACAGCCTCCGCGTCCATAAATTCAACATATGCAAACCCTTTTGGATTACCAAACTTGTCTGTCTTAATAGTAACTCGGTTAACCGTTCCGCAGGATAGAAAATGCTGCTGCACTTCTTCTGGAGTGCACGAGTAATCAACGTTGCCAACAAAAACAGAACGGGAATCCGCTTCTTGTTTGCTCGCCTGATCGACAGCAGGGTTTGGAACGATGGGGACCTGCATTTCTTGAGCAATCTTAGCCTGCATTTCCTTGAGCACAGCTGCCTCTTCTTCTATCTCCTTCATCCTTCTCCTCATCTCATCCAACTCTTTCTCACCGCTGCCCGTTTCCATTTCCCCGGCATCTTCTTCATACTCAGGAATATCCGCGCCGTACATCTCGTGGTCCTCCTCCATTATTACCCTGATATACCTCCTACGATACGGTAACGTTGCAAGCAAACACAGAAGCCCTGAAATTCCACCTTTCGATCTACAGAGTCAGTGTTTGTAGTTTGTAAGTTTATGTGCAATATGTAGATATATATATGAACAACACTGGACGGAAGTATTTATTTGACGTGGCCGACATAATTGGATGGATTTCTCTCGAGCTAAATATCGTTGACCAAACCGAAAGGTGGTGACTTGTGAGTGTGACCTATTCGAGCTTTTGGGGGTGTCTCCTATTCGAGCTTCCTTTCCGAGCAGTCTCTGCGGTCCTCAACGGGGACTGTTTTGGGCAGTCTCACGCTTTTGGCTTTCTAATTGCGCACAATGGGTGGTCATGGCCCAGTTCCCTCTTTTGATGATTAGGCAAGCACTGGATCCGAAACAAGTACAATCAGTGCAAGAACCTAATAACCGCGTAGGATAAAAGACAACCAAAACACCCCGCTTTTCCGGCAATTTTGGTTAAAATTCTTGTGTGAAATTGTTATTTTCTCATTTTGGTAATTTCAGCAATTGAAATGGCTTGTATTAGATTAATTGTTAAATTTTAAAATTACCTAGATTGCTGAAATTGCGATCTGAACACTCCAAATTTGGATTTTGGCAAAAATTGTTCTGCTAGATTCCAGCTGGTGCGAGGCATTTTGGTTAGCCCTTGTACAACTCCCCTAATAACATGTTAAGTCGATAATGTCCCACATCAAGAAGCCAAGCATGTATGTATAATTTTAGTGGGTTTAACCGTTAAGAATAAATGGTTTTTTTTGGGTAAGATTAGACCAAAACTTAAATGAACATTATATTAAAGGGTTTAATTTGTAAAAAAAAATCAAATGAATTGAATCAACTCCCAAAATAGGTTTTTTGTTTGGTGATATTTCCTCATGACCATGAAAAGTTAAGGAAGTTTTAACTTGTGGATTTGAGTCCTTGTGACCCATCATGAGACACCTCAAGTACCCAAAATAGGTGAGGATTTGAGGCCTCGTGGACCCATAATGAGACACCTCAAGTAACTATGGATCCAATAAGTGAATTGCACCCTAAACTAAATCCATTGAGAAAATACCCCAAACAAGAGTTTTGAAAGATCAAAGTGAACCAAATTGGTAACTAGGAGTCAAAGAGTAATACCTTACCCAAAGGACCCCTTCCTAAGTACTAAACATTCCTAAAAGGTCACACACATAAAATAGGGTAAGCCTGACACTCAATAAAAAAATTTGTACACCCTTAAGAAATTGGATCTCTCTTGGTGCTTCATAGATGAAGATTTTAGATCAATCTATGTTGATTATATTATACTTATATTTCTCATAAATGTAAAATCATTTAATAGTTTACTTTATATTTTCTTTAGTTTAGGGACAAGGGTATGTCCTTGTGAATAATTATGAGTTAAATAGGTATTTGTGTCTAAGTCTAGTGTTACTCATGTTCTCATTTAAATGAATTATTGAAACAACCTCTCAGTGTTTCATTTTATTTGTGTACCATTGAGCTTCCAAATTTCTATGGGGTTTTCCGTCCTCTTAACTATCTCCCATACATTCTTATTTTCATTTTGTCATTACGAGTTAGTGTGGCATTGTATTTGTTGAGTGTTTAGAGTGTAATGCTAAATATTGAAGTCAACAAAGACCTTTGTCTGGAATTCCTTTCGGCGTAAGTTATCCTTTGCCACTTAACTAGTTTGGATTTATCTAAAATTTGGATTTATCAATCCTCAAAAGAGATCAAATAAATTCTTAAGTGTAAAATTTTTAATCATTTAATTCTATGTCATATATTAATTTATTCATATTAAATCATAAAAAAATTACACCTAAAGAAATTTTGATCCCTCTCATGCTTGATAGATTCAGGTTTAAGGTGGATCTAGGCTAATTATAATATTAATTTTTTGTCACATGTGTACATTATATTACATTACATGAAAATATTTTCCCATACTAGGATGCAGAGCATGTTCTACACTCGATGCAATTGCAAGGTCTTTAAATAAAGAAAAATACATGCAACCTTAAATGACTATGACCAACATTTTATCTAGGGACTTATCGGGGCTTGCTCGGGGTTTCATATAGAAAAAATATATTGGGTATTTGGCTTTGGTTTTCGATGCACAATATTCACTATAACATACATTTTATCTAGGGATTCATTTGGCCTTGCTTGGGATTTAATATAGAAAACTATATTGGATTGTAAGCTTGAGAATTATCATACATTTGATTGATATTCAAAGATTGCACCTTTCTTTTTGTTCTTTTATCATTGAGTTAAATATTTTAGGCGATTTACCACCCCAAACCAATCAAAATATATCTCTATCTTGATCATCCAACAATATGATTATTTCTTCAACTAATGGTATTGATTTTCGACAATGTGAAGTTTGTATAAACATCCTTCAAAATATATACTGAAACGCCTATAAATACATCTATATTGGTGATAAAGGTGCAAGCTCTTTTAAAGATGCTATTGAACCTTATTTAAATACCAAATAAACAACTAAAATAATACTATTCATAGAAATAGTAATAAATGATAAAAAAATATATTATAGAGAAAGAAAATATGATAAGAGTAGAAATCTGAGGGCAATAGTTTGATTGGTGGGGAGGTAGGTGTTTCACTCTCCCTAACCAATTTCAAGTCCTTAATGAGACGCGTGAGATAATTGTTGGAATTTTCTTGAGCTAATAGTTGTTAAGTCAATTGTTGAAATATTCATGACTTATATGTTGAAAATTGTTGGGCTCCACTTGAGAATTTATGACTTAGCCTTTTCCTTGAAGAAACTGGTTTACCATAGGTACCATCTTTGGAATGAGGAGAATTACTTGGGATGTTTCCATGCCTGATGTATATTACGTCCAAAAAATAGTAATAAGACCCTAGACACAATATATCCCCTAATCCCTATGAATTTTGGTATGTTTATCATTGATATAGTCATCCCTTAATATAGTGTGACATTGAATACATTAACACCCTAACACATTATGAACAAAACCACACTAACCCCCCAATACAATTTGATTTTTACCCCTATGACCCTTGATGCACTCACCGCCTAACACATTATGATCCCAAATGCACTAAATCTGGAGTACACTAAACCTAATTGCTAGGGATCTTAACATAGTATACCTCGTAATCCCTCTTAAATTGACATACTTAATCCTTTGAGACTTTCACTATTTGACACAGTATGACCCCAAAAACACTGATCCACTAATACAATATGACTCTAAACATGTTATCCCCTCATTCACTTCAACCCTTAAATTTTATGACCCTTAATGCAAACACCCCCTACTAAATTATGAATATAAACACACTAAACCATTGATATGAATTGACCATTGATCCCTATGAGCTCTAATGCGATCAATTCCTAATACATTATGACAATGAACATATTATAGTACCTCCTAATTCCTATGAACCTTGACATGGTCACCTCCTGACACACTTACCTATAAGTCACTAACCCCTTATTACACCATGATCCAAACCATGCAAACCGCCTAATATACTTTCACCCTTGAAACCTATGACCCCTATTACAATTACCTCCTAATACTTATGATCCCTAACATGCTAACACCCAATTACACTTTGACACTTAACCCCTATGACCCATGATGTAATCACCCCCTAACACATTGTGACATCAAATACACTAACCTTCCAATTCACTTTGACCCTTGACCTTTGTAGCGTCTCCATCCCTCAATCTGACCAATAGGAGGGGACATTAACTAAATAGGGGCCTCAAAATTTCACCCCATACCCATAATTGTGAATTTATACAGCTAAAATGCATGTGCAGACATGTAAATAAAAACATACAGCGGAAATACAATTGATCCACACACACATAACATGGAATTCCAAGCATATAATTTGTCACAGGAATATAAATTAAAATCATTGCACATCAAACACACAAGAATACTTATCTTTAAACAAAGAAGATCCAAGCAACTGGCTGTGTAAGAGCAATTTTCCACTCATCCATAGACACTCTGTCCAACATATACTCTTTATGTTGAGAGGCCACCCCAATATGGGATATGAGGCCACCCGAGCGAAGGAAACACCTACAGGCTTCTATCTCTCATCCCACAACCCATTCAGGTCACTATGCTTAGCCGGAAAGCTCAACTAGAGCTCTACAAGGGTATCACTAAGCCATCACAACCATGGCGCTCCTTCCAACTTCACCACAAAACAAAAGGAAGGAATTTCCCTTCATTGATCTATAGTTCCCTAAGGAAATACAATCCTTACAATGCTTACCAATGTGTGCAGTAAGACTGTATGCTAATGGAGAACCTCCTGCAACATTAATTCATGGTTTCTCAAGCATCTGAGAATAGAAGAACTCAATGGGTAAAGGTTCCTAGCTTTCCCAACCTCCATGCTCACCTACAACCATCTATTTTCCCTTCCAAAAATGTAGCTCTGTCTCCAAATTCGAATTTATGAGTTAAACACAGTCTGGTAAAGGTCATGAACTACAATGGAAACTCTCTATGTACTATAGCAGCATGCATGAGGGGGTGAGAATAATGATCAAAAGAGTGTTGAATCTAAGTATATAAGGTAAGGTTTAAAAGACAAATGACATAGCTTCTTACCATAGAATAAATAAGACAACTGTCAGCTGACATAACTGTCACAACCTCCATGCTTCAATAACTACATGAAGTGACTTTCCCCACCAACCTCACACATGCATTCAATGGTTGTATTTAATAGTTAAGAGAAGGTAATTGGCTTATTTAAGGCACACGACAGATTTTGGACGAGTTCTAAAGTTCGCACATGGCAACATAGGATTTGGTTTCCCATAGTCCCCCTTTCTCTTCCCCTCTAGTGGACTCATAGCCCGTGTATTTCTATTTACACAACCATCTTGGACCATTTTATTAATTTTCATCATAATATTTACATACATTTCGAGTTGGCATGACAATCTAATCATGTGGTCCAAATAAAATATATACATCATACATGCCTAGCCATTCACTAGTTGGGCCTTTTCCTTGAGCTCCACACTAATACTAGCATATTTACATCATTTACATAATTTTTTTATTAAATACATTCCAAGTCAAAAATGACGGTATTACAATACCCCCCCCCCTTGGAATAACACCATCCTCGGTGTTTGCTCAAAATCAGAACAAAGATGGGTATGCCTCTTTCATGGAATCCTCCAACTCCCACGTAGCCTCATCAGGAACGAAGTGCTTTCATTGCACCTTTACCTGTCTGATGGCTCAGTTCTGGCACAATGTTACCTTCCTGTCTAGGATTCATAGTGGCTTGATTTGGAACTCTCCCTTGGGTTCCACCTGAATCACATCCCAATCAATCACATGGCTAGGATCATGTACATATTTCTTAAGCAAAGAAACATGAAAAACATTATGAGCTCTAGTGTTAGCAGACAATGCAATTCTATATGCAACTAGTCCTATTATTTCAAGCACTTCAAATGGCCCACAATATCTTGGAGACAGCTTGGAACAACTTCCAAGCTTCAAGAAACTCTTCCTTGGCCTCATTCTAAGGTAAACATGATTCCCAACACTGGATTCTCTATGTATTATATTCTTATCTGCATGGTTTTTCTTCCTATCTTGGGCCACCTTTAAATCCTGCCTAATGTTTGCAACCTCTTGTTCCATTTCCTTAAGAAATTATGGCCCAATTACAATTATGTTCACTGGATTGTCCCATGTCACTGGTGTCCTGCACTTCCTGCCATATAAAACTTCAAATGGACTCATGCCCAACGAAACTTGTTTCCCATTATTATATACAAACTCTACCAAGTGTAGATAATCTTCCCACTTATATGGTTTGTCCATCACATACATGCGAAGCATGTCCTCAAGCACTTGATTTATTCTTCCATTTTTCCCATTTGTTTGTGGATGATAGGCAGTGCTAAAATTTAGTTGTGTTCCTAAGTATGCAAAAAATCTTTTCCAAAAATTTGAAGTGAACTTAGTATCCCTGTCTGAAATTATTGCTTTAGGCAATCCATGCAATTTGAAAATTTCCTTCATAAAAATCCTTGCAATGGAATCTGTTTTATATGTGGATTTAACTGGTATAAAATGTTCTACCTTAGACAATTTATCCACCACAAATATGATAGAATCATGTTCTCTCATAGTCAATGGAAAACCTAGAATGAAATCCATGGAAATTACTTCCCATTTCCATTCCGGAATTGGCAAAGGATGCAACAAACCTGTTGGGTGTTGATGCTCAGATTTCACTTGTTGGCACTTCATGCATTTATATATATACTCAACAATATCATTTTTCATCCTTGGCCAAAACTATTGCTTCCTAGTTGTAGCAATTGTTTTCTGATATCCTGGGTGAGCAGAATATGGCATTTTATGGATTTCATCTATAAAAATTCTCCTCAAGTCTGCTACATTTGGAATATAATTTTTTTTTTTATAAATAAGAAGTCCATCTTCTTCCAAATGATACCCTTCATACCTCTTTTCAAAATTATGCTACTACAATTTTTCCTTTATTTGCACATAAAAGTCATCTTCAACAAGAGAATTAACAATTTGATGCCTTAAATCTAATTGGCAAGTTGTGATTGCTGCCACATGCATTTCATGCACCTTTCCGTTGATTGCATCAAAAAATTTATTTACTTTTCCTTTTATGTGTTTGATTTCAAAATCAAACTCACATAAAAATTCGATCCATCTAGCTTGCCTTGCATTTAATGTTGGTTGCTCAAAAAAATATTTTAGACCACAATGGTATATCTTCAATTCAATTTTTCTTCCCATTAAATAGTGCCTCCACATCTTTAAAGCGTGCACTATGGCTGCAAGTTCCAGATCATGTGTGGCATAATTATTTTCTCGCTCCTTCAATTTTCTAGACTCATAACACACCACATGATTTTCTTGCATAATAACTCCTCCAAGTGCTTGTTTACATGCATCTGTACACACCACAAATTCTTTTTTCTGGGTTTGCAATTTTCAAAATTGGAGCACTTCTCAGAAGCTTCTTCAACAACTGGAAGCTTTTTTCACATTTATGGGTCCATTCAAATTTCATTCCCTTCTTTTGAAAAGAGGTGATTGGGTGTGCAACCTTGGAGAATCCTTCAATGAATCTTCTATAGTAACCAACAAGACCCATAAAAGATCTCACATCTGTGACATTCTTTAGAGTTGGCCAATTCATAATGGCTTCAATCTTTTCCGGATCCACTGATATTCCTTCTTCTGAAATAATGTGACCGAAATAATGAATTTTATTTTTATAAAAATCACATTTGCTTAGCTTTGCATACAGCTTATGCTCCCTTAACAGTTCCAAAGCCATCCTCAAATGTTCTTCATGATCCTTTTCATTCTTAGAGTAAATAAGAACGTCATCTATAAATACAAGAACAAACTTGTCCAAATAATTGTGAAAAATGCTACTCATGAGACACATGAAGGTAGTTGGTTCACTAGTGAGACCAAATGGCAAAACTACAAATTTGTAGTGTCCATATCTTGTTCTAAAGGCTGTCTTGTGAATATTTTCTTCCTTGATCCTTACTTGATGGTAACCAGACCTCAAGTCAATCTTTCAAAATACCTTGGCTCGTCTCATTTGATAAAAAAACCATCAATTCGAGGCAATGGCTACTTGTTCTTCATTGTCACTTTATTCAGCTTCCTACAATCAATACATAACTTGAGTGTACCATCTTTCTTTTTCACAAATAGTACAGGTGCTCCCCATAGAGACACACTTCGACTTATGTATTTCTTTTCCAATAATTCTTGCAATTGCATTTTCAACTCTAATAATTCTGGAGTGCTCATTCTATAAGGTGTCTTAGACACTGGTGCAGTTCCTGGCACAAGATCAATTGTGAAATCAATGTCTCTCTTGGGAGGAAGTCTTGGCACTTCATCAGGAAACAAATCCTTGAATTCTTGTAGCACATGATAGTCCTCCAATTTTGGAATTTCATTTTATGATTCGTCCATTATATGGGCTGCATACAATTGACAACCTTTTCTACAAAAATTCTTCAATTGCATGGCTGAAATATGCCTAACATAAATTTTCTTTGGAATTCCTTTCACAACCCTTGGGTTTCCTTCATCATCAATGCACTCAAAACTATAGTTGTAGAAATCAAGTTTAACTCTATGTACTTCCAACCAGTCCATTACAATGAGAATGTCATATGAAACAAGTGGTAAAACATTCAGATTTACAAAAGTGGATAGTCCACCCATTTCTAATGGACATTTTTCCACCAGTTCACTAAATTTTCACTAGCCCAACTTTCCGCCTTCTCGCATTTCCAGATGTGGATTGCAAATTGCGGATTTCATTTCTGACTTCCTAAAACTAATTCCGCAGTCCTGCAATTCCGCATCCTGCATTCTTGCTTTTCTGCATCCCACATCTCCACGTTCCCACATTTCTGGTTGCAGAAGTACAAATTGTGGATTGATTTTCTGGTTTTTTTGAATTGGTCTCCCACATTCCGCATGTCTGCATCCCGCTTTTCCGCATTCCGTAGTTTTGCAATCCTGTAGTTCCGATTGCGGATTGTGGATTGCGGATGGATATTTTGACTGGATGGAATTGTAATCCGCACTTCCATAATCCCGCATGCGGAAGGATGATTTTGGTCATTTTCGAAGACTTTTTTCGACCTTTCGCCTCTACGTTAGTTATCTTTTTCACGATCGTGGAAGAATGAATATTATGTTTTGTAAATGATATTGATAAATAATACCTCTGAAATATGTATTATGTTCATTATTTTGTTTATCAATGAATCGTTCTTCTGAATTAATTGTGAATTATTCTTACACATTGATCTTGTTGTTTCCCCAAGACGCAAAGGAAGCTGAAAGGCTGCGCGCAGAAGAAACGGTAAACACAAAAGACAAATTGGGAAATCCAAAGGAAGTAGAGGGAGCCTAAATGATCACTCATTCAAGAAAAATTCTCTTGTAATATAAATATGGGGAAAGGGTACTAGAGAAAAGGGACTTTTGCTAGTGAAATAGAGTTTGGATACAATGTGTAAGAGAACTATTTTTCTACTAATGAGGAAAGACCTATTCACTGGGAAAAAGCTTGCACAGATTTTTGCATGGAATGTGTGACTAACAGATCAGAACTATTTCTTCTTTTGTTCATGTTCATGCTGTGAGATATTTATGATTTTATTGAACTATTTCAATGGTGATGAATGGTTTTGCTTATCTATGTGAATGTCTGTGTGATAACAAAGTAATAAATTGGTTTAATTATAATCAAAGCTATCTTTGTAATTTTCTACTGTGAATGTGCATACTTTATCTTAATAGCTATCTGTTAGAATTGTATGAGCATTTTCATATTATTACTGTTATTTAAACTTGCTCCTTGCAAGGATAGATTAGTTAGTGTAGAATAGGGTTATATAATTGATAAGGTAGAAGTGGTAATACGGAAGGTAAGAAGCTATGCATCACTTGTGAGGTTTCTGTCTATCAATTATAGGTTAAATGTATTAGTTAGATTAGAAGCAATTGCATATTCATACCTTTAAACATAAAATATAAACGGTGGGTCAGGACGCAACCGGTACAAAAATTAAACATACACATCTACGGTAGTCGAACCGTTAACTGGACAGATTCCCCATACCAAACAATGAGTGATCTAATTGGGATTATTCATTGGGGAGAATCCCTACTATAGATGCTAGTATTTTCTGGGCATCAACAGTTTTGGTGCTAGAAGGAGGGCCACCCGTGCATGGTTGGCATAGGAAATCTGTTTTCAAGAGGAAATTTCTCTGGGTCTCCATTGGAAACAAACAAACGAGAAGAATTAATTTCTAAAACTGATTATCAAGAAAATTTGGATTCTAAAACTGATCATACTGAACGTTTATATGTTGTTCCTCACACAGAAGTAGATAAATTCAAGAGACATACTATATCTTACGTAAAGAAACATGAAGGATTTTCAATGGTACCTTTACTAACTAGAAGGCAAGCCCCTAGAAGACAAGTTGTGCAAACTAGGGATTTTGTGCTTATGAAATCTTTGGAAGAATTAGTTGATTTATCATTACAAGATATACCAGATCTCATTAATCAATTGAGGCCTAATTCTCCGGAAAACAAACACTACTCCAGACACACAGACTCATACACCACCCCATACACCTCCACATTCTCCTAGGAGTATTGCTAATATGGCTCATAATGCCAATCAACAACCTGCCTGGAGAACCAGATGATCACTCAACCTAGCTGCTCCTTTGCATGATTTACCTAAACATATGGAGCGAGTGCTACCTAAGTTTGACCTTGGAAAAGGGTTCTCTGCTGAAGATCACCTAAAGATATTTTACTTAGAATTGAACCTATTAAATTTGGAACATGAGGATGTAGTGTGCAGATTGTTCCCTTGCACTTTTGAACCAAGAGCATCATCCTGGTATTTTATATTATAGGATGATTCCATAGAAGATTGGTATAGTTTTGAAAAGCTTTTTCTGAATAAGTTTGGTAACCAAAATACTGTGGCTTCACTTATGAAAGAATTATTGTCTATGCGGATGAAAAAGAAAGAGAAAGTTCAAGAGTTTAATCAGATATTTACTATGATTTTGAATAGTTTTAGCGCTGAAACTAAAATTGTTGAAGAATCATTGGTAGAATATTATACTACAATGCTTCTCCCATCCATAGCCATGTTTGTCAAAAGATATGTTAAAACTATTTTAGCATAAAATTACGAAGAGACGAAGAAAGTAGAGGCAGACATAGGCAATATCATCAAACATTCTTTGGATTTGGAAGTAAAACCTACAGTAAATAAGAAGCCTTTAATATTGACTAGACCTAAAGAAGAATCTGCAAATGAATTAGAAAATGTGGTCAAGATGGTTCAAAAGTTGTCCAATAAAATAGTAGATTTGGAAAAAGAAAAGGGTGCAAGTTATTCAGTAAGAAAACCATTTAAGCCTTTCTATAAGAAAAATGAAGAAAGCACACAATCACAACCACCATTAAATAATTCTGTTGTTTTTAATTTGAATGAAATTGGCATGGACCACTTTTGCACATTTCATCAAGAGCATCATTCCGAAAAAAAATTCCTACAGTGGATTAATTCAATGACCCTGGTAATGAATCACTTATTAGATACACAACTAATAAACCAGGAATATCAGGAAGAAGACCAATCTAATGAACCAGAAGATCAAAATGAAGAAACTACCTTGGTATTATGGGATTGGGCACCAACTTTGGGTTTAGATGAAGAAGAAAATGTGGAAGAAATACAAATATCATATGTGGATTATGCCACTAGAAGTAAGGGACCAATAGAAGAGAAAACTATGGTACTACCCAAACTGAAGACAACTAAATAAAACACAAAGAAAAAGAATAGTATAAATCAATCACAACCAAAATTAAATTATGGGGCTGTAAAGGAGACAAACCCATTAACAATAAACAAGTAAAACCTATAGTCAACAAATTTGATAGTGGTAAAAGGGTTGGAGGAAATCATAATATGGGATATGACATTGTACAAGATATCAAGAAAATTAAATCAAATATATCTTTGTTTGAATTGAAATATATCTCTGTTTGAATTGTGTAACCTGCCACAACAGAGGAGAAAATTATTAGAAGATTTTGACGTAATATCAAGCAGTACAGTAAATAAACTGTCAAAAAGAATTGAGTCTAATACCGAAATTAATGAAGCAAGTATTGGTGGAAAATCGAAATATCAAACTCTTCCTTTCCTTTTGACTTATGAAATCTTCAATTATAATGTGCATAACTACTTGGTAGACTCTGGGGCTTCATGTAACATCATGCCATTATCTATTTGCAAAAAGATTAATGTACAACCCATAGCATCCCCTTCTTGGATTATACAACTAGACAGATTTGATGTTAAAGTTATTGAGGAAATGAAAAATGTCTTGACCAGATTGGCTACAGGCCCAAGAGTGTGTCAATTTAATGATATTATAGTAGTGGATATATCAGAATCTTATGGGTTAATACTGAGTAGAGATTGGTCAAATAAGATGAATGGTTATTTCACAACATATTGGTTTCATTTATGGTTGCCTTATCAGAGTAAGCAGAACCAAATTAAGGTATTGAGGGAACCTCATATGAAACATAATGTGACTCAGTTAGAAGGAAAAAATAGCCAATGAATTTTTCATCTTCGGTTTTGGGAAATTATTTTTTTGAAATTGAGCCAGGGAATTATCAGGCAGAATATGTTGGCCATGATTTAGACAACCAACTCGTTCTCCTTCAATTTGCACGGTCTGATGATATTGACTGTAACATAGTACAATTAGTTACTGACTTAGGTAATCATACTAACACAGTTGAGTTAGATGATAGATTTTGGATTTTATACTTTGATGGCTCCAAAACACAAGAGGGAGAAGGAGATGGTTGTGTTCTTGTTGATTCTCAGGGAAACATACAATTTCTCTCTTGTAGATTAGAATTTGAAAGCGTGAATAATACTGCTGAATACGAATCTTTAGTTCAAGGATTGAAAAGGGCCATTGATTTGAATGTTAAGAATCTAAAAGTTTTTGGTGACTCATAAATAGTTGTTAGGAAAATAAGAAACACCATTCACTGTGTATCTCCACACTTGAAAGGGAATCAGTTTGAAGTATGGAATTTAATATCAAATTTTAATGCTTTTAACATAAATACCATTCCTAGATTACAAAATGCAACTATTGACTTACTAGATGTTTTTGCTTCACGGTTAGTACCAACTAATAACAAATGTTCTATCTAATTTATTTTCAAACCATATGTACTTGATAACATTACAAATTTGAGAGTGTCCGATGATGATGAATAGATGATTCGTTTTTTGACAAATGAAGATACCTTCAAAGAATCCATTATTGAAGAAGATGAGCACTAGTCTGAATTGCAAAATAAGGATACTAGCAAAGCAAATTTTATGCCAAAAGGAGTACGAACTCTTGAAGGATTATTTGACTTACAACACAAGCTCATAAAGCTTGTAAATGTCAAGACAAACAAATCCTCAATGCAATATGAGTTGGTAAACATAGGGACATAAAAGGAACCTAATGATATGTTAATTTGGGAAAATGTTTCTCACCTAGCAAGAGATGCAAATTTATTAAAAATTTTCAGCAGTACAAGGAATTTGTGCATGGACATATGATGAGTTAAAAACTTATGATACATGCATCATACAACATGTGACACCCATCAAACAAGGAGCAAAACCATTTCAGCAACAACTACAGAAGATGCATCCTACACTTGAACCTTTAATACAAATGGAATTAAAGAAGTTGCTTGATGTTAAAATTATTTTTAAAGTTCGACACTCTGAATGGGTAACCAATTTGGTGCCTTTAATTAAAAAATCAGGAGAAATCAGACTGTGTGTTTATTTTTGAAATTTGAACAAGGCATCAGATAAAGACAATTATCCGTTCCCACCCATGGAACAAATATTATAGATGGTATTAGGATCAGAAATGTTCTCCCTATTGGATGGAGTTTCAGGTTACAATCAAGTATTAGTGGCCGAGAAGGATCGACTCAAGACTACCTTTTGCACAAAATGGGGAACATTCGCTTATAGAAGAATGCCTTTTGGCCTTATGAATGTTGGATCCAAATTTAAAAGAGCCATGGACATCACATTCTGAGGTTTAGTCGGCCACTTTGTTTTTATTTATTTAGATGATGTGACATTTTTTTTCTAAGAAAAGAGAAGATCATGATTTCCATTTAAAACAAATTTTTGAACGTTGTAGGACGTATGGTATATCTTTGAATCCTAAGAAAATCATTTTTGCTATTCTCGAAGGAAAAATGTTAGGGCACATCATCTCTAAAAAGGGAATCTGTATAGACCCAAAAAGAATTCAAGCTATAACTCAGATTCCCATGCCCCATAATAAGAAAAATATGCAATCATTTATGGGCTCAATAAACTTTGTGTGAAGGTTTGTACCACATTTTGCACAAATTATAAAACCTTTGCAGAAGATTGTGAATCAAAGTGTGCAGTTCAAATGGACTGATATTGAGAAGAATGCATTTAAGGATATAAAAAATGCCATTGCTCATGCACCTTCATTGAGCAGTCCAGATTTTGAAAAATATTTTATTATATATATATTTGCTTCAAATGATTCTCTTGCAGCAGTGCTCACACAAAAAGGAGAGCAAGGAGATGAATACCCAATATATTTTATGAGCAGTAGGTTACAAGGAGCTGAACTGAATTACCCAACTGTAGACAAACAAGCATATGCATTTTTCAAGGCAGTGAAGCAGTTCAGACCTTACATTTGGAAAAATAGAACAAAGGTTATAATACCTCACCCATCTGTCAGATCTCTATTTATTCAGAAAGGGTTAGGAGAAAGACGAGGAAATTGAGTGACTACACTACAAGAATATGACCTAGAATTTAAACCAACTAATATCATCAAAGGTCAAGGGTTATGCAAGTTTCTTACTGAAAATCCAATTGATAAAGATAACGACTGGGGAAATGAATCTAATTGAAGTATGTTCCACTTTCACCACTCCAGAGTCTTGGTATAGAGATTTAATTCATTATCTTCAAAATGGATATTTGCTGGAATAGTGGAATTCGAAGTAAAAAAGGGAACTTCGATTAAATTCAACATCATTCCAAATAATAAATGGAGTACTATTTAGAAAGAATTACAATGGCATTTTTCTCATATGTCTTGAAAAGGATGATGCAGAGAAAGTGGTAAAGAAGTTACATGATGGCCCCGCAGGGGGACATTATTTTGGAGACACTATTGCTCATAAAATATTGAGAGATGGATATTATTGGCCCACTGTTTTTAAATATGTTCATGTTTATGCAAGGAGATCTCATGTATGTCAGAGAAGTGTCGGCAGACTACCAAAATCAGCAGAACCACTTCAACTAGTTATCATTTCAGAACCATTCGAGCAATGGGGTTTAGATATCATCGGGGAAATCAACACCAACTCTTCATTGCAACATCGATACATTCTCACCTCCACAGATTATTTCACGAGGTGGACTGAAGCAACTCCTTTATGCAAAGTAAATGAAGATTTGGTCATCATATTTCTGCAAGAAAACATCATAACTAGGTTTGGGGTTCCAATTTCGTTAGTTTTTTTATAATGCATCTTATTTTTCTTCTACTAAGTTAAGTACATTTGCTATGGAAAAATGAATTAAATTGCATTATTCATCTAAATATTATCCTCAAGGGAATGGGTTGGAAGAATCCACCAATAAAAATATCATACGAATATTGAAGAAAACAGTTATTGAAAACCAAAGAAATTGGCATGTAGCTCTTCCCAACGCTTTATGGGAAAATAGGGTCACTCCAAAAGACTCTTTAGGGGTTTCTTCTTACACCTTAGTATATGGGAAAGAGGCTATTATCCCCCCAAATGTACTACTCCATTCCCTACAGTTAGCTAAGGCAGCTTGAGGATCAAATAACGAAACCATGCATTCACGAATTAATACTTTGCTAAAACTTGAGGAAGCTCGACAAAAGGCCAAATATAGGTTCAATCGTTACCAAGACATTGTTAAAAAATGGTTTGATAAACATAAATATGGCAAGAAAAATTTTGAGGTAGGAGACCTAGTTCTAAAGTGGGATCATCCTCATGAAGAAAAGCGAAAACATACAAAATTTCAACAATTGTGTCCTAGTCCTTAATACCTTATTAGATTGTGGAGAATCTCGGCCCAACAACTTATAAGTTACAAGATTTACAAGGGGGAAAGAAAACCTCACTGTCAATGGCTTAGCACTCAAACACTAGTTTTCTTAGATTTAGGGAAACTTGTTGTACATAAATAAATATGTTGATTTTAGCCTTTTGTTTGATTTCATTTGTTTTCATCTTAGTATAGTTAGCTTCAGCCTTATCTCATGTTGTGTTGATTTTTTTTTATTTGCTTGATTGAAATAAGCCTCATCTCAACTTTCGAAGTAGCATAGCTTTTCTTTTTCTAAGCTTGTAGAATAAGAGTTTCACTCACGTAGTTTTCTTTTTATAGGCTAGTTGCTAGTTATTCCTTAGGTTTTGTTTGATAGCTTAGATTCCCCCCTCCACTATCATTCTGTCCCTTTGGATATTTGGAAATGAAGATGATACCCTTATTTGATGCATATGTTGGACTAAACTAAACATTCATAAGGTATACACAAGAGATGTCTTCACTGGTTGCATCTACATGTTTTCATGAATGAGTATGAACACACATGTGTTTTATGAAGGAGGCCACATTCAAAATTTGTCCAAACTGAAGAAAGTCTAGGTTTGCAGAATTATGGAGATACATTCTTTGATTTTGAATGCAAGATAAAGGTTAACAACATAAATAAGAAAGGAAGGAAGATCATTGAAGATACAATTAGTGTTGATACAATTAAACAATTTAGTTAACGATGAAAGAAGAAAGCACTTGCATTATTAAAGGTTAAATCATCGATGAGCAATGAATAAAGCACCGCTTGAAGAATCAAAACACTTTCATGGAGATTCTTGAAAAGTTGATAACACTAGGATGTTTTCATTAGAACTTCTATTCATCACAACATGGTGACATGACATCGTTAATACAAATGTATAAAAATATTTTTGAGATACGATACCCCGTAGACCACTAGTTGAAAAGTTTGATTGTACAGAACTCATAAAGAAAATTTGATATCTAGTTGATATCTCTTACTGCCCCATAAATGTGAATGACACCTCCAAAATTTTACCATTTGAAATGCATTCTAAGATTTAATTTAGGAATATGGTTTGAAATTTTTCATTAACTGACATGGTAACTTTGCAATAGGATTTGATTATCACTGCTCACTAGTGAAAGATATTTTCTAGAATAATATGAACCAACCAACTGAAGACTAAGGAGATGTCTCGCTCAGATTCACAGGGAAGTATTCAGTCACGTAGCAAACTAATCCCTGATAGTTTCATTTCTATTGAATATTTTGAAACTGTGTGATTCTTGTTTCGAAAAAATTAATGAATATGATATCATGATGAAACAAACAACAATCAAAATACACCTCAAGCCCCTGATCTTTGTGTACAATCTTAAAAGATGCTCCAAAACCTGAGGTATTGAAATGCTTTCTAGCCCCCTAACAACACTTTGGCTCTCCTATTCATTCTTCCACCTTAGAAGACAATTTAATATTGACCCCACCAAATGAGCTTAGTTTTCTTCCCGTTGAAACAACCCTCATCCTGGAGCTATCAGAATTTGTTTGGGAAGTAGGTGATGGAACACTAGGGAGACTTGTAGTACATGAATATTTTTTTTTGTTGATTCCTAACTTTCCATTTTATTTTGTTTATTCTCTTATTAGGTTAGTTAGTTTCAACCTTATCTCATTTTGGTTTGATCTAGTTTTTCTTTACTGATTTTTGCTTGATTTAAATAAACCTCAGCTCAAATTTTAGAGTGATGTGCATAATTACAAACATATGAATAAGTTCAGGTGAAATTCTTATAATCATAGAAGGATTAGAACTGGCTTCATAACAAAAGGAATTATTTTTGTAAAAAATAATGTCATCATTGATTTTAATTGTTGCTTTGTTTTAAAAGGGGAAACTTGCTTCATGTTTTATGTTGTGTCAATGTAAACCATGTGAAATCACCAGGATCTCTGAATTCTAAACTACTATCTTGGGGATCCACTCACTTACACATAAATAACTATCTCACGTAGCCTACTATAATTGACCCATGGAAAGGAAGCAAGTCTTGCAGATGTATGGCAATTAAAATGATCCCATGCTATGAAAATTACAACCAAAAGGATTATAATGAAGAGTCAAAATTTCTGAAAAGTTTCATCTCCATCAAAGAAATGGTTTTGAAAATAAATACATCCAATCAAGAAGATTTCCTAGATGATAATTCCAAAAGTTTCTTCTCTGTCCGTGAGTATGACAAACAAAGAAAACTCACCACTCACACAAAAAGACATTATGGATGGAAGAACCCACGTCAAATGTTGAAGAATGAAGAAATCTATTTGTGAAAGACTCGGATGATAAAACTCATCAAAAGAAAGCATTTAAAGAAATGTTGATAGCGTGGGAATGAAGAACAAATGAATACATATGTCTGATTTTGTTACGATCTTGTGGAGTCATATTTATAGGTAATCAAAATATGGGACTAATAATGAACTCCATATTGTGGCCTCAGGAGAGTGGTCAGGAAATCTAGTCTAGGTTGCCCTACTTCCCAAAATGAATGACCAATATGATTCAAGAAAGCTCCTCTCCATGCATAAAACTTTAGCCTTTTAAAATCCTAGTAAAATGATAAGGGCACAATTTTACAATCAAAATTAATCACATACAAGCAATTGTGATCCTAAAACAGGTTTGTTCAGAGATCTGTGTTCACCAGCTAGTCGCCAATTGTTGCAACTGCAACCTGATCCCCAATTTGTTTATAAAAATGTAGGGCTCCTCCTTTTATTTTTGGATTTCACTCAGAGTTTATTTTCATCTTGGGTATACTTACCCCTGACACTTAGATTTTTATTGAAAAAAACAAATGAAAGCATTCTCGCATGTTAAATTGTGGGTTGCGGAAGTGCGGATTGCCTTTCTGACTATTTGAAATTGTTCCACAATTTTGCATGTCCGCAATCCCGCAGTACCACATCTAGCACTTCTGCATTCCATAGTTCCGCATCCCGCATTGCCGAACTCTCACATTCCCAATGGTGGATTACGGATTGCAGGTTACATTTATGACTTTCTAAAAATTGCTCCCGCAATCCCGCTAGCCCGAATTTCCGCCTTCCCGTGTTTCAAGATGCAGATTGCAGATTGTGGATTGCATTTCTAACTTCCTAAAACTAATTCCGCAATCCTACAATTCTGCATCCCACATTGATTCTTTTCCGCATAACGCATATCCATGTCCCCGCATTTCCAGTTGCAGAAGTGCAGATTGTGGATTGATTTTCCAGTTTTTTTGAATTGGTCTCCCACATTCCGCATGCCCACATCCTGCTTTTCCACATTCTGCATGTCCACATCCTGCTTTTCCACATTCCGTAGTTTCACAATCCCACAGTTCCGATTGCGGATTATGGATTGCGGATGGATTTTTTGACTGGATGGAATTGTAATCCGCAATTCTGCACTTCCGCAATCCTGCATGCGGAAGGATGATTTTGGTTTTTTTTTAAGGCTTTTTTTGACCTTTTGCCTCTGCGTTAGTTATTATTTTCATGATCGTGGAAGGATGAATCTTTTGTTTTGTAAATGATATTGATAAATCATACCTCTGAAATTTGTATTATGTTCATTATACTTTGTTTAACAATGAATCGTTCTTATGAATTGATTGTGAATTATTCTTACGCATTGATCTTGTTGTTTCCCCAGAATGTAGAGGAAGCTGAAAGGCCGCACGCAGAATAAATGATAGACATAAAAGACAAATTGGGCAATCCAAAGGACACAGAGGGAGCCGAAATGATCAGTCATTCAAGAAAAATTCTCTTCTAATATAAATATGGGGAAAGGGTACTAGAGAAAAGGGACTTTTGCTAGTGGAATAGAGACTGGATACATTGTGTAAGAGAACTATTTTCTGCTAATGAGGAAAGACCTGTTCGCTGGGAAAATATTACACAGATTTTTGCGTGGAATGTGTGACTAACAGATCATAACTATTTATTTTTCTGTTCATGTTCATGTTGTGAGATCTTTATTATTTTATTGAACTATTTCAATGGTGATGAATTGTTTTGCTTATCTATGTGAATGTCAGTGTGATAACAGAGTAATAAATTGTTTTAATTATAATGAAAGCTATATTTGTAACTTTCTGTTGTGAGTGTGCATATTTTATCTTAATAGCTATCTCTTATATTTGTATGATCATTTTCATATTATTACTCTTATTTAAACTCGCTCCTTGCAAGGATATATTAGTTAGTGTAGAATAGGGTTAGATAATTGATAAGGTAGAAGTGGTAAGACGGGAGGTAAGAACCTACACATCACTTGTGAGGCTTCTGCCTGTCAATTCTAGGTTAAATGCATTAGTTAGATTAGAGTCACTTGCATATCCATACCCTTAAACATAAAATATAAATGGTGGGTTGGGCCGAAAGCGGTACAGAAATTAAACATACAAATCTACGGTAGCCGGACCGTTAATCGGAAGTATTCCCCATACCAAACAATGAGTGATCTAATTGGGATTATTCATTGGGGAGAATCCCTACTCCCGATGCTAGGATTTTTTGGGCAACACGAGGTCATCCCATGTGATCGGTGTTCTGCATTTTCTGCCATACAAAATCTCAAATGGTGACATTTTAGTGGAATTTTGATATCCTTTATTATAGGAAAACTCTGCCAAATGTAAGTAATATTGCCAATATGAGGGGTTTTGCATAACATACATCCCCAACATGTCTTCGAGGATCTGATTAGTACGTTTCATCTTACCATTAGTTTGTGGATGGTAAGATGTACTAAAATTCAATTGAGTATTCAAACGAGAAAACAAAGCTCTCCAAAAATTACCTGTGAATTTAGAATCCCTATCAGATATGATTGCTTTTGGAATTCCATGCAATCTGAAAATTTCTCGCAAGAATATTTCAGCAATATTAATAGCTTTGTAAGTGGATTTTACTGGAATGAAATGTGCAGATTTTGATAGTTTGTCCACAACAACCATTATAGAATCATTTTTCCTTTTACTTTTAACTGGACCAGTGATTAAATCCATATTGATTACCTCCCATTTACACTCAATTATAGGTAGGGGCTGAAGTAAACAAGCTAGATGTTGGTGCTCAATTTTGATTTGCTGACATTCTAAAAATCTTGCTATAAAATATGCTATGTATACCTTCATTTTTTCCCAGAAATAATGCTTTTTCATGGTTGTTATCTATTTTTTGATAACCAGGGTGTCCAGAATAAGGTTCTTTATGAAAATCTGTCATAATTTGATGTCTGAAATTTGTTGTTTCCAGTATGTACAACCTTCCTTTTGACCAAATGAGACTCTTTTCATCAATGTTATAATTTTGATATTGCTGTCCTAAGCCATTTTTCTTCAATTTTCTTTTATTTCTGTATAAAACATGTCATTTTTCAAGGCTATTCTAATTTCCTCTTTTAAGTTTTCTTCTGTTTTTCTTAAGTAAATTTCATAAAGTAGGTGAGCAAAACACCTCCTAAGCCTTCTTTGCACACATCTGTGCATACTACAAAATATCCAGATTTGCAATTTTCAATATTGGTGCTTTTGTCAACAATTCCTTAAGCTTTTGGAACCTTGCTTCACATATATCATTCCAGATAAATTTGACTTATTTATTTTGTAAGGAAGTAATAGGATATGCTATTTTAAAAAAGTTTTCTATGATTTTTTTGTAATAACCTGCTAGTCCCATAAAGGACTGTACATCAGAAACTTTGTATGGAGTAGGCCAATCCATGTTTTCCTTGATCTTTTTCATATCTACAACTATACCTTCTTCAGAAATAATGTGTCCAAGATATTGGATTTCCTTCTTGAAGAAATCACACATAGAAAATTTAACATACAACTTGTGTTCTTGTAGTGTTTGCAACACTATTATTAAATGTTCTTCATGTTCTTGTTAAATTTTTGAATAAATCAAAATATCATCGATGAACATAAGAACAAATTTATCTAAATATTGGATGAAAACACTATTCATCATTCACATAAAAGTTGCAGGTGCATTTGTTAAGCCAAAGAGAAGATAATATTAAAGACAGAGAAGCACAACAAGAATTGAATGCAGTCTTATTGCAAAATTTGACTGAAATGAAACATAGACCAACCCATACTTCTAGTAACACAATGCAAGGATCTCCTCAACAAGAAAAAGGGAAGGAAAAGGAAAAATCTAGGAATCAACTACTTCCTATAAATAAAAAAGAAACAACTACAGTACTAGCTTTTTAGAGTCCCTATCTCCACCCCAACATTATAAAAGATCTAAGCATAAACATCACTCAGAATTGAAGGGTGAATTTAAAAATATAAAATCACCTACGTTGAAGAGGAATTAGGACAGAAAGAAGAAAAATGGCTGCTTGGAATGTCAAAATACTTCCATGTATATTCCTATCTGAGTGAGCTGAGAGCTTGATTATCCATTTACAATCTTAAAGGAAAGGTTGATCGCTGTTGGAGGGATTTGAAACTCACCAAAGGAATCAAAGAAAGCAAGATAAATTGGTCTAAATTCAAAAGACTATTTAAAGAAAAATATCTTTCGGAAATATTTTATGATAAAAATTTTAAAGAATTTCATGAGCTGAAAATGGGATTCATGACCATGGATGGGCTGATTACTAAATTTTTAGAACTGTTGCATTATGTTCCTTACATCAAATAAGAGAAAATCAAAATTAAAATATTTCTAATTTGTTTGCAGACATATTATGCAAACAAAATAGAATTTGATGCTCCTAAAACTTTGGATGAAGCCTTATATAAGGCTAGATTGTGTTATGAGCATAGTCAAAATAGAGCGGAACAGAAAGAAAGGACTTGAAATGTTAAGAATACATTTTCAGAACGGAGATAGAAGGGAAATAAACCAACACATTATCGAAATCAGAGTGGCAGATTTCCAATGAACACAAATTTTCAAAATACAAAAATTGTTACCAATATTGAATATCAGACAAATATTCCAGCTCAAAGTGTTACAAAACCAACAAACAAAACAATACCAGGGACAGTAGAGTGTTGGGTATGTCAAGGGAATAACTTCCTTATAGGTTGTCCTAATCGAAAGACAAAATTTCTAAACAATTTACAAGAAGAACCTACTGTGAATGATATGGAAAAGACTCCTCGAATTTGTGCAGCATTAGAGGATCGCCAAGCTGAATTTCATCCAACTATGATAGAGATAGAAGGTAAGATATCTATGCATTATGTTTCTATTTTAATTGAACTAGGTGCATATTATAGTTACATCTACCCAAAAATAGTAGAAAAATGTGTTTTGTGGAAAATTAAACATCCTAAACCATGGCTGGTACAATTAGCCACAGGTACTAAGCGAATAGTTTCTGAGTTAATTAAAGACTGTTTGCTAAATTTAAATGGTCTGAAAAATACTACATATTTGAATTTTTTACCTCTTGGTTCCTACGATGTTTTGATTGGGATGGATTGAATAGAGAAGCATCATGCAATTCTAAATTGTCTAGAAAAGACTATCACATGTAATGATGATATAGGAAATTATGTCTTAGTGAAAGGGAAGCCTAGAAAGAACATTGTGAGACAAATTTATGCTTTACAGCTTAAAATAAATGTTTGGAAGGGTTGTAAACTATATGCAGTGAGCATTCAAAATTGTGTACGAGAAACACCACATAAAATAGAGGACTTTCCTATTTTTATGGAGTTCAAGGATGTATTTCCAGATGAAATACCGGGGATGCCACCTAAAAGAGATTTATATTTATTTATAAACTTAGTTCCGGGAGAAATTCCTTTCTCAAAAGCACCATACCAAATGATTACTCTAGAATTGGTAGAACTCAAAATTCAATTGCAAGATTTGCTTGAAAAAGGATACATTAGGCCAAGTGTATCACCCTAGGGAGCACCTATTCTTTTTGTGAAGAAGAAATACGGAACTATGTGAATGTGCATTGATTATCGTCAACTTAACAAATTGACGGTTAAAAATAAATATCCATTTCCAAGAATTGATGACTTGTTTGATCAAGTCGGAGGAGCCAAAGTTTTCTCCAAGATTGAATTAAGATATGGACATCATCAAGTGAGGATTAGAGAAGAAGACATTTGTAAAACTTCCTTTAGAACCAGATATGGTCATTGTGAATTTGTTTTGATTCCCGCAAGAAATAAAGTTATAAGATATTTTTTGTTTTGCTTATGGAGGTTTTAAGGTTTTTTTATATTATAATTTTATTTTATTTTCAGCAAAAATATTATAAATTTCTTTGCAAAAGGTATATTTTCTTATAAAGAATTTTTTGTTTTTCTTATGGAGGTTTTAAGGTTTTTTATATTATAAATTTCTTTTTTTTTTCAACATAAATATTATTAAATTTCTTTGCAAAGGGTATATTTACTTATAAAGAAATTTTTGTTTTGCTTATGGAAGTTTTAAGGTTTTTTCTATTATAAATTTCTTTGCAAAGGGTATATTTGCTTATTTTCTTTATAAGTGAAAATATTATATACTTGGTTTTGGCATATTACTGTTTTTTTTTAACATTGTAAAATTGGTTTTAGAATATTAATATTTTTTTTTAAAGGACAAAAGAAAATTTGGTTTTGGCATATTACTGTTTTTTTAAGCAACATAATGCATATTTTGTTTTTTCATATTACATTTTTTTTATATAAGGGACATGGTGAATTTGGTTTTAGCGTGTTTTTTTAAGCAACATATTGCATATTTTGTTTTGTCATATAATTTTTTTTATATATTTAAGGGACATGGTGAATTTGGTTTTAGCGTATTACTCTTATTTTTACAAAGAGAAATATTGTAAATTTGGTTTTGTTTCCATGTCATATTGCAATTTGTTTCATTGATTATACAATTTTATATCCAACATAAATTACTATGCTTTCAGGTTTTTGGCATTGGATTTTAGGTTTTCAATCCTTTCAACATGGGAAACCAATCGAAATGTGCAACAAAACATCATCGCACTAGAACTAATGGAGAGGCAAGAAAAGAAAGAAAAAGTGAAAACATGAGCAAGTTAAGAGAAAAAGAGCATTAGAAAGAAATGTGGAGGCACATGGAAGTGATGAAGAAATGCAAAATGTGGAGGCACATGGTGGTGATGAAGAAATGCAAAATGTGGAGGCACATGGCGGTGGTGAAGGAATGAAAAATGTCGAGGAACACATTGATGAAAGAAATGAAGAACGTAGATGTGATGAGGAAATGAAAAATGTGGAGCAAACCATGGGCAACATTGATATTGATACCATGATTGGTGAGTAAATATTTTTTAATGTTTATAAAATTGTATTTAATACTTGAGTATATAATTGATTTGAAATTTCACAATATATATATATATATATATTCATGTAGGGTCAACATCCAACCTACAACATCCTACCATGCCTATTAATTTACGGAGATTAATTGGAAGTTGCAACAATATCGTCATTGATGACAATTTTTTGGAGAATATGGATTCAAGTAAAATTGAAGAATTGGGACCTCTGATGCGTGATCATACAGCTCGATATAGAGCAAAAAAGATACTCGAAAATTATCTTGAAGGTATTTTTGTCATAGCACAAGCTCAATTGTTACATAGACTATTAAATAAAAAAATTCTAAGAGATGCAATTAAATTGTTGGGCATTAAAAGTGTCAAATAGGTTAAAAAAATGAGATGGTATAAAAAAATATGACCTTGGCCCTTGCCACACTTGCAAGGAAACAATCTCTTGATTTAGTGTTTGCTCGTAAAACATTGCTAATAGGGGTTGTGGAAAAAAACATTGCAACTGATTGTTTGTTGGCTATGACTACAAGAATGTTAAAAAGATACTCGAAAATTATCTTGAAGGTATTTCTGTCATAGCACAAGCTCAATTGTTACATAGACTATTAAATGAAAAAATTCTAAGAGATGCAATTAAATTGTTGGGAATTAAAAGTGTCAAATAGGTTAAAAAAATGAGATGGTATAAAAAAATATGACCTTGGCCCTTGCCACACTTGCAAGGAAACAATCTCGTGATTTAGTGTTTGCTCGTGAAACATTGGTAATAGGGGTTGTGGCAAAAAACATTGCAACTGATTGTTTGTTGGCTATGACTACAAGAACGTTAAAAAAATCAAGAAATTTTTTATGGAAGCATAAAAATGTTAGGGTTCAATTAGATGAGGATGATGAAGTTGCATGTTGGGCTTATATCTGTAGGAAACCTTATCAAGATAGACTTCCATATAATGTGAGGGACATGGTGAAAGAGTTTTGGCATTTAAACTCTCGTGTCTTACCAAATGAAAAGGATGTTGTGTGGCATCGTATATCTAAAGGAAACTATGAAACTCATGCCAAACACATAACATAGTTCACTCAAGTGGAAATGTTCAAACTTTTTATGGAGAGTAATGTTGATGTGAAGATTTCCCTTAGCACATTTGTGAAGCTTAAACCATGGTATGTCAGGACCATTGTTTTTTGCGACACATGTTGTTGTCGATACCATGTAGAATTTGAATTATATTATGAGACATTTAATAATTTTGGCATGCAGTGTTGGCCAAATGACCCCCCTCCTTCGAGTGCTCGTGAATTTGTATCTAAAATATTATGTGCACGAGAGAATGATCAAGTACATCGGTGGTAGAAAATGTGAAGAATGTTCTCATTTGGATATTTTTGATGTTAAATACCCCATTGATACAAATGATCCTCAATTTTCAAATCACATTGTGAAATGGAAGAGATATGAATATGTTGATTATAACCATGTTACAGATTCAACTAAAACACCAAGAAAGATTGAGCTAGTTGAAGATGATATCTTTGTGACATGTTTTATGGATTCGTTCAGGGAGAAAATATATAGAGATATCAAACACTCCCATACAACATGATGGCAAGACGTACAGTTCAAGCAATCACGAGATGTATTTCCAAAAGGAATAATATTATCAATTGTCGATTTTGTTGAAAATTACATTTTCACTCCACAAAAGGAGATACAAAGTGAGTATTATCATTTAGACCAGGTATCTATACTTGTCCATATTTTGTACAGACATGTAAAGCTTCATGTCGATGGTTTTGATAACAATGAAAATAATCATGAAGTGATTAAAGACTATCATTTCTACATCAGTTATGATCGTACACATGATACATGTTTTGTCCAACATTGTTTTAATATGCTTTATAATGAATTATCAAGAAGAGGGGTCACTCTTAAAGAGCATTGGGTGTGGTTAGATGGTTGTGCTGGTTAGTTTAAATCGGCACGCTCATCATTATGGTTGTATCGCATTCATAATAAAACAGATGTTCACCACACATGGATTTTTTTGAAACGGGATATGGAAAAGGAGAACATGATGGTGCTGGGGCCTGCATAAAACGTTCACTTAGGAGATATCAAATGAATCACTCTGCTTCTCGACTCGAAAATTCAAGCAATGTTGTTAATTGGTGCAAGAAAAATTTAAGCCATGAATTCAATGAAAGGATGGATAATGTGAGAAGGTATGTAATTATTTCGATGACCCTTAATGTTTTCAAATGTAGTTATTTACTATGTTTATATGTACATGAGTATTTTTATTTAAATTATTTTAAAAAAAGTTTATTAAATTATTTTTAAATGTGAAATTGATTTGCACAAGTTATTTGTTTATCTTGAACAGGTTCTTCTGGAATATTGCATTGGACGATGTTGACAAATCAATGCCATATAATTGTGTTGCAATCCCTAAAACAAGGCGTTTACACTCCATTAGGAGTAAAAAAATGGAAAATATACACGCAATCGAGAAATGAAAGTACTCTTGCTTCTGTCTTGCATGTATTAATGATGTAGAGTCCTTCAATGTAACATCCCATTAATTTCGTAAAAATTTAAAATTTTTAAATTAGCATTAATTGTTTAAATTTCGAATGTGGAAAAATAAATGCTTGTCAAAATAGTATTGATTAATGAAATCATTAATAAAGAAAACAAAATAATTACTGAGACTAAAATAGTTAAACAACAGCTATACTATACACTCCTTTAAACATATTTTTCAACATTAGTTTGCTTAAGATAATTGAAAAGATAGAAAAATGATGCGATCAGGTTTTCTTGACAAGTTACTGACAGTTTTTTTTTTTATGGTTATGAAGGGGTCCTATGAGGTACCTTGAGGTTTACTTAGCTATGTTTAGCTAAGGCATTGGATCCCGTTTCCATGTGCAGAACACAGGTAAGAGAATTCTACGACAAACATGAGATAAGAGTAAAAGTGTATTTCAGTTTATCGTCAATATAAGAATGAAATTTACTAAGTACTTCCTTGCAAATACAATTACTGGAGGTATGGATATTTTGGTTTACATGCTGGTTTACAAACTCTACAGTGTTTAAAAGAATCATATCATCTTTTACATTACGATAATTATCTTCTGAAAAATTCAATACAATATTATTAATGTTAATTTATAGCTTACAAATGTAGAGCTTATATTGTTTTTAACTTGAACTAGTATTAATAAGTGTGTCAAAAGATCTAGACTATAGCTAAGTCTAATTTTTATCAATGACGTTGCAATACATGACTAATGCATGCAAAAATATGGAAACCTTGTCCTACTTAACTATGCATATGCTATGGTTAGAAATTTGCATAACCTAAAGTTCCTTTGCAATACTTATATCATACATCTATGACGTGTCACTATTATTATAACACCTAAACTGAAAAGAATTGCAAACTATAAACTCGAATTCCATACATTAGAATGTTATGAAATATTTAAATGTAAAGGCATTAAAATACAATGCTTATATAGTAGCGATTATACATATTAACGATGCAATGTTTACACTATGCAAAAATACATATGCTAATGTATTGATAATGGATGGTACAAGAATTAAATTCATTACAAACAAAAGCTGGTAGGTTTAAAGTATCGAGACTGGGTCATTTATGCTTCTATCTAAATCTTTGGTGGATTATCGTGTTGGATAACCATGTAATGGTTTTCACGTGATAGAAAGTGTCAAAGGTTGATAGTAATACCATAGCATATTAGTTGTGCGTAATGGATGCTTATGTGGATGTTCTCTATGTAATAGAGTTTACCATACAATGTTGAGTTGTGTCTTGATATGACTCATATCACTCAAGTTGGCAACTTGGTAGATTAACAATCAATGTGGTATTGATTGCCATTATACCTTGAAATTCAAAGTGCCAATTGGCAACTCTTCCACCGTTGATCTTCATAAGATCTAGGGTTGAAAAAGAAACCCTATTTTTGCATGGGTAAGTAATGAAAATTGTTTTCCCTTTCATTCATTTTTGCGTTAGTGGTAAGGTAGAAGGGCCGACAGTGTTGCTACGATGTAGGGTTTGAAGTTTTTGCTGTTGGGAGGTTTCGAGCCTCAGACCTGTGAGTGAAGTTCTTAAAGATTACAGGCTTGTGATTCTAGTGACGAGGAGCCATGACTCAGCCACTGTAAGAGTGGGGAGGTTCTTTTGTCAGTTGATGGAGTATGATTTGGAGCTAGAGTTTGATTCTTCCTGTTATAAAATTTGTTCTTGAGTTCGAACTCGTAAATGCTGCAAGTGCTAAGGCTCGTCTTCTTGCTGGTGTGAAGTGTCGAACCTCAGGAGTTTCATTGTTAGGGTAAGTTTTTCGATGACAAAAGCAGTAGTGTTTTAAAGTTAAAATGATACTTGAATTTTTCTTTGTGTTAACCCTTTGAAATTTTAACTGGCAGGTGATACCTCAATGGAGGGTTTCCCATGAACAAGCATTTGGCATGGGGATGCTGCAACACACTCCTGGTAAGCCTCGGTGGTTCCTGAAACCTCATAGGGCCTTTGGCATGGTTTAGAAGAAGAGAAACTATATGACGAAGTTGGGGTACAAGACCTTCGTTGAAATAATGGTTGTGTTTAGATTTTGTGTTTAACAAAGAGTAAGAGGATAACCCTCAGTCTTTTAGCTATTGCTCCGAAATGTTTTGCTGTAGTGTTGGCAATGATCTCGAACTGGTTTTTACACCGTTGTTTTGTTAAGGGTTAGACCCTATATTTTTGGACTCTTGAAAAGGGTTTCGACGTAATCTGTGTTGAACTTCTCCCATTGTTTGGACATGAAAACCAAAGAGCTAAGAGCTTTCTTTCTTCTGTAAACAATGGCTCATTTTGTGATGAAAATTTTTGTTTAATAAAGGTTGCAAGGAAAATGTTTGTGTTAAGCAATGACCACTTTGCCATCATACAGTGTGCAAGTTTTGTGTTAATGGTTTGAAAGTAATTAGACTTGGAAATAAACATAATTCTATTTAATACAAACGTTGTGTTGTCTTATATAATAAGTATAGTTGTTATTATGGCTACTAATTTCGATGTTTAGTCTGCTAAAAGATGCATTCATAAGTTTTTAGCATAGGTTTAAATTTGACAAGTAAGATAACCAGAATGTTTGACCTTCGTTTTAGATTAGGGTTTGAACAAGTGTCTATGTAATATTGAAGAAGGATCGAGAGCCAATTACTCAGCTATTCTTGTATCTAAAGTTTTTAAATGGCAAGTTTTCGTTCTGTGTTGAAATGAGTCTCGGCAGGGTTGGTTAGAATGCTTATAATAACTTTAAAAAAGGAATATGTTTATTTTTACAGCTGTTAAAAGAAAATCCAGAGAGAAAGAAAATACGATGTTTAAAAATAGAGTTAGGGTTTGTAATGTATTAGTTTCTGAGACTATCACAATAAACAATTGATATATGAAACCAAACAGGAAACTCATGCAGAATTTAAGTATGTATGAAGTTAAGTTCATTAATTCTTGCAACTATGAAAAGTACCTTGAGAATACTATTACTTGAAAAACATGATAAGTATGATTTTAATTAGCATTTGTTTGCTATCTTAGATGTATGGAGATAAGAGGAAATATAAGATTATGTAAAAATTAGACTATGTTTTTCTTTCATGAAATAACATAGGAATCCTATATCACTGTCTATGCTTATACAGTAAATTCTTACTCTATTTAGATATAGGACAAAATGGTAAACAAATCACTTATTGTAATTATTTATCCAATCAAATGGCAGTTTGCCTATCTCTCATCTATTATTTAATTTGCTTCTCTATACTAGAGTACGATGCAAATAACAGCATGTGGAAAAATATAGAATTGATTTTCTAATCATATTTTTAACAAAGCTTATCATTCATATTTAAACAAAGATAAGAAATAAACGCATTTACAAAACAGAGTTTGATGATTTCACTAAACATAATTATTAAACTGTAAACAAAATAGGAAACAACAAAACCTGGTTAATCTGTAGGGAAACAAACAACCCAAGGAGCCTGTTCTACCCAACCAATTCTCGAAGAAAACCAAATTAATTGCCTTAGGACCCCTGAGCCTGTTCACAGAACCACCAGGAGGAAGAAAATTAGAAGCTTAGGATCTCAACTTGTAGTAGTAATGGTTATCTAGTCTTGAAAACTTAGCAGTCAAAAGGACCTGCACCAGCACCTCTGGTTCTCCTTCTCAGAATAATTTGTAGACTTACAATGCACTCACATAGCCTCCCTATTCGAATCTCTCAGTCATCACCTGATGCACATGAGTAATATTTATGCATAAAATATTGTGTAAGAGTTGCTTGCTCAATTCGAATTTTCCTTATGTAGGCTGCCTATGCCTTTTCAGTTGTTAACTGGTCATTAAATGAGCTTCCTGCTCACTCCCTCCATTTGGGGGATAATGCCACATTTGTAGGGGTAGTTGTCCCATAACCAACAGCTAGTGGTGAAGTGCAATTGCTGCCATCTGTCCCATGCCTTCTAATAGCTTCCATTCCTCCTAGTGGATCAATGAACACTCATTTAACAGTTCCCTTGGGTGTTTGTCTCCTGCTTTAATTTATTAAATAATAATAATTCAGTAATTACATTCATCCTTGACCAAAATTGGTCATAATTACAAAACTTTGTAATTAGAATTTAACATAAAGTATTTTGTCAATAAAATAATAATTTCAGAAATTGGGTAGGTGACATACACCCCCCCTTAAGTCTCAACATCATCCTCATTGTTGGTCAATCACTCTCTGAGTGTTCCTGAAACAGAGTTGGGCATGCTGCCTGCATACTACTCTCCAACTCCCAGGTTGCCTCTTCTGGGTTATGGTGCTTCCATTGCACCTTCAATTGCGCAATGGTGCGATTCTGGAGCAGAGTTTCCCTCCTTTCGAGGATACAGTCCGGTTCCAGCTAAAAATCATCATCTTGTCCCACTTGTACATCATTCCAGTTTACAATATGAGTAGCATCGTGTACATATTTCTTTAAAAATGATATATGAAAAACATTATGTATTTTTAAATTTGGTGGCAAAGCCAGTTGGTATGCCACTGGTCCAACCTTGGACAATATTTCGAAAGGACCACAATACCTGGGTGCCAACTTGACACAGCTTCCCAATTTCAATGAACTTTTTTTCGGTCTTACCTTGAGGAACACATGTTCACCAACCTGGAACTCTTTATGAGTCCTTTTTAAATCTGCTTGACTCTTTTTCCTATCTTGGCCAGCTTTTAAATTTCTTGTACCTATTTCACAATTAGTTCTAACTCCTGCAATCATTCAGGTCCTAAAACAACTCTATTTACTGGGTCATTCCAAGAAATAGGTGTATCACATTTCCTACCATAAAGAATTTCAAATGGGCTAAGTCTAGATGATGCATGATAATGGTTATTATATGCAAATTCTACTAAGTGTAAGTAGTCTTCCCACTTACCAGGCTGATCCTTAACATACATTCTCAGTAAGTCTTCTAAAACTTGATTCACCCTTTTTGCTTGTCCATCTGTTTCTGGATGAAATGCTGTGCTGAAATTTAAGGTTGTATCCAACCCTTTAAACAAAGATCTCCAAAAGTTTCCAGTAAATTTAGAGTCATGATCTGAAATTATCACTTTCGGTATACCATGTAGTCAAAAAATCTGCTTCATGAAGATTTATGCAATGTCTGGAGCTTTATGAGTAGTCTTCATAGGTATAAAGTGTGCTGCTTTGCTCAGTTTGTCTACTACCACCATGATAGAGTCATTTTGTTTTTTTATTTTTTGGTAGTCCAGTAATAAAGTCTATGCTTATCACTTCCCATTTCCAACTCGGTATAGGTAATGGATGTAACAATCCGGCAGGATGTTGGTGTTCAACTTTCACTTTTTGACAATCCAAACATTTAACTATGTACTCTGCTACTTCATCTTTCATTTTGGGCCAATAGTATTCTTTCCTGAGCATAGTAATGGTCTTCTGATAACCTGGATGGGCAAAGTAATGGCTTTTGTGCATCTCATTTAAAATCAGAATTTTTATTTCTAGTATGTTAGGCACATACAATCTGTTTTGTATAGCAAAAGTCCATTTTCCTTCAATCTGTAATCTACCATAGAATTTTCAGAACTGTTGTTTGTTGTCTTTTCCTTTAATTTTTTGTATTCTTCATCCGTTTCACTCCTTCCAAGGATCTGATTTTCTAAATATGTTGAGTAAGTATTGATGGCTGAAATAAGATTCAGTTTTGCTTTACGACTCAATGCATATGCAACCTTGTTTTCTTTTCCTTTAATATGCTGAATTTCGAAGTCATGCTCCCTTAAGAAAGTTAACCATCTAGCTTGTCTAGCATTCAGATTTGTTTGATCTAATAAATATTTCAGACCCATATTATCTGTCAATAAGGTAAATTTTCTGCCAATAAGGTAGTGACGCCACATCTTTAAAGCATGAATTACTGCTAATAACTCTAAATCATAAGTGGAGTAATTCTTCTCATGTATTTTCAGCTTTCTCGATTCATATGCCACAGCATGCGCTTCTTGCGTTACGATTCCATCAAGTCCGTCATTACAAGCATCTGTGCAAACTATAAAATCTTTATTAGTATCTACTATCCTCAAGATAGGTGCTGTAGTAAATAATTCTTTTAGCTTATTAAAACTGTCAGAACATTTCTGATCCCACACAAATTTCTTCCCTTTCTTCTGTAAGGAAGTTATGGGGTTTGCAATCTTTGAAAAACCCTCTATAAATTTTCTGTAATATCCAGTAATACCCATAAATGATCTTACATCTGACATATCCTTTGGAACCGGCCAGTCATTAATGGCCTTTATCTTGTCGGGGTCAACCGAGATTCCTTCTTTAGAAATTATGTGTCCTAAATACTGAATTTTGTCCTTGTGAAGTCACACTTACCAAACTTAGCTTATAGTTGATGATCTCTCAGCACATGTAAGATAATCCATAGATGTTCATCATGCTCTTCTTTGATTTTAGAATACACTAAAATGTCATCTATAAACACAACTGCAAACTTATCTAAGTATTTGTGTAGAATATTGTTCATCAAACACATAAATACAACCAGGGCATTAGTCAAGCCAAATGGCATGACTATGAACTCGTAATGTCCATATCGAGCTCTGAAAGTTGTCTTGAAAATATCTTCATCCTTAACCCGCACTTGATGATATCCTGACCTTAGATCAATCTTTGAAAATATCATTGCTCCACGCAGCTGATCAAATAGATCGTCTATGCAGGGCAATAGATACCAATTCTTGATTGTCATCTTATTAAGCTGACAATAATCTATGCACAGTCTTAGGGTCCCATCTTTCTTCTTAACAAATATAACAGGTGCTCCCCATGGGAGACACGTTGGGTCTTATATAATTCTTATCAATCAGTTCGTTCAACTGTGATTTCAATTCGTTTAATTTCAGTATATTCATTCTGTATGGAGCTTTAGAATTTGGTAATACTCCTGGTATTAACTCGATGGTAAAATCTAAATCTCTTTTAGGAGGTAATCCTGGAATCTCCTTAGGAAATACATCCTTAAAATCCTTTAGGACAGGTATGTCTTCTAATTTCAGTTTTTCCTCTTTACAAATAAACTCATCATTTACTACATTTACTGCAAACAACTGACATCCTTTCCTAACTGCCCTTTTAACTTGCACGGCTAAAATCTGTCTAGGGTTACCTTTCTTGGGATACCTTTTACTTCTACAGTTTTTCCTTCTTCATTTAAACATGTAAAACTTTTTTGATAACAGTTCAGAATGACATGATGGGCTTCTAACCAGTCCATTCCGATTATAATATCATAGGATCCTAAAGGTAAAATATTCAACTTGATTTGTGTCTGTAATTGATTCATGGATAAAGCACAACTTTCTATAAAATATGATACTTTCTGCTTTGCTCCAGTTGCTAGTCTAACTAACCAAGATTTACTAAACTTTTCTATTTTCATTTTAAGACTTTCCACAATATCTGGTGATACATAACTTAAGCTAGCACTTGGGTCAATTAAAATAGTAATAGGATGATTTTGTAACATACCTTCAATCTCTACCATAGAGATTTGATGATATGCTTGCCTGTTGTCGAGTGCTGCATTGATTCTGGGCATCTCCCTTGCCACGTCTCCAACAATAGGTTCAGTCTGAATAGAGTGAATGTTGTTAGTTGTCCGCTTCCTTTTGGGACATTCTGATGCATAGTGAGGACCTTGACACTCGAAACATTTGATAGGTGCCTTTTGTTCATTGGTCCTAGTATTATTAGGAGCATTTCTGGGTGCTGTAGAATTTTGTTGTTGACTGTTTCTGAAATTATTTCCTTGAAAATTCCAATTCTAAATTTTTTTCTTTTGGAACCTGGAATTCTCACTGAACTTGAAATTTTTCTTTTTTAGCTCAAAATTGTTGGGCTTATGACTTTTCCAATTTGACATTCCTTCTCTTTTCCGATTAGTGTCATAACAGAAAATTGCCTTTCTCATAGCCTCTTCCAAAGTTTTTGGACTGTCATACTCGATTCTGTCCTTAATACTGAAAGGTAGACAGCTCAAGTATCTTTGAATCTTCGGTTTTTCTTCCATGAGATATGGCACATATCTCAACAAGTTCAGAAATTTACTGTTCATTTCCTTCATATTCATACTTCCCAGATTTAAATCGTAGAATTCTTTGGATTTTTCTTCATAGTACTGTTCAGATAAAAACTTCTTCTTGAAGTATCATTTAAAAGTACTCCAGTTTACATCTTTATCCTTGATACCCTTTACTCTTTTGATGTGCTGTCACCAAATATCCACTTTTTCGGTCAAGTTATATATAGCCATTTTTGCTTTCAAGGATTCTGAATAGTTATAAATCTGGAAATATTTCTTCATGCCGGACAGCCATGCTTCAGCTATCTCGCCCTTCTTTGTTTCTCCATTGAAAGTTGGAGGTCTAAACTTTTTGAAGTCCCCATAAATCTGTTCATATTCTTTATGGATTTTCTTTATGGGTTTATAATCTCCTTTACTACTATCACTTGAATAGTTACGTTTCTTTTTACGTAATTCAATAGCATCTCCCAATGATGTTGAACTGCTGTTCACATCATTGGTTTTCATTTTCTTACTTTTGTTACCATTAGGCAGATCCTCAACCTTGGAGATATCTTCATTATCTCTCTCTTGCTCATCAGTTGGGCACTGTTCAAACAACACTTGGTTTAACTCTTCTTGTGCCTTCATAATTCTATCATTGTCTTGTTTCACAGATCGAATTTCTGCCTTTAGTTCCTGAAACACACGTAATAATTCTGACGAATTGTTATTCAATTCACCATTGCCTTCTTCTGCATAGTGCTATCCCGAGCTATGGCTGTTTGGTTGAAATATTTCTTCTACATGTTCAGGTAAGTTCTCCATACCTGTAACTTAAAATAATTTATGTATAACACAATAGTTTAAATTTTAATTAGTAAGATTTTCTGCTGTACTAAATTTATGTTGTGTGTTCTTGGACCTTTTTTAGGCCTAGAGTTCGAACATGACCTCTGATACCACATGTAATATCTCGTTAATTTGATAAAAATTTAAAATTTTTAAATTAGCATTAATTGTTTAAATTTCGAATGCAGAAAAATAAATGCTTGTCAAAATAGTATTGATTAATGAAATCATTAATACAGAAAACAAAATAATTACTGAGACTAAAACAGTTTAATGACAGCTATACTACACACTCCTTTAAACATGTTTTCAACATTAGTTTGCTTAAGATAATTGAAAAGATAGAAAAATGATGCGATCGGGTTTTCTTGACAAGTTACTGACAATTTGTTTTTTTATGGTTACGAAGAGGTCCTCTGAGGTACCCTGAGTTTTACTTAGCTATGTTTAGCTAAGGCATTGAATCCCGTTTCCATGTGCAGAACACAGGTAAGAGAATTCTACGACAAACATGAGATAAGAGTAAAAGTGTATTTCAGTTTATTGTCAATATAAGAATGAACTTTACTAAGTACTTCCTTGCAAATACAATTACTGGAGGTATGGATATTTTGGTTCCAAATTTGGTTTACATGCTGGTTTACAAACTCTACAGTGTTTAAAAGAATCATATCATCTTTTACATTACGATAATTATCTTCTGAAAAATTCAATACAATATTATTAATGTCAATTTATAGCTTACAAATGTAGAGCTTATATTGTTTTTAAGTTGAACTAGTATTAATAAGTGTGTCAAAATATCTAGACTATAGCTAAGTCTAATTTTTATCAATTACATTGCAATACATGACTAATGCATGCAAAAATATGGAAACCTTGTCCTACTTAACTATGCATATGCTATGGTTAGAAATTTGCATAACCTAAAGTTCCTTTGCAATACTTATATCATACATCTATGATGTGTTACTATTATTATAACACCTAAACTGAAAAGAATTGCAAACTATAAACTTGAATTCCATACATTAGAATGTTATGAAATATTTAAATGTAAAGACATTAAAATACAATGCTTATATAGTAGCAATTATACATATTAACGATGCAATGTTTACACTATGCAAAAAAACATATGCTAATGTATTTTTAATGGATGGTACAAGAATTAAATTCATTACAAACAAAAGCTGGTAGGTTTAAAGTATCGAGACTGGGTCATTTATGCTTCTATCTAAATCTTTGGTGGATTATCGTGTCGGATAACCATGTAATGGTTTTCACGTGATAGAAAGTGTCAAAGGTTGATAGTAATACCATAGCCTATTAGTTGTGCATAGTGGATGCTTATGTGGATGTTCTCTATGTAACAGAGTTTACCATACGATGCTGAGTTGTGTCTTGATATGAATCATATCAGTTGAGTTGGCAACTTGGTAGATTAACAATCAATGTGGTATTGATTGCCATTATTCCTCGAAATTCAAAGTGTTGATTGGCAACTCTTCCACCGTTGATCTTCATAAGATCTAGGGTTGACAAAGAAACCCTATTTTTGCGTGGGTAAGTAATGAAAATTGTTTTCCTTGTCATTCATTTTTGCGTTAGTGGTAAGGTAGCAAGGCCAACAGTGTTTCTACGATGTAGGGTTTGAAGTTTTTGCTGTTGGGAGGTTTCGAACCTCAGAGCTGTGAGTGAAGTTCTTAAAAATTACAGGCTTGTGATTCTAGTGACGAGGAGCCACGACTCAGCCACTGTAAGAGTGGGGAGGTTCTTTTGTCAGTTGATGGAGTATGATTTGGAGCTAGAGTTTGATTCTTCCTGTTATAAAATTTGTTCTTGAGTTCGAACTCGTAAATGCTGTAAGTGCTAAGGCTCGTCTTCTTGCTGGTGTGAAGTGTCGAACTTCAAGAGTTTCGTTGTTAGTGTAAGTTTTTCGATGACGAAAGCAGTAGTGTTTTAAAGTTAAAATGATACTTGAATTTTTCTTTGTTTTAACCCTTTGAAATTTTAACTGGCAGGTGATACCTCAATGGAGGGTTTCCCATGAACAAGCATTCGGCATGGGCATGCTCCAACACCCTCCTGGTAAGCCTCGGTGGTTCCTGAAACCTCATAGGGCCTTTGGCATGGTTCAGTAGAAGAGAAACTGTATGACGAAGTTGGGGTACAAGACCTTTGTTGAAATAATGGTTGTGTTTAGATTTTGTGTTTAACAAAGAGTAAGAGGATAACCCTCAGTCTTTTAGCTATTGCTCCAAAATGTTTTGCTGTAGTGTTGGCAATGATCTCGAACAGGTTTTTACACCGTTGTTTTGTTAAGGGTTAGACCCTATATTTTTGGACTCTTGAAAAGGGTTTCGACGTAATCTCTGTTGAACTTCTTCCATTGTTTGGACATGAAAACCAAAGAGCCGAGAGGTTTCTTTCTTCTGTAAACAATGGCTCATTTTGTGATGAAAAGTTTTGTTTAATAAAGGTTGCAAGGAAAATGTTTGCGTTAAGCAATGACCACTTTGCCATCATACAATGTGCAAGTTTTTTGTTAATGGTTTGAAAGTCATTAGACTTGGAAATAAACATAATTCTGGTTAATACGAACGCTGTGTTGTCTTATATAATAAGTATCGTTGTTATTATGGTTACTGATTTCGATGCTTACTCTGCTAAAAGATGCATTCATAAGTTTTTAGCATAGGTTTAAATTTGACAAGTAAGATAACTAGAATGTTTGACCTTCGTTTTAGATTAGGGTTTGAATGAGTGTCTGTGTAATATTGAAGAAGGACCGAGAGCCAATTACTCAGCTATTCTTGTATCTAAAGTTTTTAAATGGCAGGTTTTCGTTCTGTGTTGAAATGAGTCTCGGGAGGGTTGGTTAGAATGCTTATAATAACTTTAAAAAAGGAATATGTTTATTTTTACAGCTGTTAAAAGAAAATCCAGAGAGAGAAAATACGATGTTTAAAAATAGAGTTAGGGTTTGTAATGTATTAGTTTCCGAGACTGTGAGAATAAACAGTTGATATATGAAACCAAGCAGGAAAATCATGCAGAATTTAAGTATGTATGAAGTTAAGCTCATTAATTCTTGCAACTGTGAAAAGTACCTTGGGAATACTATTACTTGAACAACATGATAAGTATGATTTTAACTGGCATTTGTTTGCTATCTTAGATGTATGGAGATAAGAGGAAATATAAGATTATGTAAAAATTAGACTATGTTTTTCTTTCATGAAATAACATAGGAATCATATATCACTGTCTATGCTTATATAGTAAATTCTTACTCTGTTTAGATATAGGACAAAATGGTAAACAAATCACTTATTGTAATTATTTATCCAATCAAATGGAAATTTGCCTATCTCTCATCTATTATTTAATTTGCTTCTCTATACTAGAGTACGATGCAAATAACAGCATGTGGAAAAATATAGAGTTGATTTTCTAATCAGATTTTTAACAAAGCTTATCATTCAGATTTAAACAAAGATCAGAAATAAACACATTTACAAAACAGAGTTTGATGATTTCACTAAATAAAATTATTAAACTGTAAACAAAATAGGAAACAACAAAACCTGGTTAATCTGTAGGGAAACTAATAGCCCAAGGAGCCTGTTCCACCCAACCAATTCCCGAAGACAGCCAAATTACTTGCCTTAGGATCCCCGAGCCTATTCACTGAACCACCAGGAGGAAGAAACTTAGAAGCTTAGGACCTCAACTTGCACTAGTAATAGTTAGCCAGTCTTGAAAACTTAGCAGTCAAAGGGACCTACACTAGCACCTCTGGTTCTCCTTTTTAGAATAATTTGCAGACTTACAATGCACTCACATAGCCTCCCTATTCGAATCTCTCAGTCATCACCTGATCCACATGAGGAATATTTCTGCAGAAAATATTGTGTAAGAGCTGCCTGCTCAATTCGAATTTGCCTTATGTAGGCTGCCTAGGCCTTTTCAGCTGTTAACTGGTCATTAAATGAGCTTCCTGCTCACTCCCTCCACTTGGGGGATAATGCCACATTTGTAGGGGTAGTTGTCCCATAACCAACAGCTAGTGGTGAAGTGCAATTGCTGCCATCTATCCCATGCCTTCTAACAGCTTCCATTCCTCCTAGTGGGTCAGTGAACACTCATTTAACAGTTCCCTTGGTTGTTTGTCTCTTACTTTAATTTATTAAATAATAATAATTCAGTAATTACATTCATCCTTGACCAAACTTGGTCATAATTACAAAACTTTGTAATTAAAATTTAACATAAAGTATTTTGTCAATAAAATAATAATTTCAGAAATTGGGTAGGTGACATTCGATGAGTGTCAAAACCAAACTAACAAATTTTTCAAACCATGGATACACCAAGAATTGACACCATTGCCCCCATTTGGAAATATCACAGATGAAGAATGTGATAATGAAGTAGTTGTGATTGACAAGGATTATGATCGTGTTTCTGATTTGGTTAGAGAAGGTGACATATTTGTTGTATAATCTAGAAAGAGTGCATTATTATTTATTCAGATGCACTAGGTCGAAAAGCACGTTATTGCAAGAATTTAAGGATCCGTCAAATTATACGTATGCAGTGGGTTCAATGGTCTTAATGGGACATTAATTTTCTAAAATAAGGAAATGTAATGACCATATTCTTTTTCAAGACTACGAGCCAAATGTTGTATGTGCTCAATACAGTCATTTAGTCATAGCATCTCGGTTGCAGTTGAAACAAGTGAAGACTAGGAAAAAGACCAAGAATCAACAATGGAAATTGTCAATAGAATATCATAATGCCATTCTTGAAAACATGGGCCACTAGCACATTTCATACGAATCAAGAACACATTGATTGAAAAATGATTTTTTCTTTGATTCTAGGGTTATAATATAGAACTGTTATATAAATTGGACATTATAGTTTATGGACTTTATATTGGACTTTATAAAGTTTATGGAAATGTATTGAATTCTCCATTGTTTCTTTATGATTGAATTCAAACTTGTGTTTTTGTGTCATTCCTTAAGGTTGACTGACTACAATGGATACATGCTTTCTTTCCAATTTTCTCTATGTTCTTACACTTTTTATATTAATCAATAGAAATTGTTCCATATGTTTTTTTCATAGTTTGAATTTACATGGTTCTTCAAATTCTTGTTCAATGATGCAAGATCACTCTTTCAATTCTATGGATTTGACATGTCTTTCATTAATGAATCCCTTAATGGTTCTACCATTGAGTGCAAGGCTTCATCCCCTAGTGATGAATCCCTTGAATGGTTCTACCATTGAGTATAAAGCTTCATCCCCTAGTTCGAGAAACTTATGGATGCATTTTTCTAATGCTTTGAAATCATGATACCTTGAACATTATCAAGAAGGTTTTGTTAACCATTAAACAAGCAAATGATGAAATTTTACTATATTTTACTTGTAGGCATTGTAGGCATTGTTCATTCATATGGGGAATTTAATGACTATCATTCTATCCCAAAATTGTTTATAAGTAATTTAGAACATCAAGTTTTTTGGACCTACTCACATATGAAATCATATGAAATTGGAGACCAACCAAAAATTGCAAGACAATAGAGACCCAATGCATGATAATGTTATTGCTCCATATGTTTTTTTTATAGTTTGAATTTACATGGTTCTTTAAATTGTTGTTCAATGATGCAATCAATCTTTCAATTCTATGGATTTGACATGTCTTTCATTAATGAATCCATTAATGGTTCTACTATTGGGTGCAAGGATTCATCCCTTAACGATGAATCCCTTGAATGGTTCTACCCTTGAGTATAAAGCTTAATCCCCTAGTTCGAGAAACTATAATCTACAAAACTAGGTCTTTCCATACAAAAGATATCTGCAATGCAGGGAAATCATGTTTATGGTTTGCATTCATATCTATTATCTTATAGATAGTTTTTTCAATGTTGTTGTCACAAGTCTTAATTTTTGGAGCAGTTCACTTGAGGTTCATTCCATCTTTTCCCTTTAGGCACATCATCATTTTCTTGAATAATAATAATTTATTCTTAAATAGAAAGAGGACCACCACCTTTATAAAAATAAAGGGGACCTCTCCCCACACCCCATAGAGATTCCTTTCAGTCTTGGTACTTTTCCTATGCTAAGGAAAAGTAACCACAAGCCTCCCGCTTGGACCAACATAATCAGAGAATTGAAAGAAAATATAAAAAAAAATTGTATATATACATTCACTCATTTTAAACATAATTTCCGGTTATTGCTTTTGAAGAAACACACTGTAATTGGGCTTGTATCAACTAGAAAAGGAACTTGTGACCAAGGTATCATACTCTACCATTTTATTTATAATGTCAAAGGAGCATATTCCTTTATTTTCTCTTGCTAATATTCATTATCATATCACTTATATAAATATTTGATTATCCACAAACATTGAAGAGTTACATAATTAATTATTCGCACAAAGTGGATACTTATAAGCAGTGTTTATTGTAGTTCTCCAAATTTTAATGAAAGGCACATGAATCTCTCACATGATACATTGATAAAATGAAAGTCACATGAATATCTCATCCTCAATCACCTAACACTATTTGATAAGTTTCTACCATTGGAAACCATGTCCAAAAGGCCTATTTAACGTTTCGAAATTGTGCCTGGAAAATTTCATAAGAAGTAAATGATTGACTCCACAATTCACGAATAAGTTCTTGTGTAAGTTCTTTTGCATACAATGTTAACAAAATTTCAAGAAAATCTGGTCACACAATTTGTTGGATGAAGTTTCCGAACACTTTATCACATAATTCTTATGCTTTTTAAATATGATGTCATCTCGGTCAATTGCCTACATATATGATATATCAGCTCTAGTAGTAGGCACATGGTTTCAGGTATCTTTTTTCCTGTCATGACAACCTATATTCCTTAGTTGTGTTTCCCAAAATCCAAATAAATCCTATCGAGTCATGGACCCTAATTCCTATTTCCTACTACTTTGTTCTTGAGTTGTCCAAGAGCATGTTTCTAAATCCTGGAAGATTAGATTTCTTGCTCACCAGAATTAGCTTGAATATGACTTACATATTTAATTTATATTTGAACATGGATAATTGATTGCAAGATCTGAACCATTGAATAGTTTATTGCATTAATGAAAGTAATGGTTGTAGATATGGTTTTTTTACTCCATTATGAATTTTCTCATTGCCACAACCCTCCAACATCTCTGTAAATCTCATCGTTGATCATCTAGGGTGAATGAGAGATCAATGGCTCTCCTAAACTAGTTGTTTCTATCCTGTAGGAGTTTCCAAAGTGAGTTTTTAATTGGTTTTTCTCATAGAGTAGAGAGAAAAACGTTTTATTGACTCTTAGAAATACTTCACCATGTTTTTATATATGTTGGGGTGTTTTTTTACTTGCTGGGATGAATTTCACAGTGATGGGGAATTTTAATGATTGTTGTGATGAATTTAATAGTGTTGGGGGCGTTTTAATGATTGCTAGGATGGATTTAACAGTGTTGGGGCGTTTTAATGATTGTTGGGTGAATTTAACAATGTTGGGGGCGTTTTTTGTCATTGTCTGGGAGGAATTGTAGATGCCTCGGTGTTTTGGTGGTTAATGGGGAATTTTAATTCATATCCTCATAGCATCAACCAGTTCACATTTCAAATCGATATTACTGAGTGAATGTATGATTACTAGATTCTACCAGGATTATTCTAAAATAAAAATCAGTTAATAAGAGATTGGAAGAGCAGGCCAATGTGGGGAAACTTGATGAGATGGATGATATTTTCAAACAGGTAAAAATAAATCCATATGTTTGATTACAAGGATAATGTCTTATCTTGACTTAGCAGAGAAAACTGCCATAACTGTTCACCATTCATTCCTTGCCTTCAGAACTTAAAATAGTATTTGAATCTTAATATACAGAAGAAATATAAGTGCCAATGCTCCTTAAGATTTACAATATAATATACATCATGAAATGGGTATACATTCAATTAATTTACATATCTAATATTTTACAATTCACAGTTCAAGAAAGCAGAAAGTAAACGAGAAATGAAAAATGAGCTATCGTGTACTGGTAACCCCTTCTCTGAAAATAATATTAGCCACTGAAGGTGAAAGCCAAGAAGCATTACCAAAATTCCAAGGATCTTGTCCTCCAGTTTTGACATCTAGAGACTGTTGACCACTCTGTAATCTAACCTGGTTAGATTGTTTTTTATTTCTTCCCACTTCCTTCAAACTTATACTACCCACAACCATTCCAAGTTTCAATCCTGTCAAGATACCTAGTGTAAAAATCACAGGGCGTACTTCCCAATGCATAGATTCAAGATGTTGATATTTTTTTGCTATGCCAACACAGGTGCAGAATTGTACAAGCTCTACTTCCGCTGGATCTTCCATAGTAGGCTCATTTCCAACAAGCAACAAGACGACAAGGAAACTTGATAACAAGACAACCATTTGGAAAAATCCATGAAATTCTACATGTGTCCCATGCATTTCTCTTGCGAGGCCACTGAAACCTAAGAGACATAATACCAGCTTTTATCCTCACAAACTGTCCAATTGCGAAAAATTCAGCCATTTGGAGTTCAGAACAATTTCTTGTCCAAAGTGTATCAAGCCCTTGAAAAGCAACTTCTACTTTCCCATCACAGCTTATTGAGTGAAAAATACACATGGACGATTGTTTCTGCCCAGAATTTGAATTCTTCGAACTTGAACCATGCAGCCAAACCCAATCTCCAGCAACAAATCCTAGAGAAAGTCTCTCTAAATTAGAAGCATGTATCCTTAATGGGTCATGCAATCCATTCACCCTAAGAAGCACATACATATCACTATCCATTCCAACTACTGTCCCTTCCACAACACTCATATTCTCCGGCTTGTTCAAAGTTGGAACTTTTCTTGACCGCACATAATCCCCAACTTGAAGTCGATCCTTCAGAAAAAACCAGTTGCATTTCAAAACAACATTTTCTTCAATCTTGTCTCCAGCACAAACCCACCCACCGTCTCCAAAAATTGCATGTGGGTTGTGCAAAACATCACCAAGCCATGAGAAAAGAGATAACGAGTAAAATGCATATAAGAATGTTGTTGCAATGGTGCTCATTGCTAAGCAACCGAAAAGACATGCATGGTATTCAAATTATCAAATATATCAATTACTTGAATGAAAAGTGGCTCACCTTAAATCCTTAATTCCATATATGCACTAAACCAATTTTACAATAATTAAAATGAGTCTCTGTGATCTGTTATAAAAAAACTTCAATTTCTTGCAAGGTTTGGCCACACATAATGGAGCACCTTTATTATGTAAGTGATGACACTCACATTGAAACCTCTCTCATGAACCAACCATGGCACATTCCATAAACCATAGGTGTAGAGGAAAATGAAACTAAGATTCATTGTACTAAGATTGCAATCACATGTAACAGGCACATTGAAGGAAATAATTGATGACAAAGATTTCGGGCCTTACCGAGTCTTTCAAACTATGAATTTACATTTCCTGACTTCATTTCCATTGAACTGTATTGCTATTCTCTTAAATTATTACAATTTCCAATAATTACGCATTTACCTTGCTGAACCTTACAATTACTTTTGTAATATACATTCTTACAAAATAAACACACAGACAGACATATATATATATTTCTGTGAATGCAATTGAAGATAATTTTCAACCCTGATTTCTCCAATTTCCAATAAAAGGTCATATGGGGCCTAGCAAACTTTGGTGAAAAACATGATTCAGAATATCATCCCTAGTTAAAAAACAATATTGGACAGTTGAATCTATCACAACCGTTACAACAATTACTCTCAGAATGAACCAAACTAGGAATTGGAATGCTTGATTATAATTAAACCATTTCCATAATTTTTATGTTTCCTTTAGAATTTGCAGCAACTAATGTTTGGGTTTGCCCTCTCCAGCAAACACATGAAACAAACTGTGCACTCTCATCTTCCATATCCTGACCTGTCATTGGGTCTTCACAGTTGAACTTATAAGATGCCACTGGAATTGGGAGGGACTGTGATAAACAAACACCTGTAACATTTCACACAAATGTGTTACTAATACATTACGTAACACGAGTATGACATAAGTAAAAGAATATAATTTAAATCAACATGAACAAACTACATTACTTCCCTCCATCAAATGACACAAATTATATCCACATGGGAAGCAATTTCTAGAGTAATTCATCCATACCAAGTACTAATGCAAAAGGATAATGGAATTTTTTAATCATTTCCATAAATAGCTTGTCTAATGATCTAAATTATGGTCCATGAATGGAAAGAACATAAATCCGAATGCTTTTAAAAAAATATCCTCTACTTTAATACTACAAAAGTGCATGTAGTTACTTATACTATCCATGCAATGAGTTCATTCATTATCTTGAATTCATATGTACCTTCTACTGGGATCAATTATTGCTTGAAACATATAACAGGGATAAAAGGCAGGTTGAACAACCTATGGTTTTACAACATGTTCTAGCAATCATGCATAAGACATTTGCTACTATGATTTCTAAAATAGACATACTCTACCACTGAAACTGATCTCAATCAACTTATTCAGAGTACATAACCAGAATTGCTTCTGATACAAAACCATGAAATCCCAGCATTGATTCATTAATCCCTTCAGGTAGTTCAAAAGTAGAAAAAAAACAGAGTTCAGAACTGCAGTAGGCAATGGTACCCTCAGAGCCTTGATTACTCGGGCAGTTAGCAATTATGAAGAACATATATCAGTGTTCCCACACTGATCTTCTGTTAGTCACCCCCATACTTGTAAAAATTCACTACAATTGTTTGGGAAGGTAATCCAGTGAAATGTTGCTCTAACAAAACTAGATTCATCAGGGCTAGAAATGATTACCTCGTTTGTTTCTGAACGAGTGGCAATATACCCATCAGCTACAGAGTGGCCGACAAAATTCTGAACACAGAAACCAACATTTTAATGTCACTTAGCAGTCAACAAGTCTTCTTTTTTAATTTCTCATGCACCTTATATTACATTACAAGCCAAATTTGGAAGTTTTGCATGTAATTCTGAGGGGGATACCAACATTTTAAAATGCCAGTTAGCAGTCAAGAAGGATTTTTTTCTTGAAAATGCAACTTAACTACATTGTAAGGAAAGTTTTGAAAATTTGCATATCTATCATCATTACATCTATGCCAAGAACCGAACACCTAATAACAAAATTCTTAGAACGCTTTAGCTGGAAAATCATTGAGCTCCATAAGCAAAGAAAGAAGGTATATTAGCTCATCAACCCACCATCACACACCTTTACATTTGTATGCCCTGTAAATGTCCGAACAATAATCTTGAGTATTCTGCCTTTGTCTGTTTCTAAATACCAGAGCTTGAGAGTGTTGTCTGTAGAATCATAAACAGGTGAAACTGAATCAAGAAAATTCACTTAACTCACAGTCTTACTGTGGCTTGCCAAAATGTACCAAGGTGTTTTTATGTTCTGAAGATCATAGAAATATATCTTATAATCTGCAGATCCCAGCGCAATTAGATGGCCAGAATCCGGTTGAAACTGCACACAACTAAGATGTTCCTTTGTCCTGATTGTAGACATACTTTCTTCCTGTGGAAATGAAATGAAATTGAATTGATAGGTTTCAGATACATTACAAAGACTGAATTCCCTTTGAACACCAACAAACTAGTGTACCTTCTTTAATTTTTTAATTTAAAACTCCATATTGTGATAGACTCCGTGTTGGAGATAATTCCTCCCGCCATGTGTCTATATCCACCAACCACCGTATAAGGAGTTAATACCATTAGGTGGTGAAGTAAATGAGCCTCGGGTGAAGAGAGGCAGCTACATGTTCAATGTATTTTGTGTATTTAGGAGTGGAGAGTTCTGGAAGGTTGGGAAGAGCCATCGAGCTCCATCGAGAATTCTGCTCTGTCTTGTTTTCAGCTTTTTCAATATACTCTGTTCTTTCCCCTGTTATGCTCTGCCTCCTCTGAATCTGTCATGGTATCAGAGCAGGGAGATCATGCCGCTGCCCGATCCATTTGAAGTTGCCTTGAACCAGCCGAGTTCACTGGCACATAGGAGAAGCCGTCTCCAGTAAACCCCAGCCACTATCGCTGGAAGAGAAACCCTATCTGATTGTGGAGGAGAGAGCCTGTGCAGAGGGGAGGCACTCCAATGGATTTCCTGTTGGTGCGAGAGAGTAAATGGCTTTAGAAAATGTAGCGGCCGTGGAAGAGAATGGCAAGGTTGCAGCTGCCATGGATGACCGAGGGTTTGAAGGCTGGATTCAACAATCAAGAATTCTCGCAGACGCTTGAAAATAGCACCGGCCGGTGACTTCCGCAGGGTTGAACAGTTTGGAACGAGCTTTTTAAAGTCTAGTTTACGACTTTGGCCGCAGATTTGAAATCTTTTAGGTACAGAACCGAGAAATTTGAGGTTCCTACGACATCAATTTGGATTAGGATTCAATGAACTGTTTTGGCTGTAGATTTGAGGTCTTTTTTGTAGAGACTGGAATGGTTTGAGGTTTCCTTGGTATGCTATTGAAGCTATTGGTGTAGATCGTATGCTTTTACGTATGGTTCGTGTATTTTGAGTCTTTCATCGAGAAAGAGGATGCGTCAAAAGCTCAACGGCGTGAGGAATTCTTTTGCCAGCACTGGAATAGTATTTAAATCAAACGCGGTTTTCAGTTATGGCTATGTTTCGGTGCTTTTTTCTGGTGTAGACAGGAAGTTTCCTCTCTTTGGTGCATACCAAGCGAAGCGCTGCTATTCGACGGTTTTATGAACTGTTATTGTGCCAAGCACCGGAAGCTTTACGTGTCAGATGCTCAATGATGATAAAAATGGTTTATTTGAGTAAAGCTTGAAGCAGTTTGGCAGTTGGACGCGTGAAGGATCCTTTCTCCGTTGGATTTATCTTCAAATTCTCCGTTCTGAATGGGGCAGAAGTCCTTTACAGATACATCGTCATTTTCTTATTTGAGCTTCCGACGTCCAAATGTGCCTGGGAGCTCCAGATGCAGTCTCTGTAGGACATGATGAATGGTGTTCGCCATGGTTCATTCGTGGAGGTGCCGAGAGGATACAGGAAAGGCGAAGAACGGGCAAATAAGCGTTCTTATATCGCCCAATATAAACCGATAAGGAACTGCAGTCTGAATCTATCAAGGCAGTACAGTCTGAATCGATCAGCCTGTTTTTCCAAATAGGTGGAGTTCATTCTTTTCAAGTGTACAAGAAGAAGACAAGTGCCAGCACAGGACATCTGCAACAAAGAAGAGAAGAAATGGGTTATCAAAGAAGACTCAAGCAGATCAAAAGAAGAAATGCAAGGGCAGAGGCAAATTATTTTGCACAGAGATATGGAGAAGTTCCCATTGCAGAGGAGCTTATTAACACAGTTGAAGTCCAAGAGGAGAACCAGGATAACTGGAGCAGCAGAGTTCTCCTAGTACCCCCACATTTTTCAGGTAAAAATTATGAATTTTGGGCTATTAAGATGAGAAGTTTTCTTAGAGCAGAAGATTTGTGGTGTTTAGTTCAAAATGAATGTGTGCATCCCCTAGATTTAGAGGCTTTTGAAGCCCTGACTGAAGACCAAAAATTGCAGCAGCATGAATTAGCCATGCCTCTCATCCAACGAGCTGTGGATGAAAGTATTTTCCACAAGATTGCAGCAGCAAAGACTTCCAAGGAAGCATGGAGAATCTTGGAAGAAGAGTTCAGCGAAAGGGGGAGTAACATGTGCAAGCAGTCAACAGTGTCACAGCCTGTTGAAGAAGCAGCAGTTGAGAATCCTGCAGTTGAAGCAGAAGACAGCCAAGCTGTTAGTGAATCCCACGGTGTAGAGGCACTTGTGGATGAATATGCAGATGGAACTGCCATTGCAGCAGTAGATACTCCATCCATAGAAGCATTTGAATGCTCGTATGAAACGGTCAAGGACTCTGTCAGCCAAGCAGAGCTTGATAAATTTGAGAACAATGAAGCCCACTGTGCAGAGCCACGAGTGGATGAAGATGGTGTTGAAGAGGAAGCTGCCATAGCAGCAGCAGAAAATGGTGAATTAGCAACTCAAGAAGTTGCAGGACAGCCAATAGAGGCTGAAAAAGAAGCTGAAGCAGTAGAACGAATCGAAGAAGCAGAGCTCATGAAGAGCATGCCCACCAGGGCAGAAATTTTTCCTAACAGTTTAGATATTTGTGAGTGTGCAGGTATTGAGAGCAAGAATCAGCCTACAATAGCTGAAGAAAAAGAGTATGCAGTCAAAGTAACAAGATATTTTGATGAAGATTTGAAATTTATTGAAGAGTGGCTAGCAAAGCCCAAGTACAATGAAGACTGTAATTTTATTGAAGAGTTTGACAAGCCTGTGAAGGAAACTGAGTCTACTGTTGAAGAAGACAAGTCAGGGGATAAGAATAGGGAGCTAGAGGATATAGAAGCAGCATTGGAAGCTACTAATATGTTAGCAGCAAGCAGGCTATCAGAGATACAAGAGGCACGCGAAGAAAAGCTGAAAGTTTTAACCCAGCTAGAACTTGTGCAGGAAACTATAAAGGATGAGAAGTATGTTGTTTCATCGAGACCCTATATTTTACTGAATGAGCAGCTTCAACATTTAAAAGTTGAGGTAGAACGATATCAGAACAGGATAGAGTTATTGCAGGCTGAAAGAGATAATCTTCACAGGCGAGAGAAGGAAATGTGCTTGAAAGTTGAATCAGCTGATGTTGCACGGAGAGCAGCTGCCAATGCTGATGCCAGGATTACTGAGCTGGAGACCAAATTGCAAGAATGTCTGGCAGAAAGAAATGATCTTGAGATTAGGCTAGAAGAAGTTGTACAAGAATCAGGAAGGAAAGACATTGTCACCGAATTTAAAGTCATGGTTTCAACTTACACAAAGAGATGGGCATGATGCAAACACAGTTAAGTAGGTTCAAGGAGATAGCTTGTGAATTCCACTCTTTGCGGGCAGAAGTTCATTCACTTACGGCAATACTTAATAGAAAGACAAGTGAATGCAAGCACTTTTCAGATAAATGTGCAGATCAAGCTGCTGAAGCTCAGATTGCTCGCTGGAGAGAGAGGCTTGATGCTTCAGAGAGAGATGTATTTGAACTCACTGAAGCACTGAAGGCTAAAAATGAAGAAGGAGAGGCTTATATATCTGAGATTGAGACTATTGGCCAAGCGTATGAAGAACTTGCAGACATTGATGGAAGATTCAAGCCCAAGGAGCTTGAAGAAAACATGAAGAAAAAGGTGAGAATGAAGAAGAAGGTGAAGAAGAAGGCTGAGTTCAAAGTCTGGAGCAAACGAAAGAAAAAGAGGCTGTTACATCAGCATGCAGCAGACAAGAATGGTAATGTATGAGCAAGCCAGTCAGGTTGTAACGGATGCAGTTGGAAGCATTCGAACTCTTGCCTCCTTTTCTGCGGAAGAGAAAGTGATGAGCCTCTACAGTGAAAAATGTTCCACTCCCGTGAAAAGTGGAATTCGACGGGGAATTATAAGTGGAATTAGTCTTAGCTTCTCAAATTTCCTTATGCTTGCAGTATATGCAGTCAGCTTTTGGGAAGGGTCTCGGATGGTTAAAGATGGAGAGTTTGAGAAGAAATACGAGCCTACCATTGGTGTTGAAGTCCATCCTCTTGATTTTTTTTTTTTCACAAACTGTGGTAAAATTCGCTTTTATTGTTGGGGCACTGCTGGGCAAGAGAAATTTGGTGGCCTCGGGATGGTTACTACGTTCATGGGCAGTGCGCAGTTATCATATTTGATGTTACTGCTCGCTTGACTTACAAGAATGTCCCAACTTGGCACAGGGATCTTTGCAGGGTGTGTGAGAACATTCCCCTTGTTCTTTGTGGAAACAAGGTTGACGTGAAGAATAGGCAAGTAAAAGCCAAACAAGTTACATTTCACAGAAAGAAGAATCTTCAGTACTATGCGATATCTGCTAAAAGTAACTACAACTTTGAGAAGCCACTCCTGTATTTGGCACGCAAGCTCTCTGGGGATCCAAACCTTCATTTTGTAGAGTCACCCGCTCTTGCTCCTCCTGAGGTTCAGATTGACCTTGCAACACAGCAGCAATATGAGGCAGAACTTCAAGCAGCTGCAGCCCAACCTCTTCCAGATGACGATGATGATGCTTTTGAATAGTTTTGTTAAATATGTTTTTGTTTCATATGCAGGGATTCGCGGATTCAATTAGTTTGTATCATTGGAGTTTATTCGAGTTCCAAGATTTAATTCTGATTTGTATTTGGGGCTTTTTATAGCTTTACTGGCTCCCTGATGTGCTTTGGGTACTGTGGCAGATGGTTTCAATGGGTGGAGTTGGCTAAGCTGTCTTAGTTCAACTCCAGTGCAGAGTTATTTTTATATGCTAAGATATAGTGTTTTTGGATATATACTGTTGCACATCGTCTTTCAACAATCAAAGATGCAGATCTCATAGCTGTGGTGAAGAATGATAAGATAATTTTGAGCTTTAACATGAACTAATGTAAGCCTAGCTGAGACTTAGACCAGCAGGCATTAATGTTTCAATGTTTTTTTTGTTGAAAGCCCATGAAGGCATTGCATGTATGCTTTAGATGTTAATAGTTTGTTTATGGTCGGAATTAAGGGGGAGTGTTGGAGATAATTCCTCCCGCCAGGTGTCTATATCCACCAACCACCGTATAAGGAGTTAATACCATTAGGTGGTGAAGTAAATGAGCCTCGGGTGAAGAGAGGCAGCTACATGTTCAATGTATTTTGTCTATTTAGGAGTGGAGAGTTCTGGAAGGTTGGGAAGAGCCATCGAGCTCCATCGAGAATTCTGCTCTGTCTTGTTTTCAGCTTTTTCAATATACTCTGTTCTTTCCCCTGTTATGCTCTGCCTCCTCTGAATCTGTCACTCCGGTGCCATACTGGATGTGCAAACAAAGCAAATGTTTTGTATGCACTTGTCGATACTCTCTGTTGCATGACTAGAATGTGCCACAAAAGGCACTGTCCTTTGTTTGTATTAATTTATATATACAATTTTTGCAATCAAAATGGTTGTAAGAAAATATATGATTTCCTGATTAGTGTTTCAAAGCTTCACAATGCAATCATCACTTCCACTTTCCAATCTCGTTGGATCAGATTGCGAAAATTCAACTGACCAACACGTCTCCCATGCTCTTTATAATCCATGATACGCTGTCTTTTTGTAGCATCCCATATCTGCAGAATTATTCAAAGGGGAAAAGGCTTGATATTTAAATTCACAAACTAAAGGATAATCGCATGGGAAGATATCAATTCCAATGAAGAAAAGTAAAAAGCGAACCAAATGTATATGATTGACTATTTTGAATGCAGAATATATAACCAAGTCCAAAATTTGAAAACTAGGAAGCCAAGGCCAAGCCTGTAGAGACATACCCGTACAACACCTTCAAAGTCACTTGATGCAATCTGGTTTTTGATATGACTATTCCAACAGAGATTGCTAAAATTTAATTTTCCAGTCATCTCAATGACAGGAAAATGAATATCCATATTGTCATTGAGGATTGTATCACATTCAAAGAATTTAATTTTCTTATTGACTCCTGCGGTAGCAAACAATTCTTTACCTCCATCAAAACTCAGGGAACATACTAAATTAGAAGTGTTAAGCAAGTCCCCTTTATTTAGGTTTGCTTTCACCTCAAACTTGTTGAAGGGTAACTATTTGCATAAGCTGTCAAAAAATGAACCAAGCCAGTCATTCATACTTCCTTCACCTTGTTGTCTAGTACCAGCTAAACTGTCAACTGAGCTAACATTAAAACCCTATGCTCCAACTATAGATCCCCATCCTATACTGCTTCCACCCAGCTGTCTTCCCATTGAATTATCTACTAATTGCTTTGGCTTCCATCTTGTGGAAAAATAAACTTGTTCTAATTTTTTGAAATTCCTCATTAACCGTGCACTCCTGGATATCAATTCCCCCTCTCTATCAGCCTGAAAATAAGATTTTCCAATCTTCTTCCCACAAATTGCATTGTTATTCTTGTTCTCTTGGCAAAGGTGTTTTCCAAGCATGGTTGTTTTTCCAGTCGGTATGCTAGTTCTGTTGGTGAGACTTGTTTCGCTGATTGGATCAAATTGGCTAGATGAATCTATGGACTTATTTACCTCCTTTCTATTGAACTCGAGAGATAAATTACCATTCTGTTGGAGGATTGACTAATTCTTCACAACCTCTTCAATGTCTGATGTCAGAAAAATAACAGCATTAGATAACTTATTCACCCTTTCTTGCTTTTGCTGCTGTACTTGTAGCAGGAAATCTAGCAATAATTCTGTGTCTACTATTTTCTCCTTTAAATTCACTGTAGTTTGTCGTTCTTCCAAGGCATCATTGGTTTCACTGATAATTTCACTCTTTAGCACTTCACTGTGTCACAATTAACAACATCTCAAACAAGGGGATGGAGATTGCTTCGTGCACTTTAACAAACTATATCCAAATTCTAATTATTATGAATGTAATTATGTCTCTTGGAAAACATTTTCACGCGTTTCACAATCTGAATCCAAGGTTTCACAATCTGACCATCTCTGACCCAAACTCTTCCACAGGGACGTCAACGTACAAACGCACTGAAACCAAACTCAAAAAGGATTTGTCAAAGACAAAGGACTCATTGGCATGCCCAAACCACTTCTCTATAATCTGCCTCAACTGAAGAAAGAGAAATGGCAAAATATACATCGTTTCTAATATGCCCAAGTAGAAAAAACCTAACTGAGATTATATACGTTACTTGCAATGGATTGTTGCTGAAGAAATGAACTTAGGTCACTGCAAAGTTGGGATACCTTGCTTCACTATAGATAACTGAAAACTAATGTAGCCATAACTAAAACCTCCCATAATTGAAATCTAATGTTTAGTAAATTAGTAAATTAAATTAAGAATTTTTACTAAACAAAAGTTTATTTAATTTACTAAACCTCCCATTACTGAAGTCTCATGTTTAGTAAAGAAGTTACAGGAAATCAAAGCATAATGAAAGCTTGAATAGAAGTAATACACTGTCGAAATTTTAAAATAAAAAACTCATTCTAATATGAAAATCTAGGATATATACCTTATCATTAATTGCGTTTCAAGTACAACCACTATATCTATAGGCATAGAATTGATAATTTCTCCAATGCTCGTATGTGTGTCAAAAAACTAACATCTTCGCTCAAAACATATTTTAAGTATTGCATTCTCATGCAAGTTGATTGTCGTTCCCATTTCGCTCACCATTTCCTTCATACGCAAATTCCATTTGCTCCTAGTTTTCTGTGGGCTGAAAATTCAAAATGAAAGTTTATATACATATATAAGTTTGGGACAAAATATACCAAAACTAATAAAATGTTATCAAAAAGAAATATTGATACCTACGTCACCTATGGAAATTGTGTAGCTACAATTTCCTCAACATGTATATTTGTGTCGCTATCCTGAAATTTCAATAAAATGTAAGAGACTAACCAGCAAGATCAAAAACAAAAGCACAAACCTGCAAAAGAAAAGACAAAAGAAGATAAAAGAATTTATATACATATCAACAAAGTAATACCTCTATTTCTTCCTCGCCGACAAAACAATCATCACCATAGTCATCATCATTTAGCATTTGGGAATACTGCATAAATTTCAATTAATTTATACACATGAGATTTGGATAATAAAAACATATATATATACAAAAGCATTTAATATGTAGCATGTACATTCTAGCTCATATTGTAAATGTGTCTTTTGTGAGTTCAATTATTAAAGCATACATATGTACCAAATATGTGCGTCGATTTTCTCGAGTATTGACTCTCTTATACCTGTCTCTACAATATGTTGCATACTAATCGAGGTCTGATTGATTCATAAATCTCAATTCATCATCACAATAGTCATCAAATGAGATGTCATCCATATTGGTTAAAGATGCCATATTATTTATGTCGATTTCTACCCCTGCCAATGCAGCCCCAACATGCTCTTTTATCTGTGCCATCACCCTACTTGCCACTTTGGATGTCATTTAAAACTCCTCTAGAAAAGAAATGACTCTAGGTTGTTGAACTACTAAGTGAGGCACCGGTTAACTATATTCAACATCTCGCAGTGAATCAGGACGTTCATATGTACGACCTTTTCTAGCACCGTAGAAAGGTGATCCCGCATCTCCATAGTTAGCATCCATGTGCAACCGAAACTTTGCAATTAGCATCTTGAAAAAATATTGAGGGACCTCATCGTTACTTGGGAACTTCCCATATGCATAGAGGAACCTCAAATAAATATGTGGTGCAATGTTTGGATCATTGAATCTTGCAATCTTTAGATGTCTTTTGTCTTCAGGCCACAAGTCAAATAATGAAAAGACTATTTCTTTTGTGACAATGATTTTTATTTCTTTGAACTTGTGGAGACCCATCACCGCCAATTTCCTCCTATGAATCATGTCATAAAAAACATGGGTTGATGGTCCAACCCCAACATATGTCTCAATCAAATTGTTCAAATTGTGAAAAACAATTTGGAGACTCTGTTGATAACCGATAGAGATAGTAGAACTCTCAATTTCACCTTGCAATCTTGCAGAATGCATTGCGATCTTGTCTTCCCAAGGAATCTCATTGGGAACATCTTTAGGATGAGTGTAGAGAGGGTCAAATATTTCATTGTGGGCATACTGACGCACTCGACGACCTATCCTTGTATTAAGAGGTGGAATAGGATCACGAGAAGCAAACCCTGTAAGAAGTAAAATGTGTGCACGTATTAGAATGTAATATAATTTTTCGATCAACGTATAATTATTTAAATAAAATGTGTTCATTAAAAATACCCGGTGGAGTCTCTGCCTTAGCATGTACACTGTGCATACTAGAAACTAACTCTTATGTCCTATCAGTATTATGAGAATCTATAGAAGCCCCTGTAAAAAACCATAAATTGGCAATCACATGTAAGTTTAAGTGAAATAGCATATTTTTCACAAATAAAACACTCACGTCAAATAGGAATTATGGTCAGAATTTACGTAAATAATCTATATCTGGTGATGGGCTCTCTAAGCTAGTTGTATATGTAGCATAAGGAATTGAATGCAAATGCGAAAAAATAATCAAGTCATATGCATGTAACATTTTAAAAAATTCCAAGATATTTAACTTGTACTATAAAATTATATATAACATTAAAAATTACCTAAGCGTGTCCCACGTGCCTATCCACTAGCCCCTGTAAAAAACAGTAAATTGACAATCACATATAAGTAAGAGAAATATCATAATTTTTGACCAATTAAACACACATGTCAATCAATATTTATGAACTTATATTTCACCTTTACCATGTATATCTTATGCTGGCTTGCTTGTGGTAGGCATATCAACAAAATAAGGCACTGAATGCATGTGCCCAAAAATAATTAAGTCATATGCATGTAACGTTTTAAAAAAGTTAAATATATTTAACTTGTACTAAAAAATGATAAATATCATCAGAATATAACTATGGGTGTCCTTTGTGCACGTCGTTGTGCAACAATCATTCAAGCCTGAAATTCAAGCCGCTCTCTTGCTATGCGTCCAGTAGACCCATTAGAAGTGCGTCTGCAATGGTCAGAGCCACTACCTGTGCACGACAAGATCTTAGAAAAGTGTGTAAAAGAAGATTTATGTCTATATTTTTTCACATTAAACATTACATATAACATATAGATTTGAGCATGAAGTATATAAAAATTGAATCTACCTGACGGTGACCTCTGATAGTGTCCATGCATAGCAATCAAGTTTGCTTCACCCTAAAGTTGTGCAGCTGTGCATGACGAGAATTTTCCACAAATTAAAAAACATGTCAACTTTAACATAAATATGTTCATATCTATATTGACATTAAACATTTGAAATATGTAACCTAGAATTAAACATGTTGAAGTTAACAGTCAAATGCACCTGATAGTGGACCTGTGGTGCGTCCAATACTCCCATCCGAATGGCGTCTAGGAATGTTGGTACCACTACCAACATGTCTACATGTCTCTAGTCGATCCATGTGTCCTTATTAAGAATTAAAAGGATTAGGTTAACTCTATTAAATCATAAGACAATGATTTTTAATATGAATATGTTCATATCTGTATTGACATTAAATATTTGAAATATGTAAACTAGACTTAAACATGTTGAAGTTAACAGTCGAATGCACCTGATAGTGAACCTGTAGTGCGTCCAATACTCCCATCTGAATGGCGTCTAGGAATGTTGGTACCACTACCAACATGTCTAGATGTCTCTAGATGATCCATGTGTCCTTACTAAGAATACAAAGGATTACGTTAAATCTATGAAATCATAAGACAATCATTGCATTTGTTATATTTATAATTTATTCTACAATTCTTATGGCCTCTATTTTAATTGTTGCATCATTTTAAAGGGTTGATGGGTCGCGAAAGATAGTTAGGGAAATTCGAGGGTACTAGATGGTTTTAGGAACTAGGCTAGGGGAATTTAGTATGGAGTTCAAGCCTATAGTATGGTTGGGCTAAGCTAGGACTAGTTTCTAGAAGGCCGAGGTTAGGAGGAGAGTTTTAAGAGTAGGGCTGAGGTAGGAAAAAGGGATTGTTGGTATGGCCGAGTTAAAATAAGGAGGGCCAAATTTTGGAGGGTTATTTTAGGGGATCTTACCGTAGTTTTTGTGTAATCCAACTCCAAAACTGTCATTTTTTGCAAATTTGGGGGATCTCCAAAAAATGAATATAGCTGTTTATTGTAGAAAAACAGCTTGGTGCGATGAATTTAAAACTCTAAGTAACCCAAAATATGTAACACCCTTCAACAAGATGGCATGGAAAAGGAGGAAGAGATAGCCTTAAAGGACAAAGGAATAACTAAGATAGACCAAGGGGAGAATATGGATTTGGGAGAGGTTGATCTTCAAAGTATAGAAGATGCATGTTAACATGAAGATACCCAATATATCTGTGAAACACAGCTAGATATTTTTAAAAATGAAATCTTCAAAGAAAATCCAACCATCCCAAGCAAACATCCAAAAAATGATAGGAAACATCCTCTCTAGGGGTCAAAATTGCTAATATGGAAGAGCACCTAAAACCTCTAAAATACGAAGAGAAGAGAGGATGCAGAGAATATTCTAAAAGACCGAGAACAAAAGTTGGTGGACTCACGGAAATATGTTCCATGACAAATGAGTTCTTCCTCAATCCCCCCCCAATTAATTATAAATATCATATAATGGAACATGAAAGGTCCCAATGGTAAAGTAAGGAAAAAATATTATGTAATAGAATACATTCAGAAAAGACCCACCATCTTAATGATTCAAGTAACAAAATGCTTAGCTGAAATGTTAACCAGAATTGTAGGTAACTATTGGATGAGATGCCAAACAATAGTAGTGAATGAGAGAGGAGTATAAGGTGGAATAGAAATCCTATGGAGTCCTTGGGAGGTAGTCTTAGAAAACTTATTTTCCACTCCTAGAACACTCTCATCCAACTTGATATAGATTGGAATAGCATAAAAAGGATGCCAGAGGTCACCATTATATTGTAGGTGGACACTTCAACATTATAAACTTCTTAGAGGAGAAGAAAAGAGGTAGAAGAGGGCTAGAAGTGAACAATGACATATTTAAAGAAACCATTTGAAATTTGAATATGTTGTATAGTGAGACTACAATTGGGACCAACAAATGGAATAATAGAAGAGGTAGAACCCATGACATAAACAACTAGTGGTAAGTAGCTGCAGTAAATAGAGGAACCATCATTTTTAGATTTCAAAAATGCCTAAAAATCCCGAAATCTATTTTAAAACAATGGAACAAAACATCAACAACATCTTCAAGGAAAATATAGAGATAGAAGCAAGCATGGAGTGGATTTAGTAGACCATGATCATTGAGGGAAGAAATGAATCCCTCAGCAAGGAAGAATCCACCTTAAAGTTCTAGCTAGACAAAAGGAACAATCAAGAGGAAATACTACTGAGGAAATAACCTAGGTTCAAATGGCTAAAAGAAGGCCAAAGTTTTTTATTTTTTTCTATAAGTCCATTATCCAATGGTGTCACCATAACCAGACCATAACGAGATAATCACTATTCAAGATAATCGAGGTAGCAAATTGTTAAAACATGAGGATATTGAGAAATATTTTGTCAATTTTTATTAATCTTTACTCTTTGAACCTAAATGGAATCATTTGGAGGCTATCCAACAAATCACCAAACACATTCCAAATTTGGTGATAGAGGATTAAAATAATAGTCTCTTAAGATAAATCACTGTAGAAGAAGTAGAGCAATCAATCATGGAAATGTGGATAGAAAAATCCCCTGAACCAGATGAAAAAATATTTTCACTCTTATTGGTCATTCATCAAATAAAACATTTGGGTGGTGGTTGAAGATTCAAGATTTACTTAAAGGGTTCGACTATGTCTAAAATCTACTTTGTGTACTCTAATCAAAATCACTTTATTCTATTAATTTTCAATTTAAAAATATAAATAAGAATACTAAGAAGAGACTAATTCGAACAAATTCACTAAACTCCTTAACCCAACAAAACTATGGGCTATAGACCCAAGGGAGTGGTACAACATTATTTGTGGAAAAAGAAAAGGATTAGAGATCCCCATAGGTCCTGGGGTCCATTCCTACAATGGTCTGCATAGAACATGATTTCCTTGATTATTCAGAATAGCAGGAAAGTGCATTTTTCCGCTGAAAAAATCAAAATTGTGAGCTATCAGGATTGGCAACTTCAAAAATTGATTACATGGATATGATGGGTGTTTGTCACTAACCTTAATCGTGATTATAATTTCACCATAATTCATGTTTAAAATAGGTTGGTTAGTTTTGTTTTTCAATTTTAAATTAAATTTACAAGTTAAAAATAAAAGAATTCTTGATTATATTTGACGTTTCACTTTTTTATATTATCAGAATTCCATAACAAAAAAGAAATTTACTACTACTAACATATGCCTTATTCTACTGTCAAGTGAATTAATTCTATATTAATTATGAGTTTTATTATGTCACCAAATTTACACAACGAAAATGAAGTTTACAGGTACTAACTTTTGCATCTTAATACTGTCAAGTGAATTATGTTTGGAATGGAGAAATTGATGCACTTATGGCAATGGTGGTAGTAGCAATTATGAGCAAGAACATGGTTTTCATTGGTTCTTTACAATTCAAACATGATCTTCCTTGATTCCTCCCAGGTTTGATTGTAGCAAAATTTATTACAATAGGACTGAAGAGTACATTGACAACATGTATTCATGTTATCTTGGAAAATAGCAGTTAGTGATCTGAGGCTATGACTAGCCATCTGGTCTGTATGATCAGGCAATCCAACAGACCAATAGAAAAATCAACGGTTGACTTTGTTGCAAAATTAATAATTGACTTTGGGACTTTTCAGTCAAATCTGTACACTATAACTAGTCTCTAATTTTCCAAAAATTTTATGCTCAAGGTTGCGCTTGAGAATAAATGAGAATATAATATTATGGAGTAGATAGTCTGTAATTTTCCAAAACCTTTATGCTCAAGGTAACTGAGAATCTGAAACTTACTTTAATCAATTCTGATACTTTTGGTTGAAGCAGATTAAATTTTGAGGCCTCCATTTTTTTTATGAACATTAAAGTTAAGGTTACCCATTTCAAAAAAAAAAATGGAAGTACTTGAAATCGAAATGGAATGTTATCTTCCACCTATAGTAAGTGCTAGATGAACTGCATCAAAAAGCTATCCCAAAAATATTTGGCAAGAAATAAATGAATATTATAAAAGGAAAATGTATTCAATTATATGTAACTTCAAATTCCCATAATCCATGGTCACACAGACAAGTTTCTACTTAGTCCTCGTACCACCTAAGACTTCCGAAGTGGAACACACTCTCCTCGATCATCAAATTGATCTCTAGAGGAAAAATAATGGCACGAATATCATAACGATATGGGATTGTCTCTTGTTTCTACAATTATATCCATGGACTTCCCAAGATTTCATGTGTCTACACATCACAAAGGGAGGGTTAATAATAAGCTACAAATAACGAACAAGATTGAGGGTTTCTACATGACTATCAAGTTGTTCATAGATGCTTGGAATATTCACATAATGCTTGAGATCATCCCCAAGATCAATGTAATATCTCGAATTGACTACAACTCATTCACTACACCTAGAGGCTTTCCATATCAACTTGTGATAATATGCAAGGATCTAGCAGCTGTAGCAACTCACAATCAAACTCACAAATATGTTGCAAAGAAGAAGAGAAGGAAACACTCAATGATCACTCATAAACATAGTAGAATAGAAAAATATCTCAGTATTATACAATGAATAAGAATGTAAGTGAATGAATACAATAGCCATGAAGATGGAATAATATAGGATTCGAATAGGCCAAGTAGGGCATTTGAATTCCTAACTCAGAGTGTGGCTTGGATGATAGTGAAGTCATCATCTAGTCAATGTATTAGTCATCAGTGGTAATAGTCAGTCAAGTGTGGTTTAACTGAGTCTAACTAAGTGAGGTAGGCACTAATTGAATGAAGGAGGCTCGGTGGAGAGCGCATGAGGAGCTAACTGGAGTCAGAATGGGAAAACTAGTCTCAATGGAGGTCCATCAGAGTGAAACAGTCAGTGGGGGAGTCAATCTAGCCTCAAATCAAGGGAGAACTGAGTGATAACTGACTGGTAGGTGAGAAAGGAGCCTAACTGGCTGTAGTAGGTGAGAAAGGTGCACTTGACATGAATAAGGATGCCTTAGGTAGGTGGGAGCCCCCCTGGGGGCTATAGACAGGCTATGGAGAGCTGAAACCAAGCTCTAGGAGTTGGGAGGTCCACCATGATGATGACTTGATGCATGCAGAATGCATGCATGCATGCAAAAATGAAAAATGATGGGGAGAATATTCCAACACCCCCTCGCAAGCTATACTATGAGAAAATAACTAAAGCAGTAACAATAGGGCCCTGGTGACTAGGACCAAAGGTCACCCCGTACAATCAAAAAATAGAGAAGCTAATGTAGCATATCATCTCTTAGACCAAGAAGTGATCTAGGATAAGTGAATCTCTTCACAGTGAAGGCCTTGGTGAATATATCTGTAATATGCTCTTCCGTTAGTAGGTAGAGCAATGAAATGGTCTTATCATGCACTAATCCTCTGATGTAATCCATGTGTATCTCAACGTGTTTGGTTCTCTTCCTCAGAACCGGATCTGTTGAGATCCTGATGGCACTCTGATTGTCACAATAGATGACAGGTGGAGTACTGAATAGAATCCCGAACTCTGAGAAGATGCCTCTTAGCCAAATACATTGTGTGGATGCATTTAGTACACCTTTGTACTCTGTCTCTGCTGATGAAAGAGCCAAAGTTGTCTTCCTTTTGCTTGACCAACATATAGGTCCAGATCCAATCATTAAAACAAAACTAGATGTAGACTTCCGATCTGAGCTATCTCTAGCCTTATCAGAATCAATATATCCAACTAGGTCCAAAGAACACCCAACTGAGTAGTGAAGACCATGAGTCTTGGTACCTTGTACATAGTGAAAAATCCTATTTGTTGCCTTCCAGTGAAGCTCATGAGGTTCCTGCATGTATATGGAGATAGCACTAACAGCATAGGATAGATCAGGCCTAGTATGAGTAAGAAACAAAAGGCTACCAATCAACTGCCGATACAAAGAACAATCTACCAGAGGTGTAGAGGACCCATCCTCAAGGTTGATCCCTGAAAGAAAAGGGAATGCAACTGGTTTGCATTCGCTCATTTGAAACTTATCAAGCAAATCTGAAGCATATTTTGATAGAGCAACTTTGATTCCTGAATCACTCTGAGTGACTTCAAGACCAAGAAATTGCTTCAACAATCCTAGATCTGACATGGAGAAGGATCTGTGCAAGGAAGATTTGATAGATCTAATACAAGAAGAACTGCTCCCTGTAATCAACAAATCATCAACATAAAGGAAAATGAGAAGTAAGGAGTTACCATAATGTCTCATGTAGACATTAGAATCTGATTTGAACCTCTGAAAGTCTTTTGAAAGCAAGAAGGAATCCATCTTGGCATACCAAGCTCGGGGAGCTTGCTTAAGGTCGCACAAGGACTTCTTCAATCTACAAACAAGTGAAGAATTATCAATATAACCCTCGGTTTGCTTCATGTAGATCTCCCCCTCTAAATCTCCATGGAGAAAGGCACTCTTGACATCCATATGATGCACCTCCCAGTGTTTGGATGCACCAAGAGCAAGAACAAGATAGATGGAATCCATCTCAGCAACAGGAGCGAATGTATCAGAATAGTCAATCCCATGAACTTGAGAAAACCATCTTGCAAGGAATCTAGCCTTATATTTGTGGGAGGATCCATCTGAATCCATCTTTGTTCTGTAGATCCACTTGCACTGAACCAGCTTCCTTCTAGGTGGGAGAGAAACAAGATCCCAAGTCTTATTTCTTTGAAGAGACTGATATTCTTCTTCCATAGCAGCTACCCATCTTGGATCTTGGGAGGCTTCAAAGTATGTCTTTGGATCAGATCCTACCATAAGAAAACATCTCTTAGCTAAAAAAGGATCTGAGGGAGAGAGTGTAATATTGGTGGATATTGGAGCTGTGTAGGCCCTTGTAGCAATAGAAGATGAATCTTTAGTTGCTAGATCTTCAGGTTCTTGTGGATCTGGATCTGGCATTCTGTAACATCCCTCAATTTCGATGCCTATTGTTATTATATTTAAAAGTGATTATGAATTTTGTAATTAGCCATTAGTTGTGATAACTATTGGATGGAGATTATATATGTATATATATATATATATATATAATGTTAACTATGAGAGACAGAGGTATACTATATATATATATGCTAGCCTAATTGATAAGTATGCCTTATTAATGGAGCTATTGTTACAATAGTTAAGATAGTATACCTAGTAGAATTATCATAATGATAATATGGTATACTTGTCATTATTTAAGGTATGATTATACTGGTTATAATATAATTACTATAAGGTAGGAGGCTTATCTCATTTTGAGGAAATAAGTCAATGCGTTCCCACCAATAAACTAAAATAATACATAAAGAAATAGATGCTACAATTGCATACTATACACGAAAGATATTCATAGTTATATGAAAAAGGTATACACTCACAAAGAGATAAGTGGCTTATTGACTAATATAGCTATAAATCTTTAGTTTAAGAAAGTATTCGTTGTATAGTCCTACCATCTATTTGGTTATGAGGGTTTTGTTTTTGTTAAGTACCTAATAAAGATTATGCTCTCCCCCGAATTTAGGTGACGCTTCGTGACACATTTAATTATTCATCATAATAATGAGCATTGCCGAGTATCTCGCTTCCTCGGTGGAGGTCGTGGCCATTATCATCAGCGTGACTTATGAGAGCCGAGCCTTTAATTTTTGAGGGGTGCTGCAACGGTTGCAAGGGCGTGAGATGATGGCGAGCCATTTTTCCAGCCTTATACATTTGTCATGAAACAGTGGACAAGTGGTGTCCAGTTCGAGGGTGGTTAGTGGTTATACAATGTAGGTCAAAGGAATGGGGATTTTTGGGGAAGGATTTATAGGTTAGTGGCAGGCTCTGTTTGGGAAGAGGGCGACGACATTTACAAAGTATACAACAAAGAACCAGAATGGGTCTATGCGAGAAAGATAGAAAGAAACTTTGGCGCGGTCTCTTGGGAAAACGATTTCAGTTTTTGCCTCTCTTGGTATGGACATACGTTTACAATGCCGGATCTCTGTAAGTTTCTCCCGCTGTATATATTTGGATATATATATGTTTTATTTCCCGCTAATACGTTGGACAACATGCGAGGTGAACGGACAGCTAGATGCTCGATGTCTGTAAGCTCCTCCTGCTTATATATTTTGTTATATATATATCTTTTTATTTCTCGGCTAACTGCGTTGGATCGAATGCTAACTAGAGATTAAACTGTATTTTTATTTTAAATACTTATAACCTGTCGTGATAGAAGGTTGCGGCCTAAGTAATAGTTGTAGTTTAAAAGATATAATCTTACTGCATGAGGAATGCGTTTTGGAACAATACTGTAGTAATAGATCACGCCTCTGACTGAGGATTTGCAATCTTTTGATAGAGATCCCTACTTGAAACTATCACATAGATTAATTACCGTGCTAGGAATTAACATTTGATTCGATAGGGTATATGGACTCATAATTTGAAAGAGTGATGCTGGAAATTGCATTATGCATTTTGATGATATTTGCTGGAATTTACTTTTAATTATGATGAACTAGGGTTGTTGAACTGAGTCTACGCTTCAACCAGATGAGTAGGAAATCTTTGTTTCTATTCTTCCCCTGCTTGGGGTATATATATATATATATATATTTTGGGGGTTCAATGGTTTTGTAAGGTACGGGTCTTTTGTTGACAAAAGTAAGCCATTCAGCTGGGTTAAAAGATTGAACTCTATCGAAAAAGTTTTCGGGCCTCCATTTTGTTTACCTTACTATGCTACAGGGTGTTCAATCTTCCAATTTCGTACTGGATTTTACTCAATCGAAGGAGTTATTGACCTCCATCTTTAATGGGTGTAAATCCCTCTATAGGGTTTACGGTGCCTACTTTTTGTCTTGTGTAAAAAGGCCTCCTTAAATTCTGTTATGCTGCAACATAATCTTGTGAACCCTGGTACTTTGAATTCATTTGTTTTATTATCTCTGTTTAGTGATTTCGTAGAGTCTCTAAGGGATAGCGTGGTAGCATGAACCCTATGTATCTTTCAAATATGTTTTATTATCTCTGCATCCCGTTTTTCTTTAGATTGTTTGGAGAAGAGATAGCGAAGAAACTCGATCCCTGTGTAAGCTTTTAGATTATCTCTGTATACTGCCTGGAAAAAGGCATAGAGTGGAAGTTTGATCTCAGTGTAGCACTCATTAATTTGTATTTTTTTTGTTCTATCTATTACATCGATCGAAATGCAAAAACTGCACCTTACTCACCGCCACGAGATATTGAAGCCTGCGCTTGCATCTAAGAAAAATGCATATTCTATAAATCTCCACGTATAAACCTGTAGGTTGTCATTAATACATGACCTTATGTTTCCAGTATAGATCCATTGATCTACCTATTGCAAAAGCTATGCCTACGACCCCAAACTTATTACCTTGACTGTCTTTTATTTTTTAAATGCAGAATCTAGGAGATCTCTCTTTCGAGAGGATCCACCCCGAACTTTATTACATTGACAGTGTTTCATTTCGAAAATGGTAGCGATTTCTACATTAACAGATAGAGCTCATCAGAAAACGATCCATGCATCTTTTTATTGATAGAAGTTAATATCTAAACTCTATATAGTGCATGCGATGTGATCTCTGCATTCTTCTGTTGATGGAAGTTAGTATCTAAAACTCTGTATAGTATAGTATACTTTGTATTGATGATGCGATCTCAACCGAGTTAGCTCTAGTTGGATCGCTGTAATATTTTATATATACTCTTCACTCCTCTTTCTTATTTGATATAAGATAGGCTCCTCCCATCTGCGTTATAAGCCATACAAATTCTGCATTATTTGATAGAGTTATGCTTCAATTACAGTGTCTATACAATCTTATAATACAGTATTCTAAAAAAAATAACGAGTGATCTCGTTTGGTGTGAAAGAATTTATTTAACCTTTGTTATAATGTGGGATAAAATTTATGTATAATGGTTTAGAGTTTTAACTCTATTATTCGTACTTATCTTTGGTGAAATAGATCTTTATAGTTAGCATATGTGTAACGTTATGGCTAGTTGTTAAATTATTGTACCCTTCATTAGATTTCTTGTTAAGTAAAAGTTCCTTTTTGAGTGGATCATTCTATGAATAAATGCTGTAACTTAAATAGATAAACACGTTGTTACTATTGTTTGGACAACTCTTCATTATATGGTTTAGTTTTTAAAGAAAGGAAAGATATTAGAATATATATATGGTTTAGTTTTTAAAGAAAGAAAAGTAAGGGGGTTAATTATTTATACATATATATGTTGTTGTTGTTTAAAAATATAATATATATATAATATTCAAAAGGAAAAGGTTTGAATTTTATAGATTATAAGAAGACATGAGACTATATGGAGAAGATTATGAGATAAGTATAAAGGTAGTGAATTATAACTAAAGTCTATTTGAAAAGTGTGATACCTAGTAGAAGGTCATAATTATATATTTTGAATCATATGAGAAGGCCTTGTTTAGTTAGGATGAGCTTTAGAAGTGAATAATCTTTAAGATCATATTTATGTATTCATTAGAATTAAGGCCTTGCTTATGTTATGATAATGTTATGAAAAACATAAAGATTTTAGTGAGTAGAAGTGTTTAACTCTCATTGGAATCTTATTTTATACAAGAGTAGATCTTCATAGAAATGATATTATTCTTATTTAGATTATTGAAATTATTTCTTTTAGTATCAAGAGAATCTTGATGGCTATTTTGACACTTAGGCTAGAATCTTGTAACCTTGGGAATAACTAGTATTTTGATTATCTTGTAAAAGATTCATTCAATAAGAGGAATTACTATGGCAACCACTAAAGTTGCAGCTTGTAATCACTATGTTCTCAGAATAAATAAAGATGCACACACTTTTGTGGACTAGCCCGTGTACGGGTGAACCACGTTACTTTTGGTCTCGTGTGTATGACTTGATTTTGCATATGTGTGTACTTGTGTTGAAATCAAATGTTTTTATGTGTACCTTGCGAGTTATGTGTTCATATATTAATATGTTGATTATTTGTATGTAATAATGCATTCCTTGGATGTGTCTTAGATGAGTCATTAGAAACCCACTTGATGAGTAAAATCAAGTTAGAAATCCTTGTATGTAAACAATGATTGATGAATGTGTTAGTTGCTATTAATTTCAAGACTATGGGAAGTAATTGATCAAGTATAAATTGTCCACTTACTCCTGTAACCGTCCAAAGGGTGATAAAGAGATTTCATAAAATAGGTTGTGTTACATATTTAAATTTAGAGTTATGAATACGGCTGAAGTTCCTAAAGTATTGTGATATTTGTCGTTGAGAGAATTAAATAATTACTGATAGAATGTAAATTACTTTATTGTCGTATTTTATTTTAAAACAGTAAATTTAAAATGTTAAACTTTATACTTCCGCATAGCGTTTATGGGCAATTAAACCACATAGAATTTTTTTTAAAATTTTTATGAAATTTCGGGTACATGACATATGGTATCAGAGCTGTAGATTACAGCACTTGGGCCTGATGGTCTCAGCATGAAATAAATAGGTATGAAAATTGACTAATCAAATTGTTCTTTTTGTTTTTGGATGCATGGGATTTGAATGAACGAGGAGTTAATGTCATCCAGGTTCAAGGGAGTAAAGATAAGTATCTCAACATTTGAAGGAGGAGGTGATTTTGGATCATGACCAATGTCGTAATTCGAGAAGAATATGGATTATACAACCTCTTACATAGATAAGTTGAGCTGAATCGATCAAGAGTAAGTAATGGTTTACTTTACATTTTAAATTTGGATTTCAGGGCTTTATGAATCATGATTGGTGATAAGACTTATGAGTCATGATGTGTAATCATCAAAATGCATAAAATATGATAGTAAACAGGGAATATATTCGTTAATATTTTGTTGGTATTATGTCGCATGTGGAATGCAAGAAATACTAAATGATCGTTACTAAGTAAAATTCTCGGACTCAAATGAGAAGGTTTGAGGGGAAAATAATATTTCCTAAACTCAAGTAGAGGCTGCATCTTGCACTCACTTACTAGCTGTTGTAGGGTGCAACTTCCCTAAATTGTGGTCATGTTCCCCATGGAAGTGGAACAGAGCAGGTGGGTAGCTCGTTGAATGTTATACTGACCCAAAAGTCCTAGGCAAACTTTATAACCATCGAATTGAGCAGAGGAAGGGCTCACGATTTTTCCTTGTGTTGTTAGAACGGATCACACAAGAGGTTCTCTGAGGAGACTAAACTTGTGGTGTTAGAACTGAGCCCACAAGAAGATTCGATGAGGGAAAGCTATGTAATGAGTTGCAGAGTAAGACTGTCATATTTCTGCTGTATGCAGAGTTTTCCGGCTGAGTTACATAAGACTCATGTTTTGTATGGCAAGTCTCCATGATTGCGGGAATACATAAAGGGTTTTGTATGGCAAGTCTTCACGATTGCAGAAAATACATAAAGAGTTTAGTATGCAAGTCTCCGTGATTGCGGAAGTACAAAGAGGTTTAGTGATTACAAAATTCAGTTGAAAGAATTGTTTTATGATATGAGTTAATGATAATGATTGTCTTGTAACTAGACTATCACATGTATTTATGTGTGAATATTATGAATGCTAAAGTAAGCAAATATTTCATCAAGGATGATGATGAATGATAAACATTTGCTATTTTGGAATTTTGTATACTTATATTATACTGAAAAATACTGAAAAATCTTGTACGAGTTGTACAATGTGCAGGTTACAATTGAAGAAAGCTTGCTGAAATCGCAAAGATGTAAAGACGACCAAACCTTAAGAACAAAAGTAAGCGAAAGATGATGAATGGACACAAAAGACAAACTGTTGAACACCGAGGACGGTGTTGTCTTTAAGGGGTGGAGTGTGTAACATCCCTCAATTTCGATGCCTATTGTTATTATATTTAAAAGTGATTATGAATTTTGTAATTAGCCATTAGTTGTGATAACTATTGGATGGAGATTATATATGTATATATATATATATATAATGTTAACTATGAGAGACAAAGGTATACTATATATATATATGCTAGCCTAATTGATAAGTATGCCTTATTAATGGAGCTATTGTTACAATAGTTAAGATAGTATACCTAGTAGAATTATCATAATGATAATATGGTATACTTGTCATTATTTAAGGTATGATTATACTGGTTATAATATAATTACTATAAGGTAGGAGGCTTATCTCATTTTGAGGAAATAAGTCAATGCGTTCCCACCAATAAACTAAAATAATACATAAAGAAATAGATGCTACAATTGCATACTATACACGAAAGATATTCATAGTTATATGAAAAAGGTATACACTCACAAAGAGATAAGTGGCTTATTGACTAATATAGCTATAAATCTTTAGTTTAAGAAAGTATTCGTTGTATAGTCCTACCATCTATTTGGTTATGAGGGTTTTGTTTTTGTTAAGTACCTAATAGAGATTATGCTCTCCCCCGAATTTAGGTGACGCTTCGTGACACATTTAATTATTCATCATAATAATGAGCATTGCCGAGTATCTCGCTTCCTCGGTGGAGGTCGTGGCCATTATCATCAGCGTGACTTATGAGAGCCGAGCCTTTAATTTTTGAGGGGTGCTGCAACGGTTGCAAGGGCGTGAGATGATGGCGAGCCATTTTTCCAGCCTTATACATTTGTCATGAAACAGTGGACAAGTGGTGTCCAGTTCGAGGGTGGTTAGTGGTTATACAACCTAGGTCAAAGGAATGGGGATTTTTGGGGAAGGATTTATAGGTTAGTGGCAGGCTCTGTTTGGGAAGAGGGCGACGACATTTACAAAGTATACAACAAAGAACCAGAATGGGTCTATGCGAGAAAGATAGAAAGAAACTTTGGCGCGGTCTCTTGGGAAAACGATTTCAGTTTTTGCCTCTCTTGGTATGGACATACGTTTACAATGCTGGATCTCTGTAAGTTTCTCCCACTGTATATATTTGGATATATATATGTTTTATTTCCCGCTAATACATTGGACAACATGCGAGGTGAACGGACAGCTAGATGCTCGATGTCTGTAAGCTCCTCCTGCTTATATATTTTGTTATATATATCTTTTTATTTCTCTGCTAACTGCGTTGGATCGAATGCTAACTAGAGATTAAACTGTATTTTTATTTTAAATACTTATAACCTGTCGTGATAGAAGGTTGCGGCCTAAGTAATAGTTGTAGTTTAAAAGATATAATCTTACTGCATGAGGAATGCGTTTTGGAACAATACTGTAGTAATAGATCACGCCTCTGACTAAGGATTTGCAATCTTTTGATAGAGATCCCTACTTGAAACTATCACATAGATTAATTACCGTGCTAGGAATTAACATTTGATTCGATAGGGTATATGGACTCATAATTTGAAAGAGTGATGCTGGAAATTGCATTATGCATTTTGATGATATTTGCTGGAATTTACTTTTAATTATGATGAACTAGGGTTGTTGAACTGAGTCTACGCTTCAACCAGATGAGTAGGAAATCTTTGTTTCTATTCTTCCCCTGCTTGGGGTATATATATATATATATATATTTTGGGGGTTCAATGGTTTTGTAAGGTACGAGTCTTTTGTTGACAAAAGTAAGCCATTCAGCCGGGTTAAAAGATTGAACTCTGTCAAAAAAGTTTTCGGGCCTCCATTTTGTTTACCTTACTATGCTACAGGGTGTTCAATCTTCCAATTTCGTACTGGATTTTACTCTTTCGAAGGAGTTATTGACCTCCATCTTTAATGGGTGTAAATCCCTCTATAGGGTTTACGGTGCCTCCTTTTTGTCTTATGTAAAAAGGCCTCCTTAAATTCTGTTATGCTGCAACATAATCTTGTGAACCCTGGTACTTTGAATTCATTTGTTTTATTATCTCTGTTTAGTGATTTCGTAGAGTCTCTAAGGGATAGCGTGGCAGCATGAACCCTATGTATCTTTCAAATATGTTTTATTATCTCTGCATCCCGTTTTTCTTTAGATTGTTTGGAGAAGAGATAGCGAAGAAACTCGATCCCTGTGTAAGCTTTTAGATTATCTCTGTATACTGCCTGGAAAAAGGCATAGAGTGGAAGTTTGATCTCAGTGTAGCACTCATTAATTTGTATTTTTTTTGTTCTATCTATTACATCGATCGAAATGCAAAAACTACACCTTACTCACCGCCACGAGATATTGAAGCCTGCGCTTGCATCTAAGAAAAATGCATATTCTATAAATCTCCACGTATAAACCTGTAGGTTGTCATTAATACATGACCTTATGTTTCCAGTATAGATCCATTGATCTACCTATTGCAAAAGCTATGCCTACGACCCCAAACTTATTACCTTGACTGTCTTTTATTTTTTAAATGCAGAATCTAGGAGATCTCTCTTTCGAGAGGATCCACCCCGAACTTTATTACATTGACAGTGTTTCATTTCGAAAATGGTAGCGATTTCTACATTAACAGATAGAGCTCATCAGAAAACGATCCCTGCATCTTTTTATTGATAGAAGTTAATATCTAAACTCTATATAGTGCATGCGATGTGATCTCTGCATTCTTTTGTTGATGGAAGTTAGTATCTAAAACTCTGTATAGTATGGTATACTTTGTATTGATGATGCGATCTCAACCGAGTTAGCTCTAGTTGGATCGCTGTAATATTTTATATATACTCTTCACTCCTCTTTCTTATTTGATATAAGATAGGCTCCTCCCATCTGCGTTATAAGCCATACAAATTCTGCATTATTTGATAGAGTTATGCTTCAATTACAGTGTCTATACAATCTTATAATACAGTATGCTAAAAAAAAATAACGAGTGATCTCGTTTGGTGTGAAAGAATTTATTTAACCTTTGTTATAATGTGGGATAAAATTTATGTATAATGGTTTAGAGTTTTAACTCTATTATTCGTACTTATCTTTGGTGAAATAGATCTTTATAGTTAGCATATGTGTAACGTTATGGCTAGTTGTTAAATTATTGTACCCTTCATTAGATTTCTTGTTAAGTAAAAGTTCCTTTTTTGAGTGGATCATTCTATGAATAAATGCTGTAACTTAAATAGATAAACACGTTGTTACTATTGTTTGGACAACTCTTCATTATATGGTTTAGTTTTTAAAGAAAGGAAAGATATTAGAATATATATATGGTTTAGTTTTTAAAGAAAGAAAAGTAAGGGGGTTAATTATTTATACATATATATGTTGTTGTTGTTTAAAAATATAATATATATATAATATTCAAAAGGAAAAGGTTTGAATTTTATAGATTATAAGAAGACATGAGACTATATGGAGAAGATTATGAGATAAGTATAAAGGTAGTGAATTATAACTAAAGTCTATTTGAAAAGTGTGATACCTAGTAGAAGGTCATAATTATATATTTTGAATCATATGAGAAGGCCTTGTTTAGTTAGGATGAGCTTTAGAAGTGAATAATCTTTAAGATCATATTTATGTATTCATTAGAATTAAGGCCTTGCTTATGTTATGATAATGTTATGAAAAACATAAAGATTTTAGTGAGTAGAAGTGTTTAACTCTCATTGGAATCTTATTTTATACAAGAGTAGATCTTCATAGAAATGATATTATTCTTATTTAGATTATTGAAATTATTTCTTTTAGTATCAAGAGAATCTTAATGGCTATTTTGACACTTAGGCTAGAATCTTGTAACCTTGGGAATAGCTAGTATTTTGATTATCTTGTAAAAGATTCATTCAATAAGAGGAATTACTATGGCAACCACTAAAGTTGCAGCTTGTAATCACTATGTTCTCAGAATAAATAAAGATGCACACACTTTTGTGGACTAGCCCGTGTACGGGTGAACCACGTTACTTTTGGTCTCGTGTGTATGACTTGATTTTGCATATGTGTGTACTTGTGTTGAAATCAAATGTTTTTATGTGTACCTTGCGAGTTATGTGTTCATATATTAATATGTTGATTATTTGTATGTAATAATGCATTCCTTGGATGTGTCTTAGATGAGTCATTAGAAACCCACTTGATGAGTAAAATCAAGTTAGAAATCCTTGTATGTAAACAATGATTGATGAATGTGTTAGTTGCTATTAATTTCAAGACTATGGGAAGTAATTGATCAAGTATAAATTGTCCACTTACTCCTGTAACCGTCCAAAGGGTGATAAAGAGATTTCATAAAATAGGTTGTGTTACATATTTAAATTTAGAGTTATGAATACGGTTGAAGTTCCTAAAGTATTGTGATATTTGTCGTTGAGAGAATTAAATAATTACTGATAGAATGTAAATTACTTTATTGTCGTATTTTATTTTAAAACAGTAAATTTAAAATGTTAAACTTTATACTTTCGCATAGCGTTTATGGGCAATTAAACCACATAGAAATTTTTTAAAATTTTTTATGAAATTTCGGGTACGTGACACATTCACACTTTTTCAGGAGCTTTCTTTTTCTTCATCTTCTTTTGAGGAATCTTTCCCTTTAGGAAATCTTTGCAATTCCCATGAGCAAACTTATCATCTGGAAGACCTTCAACAGTGTTATGAGCTTGCAGGTCCTGTAAATAATTGTAATTGAGATGTCCAAATCTTTCATGCCACAATCTGTTTTCTTCATTTTCATGAGTATGGAGAGAAAATGGCTTGGAGAGCGGTAAGAAGTGGGAGAACTCATAGAGTTTTGAAGTATGATTTGCAACTCCTTTTGCAATGATTTCCCTTGAAACTATGCTTTGTATCTCCACTTCATTTGGAGAGAAGAACGCTCTTTTGGGATCTCCACTGTGATTCATTTGATATACGGAAAGTAAGTTGGCTACAAGAGAAGGAACATAAAGTACATCAGAAAAGTAACCATAGTCAAGATTAATTCTTCCAATCCCTTGCGAAGTGACTTTTGAATCATTGCTTAATCTGACTGGAGGACCAACTGATCTTTCGAAACTAGAGAAGAGATATTTGGAAGAAGACATGTGCCTTGTTGCTCCTGAATCTATAATGAAATAAGAATATGTTGATGCACTTTCCATGAGGGCATTGTTGAAAGATTGTAACTTCAAAGAATATTATATTTGTATTATTCCGGAGATGTTTTATTCCTCCGACGGGACTCTATTGTATATCCGGAGATGTTTATTCCTCCATTGGATTATGGGAACTAGGGTTATTAGATCTCCTCTGTGGGGATCGGACCGAAGTTATTTTATCGGAGGTTATTAGACTCAATTTGACAAGTCGGCCTCATAGGGTAAAAAGTCAGTTGGAAAACAAGTATAAGTAGAGGAGGTTGTTCCTCACTTAACTCACTTGTTCTCACACTTCTATTGTGCGCATAGGAGAGAGAGAGTTCTGCGTAGGAGGAGAAGGAGCTCTTGTTGTGGTCTACTATCTTGTATTGGGTTGATTATCTATATTGAGGAAAGCTTTGCTGGGTTTTCTACCCCATGAGGGTTTCCCAAGGTATATCTGTGTCTATCTTGTGATTGTGTTTCTTTCAGTGATCTTTCTTGTGCATTTATGATAGAATTTAACATGGTATCAGAGCTAGCCCGAATAGGACATCTTTCACAAGGTGAAAATATCTCTATCTCTCTCTCCGGTGAAAATTAGGGTTTCTGCAAAAAGTTGGTATTGTTGAATTCTGTTTACATGGCTGGATAGCCCTTCTCAAAATCAATCTTTCGAGCCCTAGATCGAACTTTTTGGTGTGGTAGAACTCCGAAAAATTCAAACCCTTGTTTGACAAAAGTGCGATAAAACCAGAAAACCAGAAAACAAGAACCAGAATTCTACAGTAGATCCGAAGTTCGCTGGTCAAGTTTGGAGGCTGAAAAATTGAAGTTTCCATAAAGTAAGTACATCAGTCACCTCGCCTCAGTCAAGCCAATCTCCTGGTAAGGTTAGTTTTTCAGTTTTGGAATTTTCAATTTTTAGTGACCCCTTGGGCAAGATGGCCCCAAGTACTAAGCTTGAAGACAAGCTAGAGGGTATAGAGAAATTTCGAGCATGGAAATATAGAATTGGTCTCATTCTTGAAGAGAATGATCTTGCCCATTATATCAAAGATGAGATTGCAAAACCTACAGAAGATGAAGCTAAAGAGAAGTACAGGAAATATTTGATTATGGCAAAGAGAATCATTGCTGATTCTATTAAGGACCACTTGATTCCCCTAGTGGCATCCATGAAGACCCCAAAGGAAATGTGTGATGCTCTCTCCAGAATGTATGAGGGAAAGAACATCAACATGAAGATGAACTTGAGAGCTAAATTGAAGAACACCAAGATGAATAAAGGAGAATCTATTCAAGACTATTTCTCAAGGGTTTCTCAGTTCAAAGAACAACTAGATGCTATTGGAGATACTCTTGATGAAGATGAACTAGTCATGACTACTCTAAATGGTATCACTAGACCTTGGGAGTCATTCATCCAAGCCATGTGTGCCAGAAAAGAAAGTATGAAGTTTGATGTGGTTTGGGAGGATTGCATTCAAGAGGAAGCCAGGGTTGCCAACAGAGAAGCATTGCTCAAGGAAGATGACCAAGCCTTGGCAACCCACACCAAGAGAAGAAGGAATCAATCCTACTTTAAGAAGGATAGTCACAAGGAGTCTCATCCTCCACAAATATTTCAAAAGAAAAGAGGATCTAATCAAAGAAGAGATTACTCATCATTCCAATGTTTTACTTGTCACAAAATAGGACACATTGCTAAGGACTGTCCTCTGAAGAAGAAAAAGGGTACTCACCACAAAAGACATCAAGCACATCTTGCAGAAGATGATAGTGGAGAAGAAGAAGATGAAGAAAGGACCTTCTTCAAGAAAAGATCTAGAAGAAGTGAAGAAGAAGATGTAGAAGAATATGTTATATTCTTCGCACTCTCTGGATCTATAACACCTGGAGAAGGTACATGGGTTATCGATTGTGGTGCTTCAAAGCACATGACAGGACAAAAGAAGAATCTATCAAAACTTGAAGAAAAGACCTCCCCACAAAAGGTATCTCTAGGAGATAACTATCAATATCCCATCAAGGGAATTGGTGAAGCAAACTACAAACTTGATTCTGGAACCCCCATGAAGATGAAGGAAATTTTGTATGTTCCAGGATTGAAGAAGAACTTGCTTTCCATCTCAGCATTGGACAAGAAAGGCTATAGAGTTGCATTCATTGATGGACAAGTATTAATGTGGTCCAAAGGAAAATCTATTAGGTATGCAATTGTCATTGGTGAAGAGGAAGGAGGTTTGTACAAGCTCAAGGGTCATCCAGAAGCTGCCCTTGTACATGAAGTCACTAGCCCAAATGAGCTATGGCATAGGAGACTTGCTCACATTAACTACATGGCACTACCTCATGTAAGCAAGGTAGTTGTAGGTCTACCAGACTTAAAGGTTGACCATGATGGCACATGCAAAGGATGTGAAAAAGGGAAGAACATCAAGAACCCATTTCCAAAGAGTGAAACAAAGACCAAAATAATTTTGGAATTGATCCATTCAGATGTATGTGGACCAATGCCCTCCACATCTTTAAGTGGATATGAATACTATCTCACATTTATTGATGACTATTCAAGGAAGACTTGGTTATACTTCTTAAAAGGGAAGAATGAAGTTTTTGGAAAGTTCAAAGAGTTCAAAGCATTGATAGAAAATCATTCAGAAAAGAAAATTAAAATACTCAGAACAGATAATGGCGGAGAATATACTTCAAAAGATTTTGAATATTTCTGTAAAGAAGCTGGAATCAAGAGAGATCTAACTACTCCCTACAATCCCCAACAAAATGATGTTGCGGAAAGAAAGAATAGAACCATCATGGAAGCTCTAAAGACAATGATACATGATCAAGACCTACCTATGTATTTATGGGCTGAAGTAGCTAGAACAACAGTCTATGTACAAAGTAGACTATCCCATAGTGCTCTTGATTTCAAAACTCCAGAAGAAGTGTTCACAGGAAAGAAGCCTGAGGCAAGTCATCTTAAAATATTTGGATGTCCTGTATATATTCACATTCCAAAAGAAAAGAGAACCAAGTTGGATTCTTCTGGAAAGAAGGGAATATTTGTTGGATATTGTGAATCATCCAAAGCATTCAGAATTTACATCCCAAGTTTTCATCATATGGAAATTAGTAGGGATGTGACATTTGATGAAGAAGTAGCTCTCAAGAGATCTAGGAAGTGCCAACATGAAGAAATCTATGAAGAAGACAAACCTTCTAGGATCACAGAGCTGCACCCATTCTTGAAGATACTACACCTAAAGACCATGACTTGCTAGAACCACAAGAACCCCCCATTACAAACTTATCAAGAAAAGAAGGCTAGCATGGGCCAGAGACATTATTCAAGGAGCTGAAAAGTATGGAGCTCCTGAAGGCTCCACTAGAGAAAGGAAGAAACCAAAGCTAGTATCCAACTATATGGCTTTGATGTGTAATCTAGTGGATCAAGAACCTACTAGCTATGAAGAAGCAGTTCAGAAGAAAGAATGGGTAGAAGCAATGACAGAAGAATACCAGTCAATAATGAAAAATGATGTTTGGGATATAGTTCCAAAACCAAAAGATAAAAGTGTAGTGTCCTCCAAATGGATATTCAAGATAAAACATGTTGTGGATGGTAGCATTGAAAAATATAAGGCAAGATTTGTAGCCAGAGGATTCTCTCAAAAAGAGGGAATTGACTATGAAGAAACATTTGCACCAGTTGCTAGGTACACTTCCATTAGAGCTATCATGGCACTTGCATCGATGATGAAATGGAAACTACACCAGATGGATGTTAAGACAACCTTCTTGAATGGTGTAATTGAAGAAGAACTGTACATAGAACAACCACTTGGATTTGAGGTAGAAGATGGAAGAACTCATGTATGCAAACTGAAGAAGGCTTTGTATGGGTTGAAGCAAGCTCCTAGAGCTTGGTATGGAAGGATTGACAGTTTCTTGACAAGCATGGGCTTTACCAAGAGTAAAGCTGATCCTAACCTTTATCTCAAAGTTATGAGTGATGAACCTGTTATATTATTATTGTATGTAGATGATCTATTTCTGACTAGAAATGAGAGATAGATTATCGAGTGCAAGAAGAAGCTCTCTTCAGAATTTGAGATGAAATATCTCGGATTGATGCACTACTTTTAGGCCTGGAAGTATGGCAAGACCCAAAAGGAATCTTTCTAAATCAGGGTAAGTATGCTGTGGAGATTTTGAAAAGATTCGATATGTTGGACTGTAAAGCCATGGCCACTCCCATGGACTCCAACTTGAAGTTATTAGTGGATAACTCATCAGAGTTAGTGGACATAACTCTGTATAGACAGATTATTGGATCATTAATGTATTTGACTAACACTAGACCAGACATATGTTTTGCTGTGAATACCTTGAGTCAGTATCTGGTGGAACCTAGAAGAGTTCACATGATAGCTGCAAAACATGTGATGAGGTACTTAAAAGGTACGATAGATTTTGTACTTTACTATAGTGGAGATCATGATTTCAATTTGCATGGCTACACTGATGTTGATTGGGCAGGAATTGTATCAGACAGGAAGAGTACATCGTGAGGATGTTATTGTCTGGGATCTGCTATGATCTCGTGGTATAGCAGGAAGCAGTCTAGTGTGGCTCTCAGCACAGCTGAAGTAGAATACATAGCTGCTTGCTCTGCCAGTTGTGAAGCAGTATGGCTTCATAAGTTATTATCAGGACAGTTTGACTTAGAGATGGAACCCACTATGATTTTGTGTGATAACCAAAGTTGTATCAAGATGACTGAGAATCCAGTATTTCATGATAAGTCAAAACACATAGAAATCCATTATTTCTATATATGGGATATGGTGCAAAAAGGAGCTATCAAGCTCGAATATGTGATCACGGACGAGCAAGTTGCTGATATACTAACCAAACCTCTGTCTCGTGTAAAGTTTGAGCATTTCCGAGATAAGCTTGGTGTAATTCAAAAGGACTCTCCTCGAAAGGGGGAGTGCTATGATAGATGAAGATATCTTTGGGTACTGGTATCGATGTGGATACCTATATTGATGATGAGATTGCTTATCTAGATTATATGTTTGCTTGTATTGATGAGGATACTTGCATCTATGTTATGTTTGCTTGTATTGATGAGAATACTTGCATATGTACTTGTATTGATAAGCATACTTGTATTGATGATGTGTATACTTGTATTGATGAGGATACTTGTATTGATGATGTGTATACTTGTATGGATGAGGATACTTGTATTGATGATGTGTATACTTGTATTGATGAGGATACTTGTATTGATGATGTGTATACTTGTATTGATGAGGATGTTAAGATTTAATATGCTAAGATAGAAAATAGCAGCATTACATTCCATTTCACAATAATAGCATATACAGGATCACTGAAGAAATAACAAGCACAGCATAAACACAAGAGACAAAGATTTATCCTGGGAAACCCTCATGGGGTAGAAAACCCAGCAAAGCTTCCTCAATATAGATGACCAGCAATATACAAATATGAAACCCTGAGACATGATCTCCTCCTCCACAATAGCAGACCTCTCCTCCACAAGTGCGCTATCCTCAAGTGAGTGAGTGTGTATAATGAGGAACACACCTCCTCTATTTATACACTACTCTGATATGTATTTTACACAAGTACATGTAGGCTCGTATTTAACCATTAGGTTAAATACCCCATTATAACTGACTGGGACGACCCCCACATGGTGGGTCTAATAACCCTTTGACCCATATAACACATACAGGGCCGACCCCCACTAGGGAATTCTAATAACCCAAGTTACCACATTCCGACGGAGGAATAAACATCTCCGGATATACAATAAGATCTTCATGGAGGAATGAAACATCTCCGGAATAATAAAGTACAAATATAATATTCTTTGAAGTTACAATATCTCAACACTCCCCCTTAACGAGAAGGATATTATAACAGCATCTGCATGAGCAAGGAGTCATGAACATCATACATGATACATCTATAAATCATTGGAAGCTTTCTCAACATCATCAGTAACTCAAGCAGTTACTGGAACATCTTCAATACTGGAACATCAACATCTTCAGTACTGAGTCTTTATCTTCTACAGCACTCGAACAACTACAGCAACATCAACATCTGGATCCTCACGATCATCAGCATCATCATCTCACGATCATCAGCATCGTCATCACACGATCATCAGCATCGTCATCAGCATCACGATCATCAGCATCGTCATCACACGATCATCAGCATCGTCATCACACGATCATCAGCATTGTCATCACATGATCATCAGCATCGTCATCACACGATCATCAGCATCGTCATCACACGATCATCAGCATCGTCATCACACGATCATTAGCATCCTCATCACATGATCATCAGCATCGTCATCACAAGATCAGCAGCATCGTCATCTAGATCATCACGATCAGCAGCATCGTCATCTAGATCATCACGATCAGCAGCATCATCATCTAGATCATCACGATTAGCAACATCGTCATCTAGATCATCATGATCAACATCATCGTCATCTAGATCATCACAATCAACAACATCGTCATCTAGATCAACAACATCATCAATACAAGTATAAATATCATTAATACAAGTATACACATCATCAATACAAGTATCCTCATCAATACAAGTATACGCATCATCAATACAAGTATCCTCATCAATACAAGTATACACATCAGCAATACAAGTATCCTCATCAATACAAGTATACATATCATCAATACAAGTATCCTCATCAATACAAGTATACATAATAGCAACATACCCTGCAACACACAAGATCCAATTACGGGATGATCAATCCCTCTCACTTTAGGACATAGGTCCAAGGATGATACAATCCTGATCCGCTTACGGGATGATTAGTCCCTCTCGGTTTAAGACAACTCTCATGTCTATGGATGATGCAATCCAGATCAACTTACAGGATGATCAATCCTTATCACTTTAAGACACCTCACCATGTCTAGGGACGAGGCAATCCCAATCTATTTACAGGATGATTAGTCCTTATCACTTTAAGACATCTCACCATGTCTAGGGACGAGGCAATCCCAATCTATTTACAGGATGATCAGTCCTTATCACTTTAAGACATCTCACCATGTCTAGGGACGAGGAAATCCCAATCTATTTACAGGATGATCAGTTCTTATCACTTTAAGACATCTCACCATGTCTAGGGACGAGGCAATCCCAATGTATTTACAGGATGATCAGTCCTTATCACTTTAAGACATCTCACCATGTCTAGGGACGAGGCAATCCCAATCTATTTACAGGATGATCAGTCCTTATCACTTTAAGACATCTCACCATGTCTAGGGACGAGGCAATCCCAAACTATTTACAGGATGATTAGTCCTTATCACTTTAAGACATCTCACCATGTCTAGGGATGAGGCAATCCCAATCTATTTATAGGATGATTAGTCCACTCAATCTCATTTAGGACTATCCTTCCTTTCGAATTACTGGATTTACTGTCCAAGGATGATTTAATCCATTCAATTCATTTAGGACTATCCTTCCTTTCGGAATTACTGGATTTACTGTCCAAGGATGATTTAATCCACTCAATTCATTTAGGACTATCCTTCCTTTCAAAATTACTGGATTTACTGTCCAAGGATGATTTAATCCACTCAATTCATTTAGGACTATCCTTCCTTTCGAATTACTGGATTTACTGTCCAAGGATGATTTAATCCATTCAATTCATTTAGGACTATCCTTCCTTTCGGAATTACTGGATTTACTGTCCAAGGATGATTTAATCCACTCAATTCATTTAGGACTATCCTTCCTTTCGGAATTACTGGATTTACTGTCCAAGGATGATTTAATCCACTCAATTCATTTAGGACTATCCTTCCTTTTGGAATTACTGGATTTACTGTCCAAGGATGATTTAATCCACTCAATTCATTTAGGACTATCCTTCCTTTCGGAATTACTGGATTTACTGTCCAAGGATGATTTGATCCACTCAATTCATTTAGGACTATCCTTCCTTTCGGAATTACTGGATTTACTGTCCAAGGATGATTTAATCCACTCAATTCATTTAGGACTATCCTTCCTTTTGCAATTGCTGGATTTACTGTCCAAGGATGATTTAATCCACTCAATTCATTTAGGACTATCCTTCCTTTCGGAATTGCTGGATTTACTGTCCAAGGATGACTCAATCCTCAACCGTACATTTAGGACCATGTCCAAGGATTACTTAATCCTCCACCGTACATTTAGGACCACGTCCAAGGATGACTTAATCCTCAACCGTACATTTAGGACCACGTCCAAGGATGACTTAATCCTCCACCGTACATTTAGGACCACGTCCAAGGATGACTTAATCCTCAACCGTACATTTAGGACCACGTCCAAGGATGACTTAATCCTCAACCGTACATTTAGGACCACGTCCAAGGATGACTTAATCCTCAACCGTACATTTAGGACCATGTCCAAGGATGATTTAATCCTCCACCGTACATTTAGGAACACGTCCAAGGATGAATTAATCCTCAACCATCCACCAAGGACTTCATTCTCGAAGACATACGTCTACGACTCTTCTTTCGGATTGAAGTCCAGGGATGATCCAATCCCATCACATGTTCACCAAGAACTTCATTCACGAAGACATACGTCTACGACTCTTCTTTCGGACTGAAGTCCAGGGATGATCCAATCCCCTCACATGTTCACCAAGAACTTCATTCACGAAGACATACGTCTACGGCTCTTCTTTCGGACTGAAGTCCAGGGATGATCCAATCCCCTCACATGTTCACCAAGAACTTCATTCTCGAAGACATACGTCTACGGCTCTTCTTTCAGACTGAAGTCTAGGGATGATCCAATCCCCTCACATGTTCACCAAGAACTTCATTCTCGAAGACATACGTCTACGGCTCTCTTTAGAACAAGTGTTCAAGGATGATACAATCCCTCTTCTTTCTCGGAGACACTTGTCTATGGCTCACTTTAGAACTTGTGTTCAAGGATGATGCAATCCTCACATGTATTCTCATCAATTACTATCGATCCTGGGAACCCATACAGAACCTGATTCACACTTCTTCTTTAATTACACCATTAAGAGAATGGCCTTATCTAGCCACTTGGAGCAAACATCTCATCATGATTCTCTTCTTCTTTCTAAGAGAATCTTCTAGCCACAAGCCTTCTATAGTGTGTTTGATTTGAAAATCTTTGTTTTTGTTTAACATCCATCGCTTGTTCAGTGTTCATCATTCATCATGATCTTTCCTACAAATCAAAATTAAGTACATGATTAGTAATACTTCATAATCATCAAATCATATTGACATGATAACCTATTATGCATACAGATATCATTTACATAGTTATGCAACTATTTTGACCAATACTTTGGCACAACACTTTCCCATATCCTGTATGCATACAGTGGATATCTAGATGCCTTCCATCTCTACTAGAACATACTATCGAGAGTGTGCACAGCTCTCAGCATGTCAGCAAAGAGGTTTCATTCTAGACAAGCAACAATGGAATGTTTGTCCAACTTACCAATCATATGCATATTAGCAGTATACTGTTCAATGCTCTATGAATGTTTACACTCAGCATGATATATTCTAGGAATACAAATATGCATACAAGAAATATCATTTACTATTTCAAATAACAACTCAAATACTTATCTTTTATGTTTGTGTGGTTTCCTCCCGCTTGATCTTCTATATGTCTTTTGAACTTGTATTCATTTTGTACCATTGTGCATGCTCAAGTGTGCACTAGTGTCATCCTCATGATCTCATACACAAACATACATTCATTAGTATATTATAAACATTATCAAAACATCTAAATAGTCTTGAATATGTATAGTCACGATCATAAATAATAAACATTAGTATTCAAGATTTCAGGGAAGACTTCTTGTACTCATGCATATCATCAATCAAGATAAAAGACATAATATGCATAATCCCTTGATTACTAACTTTATGAATAAGAATATCTAATCATGCCAAGTATACTTATATAAGGGATCCCAATACAAGGTAAGATTCTAACATGACATAGGAGAACATACCTGGATTAGTATACCTGCTTAGTTATGTACAACATACCTAAACAATCTCTTCAATGATTTAGAGATCCTGAGCTAGAACCTGCATGTCTCATAGGTTAAGCATAATATAACAAAGTCATACATACCTCGTAAGTAGAACAAAGATTATGGATGAGTCTTTGTCTTCATGATGTCATGGTCATGGAACTTGATTTGTCTTTTGTGATGTACCTGTATCTTGTTAGCAGACAACATCAACCTCACACAACACCATAATGCATTAGTACAATCATATAGCCCTAATCAATGAATGTCTTCGATCATTCACATGCATTCATACTGTTACTAGGGTGATAAGACAATTCTAACATTAATCAAGATTGTACTAATAAATAACATGAAGACAAAACACATTATGAACTTAATCAAGAATCAGATTTCAAGACATACCTGAACCTCCTTAAGTCATACCTGTCGAGACTTCTTCTTAGCCTCAACTCCCCCTGAAACTTGATCTGGAGCTTGATTAGAGTTTGCTGGAGAAACCCTAAAAATTCAATCTTTGACTTTCACACTTCTGAATGAATGGAAGGATGTGTCTTGCTGGGCTGATCAAACTAGCATACTTCAATTTTGAAATCTCCAAAATTTGACCCCTCAAAATTGCCTTTGAAACTTCTGGATCTTCTGGACAGGATCCCGAACTAGGGTTTGATGAAGCCCACCCTTCTTCTCATTGAAAAGGTTTGATCCAAGGCTCTAAACTCTTAATTTTCTGAGGAGCTTCTAGCCGTGGTTACAGACTTCAAAAATTCCAACTTTTGTTGAAGCCCTAATTTTCCATCTTTCCGATCAAAATCCCAAGCTAGGGTTTAATCAAGCCCGGTCTTCTACCCAACCAAAAAATTCGATCTTGGTCTCTAAATTTCAATTTTTCTGAGTAGCATTCAGCCATGGATTCCAATTCCAAGAATTCTAACTTTCTCCGAAACCCTAAATTCTGGAAGCCATGAATAAAGGTGCTCCAAAAATAATTCTGTTTTGACAGAAATATGTACCTGATTGTTTCTGCTATAAATCCAAAATTTTCGCTCCATAGGGTCTGAATTTTTTTTTTTACAGTAGCCTAACCTGTCATCTTTCCATCCTGACAGGTCTGACCTCAATTGGATTTTCTGAGAGAGATTTATGCCAAATGTCGCAACGTGACCTGTTTTGGGATAATACAAGAGAGCGAACTTGTACGGAGTGCCACGTGTCACTGTTTGAACTTCGGCCTCCGAAAACTTTTTTTGAGATAGCTATCCCTGTTATATTTCCATCCTAATAGGTCTGACCTCAATTGGACTCTTTGATAGAGAGTTATGCCAAGTGTCGTAACGAGACCTGTTTATGGGATCAAACAGGAGAGCGATCTTGTACGGAGTTCCACGTGTCACTGGTTCAGCTTCGGCCTCTAAAAAAGTTTCCTGAGATAGTACAGTCTGTGTAATACCTGTCACTTTTTACGAAATTTCATTTGGAGTTTCCTATCCCAAGTTATGACCTTTTTTCCTAGGTCACCTGATTTTGATTGAGATCTGGAAGAGGCAGAAACCCTAACTTGTACTGATCATAACTTACAAAGTACAACGAATATGAGGGTGCCGTTTGGACACAAGGTACCTGGGGATGTTATATTCGACCTGTAATCTTTTCAGACCCTGAACCTTCGCAGAAATGGCTTTATAGCGAAAGTTCCATGATGACTGGTTTTTGCTATGTAAAACCCTAATCTTCAAATTGTCGTAAGTAAAGTAAGTGTCGTAAGTGCCATACCTTGCCTTCCTTCAGGTTAGCTCTGATACCATGTTAAGATTTAATATGCTAAGATAGAAAATAGCAGCATTACATTCCATTTCACAATAATAGCATATACAGGATCACTGAAGAAATAACAAGCACAGCATAAACACAAGAGACAAAGATTTATCCTGGGAAACCCTCATGGGGTAGAAAACCCAGCAAAGCTTCCTCAATATAGATGACCAGCAATATACAAATATGAAACCCTGAGACATGATCTCCTCCTCCACAATAGCAGACCTCTCCTCCACAAGTGCGCTATCCTCAAGTGAGTGAGTGTGTATAATGAGGAACACACCTCCTCTATTTATACACTACTCTGATATGTATTTTACACAAGTACATGTAGGCTCGTATTTAACCATTAGGTTAAATACCCCATTATAACTGACTGGGACGACCCCCACATGGTGGGTCTAATAACCCTTTGACCCATATAACACATACAGGGCCGACCCCCACTAGGGAAGTCTAATAACCCAAGTTACCACATTCCGACGGAGGAATAAACATCTCTGGATATACAATAAGATCTTCACGGAGGAATGAAACATCTCCGGAATAATAAAGTACAAATATAATATTCTTTGAAGTTACAATATCTCAACAGAGGATACTTGTATTGATTATGTGTATACTTGTATTGATGAGGATACTTGTATTGATGATGTGTATACTTGTATTGATGAGGATACTTGTATTGATGATACATACTAATGATACCTGTATTGATGAGGATACTGTATCGATGATGTGCCTACCTGTTTCAACGATAAGGTTGAAGATGAGGTTGCCTCTTCCGAAGATGAGGTTGATGGAGGATTGTATCATCCTTGGACTTCAGTCCTAAAGTGATCCGTAGATAGATGTCTTCAAGAATGCAGTTCCTAGTGAACGATGAGGATTGTATCATCCCTAGACTTCAATCCTAAAGTGATCCGTAGACAGATGTCTCCGAGAATATGGTCCTTAGTGGAAGTATATAGGACTGCATCGTCCCTGAGTGTTTGGTTCAAAATGAACATGATAGGATTGCATCATCCTTGGACTTATGTCCTAAAGTGATAGGGATTGATCATCCCGTAAGTGGATCAGGATTGCATCATCCTTGGACTTATGTCTTAAAGTGATAAGGACTAATCATCCTGTAAATAGATTGGGATTGCATCGTCACTAGACATGGTGAGGTGTCTTAAAGTGATAAGGACTAATCATCCTGTAAATAGATTGGGATTGTATCGTCCCTAGACATGGTGAGGTGTCTTAAAGTGATAAGGACTAATCATCCTGTAAATAGATTGGGATTGCATCATCCCTAGACATGGTGAGGTGTCTTAAAGTGAGAAGGATTGATCATCCTGTAAGTTGATCTGGATTGCATCATCCATAGACATGAGAGATGTCTTAAAGTGAGAGGGATTGATCATCTCATAAGTGGATCAGGATTGTATCATCCTTGGACCTATGTCCTAAAGTGAGAAGGGATTGATCATCCCGTAATTGGATCATGTGTATTGCAGGATATGTTGCTGTTGTAATGATGATCGAGTGGATCCAGTTGATGATGATGCTGATTATCGTGTGATGACAATGCTGATGATCGTGTGATGATGATGCTGATGATCATGTGATGATGATGTAGCTGTTCGAGTGCTGTAGAAGATGAAGACTCAGTACTGAAGATGTTGATGTTCTAGTATTGAAGATCTTGAAGATGTTCCAGTAACTGCTTGAGTTACTGATGATGTATAAAGAAAGCTTCCAATGATTTATAGATGTATCATGTATCATGTAGTCGATGATTCCTTGCTCCTGCAGTTGTTGTTATAATATCCTTCTCGTTAAGGGGGAGTGTTGAAAGATTGTAACTTCAAAGAATATTATATTTGTATTATTCCAGAGATGTTTTATTCCTTCGATGGGACTCTATTGTATATCCGGAGATGTTTATTCCTCCATTGGATTATGGGAACTAGGGTTATTAGATCTCCTATGTGGGGATCGGCCCGAAGTTATTTTATAGGAGGTTATTAGACTTAATTTGACAAGTTGGCCTCATAGGGTAAAAAGTCAGCTGGAAAACAAGTATAAGTAGAGGAGGTTGTTCTTCACTTAACTCACTTGTTCTCACACTTCTATTGTGCGCATAGGAGAGAGAGAGTTCTGCATAGGAGGAGAAGGAGCTCTTGTTGTGGTCTACTATCTTGTATTGGGTTGATTATCTATATTGAGGAAAGCTTTGTTGGGTTTTCTACCCCATGAGGGTTTCCCAGGGTATATCTGTGTCTATCTTGTGATTGTGTTTCTTTCAGTGATCTTTCTTGTGCATTTATGCTAGAATTTAATAGGCATGACATTCTTCTTTGTCTTCGGATCCAGAAGATTCAGTACCAGGATCTTTCTTTCTTGCACATGCTGGTACAGAAAGTTTGTTCTTCTCAAGTAACTGAGCCATCATATCCACTATCTTCTGTGTGCAAGAGCTCTCAGGATGAAACCCTTTATGACAATAAGGGCACTTGGATCTTCTTTTCTTAAAATGCTTAGTCCTTTTTGAGGCTCTGCTTGACTGGTATGAACTATCTGCAGGCTTTGTACCATTCGATCTCTTATTAGAAATCCTTTGCCTTCCTTTATCATTCGCTGTATCTGCAACTGTAGGGGTTGAATCCAATTTGGGTTTGATCATTCCCATTGAAATCAACTTCTCTTCCTCTTAGGTAAGAGATTGTGTGAAATCATCAAATGAAGGAAACTTCCATCTTGGAATGGACAACGTAGCTGACTGGAAAGTAAAGACAAAAACTGAGAAGTTTGCCCCCAAATTTGAGAGAATGGAAAGTATAAGCTGCTTATCTTCCTTCACTATCTCATATCGTTTCAACTGTGATATCAAGATTTTGAACTTGGTGAGAAAGGCATTGATAGAATCGAAGCTGCTAGGACTCAAACATATGAGCTCATTCTCCAATTTGTGTGCTACCATATCATCTTTTGGCCCAAAGAGAGATTCAAGCTTGTCCCATACCTCTTTCGGAGAGGTAAGATCGATGACATGAAAGTGTAGTTCATCAGAAATTAAGAGGAGGAGGAAACCAATTGCTTCATCAAGCCGATCCAAGTACTTGGACTTTTCAACTGCACTGGTTGGTTCTACCATCGTTCCGTTGAGTATTCTAAAGAAGCTCTTGGATCTCATGAAGAGGGCCATCTTGGATTTCCACTCAACATAGTTGGAATATGTAAGCTTTAGATCCATCTAAACAAAGAAAGTCGAATAGTTGAAGAAGATTCCGAATGGGTGAATAAACCTGCAAAACAATAAAAGATGTGCTGATGGAGAATGCTACACTTTGACTAAACACTACCTTAAGGACACTTGGCACATGGACTAAGTCCTTCACAGCTGGCTAGACCTCACTGGATTTCTCCAATGAAATCAAGTAATAGAACCAGGATTTGCCATGGAAACTCAGAGTCTTCTGGTGCATAAGTGAAAGATAACTGCTCAAAGAAATGTTGCAATTGCTGCAATTCGAATAGCTGATTCTTGCTCTGATACCATGTAATAATATGCAAGGATCTGGCAGCTGTAGAAACTCACAATCAAACTCACAAATATGTTGCAAAAAAGAAGAGAAGGAGACACTCAATGATCACTCATAAACATAGTAGAATAGAACAATATCTCAGTATGATACAATGAATAAGAATGTAAGTGAATGAATACAATAGCCATGAAGATGGCATAATATAGGATTTGAATAGGCCAAGTACGGCATTCGAATTCTTAACTCAGAGTGTGGCTTGGATGATAGTGAAGTCATCATCCAGTCAATGTATCAGTCATCAGTGGTAACAATCAGTCAAGTGTTGTTTAACTGAGTCTAACTAAGTGAGGTAGGCACTAACTGAATGAAGGAGGCTCAGTGGAGGGCGCATGAGGAGCTAACTGGAGTTAGAATGGGAAGACTGGTCTCACTGGAGGTCCATCTGAGTGAAACAGTCAGTGGGGGAGTTAATCTAGCCTCAAATCAAGGGAGAACTAAGTGATAACTGACTGGTAGGTGAGAAAGGCACCTAAATGGATGTGGTAGGTGAGAAAGGTGCACTTGCCATGGATAAGGGTTCCTTAGGTAGGTGCGAGGCCCCCTGGAGGTGTAGAGAGGTTGTGGAGAGCTGAAACCAAGCTCTAGGAGCTGGGAGGTCCACCATGATGATGAATAGATGCATGCAAAACCGAAAAATTATGGGGAGAATATTCCAACACCCCCCCCCGCAAGCTATACTATGAGAAAATAACTAAAGCAGTAACAATAGGGCCTTGGTGACTAGGACCAAAGGTCACCCCGTATTATCAAAAAATAGAGAAGCTAATGTAGCATATCATCTCTTACCCCAAGAAGTGATCTAAGATAAGTGAATCTCTTCACCGTGAAGGCCTTGATGAAGATATATGCAATCTTCTTTTCCGTTGGTAGGTAGAGCAATGAAATGGTCTTATCATGCACTAATCCTCTGATGTAATGCATGTGTATCTCAATGTGTTTTGTTCTCTGCCTCAGAATCGGATCTATGGAGGTCCTGATGGCACTTTGATTGTCACAATAGATGACAGGTGGAGTACTGAATAGAATCCCAAACTCTGACAAGATGCCTCTCAGCCAAATACACTATGTGGATGGATTTACTACACCTCTGTACTCTGCCTATGCTGATGAAAAAGCCAAAGTTGTCTGCTTTTTGCTTGACCAACATATAGGTCTAGATCCAATCATTAAAACAAAACCAGATGTAGACTTCCGATCTGAGCTATCTCCAGCCCAATCAGAGTCAGTATATCCAACTAGGTCCAAAGAACACCCAACTGATTAGTGAAGACCATGAGTCTTGGTACCTTGTACATAGTGCAAAATCCTCTTTGTTGCCTTCCAGTGAAGCTCATGAGGTTCCTGCATGTATTTGGAGATAGCACTAACAACATAGGATAGATCAGGCCTAGTATGAGTAAGAAACAAAAGGCTACCAATCAACTACCGATACAAAGAACAATCTACCAGAGGTGTAGAGGACCCATCCTCAAGGTTGATCCCTGAAATAAAATGGAATGCAACTGGTTTGCATTCACTCATTTGAAACTTATCAAGCAAATATGAAGCATATTTTGATTGAGCAACTTTGATTCCTGAATCACTCTGAGTGACTTCAAGACCAAGAAATTGCTTCAACAATCGTAGATCTGACATGGAGAAGGATCTGTGCAAGGCAGATTTGATAGATCTAATACAAGGAGAACTGCTCCCTGTAATCAACAAATCATCAACATAAAGGACAATGAGAAGTAAGGATTTACCATCATGTATCATGTAGACATTCGAATCTGATTTGCACCTCTGAAAGTCTTCTGAAAGCAAGAAGGAATCCATCTTGGCATACCAAGCTCGGGGAGCTTACTTAAGGCCGTAAAAGGACTTCTTCAATTTGCAAACAAGTGAAGAATTATCAATATAACCCTCGGGTTGCTTCATGTAGATCTCCTCCTCTAAATATCCATGGAGAAAGGCACTCTTGACATCCATATGATGCACCTCCCAGTGTTTGCAGGCAGCAAGAGCAAGAACAAGACGGATGGAATCCATCTTAGCAACAGGAGCGAATGTCTCAGAATAGTCAATCCCATGAACTTGAGAAAACCCTCTTGCAACCAATCTAGCCTTGTATTTGTGGGAGGCTCCATCTAAATCCATCTTTGTTCTGTAGATCCACTTTCACTGAACCAACTTCCTTCTAGGTGGGAAAGAAACAAGATCCCAATGTCACATACCCAAATTTATGCAATAGAAATTTAATGGATTTTCGAGATAGATTTTTCGCGATGGTTACATAACTCTATTAACTTTCATAAATATGAGATAAAATATTTAATCATGTATAAAGATGTAAAATTCCAAATGATTCATTACTGAGTCTATAATCTCTCCTACTGGAAGTTATATTAACTTCTTTTATTCTACTTGAGGCGTTTTGTAAAATCAAAGAGATGATGCATCTACAAACTATATCTAATCCTGGTCACTACTTCAAACAACAAGATTACCAAGGTGGTTACTCAAATCATTTTCTAATGAAAGACTTACTCTATAGAAATTAGTATAGTGTGCTATAAAACAAATTCATAGTTTATACCTTTATTTAATATTATATGAGCATATGCATTTTAAGGAATGACTTGGCATATTATATTTCTACATTGAAAGATCTATTATTTGACTAGTAGTTAACTTTCATTCTTCAACACACTTACTCATTGATAATTAACAAAAAGTATTATAGTGATCAATAATTAAAAGATAAGGTACGCATAAGTGACACATCAAATATAATCACAACATCGAGGCCAAATACACACATATAAACACATAAGAAAAGACAATTTGATGTGGTTCACCCAATCTAGGGCTACATCCACAAAAGGTGTTGTGTCTTCAATTCATTTCTCCATCATTGGAAATTACATACTGCAATGCAGTTGATATTCTTTCACTTTCTCATGGCCTCTTTCATAGAATGCTTTATCCAAACTTCAACTACCTCACTCTGAGGTATTACTAATCCTAAACACAAGATACTAAACATGTCGAAATCCTATCCCCTTCTTTAGGTCATCTAAATACAAAAGTCAAGCATAAACCAAATCAATCCTAATAGGATAATTTCCTTGTAATAAAGAATCTTAAATAGTCATATAACGACCAAAAATTCTATGTAACTAGAATAATAATAAAATAATAGGAGATTTCAGAAACAGTTCGCGTGAATGAATCCCCAAAAGAAGAAATGCGACAGTAGTGAAAATTCTTCCTCCATCTGCGTGAGCAAGAATTTCAGAAGATGATTTAAAATAAAGAAAAAGGAATACGATGGCAAAGTGTATCAATATACTGAGATAATAGACATTCAATTCAACGACAAGGATCCAAAAGACTCTCGTCCAACAAGCAACGAACATGCAGAGAAATACAATTTCTTTTCAACAAAATTAGATCAGACCCGCGCTGTATTCCACATACCAAGCGGTTATTTCAAAACTTACAGTAATATAATTACCGAGATAAGTCTTAAACATGTAATAAGATTCATAAAGCATAGGTATATGCGAATTGTCGGGATACAGCAGGGAATGCACAGATAAATTATCTATTTAATAGTAGCTGTTAATGCATGGCAGAGATCAACATGCTTCCTAGCAACCATGATCTTCAACACACGCAGCCATACGAATCGTCACTAATCGACATCTCGATCAAACAAACATAGTTTACTAAAATAAAATAAACGTACCTACAGGATCATCCACCTGTTCGATAACTCATATCTCAAACAGGTTTTTGATTTCTGGTACTAACGCTGATCTATAAGAGGAAACAGAGACCACGTTGACCTTGTATGGGACCTTACAGGATACAGAGAACACATGGTCAGTATTCAACATTTTACCTATTATACCGATATCATGACGCGAAAGTAGGGAGGACCCGATTAGAAACACTCTGTATATAACACAGATATCGTGAAGGCGACCAGTAATAGGGTGATCGATCTAGGCTCAAGTAGCACATCAACTCATAAAAAAAATACACGGTAAACGATCTAGACTATGATAGTATTTCAATGGCAGAAGATATACAGTAACCTGAGTGTACACTTCTATTAAGCATTCAAGCGGACGATACATACCATAAACTTGAGTCTACCCTTCTATTCCGGCGTATTTGATGCAGAGGTTACATACCAAAACCCCGATTTCACGCTTCTATTCGACACACTTGATGCAAAGATTATCATAATAATCGCATACAGAAATCCAGAGTTCAAGCGCCGTCTCAATCGCAGCAACTAAACAATGGTATGAAGTAATGACAATTCTCTCTCCCATCCAATGATCCATCGCAGGATTTAAACATTGGTATACATGGAGAGAACTTGTATCGTTATCAACATCATGTGCAGAGATTTTTGACCTCTCCATAGAGAGTCCCTATTTATTTTCCAAAAATTGATGCGGAGCTTTTTCCCAAAGTTTCCTTCCCTTTTCTGCCATGCATCTTTCGCCGAGCTGAATTTATAGCACCGAGATGCTATAATTCACCCACGGAGATAGCAGTAACCCCACCTCTCTTCCCAGGCCGCAGGTCGCAAGGCTACAACCACCGGTTACATGGTGGAAGCTCGTGGTGGTAGTGGAGCTGTTAAACTGTTTTTCTTTTGCATTAATGCCCACTAAAATCAAATGATGTGGCGTCACTCAAAACTAACGAGTTCCACGAAAAACTAGGGAGGATGTCTCCTCCATTCTCCGAGTAGTGGTTGCTTAATAAATATAAACTTACACGAATTCAAGATCTTTTGTCCCGTATGAATATCGAACCACGTGTCGTGTTATATTATTTATACACTTCTTATTTTTATACCTAAATCCCCCGCTAAACACACGGATGGTACTCAGCTCTCTTTCCACGCAGAGTTACCTCCTTTTTCTACTCACACCGATGGCTCTTCGCTAAAGGAAAAACCCTTCCCCTCCCTTCGTGACTCAACCTCCTGGCTGAAAAAAGGATGATAAAAATTTCTAACACAAGTGACGGCATAAAACCCTAGCCAAATGGCAGTTTGTCAGCTCGGTGTTCTTCACGTTATTTTTCCATACTAGCATGGAAGGAGTGGTGGCCTAATGGAAGTTCTATGCTCCACTAAGCTTCATTAATAACTAAATCTTATACCGGATTCCAAAATAATTGTGGAGACAAAATATATCTTGTTATGCGTTTTGTCTTCTAACCGACCCTTCAACCATTGAAGTTGGGTTTCTTATTCAACTGAAGAATAGAATATTTCTCTCTAGGATTATCAAGGTGCATAAGAGTCATTTATGCATAACCATCGAATAACACTCTAATGACTTCTAGAATATTTCAAAAATATAATGACTTGTCCTGTTTATGCGATTATATAAATAGCAACCCCATTATATGTTAAAACACTCTGTTTTATTTAATCCTTAAAAATATCTTATACTATGGTCCCTTCAATTAAGTAACCACAACCTTTTTGCTATAGTTATGAGGCATTTCTCTTAATTTTAAACTCATATTTAATTCAAATTTAAATAATAGGATTTTAGTTGGAACGTGAGACTATCCACTATTCCTTTGTGAAAAGTTCCCTCTAGACAAGTATATATATTATATACGAAGTCATATTGATATCATGTTATTTTCTTTTAGAATATCTTTTTTCATGTATATATATTATATACGAAGTCATATTGATATCATGTTATTTTCTTTTAGAATATCTTTTTTCATGTATTGTTTATTTATCTTACGTTAAATAACAAGTGGAATTTTATACTAAATTCTTGTTCACACATATTATTTATTTTTTTCAAGGTGGTGGCAAATTAACCTTCTTTATTTTATGTTTTTAGGCTAAGTATTAGACATCCTCTTAGTACTTATCGTGATCATCGTATTATATATGAAGTCATATTGATATCATGTTATTTTCTCTTAGAATATCTTTTTTCATGTATTGTTTATTTATCTTACGTTAAATAACAAGTGGAATTTTATACTAAATTCTTGTTCACATATTACTTATTTTTTTCAAGGTGGTGGTAAATTAGCCCTCTTTATTTTATGTTTTTAGGCTAAGTATTAGACATCCTCTTAGTACTTATCATGATCATTGTATTAGTTAAGATATCATCTAGGATTTTAAGCTATTGAGGATCATCTTTAGTTTACTTAGGATTAATTAGTCCTAGCTATCTTCGTATTATGAGATAGACCTTATAACTCTTTTGGAAGGTGGTGAGGAGTGACCATCTCCTCAACTACGACGTTGATACATTTACGGTTTACCCGTAACTTCACTCTTCCTCAAGTACTATTGGCGCTTAGTTGCATCTTTCGTTAACTTACAATTTATGAGTAATCACATCAATACTTTCAGGGTCCACTGGTGGGGCCTTGGCCTTGAGCTCCTCACCATGGCCATTTACACGATTACCTTTACAAAATAATAATAATAATTGGGGTCAAATTGGAGGGATGTTACACCCAAGTCTTATTTCTTTGAAGAGACTGATATTCTTCTTCCATAGCAGCTACCCATCTTGGATCTTGGGAGGCTTCAAAGTATGTCTTTGGATCAAATCCTACCATAAGAAAACATCTCTCAGCTAAAAAAGGATCTGAGGGAGAGAGTGTAATATCGGTTGATATTGGAGCTATGTAGGCCCTTGTAGCAATAGAAAATGAATCTTTAGTTGCTAGATATTCAGGTTCTTGTGGATCTAGATCTGGCATTCGCACTTTTTTAGGAGCTTTCTTTTTCTTCATCTTCTTTTGAGGAATCTTGCCCTTTAGGAAATCTTTGCAGTTCCCATGAGCAAACTTATCATCTGGAGAAGCTCTTGGATCTCATGAAGAGGGCCATCTTGGATTTCCACTCAACATAGTTGGAAGATGTAAGCTTTAGGTCCATTTGAACAGAGAAAGTCGAGTAGTTGAAGAAGATTCTGAATGAGTGAATAAACCTACAGAACAATAAAAGATGTGCTGATGGAGAATGCTACACTTCGACTGAAAACTACATTAAGGAATCTTGGCACATGGAATGAGTCCTTCACACCTGGATAGAAATGACTGGATTTCTCCAATGAAATCAAGTAATAGCACCAGGATTTGTTGTGGAAACTTAGAGGCTTCTGGTGCACAAGTGAAAGATAGTTGCTCAAAGAAATGTTGCAACTACTGCTATAGCAACTGATGCAATTCGAATAGCTGCTTCCTGCTCTGATACCATGTAATAATATGCAAGGATCTAGCAACTGTAGAAAATCACAATCAAACTCACAAATATGTTGCAAAGAAGAAGAGAAGGAGACACTCAATGATCACTCATAAACACAGTAGAATAGAACAATATCTCAGTATTATACAATGAATAAGAATGTAAGTGAATGGATACAATAGCCATGAAGATGGCATAATATAGGATTCGAATAGGCCAAGTAGAGCATTCGAATTCCTAACTTAGAGTGTGGCTTGGATGATAGTGAAGTCATCATCCAGTCAATGTATCAGTCATCAATGGTAACAGTCAGTCAAGTGTTGTTTAACTAAGTCTAACTGAGTGAGGTAGGCACTAACTGAATGAAGGAGGCTCAGTGGAGGGTGCATGATGAGCTAAATGGAGTCAGAATCGCTAGACTAGTCTCACTGGAGCTCCATTGGAGTGAAACAATCAGTGGGGGAGTCAATCTAGCCTCAAATCAAGGGAGAACTGAGTGATAATTGATTGGTAGGTGAGAAAGGCTCCTAACTAGCTGTGGTAGGTGAGAAAGGTGCACTTGCCATGGATAAGGGTGCCTTATGTAGGTGGGAGTACCCCTAGGGGCTGTAGACAGGCTGTGGAGAGATGAAACCAAGCTGTAGGATATGGGAGGTCCACCATGATGATGTCTGGATGCATACGATGACTGGATGCATTCATGCAAAACTGAAAAATGATGGGGAGAATATTCCAACAAAACTATAGTAGCAAAGAGTTTGAGAAGGATAAAAAATAAACCATTGGAGATTCTTTGTATAAACAAGGCTTGAATATAAATTTCATTCCTACAACAACTCAAATCCATGGCTCCAACATTATTAGAATCGGTTCAACAAGTGCCAAATTCCCTATGTAGAATTCCCCGGGGGATTGATGAACAAACCCAAAACTAAACCTCCAATAATTTTCCCCAAATTGGCGAGCTAATAAAATCACCATTATGAGCAACTTTTATTTCTGAACCACTATAAGATTTCTCTATTGCGTGGCTTGCAATGGTGCAAAAGGGATTGTGCCAAAAAATGAAACTACTTATAGTTGCTTTTGTTAGGTTTTTTTAGGGTCCGGGGGGCCTCCCCTTAGTATTATCGAAATAACCGGGATCGGAGAGAGAAAGGAACAAACTACTGGATGGAGGCATTCTCACTCCTAACAGGCAGGGAGGCGACCCTCCCTTAACCCGTCACAGGTACTTGCATGGACCTAGGTAATTTTATCTCCTTGACACTTGGATTTTATCAAGTGCTTGCACTTGGAGTTTGCATAGGAAACACCGTCACAGATCTTATCTACTCTTACCCTCATCTCCCATAAAAAAGGAAACACACCAACCCCCTTTCCAATGAAATCATTTGGGTACATAGACCAGTCAAGTAGGGATGCTGCTCCGAGAAAGTCTCCATCCTTTTCATTAAAATTAGTCCTCTTCCTTTACTAAACTAGCTGGAAAAACTGGGAGATTCCCTTCCATGCAAACAACACAATTATTTGCTTACGCTCGGCTTTCCTCTTTATTTTTTAAACAATCGAGACTATGATTTTATTTATTTTGGACAAAACCTTAAAAGGCATATATGGTTTTTTGTTGGTAAACTCTTAATGAAAATAGGTCATGTTTAGTAAGAATAAAATCCATTTCTGCACCCAAATAGGGGATTTCAACACTCCTCCTCCCTAAAGATGAGAATTTTTGTGTACATAATTAGCTGTGAAATTCTAGGCCAATTGACCAGTTTCTCACTCGGTAAAGATGCCATCCATTTCCACCTTCTCCCACCCATCCCTGAGCATATAAGAAGTAAAATAGGAGGCGCAAGATAATTGTAAAAATCCTTCTCAGGTTTTTATGTTTTTATGGTTTCGACCTAATCTGAAACTAAGACTCAAACTGAAAGCAAAAACCATGGCCTCCTAATATAATGTCAATAAAATGGAGTGACACAAGACCTAAAAATTAACCAAAATAATTTGTCTTTCTACATTGAAACTTACCATCAATAAAGTTGTGGGTGCTTTCAAAATTGATGAGAAATTGTTGCAGTTGTTTCCTAGGAGTTTGCCAGGATTGAAATCTGCTGACAGGATTCACGAGCGTTGAATTGCAGGGGTCAAGAGCATTGAATTGCAGTGTTTAGGAAGTATACAAACCATAAGTGTGTTGGGCATGTGCTCCTCCGAGGGTTTCAACAACAACAAACACACATTGGCGGGGTCAGAGCGTTGAATTGAAGGGTTCAAGATTGTTGAATTGCATGGTTTCAACACTATACAAACCAGAAGTGTGTTGGGAATGTGCTCCTCTGAGGGTTTCAACAACGATAGGCACACACTAGCGGGGTCGATGTGTGGTTTATATAAAAAATACACTGTCAGACGAGAGTTTAAAAGGAATATAAACTCTCAGCCAAGAGATCTATTTGAAAGTTACATACCAACAATTTGGTCATACTCTCAGACGAGACACTAAATTTTTCTCGGACGAAAAATTGTCTAACTAGAACTAAAATCTCGACCGAGAAAATATTAACTGTAGTTAAACTCTCATTTGAAAAACAATACAACTCTAGACCGAGAAAATATTTTGACTTTTTTCTCGGCCGAGATATTGGATATTATAACCCAAAAACATCCCATTCTCAAAAAATTGTATCTCAACTTTGCGTTTTCACCCATTTATCTCTGTTGTCTTTGATTCTGAATTTGATCCACTAATTCCTCTTGCCTTGGTACGGCTTCCCAAGTACTCTCCAACTCAATTCTATTTCTAGTTGTCCTCAATATTAAATTGTACAGCTGTCCGGAAATTGAATTTTGATTTCAAAGTTGATCTCGAAGATTCGGTTGTGTTATTTCAGGCAATGTCATGTAACTACCTTATGTGCAGAAAATAAAATATATTAGTTCTTATTAACACACATAAATAATTTGCAAAAGTGTGGCTAAGCTCATAGGTCGCACAATGCTGCAACCTAGGCTCCAATACCAATTGTAACACCCCAAATAAATTATCCTTATTTACGTACATAATTATTATTATTACTATTATTATATATATATATATATATATAGTATTTCCCATGCCACTGTGAAAATGATTGTTCTTTAATAGATGTTCCGTGCGTAAGGGAATTCATGGATTATTCTATCTATATATTTTCTCTTCACATACTTTCAATATACATAAGCTTTCTGATTAACTTGAATTGGTTATTAAACTCCATAGATTGGAACCAAGATTTAGAGGAAAAATATCAAGCCATCATAAGAGATTTTGTGAATTTCTTTCAAATTATTTAATCGTCATTTTTCAGAATTATTTCTTAATTATATTAAAATTAGGCTTGTTCAAGCTTCAACATTCTCATGTTTAATTATCATCCTATATTAGGCACACATAGAAGCATAATCTTTTATATAAGTATTTTTATTGACCATAATAAGTTAGGATTTTTTCTGGCATAGTATCCAATATGCTTCTACTTTACAAAAATTATGTTATCATGGTCCTTTGGTTATCACCAAATTACTCATAGTCTTATCAATATTTATATTTACATTTGTCTATATTATATCATAGACTTATTTTTAATATCAATTTTCATCCTTTAAATTATTTTCCCCATTAAAGGGATCGATATCATCTCATAAGCCCATCTTATAACTCTTTTAATCTCTTATTATAACTTTTAAACATGGTGTCTTCATTAATTGTACTCCACGAAGGGAGCTTACTTAGCTTATGCTAACAACCTTAATGTTTAATGTAGGTGTTCCATGAATACCCTAGATCATCATGGTATGACTCGTTTACCCAGGATTCATGCAACAATATTGTTTAGTGATTTGGGTGGATCATTCTAGCTATTAAATTGGAGATAGAACATAGAGGTATACGTAGAGGTATAACATGGAAGCATAACTCAAATTTGGCATTAATTGTGCCAGCTATCTGGAAGTTCAATTCCATCGCTTAAGTGTAGTTTTGTAGTTGGAAGCCATGTATTATTAATAACTTGTATCGTCTCCTCAAAAAAATCATGGGAGGGTTTTCTCCCTTACAAGCCTTTACGGAAATTCATTCTTCTTGTTTTTGCTAGTGAGGGTTTCGCTCTGCAACTATGTTGAGAGATGACCATGGTTTGAGCCCACTCAGGATAATCCGTTCTTTGAGAATAATTTGAAATCTGTGTTATGTGCAAACCCATTTCTTATTTATCTTAATGGAAGATTTTACCAGTTCTTTGCTTGAACTTGGCGCTCCATCAAGCTAAAGGACACTCTTCTCAGTCTGTCAAAGGTATCGTGCTCTCAGAACATTTCTTGACACAATATTTATAATTTACATTTGTTTATTTGTATGTGCTAACAACTGTTGTTTGTTTGTCATAGGTTGTGTTTACTGTGACATGGAACATATACATAAATCGAGGGTCTCAAGGGAGTGACTAGGGTAAGCCTCCCTTCCTCGTACCTCAACAATGGAAGACCCATCATTTTTCTGAGTTTATATGTATTAATATATCTACTCTGTAAGATCTTAGGCCTTCGAGCCTTGTAATATTTTCGCTATGGTTATTCAATAAAACATACACAGGGTTTCCAGACGCATTTTGGATCTTATAGCTCTTATGCATTTATAATTCCGTAACTCGTGGTTTACATAGAATTTATGTGTTTTTTTTGTATATTGACGTACTCATATGATTATTTTTGAACATGGGCTTTCATCCCACTCTGATCAATCTTATATCATTTAACTTAACGCTTCTCTATGAAAAATTCGTGCTCTATCTCTTTTAATGAAGGTCGTTAAGACGCCTGTATATTTTATAAGGGTTTTTAAATCCCTATGTTTGTAAATAGTAATTACTTGATTTAGTATTTGAAGTATAGAACACTTTTAAAATCTCTAGCTGTGAACTGCGAAATCATTTCCCACCCATTGCTTTGATCTTCGGGCTTCAAGCATATAATCTACCATGATAATAGCTGTTTTTATTGTCATTATTAGTCATTTGTGTTTATTACTGTGTTTATATTGAATCCCTTACTGAGCATTTTGTTTCTATTTATTTTTATATTACTCTCTGCAAAATTTATTCTACCTCTATTTATAATCAATAGTTAAGATTAGAGGTATCGACCTCATGTCTCTCGAACTACATGCATTTTTTATCATATATATGTATATCATGTTTTGTTGAAGAAGCACGATATCCTCCTGTAGCGCCTCAGTATGTTTGTATGAAGTTTATATTACTTGATGAAGCTTGCTAGCTTCACTGTAGTAACTCATTTCTTTTGTATAAGGTTTATACGCATTTCACTATTACTGTGTATTCACTTAGAGGCTTCGACCTCATGCTTTATGTGATATATATATATATAGATATATATATATATATACTTTATTTGTCAAATATCTTGCTTAGAATATGTATTTCATTTGTTTAATAGTTAATTCCTTCGCTCTATAAGGAATAAGATGACTTGCTTATAGTATTAGCCCCATCTTGGCACTACTCTTATATATAATGACTTCATAGGGGCTTCACTAGAAGGCAATATAATATCACGTTCATTCATATTGCGTTATTAAATATTCATGAAACCTAAAAATTATATTGCTTACATATTAAGGGGCAAAGGGTTTTTTTATTTAATATAACAATACAAAAATACTTTGGGGTCTTTTTTATATGGGTGGCTTGACAAATATCTGCCGAAAGGAGATGGCGGAATCACGGGCGGATGAGAAATCGGGTTGAGGCAAGGCTCGAGCTTACCAGTACGCAGGGAAATCGCGTCTTGGAGGCATGCTTGAGGCCACGGGTTTCGTGGTGAAGTGGGTTTCCAGTCGATCATAGTCAAGAGACAGTGGTCATTGACAGCCAATTGTTACCGTTAACACTCAGCCAGTTGTTACCAATAGCCTTGGAGGCATGCTCTCCAGGGCCTGTTATAGGCCCTTGATAGGCCTTGGGGGCTTGAATACCCAACCACTCGTGCCTATTACAGGCCTTGGTATATTTATTTAGCCTCCTAGAGCTTGTTACAGGCCCTGGGGGCTTGGATACCTAACCCACAACAGGCTTAGTCAGCGATTGGGGAATTACAACATGCAATCTAAATGTTGTACTATGTGCATTGGCTCTAGTGACATACAAGAAGTGATCTCCTATCTCTTCATTAAACCATTAGATGTTGCAAATAACAATGATATGTGGTTGAGTAATTGCATTGTGGGTGAAGTAATGTGCATCCACAATATACATCGAAAGAAGCAAGGTGCATTGTAGAATGCATGTGGGGTCACAAGAGGGGTATAATATAAATACAGTAGGTAGAAATATAAAGGGGTATAAAAAATGTTAATGAAAAAATTGATACATACAATATCTAGTGAAAATAGGGGTTTTTTTAAATTGGGAAGGCATATTGGGAGGGGGTTAAAAAAATGATTTTGGAAGATATTTTCCAATATTTAGTGAAATTAGGGGTATTGTTTCATATGCCACGAACGAACGTGCTATGATAGCGGTTTATCGAGTGAACCCCCCGTGAATGAATTTGTATTTTATTTATTATTTGGTCCTATCGTGAACATGGTTGCAATATGAGGGTCCTCTATTGGATCCTAGAATGCTCCATTGCGATTTGGATCTAATAAAGGAGCTTTCTCCAATATATAACAAGATATTTAGTAGATAACTAATAATAATTTCTATTCATCTTGAGAAATTAATTATGTTATTAAAATAACTATTTGACCATAAAATAAAACTCGGAAAAATAACTATTTAAACAATCAATAATCCTGAATGGATTTAACCATTTTAATTCTAGTATTTTCATCACTTTTTAATTCATTAAAATTAATAAAAACACATAATTTTTATACAATGGAATTCAATTAAATTATTCATACATGACTGTAGGTACTCTGAGATTTTCTAAGTTATTCATATCATTGTAAATATATGAAAATAGACTTAATAGCTTTTAATAAACATAATAACAATGCTTCATTATTTATAACATACCATATACAATTTTCTTGCAAACATTTGCAAACCTAAGTAAAGAACACACCTCATTATCATAAACCCTTAGCAGAACCAACCATTAAATAACTAATTCAAAGATAAATAACCATGAATAGAATGTACTAACAATTTATTTGAATAGAAAATATTAATATTTTACTCAAACCCTTGGCTTAGCCATCCATTAAATAACTTAACTGCATTTAAACATAAATAGAAAATTTAAAACAACTTATCTGAAAACCTTTGCTTCTGCCAACTTGCTATGGAACTGCTGCCAAAGATTACTGCAGTTGTTCATAAATTCTCAACTTGAGCATATAATCACTCCCGAGCTAGACCAAGCTCACTATGAATCTAGAATGTAGCATTGTTTTTTGTGTGTACTCGTCTTTAATGTAGACTCTCCAATAGGATCTCTTTAATCAGTTCTCTAGTTCCTGTAGATAGTTCCCTCTTTTTATTTAAGGAGTGCGCACTCAAATACCTCTACTTGGACCAAAATAAATCATTGAGCTCATTAGTAAACCAAGTTGGACCAGTACTATGGCAATGGGAAGACCTTCCTCTGTAGTCTCCCTTATCTACAGTTCATTTTTCCTCTTCTTAATTCATTTTCAAGAATGTATTTTCTCTCCATTTTGGCTTCAAAAAGAAGTGTTAGTAACTCAGAAAATATTCAAGAGAAAAAGAAACAAAGAGCAGCATATCCCTTTGATTCTTTTCCCTTTTATAATTTCTTGCTTTCAAGAAAGAGTAGTTAGGGTTTATTTGATTTTTCCTCACAATTCTTGAAAATCAAAATTATTATTTCTCTCATCTTATTTATCTTTTCTCTTTTTAAATTTTAATTACTCTCTAGTTCTAATTCCCTAGTGAGCTTGGTCTCTCACTTAAAAAGTAGTCCCAAAGCAATTAGGTAGAACATTTTAAAAGTAATAAACCATTTTGATCTCATAAAGTGTTATTTGTCCATGATTCCTTGCATCATTTATAGGTCCAAGTCTCAAAACATATTTACATGTAGATTTATTATTTATTTGCATAGGTGTAAAACTCTTGGTATGCTACACTCAAACCCCCTACCCCTAACCCCCCTCTCTATCTCTCTCCTGCTCCCCCTACCTCTAACCCCCTAACACCCCCCTCTCTACCTCTAACCCCCTAACACCCCCGTCTCTACCTCTAACCACCTAACACTTCCCTTCTCTTTCTACCTCTAACAACCCCCCTCTATCTATTTCTCTCATGCTCCCCCTACCCCTAAACCCCCTCTTTATCTCTCTCATAATCCCCTTACTCATAACCCCCTAACACCCCCCCTTTCTACCTCTAACACTACCATCTACCTTTATCCCCATAACACCCTCCCCTGCTACTCAACCTCTAACATCTCCCCATCCCTCTCTATCTCTCTCATACTCAATGTACCCCTAGCACCCCACCCCCTCTCTCTATATATCCCCTACTCCCCCTACCCCTAACCCCATAACACCTCTCTACCTCTAACCCCCCATCTCTCTCTACCTCTCACTCCCTAACTATCCCCCCTCTCTATCTCTCTCAAACTCCCCCTACCCCTAACCCCCCCTCTCTCTATCTCTCTCCTACTCCCTCTACCCATAATACCCCACCCCCTCTACCTCTAACCCCAAACACCCCATCTCTCTCTACCTTTAACCCACTACCTATAACCCCCCCTCTTTATCTCTCTCCTACTCCTCCTACCCCTAACAAACCCTCTCTCTACATCTATCCTCCTAACACACCCTCCCTCTCTGCCTCTAAACCCCTAACATCTCCCCTCTCTCTACCTGTAACAGACCCCCCCCTTCTATCTCTGTCATACTATCGCTACCCCTAACACCCTAACCTTCCACCCTACCTCTAACCCTCTAACACACCCTCCTCTCTACCTCTAACCCCTTAACATGCCCTCCCTCTCTCTAACTCTAACAACCCCACCTCTCTTTATCTCTCTTTTAATCTCCTACACCTAACCCCACCTCTCTCTATCTCTCTCCTACTCTCTACCCCTAACCCCTTAACACCCCCCCCTCTCTCTACCTCTAACCCCCTACCTATAACTACTAACACCCCCCCTCTCTACCTCTCACCCCCTAACACCCCCCTCTCTCTACCTTCATGAACAATGAACCATGAACCCGATAGAAAATTTCACATATGCAATCTCCTTTTTTGTGGAACCAGTGCTCTATGCATCTCTTGCGAGCATACTGTGGAGAAAATAACACATATTTTGGATCAAGAATTCAATAATAAAACTTAATAGCGATAAACATTTGACAACACCATACAAAACACTCTTATCTATCCCCCTAAACCGTAAACATTGTACCTTTAAGGCACCAAAATAGGCACATGGATTCTCCATATTTCCTTTTGTTGTCTTCTTCCTAACAAATATGGTATTCAACCAGTGAAGCATATCCAAATTCCATGAGTGGTTTCAGTTAAAAAAATGATAGACGTTACTAGGAACTCAAGCTGCTATACAAAACTTCTAAAAAGAAAACAATTAACAATATCAAAATTAGAATGCACAAATATGCAAATACTTCTCAAACTAAGGTAAAATTACCTTCATGTTTTCACCTAAAACACACCCCTCTCTCTCCCTAAACCCCTTGAACCCCCCCATGATCTCTCTCTCACTCTCTCTCTCTCGGAATCCTCCACCTACCCCTCTATCTCTCCCCCAAGCCCCTAACACCCCCCCCTCCCTCTCTCTCTCTCTCTCTCTCTCTCTCTCTCTCTCTCTCTCTACCTCTCACCCCCTCCTCTCTCTAACTTCCCTTATTCTACCTAAACCCTTATCCCCCGCACCTCGATCTCTATCTCTTTCTCTCCCCTTAAAACCCCCTCCTCTCCAGTACCCCTAATCACCCAAACCCTCACCCCCTTTTTTATCAGACAATCTACCAAAAGCAGACTTAAGGTGTGATCTCCCTAGCTCAATGTAAGTCTAGAACAAATGAGACAGAATATGAAACTACTCTCCTAGATCTAGTTAGAGATTGAGTAATTAAGCATCTTACCTCATATTCATAGATCTTTCTCCTCGTTGTTGTTCCGAGTTCCGCGATCGTCATATCTATGGTTGTAAGACCTGTCAAAACACATAGGAAAAATACAAGTTGTAAAACATGCCTAAACACTAGCTAGTCTAAGTAAACAGTTGAGGAGGTAAACTATAAATATCATCAACACAATAAAATTTATGGAAAGAGTTTATATTACTGTATAGAAAGTGGGAAATACAATAGAAGAGAGGATTACAAGTGATGCCCCAACGTCGCAATCTCCTTCCGACAAGCCAAACCAAAGCTCCTAGAGAGAAGTAGGTGCCTCCAAGACTAGGGTGCTGAACTACTGAGCTAATTTCACTAGCATAAAAGTACCATAGACTTCCTCCCCTTGGAATAAAGAGGGCTCTTATATTTATAGGACCAAGTGGATATAGTAGGTTGAGGATCATGGGGAGAGGGTTAAGGGATCCTTCCCAAAGGCTAGGGAACCGAAGGCCAATTCACCTAGGAGTTAGGGATAGAGATCCACCTCATCCAACTTCTAGAATTTGCTCGAAAGCTACCTTTATCCCATGAAACTGAATCCAACGCATGCTGCATGAAGGCAACCTACGTCGACGCACTTTTCTCAAAGACAACCTGCGCCAGCCTAATTAGGAGTGTGGATAAAGGAAATCAACTTGCTCTAAATGACTAGCTTGATCATAAGAATTCAGGGATTTAGGCATTGAGGTTACATAGGTCTCATGATGGCCATAATTTGGGTGTAACACCCTTTCCACACAAATCTCTCTCTCTCACTCTCTATAATTATCCTATTCCTCCCCAAACCCCTAACCTACTCATTCTATTTCTCTTTCTTTTCCCCAAACACCCTCCTCCCCCTACCCTTTATCACACCCCTACCCCTCTCTCTTTCCCTCAACCCCATAAAAGGACCCCCCCCCCTCTATCTCTCTACCCCTAACCCCCCCTCTCTCCCTTCTACTACCCCAAACCCTAAGACCCCCCTCTATCTTTATCTCTCCTAATCCCCCTCCCCACTACCACCAACCACCCCCCATATCTCTCTCTCTCTCTCTCTCTCTCTCTCTAACTTGAACCCCTACTCCTCACCTATATTTACCCTTCTCTCTAACCACCCTACTCCTCCCAAACCTCTAACCCCCTCAATCTCTATATCTTTCTCTACCCCAAACCTCCTCCTCCCCCCTACCGCAAAATCAAACCCCTAACTCTCTCTCTCTCTCTCACACACACACACACACACTCACACACCCCCTTGCAATCCTCCACTATCACTAACCCCTCCCTCCTCTCCCTCTCTCTCCCCTCTTCCTCTTAACCCTTAATAACCCTCTCTCTCTCTCTCCAATACTTATCCACCTACACTCTTAACCCTCTCTCTCTCACCCAAGCCCTAATACCCCCCTCCCTACTCTCTCTATCTCACCCCATCCTCATCCCCCTACCTCTCATCCCTCTCCTCCTCTCTCACTCTCTCTCTTCCATACCCTTCCAATTACCCCTAACTCTTGACCCTCTCTCCCTCCCCTAATCGCCTAACACCCTCCCCTTTCTCTCTCTCTCACCCCTTACTCCTCCCCTTACCTCTACCCCCCCCCCCCCGTCATCCTTCTTTCTCTCTCTCTCTCTCTCTCTCTCCCACTGCCCTACTTCTCCACCTACACCTAACCCCCACCGCTCTTTCTCTCCCCCAACCCCCTAACACCCCACTCTCTCTCTCTCTCTCTCTCTCTCCTTATCATAGACACATGTACACATCCCTGCACCTCCCCATACCACTAACCCCCCCCCCCCTCCTCCTCTTTCTCTCTCCCTCTCTCTCTCTCTCTCTCTCCCTAACCCACACTAACTCCCTCTCTCAATCTCTCTCTCTCTCCCCTACTCCACCTACCCCCAACCTCCTAACACCCCCCCCCTCTCTACGTCTAACCCCCTAATAATCCCCCCCTCTCTCTATCTCTCTCATATTCCCCCTACTCTTAACCCCCACCTCTCTATATCTCTCCCCCTGGTCCTAAACCCCCATCTATCTTTGTCTCTCCTAATCACCCCCCATATCTCTCTCTCTCTCTCTCTCTCTCTCTCTCTCTCTCTCTCAACCCAACCCGCCAGTCCTCACCTATTCCCCCCTTCTCTCTAACCACCCTATTCCTTCCCAAACCCCTAACCCCCTTGATCTCTATCTCTTGCTCTCTCTTTCTGTCACCCCCCTACTCATCTCTTTCTATATCTCCCCCCTTCCCCCTAACCCTTACTAATATTTATTGACATATAGAATATATTTGTATTGGTACATAGTGTGCACATGTTGTAGTGAGAGAAATCACACATGCATTTTGTTTCCCACCAAGAGTTTTTGGTAGGAGGAATAAATTTGAATTTAAAAGAAACACGCTCATGTTTCTTAGCACTAATACCAAGGCTCATCACCTATTCAGGTGTCATCCCTCTTCCTATGTGTTTGATTCGGAGTTAGCTTCGAGTTAACCAAACCTGTGCTAGGGAATATGGTAAACCATAACTAATTTGACATCTCACCCATTTTATTAACATGGTTGTGTTTTACCACTTGTTACAGTATGCTACACAATAATTTTTTATGAAGTTTAATACCCATATAACATTTTTTCTACAGATTCCAAATATGGAATTTTTTTTAAAAATATTATTTTTTCTATTTTTCTTGTGTCATTACTCAAGTCTAAAAACACACAGTTAGTGTTCTTTCCATAACATTTTCGTTTCTCAAGCATATTAAAAAAAATTGTATGCTACACTACTAGACACTGACCTCTACACATTATAAACAAATTGTTTCATGATCATTGCATTAAGACCTTCAAAAGTTGCACCCACACTTGGCGTATTGTTTTCGAGGTTTTAAAAAAATTAAAAATTATTAAATTTATTTTCGAAAAATAGTGTTGCACTAGTACTATTTGTTCTCTATATGTCTACTAGTTTTTGTAGGCTAACTCCATAATTTAGGCACTTAAAGGATGCACCCACAAAGACATATACCTTATAACCCCCCCCCAAAAAAAAATAAATTTTAGAAAAGTTCAAACTTGAGATAGTTATGAACATTTTCAATAGATAAAATTTATATATTCGGAAACATGATTCAATTTCCTATATTTCATATTTGTTATTCAAAGTGAGATTCATTGTGTAAGTATCTCAAAATATCCATGTAAGTTGAGGGATGGATGTTTTTTCAGTTTTCTACTGCATCTAATGTGTCAAAAGAGACCTTCATTAGCTTTCATATTTCCTAAAGCGTTTTCAATAGGAGGAAGAGAAAAAAATAGACCCACTCATTGAGGATGAATAGTTGCACAATATACAAAAGGATGATGAAGAACTCAACCAATTCTATCAAGCTAGTACATTGGTCAAATCCCAATTGTGGCAACATAGAGCTATCATGCTTGGGAGTTTCAACTCCCTTGAACAAATGTAGTAGCATAAAAAATCATAATGGGGCCACATTTCAAAGGACATGATCACATATGCCGAATATCAACTATGAAAATGTATATTTGGAAGGAATATACATGATTTGAATTTTAGCGGGCATATGGTCTAAATTTGGATGTATAGTCATAAAAGCATTAAATTGAGAGGGAACCCTCTCCCATTCATTATAAAAGCATTAAATGGAGATGCCATCCTCTCCCATCCATGGTTTTGGAATCTTCCATGCAACCCATATTTTAGAATACACCCATCCATGGCATTTGGTAGCCCATGGTTTTGTTCCATGGTATGGCATCAAGGCACCTTGTAATAATATTATATAAAGGGCTTTATGCCTTCTGAATAAAGCAAGCTATTATTTTTGGCATCCTACCTTTCTCTTATTCTATTGATTTATTATTGGGTTATTGGCTCTAAGTTCCTTTTTTGGTATAGTTTGAGAGGTGAGGCTCAAAGAACCCTCTTTGAGCCTCACCCCTGCATGTAGCATATTCACTCTATGTTTCTTTGTCTAGACTATTCACAACCCAGATCTTGCTGCTATGTATTTTTCACATCTGTTCCATTGTCCACTTCAACTTTGAGGCTATATCTTCTCCTCCTCTCTCATCATTCAATCCTTCCAGGTATCATCCCCCAAGATCCACCACCTTTGTGTTCATTTTCATCCTTATATGCTCATCACATATATCAACAATTATACATCATCCCCGATCCTTGTCTCTTTAGAAAATGTCTACAAGTCTAGATTTTGCATACATACATATATAGTCTATGCAAGCATGCACATCGTCATCCTCAAGGTCTTTCTAACCTCTATTAGTCACCCCAAATTGTAGTTGATCCAAACATTGACACATATCGATTAATATCATCTCTACCTTAGTCTCACAATCCATTTAGACTTTCTATGATACTAGCCCAAGCACAACACATTTCTTTGTCATAGGGTGTACAAAACATAAAACAAAACTTGTATATATCAAGAAAACTTGTGTGTGTGTGTACACACATGTGTTTGTGTATACATGTGTATGTATATGTATATATATATATATATATATATATATATATATATATATATATATATATATATATATATATATGTATACACATACATACATGCATACATACATAGTCTATGCAAGCATGCACATCATCATCCTCAAGGTCTTTCTATCCTCTCTTAGTCACCCCAAGTAGTAGTTGATCCAAACATTGACACATGTTGATTAACATCTTCTCTACCTCAGTCTCATAATCCATTCATACTTGCTATGATACTAGCCAAAGTACATCCTCTTGGTTATGGTAGCCTCAAAGTTTCCTTGTTATCATTATTAGTACTGTTGATAGTGGTGATATTGATGTTGGTCCTGTGGGCCTCATTAGTCCTATATCTACATAATGAAATGCGCATCGTCAATATCATCTATATCTCATAAATAGAAGTAGACTTATAGCTATAACAAAAAATATTCTTGTGTGAACATGAAAAATAAAAAAATCAAATACTCGCCCCAAAAGTCCCCAGCCATCTCTAAGGGCCCTTGACAAGATGTACCCATAAGTTGATTCCCACATATGGTTACTCATATGTCAAAATAGGTTGTTGGTAACAATATACAAATAATACAACATAAATACTTGGCCCAGCATACCCCCCAAGTCAAGCCATCAACACTCCCCGCCTCTGCATTTGTGGCTCTTGCGGTAACCTCACCTTGACTACATAATGCAATTGAAACAATGTTACCTTGACTACATAATGCAATTGAAACAATGTTACCTACAAAATAAAGAACTAACAAATAGTACATATAAAACAAACTCTTCCCCAACCTACTAGTGGCATCACATAAATTATATTATTAAAAGACTCAACAAGGTCAAGGCCTGTGCAAAAATTCCCCCTTGGAAACCCTCTCAAGTAAATACATTTGGCATCTAAAGATCTTGTGTGGGCCATGTGACCCAATACTGTCACCACCATAGTCATGCTACTCATCAAATAAACAAAAGAAACATTTAATCAAATAAACAAAAGAAACAAGTCTCCAAATGCGTTGAAAATATGTTTTAACATTGATGCAAAAATGCACATCTAGTGCTGTTTTTGTAAAATAAGTTTTAACATTGATGCAGAAATGCAAATCTAGTGTTGTTTTTGTATCTTATGGTTGGTAGTAGCAGTTTTATCCTATCACTACAGTTTTCCTTTCCATTAAGGTCCTTAAAGGATTTTTTGCTTCTCTATGTAAAGTTGTATTTTCAGTTCACCTTGGAAAAAAAAAGGACATGTTTCCAATCTGCATTGAAGTTTGAGATTGATCATAAAAGGAGGATTAAGGACCCTCCCACAGATAGATTTGGAGCCCATCTGCTAGAAAAATCTCATTGGGTGATATGTTTCATATTATTGCCTTTCCAATAAAGATTGTGCATTTGAATATTATTTAGTTATTGCATTCATGGTTTAATGCCTTTTATCCTTTCCTTTCATTAATCCATGGAGCATTAATGCTCACCGACCTGCAAAAACGACTCGAAGGTACATACAAACCATTACCATTACATAACTCGCATCATCCCTAATTTATCCTTTAAATTGTTTCAAATTCCTATCTAGAACATGAATTGCATTGACTTCGGACTTAATTCTTGAAGAATTTCCAAGTCTTCCTCCAAGGAACCATGGACATGCATTATGAAGGAATGCATAGTAGATTTATGCTAGAGGAATGAGAAATGAGAAAGCATTGCCATCTTATTGTTGCTAGCATTCTTTCCCTCTCGTCTCTGTTTTCCTTCCAAGTGGCCATCCACAACAAGACATACTGCCCACATTTATGAGAGTGTTATTGAGCATATAAGGAGGATAAAGGACCCTCCCATAGAGATATTTGGATCCCATCTACTGCAGACAAATCTCCTCGGGTGGTATAGTTCATGTTTTATTGCATTTCCATTGGAATACAAATTCAGCAGTAATTCTTCCTCCTGTTATTTGATTGCTGTTTGGTTATTATTAAATTCATGGTTTAATTTTTCTAATGCTTTCATTGTTCTTATAGGTTGATGCATTTTCTTATATGCTTGTCCCATGCCTTTCATTTTTGTCTGCTTTTTTTAGCTTAGCAAGCTGTTATAAAAGGATTTTGGTATACAGTTGTATTAAAAGGCCTAATGGAGAAAAGAATAATTAACAATATTGATAAAACATAGCATCACACCATTATTCAATAGGATATTATGAGAGACAAAACTAAAACAAAATGGAGAAGTTACAGAAGTTATAATACCAATACATGAAATCAAAAAAATGAAAATGATGCAAGAACTAACTATAAAAAATTAAGACTGGAAAAAATTGGATCAGAGAGCCATATGCCAAACTCTGAATCCTTCATCAATCAGAGAGCCACTCTGCCAAACTCTGAATCCTTCATCAATAAGATTATAAATAAATGAACGGACTACACTGATATTTTTTGTGCATTCCAAACAAATTTGCTATACTAACTAGGATAATGCAAAACAAAGTTCCAATGCCAACAAGGATATCTGTCTGGTACATGCAAAACAAAGTTCCAATACCAACCAGGATATCACACTTTGAAATCTTCCTGGGTCAAATCCAGAATCCAATCACAGGAATGCAAAGCAAATTATTTCCTCACTACTAAAACTAATTCAAGTAAAATAAATAAATCAGAACTCTGGTTTCAATCATAAGGCTGATATCGCCTGGCACGCCTGAATCTAGGGGTTTTCCCATACCCATAGCTATACTGTGGAGAGGGAGAGTAAAAATAAGGCTGACAATAGGGTGGCGGCGGTGGGGGATATGCATAGGGCGGAGGCGGTGGATTGAACCGTCGTCCTCGAGAACGATTATTCATCCCTGGGACGTTTGTCCTTTTGGCAGCAACCTTCAGCTCGCGGTTATGAAGTTCAGATTGGTTAAGAAGTAGTGCATTTGAAACAGCCTCGGCCTCCATAAATTCAACAAACGCAAACCCTTTTGGATTACCAAACTTGTCTGTCTTAATAGTGACTCGGTTAACTGTTCCGCAGAATTGAAAATGCTGCTGCACTTCTTCTGGAGTGCACGAGTAATCAACGTTGCCAACAAAAACAGAACGCGAATCCGCTTCTTCTTTGCTCGCCTGATCCGCTGCAGGGTCTGGAACGATGGGGACCTGCATTTCTTGAGCCATCTTTCCCTGCATTTCCTTGAGCGCAGCTGCCTCTTCATCCATCTCCTTCAGCTTTCTCTTCATCGCATCCAATTCTTTCTCGCGGCTGTCCGTTTCCATTTCTCCTCCTTCTTCATCATACTCAGGAATATCCGCGCCGTACATTTCATGCTCTTCCTCCATTATTACGGCCCTGATCTGCCTCCTACAATATGGTAACGTTGCAGAGCAAAGACAGACCCTAGAAATTCCACTTGTGAACAACACTGGATGGAAGTATTTATTTGACGTGGATGGAATTTCTCTCGACACAAATATGTGCTTCTGGGGAGTATCCCATTCGAGCTTACCTTCCGGGCAGTCTCTTGGGTGTCCAACGGGAACTTTAAGGGGCAGTCTCCCGCTTTTGGCGTCCTCATTGCGCACATTGGGTGGTCATGGCCGTTACTTAGGCAAGATGCGTGAAAACAGATACAAGCGTCATGAAAGGTTAAATGGATCAGGTCATTGCATCCAGAGGAGCAAGGTGCTTTACAGTTTAGTACATGGGAGATGTTGTAACTTTCTTACCTAATAAAATAATTAAAAAAATCATGTAACTCATCAAATAAAAAATTATGCAAAGTATAAAAAAATGAGTTGGATCTATCAACCAAGAGAGATCAAATTTCCTGGATTTAAATTTTTAAAAAAAATTACACCTAAAGAAATTGGATCCCTCTTGGTGGTGCTTGATGGATCCGACTTTAAGATGGATTTATGCTAGTACATCAAGAATCAGGAATCCAAGTGTATGTGTATGTGTTAAGTCCCTTGTTCCCTTTAAAATAGATTATTGTTATTATTATTATTGAGTTGGTTCACTGGTTAAGAATACATTTTTTAAGATAAGTTAATAGGAATGAGCTCATGACTTAGATAAACATTATGCTAAAAGGTTCAATTTGTAAAAAATGTCAAATTAAGCAATGCCACGTCTTATAATCATTATAGATTTACCCCCCAAAATAGGTTTCTTGTTTGGTGATTATCTTGGAGACCATCAGAAGTTAAAGAAGTTTTGACTCAAGGATTTGAGTCCTTGTGTGGATCCATATTGAGACACCTTAAGTAACTATGGTTTTAAGGGGATTGCACCCTAAACTAAACCCATTGAGCAAAAACCCCAAACAAGAGTTTTGAAAGATCAAAGTGAACCAAATTGGTAATGAAGAATCAAAGAGTAATACCTTAGCTAAAGGACCCTTACTTAAGCACTAAACATTCCTAAAAGGTCACACATAAACTAGGGTAAGGACACTCAATGAAAACCACACAAAATGATATTAAAAAGAAATTAATGTTAACATTTAATGGGTTATGAGTGTTAGTACCAGTAAATACATTAGCTACAAAGACTTAAGGGAAATATCAAGGAAAAATAAATATTTTGTAGAGGAAGCCATAAAAGGTTCCCAAGGGGAAAAGGTTAAGAGCTAAGTGTCCAGGTGCTAAAGGACATCATGAGAAGGTTCCAAACGAGACCTCCCGAGCGTTAGGCACCATGTACTGGATGATTGTGAGCTCAAAACCAAAGGCTAAAGAAGAGTGCCCACGTTGGGCCAAAGGCGTCGAGGGGTGGTGATCAGGAGCTAAGGTAGAGTGTGCTAAACCCACCAATGAGCAGGTCCACAACCGAGCAACTAGATCAACGATTAAGAATGATAGCGCATTGCCAAACTGCATGAAGCTTAACAATGTCCCACCAAGCTGTTGGGCGGAAACCACCATGCTATGTGGCACTTTTCTAACGACTCCACACTTTTCCTTTCCCATGTTTCCTTGCATAAAGATGCTACTTCCATCCCCATTGATAGCCAAAGTCCATGTGGAACCCCACCACTAGGGAGACATATGCGCCTCGATAGGACCTACCAATAGCCTCCCCCCTCACACAGTGGATTCCCCAGGGAACGTGAGATCCACATGTACTAATCCATAACTGACACATGGAACCCTTGCATGTATGATGTCATGACAAATTCCCCCAATAATCATATGCCACTTCTAGCAAATTCATAATTTCAGTTGTTAAGGGGAGAACCTATCCGAAAGACTCTCATTATGCTCCTGAACTAGACATTGTAGGGTATGTGCTCAAGTTTTTAAATAGAAAAACCAAATTGCAATCGAAATACTTGGGGGAAATCAACATGACATACCTAATTAAAAGAGACCAACAAAGTGATCACAAAAAGGGTCATGGTAAATAGAGATCAATACAAAATAAGTAGTATGATATTAGAAGCTACCTTTTTTAAAGGCTTATTCAAAGATGTTATAGCCAAAGGACTGCCCCATTTTGGATGAGAATGGAGACCTATATAAAAAGGAAGATTATCAAGAGTTCTTAAAGAAAAAGAGGAATGAAGAAAGGAAATTCAAGGAGTTGTGTGACAACTTGAAGGGAGCTATTGTTGTCTAATATTTGACTGAGGAATTTGAGCTATGGATCAACTTGAAGCTCACCTTCAAAGTTATGCCACACAATTCCTATCAAAGCTTCACCAACATTGAGTTGGCCATGGATTCAATAAGGTTGCATAAGTACCCCATGGGTAAAGAGTGCCAACAAATCTCCAAATATCATAAATTGGTCTTGCCAAATCGTTGAGGGTAACATACTGTAATAGGTCAAACATCAGGTAAATGGTTCCCATAAAAATGATCGACTTAGCAGGGGTGAAAGTTGGAGGGGTAGTTAGACATGTAAGCTCAATTGGATTCTAAAACAAACTCAGGAAAAGCAGTTTTGTGAAAGTAAGGAGGAAACAGGGTCGTGGCAAGAAAGTCAGAGAGTAGTAACAAGAAGACTCCCTACTATGTAAAATGAATTCAAATTTGAATTCTAGATCTTGTAATTTTGGGAGAGGGTCTCTCTAAGAGCTGCAAGATCATTTTAATGCTCTAGACAAAGAATGTATTTAGGAAATAAATCCTCTAAGATTCAAATCACTATGTATGTTAGCCTATAATATTCTCTATGTGACTGTATTCTCCTCCTGTAATTCCATAACTACTAGTGTCTTTGTAAATCAATCTTGATCTAATATAATCTTTGAGCAGCTCATTTTTGCACCAACTTCATGGTAAATGAACGTTTATGTGTTTTATTATTATCTTAGGGAAGAGATTTCATATGAATGACCTCTAATCTTTGATATAGGTTTGTGTCAAATGGTAAATGATGGTTTCTTTGATGTTTTATATATGAATGTCATAGCTTTCAATGTTATGCACTTAGCCAAGGTTTTATTTACATATGTTGTAATTGCTGAAATATGTAATGTTCAGTATGTTTCTATCACCAAGCATGTTTAAGATTTATGTAAAACCACCTCACACAATTCATTTGTTCCACCAATTCTTAATACACCATACATTTTAAGCAATTGTTGAACATACACTCTGAAATACCTCGTGAGCAAATTCTATGGTAATAATTTGTCCATAGCCCTTCATGTATGCAAATTTTGAAATACAAAGAATATACACCCTGTAAAAAGATTAATCTCTACATCTTTAAAAATTGAGGCAATCGTGCCCTAGCATAATTCCATTCAGCCTTGGAACATCTCAGGGGATATCAATGAGTAATATACACAACATAAAAGTTGACTGACACGTGATAGGTGAACATATGCAAATATAAAAGTGCAACATACATACATTACATATATTAAACAAAGTTTTAAACTAAATAACCTTCATTATTGCACTAAGAGTAGCGAGGTGCTCTACAGTCGAGTATGGGGGAGATGTTTTCATGTAACATAACATAACATTACAAAAATAAATAAATGATAAAAATTACATGTCGGTTAAACAAATAAATTTAACAAAATAATATGAAAATGTTGGCTAGATGTCCACTTAAAAAAAACTTACATCATGTCGGCTCAAAATAAAAAATTAAAACCAACATAGATCCATCTTAAACCTAGATCTATTAAGGATCAAGAGGGATCAAACTTCTTGAGGTGAATTTTTCTTACCATTCCAAAACAAATTCACACCTCAACAAATTGGGTCCCTCTCGGTGCTTGATAGATGTGGATTTAAGATGGATCTTTGTTGGTTATATTATAATTATATTTCTCATAAATGTAAAATCATTTAATAGTTTACTTTATATTTTCTTTAGAGATAACGACACGTCCTTGTGAATAATTTGGAGTTAAATGGATATTTGTGTCTAAGTCTAATGTTACTCATGTTCTCATGTAAATGAATTACTAAGAAATCCTCTATATTGCTCTTTATTTGTGTACCATCAAACTTCCAAATTTCTATGGGGTTTGTACTCCTCTTAGCTATCTCCCATAAATACTTATTTTCATTTTTTCATTATGAGTTAGTGTGGCATTGTATTTATTGAGTGTTTAGAGTGTAATGTTAAATATGAAAGCCAACAAAGACCTTTGTTTGGAATTCCTTTCGGCGTAAGTTCTCCTTTTCTACTTAATTAGTTTAGATTTATCTAAAATTTGGATTTATCAAGCATCAAAAGAGATCAAATAAATTGTTAAATGTAAAATTTTTAATCATTTAATTCTATGTCATATATTAATTTATTCATATTAAATCATACAAAAATTACACCTAAAGAAATTTTGATCCCTCCCGTGCTTGATAGATTCGGGTTTATGATGGATCTAGTTTGGTTAAATTTGAATTTTTTGTCACATGTGTACATTATATTACAACACATGACAACATGTTCCCCATACTAGGATGTAGAGTACCTTTCTACTCTCGATGCAATTACAAGGTCTTTAAATAAAGCAAAATACATGCAACCTTAAATCACTTTGCCCAACATTTTATCTAGAGATTCATGTGGAATTGCTCGGGGTTTCATATAGAAAAAATATATTAGGTCCTTGGCTTTGGTTTTCAATGCACAATATTCACTATAACATACATTTTATCTAGGGATTCAATTGGGCTTGCTTTGTATTTCATATAGAAAAAGGTATTGGATCTTGAGCTTGAGAATTATCATATATTCGATTGATATCCAAAGATTGGAAGGTATTTTTTGTTCTTTCATCATTGAGTTAAAATATTTTCGGTGATTTAGCACCCTAAACTAATCCAAAGTATATCTCTATCTTGATAATCCAACGAAATGATTATTTATTCAACTAATGGTATTGCTTTTCGATAATGTGAAGTTTGTATAAACATCCATGAAAATATCTCCTAAAACATCTATAATCACATCTATATTGGTGATAAAGGTGCAAGTTCTTTTAAAGATGCTATTGAACCTTATTTAAATACCAAATAAACATATAATATAATATTGTTCATAGAAATAGTAATAAATGATAATAAAAAATATACTACAGAGTAACACAATATACTAAGAGTATAAATTTGAGGGAAAATAGTTTGATTGGTGGGGAGGTAGGTGTTTCACTCTCCCCAACCAAGTTCAAATCCTCAATGAGACTAGTGAGATAACTGTTGGAATTTTCTTGAGCAAATAGTTGGTAAGTCAATTGTTGAAATATTCATGACCTATATGTTGAAAATTGTTGGGTTCCACATGAGAATTTATGACCTGGCCTTGTCCTTGAAGGAAATTATTTACTGTAGGTACCATCCTTGGACTGGGGAGAAGTATTTGGGATATTTCCATGCCCTATGTATATTACATCCAAAAAAATAGTAATAAGACCATGGAAATAATGTAACCCCTTGTTAATGCCTAAATTTTGCACACATGGGACATTTTGGCTAATCTTGCAGTAAGGAATTATCAACATATAACATGTAGTTGACTGAAGAGATCCTCATTAGATCCAGAGAACAACATGAGTCCAAAAGTGCCAAAAAAATTCAAAAGAAGAGGTAGTGCAGGTAAATCCATGTTATCCCAGGCTACAACATGTGTTATTAGTTATGTGCCTGCACTAGCTTAGCTTGGATTATCCTTCAAGATTTGTGCTACTGTAAAAATGGCAGGATCGCAACCACTAGTTGTGCATTTCAAAGGATCTTGAAATATCCCTCACGAACTAAAATTCAAATTTATATCTTCAATCATTGAATAGCCCCATTTGTGTACCTTGGAGCTAGTTCATGAGGTGATGAGATTCACACTTGGATCTAGATGTTTCTTGGCCACCTCTTGGCCTATTAAAGGAATCCATGGGCATCCATATAAGTAGAGAAAATCAGTGCAAGTTTATGCTATTGGAATTGTGTTGGAACTTCCTCATAGTCCACCTTGTCCTCCACCTATTGGCGTTACCCAATCTCCCTTTCCGCCTTCCACCAAGGGGAAAGTGTTTCTCCCATTTTTTACCTCCTTCCTCTAGGAGAAACATTTTAGCTTACTTTGTATTAGTTTATGTTTGTTGAAGTTTCTTTATCTTGTGAGTTCTTGGTCTTCCTAACCCACATCTACTAATGTTCCCTAGGCTACAATTTGCAAGGATAACAAGAAAGATTTCCCACCCTTATGTCATTTTTCCCTCAATAGTATTTATGGTGACTCCACTTCATTTTTGTCCATTTATCATTAACTAGGTTTTTATTTGATAAATAGCTAATTTTGGGTTCTTGTCTTGTGCAAGAGATCAGGTCCACACCCTTCATTCCCATAATTCGGCTTCCTCTTGGATGTAATTTCTATTTACACAGTAACACATATATCGGCACCCTAAGCACGCTTCCCACACATATTTTCCTTCAAAATTCACACTACTATGTAGTTTATCAGTCTTTCTTCATCGTGGAAATCTACTTTCCACTTGAGTGCATCTATGTTGTGTTGTAACTGCGCTACAAGCACATTTGTATTGGAGAAACCCATGCTACTGTATTTTATTTTTATTTTATCAATTTTTCACAAATCTTGTAGTCCCAATGATTGCTTACTAATTAACCGGAATTAAATTAACTTGCAATAGTTACCTTCACTACTCAATCGTTGTGTGGATCCCATTGTCACCAACAATTGTACTTTGGGAAGGCCTAGTTACATTTGAGAGGAAGGATGTTAGGCCTGTAGGAAATTTACATTTGTTTTTAAATACAATCTCACTAACTCGTAATTAAAAAGAACCTACATGTGGGAGCACTTGCACCAAACCTTCATAGCACATATCACTCACTTTGCACCATTTTTCATTTGTTGTGGTTGGAATATTTTTGCATTTGTTCAATTGTGTTCATTTCTGCCATCACTCTCATTTGTTTATAAAATTACACCATTGAGGAACAAAACCCCCTAAGACAATCCCAAATACTGCAAGGCCTTCCCACTCTCTCAAAGGGTGTTTTCCCTCTTTCTCTGCATGGTTCACAAGGAATATACTATAGTCGAGGATGCTCCTACGAAACATTGATAGGATCATTTGGGTGAGGCCTCTACTTGCTTGATTCATTTTATCCACTTGGATAAAATTGATATCCTCTTTCTTCATCCTCTCATGGAAGAGGTCACCCTTTATTTTCACCTCTCAAAGGAAATCCATATGCATCTTCTCCCTTTTTGATATTAATGCACACAACATCCTCATCCTCAAATAAGGGACAAATATCACTTCCACACACTCCTCGTTCCCCTCCTCCAGGGTACAACTCACAACATACGATGGAAACACCTAATAACAACCTACCTTTCATGGCTAGCTTAAGTATCCCCGAGTTTTCCAAATTGATTAATGACCCCATGGCACATGATCCAACGTGGCCAAATATGCCCAATAAAATCCCCTCAGATATCCCTAAGTTCAAATGGAAACAAGGAGATGACCCCACAAACCATGTCATGGCATTGCACTTATGGTGTTCCTCCAACATCATCATGGATGACCCAGTGAGGATTTACCTATTCCAACAGACCCTCACATAAACAACTACAAAATGGTATGTGAATTTACCCGGGACAATAGCTATGACATTTCTGACTTACTTTCATCTTCCCATATGCCATGACCTAGGCCTCAAAATTCTCATAGAATTTTATCAGAATACTTCTACCGACATAGAAGACCACATCCATGAGTGGCGTAGAAGACACACATTGTACAAAATCGATATACAACCTTAGTTTCTGTTAGATTGGTTCATCAAATCACCCCAACCCATGATTGCAAAATATGTGGCAACCTCAATGCCCCAAACTAAGGAAGAGGCCATCCTGAAGTCCCAACATTTCAATCTCATTTATGCACAATTAGGTTATCTATACACCATCCTACCTGATGGATCTCAACATCAATCTTTGGATCCCACACCTATGGGTTGGTAACATTCAACAAATGGGATTATCGGGTCCATTACCCACCAGGGAAAGGTTCCCCCTCCTCCAACTCGTATCCCATTCAACATGGAACCATAGTACCCACCCATTCCTCTTGTGTAAGCACCCCCTGCACCTACACGAAATCCTCACTTTGGTCAGCTTCAATATGGAACTTACAACCCAAATTACCCCAATGCAAGACAACCATCAATGGTACCTCCACCGAAAATGGGACAAGCCACTACCAAATCCACATTGTATGGAGCACAAACCGCGCATATACCACCGCAAGGGTATAATCCTTATTAATTGTTTCCATTTCCTCCTATTTTTTCCTCTGCACCACAAATGGGGGTCAATTTAGTACAACCTTCTTTCGCATAACAAACTCAATAGTTTGAGCAGTTGAACACAACAAACCCCCAGAATCCTCAGAATCAAGGGAATAAGAAAGGTAAGAACAAACAAAACCAACAACAGGGGCAAGGGGGTAACCCCTCTCCATAGAAGAACCCAAACTAGGGTAACCAGAATGTGGAGGCTAATAATCCCCCCAAATAAGGAAAAACCGCTAACCTAAGGACAAACTATTCCTACTCAATTTGTGGAGAGTATGGTGACTATACTCACCATTTCCCACTCATCCTTAACTATCAGCAGTTGGTGGAAGCAAAGAAAAATACAACAACCAATCCCCCTCAATTCCTTAATGTTTCACAACCACAACTCGAATCAGTCGATGTCTTGCAGCAACCCTTTTCCAATCAAGGGGTATGTACCCAACAATTGGAACCTCAACACCCTGGCGATGGCTCCTTTCAAAACCACTACATGAACACGAAATATCTCAACATCCAAACTTGAGCCAAAGGTTATGGAGGTCCTAAACCCCCACAATAGGAGGATGTACCCACCCTTTCAGAGGGCCTTTTACAAATGGGCCAAGCCGAAGGGTGAACAAATACCTAGGATCCCAAAGGTACCACTTAGGTGCACCCTCCATAACCCTCACATGAAATCCACCCACAACTAGAGTATTATAGATGACTTGGCTTAATGACCAACTTCCATGTCCATGTTAGAAGTGATATAGTCATTCCCAACCCATAGGAAAGCATTGCTTAATGCACAAAGCACTGCCAATCCCTCAGACTCACGCCTTATGACCTTTGATCTTGGTAAAGGGGAACCACGACTATCCTTGTCAGTCGCATTCCAAGTTCTAGTCACATATAAAAACATTATGATTCATTGATGCATTATCCATGGAGGTGCACCCACATGCGTAATGTCATCAAATGTTTGGAAACAATTGGGATCCCTTGAGTTAGTTCCATCATTTATCACCCTTCGTACATATGATGGGAGAGAATCACAACCAAAGGGATTGCACCAAAATTTCCCCATCGATATAGGGGACAAGATGGTACTAATTGATATTGAGGTAGTCAATGCAAAACTAGACTACAATATCATTTTGGGTCATAGTTATATGTACTCCATGAAGGTGGTTTCCTCTTCAGTCTTCTGCATCATGATGTTTCCCTTTAATGGGAAGATAGTCACTCGTGACCAACTCAATTGCTATTATCTTCATACCGACAACAACCTTGAAAACATCCTACCCATTGTAGGAGAAGTGAATCAACACCCTTACATTGATATATTCTTCGGATTTTACAAATATTCCAATTTTCTAGGGGCATACTATTCAGGTCCCCTACCCAAAATACCCACCTCCATAGATGGTCTTATATGCATTATTTTCACCTCTTAAAATAAATCTTCCACCCCAACGACACCATCATCAACACCTTCGGTGAGTCATGGAATTGAACAGACATTGAGTCCATCAATCCCTCCCATCTTTCAGATACCATTCTTGTACCCCCAACAAGAGTGCAAGGGACGTTAGTTATGGATCAAATCACTCTAATTCGATAAATTTGGGAATACCTGTAAGGTAACTTACTCCACCTTACCCAAAAATTCCCTCAAATCCAATAACCCATTATGGTTTTGTCTGAGTCTCGACAGTTACACCATCTAGGAAAATTATCCCATTTGTACTACACACTAATCCTACGACATATGTGACTAAACCACCACTGGACATCACTAAACCCACTTATGGGGGCATAAATCATCTCAAGCTGAAATCCCCCTAGGGGGCATAACTCAACCCAGGTTGAAATACCAAGTAATTCCAACCATTACTACTACGACGAGGGTCACCCCACTATGGTCCCTATGTAGGAAACAAGGCCATGTAACCAACTTGTGCCCCACCTTGCTGGAGATTAGGAATTTACTCAATACCTTCGTTAGTGTAACCCACATAGCAAGCACTATAATGGGTGGCACATCATCAATCTTTTCTTTGTCCAACACGACAAATAAGTCCAATTCATTACATACCAATCATGTGTGTTTGATTTTCTTTCAATTTTGGAATTATACACACCATTTTCCTGACCTCCCTCCATTTCGGGATGCCTTAGCGACCACTCACCTCATCCGCCCTTTGGTTTAGATTCCTTCACCCCAATCGCAGGAAACCACTTCAATAAATGTTGCACAATGTTGTCATTACATCGGTGACAACCCTAGTTGCACCCACCCCCAACTTGGCCATCTTGACCATACCAAACAATGAGCCACCTATGCAACAAGTACCACAACTTGAGGTTCGTACATCAGAAGCACAACATGATGAATGTACATCTTATGGGAACCATACTCATATGATTCCAAATGAGGTCAACACATTCATAGCTAACCGTGCCACCTCACTATTAACTTCGGCACATGACAGTGTCTATCCGTGATAGGATCCCATTCCCATGTCGATCATGTGGTGACACTTCCCACTTCTTGTTTCAGTGTCTTGTCCTATGCTTTGAACGAGAAGTCTGACTCTAACTTATGCGGCTGCAAGATCAACTTCCCCACCTTAGGGTATTTCCACAAGGATTACCCACTAATGAAATCGTTTCCCCTTCACCAGATACCATCAATAACACATCATCATTGGACGACATACTTACTAGTGATGATTCCTCATCTTCAGATGGATATAGAGATCCACCACACCCATTGCATGTTTCCTACACATCAGGGGAAGGTGCACTATGTTTCTAGTTATTATTTCCACATTGTCAATACCTTTGTCACGTTCTCTGTTACACTTGGGTATCTGTGTCATGTGTGCAAGAAAATGACCACGACATTGAGATTTGAACCCTTTTATAAATGTTGCAAGACTCTCCTCATAGGTATCACTCGAAAACTTGCATATAGACAACGTTTTCCCTCTATTTACATTGCAATTACCGTCATTCCCACTAATAACCATAGGATCCCCATTCCCAATAATGATGTTCCATCAATATTGTTACTGAGGATAGCATGTTAAATTCCCCCATGGGTGTGCTCACCATTGAATGCATGTCATCATTTGGCACCTATGATGTTGAAACCCCACAAGTCTGAGCAATTTTATCACATTTGAAAAGATCAACCCATAGTTCATCATTTTAATAGTTGCGCATTTACTCTTGCACCTTCAGCTGTCGATGCCATCAGATTCCTTGACACATTTTAAGATCAAGACTCACATTTAACCACTCATAGCTTGATGATCAACATTCTACCATATGCACTCTTCTTTATATGATCATCCCGACAAAGACAACAATGGGACCCCCAACCTCAGAAGAAACCAATTCTATCCAGTTATTCTTGCAAGAACAATCTGCATGGCATTAATTCATGGGGCACCCATTTTTTCCTTTGCAAACAAATCTCACATCATCATGGAAAAAGTTTCCTGACCCATTCTAAGTTGTGGGAACTATTCCCATCATCAAATTGATTCCTTGATTCACCCAAAACTGTGGTAATCCCACCCATCATTAAATTTGTCCCCCGACACACTCAAAATTGTGGGGACCCCACAATTATTCTTTATGTACAAACAATTACCCAATCCACTCCAAACCATGGGAAGTGTTGGACGAGCCTAAGTCGGCCTGTTGACTAGGCTCCCCACTCAACCTATTGTAAATGGATGTCGACAGATGGGTCAACCGGTCAGGTCGTGTTGGTCAGTTGAACCGACCATACGGTTACATAACCGCTTGTAAATGCATATATATAGGCTGTTGTGTCGTGTACTGGACTAGATTAGATCTATTCTATGTAGTATTCTGCTCGTGCTGGTTGATAAAGGATTGTGCTTCTCTCTCCCTATTGGTCTCTTATCTCTTGTATCCGGATCACTGTGCATGCTTGTTTATAATATATAATGTATCTCTAGTAACCTCGTGACCCATGGGACTACAACATTGGTTCCGTTGTCGGGTGATGCATTCAGAAATAACAGCATGACAGATGATTTCGGAACAGGAGATTAAGGATTGGTGGGAAAATAAAATCGCGAACTACCTGCAAAATTATGTGCAACGGAACAAGCTGACGATTATCCAAGCGAGGGAAAGATTCTTCTCGAAGACACATGAAAAATTTGTAGAATCTGTGTCGTCTGCCTTGAAGAAACCGTTGGATGAAAAGAATAGTTGATGAAGAAGAGCGGAAGCTATTGTCTAAGTTGATCAACGGAGGACGTACAAATATGTCGGAATGGTGTGAAAATATTGCGAACGACTTCTGTGGAGAGAAAGCGATCGAAGAACGCATCTCTGTGGATGAAATCAGAAAAAATTATTCACCGAGCTAGCTGACCAATTCCCTTGTTCCCTGTCGACATTATTATTTAAATTTTTTATCGACAAAGGCATTGCATACATTGTCGAGACACGACCATTGCTACTCCCACCCCTTCCAAACTCTAATTGGGAGGAGAAAGAACATCAGTGGGAAAGATTTGTGAAAGAGCGCGAATGGGAGTTTTTCTTGAACAAATGATTTTCTGCACTTCCCCATTTGCTTAGAAAGCTTTGGGCCGACATTGGGGGGGTGGAGAAACATGTTTTGATGTACTCAAAAGTGGATGAAAAGTGACATATGACAAGGTGACATGACTAGCAGTGGAAGATCTGATAGATTCGACAAAGAAAAAACCATGAGTCACAAAAGCACTCTGGATATCCAGAAAATTGAAAGAGAAAAAAAGAGCCAACGACGTGAAGAGATAAGGGAGCAATAAAATGCGCTCCGGAAGAAGCGAGGACCGGGTATCGCGACAAATGCAAAAGGAAATCTACCAAAGTCGAGTCGAGCCCGCGATGATCGAGGTGTCGATGAAAACATGTCATCGATGGACGAGTACTTGTGGATAGAGCATGGTAGTGCTCTCCAAGTTCAGATACCTAAGAGGTTGACACGTCCTTCTCCATTTCAGTTAACACAAAGTGTCCGAGTGCAAGAAATTGTCGAAGAAAATATTGGTCTCCATGTTGGACAGTCGGGAATTTGGAGTCATCATAATGAAGAAGGTGATGAAGTCAATAGACTGCTGATTCATCGACTTGAAGAGGGAAACTAGGTGAGCTTTTAGCCTGATTTTTCGAATAGAAGTTTTCATTTAATGTACTCAGAACATGAAGAAGCACCCCTCGTGCCAATACCATAATTGACTAACTCGCGGAGTACTTCGAAAAATACGAGAAGTAGCAAAATCCCGTTTGAGCATAACTTTGTCTGGATTTCGATAGAAGCAGTAGATGAAGACAAAAGTCCAAGACCAAGCGAAGCAGTAGAGGCTACAGGCACTGGTTCTAAAGATAGAGAACCCAGTCCTGATAAGCAGTTAGTTGAAGTGAAAGAAGAACCAAGTCCTAGTTGCGGTAACAATCCACCTACTCCACCATCTAATTCTCAAAGCAATACATCAACAGACATGTCGCACTCAAAATCACACCTTCCATTTTATGAAGGCGATGAAGACCTGACAAGACACTGGTTCGTGTGTGAATCGATATGGACAGCCAACCAACTCACTAGTGAAGGACGACAGTTGGCCCAGTTTGTTGGCTCTTTGAGAAAACGAGCCTTGACATGGTATATGGGACACATTGCAAAAACACCAAATGCAACTACAACGCAAATTAAGCAAAGTTTCCTAGCCTTTTTCATGACAGAAGATGCAACATATCTGGCAGCCGAACAATTGAAGACAACAGTCCATAAGCCGACAGAAACTGTCAAGTAATACAATAAGAGATTCAAATATCTCTTGAGAAAAATCGACTATGAGATTGAAGAAAAGATACTAATTAAATTGTTCATTGCTGGTCTCATAAGTAAAATTAAAATACATGTGCATCGATAGAATGTCAATACTTATGCAAATGCATTGAAGACAGTACTGGAGATTGAAATGGAAGACAAATATCCTTTAGTCTCCATTGACAGACATGTCGATGAACGCCTTGACAATATGGAGCAAGCCATCTAAAGCATGAATTTGGAAGGGCCAGAGCTATGGTGTACTACATGTCAAACTGCAGGACACACTAAAGACTCTTGTTGAATAGAGGACCGACGACAAGAAGTCAAAATTATTCAAACCAGATGCTTTTGCGATCTGTGTAAAGAATATGACTTGCATTCCACTAATGATTGCCCCTACAATTTAAAGAATAAGAAAGAAAAATGGTCCCAAATTTGCGAAGTCAACACTCATTCGATTGACGAATTCTATCTGAATTTGAAGAATCGACAAAACTACCATGCAGTGTACCAAACAAACTTTGTTGAATAGCATAATGACATAAATACAAGAAATGATAGAGTGATAGGAATGATGGCAGAAATTATCATTATCATCGCAATCCCAAGAACGACAGATATCCCAAATATAATGACCACAGATATGATCGACGATATAACGGCTATAACAGGCGTGTAGGATACCAGGGTTGTGGTCGCGGTGGCCGACCTAATCGACTTGGTCTATGTTTTACATGTCTTAGTGAAGATCATCAGCATACAGAATGCCCATACAAAGAAAGAACAGATCTAAATTTTTGTACAAAATGTGGGGTAGGCGATCACTTTTTAGAGGATTTCCCTAGCATGATTGAAAAAATCAATAATAAAACGAATGTTCATGTCTTGTGTTGTGTACCTAAATATGATGTGCTTCAAACAAAAAATTTGCAAATTGTTACTCGATAAGGTACCCATATTGGTCCAGATAGACCACAGATAAGTAAAATAGTAACCAAAGAAGACTATCCAAATCCGGCTAAGAAAAAATATGTGTTTAAAAATGCATCCGACATATTTTCTGAATTGGAAGCCCATGAAGACACTAAAGAAAACCGACAAGAAGCATTGAATGAATTGTTCAATCTAATCATAGATGATGAAACTGTAGGAAATTTAATCGACCTATTGCATAAAGTCAAGCATAAACATGTCGTGCAAAGACAAACCAAAAACATTTTCCGACTTAATCAAAAATAATAAAAAAATGATGTTGACCTTCCTGTCGACCTCGACATAAGTGGCTACCATGTACGTCAAGTCGTATTGTATTTCAGTTCCCAAGTCAATATCATGAATCATGATACTTGGGATCAACTCAGTCGACCACAGTTGCAGGAATCAGGTATTTATCTGAAGCTCATTGATCAAGGACTCATTGAGCCGATCAGAGTCTGGAAGGGAGTTGAAACATATATCAAAGGCATCTCAACCAAAGTTGATTTTGAAATCATTAATCTGAAAGATGATGCAAGTTCTTTCCCAGCCTTGGTCGGTCGACATTGGGGGCAAAAGATGAAGGATTCGATTTCATTAGATAAAGGTCGCATCAAGCTAAAAGGAAACAGTCATAAGGTTATTGTACCAATCTTCCCATCTCAGGGAGAACCTTGGTCGGAACCCGTGGAATAAGATAATGACATTCGAAAACTTTATCGAATAGATAACAATGAAGATCATATTGAACCGAATTCTCAAGGAGAGATTCACCTTGGAGATCCTATTTCAATCGGGTATAATTATGCCATAGAGCTTTACGACTGGCAAATAGAGAATTATGATCTTCATGCAAAGGAAGGATGGACGGTAGAAGCCATCGTGAAAAAGCAAGTAAAGAAAAGTCTCTCAATCTTGATCGCTCTAAGAATATTTGAGCAAAAAATTTGAGAATACTCGAACCTTGCACCAGCTAAAAATTCACAGACATGTAACCCGACGCTGAGATACAAGGAACGTGACTCCCCAGCAGTACATGTCGATCAATTCTCAAAACATGTCGGAGAGCAAGGTAGACTACAGATTCTGGTTGAGACGTTCACTAGGCAAGCTACGAGATGGTGGGATACCCACCAGTAGAGACTCCAAACCTGGAATAGTGCGTTGACATTTTTTGTAGAAAGATTTGGAGGAAAGAAGCTGACGACTTAGGCCGACATCCCTATTTTTACATAGGGACAAAATCCTGAACTCCATATCGACCGTTGTGAAAAAGAATCGAGGAAATTGGGTTAGAAAGATGAAAGGGTGTGGCCTCACCTCTTCCCCAGCACACTTGACGATCTGCCTAATAAATGGTATAAGATGGAAGAGGAAAGAGGAGAAACATTCACATGGAAAGATTTGAAATAAAAATTCATCAAATATTTCCATTTTTCCCCAAAGGAGGAGCAGTTGGTCGAAGCAAGCAAACACATCAAAGAATTTATGCGACCAACAGAAAACCTAGGACCTACAGAAAAGAAGCAGACTGTTAGCCGACCCGCTGCCTGTCATAACATAACGTTGAAGGAAATCCAGCATTCTACACAAATAAGCTTAGAAACGGAGAATTCATTCGGGAAAAGTTTTCAATGGAGACAAGATCACCCCAGCACGTTGAATCCAATCAAAATTGTCTTTAGCATGGAGATTGTCGAGAAAGATGAACCAGAGAGATTAACAGAAAAAATAATTTTTGCCTGCATTCACACAAATAAAGGAACGTGAAAGACCGATAAATGACAGTTGTGCTCTAGAGTGGATGGATGCAAAGATCAAAACAAAAGAAGTGGATATCTCAAATGATGGACAACCAAAGATGGAAAGAATTGGCGACTACTGGAATGAACAATAGACTACAGAAATCACCAACCTCCTCAAGGAATTTTAGGATGTATTTTCCCATGATTACAAAGACCTGAAAGGACTCGTGCAGGAGATTGGTGAAATGAAAATCGACATCAAACCATATGCCAAACCAGTGAAGAAAAGGCCCTATAAGCTCGCACACAAGCATAAATATATTGTTAAAAAAGATATTGATAGCATGCTCGAAGTTGACATTATATATCCTATCGACCAGTCAGAGTGAGCGAGCCTGATGGTTGTTCAGCCGAAGAAGCACGACCCGACATGACTAAGGATTTGTGTCGACTTCCGTGAACTGAACAAGGTAACACTAACCGTCCCTTTTCCAACTCCTTTCGCAGATGAGATTATTAATGAAGTTGCATGGCATGAGTGTTATTCATTTACGGATGGATTCTCCAGGTACAATCAAGTACCTATTGCGAAAGAAGATCAGAAAAAGACTACATTCGTATGTGAATTTGGGTCATTCGCATATAAGGTCATGCCTTTTGGTCTGAAGAATGCACTAGTGATCTTTTCCTGTATTGTTGTCAAGGATTTTCAGGAGTATATCTACAAAACCATGGTTGTCTATTTCGTTGATTGGACAATCTATTCAATGTTAAGAGATCATTGTAAATGGCTTCGACTGATGTTGGAACGATGTCGGCAGATTCAATTGTCACTGAACATAAAAAAGTGCATCTTTGCGACTCCTATCGGTATATTGCTGGACCATGTAGTATGTAAAGAAGGAATCAAGGTCGATTATGCAAAAATAAATATTATTCTCGACCTAAAACCACCAGTCAATCCGAAGCAAGTGCGAATTGTGTTGGGTCATACGGGGTATTACAGAAAGTTCATCAAACACTACTCCGACATTACCTATCCTCTTGAAGAGCTGTTGAAAGAAAATCAAGAGTACAGGTGGACAGAGGAATCCCATACTTCACTTGACACCTTGAAGACAAAAATGGTCAAAGCACCTATCCTCCATTTCCCAAATTGGTCGATAAAATTTCATGTTCATTCTGTTGCGTTTGGAATAGCAGTCGACTCTATTTTAACACAACCCGAAGAAGACAAAATGGAATATCCTAATGCTTTCAGTAGCTGGAAGCTAAATAAGCTCGAAAGAAATTACTCTACCACTGAAAGGGAAGCATTAGGTATGGTATTCTCCCTACAAAAATACCGTCACTATTTATAAGCTAATCCTTTTGTATTTTACACATATCATCAGGATTTGAAGTATTTAGTCAATAAACCATTGCACCATGGGAGGTTGTGTCATTGGATTTTACTTTTTCAGGATTTTGAATTTGAGGTAATAATCTGACCGGGAAAGGCTAATGTTGGGCTAGACCACTTGTCAAGAGTAGACACTAGAGAGGAAGTGACAGGAATAGAAGATGATTTACCAGATGCACATTTGTTTCAAATTGAAGTTGTCCCTTCAGAACTTGCAGAAATTGCACAATTTCTCGAGGATGGGAAAGCTCCTGAAGGAATGACCGAGAAGAAGAGGAAGATCCTTGCTATGAAAGCCACACCTTATACTCTTATCAATGGGTTCCTGTACAAACTTGGCCTAGATGATGTATTACATCGATGTGCACTTGAGCATGAGCGACAGAGTATAATTTCAGAAGCTCACTATGGACCGACAGGAGGCCATTATCACGCAGATATAACAAGAAGGAAGATTCTGCAAGTTGGAATTTGGTGGCCGACAGTTCATAAAGACTGTCGAGAATTTGTAACTAAATGTGATAGATGCCAACGGATGGGCCGACCACTGCCTAGTACAAAAATTTCTTTGGTCCCAATCAATCCAAGCTGAACATTCGAAATTTGGGCAATCGATTTTATTGGACCATTTCCAGTAATTGGCAGACGAACAGGTGCACATTATATTATCACTGCTATAGAATTCGTCACCAAATGGGAAGAGACAGAACCAGTTGAGACATGTTCTAGCAAATTTGCTGCCAAATTCATATATGAAAACATTATTACACGTTTTGGATGCCCGCTAACTCTAATCAGCGACTAAGGTACGCATTTTGTCTGCAAAACTATTGAAGCGTTAACAAAAGAGTTTGTAGTTGATCACAGAATAATCACTGCATATCATCCACAATCTAATGGCGTCGTGGAGTCATTTAACAAAACACTTACAAGAGGACTGACGAAAGTGTGAAACATGGAGAAAGACGACTAGGATGATAAAGTACATGCTATTCTTTGGGCATACAGAATAGCGTACAAAATAACGACAAGTCAGACACCTTTTTCACTTGTCTATGGGAAAGAAGTAGTCGTACCACTACATTTCCGACGACAAGCCCTGACAATCGCAGCTGTATTTCATATTGATGTCGAAGATGCATGACAGGAGCGCCTCTTACAACTGTCGAAACTAGATGAAAGTTGAAGATAGAAATGGAACATCAACAAATCAAGAAACAACAACAGGAAGCATGGCATTATAGAAACCTCAAACGAAAGAATCTATCAATTGGTGACTTGGCATTGCTTTATAATAGCCGTATAAAATGGAAACCAAAAAAGTTGCACATGGAGTGGATGGAGCCCTATATTGTCGAAGTAATAAACCCCAACGGTTTAGTCTAACTGAAAACATTAGAAGGTAGTGTTTTCAAGAAACTCGTAAATGGCGCTCGACTAAAACGGTACAAGTCATGAACTAAAAAAAAAAAAAAAAACGGTTGTAACCAACCCGGGAGAGAAAGTCATTTAAGAAATTCATTCAAAAGCAGGCTGCATGAAATTCATTATTACAAGGGACTGGACAAGCAATACTAGTGAAAACAAGAGACCGACGCATGACCTCCGGCAAGAGAGGCATCGACATGAGAGAATTAGTCGACAGCATGAACGAGCTCATCGACATCAGCAGACCAAGTCTGGTCGACTTGATAGCACAAAGGAAACTCACCGGCGTTGTCCCGACGTAGAAGCAGCAGATAAAAACATTCGGGATGGTCGACTGGTGGGGTAGAAAAATCGAGACACTATTCTCGAGGCATCGCTAATCTATCATTCACACTTAAATTCCTCATAAAGTCAAGCGTTAATGCGGTCATCTACCTCCCAGCCCATCGTGCCAAACTCTGCCGCTATAAATCCAAAGGTCGAGGATTCCTGTTTACTCTTCTGCAGAGAGATTGAGAACCAAAGCTCAGAGCTACAAGAACTAGATTGTGACGTAGAAAACCCCGCAGTAGAAATGGCTCCTAAGAAAGGTCAGGCGACAACTCGGTCTGCTGCCTCTAGAGTCTGAGAGTTGGATAAATCCCAGTATCCTTTGGAGACTCGTCTTCAACTGATCCAGAACACTAAGGTTACGGAACCTCACCGGAGAAGAACTTGGTCCGACATCTGTAAATGGGGGAAGGAATCTAACGGTCGTTGTAGAGAAACAATCGACATGCTTAAGACTGCTACAATCCTAAACTATATGAATGCACCTCCGTTGGAGTACTTTGGCGAACTGAAAGACATCATAGCACAGTTTATAGTCAGCCGATACCATGATGGGAATTTCTATTCCGATGTCCCGTTTGAAATAAACGACGAAATTATTTACAAAATCACAGGCTTGTCAAACAAAGGAGAAGACATGCCTACACGACAGAGACCTTATCTAAGGAATTCATCGACAACCCAGCTGGTAAGAATTCTAGAGGCTTAGTCGTAAATCAATTTAAATATGAAAATTACAAGATAGCTACTAGAATTGTTTCCACTACATTGTCAAGTTCTGACTGAGGCTCATATATTAAGACTGACATGTTAGAAGTGGCGATGAACATGGCGTTGAAGGAAAAAATATATAATGGGTTGATTTCCTAGCCGACATAACCAAGAACATATGCTACAAGTGTCAAGAAGACGGTTTAGCTATTCGATACCCATTGTTGATGATCTGGATAGCCATGTCACACATCCGACCATCTGGAAATAAGGACTTTGCAGCCGAAGGAAATGTTTAGATGCAGAAATTCTGATGTTTTACGCATGGAGGCAGCCAACTTGGGCCTTCGACTATTAGGATTTGGATGGAAGTTTGCTTTCAAAATTTAAAAATTCAGTCGACTAGATGGAGAGTACATCAGAATTTCAAAAGAAGTCTGCCTCCGTCGGCACATATTCAATTAGCACTTGATCATACATTTGTTTGGCATATTCAAGGCGTAGTTGGAGTTGTAGAACCGCTCGACTACTACCCTTATGTCGAGGAAATATTCACGGAATTGAACAGGAAGTCGAACACAAAGTTGGAAATTCCGGCATAGGAACGCAAGGTCAATGTACCCCGGATTGAACCTTTAACAAATGTAGAAAAGGAGGAGGAGTACAAAAGTTGACTATACATGAGCAACTTTACTTTTAGAGCAGAACCAACTGCTGAGACAAATCATTTAGCATTAGATCTTATGCCACATCAAGATCCTCTCAACATAGAAGACCAGTTTGACGAAAGCACCCAGTCCGACAATCCAGATTATGAACTCACGGAAGAAAATATTCGATAGGTTGCTGAAGAAATGTCGACGGCATGACAAAGTAAGGACACAAAAGTAAAAGGGAAAAGTAATATGATCATAAGAGAGCCGACAGTAGAGGATGAAAATGAACTGATCAGTAGTGCTACACAAATCTTGGAGGACGTAGCGAAGAACAAAGTATCTTTTGACGAGCAGTTCAAGAAATTTGTGGAAGCAGAAAAGCCACAAAATAAACTCAAGGTAAAATTCAAACCCCACGTCAACTTAACAATTAGTTCCCCTCCACTATCTCTGATTGTTGTGATGGAGGAAACAACTCTTTCCATAACACCGGTATCTAATCCACCTGCAACCGAAAATTCACTTTTTATTCCAAGTAGGGTACAAACCATTCCCCTTCCCATTCAACAAAATCTTTAGGAGGATAATGTTGAAATATTGTAACTTCAAAGAATATTATATTTGTATATTATTTATTCCGGAGATGTTCCATACCTCCGATGTGATTATACTATAAATCCGGAGATGTTTATTCCTCCGAGTTGGCTGTGGTAACTAGGGTTATTAGACCCACCATGTGGGGGTCGGCCCAGTCAGTTATAATGGGGTATTTAACCTAATGGTTAAATACGAGCCTACATGTACTTGTGTAAAATACATATCAGAGTAGTGTATAAATAGAGGAGGTGTGTTCCTCATTTGATACACTCACACACTTGAGGATAGCTCACTTGTGGAGGAGAGGTCTGCTATTGTGGAGAAGGAGATCATGTCTCAGGGTTTCATCTTTGTATATTGTTGGTCATCTATATTGAGGAAGCTTTGCTGGGTTTTCTACCCCATGAGGGTTTCCCAGGATAAATCTTTGTCTCTTATGTTTATGCTGTGCTTGTTGTTTCTTCAGTGATCCTGTATATGCTATTATTGTGAAATGGAATGTAATGCTGCTCTTTTATGTCTTATCATATTAAATCTTAACATGGTATTAGAGCTAACCTGAAGGAAGACAAGGTATGGCACTAACGACACTTCCTTTACTTACGACAATTTGAAGGTTAGGGTTTTACATAGCAAAAACCAGTCATCGTAGCACTTTCGCTATAAATCCGTTTTGGAGAGGTTTTCGGATCTAAAATTGTTACAAGACGAAGATTAAATCTCCAGGTACCTTGTGTCCAAAGGAAAACCTCTAATTCGTTGTACTTTGTGATTTATGATCAGTACAAGTTAGGGTTTCTGCCTCTTCCAGATCTCAGTCAAATTCAGGTGACCTAGGAAAAAAGGTCATAACTTGGGCTAGGAAGATCCAAATGAAATTTCGTAAAAAGTGAGAGGTAGTACACAGAATGTACTATCTCAGGAAACGTTTTCAGAGGCCGAAATTGAACCAGTGACACGTGGCACTCCGTACAAGTGCGCTCTCCTGTTTTATCCCATAAACAGGTCACGTTGCGAAACTTGGCATAACTCTCTCTCAGAGAGTCCAATTGAGGTCAGACCTGTCAGGATGGAAAGATAACAGGTATATCTATATCAGGAAAAGTTTTCATAGGCCGAAGTTTAAACAGTGACACGTGGCATGCTGTACAAGTTCGCTCTCCTGTTTTATCCCATAAACAGGTCACGTTGCGACACTTGGCATAACTTTCTCTCAGAAAACCCAATTGATTTCAGACCTGTCAGGATGGAAAGATGAAAGGTCAGGATACTGCATAAAAAGGGTTTCAGACCCTGTGGAGCAAAAATTTCAGATTTATAGCAGAAACAATCAGGTGCATATTTCTGTCAAAACAGAATTATTTTTGGAGCACCTTTATTCATGGCTTCCGGAATTTAGGGTTTCGGAGAAAGTTAGAATTTTTGGAATCGGAGTCTACGGCTGAATTCTACTCAGAAAAATTGAAATTTAGAGACCAAGCTCGAATTTTTTGGTTGGGTGGAAGACCGGGCTTGATCAAACCCCAGTTCGGGATTTTGATCGGAAAGATGGAAAATTAGGGCTTCAGCAAAAGTTGGAATTTTTGAAGTCTGTAACCACGGCTGGAAACTCCTAAGAAAAATAATAGTTTAGAGCCTTGGATTGAACCTTTTGTTTGGGCAGAAGGGTGGGCTTCATCAAACCCTAGTTCGGGATCCTGTCCAGAAGATCCAGAAGTTTCAAAGGCAATTTTGAGGGGTCAAATTTTGGAAATTCCAAAGTTGAAGTATGCTAGTTTGATCAACTCAGCAAGACATATTCTTTCATCCATTGAGAAGTGTGAAAGTCAAAGGTTGAATCTTTAGGGGTTTCTCTAGAAAACCCTAATTAAGCTCCAAGTCAAGTTTCAGGGGGAGTTGAGGCTAAGGCCTTACATAAGAAGACTACAAGAAGTCTCGACAGGTATGACTTAAGGAGGCTTAGGTATGTCTTGAAATCTAATTCTTGATTAAGTTCATGATGTGTTTGTCTTCATATTATTTGTTAGTACAATCTTGATTAATGTTAGACTTATCTTATCACCCTAGTAACAGTATGAATGCATGTGAATGATTGAAGACATTCATTGATTAGGATTATATGATTGTACTAATGCATTATGGTGTTGTGTGAGGTTGATGTTGTCTGCTAACAAGATACAGGTACATCACAAAAGACAAATCAGGTTCCATGACCATGAAAACATGAAGACAAAGACTCATCCATAATCTTTGTTCTACTTACGAGGTATGTATGACTTTGTTATATTATGCTTAACCTATGAGACATGCAGGTTCTAGCTCAGGATCTCTAAATCATTGAAGAGATTGTTTAGGTATGTTGTACATAACTAAGTAGGTATACTAATCCAGGTATGTTTCCCATGAATCTTACCTTGTGTTAAGATCCCTTATATAAGTATACTTGGTATGATTGGTTATGCTTATTCATAAAGTTAGTAATCAAGGGATTATGCATATTATGTCTTTTATCTTGATTGATGATATGCATGAGTAAAACAAGACTTCCCTGAAATCTTGAATACTAATGTTTATTAACTATAATCATGACTATACATTCTCAAGATTATTTAGAACTATAATGTTTTGATAACATTTAGAACATACTAATGGGTGTATGTTTGTGTATGAGATCATGAGGATGACACATGAACATGCACAGTGGTACAGAATGAATAGAAGTTCAAAAGATATATAGAAGATCAAGCGGGAGGCAACCACACAAACATAAAAGATAAGTATTTGAGTTGTTATTTGAAATAGTAATGATATTGCCTGTAATAGGTTGTATGCATATTTGTATTCCTAGAATATATGATGCTGAGTGTAAACATTCATAGAACATTGAACAGTATACTACTAATATGCATATGATTGGTAAGTTGGACAAACATTCCATTGTTGCTTGTCTAGAATGAAACCTCTTTGCTGACATGCTGAGAGTTGTGCACACTCTCGATAGTATGTTCTGGTAGATATGGAAGGCATCTAGATAGCCACTGTATGCATACAGGATATGGGAAAGTGTTGTGCCAAAGTATTGGTCAAGATAGTTGCATAACTATGTAAATGATATCTGTATGCATAATAGGTTATCATGTCAATATGATTTGATGATTATGAAGTATTACTAATCATGTACCTAATTTTGATTTGTAGGAAAAATCATGATGAATGATGAACAAGTGATGGATGTTCAACAAAAGGATTTACAAATCAAACACACTATAGAAGGATTGTGGCTAGAAGATTCTCCTAGAAAGAGGAAGAGAATAATGATGAAATGTTTGCTCCAAGTGGCTAGATAAGACCATTCTCTTAATGGTGTAATTAAAGAAGAAATGTGAATCAGGTTTTGATAAGCTTAATGATCACCATGGGTGATGTGGATCTCAACCTTTGCTACAAGGTTGAATATGATTTCTATACACAGATGACATGGATGCAAGAAGGAACTCACCACAGAGTTCGAATGATATTGAGGCTCATATCAGTAGACCCATCTGATGAGAGATGGCATAGATAGATGACTGTAGAAAAGAAAATAAAAGTTCTTAGATTAATGTATTACTTCCTAGGTCTGGAAGTATGGAAAGGATCAGTAGGAATCCTTCTCAACCAGAGAAAGTATGCTGAGAAATCTTGAGAAGACTTGATATGATGGAATGGCCACTCTTATGGATTCCAACTTGAAACTGTTAGGAGATGACTCATCAGAGTTAGTGGATATAACTCTGTACAGTCAAATTATTGGGTCATTGTTGTATCTAACATATACTAGATTAGAGATATGCCTTGTTGTGAACACCTTGAGTCAGTATCTAGTAGAAACTAGATGTGTTCACCTGATAGTTACAAAGCATGTGATAAGGCACATAAAGGACACGATAGAATGCTATCTTGAAGATCATGACTTCAGATGGTTATTCAGATTCTGATTGGGCAGGAAGTGTATCAGACAGGAAGAACACATCGAGAGGATGTTATTGTCTGGGGTTAGCCATGATCTCGTGGTTTAGCTGGAAGCAGTCTAGTGTGGCTCTCAGCACAAGCAGAATATATGGTTGTTTGCTCCGCTAGTTGTGAAGAAGTTTGGCTTCAGGATTGTTTGACTTAGAGATAGAACCAACTGAGATCCTATGTGATAATTAGAGTTGTATCAAGATGACATAGAATCTAGTGTTCCATGATAAGTCAAAGAACATAGGGAACAAACAAGATATGACGCGGAAAGGAACTATAAAGTTTGAATTTGTAACAGGTTACCATTGTACTAACCAAACCTTTACCTCAAGTGAAGAAGTTACCAACATACTAACCAAACCTCTGTCTCCAGTGAAATTTGAATACTTCCTAGACAAGCTTGGTGTAGTTCAAAAGGACCCTCCTCGAAAGGGGGAGTAGTATAGTCACTGATGATAAGTTGGTCTCATCGAACAACAAGGTCGATGATGAGGTAACCTGTTCTCCACACCTAGATACTTAGAAATATTTAGATTTAGGACTCTTATACTTAGAATACTTAGTTTTACTTATACATGCTTTTGATGTTAGATGTATTAGTAAGAATACATGCTTTTGATGTTAGATGTATTAGTAAGAATACATGCTTTTGATGATAAGATGTATTGGTAAGAATACATACTTTTGATGACACATGTATTGATTAATGTACTTGTATGGTTGAGGATACTTGTACTTGTATTGATGAGAATACATGTGGGGATTGTATCATCCTTGAACACATGTTCTAAAGTGAGCCGTAGACGTATGGTCTCCGAGAATGAAGTCCTTAGTGGACAGTTGAGGGGATTGGATCATCCCTGGACTTTCAGTCCTAAAGAGAGCCGTAGACGTGAGGTCTCCGAGAATGAAGTCCTTAGTGGACAGGTAGGGATTGTATCATCCCTGGACTTTGGTCCCTGAATAGATCCGTAGACGTATGGTCTCCGAAAATGAAGTCCTTAGTGGATAGGTAGGGATTGTATCATCCCTGGACTTCGGTCCCTGAATAGATCCGTAGATGTATGGTCTCCAAGAATGAAGTCCTTAGTGGACAGTTGAGGGGATTGGATCATCCCTGGACTTTCAGTCCTAAAGAGAGCCGTAGACGTGAGGTCTCCGAGAATGAAGTCCTTAGTGGACAGTTGAGGGGATTGGATCATCCCTGGACTTTCAGTCCTAAAGAGAGCCGTAGACGTGAGGTCTCCGAGAATGAAGTCCTTAGTGGACAGTTGAGGGGATTGTATCATCCCCGGACTTAGGTCCCTGAATTGATCCGTAGACGTGAGGTCTCCGAGAAGTGGGGATTGTATCATCCCCGGACTTAGGTCCCTGAATTGATCCATAGACGTGAGGTCTCCGAGAAGTGGGGATTGTATCATCCCTGGACTTAGGTCCCTGAATTGATCCATAGACGTGAGGTCTCCGAGAAGTGGGGATTGTATCATCCCCGGACTTAGGTCCCTGAATTGATCCGTAGACGTGAGGTCTCCGAGAAGTGGGGATTGTATCATCCCTGGACTTAGGTCCCTGAATTGATCCGTAGACGTGAGGTCTCCGAGAAGTGGGGATTGTATCATCCTCGGACTTAGGTCCCTGAATTGATCCGTAGACGTGAGGTCTCCGAGAAGTGGGGATTGTATCATCCCCGGACTGCGGTCCCTGAATTGATCCGTAGACGTATGGTCTCCGAGAAGTGGGGATTGTATCATCCCCGGACTTCGGTCCCTGAATTGATCCGTAGACGTATGGTCTCCGAGAAAGTGATTTTTGATGTGGTTACTTGTATCGGTAGGATACTTGTATTGATGATGTGGTTACTTGTATCGGTAGGATACTTGTATTGATGATGTGGTTACTTGTATCAGTAGGATACTTGTATTGATGATGTGGTTACTTGTATCGGTAGGATACTTGTATTGATGATGTGGTTACTTGTATCGGTAGGATACTTGTATTGATGATGTGGTTACTTGTATCGGTAGGATACTAGTATTGATGACGTGGTTACTTGTATCGGTATGGATACTTGTATTGATGATGTGGTTACTTGTATCGGTAGGATACATGTATTGATGACATGATTACTTGTGTCAGTATGGATACTTGTATTGATGATATGTATACTTGTATTGGCATGAATACTTGTACTAATGATGTGGATACTTGTATTGTTATGGATACCTGTGTTGATGACGATGCTGACAATCGTGAGATGACGATACTGATGATCGTGTGGTGACGATGCTGATGATCATGTGATGACGATGCTGATGATCGTGAGATGTCGATGCTGATGATCGTGTGATGACGATGCTGATGATCGTGTGATGACGATGCTGATGATCGTGAGATGACGATGCTGATGATCGTGTGATGACGATGCTGATGATCGTGAGATGACGATGCTGATGATCGTGTGAGGACGATGCTGATGATCGTGTGATGACGATGCTGATGATCGTGTGATGAGGATGCTAATGATCGTGAGATGACGATACTGATGATCGTGAGGATCCAGATGTTGATGTTGTTGTAGTTGTTCGAGTGCTACAGAAGATAAAGACTCAGTACTGAAGATGTTGATGTTCCAGTATTGAAGATGTTCCAGTAACTGCTTGAGTTACTGATGATGTTGAGAAAGCTTCCAATGATTTATAGATGTATCATGTATGATGTTGATGACTCCTTGCTCGTGCAGATACTGTTATAATATCCTTCTCGTTAAGGGGGAGTGTTGAAATATTGTAAGTTCAAAGAATATTATATTTGTATATTATTTATTCCGGAGATGTTCCATACCTCCGATGTGATTATACTATAAATCCGGAGATGTTTATTCCTCCGAGTTGGCTGTGGTAACTAGGGTTATTAGACCCACCATGTGGGGGTCGGCCCAGTCAGTTATAATGGGGTATTTAACCTAATGGTTAAATACAAGCCTACATGTACTTGTGTAAAATACATATCAGAGTAGTGTATAAATAGAGGAGGTGTGTTCCTCATTTGATACACTCACACACTTGAGGATAGCTCACTTGTGGAGGAGAGGTCTGCTATTGTGGAGAAGGAGATCATGTCTCAGGGTTTCATCTTTGTATATTGTTGGTCATCTATATTGAGGAAGCTTTGCTGGGTTTTCTACCCCATGAGGGTTTCCCAGGATAAATCTTTGTCTCTTGTGTTTATGCTGTGCTTGTTGTTTCTTCAGTGATCCTGTATATGCTATTATTGTGAAATGGAATGTAATGCTGCTCTTTTATGTCTTAGCATATTAAATCTTAACAGATAATGAACTCAGTCAGTTTATTTCCAAACTCCCATCCATTCTCCCAAACTGGCAAGAAATAATTACCAAGAAACCAGTTCTCGACCTTGCCTTACTCAAAGCCACACCCTCTAACGCTTTGTTAGCCTACGTATCACCCCATCCAAAGTCTGTATCAACCCAAATAGTCGGTATGCATGTCAGACACCTTCAGAGAAACCCCAACTTGACCAGTACTCTTATGTCCCGAGAAACGTCAGCCTTTATCCGAGTAAATCCATCAGACGAGAACCTCTCACCTCCTCGACAACCTGTCGAACCAATACAGAGTCAGTCAGCATTAGAAGTTCTTGATGAAATGGAACAAGTGATCCCTAAATTATTGTCACCTGTCGTCAGTCCGGGTCCGTCTGGCAGTCCCAATCTTCCCCATTCTTCCCCAGTAGTTAAGAATCCCAATCGCATGTGTCTAGTGTGCAACCTGCGACGACCTCTCAAAAGATTGCAGAATTGAGTGCAAATCCTCCTAGATGAAAATACTTAGTCTAGGTGACTTCAGGGATGTATACACTTAATCTAATGATGGGTAGATTTTAGGTGTAACACCAGTCGTCACCACCAATTCAAGTGGTGAGTATTAGGTCATCTTTGTCCCCTATTGACGGATCCATGTCAGTTCTTGTAGCAATACCAAGTAAAGAGACACCAGTTCAAGAAGTCATAGAAGCAGACATTGAAGTACTTGTACAAGATAATGCAGTAGCCATCAAGGAATCCAATACAACAAACAGAGAAACTGAACCAACAATTCAAGCAGAAGCAAAACAAAGTGTCGAGAAAACTCCAAAGGGCGCAGAAAATCCACCAGCAGTGGTCGAATTACAAAAAGAAACAACACAACAGATTGAGGCTAGAATCAAGTTACAAGAGTAGAAGAGGAAGCAATGCAAGGAGATATGCCGAAAGGGAAAAGAACAACATCAACAGAGTCAACAAAAACACCTTGACTATATTCGACAAGAAAGTAGGCTATCTGTACACCTGGATCAATTTGGGCCCTTATCGCAAATATAATCCGTAGGCGGCGACTCAAGCAGAACTTGATATTTTAGATGATTCCATCAAAAGAGAGAAAAGACACCGCCGAATGGAAGCATAAGAACAAGCTAATAAGCTACAGGAGGACCAAACACAATTGCTGGCTAAGTGTCAAGACTTAGCACAACAATTTATCTCACTTCCAGTTGTCTCTAACATGACCAATGAACTTGAAATGACATTTCAAATTCTTCAGTCTACCGTGTCGAGGTTACAAGAGGAACTTAGCAAGGACCGACAGAAACAGGAAATCAAAATATCTTCCCTATTGTCAGCGCAGTATGAATCGTTCACCTCCGCTCATAATTAGTTGATCAAATGAAACAAGCAGGCACCTACAATTACCAATGTCCTACACAACTGGTACACACATTACGACAATGTTTTTCGAGAAATGCAGGAGACAAAGGGGCTGCTTGATGAACTCCACCAGAAATGACATGAAGCTAATCAATCCCTGATTCAAAGCATAAAAGATCAAATCCTGATGGAGAACAGAAAATTTGAAAAACTAGAAAAGAAGGAATAGTAGTGGATGAGTCAGGCTCGACCTAGCCTCAGTATAGTTGAACAAATCTGATGATCACTTCAAAGACTACTTGTAGCTTCCAAATAAAAGATCAGTCTATTCAGCCCCAACTTAATTTACGTACAGAACATGTCGACACATGAAAAGATGGCCAACCTATCGAGCCTCACTACACTCACCATTGATATACAGAAAACACTGTGTGCATCGGATGAATTTCGACATTAGCTTTCTGTTTTAGTCGAATCCATTCTTGAGACCTGCGCTCAACATCAGATTCTGGCCAGTTCCAGTCTTACACCATAATAGCAATTACATATATTTTTTGTATAAGTAATTTTCCATTTCCTCATTTCTTCGAGACGAAGAAACATTTTGAGGTGGGGTAGATGTTGGAGGAGCCTAAGTCGGCCTGTTGACCAGGCTCCCCGCCCGACCTATTGTAAATTTATGTCAATAGATGGGTCAACCGGTCGGGTCATGTCGATTAGTTGAACTGACCAGACGGTTACATAACTGCTTGTAAATGCATATATATAGGTTGTTGAGCTATGTATTGGACTAGATTAGATATTTTCTATGTATTGTTATGCTCTTGCTGGTTAACAAAGGCTTGTGCTTCTCTCTCCCTATTGGTCTCTTGTCTCTTGTATTTGGATCATTGTGCATGCTTATTTATAATATATAATGTATCTCTAGTAACCTCGTGACCTGCGGGACTACAACATGAAAACTATAATTTTTTTCGTAACAACCCCTGGTTTTCTTTAATCGATATAGTTGAGTCTCTATCTACCCAACATTGTTAGTTTTGTCAGGAATCACCCCCTCAATGTTGTGTCTTTAACAAATCCCTTCATTTACAATTTGTCTCCCTTTGTTACACTATGTACCTTTATTTGAATAATGTCATCATTAGTCCCTCCCGAATTTTACATCGATCGAAGTGTTACAATTGGTTACAACATGATATTGGTTCTCAGGATAAGACCCTTATCTTATCATGTACTTCATCTCTCATCGACATCACACCACCATATTCTAAGAGTTGCAGTAGTTATAGTTGTACCTTGAGATCTTTTGCAATCAGTATAATGGATCCCCTTGAACTAAGTAGGGAGAGTCACTAGTGCTCCCCAACTTATAAGTGGTATCCCCTATGCTCAATGTCAAAAAATCTATCTCATCAAGGGGAGTTGTATGTTTCGAAGGTAGTAGTGTTCACATTTACAAATCATGGTAACAACAGTTAGTGAGGTTCTCCATCCAACAACTTCACCTATATTCTGGTCCCCCACCCTAGAGGGATTATCATTATCATCCAAAAAAATTATTCTTCGGTATTAGTAAGATCATTTACAGGTCTGTCTACTCTCATATGGCTTAAATCCACCTTCATCCATGTACCAAAAATATTACAAGTTGACCCCTCAGTCCCATCTTATTGTAATCATCTTGATAGATTTTCATGAGCATGGGTATGCCCACCTTGTTTGTATAAAACACTATTTTTTGTTACATCTTCACCGGTCGTCTCCAACAATATTCCCCCATAGAAGGAAATTTCCATCCACACTAACTTCACAACTTACAAGAACATGAGATAACAAAAGAAACGATTATGCATTATCGACTCTATAGTACCCCCCGAGCCTCATACATCAGGGGGCATATATTAAATCCTAAATTTCACACACATGCGACATTTTGGATAATCTTGTAGTAAGGCATCATCAAATATATCATTTAGCTTAGCAAAGACGTCCTGATCAAATCTAGAAAACAACATGAGTCCAAAATTCCCAAAAATAGTTAAAAGAAGAGGTAGTGCAGGTAACGCCATGTTATCCCGCGCTACAACATGTGTTAGCAGTTCTATGCCTATGCTAACCTAGCACATATTATCCTTCGAGATCTTTGCTATTGTAAAAATTGGAAAGATATCAACAGTTCCCATGCATTAAAGGCTCATGAAATCTCCCTCACCAATTGAAATTCGAATTTGTCTCTTCAAGCATCGAATATGCCCCTCCGTGTACCTTGGATCTAGTTCTTGAAGTGATGGGGTTCACACTTGGATCTGGATGTTTCTTGGCCACCTATTGGACTATAAAAGGAGGCCATGGGCATGCATCTAAGTAGAGAAAATTAAAGCAAGGTTATGCTGCTGGAATTGTGTTGGAACTTCTTCCACCTCTTCCCACACCTATTATAATTCCTCAAGCTCCCTTTCCACCTTCCTCCAAGGGGGAAGTGTTTCTCCATTTTTTTCTTCAAGTTATTTAGCATTTAGTGTGGACAGAAAGGACCTTCCTAAGGGGTATTGTTGTCTTCCCTTGAATCCCATGCCTCCTAGGTGACACTAAATGTAACAAGCTTGACCATTGGGCAATCTAAATTGGTTCTAGCATTGGTTTCTTGTTGTGGTTTGCATATCCTCATTTCCTTTGTTTATTTTCAATTTATTTATTTTGTTTTGTTTTGTTTTTCTAACAAGATCTTGTAGGATAGATTTGGATTCATTCACATTTTCTTTATTAACACAATATTGGGCCTTGTTAACAACCTCCAAGGCTTTACCCTTCAAGTGGGAGGAGTTTCACACCTTTTTGCATATTTCCCACAACACCCCTAATCCCCATGAATTTTAGCAAGTTTTAATTTGATATAATCATCGACCCCTAATACATTATGACCCCAAACACACTAACCCTCCATACACTTTTATCTTAACCCCTATGACACTTATTCAACTCACCCCCTAACACATTATGATCCCAAATGCACTAAGCACCTAATATACCATAACCCAATTGTTATGGATATAGACATAAAATACCATGTAATCCCTCTAGAATTGACATATTTAACCCACTGACACTATCACTATTTGACACATTATGACCCAAAAAACACTAAACCCCTAATACAATATGACCCTAAATGTGAAGCCCCCTCATTGACTTCGAACCTTAACTTGTATGAATATTAACGCAAACACCCTCTAATACATTATGACTCTAAGAACACTAACACATTAATATAAATTGACCCTTGATCCCTATGACCTCTAATGCAATCATTACCTAACACATTATGAGCTTGAAAATACTAATTGACTAACATATGATAACCTCTATTCATTATGATAATGAATACATTATAGTACCTCCTTATTCTTATGAACCTTGACAAGGTCACCTCCTAAGACACGTACCCATCAGACACCAACCCCTTATCACACCATGACCCAAAACATGCTAACCTCCTAATACACTTTCACCCTTAACCCCTATGACCCATATTACAATCACCTCCTAATACTTATGATCCCCAATATGATAACACCCTATTAAAATTTGACACTTAACCCCTATGACCCATGTTGCAATCATCCCTAACACATTTTGGCCTCGAATACACTAACCCACCAATTCACTTTGACCCTTGATGCAATCATCCCTTAATGATGCATTTTGGCCTCAAATACACTAACCCACCAATTCACTTTGACCCTTGATGCAATCATCCCTTAATGATGCATTTTGACCCTAAATGCACTAGCCACCTAACATATGATGAACCCTTATCATTATTGGCCCAAACTAAGTATACCCCTAATCCCTATGAATCCTAGCACTTCACCCAGTGACACGACCTTGAATACACTAACCGTCTAGTATAATATTATATTGAACCTACTAATCCCTCATTCAATTTGAAACTTAACCTCAATGACCTCTAATATAATCTCCCTAACATACTATGATCCCCATAATACATCATGAAATCATACATAATAGTCCCATAAAATACTGTAATCCCTAGTCATTATTAATATTCCCCCTATTCCTTATGTACTTTGATGTGGTCATATGTTGATACATGGTGACCCTAAAAAATTTAAATCACTAATACACTATGACCATGAACATGACAACTCCTTGATACCCTCCACCCATTTGACCCTTGAACCAATCACCCCCTAACAAATTATGTCCTTGAACACACACTTACTTTACAATACACTTTGATCCTAATCTAATCACTCTCTAACACATTATGACACCAATAAACCATAGCATTCTATGACTCTAAACATGTTAACCCAAAATCTACCATAACCCTCAATTACAATGATATTGAACACAATATACCCCATAATCATTATGATCCTTGAAATAATCATCCCATTTTGTAGTATGATCCTTCTAGTGTACATATGGCACACTTTAGTACTCACTTACACCTAGCCACTTAGTGGTACTAGGGTGTTACCTACTTCTAATTTTCTCCAATGCATGACCACCACATTGATGACAATGATACCTCTCATTCTTTCTGTGAAGGCTCTTTTACCTCTTGCTTGCTTGTTTTCCATCCCATGTGGCTATACCTAAGGGGACATGTTCCCATCTACATTGAATATTGACATTGAACATACAAGGAGGAGTAAGGACCCTCCCATATAGAGATTTCGAGTCCATATTCGACAAAAATCTCTTATTTAGTGATATATTTCATATTTTATTGCCTTTCTACTGGAATAAAAATTGTGCATTATTTCTTTTTCCCTTAATATTCTATTTCAATGTCATTTGGTTATTGAATTCATAATTTAATGTTTTATCCTTTTATTTCCATATAAGGTGATTTATTTTCTATATGATTGTCCTATTCCTTTCATTAATCCATGGATCATTAATGATCACATGCCTGCTAACATGCCTCGAGAGTGCATACATACCAATACATAGCACTCAACATGCCTGCTTTATTCTTTAGTTTGTTTCAAATTCCCATCTAGCACATGGATTCTAGCTAATGGAGTAATTGCATTCACTTGAGACTTAATTCTTGAAGAAGTTCCAATTCTACCTATAAGGAACAACAAGCATGCATTATGAAGGAGGAAATCATAGTATATTTATGCTAGATGAGTGAGAAAGGATCCATCATTGGCATCTTATCATTGCTAGCATTATTTCCCTCTTGTTTTCTTGGTTTCATAATTCCAAGTGGCCATCCACAACAAGACATACTATCCACATATATTAGAGTTTTTTATTGAGCATACAAGGAGGATTAACGACCCTCCAATAGATATATTTGGATACCATCTACTAAAAAAAATCCTTGGGTGATATAGTTCATGTTTTATTTCATTTATAGTGGAATAAAAATTGAGTGTTTCCTCTTCCCCCAAAAAATCTGCAATTTGAATGTTATTTGGTTATTGAATTCATGGTTTAATTCTTCTAATGATTTCATTGTTCTTATAGGTTGATGTATTTTCTTATATGTTTGTCCCATTCCTTTGATTTTATCTATTCTTTATCTTAGCAACCTTCTAATGGAGTATTTTGTCACACAATTGTGTAAAAAACCACAATGCACCAAGGTAGAAGATGCAATAATTACAGTATTTTTGGAATAGGGCATCAAAAACCATTATTCAATAGGATATTGTCTGAGATGAACAAATGCAACAATTTGGAGGAGTTACAACAATAATGCATGGAATCAAAGGATTGGAAATAATGCAGCAACCAACTATCAAGGATTAAGAATGAAAATAATTGAATATAGATGTATAGATCACCATAAGTATCAACAAGAGAGAAAAAATATAAGGAAATCCTACTACTTGGTTTCATCACATGTAACGCTCTTAACTACACCAAGAGTAGCAAGGTTCTCTATAACCCAATGTGGGAGAGATTTTGTCACATACTCATGGGTAATGTTGACGTGGAAACTATAACCCAAATAAAAAATGAATAACATGTCGGATCATAAAATAAAATAAAAATAAAACCAATATAGATCCATGTTAAACCTGAACTATTAAGAACTGATAGGGACCCCATCTCTCTCTCTCTCTCTCTCTCTCTCTCTCTCTCTCTCTCTCTGTATATATATATATATATATATATTAGCCAATATTGGATATATAAACATATGAGTTGGTTGTATGAATGTATTGGGGTTATTTGGGGATGATTTTCCTATGTTATGAGTTACTGTGTGATTTATCATTATTATGTCTTTGAGAGTTGTGCTCCACATTAACATCAATGTACATTATATGTATTCCAGTTTATTATTTTATCTTGAGTATTTGGTACACCATGCAACATTGTGCCTATGCCCTTGTCTACAAACTTAACATGGAACATCATAAAGAAGTTGGGCTCAAATAATCAATTGTAAATCCTATAATGTATGCATATTTTTTCTTTCACCATTATGTACTTCAATTTATATACTAACAAACTATAATTCATCGATGCTTGATGACACTAAATCATATTGGCTAAGTCATAAATGGCATAAAATGTTTTTCAAAATTGTAGGTGGGATTATTCCAATTCTCTATATGTTTTGTTTTATTATGGAATGTGTTAGGTTCATGGGTGATTGTGGATTCAACGGATCAAACCCATTACTTTAGGATCTCTTATCTCAAGTTGGTAGGATTCTTTAGTGATAACAGTTCTATGGATGTGATGTTGAGTTTTCGATCCACTCTTTTATAGTCAATGCTCATTTCAATTATGCATATGTGTATTTACAAGCTCATTTTGTAGAAAATCCTAGAGGGAATGGAGAATGGTCAACCATAGCCACCCCGGGCTAGTGCTTTTCATGTGAAACATAAAATTTTCAACATGCCAAAAAGTGGAATGAATACCTCCTCCCTAACAATCAAGTATCTATCTCTCATCTAAATAACAAAAAATCAGTCAATTTGAAGCTTAGAATTCAAAACATGCAAAATTATTAAACATTGTGACTAATTAGAGACGGCAAATTGAGAAGTTTGAAGTCGAGTGTAATATGCTTTAGAAATTGGACATGGTTCTCTGTAGGAGTTCTCATCCTTTGGTTCCTCACTTAAATATATCAATTAGGTCTTCTCTAGCTATTTACAAAGATGATTAAATTATTTATAAAGATGAAGGAGATTTTGAAATGGAATAAGTGGACCATGATCCCTAGTTACTAGTAGACATCAATAAAAAAACTAGTAGCAAGCATTTATTTTTTCAATCCAAAGTTTATCTACATTTTGTAAGGAATTTTGATACTAACCCAATTTCTTAGTATATATACCCATTTGACTAAGAACCTCTAATGAAATCTGATGTGTTGGGATTAACGAATAAGTAGGATATTTTATGTTGTTGCATGAACATACATAGAGAATTATCAATGAATGAATATCAACAAGAAGTCTTAATTGATTAAATCGATGTAAAAAAAAATTATACCTGGTTACCTTTTTTACTAATATATCCCCTTAGACCTCATGTATTGTTTCATCTTTGATACAACTGTAAAATGGTAAGATCTACAAAATCAAAAGTATCTTTCTAAAAATGACTATAATAAGGAGGACAACAACCATTTAATTCGTGGATGGATTATACAAATTTGTTCTACAACATAATGAAAATTAAAGGTCTTAATTCCATCTTTTTCCCTTTTTATTCCATGTTTTCACATTTTCCAAATTTTGACATTGATGTGATACCAAATTCAACCCTTTATATTTATGTTGATTATTCTATTGAGTTTTAAGGTCACTCATTGTATCTCTTTTATTACAAGTTACTTACATCTCATTTGTTTGTCTACGAGAGTCACTTGAAAATAAGCTCTGAGGGTTGTGGTCATGATCCATATGTGATATTTCTCCCCCCAAAGATAGGGAGGTCATGAGTTTGAATTTTTGATCCCCTCTCTGTAAAAGATAATTTGAAAATAGACAAGGAAGAAGAATAAATGCAATACTTTGACATTGTTCAGTACATCCAAAAAAAAGTTCCAATACTAATTAAGATATCTCTTTGGTATATGCAAAACAAATTTCTAACACTTCCCATGATATCATACTTGAATATTCCTAAGTCAATTTGACAAACAAGGAAAAAAAATATCAAATAAAACTTCCTTATGTAACATATATGAATAAAATAATTTCGTTAATTTAATATAATACACATAGTATATTTAATTTCCTAATGTGAAAAAAGAGACAAGGTAAAAAACTTATAAAATATATGAGAAAGCCATTATACCAAACTTTGAATCCCTTATCAAACATATTACAAATAAATGAATGTACTACACTGACATCGTTTAGTACATCCAAACAGGGATTAAATTTGAAGGGTAGGGTCGCATTTCACTTTGAAGGGCTTAGAGATATTGAACCCTTCAATGCTGATATGTAAAAATAAATCATTCTTTTCATTTGAAAATGTAATAGTACATCAAAATTTCATTATTGTTTTATGAATTCACTAATAGAATGACGATATTTGCATTGTTCCGCTTTATAAATTTTAATAAGCAATGTTATATTAATATGGGCTAGTTAAATAACCCAAGAACCTATATAAAATAAATTTCAAAAGAATGGTTAAAATCTTGCTCAAGGGTGGCACAATCAAATAAAAACATTTTATCTCTAAAAGCCTTTAACAATCTATAAATAAATTAGGAACCAAATACCTAGGTTATATCAATGATCTAGAGTTGTATCTAGAGTTTAGACAACAAGAGAATGTAACTTGCACATGTTGACTTAGGTGTTTCATGGGCTATAGTCATTGATATAGGAGGTCTTGTAACTTGCACATGTTTAATTTATACTACTGTAAATTTTATTTTTCTTCAAATAGAGTTTTATTTTACTCTGCTTATCCTAGGTTTCTGGGTTTTTATTTTAGTACAAGAGAGTAAAAAAAACATAATTTTTGGATTTTTATTTTAGTGCAAGAGACCGTAAAAAAAACATAATCGAGACCTGATAACTGCAGGCGATGACCTGAAGAATATTGTAATAGTTCTGCAATCTGCGTTTTGGTTAAAACCCCCGGTGCCTCACTACCTAACTAGTATCTCATAACATTGCAACTCGTCAAACTCCGATGCAAAAAAGAGAAGCCTTCCTTTCTCCTCAATAGTTATTCCCTTAATTATCTGTTTAAGTGGGGGGTTTTCATTTTGCAAACCACAAAGCACATTTTGGTGCAAACCCTAGGTGCAAATCACAAAGCACATTTGGGTGAAAACCCTAGGTGTCTCACTATAGCCCGTTTTCCACTTTGTCACCTCCATTCAGTTTAATGCATTTATGGAATGTTGGTAAATTCTACAAAATCTTGTTTCTACTTTCTACCATCTCAGAATTGAAGAACCAAAGATTAATTTGTTAAATGATATATTGTCATATCAGTTTTGTCATTTGGAGAAAGGGTTCAAATATTTGGGTTTCTTTTTATAGCCCAACGACTACAGGATCAAGGATTGGGATTGGCTGAGGATCCTAACAGAAAGCGAGAAAGCATTTTTAGGGAAACAATTCATAAATGAACGGCAGAGAAACAAAAAGCGAGAAAGCATTTTTTAGGGAAACAGATAATGCAAATTACATTATTCCTATAATGTTTTTTTAACCAAATTACTATAGTTGAAAATGTGTATGAAGCATCAAATATAAAATTGCTTAGCATACCTCTGTATAGTCATAGCTGTTTGTCCATTTGTCCATTTGCAATGCCAAATTGCCAATGCAAATTTGCCGAACTCTCCATTTCCCAACAACCCAAGACGAAAATGATGTGAAACTTGACAACTACTTAACGTTGAGGCAGAAGTTAGAACTTTTGAATGGAGAAAACCCATAAGCCTGTAACGCTGTTCAAAAGTTGCATTAGCCAGTTCCCACCTCCAAAATATACTCAATCTGATAATTATTATGGAGGATTCGTGCATTTGTGCCCATCATGGATTAAAATATGCAGGCTTCTTCATAAACGAAGATTCCTGAACGAGCTGCGTTCCTCAAGCCAATAGGTAAGAGATCTACTAATTCTGGCATTCATCACCTAGAACTCAACCCGCATAGGGATATGGAACCGGAAGGAATGCTCATTGAGTCGCTTATCAATTGCCCTGCCTTTGGTGCTAGTGCTGAAATTCCTGCTAGTTTTGCCTTTGGTTTTTCCTTTGCCGCCTCTGAAACTTATGCCTGCGCTAACTCCTACTAGTTTTTACTTTGCCTTTTCCTTTGCCGCTAAACCCCTTTGGTTGATGAGATTGACCTTACAAAAATTACCAGTCACCAGTGGGATCCTTGATCAGTCGAATGTTGAACCATGCTACGCTGGTGTAGCATTGCTGGTTACGAAAGGGGGCACTGGCAAACAAATTCCTTCAGGTGGAAATTCAAGACTCAAGCCAGGCTCGTCGAGTCGCCACTCCTTTCCAATTTCTATTTCTCAATCCATTATCCCGATTCCCATAATGCATGAATGAGCTAGCACTAGGCGGGCCGCGGTCTCCACGGTCACATGGTTGATGGGCCGATGGCCTACTTAACACCGATGGCTCATGGCACAGCGTGACAGCCTCACAGTCAAATTCAATGGATGCTATTGAAATTTGCTGGCCCCTGGCCCCTGGAATATGGTTAATGGGCCTCCATGATGCAGGTTTCTATAAATCTTTAAAACTCAAAACAAGTGACCATAGAGGCCTTTCTCGACCTTCTTTCTGCACAAAGCTAGATAAATGTCGAGCTTGTTATGCTACAACTCTGTGAATCCTACAAACCATGCACAAAAAAACAATCTCAAACTATATAATAGCTTGAAACAATGTGAAAATACGATCAAACAAAATCTTGATTAATTCTCTGCCAAAAACTCTTTACCTAACCGAATTCTCTCAAAAAAATGCAGAATGCACCGTTTTCTTTGGAACAAACTGCTGCATTGAAGTCCCCATATTGATTCGAGACCGGAAAAGCTCCCAATCAACTATGGAGTTCATAAGAGGTCAAGGAGCCTGCTACATTTGGGCATTCAAAGTTCAAACCCTACTCTTAGATCTGTATTCAAACAAATTTGTCCTGCACTAAATGCTATTCGCAGAGTCAAGGATTTTTCAAAATAATTGATATGTTTATTAAATTTAAATTAATTTTTTATTATGAGTATTATTGAAGGAAATGGTGGGAAATTGGGAATCTGTCCTAGCCCTAAGCCGCCTATGGTAATTTGGTAATCGCACGGGCACCTGCCAAATGCCAACAACAAGTAACCATGTTACATGTATGTACTCTGTGGAGTGACTGGAGTCTGGAATCTTGATTCTCGACCAAGGTTTGGTGGTAAGTTGGTAACATTAATTGCTTTCACAGTTCATACCATAATTCAGTTACTCCACCATAACTCCTTCACATGAAGGTTGACAGCATGTCCGGTCATCGGTGTCACCTATAGTACTCACTACTCACCGAGCTCGCAATTTTCCAATTCCAGCTGGGACGGGGGACCGACATCCAACTCTGTGACTCCGGAGTGCGAACCACTAATAACCCTGGGACGGGCAGAATTTGGAGTTTCCCTTCTGTTGCAGATTTTCACAATTCAACCTAATTTCATTATTGATGGGCTCAGAATGAAATTAAATTTTATTTGCAGGGTAAAATTCGCTCTGGCCTTCTATGACGGGTAAAAGTGCCTTTGACGGGCACTGAAGGCTTCAAAATTTGAAGCCTGCATCCAAATCAAAGTTCTAGTACCAACCATGATATTTGCTTGATACATACAAAACAAAGTTCCAATACTAACAAGAATATTATGCAAAACAAAGTTCCAATGCTAATCGGGATATTTTTTTAGTACATGAAAAACAAAGTGGGTTTGGCCAGACTCTCAATTTTGGCATCCTCAATGTACACATTGGGTGGTTATGGTCATTCCCTTTTGATGATTTAGCAAGCATGAGATACGAAACAAGTATAGGAAGGGTAATAACCTAATAACATGTTAAACGGATAATGTCACTCATCATACAAGTGTGTGTATATATAATTTGAGTGGGTTTAACTATTAATAATATATTTTTCCTCGTATAAGATCATTTAATGGGAACGAGTTGAAGATTTACATGAAAATTATACTAAAGGGTTTAATTTGTAAAGAAAAACTCAAATCGTGCAATGTGACATCAGTGTAGATTTCTCCCAAAATAGGTTCTTTGTTTGGTAATTGTTCACTCACAACCTTAATTAGACCATGTCACCTACCAAATTTTCACTAAATTACAAATATCTTTTTTTAATAAAGTGAAATTTCTTAACTTTAAGACTAAAGGAGTATTATGCAACAATATTTTATTAATGTAAATAATGACTTGTCTACGACTTCAAGCTTTTACCAGAGTTGCAACATACTTTTATTACGACATGCTTCTATTACTATCCTAATATTCATATAATAGGTTATTTTAGAAACAAAGTGTTAATGAAATTGGGTTCAGCTATGGGTATTTCCAAAACGTTATAGGTTGTTCCTGCCATTCGATTTGAGCTCGAACTGCTATCTTACCGTAATTTTTTCTTACTTTGTTTATTATCTAATCGTGGCTCAATGGTCATCATACATGCCAGGTATTATATTTCTCCTTAACCTAGAACTGTTCATAGACTTTGGCACTTTAAATTTTGGTTTTTGGTTTAGTTTCATGGAAAACTATTTATCTCTTTCCATGATATATGTGTTTGGAAGTAGACAATTTTAGTTTGAGTTTATTACCCAAGGTGAGATCTTCCTTAGTTAATTTCAAATGGATTTTTTATCTTTTTTTTTTCCTTTTTCTCTATCATGACTTACCCATTTGTAGTCTATTTACTCCATAGTTTAAGGTACATTTTGAGGGTTTTGGTTTAGCTCTTTTGGTTTTCGATTATTATAATCCTCATTTGATTGTTCCTTCCTACAAGGTATTCACAATATTTTTTCTACGTTCTTGTAGGGTTTGTATTTTAGATGTTAATTCTCTTTCTGTTGAGGAAAAAAAAGGGTTTTACCATATTCTTGTAAAACTTGCAACTCACTAGACTATTCAAACGCCCAATCTCACATTTTTCACTTATAGTTTGGAAATTATTAATATATATGTATTTCTATAAAAGAGTTCAATCCTAGTGTAAAATATTCTAGTAACCTTGTATTTTCCATGAAAGTTTCATTTGTTTTATTTATTATAAATGATATTGTTTTATAAACCTCAAATGTTGTAGATGTTTGACGTTAAAAATGGTATATGAATTTTATTTTAGTCTTGATAAAAAACTTCTATACTTTTCAGCTATGTCATTTCTATTTATGATGGACATAAAAAGTCTAAACTAGATTCTTCATAACTTTTAATAAAATAGATCTGATTAGGAAAAGAAAACAAAATACTCGTAACCTTTTCTATCATAAACATGTGTATAAGTACTATAACAAATTTTATGATTTATAAGTATAATAATTTGTATCAAACTATTGGTTGAATAAATGACTTCTTATAACTCTAGAAGTACTTTTATAAAAACAAAAAAGAATCAAAGTTATAACAAATCTACTAAAATATTTATAATAGATACTTAAGTAAAAAAAATGTACTTATCATTTTTTTTCCAAAGCTTATGTTGTCCAAAGTAATGACTTGGCTAGGTCCACAATCCACCCAAACATAGGTATTTGAGATTTTTAATCCTTTTAATCTTAAAATCCACCACCGAGGCAAACCATGATACCACCAGGACAAATCCACTCATGGTTCAATAGTTTTCTCTTCCTTCCGGCTAAGTCGTAACCCATATCTTCAATTACTTTAGCAACAAGTACACTCTTATTACTGATATACCTAACACATCTTAGTTTTAATAAAAACGTCCATAAAGAGTCTCAGTACTTTGTTCTTCACTTGTTCAAGATAACAGTTTTACGAATCTAGAGAACAATATGGCTAGGAACTCACAATACTTGAATTATACAACACATACCAATGCTCTTCGGTATGACCATAGAGATCCCTAATTTATTGTAATTTGATTGAACTTGAACTGTTCTAGGTTTTACCTAAATTCCCATCAATATTTCCCTTCTCAGCCTCCTTTTATAGTCTCTAAAAACCTATTGTCTAATATCTCCCTCTTTCTAACTCAAATTTATTTCTTTTGGAAAGAAATAAAGAGTTTATTTCTTGGGCTCTTCCTTCTTCAGCACAGGGTGATACCTCTCTCCTCAATTCTTGTAACATGACTAAATTTTAGGAAGGGGGTAAATTGGTTTGACATTTGAATTTCCCAGATTGTTTTTCCTACTTGTGTTATCATGGTTTATCTTTTAGTGGTCCTACCCCATATCAACCTTAGCCATTTTCATTAAAACATGTTTTAAAATATTTATAAACACACCATTATAATAATACCTCATAGTGTGTTAATTCAAAAGTTAAGTATTTAAACAAAAAATAATTAAAAATTATTTAACAATAACATTTATTCTAATAGGTAATACCCTAGGATATTACAAACCATAAAAAGTTAAATAAGTTTTGACTTAAGGATTTGAGTCCTCGTGAATTCATAATGACACCTTAAATAACTATGGATCCAATAAAGGGATTGCACCCTAAACTAAACCCATTGAGAAAATACCCCAAACAGATTTTTTAAATAACCAAAGTTAATCAAATTAGAGACCAAGAACCAAAGAGTAATAGGAAATATGGCAAAGGACCCTACTTAAGAACTAAACATTCCTAAAAGATCACACACTTAAACTAGGGTAAGGACACTCAATGAAAATGCCACAAGAGGATAGTAAAAATAAATTCATGTTAACATTTAATTGGTTATGAGTATACACAACATAAAAGTTGACTATGGTCTTGCATATGTGATAGGTGGACATATATAAATATAAAAGTGTGAAATCCATACAATACATAAATTATACAAAGTTTTAAACTAAATAACCTTAATTATTGTATTATAATTTTATTTCTCATAAATGTAAAATCATTTAATAGTTTACTCTATATTCTATATTTTCTTTAGGGCACTTCCTTGTGAAAATTTTTGAGTTTAAGGGATATTTGTTTCTAGGTCTAATATTACTCGTGTTCTCATTTAAATGGTCTACTAAGACAACCTATCAATCTTGCTCTTTATTCGTGTATGATCAATCTTCCCAATTTCTATGGAGTTTGTCATCCTCTTAAGTATTTCTCACACATTCTTGTTTTCATTTTATTATTATGAGTTACTCTGACATTGTATTTATTGAGTGTGTAGAGTGTAAGGTTGCTTTTTAAAGTCAACAAAGACCTCATGGAAATCCTTTCGGAGAATGTTCTCCTTTTCCACTCAATTTGCTTAGATTTATCTAAAATTTGGATTTCTCAAGCATGAAAATAGATCAAATAGATTCTTAAATGTAAGTTTTTTAATCATTTAATTTTATGTCATATGTTATTTTATTCATATTAAATCATAAAAAAATTTATACTTAAAAAAATTTGATCCCTCTCGTGCTTAATAAATTTGGGTTTAAAATGGATCTAAGTTGGTTTTAATTTAATTCTTTTGTCACATGTGTACATTATATTATATTACATGACACAAATTTTTTGATACTAGGTTTTAGAGAACCTTGATACTCTAGGTGCAATTACAAGGTCTTTAAATAAAACAAAATACATGGAACGCTAGATGAATTTTTTGAAATCTTAAAGGACTATGTGATCCAGATGGACTTAGGGGGCCACCTACCTATTCCACTAGCTCAAAACAGTTTTCCATTTTGGCATTTTTCTAGAAATGTTTCTACAGTTTCTTGGGTCTTGAACTTCCAGGGCCATTTTGAGGAACTAAATGACATTTTTTGGAAAGTCAGGGTTGGGTTCAATGGTTCCCAACATCATTCATTGTTGCCCAACTGAAAATTGGAACGCTCAAATAGACCTTTCCAACGGCCTATTGAGTTCCCCAAACGGAGATCGTATGCAAATGTTATGACCCCGGGAAGTTGACTGTTCAACTAACCACCTTGGGGCCGCAAAATTTATGATGGTTCATCTTCTAGGGTTAGGATTTTGGATGTTTAGGGATATTTCCCTCATTCTTATGGTAAATATGATCTTTTGGCCTCTTCTTGTATTCATCTTCTCATGAATGAGCATAGCCACCACATCTCTTCTCAGAGATATAGCGACCACCATTCTAGTTGCTTTTATTTTACAATTTGTTCTATTTCATTCATTTTAATAGAATTTGGGTTTCTCGTATTACTATGTTTCTTGCCAATATATGTGTATGTGAACATATATATACTCTTTCATTTCGTTCTCACATAAATCTTGATCACTATGACCAACATTTTATCTAGAGAATCATTTGGGATTGATCGGGGTTTCACATAGAAAAGATATATTATGTCTTTGAATTTGGATTTTATTTTATCCATGGATTTAGTTGGGATTTAATATAGAAAAAGACATTGGATTTTAATATTGAGAATTATCATATATTTTATTGATATTCAAAGATTGAAAGGTTTGTTTTGTTCTTTTATCATTGAGTTAAAATAGTTTAGGTGATTTGCCACCCCCAACTAATCCAACATATATCACTATCTTGATATTCTAATGAAATTATTATTTATTCAACTATTGGTATTGTTTTTAAAAATTGTGAAGTTTGTATAAACATCCTTCAAAATTTATCTTGAAACATCTATAAATACACTTATATTGGTGGTAAAGGAACATGTTCTTTTAAATATGCTATTGAACCTTATTTAAATACCAAATAAATGGTTAATCTAGTAATATTCATAGAAATCGTAATAAATTATAAATATTTATACTATAAAGTAAGAAAATATAAAAGAGTATAAATTCAAGGGGCATTAGGTTGATTGGTGGGGAGGTAGGTGTTTCACTCTCCCCAATCAAGTTCAAATCCTCAATGAGAAGTGGGAGCTAATTTTTGGAATATTCATGAGCTAATAGTTGGTAAGCCAATTGTTGAAATATTCATGACCTATAGGTTGAAAATTGTTGGGTTGCACTTAAGCATTTATGGCCTGGCCTTGTTCCTTGAAGAAACTAGTTTACTGTAGGTACCATCCTTGGAAAGAGGATAAGAACACAACATGTTTCCATTCATGATGTATATTAAAATAAAATAAAATAGTAATATGACCTTGAACGCAATGTACTCCCTAATCCCTATGAAGTTTGGCATTTTTATCTTTGATATAATCATCCCCCAATACATTGTGACCTTGAATACATTGAAAAACTAATACATTATGACCCTAAACACAATAACATCCCAATACACTTATATCTTAACCCCTATGACCCTTGATCCACTCACCCCCTAACACATTATGATCCCAAATGCACTAACCTCCTAATATACCATAACACAATTATTATGGATCTAGACATATATACACCATAATCCCTCTGAAATTGACACAGTTAACCCCCTGGCACTATCACTATTTAATACATTATGACCCCAAAACAATAAACCCCATATACAATATGACCCTAAACAATTTTCCCTTCATTCACTTCGACCCTTAACTTGTATGACCCTTAATGCAAACACCCCTTAATACATTATGATTCTAAGCACACTTACCCATTGATATGAATTGACCCTTGATACCCATGACCTCTAATGTAATGGCTTCCTAGCACAATATGACCTTGAAAACACTAAACATATAATATACCATAACCTCTAATCATTATGACCATAAACACGTTATACCTCCTAATTCCTATAAACCTTGACATAGTCAACCTTTGACACACTAACACATAAGACACTAACCCTTTAATCCATTATGATACAAATCATGCTAACCCCTAATACACTTTCACCCTTAACCTTTATCATCCCTGGTACAATCACCTCATAATAATTATGATCCCCAACATGCTAACAACCTATTATACTTTGATAATTAACCCCTATGACCCTTGATGTAATCACCCCCTAAAAAATTATGACCTCGAACACACTAAATTTCCAATTCACTTTGACCCTTGACCTTTATGACTCTTGATGAAATCATCCCTTAATAGTGCATTATGGCCCTAAACACACTAACCCCCTAACATATGATGACCCTTGATCATTATTGCCCCATACAAAGTATACCCCTAATCCCTATGAATCTTGGAATCATATGGTGACACATCGTGACCTTGAAGACACTAACCCTCTCATATAATATGATCTTGAACCTACTAACCTCCTCATTCAATTTCTACCTTAACCCCTATTACGTAATAGGGGTTAAGGGTGAAATTGAATGATACCTCTAATACAATCACCCTAACACATTATGATCCCTAAAACACTAACCCTCTAATTCAATCTAATCCTTATTAACCCATTTACCCATGGCACAATACCTCCTTAATACATCATGACATAAGACATAATAATCCCTTAAAATACAATAATCCCTAGTCATTATTAATATGGCCCCTAATCCTTATGTAACTTGATCTGGTCACACCTTGATACATGGTGACCCTAAAAATATTAAATTTTTAATACACTATGTCCATGAACATGACAACCCCTTGATACCCTTCACCCCTTTGACCCTTGAACTAATCACCCCCTAACACATTATAACCTCAAACACACTAACTCTCCAATTCACTTTGACCCTAATTAAATCACCCTCTAACACATTATGAAACCAATCACCCCTAGCATGCTATGACTCTAAACATGTTAACCCATAATCTAAAATAACCCCTAGTTACTATGATGCCAAACACAATATACCCCATAATCATTATGAGCCTTGACACAAACATCCCATTTTGTACTATGATCCTTCTAGAGTATGCATATCACACTTTAGTAGTCACATACACCTAACCACTTAGTGTTACTAGGGTGTGACCTACTTATATTGTTTTCCAATGCATGGCCCACACATTGGACAATGATACCTCTCTTTCTTTATATGAAGGCTCTTTTACATCTCACTTTCTTGTTTTCCCTTCCAAATGGAAACACATAAGGGGACATGTTTCCCACCTACATTGAAGATTGATATTGAGCATATAAGGAGGATTAAGGACTCTCAAATAGATATATTTGGATCCCATATGCTACAAAAATTTCTCATCAAGTGATCTATTTCATATTGTATTGCCTTTCCATTGGAATAAAAATTGTGCATTGTTTCTTTCTCCCCTAACATTCTATTTCAATGTCATTTATTTATTGAATTCATGGTTTAATGTTTTTTATCCTTTCATTTTATTATAAGTTGACCTATTTTCTTATATGATTGTTCCATTCCTTTCATTAATCTATGGAGCATTATGCTCACAGATCTGCTAAAACTACTCAACAATGCATATGAACCAAGACATAACTCTCAACGTGCCTACTTTACCCTTTATATTGTTTCAAATTCCCATCTAGAACATGGAATATAGCAAATGGATGAATTTCATTGACTTGAGAATTATTTATTGAAGTTCCAATTATTCCTATAAGGAGCCATTTGCATGCATTATGGAAGAGAACATAGTATATTTATGCTAGATGGATGAGAAAGGAAGCCATCATTGCCATCTTATCATTTCTAGAATTCTTACCCTCTTTTTGTTTCTTGTTTTCCTTACAAGTGGAAATCCACAACAAGACATGCTACCCACATATATCAAAGTTTTTTACTAAGCATACAAGGAGGATTAAAGACCCTACCACAGAGATATTTGGATCCCATCTACTGCAAACAAATCTCCTTAGTTGATATAGTTCATATTTTGTTGAATTTCTATTAGAATAAAAATTGAGCGATGCCTCTTCCTTCCAAATTTATTTGAATTCTATTTGGTTATTGAATTCATGGTTTAATTCTTCTAATTATTTCATTGTTCTTATACGTTGATGTATTTTCTTATATGATTGTCCCATTTTTTCATTTGATCTCTTCTTTATGTTAGCAACCTGCCAATAGAGGATTTCAGTACATAGTTGTGTCAAAATTCCCAATACACCAAGGAAGAAGATGGAATAATCAAGGATATCATGGAACATGTAATCAAAAACCATTATTCAATAGGATATTATCTGAGATGAATGACTACAACAAATTGGAGAAGTTACAACAACAATGCATGAAATATAAGGAATGAAAATAATGCAACAACCAACTATTAAGGATTAAGATTGAAAATAATTGAATATGGATGTATTGATCACCATAAGTGTCAACAATAGAGAGAAAATATAAGTAAATCCTACTACTTGGTTTCAACACATGTAACGCTCTTAATTGCACCGAGAATAGTGAGGTTCTCTATTAGCCTAGTATGGGAGATAATATGTTGTCATGTAACATAGGTAACATTGACATGGAAACTATAACCAAAATAACAAATGAATAACATGCCATTTCATAAAATAAAAAATTAAAATTAGCATAGATTGATCTTAAACCCAGATCTATCAATTATTGAGAGGGATCCAACTTCTTGAGGTGTAGATTTTTTATCTTACATTTTTTGCACATCAATAATTTTTTTACACAATTTATTGATTGTCACAAGCCCTTTGTTAGGAAGGTTTGGAATCCCAAGAAATATCCCTCATATTAGGAATCAAGTGGGATATGTAATTTATCCTATTTGAAGTGGATCATGATCTTGTCAGGACAAGATTCAGAGAACCCAGATCCCCTATGACGTACTTAGTTGTTGGGAGCCACTCCAGAGATTGGGAACACAGTGAAATTGTTTGTGTGGGACTTGGATCTTTCTCATTTTGTGTCACCTTTCCAAGTGGAAGAGGTTCTAGATGCCACCCAATATTTTTTCAACAAATTTGAAATAAAACCCTCATAGTTCAACACCTTTTATTTAATATGGCGTCCGAGCAACATAATGGATGGTTCTTCAAATATGTATTCAAAAACTCTTGTCCTTTTCTTGGTTGAGGGAATAGGGATTTTGTAGGGACCTCCACCCTCTTCTAAGAATTTTTCTATGTTGGTTGATGCTTCTAGGTTGAGATCTATCTCGATAGGTGTACCTTTGGTTTTGAAAGGATCGATTATTGGTCCATCATATATAGAGGAAAATCCGTAGCCTAATTTTCCTTGGTCTTTTTCTACCTAGATGCAAAATGGAACTCATCATATCAAGGTGGAATATCATACCACCTACATATGTGGGAAGGTAAACATGATTTAGGATCCTTTAGGGATCTGGGACCTTATGATCCTAGGAAGGAGGGTGTTCCCACTAAGGTAGGACATAAGAAATCCATCAAATGAGAAAAATAGAAAGCATCTCATGAGGTCAGTCAAGGGAGACAATGGTGTCTGTAAGGGGTCCTTAGAGTATGGAACAACCATTCACTTGATTCCTAATGAAGATCATATCCATGAATATTAGAGGATTTGGAGGCAGGGAATAAAAACTATCATTTCATTGTTTCCTTGAGTATAAAGGCCCTGACACACTCCTATTATATGAGACAATGGTGGTAGGTTCCTCGATCATACCTCACCTTAAGAGTAGGTTTATAGGTTGGGAATTTATGGCTATTAGTTCTTTAAGGATGTCTATTGGAATAATCTCAGTCTGTAACACTAATGTTGAGATGATCAACTAGTCCTTTGTAGTTCCCTCGGGGATGATATTGGAGGTCTACCATAAGCAGATTGATAGGGAGATCACAATATTGAATCTCTATGGGCCCTATGATGACAAAGAATATTTCTAGATGAATCTTTTCTCTTTTCAGTGTCTCAAGTCTAACAATATTATCATTGATGAAGATCTAAATCTAATTGTTAGTAGAAATGATATTTGGGATTCATCCCTGAGGGAGGATCATTTGGAACACTTTTTTCCAGTCTGTTTTGAAGACACATGATTAATTGATATTTTTTCAATGAGCCTCATCTGATGTGGAGTAATAACAGAGAAGGACATGAAGGTGTGGAAAAATGGCTGGATCGATTCTTGATTCATGAGAACCTTACTATTACTTTCAGTTTGTTTCATTTTTGGTTCAGAGATATTCGTTGCTTGAACCACTTTCTAATATTTCTAGAGGTAGGGGTAAGTGAGGTGAAACTGGTTCCACCTTTCAAATAAAATTCAACTTGGGTGACATACAATGAATTCCAAAATTTATTTAAGGAGCATTTGGTTCCTACCGTTGCGAGGCAAGAGCATACATTTTTCCAATAGTTTGTACACTCTCTCAAAAAACTCAAACAAAAGGTGGTGGCTTGGGCCTTTGAACAAAAATAGAATAGCGAAGTGGACCTCAAGTTCGTGGGAAGTGAATTTGATTCTTTGTATAATTGAGATCTACACTCTTTGAGGGATAGATATGTGATGGAGACAATATCTACTTTGGAGAAGTGATGCAATACATTTTTAATTGAAAAGGAAATTTTGTGGCAGTTGAAAATTCTCGTGTTGTGTATTTTGTTAAGTGATCAAAATACACGCTATTTCTAGAACTTTTCCAAGTATCAAAGGAACAAAAATACTATTAGAGAGATGAAGGACAAGGCAGGTCAAATGATTAGGGGTTTTGTCAAACTCGCTTGCATAGGGGTAACTCATTTCAATTATCTCTATACGGCACAAGGGTAGGATGATATAAGAGACATATTGAATATTATATGTAATTTTCCCTGTATGTTTGAAGATGGTGACAATGCAAATCTATTTTTCCCAGTTTCTAAGGAATAAGCTAGGGGGATATGGAATCCTTCTAGAGGGATAAGATCCTTAGTCTAGATGGATGGGGAATGAAATTTTTCCAATATTTTTTTGAAGTGGTTGGGGATGAAATATTAAAGGTGGCGGAGGAGGCAGGCATGACTGGAAGGATGCCCTGTATTTTTGACACAACCTTCTTGTGTTAATTCCCAAGGTGCATAAACCAATGAGTTTTGGGGACTTTTGACCCATTTCACTATGAAATAGTATATTTACAAGATCATAGCCAACATTCTCGCTAAGAGGTTGAATACTTTCCTCTCCAATTTTGTTTTGGCGAAACAATTTGTGTTCTTATAGGTTTGGTCGATTCATGATGTGGTTGGTGCAACACAAGAATACATAATATGGATTTGGTTCATTCTCTACAATACTCACCCAAATTGATTTACCAAAATATTATGATAGGGTATCATGGTTTTTCTTGTGACTTCTATTGATTCATATTTACCTTGGAAATGATCTAGTAAGATGGATTATGGTATGTGTTTCATCTCCATCCTTTGTTGCTCTTGTTAATTATTTAGATTTAGTTTTCTTCAAGTTGGGAATAGGTCACTACTACATTGATCCAGTAGGATAATTGTATCGCCGATCAAAGTTCAATTCTTAAAAGAGTAAATAAAAGGATACCGTGGTAAAGAGATCATCGGAAAATTTCCGTCAACTCTTGTTTCATGCGAAATAGACTCTAGATGAAGAAGTTGTCAGCGTCTAAAGTATCGTCAAGGATGGTTAAAAGTGGTAAAAAAATGGTTTAAAAGGTTAAAAAATGATTTATAAGTTATATGGTAAAAGGGGTTGGATTATATGGGATTCGAACCATAGACCTCCATAACCCACCAAAGTATCCACCAAGCTCCACTAGACAACTCCCCACCGGTGCTACTTGACAAACATATGCTTCAAATTTTATTTAACATTGAGTTGTTTATATTTTTAAAAAATGGGGAGGGTTCAAGGGCATAGACCTCAGCCCCATTTGAAATTTATATTATATATGTAATTTCCATTTTTTAAATTTTTATTAAAATGCCCAATGTTTCACTTTTTCCCCAATTTCGACCTTTGACTAGTTTTTATGTTTAGGTCTCCAAATTGATCCAAATGCTCCCAAATATTCTGTGAGGATGTATGAATGATATTAAGACTTGAATATGAGGTTCAGGGATGACTTATGACCCTCCAAATACTTCTGCAAACTAGTTTAAGATTCTGGACGAAGTATGGAATTTAACTAGCAATTTGGGGATCAAATCCCCCCAGGGTAAGTACTGAAAATGGCTCTCCAAATGCCTCCAAACCCATTCGAAATTCATAACAGAGGTAGGGGATGTCCGAGGAACATTAATAAGGTCTCATATGCATCATTAATCAGTTATTAAATATGTTCTAACCTTCTCCCAAACAACAAAAAAAATCCCTAATTCGACCCTCGGGAAAATGGCACCAAATCTCTTCCAAATGCAAATAAACTGAGTAAAATGACTTCAAATACTTAAGTGTTGAACATGAAACTTGTAAAAATCATAAATGGCTGTCCATTTATAATAAATATATCATAGAAACATTCTTTCATTCGAAATCATCAACATTACAATGGCATACATCAATGTAGTGGGGAAATGGTCATGGTTTGCTCATTAATCATCATTTTTACATACAACCACTTGGTATTTAGACCTGAAAATTTATGAATATGAGTAAAAGATTATATTAAGCTTATTACAATCATAAATAGATCATGAGAAGCTCTCTCAAAGAGTACAAGAGCTCACCAAAAACGCCCTCCCTTAAGGAGCAAGAATATGCCATCAAAACTGGAAATGGTTGAGGGAAAGTGCTGCACTAGAAGAAACCATGAGGTTCCATGTAGCTTACACCTAAAAATACAAACTCCATTAAAGATCCATGAAAGACCTGAGTGGACTCTCCAAACACCAAATTGGGTGGGAATCTTTCACCGTCGAAATTGGCTAAGGCAAGAAACTAGTCGTCCACTAGCTCTCTCTTCACAAATGCAATTTTTCTCAAATGATCAAAAGCCATTCTCATGCTTGATTTCTGAATTTTATAACAAACCTTAGTCTCCTATGGTTTGAATTCCTCCCATTAGCTTCTAGATATTTCCACTTAGGAAATATTCCACATTTGCCACTTGTCTCCCTAGTTCCCAACCTTCCATCTTCTCCCAATTCGAATAGGGACCTCTTTGGATTCTCCAACTCCCATGAGCACCTTCTTGGAGCCTATTTTTGGGGATGACATGTCATAATGGTAATATGTCAGAATTCAGATCTTAAATTTGTCATAGATTTCATAGATGCTTCATCATTGTTTTCATAGGGGCTAGGGAATCTAGCCCCAAGTGTCCACAAGCTTCCAATTTGACTCTTCCTCTTCCATGGAGGTTACCATTCCTTACCAATTCAACCTAAGATGCTCAATGCCATGTGTATGACTTACCAACTCACCCAATAATGTTTTCCTTCTCATGGATTCGAAATGACAAGAGAGATATGCCATGTGGCAGTGAGAAATCAAGCTAGTGTGGGTCCCACATCCTCCATATGTCTTCAAAACCATTTGCCACATAGAGTTTCTCTTGAATTTATTTATTCAACCCCTGTATTAAATACTTGAAATATAATGTATACACATCATTCATTTTCTCCCTTATTATAATTCCAAATGTACCCATTCAACCTAGGGAACCGGTAGGATTGCTGGGATTGTCCTAATATGCAATTATTTGAATGGGGACATTACAGTCCTCGCCACCCAAGATTGCTTGTCCTGAAGCAATTTCATATTTGGATGCTGAAAAATATTCTCCTCTTCCTATGTGGCATCTTTATTTGGTAACTCTTTCCATTGCACTAAATATTCTTTGATAATTCTACTCCTCAACCTCCTTTCCCGTGTCTTCAAAATATTTTTTGGAACAAGTGTGAGCTAACCTTCATCATCCAAAGGAGGAATTATTTCTAAAGTGATAATTTGTTGACCAAGAGCCTTCTTGAGACAAGAAACATGAAATACATTATGGATTTTACTCCCTTCCAGAAGTTCTAATTCATATGCTACTTCTCCAACCTTTTGAACTACCTTGTATGGTCCATAGTACCTTGGTTTTAGCTTTTCTGCTCCATTCCTTTTGAGAGATGTTTTTTTATATGGATTCAACCTCAAATATACTAAATCATTAACTTGAAAATTCCTTTCTTCTCTATGTCTATCAGCATATTTTTTTTGCTGATTTTGAGCAACCTGCAAATTGTCTTTCAAAAGCTTTAAAATTTCTTGGCTCTCTTCCACCCAATTTTAGCCTTTGGGGCTCTACTATCACCAAATATAATTTCAGCAAATGTAATTGCATCATAACCATATAATTCTTTTAAAGGAGACATCCTTATTGACATATGATAAGTGGTGTTATAGAAAAACTCACACAAGTGTAGCCATTTTTCCCATGTTTTTTGCTGCTCCCCCACATAGTTTCTTAGGTACCCTTCCAACCATTGATTCACCCTCTCTATTTGTCCATCAGTTTGTGGATGATAGCTGGTACTTGGAGTCAATTGAGTTCCCACCAATCTAAAAATTTCTTGCCAAAAAGCACCCATGAATCTACTATCTCTATCACTAACAATGCTCTTGGGGAGCCCATGCAATCTAAAGATTTATTTGAAAAAAATATCAGCCACTTGCGCAGCACTAAAAGATGATGTAACAACAAATAAATGACCAAATTTTGTCAACCTATCCACTACCACATATATGCAATCCTTACCCAAATATTTGGGCAAACCGGTGATGAAGTCCATTGAGATACTGTCCCATTTTTTCTCTGGAATGGGCAATGGTTGCAATAGGCCAGGTGGGCATGTAAGTTATGATTTGTTTTGTTGACATACTTTACATTCATTCACATATTTCTGAACATCTTCCTTCATCCCCTTCCCAAAAAAAAATTTCCTCAATTGCCTATAAGTTTTGAAGATCCCCGGATGGCCAGCTAGTGGGGAATCATGTGCTTCTTGCAAAATTTTGTACTTGAGTTTTGAATCTTGAACCAAATAAATTCTGCCCTTATAATATATCATCCCATTCAAAATCCTGTAGTTATCATCTCCTTTGATTCCATCCAACACATCACAAGCAAATTTGTCTTTGGCATATTCAACTAGTAGCATGTTTTTCCAATCCTTGGCAATGTCCATGAGAGAAAAAGAAGGTCTTCTAGATAAAGCATCTGCTACTATATTATTCTTTCCTTTGACATATTCAATATCAAAATAATAAGCTTGAATCTTGCTTACCCACTTTTGTTTCCTTTCATTTAGATCTTTTTGGGTGAGAAAGTGTCTTAAACTATTGTGGTCATATTTCACCACAAACTTGTTGCCCACCAAATATTGTCTGAATTTGGCCAATGCATGAATAATGGCGAGCATTTCTTTGTCATAGATGGAGTAAATTTTTTCATGAGGCTGCAACTTTCTTCTCTCAAAGGCTATGGGGTGTTGGCCTTGCTTTAGGACAGCCCCTATTCCTCCACCTAAAGCATCACATTCCATAACAAAAGGTTTAGCAAAATAAGGAAGTGAAAGTATGGGACAAGTACTCATTACCTCTTTCATTTTTTGGAAGGACTTTTTAGCCTCTTCATCCCACTTGAAAGCATCTTTCTTAGTCAAATCAGGGAGTGGAGAATTCAACTTGGAGAACCCTTTCACAAATTTTCTGTAATAGGTGCATATCCCAATGAAGCCTCTCAATTCTGTAATATTTTTGGTGATGGCCATTCCAAGATAGCCCTGATTTTTTCCATATGTACCTTCACTCCTTCTTGCCCAATAATGTGCCCAAGATACAGTAGTTCTTTCATCCCAAATTCACATTTTGATATCTTAGCAAATAAGGACTCTTCTTGCAAAATTTTTAACACAATCTCTAATTGCTGCAAATGCTCTTCCCATGTTTTACTTTAAATGAGAATGTCATCAAAGAAAACCAAAACAAAACTTCTTAGTTTCTTGCAAAAGATCATATTCATGCATGATTGAAATGTGTCTGGAGCATTAGTTAACCCAAAAGGCATGACAAGAAATTCAAAGTGGCCATAATGACATCGAAAAGCAGTCTTTTGCACATCTTCATCTTTCATTCGAATTTGATGATATCCTGATCTAAGGTCAATTTTGGAGAAGTATTTGCCCCCATGTAACTCATCCATGAGCTCATCAATCCTAGGAATAAGATACCTATTCTTGATAGTCTTTTTGTTCAAGGATCTAAAGTCTATACACATTTTCAATGTTCCATCTTTTTTCTTCACTAGCAATACTGAAGAAGCATAAGGGCTAGAGCTTGGTCTAATGAGCCCCAACTCTAGGAGTTCTTGGATGGATTTTTCAATCTAATCTTTGAAATTTTTAGGATGTCTATAAGGTGGTATCTGAATGGGTGAAGTACCCTCCTCCAAAACAATGCTATGCTCAACCCCCCTATCTGGTGGTCTCCCATGTGGAAGATCTCTAAAAAAAATTTAATATTTTTGCAAGAGTCTTTCTATCTCCTTTGGGTGTTCGAAAACCTTTATGTTTGGATTGGGAGATGTAATATGACATTCAGCATCCCATCCTATGTCCCCATGCCGCAAATAGATCTCATACCATTGCAAGTCACTACTTGATTTGGATAAGTGTGTTGCCCACTCACAACCCTTAGTACTCCTTTTGAATCTTGAAATTTCATTTAAGGAATTTGATAATTTACTGTATTCTCTCCTATAGAATACAACCATTGCACTCCCAAAACCACATTAGTATCAGCAACATCAACCACATAAAAGCTATCAACAAAAGTATAGTTACCTACGGTGACTTGCAGCTTTGGCACCCATGTTTTGCACTGCATTGTGTTGTGACCGGGAATGACAACTGTGAAGCCATCGAATGGCTCAATAGGTATCTTCCTTTTCTCCCCCATTTCTGCATCAATTAAGTTGTGTGTGGCTCCTCCATCTACCAAAACGGAAGCTCTTTGTCCTAGTACCACATCCTTGCATCGGATAGTATGATAGCGAGGTACTGCTGAAAGTATTGCCATTCTTTCTTTGTCCGGTGAAGCCTAATTTTATTCTTGTCTTTCCTCTTCTACTATTGCCTAATATGCCTCCTCTTGATCTGAAACATGTCCATCTTCATCCATTCCCCATCATATTCATCATTATCAAAAAATACTTCTATGTATTGAGCCTTTCCTTTAGTACATGTGTGCCCCGGTGTCCATGGTTGAAAGCATGTGAAGCACAATTTCTTTTTTCAAAGTTCATCCCTGTTTAGTCCTTCTTTTTTATTTTTTTCAAATGAATCTCTTTGCCAAGGTTTCTTATCATATGCATCTCTTTTCCAAGGTTTCTTTTCAAATTTGAAGTTAGGCTGGGAGGAAATCTTGTTTTAGGAAGCACATTTTGGAGATCCCTAGTCAAGCTCATTTCATCTTTTAATGTAGTTGGCTTGTGTGATTTGACCAAACCTTTTAAGGGTTCAGCCAAACCTTCAGTGAACAGCAATACCAACCTTCCCATAGACACATCAGCCACCTTTACTGATAATTTCTGAAAGTCCATCATATAATCAATAGGGGTCCCAATTTGCTTCAATTGAGCTAGTTCCTTGAAAGGCAATTCTGGATCTTTTTGTTCAAATCTCTCTAGTACCCAGTCAACAAATTCCCCATATGTTTTAACCTGATCATGAACCAAGGTTTTCAGACCATGAAACCACCATTTATTGGCATATCCTTCCAAGTGCAAAATGGCCATTTTTAATGCATCCTCTTCCACCATAGGATTCAAATGAAAATATACATCTAGTTTTTGCACCCAAGTGTTAGCAGAATTTTGAGAGGAACCATCAAAAGTAGGAAGTGACATTTTACCAATAGCACAATTTAATTCTTTGTTTTGGGTTAGATCCTTATTGTTCTCCTTCCTTTTTAATTTATTTGCAGCAGTAAAGTATTGATCAAATGGTAGACTTCTCTTACAATCTTCACTCAAATCATTCCATTCGTTTGCTATTGTAGTAAGATCCACTTGAATGTCAGGATCTTCTTTGAGGATAAGAAATTTAGGTGCAGTAGACCTTGTTGTGATATTAAATTCATATGCTCTCCCATAGGCTTCTTTTCCTCACCATGAGAACTGTTGCTACCTCCTATTACTCCTTTAAGGCTTGCTATTTGACTAGCCATTAATTTCAATCCCTTCATCATATTTTTCTTCATGTCTTCAAAGAAAGGTCTTAGGGTTGAAATAAATTCCCCTGTACGTTCTTTATGGGGTCCTATGCTTGAGAACATATGCTCTCCCATAGGCTTCTTTTCCTCCATGGGTTGAAAGAAATTTATGGGGTCCTATGCTTGAGAACATATGCTCTCCCATAGGCTTCTTTTCCTCACCATGAGAATTGTTGCTACGTCCTATTACTCCTTTAAGGCTTGCTATTTGACTAGCCATTAATTTCAATCCCTTCATCATATTTTTCTTCATGTCTTCAAAGAAAGGTATTAGGGTTGAAATAAATTCCCCTGTACGTTCTTTTGTTTCATCGTCCTCTCTACCCATGGTTTTTACAAAAGACTCTTCTTATCCTATTGTTTCTTCTTCAACAACAACACCTTGAAATTCTGGTTCTAAGGGTGGTGGTTGATTTTTTTGACTTATTTTTAAGACCATCAGGTTCCAATACCATGCTCTAATACCACTTTTAACGTCCCTTTTTTAAATTTTTATTAAAATGCCCAATTTTTCACTTTTTCCCCAATTTCGACCTTCGACTAGTTTTAATGTCTATGTCTCCAAATTGATCCAAATGCTCCCAAATCTTCTGTGAGGGTGTATGAATGATATTAAGACTTGAATATGAGGTTAAGGGATGACTTATGACCCTCCAAATACTTCTGCAAACTTGTTTAATATTCTGGACAAAGTATGGAATTTAACTAGCAATTTAGGGATCAAATCCCCCCAGGGTAAGTACTGAAAATGGCTCTCCATGTTAACACCCAAAAAGTGCTCACTACCTTATCTACCACATTACATGATTCATTTGTCCATATTTCCTACCATATTTGCCTCCAAAACCTTAAAATCCCATTAAAAAGCCTCCAAAAGGCCACAAAACCATTAAAAAGGCCTCCAAAAGGCCAAAAAACCCCCTTTTCCCCCCGAAAAAATCCAAAATTCCTCCAAAATAGAAAAAACCCTCTAAAAAGGGAATACAAAAATACAAAAAAGAGGAAAAAGAGGGAAAAAGGAAGCAAAAACCCTATACAGCTGACCTAAACCATATGGTGGCCAAAACCATGGGCCAGCACTCCACCACTAAAAACCTATAAATAGGTGATGGAGGCTCCTCATTTCATATCCACAGTCAACCACACCCTTACTCTGCCAAAATCACTCCTGAAACCCTAGCTCACCCTTGAGCTACTTTCACATTTAAGTGCCCCTTTGGCCCATTTCCAAAACCCTTTGGAGAAAGAGCAAGGAGCAAAACTGGAGCTTGGAGGCAACCCTCTTGGACTGCTGCAAAGGCTTCACCAACCTTCACATTTGAGGTATAATCAATACAAAAAACCCTTTTATTATCTTGTCTTTTCTGTGTTATGCACATGCTTAGAGTAATTATTATTTTACTATACTGTCTTTCATTTACTATTTTTCTGAACTGCTACTAAGGAGTCCCTTATCCTCAGTAGGTGCTCATTTTCACAAGCTAGGATGAAAACCCTAGCTATAGTTTTGGTGACTCCCCTTGTGTTCCTTTGAATTTATAGTTATAGTTTTAAAGTTTTAAACATTTTCAATTTTCTGCAATATTTTTCTGCTTCTTCCTTTCGGCTGCCGTCAACTGTGTCTTTTGCCCCCCGCAGTTGCATTCCGATTGCGTCTTTTAGGCATTTACCTGCAATCTGACCGCGGCTTTCAGACTGTTTCCGGCGATCTATGGGTGGTTTCTAGTCTGTTACATGCGATCTGACCGCGGCTATCAGCTTGTTTCGTGTGGTCCGACCGTGGCTGTTAACCCATTTTTCCGCGAGCCGCTTGTGGCTTTCAACCATTTTCCTGCAACCCACCCGCGACTTTTGACCTTTTTCCCATGGTCTGCTTGCGGCTTTCAACCATTTTCCTGCAACCCGCCTACGACTTTCGACCTTTTTCCCGTGGTCCGCTTGCGACTTTCAGCCATTTTCCTACAACCCGCCTACGTCTTTGACCTTTTTCCCGCAATCCGCCTGCAGCTTTCAACCATTTTCCTGCAACCCACCTGCGACTTTCGACCTTTTTCCCACGGTCCACTTCTGGCTTTCAGCCATTTTCCTGCAACCCGCCTGCGTCTTTCTGCCCTTTTCCCGCGCCCCACCTGTGGCTTTCAGCTATTTTCCTACAACCCGCCTGCGACTTTCTACCTTTTCCCGTGGTCCACCTGTGGCTTTCAGCCATTTTCCTGCAACTTGCTTGCGACTATCGGCCCTTTTCCCATGGTCCGCTTGCATCTTTCAGCCAAAATCCTGCAACCCGTCCATGACTGTTGAGCTGTTTCCCGCGGTCCAACCGCACAGATTTGCCACAGACCCGCGATCTGTTTTCTGCACTTTTTTCACTGTTTTGAACCCAGCACTTTGCTGCAATATTTTCTGCACCTGCACAGCCATCTGTCCTATCTGCAGCCATACTTCCCTACAACCTTTTTTCTGTAGTGTTATTTTTGTTCCGTTTATAGAATATTTTTTAAAAAATTTCAGCATTTTAATTGAAAAGAGAAAATTTTGCATTTCAAAGCTTAAATTCTATATTGTTATTTTTAGTTAGAAATTTGCCCACCTTGTGGCACTTTTACTTGGGTTCATCATCTGACACGCACACACTCTGTCACCTAATTCAAGTGAGCCCTAAAATACTACTTAACACAACCAACATTCTAACCCCACTTGGGGAACACATAAGAATTTTTGTAGTTAGGTAGGATCGGGGGGATAGGCATCCAAATAACACCCCTCTGTTGCTTACACTTGAGACATAGCTATTGTCCATTAGGGAACCAAAATCCCCTAGTATTTTTTGACACGGTTTAAAACCAATTTATCAGGAAAGCCTCTCCCCTAGGAGGGTTGAAGTCTCCAGACTGGTTCCGGAAGCCTGAGTGGAATACCGCAATCCATTCAGTAACCGAAGGATACCTTTCGCAGTTCTTGGTGTATCACCCGTATGGGGATACAACGGTGATAGAACCAAACGACAGATTCACCCAACCGAACGTGTCATGAACGGGGTATCTTAGTTGCTTTTCTTCTAGGATTGACTACTCGGTGTCCCTCCCGGTAGGGGGATATCTTTAGCCATTTGGCTCTACTATCCATATTGTCTGACTTGGATTTCATCACGTTGCAGAGGATATGTCTAGTTGAGTCAGAATACTATTTAGCTAGGTGTTTGCATGCTCCCTTACCTCCTTTTGGTCTAGCGAGTCCACTATTTTTATTTTTTAGGAAACCTGTTGTTTGTTGGTATTCTGACCATTTCTGTTGATACTCGACTTATTGTAGCATAGCTGTTACAATAAGTGTTGTGAGTTGGTTGTTGGCCTGAGTGCCATATTTTTATTTTTTTTTTTGAGCTGTCCTTCTGCACACTCGGTTGCATTAGGGTTTTTGAGTTGTTTTTCACTCAACACAACCCCCAGATACTTGACACCATCTGTCACCCTTGACGCCATCTGTCACCATTGAGTCCCTGAGACATTCTCGGTGCCTCCAAGGCGAGCCCCCACAGCATGGTTCACTTGAAATCACCCGTCATAGACATAGATCTTCATCACTTGATACCACTCATCATAGATCTCGAGCTTTGTCCCTTGACTCCACTCGTCAACGACATAGAACTCCATCACCTGATTTAGATGCCCCTTATTTTACCTTTGATTCTGAGGCAGAGTCCGAGAACCCCACTTACACTGCACCAACCAGCCACATGGCTGGTGTGACTTCCACCCCTTTCTTTGTAGGAACCATTGGTGGAGCATCCACCACCACACCAGCTACCACACCTGCTTTGGGTATGCCCTCAATGGGGCCTACATCTACCATGCCGATCACTGTACCCATTCCAGTAGCTAGCATACCTATCTCCACTCCATCAATGACTCACACTACCCTTGGCGGTGCAGGACCGTCCCATACCACTTTCGTTCCTCCACTTGGGGACAACATCCCAAAACCAGCCCCTCCACTTGGGGGCATTGGCCCCAACATGGTCACAACCGCTAGTATGTCACATCCTTCTACTAGTTTTTCATTCATGGCTAGTCTCAACCTTCCTGACCTAGCTAGATTGACTAACGATCCCATCAGACATGAGCCTACGTGGCCTCACATGCCCACCATGCTCCCCTCCAACATCCCTAAGTTTGAGGGCAAGGCAGGTGAAGACCCCTAGAACCATATTATGTCCTTCCATCTATGGTGTTCCTCCAACTCCATAGTGGACGACTCTGTCCGCCTCCGTCTGTTACAGCGCACCCTCACTGGCTCTGCAGCTAAGTGGTACATCGAGCAGTCCCATGGGACCCATGCCACCTTTACTTCCCTTGCCTCGACTTTCCTGCAGTTCTTTCAGTTACCTGTCCGCTATGACGCGGGAGTTGAGATCCTACTGTCTTGTAGACAGAACATGGCTACTCACATCACTGACCACATTCATGAGTGGCGTCGACGCTGCAGCCTCTGCAAAATTAATTTAGACGACCGTATCTTCTTAGATTGGTTTTTAAAATCCCTCCTTCCTGTCATTGCCAAGGATGTGGCATCCGAACGACCCCAGTCCGAAGAAGAGGCCATCCTCAAAGCCCAACAATTTGACCTTATTTATGCCCAGTCGGGTTATCTATATTCCATCATACCTGACACCCATCGCGGTGATTCCCCCCAACACGATGCACTGAGGGCATCCCATGCCACAGATGGGATCATTGGCAGTGTTGCCTCACATCCTCAACCCTTTTCCATAGCACATCCTAGCCATGGCCCCGACCTTTTGTGGGATACATCTCAGTCTGGAGCAACCAATTCGTATGTTCCCATGGCACATCACCACCATTCCCATGGACCCTCATGTCCACCTTAGTACTTTGGTCCTGCATCCCCCACTTACGCTCCCCCGATCGCCCCTCAGCCATATTACCACCCATAGGCTGCACCAGCTCCTGTGTCCTCTCAAGCCCAACCTGCTTATTACCCACCACAGGAATCCCCTGCGGCAAACCCACAACTCGTTCCACAGACATATCAGCCACCCCCACAAGGTTCAGCACCTCCGCAGCCTCCACCTCCTTATTATCCACCGCAGCCTGCTCCCGCAGCTGCACAACCCCAGAACCCACCTGCTACCCAAGGGCAAGTGTATACCCAACAGAATCCGCAGCAGAACCAAAATAACCAGCGCCAATAGGGCCAGCAAAACCATGGCAAAGGCCGTAACCGTGGGAATAACCCCCCTCCAGACCAAGGCGGTCAACCTCCCAATCCCCCAAACAACAATAACGCTGCACCTGCCAACTAGAACCCTTATCGGCCGCCCAAGCAGGCCAAAAATCCTAATTTGCGAACAAACCATCCTTGTTCTATTTGCGGGGTCTATGGCCACTACACACATGCTTTCCCACATTTGGAGCGAGCTCGGCAACTCTGGACTGATGATGCCCATCGCCAAGGGCACGCAGCTCCTCAGGCGCCACCCAAACCCCCACCACCTCAGCATCAACCTTTGGTGCTGCAAAACCCCTTACCAACCCAAGGCATAGTGAACACTCAGCCGTTGGTTCCCCCACAAGAAAATGCACCACCACAACAACAAATCACTTATGCTGCTCCTGATCAACCCATCATAGACTCAGGTACACACCACTTGTTAATGATGTCATCTGCCGATGTCAACCTCCAAACCCGTCGGAACCAATATGGCTCCACCCATGAAGCCTCTCCTGCCAACAAAAACACTAACGCTCATCCCACTAATCAGATGTTACATATACCACCAGATCCACTAGATGGTGCCTCCAAAGCACCTCACTTCCCACTTCATCGCATCAACAATAATCCCAATGCTCGCGCTGCGTCAAATTACAACATTGTAGATGACTTAGCCCAGTCTCCCACAGCCATGTCTGCGTTAGAAGTCTTAAAAAAATGTCCTTCACAGTGCAAGACTTTGCTCTCCGCCATTGGTGCTATTGACCCAAATGATTCACGACTAATGGCCTTCGATTTGGACCAATATGAACCACACCTGCCTTCCACTTTAGCGTTCCAAGTTTCTGTTTCTGTTTGGAATCTTGTCATCCATCGGTGCATTATCGATGAAGGTGCCTCTACATCCGTTATGTCCACATTCATTTGGCAAAAGTTGGGATTCCCTACTCTCTAGTAGTCCACTACTGCGTTGCGAGCTTATGATGGCCGTTCGGCTCAACCCCAAGGTATCTTAGCTAATGTCCCCATCCAGTTGGTTGGTAAAACAATGCTCATTGACATCGAGGTCATCAATGCCCAACTTGATTATAACCTCTTACTTGGCCGCAGCTACATGTATGCCATGTGGGCGGTTGCCTCATTCATTTTTCGTACCATGATGTTCCCCCATGACGGACGCGTGGTCAAGGTCGACCAACTCACCTATTATGATCCCAATGCCCCCGCTACACCCGAAAATGTTCTCCCCATGGTTGAAAAACCTGCTTGTGGTGAAACTACCTCGTTTGTTTCCTCCGTGGGACCCGGAGTTTACTCAGATACGCCGATGACCTCCACATTCCAATCCATTCCACCCCTGTCACCCACACCCGAAGTATCTAACCTATGTACCCTTTCCCACCATACACAAACACCCAACAATCAACCGCCCTTGTTACCCAAACCACCATTGGTACCTAGTCACATTGGTGTTACACCCATCCACACAATCCCCTTCATATTCCCTCCCTCGGGCGTAGTAAGCGCCCCAGTTATGGCTACTCTCAGCCTCCCCGGGTTAACCTTAGGATTACCTGTGTGGTATATTTCACCTCCCGTTCCCCCGCCGACACCAAATGTCGTCCTACAACCGGTGCAACCCATTGCCACTACTAGTCAACCACCTCTCGATGTCACTACCCCTTCGTCATCTACAAATCCCCCCCCTCTTATCAAGCACACTGGGGGCAGAGGCCCACAACCATACACTACTGTACCCCCACCCAAAATAGTTAAAAACCCCCTCGTGTTTCGTGCTCCTCCCAAATGCTCATTATGTGATGAGTTAGGCCATCCGACTCATCAATGTCCACAATTACCTGCATTACAGGAACACATGCAAATGCTTGACGACAACCCCAACATCCCAGTTGTCGAACTCGATCCAACTCCTAAACCTCGTGATAAATCACTACGTACCAACCACCCTTGTGCAATATGCGGTATTTATGGCCATTACTCATATCACTGTCCTGATCTCCCAGATTATAGAGCAGCTCTCTACGAGATGAATAATTTGGACCTTGAGATGGCACCCCCCACAATTGAGGAGATCCACCCCCCAGTATCACCCTCCTCCAGAGAGATTAACGCCATTTATATGATCTCTTCGACTACCACTCCCTCGTCAACCGATTTGACAACTCACAGTTTCCGCAATGATGAGGAGATTCTAGAGGCTCTCACTGCCCCAGATTATCCCTGGGAAGACATGCACCATCGTTCCTATTTCCTCCCAGAAGAGTCATCCTCCACCACAGCCACCCAATTTGCGGTTGAGTCCAAATATTTCCTTCCCACCAAAGTCAACTGGTTTAAGGATCCTATTCCCGCTCCTGATGCCTTTGAGGAAGGTAACATGGCCAACATCTCACCCGTCATCCACATCGATATCTCTGACCCACCTGGTGCTCTTGAAATCATTACATTAGGAGCCTCCTGCAGTGAGTATGAGATTTGAGAGTAGAAAAAACTTTTCCAAGAGTTCTGTGATGTCTTTGCCTGGTCCTATACTGAAATGCCTGGTCTCGACCCCGCTATTATAGAGCACCACACTGACACATGGCCAGATGTACCCCTCGTTCTCTAGAAACAGCGCCCCATTCATCCCTCAGCTCCCCGCTGTTAAAGCAGAGATTGAGAAACTTCGCAAGGAAGGATTCATTTATCCTATTGCATATACCACTTGGGTTTCAAACCCCGTCCCTGTTAACAAGAAACAAGGCACCATCAGAGTATGTACTGACTTCCATGATTTAAATCGAGCCTGTCCCAAAGACAACTTCCCCACGCCATTTATTGACCAACTCATCGATGCGTGTGCGGGGCATGAAGTCCTATCTTTCATGGACGATTTTTCCAGATACAACCAGATTCAGATCCGTAAGGAGGATCAGTACAAGAATGCCTTTACCACCCCATGGGGCACCTTTTCCTATCGCGTCATGCCTTTCGACCTCAAAAATGCTGGTGCCACCTTCCAGCGGGCCATGACCTATTGTTTTCATGACTTGGTCCATATCCTACTAGTCTATCTTGACGATCTTACAGTTCGTTCCCGAAAACGATTAGACCACCTTAACGACCTCCGGCAAGTCTTTCTGCGTTGTTGCAAATATCAAATCCGCTTGAACGCACACAAGTGTGTCTTTTGCGTTCCGGCAGGATGATTGTTGGGTTTCATTGTTTCCCAGAAAGGAATTGATGTTGATCCCCTGAAAGTCCAAGCTATCATAGACCTTCCCTCTCCTCACACACTTCGATAACTCCAGAGTCTGCAGGGGCGATCTAATTTCCTCCATCGCTTCGTTCCTGATTATGCCACCACCGTTCATGGTTTCTTATGCCTGCTTCATACCCACATACCCTTTGTTTGGGATGAGCAAGTGGAAGCTGCATTTGAAGCCCTCAAGAAAGCTCTCACACAAGCCCCTTTGATCTCCCCTCCGGATTTCTCTCAGGACTTCATCCATTAGGTCTCAGCATCCGATTATGCCGTGTCCGGAGTCCTTGTTCAAGAAGACGCCGCTCACCAAGAGCATGTCATTTATTACATCATCCAGACCTTGTCTGGACCACCCCTACGTTACCCATATGAGGAAATACTAGCCCTTGCTGTGGTCTTTTTCGTCCAAAAATTGCAACACTACATTTTACTCAGTCATACCACAGTTGTCGCCGACTCCAACCCCATGGTCTATCTCTTAAACCGACGCCTCCTGCAAGGTCGCATTGCTAAATGGGTAATTGTCCTCCAAGAATATGACCTCACTTTCAGAACCCCTAAGAACACTAAAGCCCTTGCGCTTGCCCAGCTCATCACTGATCCCTGCCTCTTTAGAAAATTCCTGTGCACAAAACAATTCAACCGACAATTTGAATCCATCACATTCACCCATGTCCCAAGAGCTCGGAATAGTGTCACAGATCAAATGGCTAACAACATCCTATATTGGCACATCAATCACACCATGTAAAACCTCCATCATGCATCATCATCCCATAACATCTCATCAAAAATATATAAAAATCCAAAAAGATTGCCAGGGGCATCCATGTGCCTATCACCACATAAACATTTGCATCCATGTGCAATAACATTAAAAACACATTACGATACAGGGGCATCCACGTGCCTAATCCTACATACATAATGTTGCACAACATAAAATGCACAAGGGGCATCCATGTGCCCATCATCCTACGCTACTTGCATCCACGTGCAATACAAACCTCTAACAAATCATAAGCGCATCCACGTGCGTACACTAAATCATCATCGCCAAAAGGTGCATCCATGTGCATATATATATATCAAAAATAAACGTCAATATGCTACACATGTCCTAAGTACCCCTATACTCAACTATACAAAAAATATCTATACATCAATACGCCTCATAGAATACATGCCGTAGCTACAAAATCGAGGGGGAGTCCCCTACACTCCCTACTGAGAGTCATACCCTCCGTCACTTCTTGCATCAGCTGCCTTCGAGTCCTCACCCCGCTCCTCCTTCGACAGCTCCTCATCCCCTACGGGCTCCTGTATCCGACCCCTCTCCGCCAAAATAGCCACCCGGATCGAGATCGATTGGAACTCCCGTGGCGCCCTTAGACAGTCCTGAATCACCTCCGGATCCACGTCCCACCACCCATCATCAGTCACTCCAACCAACAACCGATCTAGAAGCATCCGTACGGACTCCAGAGTCCCCTCAGCATCCTGTCGATGCACCTCCCCTCGGCCTGGCAGGGCTGGTACTGCCACATGCCCCCTACGCACTACATGTCCTGGTGGTGGTCTCGTGCAAACATCTGTAGATCATACATCAATCAATAACAACATATGAACATATTAAACCTATCATACACAAGACTTGACATCAATAACATGCAAGCAAATCAATATATACCATCTGGCCCCCCACGCCTGCCCTAGCGGTCGTGGTGCCTCCGGATCCCCGGTGTAGTCCATATCTCTGTATGGATAATCATACAGTGTTAGCGGCATCTGCAACCACTAAAGGTAGAGCTCCTGGGTGAAGTATCTCCCAACCTCACCGCCACCCCGTTGGCACATCATCTCTCCCCATCGCACCATGCCTGGCTCCCCCAGTCCTCCTGCCCTGACCGGCACCTGCGGGCCGCAGTGTAGGTACCCCGCTCCATGAAGAAGGCACACAGAAAGGATCCATAACAGAATCCCTTGCCAGATTCCTTCACCGATGTTAGCTGTCGCTGAACACAAGTGAGGAACATCTGGCCCCAGGCATAATATACACCATCCAGCACCCGCTCCACCAGTTGCATCTGGCCCCGGGACACCTTCTCAGGTGATTGGGACCCCAAAACTTGAACCACGCACGCCGCGATCGCCTGTACTGTTGGCTCCTGCAGGTCCACCACCCGGAGTGCATTCCTCTACACCCTAGCCTCCAGAATGCAGTACCGCTCCAACATATCCTCCATATCCACATCAGCGGATACTCGTGGCTACGTATCAGCCACCCTACCCAAACAGGGCAACCCCATCAAGAAGTATACATCTGCGAGGGTGAGATCCACCCTCTCTCCCTGCACCCTGAATGCCTGAATGTCCCAACTCCCAAAATCTCACTAATCGATTCAGCAAGTAGCGTTGTTGAATGCATCATAGGCACCTGTGCGAACTTCAGTAGCCCGCACAACCCCAACGTAGACCGCACGTGCCGATCCCTCTGGATGACATCCACTATATCATCTGGGACATCCCACTCTCGCCAAAGCACCAACGGCATCCTGTCAATCACACAAGGAAAAATCATCATACTCATGTCAAAGAAGTAACCCTTCCCCCCCCTTGGGGAAACCCTAAAATATCGATCCCAATCACGGCTTTAGGACCCCTTGCCGTAGTTTCTGACCGTGGCTGTCAGGGCTACAGTCACGGGCTAGGACCGCGCCTATAGGAGCCAAACTCACGGTCCCAAACTACGTGTCTAGCCTCAAAAATCACGGTACCCGGACTGCGTATTCCGACCCAAACCTCACGATCCCCGTCCGTGTGGTCCGCCCTAGAACCCACAGTCCCCGACCGCAGTTCCACCCCAAAAACCTCACAATCCCCATCAGCGTGGTCCGCCCTGGAACCCACGGTCCTCGACTGCGATTCCACCCCACAAACCCACGGTCCACCCCATGTGGACCATACAAAAACTCCCCTGGGACCCACTACCACCCCCCCCCCCCCCCCCGAACCCAATGAAAATGCAGGTATGAGTTTATCGGAATACTTGTAACTCCCGGATCTGAAAATGGCCTGTCGGATCGTCCAAAAACACCAACTCAGCTCTGGTCCATTCTGATCACTAGTCAAAGTCAACAAGTCCAAATGACACTTATCATGTTGGACCCACTTACTATTTATAGTTCGTTGACTTTTTCTTATTTTGGCCATTCTGAACCCATACTGAGTCCATTTTTCGAACCGTTTCCACCACTGGAATCAACACGACGAGATCGTCATGATGGTCAACTTGTTTTCTTATTTATTTTTACTTTTTTTTCCACATCATTTTTTGAGCATTTTGTAGACACCACTAGTCGCCTTAGTTTGCGTGCCACTTCGGCTGCTCTCCGTTTTTGATATATTTTATATCACCGGATTCATTTTTCCAAGCCCGTGATGATGCTTGAGCTCATTTCTCGCTCTCACCCCCAGATTTTCCCAGTATTTTTTCCAAAACACCCCCCATCACTTCGGTTTGTGTGCCACTTCGGTCGTTCTCCGTTTTTTACACTTTTTATATCGCCGGATTCATTTTTCCAAGCTCGTGATGATGCTTGAGGTCATTCCTCGCTCCCACCAGGTACAGTTTCAACATTGTGTCCCGCCACCTTGCTACCTCGATTTACGCACCACCTCAACCACCATCGGATTGTTCCACCTTTCACATGATCCATTCACTCCTTTCATACTGCAATTATTTCGTTATTTTTCCACCATTCATTATCCCGCAAGGAGGCCCACTAGTGTTCCCCCCTACCCTCATTCTTGGTCATCATCAATGTTCCTTGATTGAGCACTTTCCCCTTGCCTGACCATTCCTTTTGTTCGGTATAATTTTATCCCTTTTTTGGGCCGGACAAGTCCTTTACGAAAGAGGCACTTAGGGAGTTTCTGTTAAGCCCTTTTCTGACTCCTAAAACAATGAAAAGATCGCCGAGCAATCTTGCTTCCTTTCATGCTCGTTAAAGTACCTGAAAGGGCATCTATCTGGTATAAGTTTAACCCTTTTCCGGACATGGTAGACTAATTACGAAAAAGGAATACTCTAGTCACACCGGCTAGAAGAGTTCTTCATTGCATCCTTTTATGCTTCTTTGGTCCTTGGAGACTAACACACAAAAAAGCAACCCCCTGGAGTCTTCTTATCGCTTTCAGACTCTCTAAAATTGAAAGCAACCACAAGCATGCACCGTCCTGGGCTCATACAAATCCACACGACAGTACCATTCCATAATTTCAGAGTCTTCTTATTGCTTTCAGACTCCTTAAAATTGAAAGCAACCACGAGCATGAACTGTCCTGGGCTCGTACAAATCCACACGACAGTACCATTACATTATTTCAGAGTCTTCTTATCGCTTTCAGACTCCTTAAAATTGAAAGCAATCACGAGCATGAACTGTCCTAGGATCGTATAAATCCACATGAAAGTGCCATTTTAAACACACTTCTTCTAGTTCCTTAACCCATGAAGAAGTCCCCCCGTTCCTCTTGGCACTATGATCGATCATCTCGGCAGCACCCCTAATCAGGTCGCCTTTGTTCAGAGTATTCTACAGTCTCCTACCATTTTACACCAACTTGAGTATCACTCACCCTAGTCACTATCCTTGATCCATTATAGCTATGATCCCTTTCCCACCAGTCAGTTTCATATGCTTCCCGATCATCCCCGCCATCATACCCTGAACAAAGGAAGTTTGAGTCCACCCACTCTACTTGCCCAGTTATTCCCAATAGTATGACAGTCCTACCATCAGTACTCTCACACTTCGGTTCTCTACCTTGTGCTCATATCAAGAAAACATCATTGCCTTGCTAGTTGTAGGTCTCCCTCTGTCGACGACAGCCCCTCTATTCCAGAGGATAGACCCATAGGTCCCTGCGCCTTAGACCCATCACCATCTGTGGTGAGTGCCTACGGACCATTTTGAGAGGAGTCATCATTGCCACTCCGAGTGGTTGTTTCTCACATGCTCGACTTCAACACCTTGATCGCATCATTGAGAATCCTGTAGGGTTTATATCCCTTCAGTTATTGGTCGAAGACCCTGAATTTCCCCCAACTCTAGCACATTGGTAAGTCACTTCGGAACACCCAGTTATATGTTCCCGTGGATGTTCGGGTTGTGTTGGCGATTGTATTCAGAAGTTGTCCACTTATATGCTTCCTTGAGTACCCAGTTCAGTTCTAGCTCAATGTACCATTGAGGATATGACTCCCCGTCACTATGATCTAGCAGCTCATCAGTTCCTCTGGTACCCCACTCAGCTGCACTGTAGTTATTCCAGTGTACCAGTTCTTCATCTCATGCATGGTCAGCCCAATAGTATGTCCCATATTTATGTCCCATTTGGACCCTTATGATGTACATCATTGTTCTATGTATCCTACAGGTCCCCCATTTTCGGGCCTCACAGTTATTTTTTATGTGTCTTGATACGAGCATCGGTATGCCTGCCTTGTCCATATATTGAGATTCTTCCTCATTCATTATTTGAGGCCATGTATATGTCAGGTCCCCATATTTTGGACCCCATTGTTATTGTTGTTCTATATCTTGATATGAGCATGGGAATGCCCACCTCGTCCATCTGTTCAGATTATTCCTCATTCATTATTGAGGTCATGTACTTTCAGTTTTTGCAGTTTGTTCGGGACTGTTGTTCAGGGCTCTAGTTCGTTTCTTCTCTTCTCCACACCCTAGGAAAACTATAAAAGACTTATGATGTCTATCGGCCATACAATGAGCTCCTTCCCTCACACATCAGGGGGTAATCTGTTAACACCCAAAAAGTGCTCACTACCTCATCTACCCCATTACATGACTCATTTGTCCATATTTCCTACCATATTTGCCTCCAAAACCTTAAAATCCCATTAAAAATCCTCCAAAAGGCCACAAAACCATTAAAAAATCCTCCAAAAGGCCAAAAAACCCCTTTTCCCCCAAAAATAATCCAAAATTTCTCCAAAACAACAAAAACCCTCTAAAAAGGGAATAAAAAAATACAAAAAAGAGGAAAAAGAGGGAAAAAGGAAGCAAAAACCCTATACAGCTGGCCTAAACCATATGGTGCCCAAAACCATGGGCCATCACTCCACCACTAAAAACCTATAAATAAGTGATGGAGGCCCCTCATTTCATATCCACAGTTAACCACACCCTTACTCTGCCAAAATCACTCCTGAAACCCTAGCTCACCCTTGAGCTACTTTCACATTTGAGTGCCCCTTTGGCCCATTTCCAAAACTCTTTGGAGAAAGAGAAAGGAGCAAAACTAGAGCTTGGAGGAAACCCTCTTGGACTACTGCAAAGGCTTCACTAAGCTTCACATTGGAGGTATAATCAATATAAAAAACCCTTTTTATTATCTTGTCTTTTTTGTTTTATGCACATGCTTAGAGTAGTTATTATTTTACTGTACTGTCTTTCATTTACTGTTTTTCTGAACTGCTACTAAGGAGTCCCTTCTCCTTAGTAGGTGCTCATTTGCACAAGCTAGGGTGAAAACCCTAGCTACACTCCAAATGCCTCCAAACCTGATCGAAATTCAAAACAGAGGTAGGGGATGTGCAAGGAACATTAATAAGGTCTCATATGCACCATTAATTAGTTATTAAATCTGTTCTAACCTTCTCCCAAACAACAAAAAAAATCCATAATTCGACCCTTGGGGAAATGGCACCAAATCTCTTCCAAATGCAAATAAATTGAGCAAAATGACTTCAAATACTTAAGTGTTGAACATGAAACATGTAAAAATCATAAATGGCTGTCCATTTATAATAAATATATCAGAGAAACATTCTTTCATTCAAAATCATCAACATTACAATGGCATACATCAATGTAGTGGGGAAATGGTTATGGTTTGCTCATTAATCATCATTTTTACATACAACCACTTGGTATTTCGACTTGTGAATTTCTAAAGATGAATAATAGAGTATATTAATCTTATTACAATCATAAATGGATCATGAGAATATCTCCCAAAGAGTACAAGGATCACCAAAAACGCCGTCCCTCAAGGAGCAATAATATGCCATAAAAAATGGAAATGGTTGAGGGAAAGTGCTACACTATAAGAAACCACGAGCTTCCCTGTAGCTTACACCTGAAAATACAAACTCCATTAAAGCTCCATGAAATACCTGAGGGGCCTCTCCAAACACCAACTTGGATGGGAATCTTTCACCCTCGAAATTGGCTAAGGCAAGAAACTAGTCATCCACTAGCTCTCTCTTCACGAATGCAATTTTTCTCAAATGATCAAAAGCCATTCTCATGCTTGGATTTTGCATTTTATAACCAAACTTAGTCTCCTATGGTTTGAATTCCTCCCATTAGCTTCTAGAGATTTCCACTTGGTAAATATTCCACATTTTCCACTTGTCTCGCTAGTTCCCAACCTCCCATCTTCTCCCAATTCGAGTAGGGACCTCTTTGGCTTCTCCAACTCCCATGAGCACCTTATTGGAGCCTATTTTTGGGGCTAACATGTCATAATGGTCAGATGTCAGAAGTCAGATCTGAAATTTGTCATAGATGTCATAGATGCTTTATCATTGTTGTCATAGGGGCTAGGGAATCTAGCCCAAGTGTCTACAAGCTTCCAATTTGATTCTTCCTCTTCCATGGAGGTTACCATTCAATACCAATTCGACCTAAAATGCTCAATGCCATGTGTATGACTCACCAACTCACCCAATAATGTTTTCCTTCTCATGGATTCGAAATGGCAAGAGAGATATGCCATGTGGCAGTGAGAAATCAAGCTAGTGTCGGTCCCACATCCTCCATATGTCTTCAAAACCATTTGCCACCTAGAGTTTCTCTTGAATTTATTTATTCAACCCCTTTATTAAATACTTGAACTATTATAATGGATAAAAATTATTCATTTTCTCCCTTATTATAATTCCAAATGTACCCATTCAACCTAGGGAACCGGTAGGATTGATGGGATTGTCCTGCTATGCAATTATTTGAATGGGGACATTACAATATAGCACCAAGTTATATATTTTAAACCATATGTTAAACCAAGCGGTGGAACCTTATCAAATCACATATAATGTGGAGACATATCAATGAACAAGCCATGTGTTAAACCATACAAATAAACCATATAACAAACCATACCAAATGCGCCACATTTTAACCAATATATAATGTGTTATATGTAATATGAGTCACAACCAAAATAGCATGAAAGGAGGAGAGGCCTGCGGGATTGAACCTAGGACCTCTCCCCATATAACACTTCATCTTACCACTGGGGCACTGCCCCACCATTGAGTGGATATTGACACGAAATGATTTTAATTTTGCAGTGCCAAAACCTTATAAAAAGACCACGAAATTTCCAAGCCACGGTCAGAGTTCAGTGTTCATAACAATGCGCAGGTTGCATAGTTTTTGAGACAGGTATAGGAACATATCCCGGGGTACATAGGATATTAATGGCCAGATATATTGAGGAGGAATCTGTACACATGCCATACTATTTTGTCTTATTTGCAGGTAGATTGTCTTGTTTTGCGTGCCAGAGGAGGCCTTATGAACATATAGTCAACTTTATACTCATTTTTCTTAGAATTTCGAGAGGAATGCAGTGGTACAGTCTGTTTCTGAGTTTGATAGACATAACTCATAATTGTTTCCAGAATGCTCATTTTGTAACCTTTGAAGACTTAATAAGATTGCCCTTCCCATTGGAAGCGGCCCAGAGACGTAGCCTAAGAAGGGTGAACTCCGTTATCAGTTCTTGTCTTCATTTTATGGTTTTCATCTCTCTTTAATTTGCTTATGTGTTGATTTTAAAGAATTTAAAATCATCTTTTAATCCATTTTTATGAATGTTACATGCAAGTTTTTTGGTTAAAAGTATCCTAAAAATTTTAGATCAAGTTTGGTATTAGAGCAACTTAACCATTGCATTGTGAGTTTGTGAATGTTAACAAGATCTAGGCTTTAGATAGGTGAAGGAGATCTTGACGAATTTGATCCTGAGATTGGATCAAGAAGAAGGAAAATGGATTCAGAAAAAGGAGACGATGGGAATTCTCCAATTCCTTCTGAAGGGGATTTTCTTAAATATTTCATGAAGATGCAAAGTATGGTGGAAGAGATTTATCAAGATTGAAAGAAGGGAGAACAAGGTGGTTCTTCTCATGCAAAAGGTAAATAAGAAGGAGGTGGTGAGGAACCTTTTAGACCTCGTCCATCATCACCATATTTTCTTGATGGTTATTTAAATGGCTCACCTAAACAAAAAGTTGATCTCAATATACCTCAATTAAAGCTTGATATTAAGTTTGAGTTACTTATTTATAATGTAGAACTTAATGCTGAAACATTAGATAATTGGATCTATCAAATAGAATTCTATTGTAGGATTCAAAAGTTTACTGATGATAACTTGAAAATTCAGTTAGTTTCTCTCCGACTTGGAGGGACCACTCTCATATGGTGGGAAAGTAGAAATCAAAAGGATTTGGCCTCAAAATTAAATATTATATCCTCTTGGCATGAGTTCAAGTCAGCATTAAAGAAGAAGTTCTATCCATTGGGTTACATACAACAAGCAATCATGGATTGGAAGAATCTGAAGCAAGGTAAGGGTCAAAGTGTACAAGAGTACACACAAGAATTTCAGAAGAGAGATTTAATACTTGGTATGCCTCTCTACACTCAATAAATTCTTCTCAAGTACATAGGTGGAGTACATAGTTATTTGCGCCATACAATACTTATGTTTAATCCTACTAACCCGGATGAAGTATGTGTTCAAGCCACACACATTGAATCCAAAAAGAAGAATGTTCATCATGATTTTTCTTCAGTTGAATCCAACAAGTTGAAGGAAGGAAAGGATAAAGAAAAGAGAAAACATGCTGCTACTATGAAGAAAGGGGACACAGAGCTTTCATGTTCACATTGTGAGAGAGATGGGCATGATGCACAACACTGTTGGAAGCTACATCCAGAATTGAAACCAAAGTGGTTTAAGGATCGAAAAGGGAAGCGAAAAGCTACGGTTATTGTTGAGGACCTTGTATCAGATTCCGAGGACGAAACAAACATATCAATCATAGGTGTGAAAGGTAAATCTATTGTTGGTAATGATTCTAACATTGGTTCTTCATGTGTTTATACTTCTAAATATCATGACATTTCTAAGGATAGAAAAAGGAAGGCAGTGTTTCATATAAGGGTAATCACAAAACAAACTAAGATCGACACACTCATAGATAGTGGATCTTAAGCTAATCTTATTTCAAAATAAGTAGTTAAGAAATTGGGATTAACAACAAAACCACACAGGAAACCTTACCCATTAGGTTGGTTATGCAAAGATAAAATATTACAAGTAACAAGGCAATGTGATCTAAAGTTTGCAATTACATCGAAGTTTGTAGATGAAGTTGAATTTGATGTGGTTCCATTAAATATTTGTGGAATTTTGTTGGGAAGCCCGTACTTATATGATCAAAGGAAATAGTCCATCAAGAACATAATCAATATCATTTGTTTAAGGAAGGAATTGAGTACATAATACACTCACATTCATTTAAAAATGACAGATCAATGGGAACTACACAACAATTGAAAAGGGTTGTTAATGCAAGTCAAAATTTGGAACTTATATCTATGCAATGTAAGGAAGAAAAGAATCCTAAGCATGAAAAGGAAGTGTCGTTGCATCACAATACATCTATTATGGTTGATAGTGTTCCTATGATAAAGCATAAGCATGATGTAAGTACAATCTCTTTCACATGTTCAATTTTGATATTCAGCTTATTACTAATCAGTAGTATATGGTTTGTTTCTACAATATTGAATGAAGATCTTGTTGAAAAGGGGATTAATGTACTTAACCATATCAGTGCATTGTTGATTTTTGTTATGATGAGTCATATATACAGGTTCCAATAAAAATGGACATGTGATATGGGACAAGTGAGACGAACATGTCCTCACTTATTTTCTGAATGATTCAGGATCTTGGTGGTCCAAAAGCTTCTCAGTGGGAAGGTTTGATCCAGGAAGATCATTTTATCGTTGATCAAACTTAAATTCTTCAAAAATTAAATCAAAGTTTACTGTGATAAATATCTCGTCGATAGCTTTCTGTCAACGCTTGTTTCATGTGAAACGGCCTACAGATGAAGAAGTTGTCAGCATTTAAAGTTTCGTCAAGGATGGTTAAAGTGGTAAAAAAATGGTTTAAAAGGTTAAAAAATGGTTTATAAGTTATATGGTAAAATGGGTTGGAGTCCATGGGAGTCTACCACTAGACCTCCATAACCCACCAAAGTATCCACCAAGCTCCACTAGCCAACTGCCCACCGGTGCTACTTAACAAACATATGGTTCAAATTTTATTTAAGGTTGAGTTTTTTATATTTTAAAAAATGGGGAGGGGTATATCCCTCGACCCCATGCCAACACCGAGGCCCCATTCAAACTTTATATTAAATAACACCAAGTTATATATTTTAAACCATATGTTAAACCAAGCAATGGAACCTTATCAAATCATATATAACATGGAGCCATATCAACGAACAAGCCATGTGTTAAACCATACAAATAAACCATATAACAAACCATAGAAAATGTGCCACATTTTAACCAACATATAACGTGTTATATGTAATATGCGCCACAACCAAAATACTGTGGAAGGAGGAGAGGCCCACGGGCTGGACCCCAAGACCTCTCCCCACATAACGCTGCGTCTTACCACTGGGGAATCGCCACACCGTTGAGTGGATATTGATGCGAAATGATTTTAATTTTTCAGCACCAAAACCTTATAAAAATACCACGAAATTTCCAAGCCACGGTCAGAGTTCGAAGTTCATAACAGCACGCAAGTTGCACAGTTTTCAAGACAGGTACATGAACAAATATCGAGGCACACATGCCATTAATGGGCATGGATACCGAGGATCAATCCATACATAGGTCATACTATTTTGTCCTATTTGCAGGCATATTGTCTTGTTTTGCATGCCAGAGGAGGACTCGGGCACATATAGTCAACTTTATACTCATTTTTCTCAGAATTTTGAGAGGAACACAGTGGTGCATTATGTTTTTGAGTTTGATAGATAGAACTCAGAAGTGTTTCTAGAACACTCATTTTGTAACCTTTGAAGACTTAATAAGATCGTCCTTCCCATTAGAAGTGGCTTGGAGATGTAGCCCAAGAAAGGTGATCTCTGTTATCAGTTCTTGTCTTCATTTTCTGGTTTGCATCTCTCTTTAATTTTCTTATGTGTTGATTTTAAAGCATTTAAAAATCATCTTTTAAGCCATGTTTATGAATGTTACATGCAAATTTCACATGCAAGGTTTTTGGTTAAAAAGATCCTGAAAATTTCACATCATACATTTGGGCATAAATTCCGACATTGTAATGCCCCCATTTTAACCCTTAGGGTATTTTGGTTACAATGTAAATATTGTATGCAATGTGTGTTTCCCTAGTGTGGAGCTCAATTCCAAGGCCCCACTAGAGGATGTACATGTTTTAATTAAAATGAAAGTAGTTGGTATTATGGTAACCATGTGCTAGTAAGCCATGGAAAATGTAAATCATGTAAATGACACCATGTAAATAAAAATACCAAGGGTTGGTTATGGAATGAAACTAAATAAGGGGGACAATGTATCCACTAGGGAGTGGTGAGGGGGTGTGGGATGGAACCCTAGGCTTCCATATGTCACCTAGAGAACCCCTCTGACCTGTCCTACATGTCATTAATTCTGTTGTAAGATGGTGGTTGAGAAAACCTGTCCATGAGGCCGATAGGGTATGGAGCAGCCCTGCAATCCATATGGAAGGATATGGATTTGTTTTTCCTTGAATCACATGCCACTGAACCCTCGGAATTCGTATTCCCTATTTTCCATTTGATTAGGAAGAGAACATAGAGTCAAGCATGAATCAAAGAGGAGAAATCATGACTATGTGTAGGGCCACATCTGCAAAGCTAAGAATACACAGAAACCCTACATGGGAGGAAAATTCTGTTGAGAAAGCCATGAACTTGAGTCTTGGGGTGAATTGCAGTGCATGAGATGCTCAGAAAACCGTGAGGAAAACCCTGCGTTGGTGGCTGAGAACCTTATTGCGGGATAGAGCTGTTTGGCCAGAGAAAGTGGAGAAGAAAACCTAAGCGGGAAGGATCCAAGAGGTTTTAGATTGCATGCTAAATCCAGAGAGGGATTATTCACCTTGATTTAGCGGTCAGGGCCATCCACACTTACCCAAGCCAATTCTAGGGGAAGGGGCACCCTAGGGACTGTGCAGCAATGAAGAGGAGCTTCCCTAGGATGAGAGTGGAGGTGATAGGGGTGCTTGAAATTTCTGAGATCATTGGGACGTGCCCACAAAACTGTAGATGAGCTTATTGATTAGAAAACCTTACCTTCCTTTCCCCACTTGGTTGAAAAATATGGGTATGTGCTGTGAGTGAGCCTGAGTGATACTCCTTAGTGGATACATAGCCCTAGCTAGGGGGTGATCTATGATTGCTCAAATAATACACGTTGGGTAGAGATCTATGGTTGGGTTGGAACGTTGCAGTCCATATCCAGTTTGATTGGAAACTTCATTTCCAAGATAAGTGCTTTTGTGGTGTTACATGATGTTAGTTTTCCTATGTGATGTTTACTTGTTATGACTAAGTAATGCGAATGAATGATTGCATGGAATTGATCAATAGGGAGCTATGTATAAGCCTGAGTATGAGGATGAGTTTATTTTTGAATGATTCATCATTTGCATGACTGTAATGTAGTTCTAAACTTGAAGGTTGTAGGGTATTGACTAGTTCTAGTTTCATTATATGTGTTTAGTTATGCATTGCATTTACCTTTATGAGGGATTGATTGAATTCATATGGACTTCGAGAAGGAATTACATAACCCCTGTTGTATTTCATGACCCCTCTATGGGTCATGAGAAGGGAGAAGCCATGGCATAGGACAAACAAATTTCTTTGCAGAAGGTTAATGTGTTGATGTATATGTAACTTCGAAATGTATTTCATCTATGTATTTCATATATATTTATTGTACCCTTATAAGAGATGTGTTATTCCTCTATAAGGAAGTGTCGTCATGTGGATTGACAAGTGTCGCAAGTGTGTGTACTTGTCGATGGGTTATTAGACCACTATGTGTGGGGTCGGCCCTGAAATATATATTATATTGTGGATGTATCTAGATAGACAAGTCATCCCCATAGTGTAACTGGGCAAACATGTTAGTATAAATAGAGATCGGGAGATCTCTATTTTGATCATTCGGAAAGTCACATCTCTCTCACTCAGAAAGTGGCACACTAGTGAGGAGGAGGATCATCTGCTACTATGAGACTATCTCAGTGTATTTTGGTTGTACTTTGGTTGAGCCATTGCTCTCTCTATCTCTGAGGAAGTTGAGGGGTTTTTCACCTTAGGGTTTTCTCCACGGAAACTCTGTGTCTCATGTCTCTCATTCTTTTGATTCTTGTGATGCTTGTCATGCTTATTATGATTGCTATGCATTGATATATTGTATATGTTATTCTCTTAGTGAAGATCCCAGAGTATTGTGAATTAATGCTCAAAATTTAACATGGTATCAGAGCTAACCTAAGAAGAAGACATTTTGTAGTGACGAAAACTTGAGTTTCTTGTTTATTGGGTTTCTCTCCACAGATTTTGGAAAAGCAGTATAGTAGATTGACTCTACTCATCAAGGCAAATACATCTGTCCAATCAGAATTCAATTCTGAGCATTTTCAGATTTGGCCCTAAAAATTAGGGTTTCCACAAAAATAGGAATTTCCAGAATCTGAAGACATAGCTGGAAGCTCCTTGCAAAAATCGAAGTTTAGAGCTTTGGATCGAAATTTTTGGCTAGGTAGATCTCCGAGAAACTCAAACCCTAATTTAGGGCTTTCCCTAGTGAACCCGGGAGAACAAAAAGGCAAATCTTAAGGGTAAAACTTTGCTGATCTCAAATTATGAATGCACTAGGCTGATCAACTCATCAAGGCGCATCTTTCTATCTTTTCAGAAAGTTGAAATTCACATTTTGAATTTTTAGGGTTTTTCCGACAAACCCTAATCTCGGACCAGATCCAGTTTTCAGCATTTCAAGTGGTAAGACCTAAATCTTTTCTATTTCCATTTGAAGTACTCTTTAATATGTCTCACCACACCAAGCTTGAGGATAAGCTTGAAGGGTCTGATAACTTCCGAGCATGGAAGTATAGGATTGGGTTAATCCTGGAAGAGAATGAGGTGGACTCATATATAAAAGAAGACATCCCTATCCCAGAGGATGAAGAGGCCAAGGTATTGCATAAGAAGAACTTGGTCAAGGCAAAGGGAATCATTGTTGATTCTATTAAAGACCATCTCACACCCCATGTGTCTTCTCTAAAGACACCTAAGGAGATGTTTGACTCTCTGACCAAGCTATTTGAAGGGAAGAACATAAATCGGAAGATGACTCTGCGGAATCAATCGAAAGGGGTCAATATGTTGAATGGAGAAACCATTCAATCTTACTTCTCCAAGGTCTCTCAGATCAAGGAGAAACTTGAATATGTGGATGAAGTAGTGAACAATGGTGAAGTTGTTATGACCACCTTGAATGACCTACCTAGGTCATGGGACTCCTTTATTCAAGGAATCTGTGCAAGAAATAAATTGATCTCTTTCAGTAAACTGTGGGAGGAATGCTCTCAAGAAGAAGCTAGACTTGTAGCTCGTGAGGAAAAGATGGGAGGTGAAGATCAAGCTCTTGCAACTCACACCAAAAGAAGCAAGCCCAAGAAGGAGCACTCTCGCTACAAGAGATCCTATCAAAAGGATAAGAAGAATCTAAGATGCTTCACATGCAATGAGAAGGGTCACTTTGCTTCAGATTGTCCCAAGAACAAAAGGGATAATAACAACAACTCCAGCAAGAAGAAAAAGGGCAGCAAAAGAAAGTTCCATGCTCATGCTACCGAGCATGATGAACCTCCAAAGAAGAAGGCTAGGGAAAAAAGTGATGATAGTGATGATGACTCATCAAGTGAAGAAGAGTATGTTCTAATCTCTGCTCTCACAGGTACTATCTCCCATGGTTGTAATGATTGGTTAATTTACAGTGGGGCTTCCAAACACATGACTGGGTTTAAGGAATACTTTGTGAACCTATCTGAACATGAATCACCCCATAAGGTGAAACTTGGGGATGATTATCAATACCCAATCAAAGGAAGTGGTGAAGCCTCCTACAACCTAGATTCTGGAAAATCTTTGAAGATGAAAGAAGTCCTTTATGTACCTGGGCTCAAGAAGAACTTACTCTCCATCTCTGCATTGGATGCAAAAGGTATGAGGGTTGCATTTGTGGATGGCCAAGTCCTAATGTGGCCAAAGGGAAAGACCATCGATGATGCAGTAGTGATTGGAGAGCAAGAGGGAGGTTTATATAAATTGAAGGCATAGCCTAAACATGCCATGGTGCATGAATCCATGGAGCCAAGTGAACTTTGGCAAAGACTTGCTCATATGCACTATAGGGAACTTCCAATTGCAAGCAAGGCTGTAGAGGGTGTTCCTGAAATCAAGACCAAACATGAAGGTGTTTGCAAAGGATGTGAAAAAGGTAAGAACATTAAGAAGGCTTTCCCAAGCAGTGAAAGCAAGGCAAAGGATATCCTTGAAATCATCCACTCAGATGTATGTGGTCCTATGTCATCCAGTTCTCTTAGTAGGTATGTTTACTATGTTTCATTTATTGATGAATTCTCCAGGAATACTTGGGTATATGTCTTGAAGAACAAAGATGAGGCGTTTGATAAGTTCAAGGAATTCAAAACCTTGATGGAGAATCAAACTAACAAGAAGATCAAAACATTCAAATCCGACAATGGTGGAGAATTCACCTCAGGTGACTTCAAGAAGCTTTGTAGTGATTCAGGGATTAAAAGGGAGTTGACTACTCCTTATAATCCTCAACAGAATGGAGTTGCAGAAAGGAAGAACAGAACAATCATGGAAGCAGCAAGGGCAATGCTGCATGATCAGGATCTACCTATGCATCTATGGGCAGAAGCAACTAGAACAGTTGTATATGTGCAGAACAAAGCACCCCACAAGATATTGAACAACAAGACACCAAAATAAGTCTTTTATGGTAAGAAACCTGAAGTCATCCATCTCATAATATTTTGTTGTCCAGTATACACTCATGGGCCAAAGGAAAAGATGACTAAACTAGATCCTTCAGGAAAGAAGGGTATCTTTGTGGGTTATAGTGAAAGCTCGAAGGTTTACAGATTATACTTTCCAGGGTTTAAGAAGATTGATGTCAGCAAAGATGAATATAATTTCAAGGACAACTGATCTAGGAAGCAAAGATCAAGAGGGAGAACACTCCAACAGCTCCTGCAAGGATGCATATTTTCAGAGGGATTTGACCATATTCCTACATTCCACAAAAGAAAGGTGTAGAAGAAGCTACTTCAGCAGCTCCTGCCAGGAAGCAAAAACTCAGAGGGAGTCCACCCAACAAACAAACAAAGATAAGTATTTCAATTATCGTTTCCTGCCTATTTTTGTTTAAATAATATTATGCTTATGTTCCTAGACTTAGGAGATGCATTGTGCATATTAGAATGATTGCATTAATGAACAATATACTACTAATATGCATGTGATGGGTAAGGGGCCTATGGCACTGTACAACATTCCAGTGCTACTTATCTAGAATGAAACCTCTTTGCTGACATGTTGGGAGTAGTGCAAACTCTTAACAATGTTCTGGTAGGCATCTAGAAAGTTGTGGAACATGGATAAATGTTGTATTGAAGCATTGGCTAAGATAACTGCATGACATATTTCTTTATGTGAAAGAATTTGTTCTAAAAATTATGAGATGTTTCTAATCATGCAATTTAACTTGTTTTGTAGGAAAGACCGTATATCTTCACCTACAAAAGAAGGACTACAACATTTGTTCCAGCATCAAAGATATCTATTGAAGATATTGAAGTTTCCAGGATCTGGGATGAAGAAATGGAATGCCATGATCTGTCGATCATGAAGAAGATGTTTGGGATGGAGTCCCAAGACCTGACAGGGAGTCACATGTGTGCAGATTGAAGAAAGCCTTGTATGGCTTGTAGCAAGCTCCCAGAAATTGATGTGATACAAAGAGGAAGCTCGCTGCTGAATTCGATATGAAAGATTTGGGAATGATGCATTATTTCCTAGGTATGGAGGTGTGGCAGAGTGCAGGTGGGATCTTCCTTGGTCAAGGAAAGTACACAGTAGATATCCTGAAGAGATTCAGGATGATGGATTGCAAGGCCATGGCATTACCTATGGCATCCAATCTGAAGCTTCTTTGTGATGCTTCATCTGTGCTGGTTGATGTCTCTATGTATCGTCAGATGATTGGGTCCTTGATGTACCTGACTAAAACGAGACCATATATTTTCTTTGCGGTGAACACATTGAGCCAGTTCCTGATGGATCCGAGGAGTGTTCACTTGGTTGCTGTAAAGCATGTTCTGAGGTACCTGAAGGGTACAGTGGATTATGGGCTTAAGTATGAAGCGAATCAAAAGTTTAACCTGCAGGGTTATGTTGATTCAGATTGGGCTGGCAGTGCTACAGATAGGAAGAGCACATCTGGGTGCTGCTTCAGTATGGGATCAGGTGTGATCTCTTGGTTTAGCAGGAAACAGTCCTGCGTAGCACTGAGTACAGCTGAGGCGGAGTATGTTGCAGCCTGTTCAGCTAGTTGTGAGGCAGTATGGTTATGGAAGCTACTGTCTAAGTTATTTGATCTCCCGTTGGATGCTACTGGTATCTTTTGTGATAACCAGAGTTGCGTGAAGCTGTCCGAGAGCCCAATGTTTCATGACAGGTCGAAACACATAGAGATCAAATATCACTATATCAGGGATATGGTGCAGAGAGGAGCTGTGAAGCTCCTGTATGTTGCGACGGACGAGCAGATTGCAGATGTGCTGACAAAGCCACTAGCCAGGGTGAAGTTTGAGTACTTCAAGGAGAGGCTTGGTGTTCTTCAGATCGAGAACACTTTGAGGAAGAAGTGATGGACACATTTGCTAAAGCCATTCCAAGCATGTTGGAAGGAGGATCCTTCACATGGCTATGGATGTAAGCGCTGGATGATGAGCATCAGGATGATGTTCTCATTTCTGCTTTGTATGATCAGTTGGATCATTTTTATATGTATGTATGCATCATGTTGGATGTTGGATATGATTAGTTGGATCATTTATATGTATGTACACATCATGTTGTATGCTGGATATGATTAGTAGGATCATTTGTATGTATTTTGTATATGCATCATGTTGGATGCTTGGACCATGTATCTGTATATGTATCAGGTGGATCATGTATGGTGATATGTATCATGTATTTGTATTTGTATTAGGTGGATACACTGTATGATTAGGTGGATCATGTATGATGATATGTATCAGGTAGATAGTTGGTATGCCTCAGGTAGATGCATTGTATGATCAGGATGATCATGGATGACGAGCTTCAGGATGTTGCTCCAGATGATATGCAGCAGGATGTTGCAGTGATTATGATCAGGATGATCATGTGTACATCAGGATGATGTATGGTGAGTATCAGGTTGATACTCTATGGTCGTGGATCAGGTTGTGCAGATGAGCATATAATTTGGCCCTGGGATATTTGCAGATAGTCTTTCGAGGTTTTGCCTATGGCATATAATTTGGCCCTGAGATATCTGGCAAATGCTCTTTCGAGGTTTTGCTCTGGGAGGACATATAATTTGGCCCTGGGAGATCTGCAGATAGTCTTTTGAGGTTTTCCCTGTTAAATTTTGAGCATTAATTCACAATACTCTAGGATCTTTGCTGAGAGAATAACATATACAGTATATCAATGCATGACAATCACAATAAGTATGACAAGCATCACAAGAATCAAAAGCATAAGAGACAAGAGACACAGAGTTTCCTTGGGGAAAACCCTAAGGTGAAAAACCCCACAACTTCCTCAGAGATAGAGAGAGCAATGGCTCAACCAAAGTACAACCAAAATACACCGAGATAGTCTCCTAGTAGCAGATGATCCTCCTCCTCACTAGTGCACCACTTTCCGAGTGAGAGTGAGTTACTTTTCTGAATGAATAAAATAGAGATCTCCGATCTCTATTTATACTAACCTTTTTTCCCAGTGACCTTATGGGACCGACTTGTCTAGCTAGGTACATCCACATTATAATATATATTTCAGGGCCGACCCCACACATGGTGTTCTAATAACCCATCGGCAAGTACACACACTTGAGACACTTATCAATCCACATGACGACACTTCCTTATAGAGGAATAACACATCTTTATTAAGGGTACAATAAATATATATAAAATACATAGATGAAATACATTCCGAAGTTACATATACATCAACACTCCCTCTTAACTAGGAAGGTATTTCTGGACACAGTTCTGCTAGACAAGTCTTCTTCTTGGGATCATCGTCATCATCATCGTCACTGCTGCTGCTATCTCAACCAATCTCTGACTCTACTCATCATAGGAAGTTCTACAGAGCCAGTCCTTTTTCATAATGGATGTAGGCCCACCATCTGCAGGTCTTCATCATCACTGGCCATACTGTGGAATTCTCAGGACTTATTACGTGCGTCACAAAACCTAGCTGCAGCATCCCAGGCTATTACAAGCACATAGCTCTACCTGTAGGATCTCCCAGGAGCACATTACATGTGACCCATCACAAAACCTGGCTGAAGCATCTTAGGCTGTTACAAGCACACGGATCTACCTGTTGGATCTCCCAGGAGCACATTACATGTGATCTCACCACAAAACCTGGCTGAAGCATCCCAGGCTGTTACGAGCACATAGCTCTACCTATCGGATCTCCCAGGAGCACATTACATGTGGTCCACCACAAAACCTGGCTGAAGCATCTGAGGCCTTTTTCATCCTGTCCAGATCTCCCAGGAGCAAATTACATGTGGTCATGGCAAAACCTGGTTGAAGTATTTGAGACCTTTTTCATCCTGTCCAGATCTCCTAGGAGCAAATTACATGCCATAGGACAAAACCTCGAAAGAGCATCTGCCAGATATCCCAGGGCACAAATTACATGCCATAGGCAAAACCTCGAAAGACTATCTGCAGATCTCCTAGGGAAAAAATTATATGTCCTCCCAAGAAAAACATCAAAAGAGCATTTGCTAGATGTCCCAAGGTATGAATTACATGCCATAGGCAAAACCTCGAAAGACCATCTGCAAATCTCCCAGGGCACAAATTACATGCTTACCTGCACAACCTGTTCCAAGGCCACAGAGTATCATCTGATACTCATCATACATCATCCTGATGTACACATGATCAATCTGATCATCATCACTGCAACATCTTGCTGCATGTCATCTAGAGAAGCTCATCATCCACGATCATCCTGATCATACAATGCATCCATCTGATGCACACCAAGTATCTACCTAATACATATCATCATACATAGTGTATCCACCTGATACATAGATACATGATCTACACAATGTATCCATCAACATACATGATCTACCTAATCATACCTGATACATATCAATATACATGATCTACTTGATCATACAGATACATGGTCCAAGCATCCAACATGATCCATATACATACAAATGATCCAACCGATCATATCCAGCATCCAACATGATGCATACATACATATACATATAAATGATCCAACTGATCATATCCAGCATCCAACATGATGCATACATATACATATAAATGATCCAACTGATCATATCTAGCATCCAACATGATGCATACATATAAAAATGATCCAACTGATCATACAAAGCAGAAACCAGAACATCATCCTGATGTTCATCATCCAACGCTTACATCCACAGCCATGTGAAGGATCCTCCTTCCAACATGCTTGGAATGGCTTTAGCAAATGTGTCCATCACTTCTTCATCAAAGTGTCCTTGATCTGAAGAACGCCAAGCCTCTCTTTGAAGTACTTAAACTTCACCCTGGCTAGTGGCTTCGTTAGCACATCTGCAATCTGCTCATCCGTCGTAACATACAGGAGCTTCACAGCTCCTCTCTGCACCATATCCCTAATATAGTGATATTTGATCTCTATGTGTTTCGACCTGTCATGAAACACTAGGTTCTCAGATAGCTTCACACAACTCTGGTTATCACAAAAGATACCAGTAGCATCCAACGGGAGATCAAATAACTCAGACAGTAGCTTCCGTACCCATACTGCCTCACAACTAGCTGAACAGGCTGCAACATACTCTGCCTCAGCTGTACTGAGTGTTACGCAGGACTACTTCCTGCTAAACCAAGAGATCACACCTGATCCCATACTGAAGCAGCATCCAGATGTGCTCTTCCTATCTGCAGCACTGCCAACCCAATCTGAATCGACATAACCCTGCAGGTTAAACTTTTGATTCGCTTCATACTTGAGCCCAAAATCCACTGTACCCTTCAAGTACCTCAGAACATGCTTTACAGCAACCAGGTGAACACTCATCGGATCCATCAGGAACTAGCTCAATGTGTTCACAGCAAAGCAAATATCTGGTCTCGTGTTCGTCAGGTACATCAAGGACCCAATCATCTAACGATACATAGAGACATCAACCGGCTCAGATGAAGCATCGCATAGAAGCTTCAGATTCGATTCCATAGGTGTGGCCATGGCCTTGCAATCCATCATCCTGAATCTCTTCAGGATATCTACTGTGTACTTCCCTTGACCAAGGAAGATCCCACCTGCACTCTGCCACAACTCCATACCTAGGAAATAGTGTATCATTCCCAAATATTTCATATCGAATTCAACAGCAAGCTTCCTCTTAGTATCTGCAATCAGTCTGTCATTTCCTGTTACAAATAAGTCATCTACATACAGGAGTAGAATCACAGGATTCCCTTCCTCAACCTTGTAGTAAAGGTTGGAATCCGCTTTACTCTTGGTAAAGCCCAAACTAGATAGGAAACTATCCATCCTACCATACCAAGTTCTGGGAGATTGCTTCAAGCCATACAAGGCTTTCTTCAATATGCACACATATGACTCCCTGTCATGTATTTCAAAATCGAGTGGTTGTTCCACATATACTTCCTCTTCAACTACACCATTCAAGAAAGCAGTCTTGACATCCATTTGGTGTATTTTCCATCTCATTGCTGCAGCCAGGGAAAGTATTGTTCTGATGGAAGTATACCTAGCTACAGGTGCAAAAGTTTCTTCATAATCTATTCCCTCTTTCTGAGAGAAGCCACGAGCTACGAATCTTTCCTTGTATTTCTCTACATTGCCATCTGCAGCATGCTTGATTATGTAGATCCATTTGGAAGTCACAACAGACTTCTCTTTAGGTCTTGGGACAACATCCCAAACATCATTCTTCATTATTGATTGGTATTCCTCAACCATGGCATCCTTCCATTCTTTCTTTTCCACTGCTTCTTCATAACTAGAAGGCTCTTTGTTCATAATGTCACAGAGTAAAGCAACATAGCTGGTATGTGATCTAGTTCTCTTCTTTGCTCTGTGTTCTTCTTCTGGAATGCCAAATCTTTTTGCATCTTGAATGAGATCTCTAGCCCATGCGGGTTTCCTCTTGTGAGAGTTATCCTCACGGGGTGGATCTACAGGTTCTTGTGGATCTTCAAACTCACGAACAACTTCTGGAACTACTTCAGTCATGGTAGTGTCTTGAAATTTGGTTTCCTTAGGTTCTTCATAAACTTCGATAGGTGCCTTCCTTGATTTGATGAATGTTGAGTTTTCATCAAATGTTACATCCCTGTTGACATCAATCTTCTTGAACCCTGGAAAGTATATTCTGTAAGCCTTCAAGCTTTCACTGTAACCCACAGAGATACCCTTATTTCCTTAAGGATCTAGTTTATTCCTCTTTTCTTTTGGGACATGAGTGTATACTGGACAACCAAATATTCTGAGATGGCTGACTTCAGTTTTCTTACCAGAAAAGACCTCTTCTGGTGTCTTGTTGTCCAATATCTTGTGGGGTGTTCTGTTCTGCACATATACAGTTGTTCTAGCTGCTTTTTCCCATAGATGCATAGGTAGATCCTAGTCATGGAGCATTGCTCTTGCTGCTTCCATGATTGTTCTGTTCTTCCTTTCTGCAACTCCATTCTGTTGTGGATTGTAAGGAGTAGTCAACTCCCTCATAATCCCTGAATCACTGCAAAGCTTCTTGAATTCACCTGAGGTGAATTCTCCACCATTGTTGGATCTGAATGTTTTGATCTTCTTGTTAGTTTGATTTTCCATCAAGGTTTTGAATTCCTTAAACTTATCAAACACCTCATCTTTATTCTTCAAGAAGTATACTCAAGTCTTCCTGGAGAAGTCATCAATAAATGGGACATAGTAAACATACCCACTTAGAGAACTGGATGACATAGGACCACATACATCTGAGTGGATGATTTCCAGGATGTCTTTTGCCTTGCTTTCACTGCTTGGAAAATCCTTCTTAATATTCTTACCTTTTGCACATCCTTTGCAAACACCTTCATGTTTGGTCTTGATTTCAGGAAGACCCTCTACAGCCTTGCTTGCAATTGGAAGTGCTCTATAGTGCATATGAGCAAGTCTTCTATGCCAAACTTCACTTGGCTCCATGGATTCATGCACCATGGCATGTTCAGGTTGTCCCTTCAATTTATACAAACCTCCCTCTTTCTCTCCAATCACTACTGCATCATCCATGGTCTTTCCCTTAGGCCACATTAGGACTTGGCCATCCACAAATGCAACCCTCATACCTTTTGCATCCAATGCAGAGATTGAGAGTAAGTTCTTCTTGAGCCCAGGTACATAAAGAACTTCTTTCATCTTCAAATATTTTCCAGAATCTAGGTTGTAGGAGGCTTCACCACTTCCTTTGATTGGGTATTGATAATCATCCCCAAGTTTCACCTTATGGGGTGATTCATGTTCAGATAGATTCACAAAATATTCTTTAAACCCAGTCATGTGTTTGGAAGCCCCACTATCAATCAACCAATCATTACAACCATGGGAGATGGTACCTGTGAGAGCAGAGATTAGAACATACTCTTCTTCACTTGATGAGTTATCATCACTTTCTGCCCTAGCCTTCTTCTTGGGTGGTTCATCATCCTCAGCAGCATGAGCATGAAACCTTCTTTTGCCGCCCTTCTTCTTCTTGTTGGATTTGTTGTTGTCCTTCTTGTTCTTGGGACAATTTATGGCAATATGTCCTTTCTCATTACAGGTGAAGCATATTCTTCTTTCTTTGAAGTGATGTGAAGATTTCTTGTAGTGAGATGGCTCTCTCTTGGACTTTCCTTTCTTGGTGTGAGCTGTGAGAGCTTGATCTTCATTCCCCATCTTTTCTTCTCGTGCCACAAGCCTTGCTTCTTCTTGTGAGCATTCTTCCCGTAGTCTACTGAAGGAGATCAACTTCTTCCTTGCACAAATTCCTTGGATAAAGGAATCCCATGACCTAGGTAGGCCATTTAGAGTGGTCATCACCACTTCACCATTCTCCACCATTTCATCCACTACTTCTAGTTGTTCCTTGATCTGGGAGACCCTTGAAAAATAAGATTGAATGGTTTCTCCATTCTGAAATTTTACTCCTTTCAATTGGTTCCGCAGGTTCATCTTCTGATTTATGTTCTTTCCTTCAAATAGCTTGGTCAAGGAGTCAAACATCTCTTTGGGTGTCTTTAGAGAAGACACATGGGGTATGAGATGGTCTTTGATAGAATCAGCAATGATTCTCTCAGCAATGATTCTCTTTGCCTTGACCAAGTTCTTCTTATGCAATACTTTAGCCTCTTCATCCTCTGGGATAGGGATGTCTTCTTTCACATATGAGTCCAACTCATTCTCTTTCAAGATTAACCCAATCCTATACTTCCAAGCTCGGAAGTTATCAGCTCCTTCAAGCTTATCCTCAAGTTTGGTGTGGTGAGACATCTTAAAGAGTAATTCAAACGGAAATAGAAAAGATTTAGATCTTACCACTAGAAATGATGAAAACTGGATCTAGTCCTGGATTAGGGTTTGTCGAAAAAAACCCTAAAAATTCAAAAAGTGAATTTCAAATATCTGAAAGGATATAAAGATGTGCTTTGATGAGCTAATCAGCCTGGTGCATTCAGAATTTGAGATCAACAAAGTTTTAACCCTCATATTTTCTCTTTTCTCCTCCCAGGTTCACTCGGGAGAGCCCTGAATTAGGGTTTGATTTTCCCAGAGATCTACCTAGCCAAAAATCTCGATCCAATGCTCTAAACTTCGATGTTTGCAAGGAGCTTCCAGCTGTGTCTTCAGATTCCAGAAATTCCTATTTTTGTGGAAACCCTAATTTTTAGGGCCAAATATGAAAATGGTCGGAATTGAATTTTGATTGGACAGATAGATGTGCCTTGATGATTAGAGTCAATCTACTATACTGATTTTCAAAAAACTGTGGAGAGAAACCCAATAAACAAGAAACTCAAGTTTTCGTCACTGCAAAATGTCTTCTTCTCAGGAAGCTCTGATACCATGTTAAATTTTGAGCATTAATTCACAATACTCTAGGATCTTTGCTGAGAGAATAACATATACAGTATATCAATGCATGACAATCACAATAAGTATGACAAGCATCACAAGAATCAAAAGCATAAGAGACAAGAGACACAGAGTTTCCGTGGGGAAAACCCTAAGGTGAAAAACCCAACAACTTCCTCAAAGATAGAGAGAGCAATGGCTCAACCAAAGTACAACCAAAATACACTGAGATAGTCTCCTAGTAGCAAATGATCCTCCTCCTCACTAGTGCACCACTTTCTGAGTGAGAGTGAGTTACTTTTCTGAATGAATAAAATAGAGATCTCCGATCTCTATTTATACTAACCTTTTTGCCCAGTGACCTTATGGGGCCGACTTGTCTAGCTAGGTACATCCACATTATAATATATATTTCAAGGTCGACCCCACACATGGTGGTCTAATAACCCATCGGCAAGTACACACACTTGCGACACTTGTCAATCCACATGACAACACTTCCTTATAGAGGAATAACACATCTCTATTAAGGGTACAATAAATATATATAAAATACATAGATGAAATACATTCCGAAGTTACATATACATCAGCATTCCCTATGGCATATAATCTGGCCCTAGGATATCTGGCAGATGCTCTTTCGAGGTTTTGTCCTATGGCATATAATATGTGCCTGGGAGATCCGATAGGTTGGGTTGTGTGCCCGTAATAAGTCCTGGGATGCTCTTGCGAGGTTTTTCCATGACCACATATAATCTATCCCTGGGAGATCCTATAGGTAGAGCTGTGTGCTCATAATAGCATGGGATGCTCTTGCGAGGTTTTGTGGTGATCACATATAATCTGTCCCTGGGAGATCCTATAGGTAGAGTTGTGTGCTCGTAACAGCCTGGGATGCTCTTGCGAGGTTTTGTGGTGAGGTCACATATAATATGGCCTTGGGAGATCCTATAGGTAGAGTCGTGTGCTCATAACAGCCTGGGATGCTCTTTCGAGGTTTTATGACGCACGTAATAAGTCCTGAGGATTCCACAGTATGGCCAATGATGACAAAGACCTGCAGGTGGTGGGCCTACATCCAGTATGAAAAAGGACTGGCTTTGTAGAACTTCCTATGATGAGTAGAGTCAGAGATTGGTTGAGATAGCAGTAGCAGTGACGATGATGATGACAATGCATAGATGACGATGATTCCGAGAAGAAGAATTGTCTAGCAGAACTGTGTCGAGAAATACCTTCCTAGTTAAGAGGGAGTGTTGATGTATATGTAACTTCGGAATGTATTTCATATATATTTATTGTACCCTTATAAGAGATGTGTTATTCCTCTATAAGGAAGTGTCATTATGTGGATTGACAAGTTTGCAAGTGTGTGTACTTGCCGATGGGTTATTAGACCACCATGTGTGGGGTCGGCCCTGAAATATATATTATATTGTGGATGTATCTAGATAGACAAGTCGGCCCCATAGTGTAATTGGGAAAACAGGTTAGTATAAATAGAGATCGGGAGATCTCTATTTTGATCATTTGGAAAGTCACATCTCTCTCACTCAGAAAGTGGTGCATTAGTGAGGAGGAGGATCATCTGCTACTAGGAGACTATCTCAGTGTATTTTGGTTGTACTTTGGTTGAGCCATTGCTCTCTCTATCTCTGAGGAAGTTGTGGGGTTTTTCAACTTAGGGTTTTCCCCACGGAAACTTTGTGTCTCTTGTCTCTCATGCTTTTGATTCTTGTGATGCTTGTCATGCTTATTATGATTGCTATGCATTGATATACTGTATATGTTATTCTCTCAGTGAAGATTTTAGAGTATTGTGAATTAATGTTCAAAATTTAACATAATGAAGCATTGTGGGTGTTTGAGCTAGATTTCAGTTGGAAAATTGACAAGGTCAGAGCCCTCAACTGTGGTATGGGATTAGACCAGTGGATAGATCTATCTAAGAGATTTCCAACTGTACTGGCCTTTCCCAATTTGGCCCAAGGATGAAGAATTTATAACCTTGGGAAGTTTGTAGATGCAGGGGTCTTTGGTCCTGACCTTTCCGCATCCACAATGCGGATTGTGGATTGTGGAGGTCGGGGACCAACCTTTGGAATGGCGTGGTTAGCCTTCCAAATTTCCAAATCCACAAGGTGGATTGTGGATTGTGGGAATCAGAAGGTGATTTACTCGGGGATTGGCGCGTTGGGAATCCTCCTTTATGCATCCGCAAGCGGGTTGCAGATTGTGGGAGGTTGTTTTCCTCGGATTTTGAAATGTGGTTTCTGATTTTCAACATCCACAACGTGGGTTGTGGATTGCGGAATTATGAAGGAGGGAATTCTACGGGATGGTGATTCGAGGAATCTGAATTATGAGTTCTGCATGCGGATTGCAGAACTGTGGAGGGAAGATGGGTAAACTTTGACGTCGTGAATTGAATTCCGGCTTCCAACTTCCGTATTGCGGATTACGGAAGTCGGGAGTGCTATTTATTCGGAGATGTGGATTTGTAAATACAACTTATGAATCCCAACTACGGATTGCGGGAAGGAGGTTGTGGATTGCAGATCAGAGGCCATTGCGGCTGTGTGTAAAATGGAAGGAATTTGTTGAAAAAAAACCAATGTATCATTGGGTCTCCCATCACCTCTAAAGGGCATCAGGGACGTGACAAAGTTGTATCAGAGCTTTAGTTACAACACTGGGGATGCTTTGGGGCCAAGCATGAGTTATAGGCATAGAGATGCCATGAAATTGACCATGCTATGATGCATAATTGAAAAGGGAGAATTCCTCAACCCTTCTCTTGTTGATATATTTATATTTTTCTGAGCTTTATATACAGAAAATTAGGGCATAGTAATTCCAAAAATACAATAGACTAGATGGGGGAAGTGATATGCACTAGTAGGCATATTGTTAGATAATGCATAGTGCATGAATGTGAGGTTGCATGTTGGTAAGGATAGTGAGGTTTTACATATGCAATGAGACACTAATGAAAAATGTTCTAGTTGATGATGGTTGTCTAACCAGAGAGGGTTGAAGCATGGTTGAGGATGTTGATGATACTATTACATGTGACCAGAAGCCTATGAAGAAAGGATGGTGCAACAAATCTGTGATCAATAGGTTGATGGAAAGATGGTGTATTCTTTTGCAAGAGGCCAACTATTCAGGTAACATCCAAGAAGTTAATGAGAACCGTGCAGGTAATTTTCATTCATGATAATTGTTTAAGTGTTGAATAGGGATTTGGTAAGAGTCCCTTGAACCATATTTTAATCACCATAAAATGGTATTCATGTAAGGTTGAATGAATCTATGTAAGTGCCACATCACCATGGCATGGTGAGGTAGAGGGTAATGGAGGCAAGGAACCTTCTACCAAGTGACAGATTAAATGTTAGAATGCACTCATATGGAATTACATCATGTCATTTGTATATGCTAATTATGAGTTTAATGACCAGTGCAAGTAAGGAATCATGGTCCTATATGGTAGTGCATTCTATGTGGCATAGTTGTGGTTAGGGCCATATGTGTGTTTGGAATAGTAGAATGCATGACATGATAAGTGTAGTATTCATGAATCCATGCAAAGTGGCATTGAGTGGATATGCATTAAAATATTTTTTAAATATGTGGTTGCATGAAGGGAATGCACATTCAAAAAATAAAAATATTGTGAAGGTTGTAAATGTGCATGCATGAGTATGGGTGCACATGTTGTGATGCATTGCATGAATGCATGGTTGTGGTGCATGTTCATTTCAATTAAAAAAATAGATGAAATGATGAATTAATAATCATTCTGAGATCATTTCATGAGATGATATGAGTGCAGGATGATGGTAGTCACGTTTGAATTTAATTATTATTGCCATTGAATGATTATGAAAAACATATGTGATTTTGATTGTTAAGTGATGCTGACTGTTTGGTTGATTGAGAAGTGTGTCAGGAAGACACATTGCAGGGAGACCATGTATGATGGATTGCAGAAGTCAGACTCCATGGGAAGGATCCCATATCTTGGAAATGGGTTTCGGGTGAACACCATTGGATATTTTGACAACATCTCATATGAACTACATGTTTCTAGGAAATGTGGGGGAGATGGTAAAGATTATGTCAGTAATACATATGTGGTTTATGGAACGTAAAAAGGATTGAGGTGGGAAACCGAGGGACTGTCAACTTAGAGAAGGGAGCCCCCATTCCCCACAAAGGAAGAAAAGATACCTCTCCAAAATGGATGAGTATTCTGTAACCCTAACTGAGAATATACATGTCTAATTATTAGATTTAATATGCAGAACATGTTTTATTATTGCAGATTGCTTGAAGTGTGACTAGGGCCTACATGGCTCACATCAGAAAGGGGCATACCTTTTGGGTGTTGGGTTATGTTAGGGTTTTCAATATTGACTACATCCTAAGGGAATGGATGCATTCCTGGTGTTTCAATATTTGATAGTGAATGTTATGAAATATGTTTACAATTTTAGAGTAGCAACACTGATGAGCTTGCTTATCCATCTTGTGTTTTCAACTTGAACATAAGCAATTTGGTGCTGCACACTAAGGAGAAACGTGAAAGGCTGTTGTGAGGGGTTGTTGTGAGGGGTTGTGGTGAAGAGTTGTTGTTTGTATGAAGGGTTGTTTCATTCCTATGGATCTATAGTAGAGCCTTGACCTAGAAATGGTCATGGTGTAGTTTCCTTCCATTGACATCTGACCGAGACGGATGTGCTGGCTTGGAAATGGAGAGGAAAAACCAGGTATGGCACTAGCTTGGCACCATAAATGCTTGTTAAATCCAGTCAGTGAACTGGTTGGGCATTAAGTACTTGATCTTGTGGATCAGCATGTGTGATGGCCAAGCATCCACCCCACAGGTGATCCAAGGCTTGTAAAGAAAAGAAGGAACCTTTGGAGTAGCGAGGAAATGTCTAATACAGATAAGTATTTAATAATCATCTATTCCTTATTCTGAATAATGAAATATTTCAAGTAGAAGTCTTATGACAACCAAGTTGATACATTGTTGTTTCTTTGTTGGAAACCTATGTCATTGCAGGAAGCAAGAGCTATTAAGGCATACTGAGGATGCATTTGGACATGTGGTTGTCCTAGAGAGTTCAGTATGAGCAACAATGGAGAATGGTGCTAGTGGACTTGTGTGAGTCCTAGAAACCAAAGGTTATGTAGGAAATCATGGGAAAGGTTCCCTGGATGAGAGGCCTAGGATAGACCTTAGACACTAAGTGTCATAGCCAAGAAATGGCAAGTCAAGCATTCACATTGAAGTGAAAGAGGCTAAGGAGCATGGAACCACAATGGTGGTGTAACTACGGATTGAAAACAAGACTAAGAGGGGGAAACCCTTACTCTCCTCTTTCCTTTTTCATTGATGCATTTAGAAAACATAAAATTGTTGAATGCATCATATGGCTGAAATTTGATTGTATTTATTTGATTGAAATGATTGTGAATGTTGAATTAGTTAATTCCCTGTGAAAGGATGAACATGAATGAGTTCATGTGTATGTTGGGAAAGCATGAAAAGTGTGGAAGACACATGAATAAAGCATGTAATTTCCATGTCAATTGGGAAATTAATTCACTGATTTTAATGTTTATGTTATGCTTGGCCTAACAAGATTTGCAATGATGAATTTCACAGGTGAGAAATTGAAATCAATTGGTTGCATTTGTTACCAAGCAAGTGGTGCTAGCAAGAAATGTGTGAGAAGTTGTACGTATTAACCATGGTAGAAGAACAAAGGATGTTAGATTTGAATGAAAATATTCGTCAAACAATTTCCAAGACTCAAGAAAATATTGGAGAAATGCTAAAGCTACAACAGCAGCAGAATGAGATGAACCAAAGGGCTTTGCAGGACTCTATTTGTCTGCAAAAGGAGGTAAGAAGCATTCTGGAAACAACCAGCAATGGAAAGGGAAGTGGATAAATGAAGAGGAATTCATCCAATCAGCTCACTAAGAAATGTTCCAGGTGGGAAGAATCTAAGGAAATGGAGTAGATAAAGAAAAATCAGCCAGTGAAATGTTGGAAATGTGGAGGAAATCATTGCCTCCGCAACTGCCCAACAAAGGACAACAAGAAATCTAGCAGCCATGAAGATTTCAGACTAGTGGAGTTGGAATATCAAAGCCAGCAAGAGCAGCTAGTGGAAGCCAAAGGACTTGGTCCTGAAAGTTCAAAGTAAAGGATAAAATGCAGGGTAGACCTGCAACATTTTTTTAATTTTGTACATGTGTATGTATTCCTAAGTATTGGAACACCGAGGAAAATGTTATTCTAAGGGAGGGGAATTGTAATGCCCCCATTTTGACCCTTATGGTATTTTGGATGCAATGCAAATATTGTATGCAATGTGTATTTCCCTAGTGTGGAGCTCAAGTTCAAGGCCCCACTAAAGGATGTCCAGGTTTTAATTAAAAATCAAGTAGTTGGTATTATGGTAACCATGTGCAAGTAAGCCATGGAAAATGTAAATGATGTAAATGACACAATGTAAATAAAAATACCAAGAGCTGGCTATGGAATGCAACTAAAGTAGGGGGACCTATGTATACACTAGGGAGTGGTGAGGGGGTGTGGGATGGAACCCTAGGCTGCCATATGTCACCTAGAGAACCCCTCTGACCTTTCCTAGATGCCATTAATTATGTTGTAAGATGGTGGTTGAGAAAACATGTCCATGAGGCCGATAGGGTATGGAGCATCCCTGCAATCCATATGGAAGGGTATGGATATGTTTTTCCTTTACCTGCACGCCACTCAACCCCGGGAATTTGTATTCCTTGTTTCCCATTCGATTAGGAAGATAAAAAAGAGCCAAGCGTGAAGCAAAGAGGAGAAATCACAATTCTGTGCAGGGCCATGATCTGTAGAGCTAAGAATACACAGAAACCCTATATGGAAGGAAAATTCTATTGAGAAATCCATGAACCTGAGTCCTGGGGTGAATTGTGCTGCATGAGATGCTCAGAAAACCATGAGGAAAACCCTGTGTTGGTGGCCGAGAACCCGACTGCGGGATAGAGTTTTTTGGCCAGAGAAAGTCAAGAAGAAAAACTAAGTGGGAAGGATCCAAGAGGTTTTAGATTGCATGCTAAATCCTAAGAGGGGTTATTCACCTTGATTTAGCAGTCAGGGCCAACCACACTTACCTAGGTCAGTGCTAGGGGAAGGGGATCCCTAGGGATTGTGCAACAGTGAAGGGGACCTTACCTAGGATGAGAGTGGAGGTGATGGGGGTGCTTGAACTGTCTGAGATCATTTAGACATTCCCATAGCTCTGTGGATGATCTTATAGATTAGAAAACCTTACCTGCCTTTCCCCACTTGCTTGACAAAGCTGGATATGTGTTGTGAGTGAGCTTGAGTGATACTCCTTAGTGGATACATAGCCCCATCTCAGGGGTGATCTCTGATTGCTAAAATAATACAGGATGGGAAGAGATCTATAGTTGGGTTGGAACGTTGCATTCCATAGCCATTTTTCTTGGCAACTTCATTTCCAAGATAAGTGCTTCTATGGTGTTACATGATGTTAGTTTCCTATGTGATGTTTACTTGTTATGCTTAAGCAATGTGAATGAATGATTGCATGGAATTGATCAATAGGTAGCTATGTATAAGCCTTAGTATGAGGATGAGTTCATGTTTGAATGCTTCATCATTTGCATAAGTGTAATGTAGTGCTAACCTTGCAGGTTATAGGGTATTGACTAGTTCTAGTTTCATTATATGTGTTTAGTTATGCATTGCATTCACCTTTATGATGGATTGCTTGACTTCATATGGAATTGGGGAAGGAAGTACATAACCCCTGTTGTATTTCAGGACCCCTCTGTGGGTCAGGAGAATGGAGAAGCCATGGCAGAGGAAAAACAAAGTTCTTTGCAGAAGGTTAATGAAGCATTGTGGGTGTTTGAGCCATATTTCAGTTGGAAAATTGACAAGGTTAGAGCCCTCAACAGTGGTAAGGGATTAGACCAGTGGATAGATCTCTCCAAGAGATTTACAATGGTACCTACCTTGCCCAATTTGGACCAAGGATGAATAATTTATAACTTGGGAAGTTTGCAAGTGCAGGGGTTTGTGGTCCCGACCTTTCTGCATCTGCTATGCGGATTCTGGAGTTCGGGGACTGACCTTTGGAATGGCGTGGTTATCCTTCCTAATTTCCGAATCTACGAGGATTGCGGATTTCAGGAATTAGAAGGTGATTTCCACAGTTATTGGCACGTTGGGAATCTGCCTTTCAACATCTGCAAGCAGGTTGCAGATTCGGGATTGCAGGAGGTGTTTTTTCCTTGAAATTCAAAATGTGGTTTCCATAATCCGATATCTGCAATGAGGGTTGTGGATTGCGGAATTGTGGAGAAGGAAATTTTCCGAGATGGCGATTTGAGGACTTTGAATTCCGAGTTCCACATGTAGATTGCGGAACTGCAGAGGGCGTACGGGTAAAATTCGAGGCCGTGAATTGACTTCCATATTATGAATTCTGCATTGCAGATTAAATAAGTCGGGAGTCTATTTCGTAGGAGAGGTAGATTTGGAAATCCAACTTCCGAATACCGAATGTGGATTGTGGGAAGGAGGTTGCGGATTGTGGATCAGAGGCCATTGTGGCCATGTTTAAAATGGAAGGAATTTGTTGAAAAAAAAATAATGTATCACCAGGGAGATCAGAGACGTGAAAGACATTATTTTTTATAATGATGGAAAAAAATCATAGGTTTCATCACAATATTTCTTGAATTTTTGAATTTTTTCATGATGTATGCCACTATTTCCACAATCCTACCTCTATGTCGGAATTTCGACACCATTACATTGGAATTCTAACATTCATAGTTCTTACTCCCTTATCCATTGAAATGGACAATAATGTCTATCTTGACGTGAGGGTTCCAAAATGGGCATGGTAAACTATCATTGGAATTCCAATGTTCATAGTTTGTGCTCCCTCCTCTACTAAAATGGTCCATAATGCCTATCTGGACTTAAGGGTACCATAGTGAGCATGGTCAACTATCGCTGAAATTTTGATGCCTATAATGTTCTCGATATTAAGGAGAAAATGATGTGATGTTCTTGATGTCTATAATAGATTTCTACTTCATAGTTTTGAAAACTGTAACAACATTACGACATTCTTCTATCTATTGATAGTTTCATTTGAATTATATAGTTAACAATGTCAACAAAAGAGGAAATTTCTAGGATTTTTGCTAGGTTATAGGAGAAACTTGTCAATGGTAAATGTTGGTTCCCTTGAAAAAAGTCCAAGGGAATGATAGAATAATATTAAGGTCTATAACATAAAAACATTGTTGGGAATATGGGAACTTCGAAGAGGTGTGTGAATTTCGTCTTATGGTAAGACATACTAGATGAATTTCTTCGTTACATGTTTAATTTGTATTCATTTACATATAAGTTTTAATTCATTGTTTTAAAATTTCATTTATATAATAATTAAATTTAATTGTTTCTAAATACAAATATGAAGCATCATGGGATTAATGGATCGAAAAACGATCACGTCGATTAGACAAATTATAGTAAAATTACTATTGGTGAACAAGCTAATGGAGATCATCATGGAGCGTATAATATTGGATATCATGAAGTTAATCCTATGGTAGAGTAAAATGATGACTGATGTAATTTATAAAGATGGGATAAAAAAATTGATTAATGACACCTTTCATGCTTCTTTTATGGATGGTAACTTTGATAAAAATGTTTATGATGTACCTTTGATGGATAAGGAAAAAAAATATTATATGACGGCTCAAGGACAGATATTCCCTTTGCAATTTATTGTTGGTGAACTTAAAAGTGTTGAACAATTTTTCAAACACCTGCCTTACAAAAATCCTAATGTATGTAATATAATTTTTTTCATGCGGAAAATAACACATTCCTGCTATTTCGAAGGAATCAACGAAAGCTAATACACACACGGGAAATCCCAACAAACTTCCCCACATATTGTGGATGGTAGGTCGAGCAAACTGTCAGCTAGTCATCTAAGCCAGAAGATGTCTCAACGGAATGGAACCTGGGTGGATGGAATGAAATCCATCTATCCCCACCAATGGACAACCATATCCTTGACAAGGTATGTAATATAATTATTTATACATGAATACCATTTTTTTCTTCCATTTTTAGTGTTAATTATATTGTATAAATGTTGATGCGATATAGATGAATAATATTCATCACTTTTAATTTTTGTTTAATTGTCATAGACTGTTAGGTGACATTCTCCTACCATCACTAAATAATTTACCTCGTACATACTGAAAATTGTCTCTCGTTATGAAATATTTAGGAATGGAGTTTGAAGCCATTGATGCATGTCCTAATGACCATATTATATATTATGGACACCATGAAATAAAGTTAGAATTCACTCAATGTGGAATTGGTAGATATCGAATTGATCAAGTAACAAATAAGGTTCTTCGATATATTCCCATAATTTCACATTCCAATGATTGTTTAGGTGCAAAAACATGGTGCAGTTTATGGATTACCATGCGCAAAATAAGAGTGAAGATGGTATTATGCAACTTCCTGTAGATGGCATTGCATTTTTGGACATCAAAGAAAGATGGCAAACTTTTAAAGAACCTTGTAATGTTAGGCTTTCTTGGAAGTTGATGGTGTCATCCATTTGCAGAGATGAGGCCCATTTACACAATTTGTCCTATTTTTGTTATAAACAATAGCATTGCTTTGTGGATGTAAATAAACAAGGAGCACACAATGCTGGTAATGATTGTTCTAGGTATTGTTTAAAATAAAATTTTCAAGTATACATATAATTTCAATTGTACTTTAGTTATTTTTTACATATATTAGTTTATTATATGTTCAATATAATAAAGTGTGTATTTTCAAATAATTAGGGAAGTACCAAGTTAAAGATATGGATGTATTTATTGAGAATCTTATTGATGAACTTATAAATTTATGGGATAGCATCACTATGTATGACATATCCAAACTGATAGGGTGGCAAATGCAATTTCAATTCCATGGAATACTTACATGGAAAATGCATGATTCCATGGGCCTAACACATTTTTGTGGTAATTAGAATTAAAGTACTACAGTCTAACAATATTTAATTTGATCGATGATTCACGCATTTTTTGAATAATTTATTTGTATAATACTAGCATTAACATAATTCAACATCTTGTAGGCCTTCAAACAAAGGGTAAATTTGCATGTCCAGTATGTGGTACCAGAGTGCTATCTTGACGCTCCAGAAGTTTGGGAAAGGAAGTGCTTGATGAATATAGGTACTTCCTCTCTAAGAACCATAGGTATTGAACTACCGATAAATATATTTTTAATGGGAAGGAAGATACTAGAAAAAAACCTCGAAGAATGACACCTCAACTATCAAAATTGGATTACAATAAGAATCGCCATCAAGGTAAGCAATTGGATTCCATATCACATGTAAAACCATTATACAACTTGAAATATTTATATTCAATTGTTAATTTCTATGTTATCTAATACTTGATAATTATGTTCATTTATGTTTTGTAAAGGTCATTAACACATTAATGACCTTCCTACATGAGAAATGAAAAGATACTCCATCCAATTCAATAGGTTTCCCTACTATGAAAACCTACAAGTTTCTTACTTGTTTGATCAAATGCATATATTAGGAAGAATTTTACATAAACATTATGGAGAATATTACATGGAAGGATTAATAAAGATAAAATAACCAAAGTTTGTAGTGGCATTCAGGAATCCAATCATGTAATGGAAAATTTGATTCATTATTCAATGATGGACAACTAGACAATATTCCATGTCTATTTACAGAGCAGGAAAAAAATGTTGTAAAATATGTTATTCAAAAAATGAAATTTCCCAATGGTTTTTCTTTGAACATAAATATCTTAATGAATATAGGAGAATTTGTTGGGGTAAAAACTCATGATTGGCATACCTTTATTAAGGTAATTTGGTAAATTAATCTTTTGTTTTTAAGGAATTGTTTTTTTTTAATATAATAATGAGTATGTGTCCTAATTCTATTCTTTAGTTTGTTCTACTTCTTTCTCTCCCGGACATCTTTGATAATGACATAAAACAAGTTATATATGATATTGGAAAGTACATGAGATAAGTTGTCACAATTTATAATCGAAAGGTTAACTACACAATTGTTATAGATGTGATTGGATTGCATTGTACATGTACATATATTTATTATTGTTTTGAATTTTCTTGCAATATAATTAAGTTGCATCGACATGTTTAGTTGCTTGTTATCTAAAGGAATCGATAAAGAAGATATAAGGTATTGGAAAAGAGAAATTCCTTGGCTAATGTGTGGATTGCAAAAGTATCTTCCTTTAGCCTTTTTCAATGCACAAGAACACTACCTCATCCACCAAGTTGAGGAGATTGAAATATGTGTAAATGTACACACCAGGTCAATGTGGATGGTGGAGAGGAAATTGAAGGAATTGAAATCTTTGTTTAGACAAGGATCATGTACCGAGGTATTTGTGGTTGAGGGACACATGGTATATCAATCCATGGTGTATATTAGTGAGTATCTTCATGAAGTAGCATCACCACATATTAATGTGCCTCACATTTGGGTTGCTAATCCCAAGAAAAAATATGAAGGGGATTTTTTGTTGGGGAATGGTAGATTGAGGAAATTCAAAGATAACCAAACAGTAGAGATCAACTTATATAATAGTGTATATTATATTTTTCCAATTTTGTACTTTTAATGTTATAAATTTTATTCCTCCATCAATTTTAAGTACCTAGTTGTTCAATAGGAGCGATAGGTGAGGGCAGTATCTTGTGTTAAACTTTGGTTGTCATTGATGTCAACTGATGTTAAAGAGGATTCAATATCCTTATGCTAGCTTGAAGAAGTATATTAAATCAATTTTGAAGAAGTACATATGAAGTACATCCATATTGCAGAAGTACATCTAGTTTGAAAAAGTACATAAGATATGGGTGCATGTCACAACCCATCTAGTAGAGACACTTTAAAGCTAATGCCAAAGAGGTGGATGGACAAGTCTTGGGAGTGTACAAGAGGCTTGGGAGCAAGCGGCTAGACAGGTATGCACTTCCTAAAGTGCACAAGACCCAACAATAAGAATGCGCATCTTGAAAGTGCACAAGACCCACCAATCAGAATAAGTATACAAGTTGTTGAAGCGTGCAAGAGTCCCAAAAGAAAGTGGTGGTCGGACAAGTCAAGTGTGCAATACCCACAAGCGAGGGTACTTCAAGGGTGTAATACCACACATGAAGTGATTTCAAAATGCGAAAGACTCACTATGCAAAGGACCAAGTGTGCACAAGAATCACTATGCAAAGGACCAAGTATGTGCAAGACCCACAAGGTGTGATAACTCAGTGGCACAAAACATGACAAGTGGCAGAAGTGTGAATTAATCTTGACCATAATGCAAGGAAGAAGGGACACTATGATCAAGTTGTGGACATAACGTTTGCGCAAGACAAGTATAAATAAGAATCCAAGTTGGAGAATCAAAGTAAGCTTGAAGATGCAAATATGGTAGTACTCTGATTTGGAAAGCTTCTAATTTTGGGGTATAAATGGCTCATGGTACTGAAACAATATAATCTAGTAGAAGAGTCAGATGCGCATAAGGCGGCACAATAGATGATGTGCAAAAATATGAAGTGTTTTATCTAAGACAGATGCGTGAAGATAGACTTCAAGTATAGCAAGTGATGCACAAGATGATATAGTTTATCTGAGAGAGATGCATAAAGACAAAAGCGTAGCACATTAGAAGATGCGCAGTGTGATGAGGTTTATTTGAGAAAAGAGTGTAAGAACAAAAATGTAGTATCGCAGATAGTATGCAGAAGGTCACAGATGATCTAAGATAGATGCACCAAGACAAAAGTATAGCATAGTAGAAGGTGCACATAATGATGCGAGAGATATGATACATATGCGCGAAGCCAGAGCAACAACACATCACAGTATGTGCAGTATCAATTGAGTTTGTACGTACGCAAAATTTAGAATTCTATGTCAAAGCAGTGCACATATTGTGAAGTATGAGGTCAAGTGTGTAATGTTTATGTATTGAAGTGAAGTACGTAATACAATTCAACGATAGAAAGATCTTAGGTGTGCACGATGGAATGAACTACAGATAATATGAAGAGTGTGCAAATCAGTAGAACATCAAAGAAGTATATTCTACAATTATATCAAGGGGAAAAGATGGGGAAAGGAACAAAGGGTCAGTGCCTCCTCCCAGTTGAATCTTGTAAATCAAGGAGTCGGGGATTCCTTCAGGTCGGTGCCTGTAAAACTGAGGGTTGGTTCCTCCTTCTAGTTGGTGCTAGAGAACTTTAAAAGTATGGTGGTTCCATGAATGTAATATTTTAAGATAAGAGAGAATTTCATGGTTTTATCCCATTTGGGTTTCCATGTAAAGATATTTGTGTTCTGTGTATTGCGCATGTGATGTTGAGCATTTCGTGGTTTTCTCCCATTTGGGTTTCCATGTAAAAATATTTGTGTTCTATGTATTGCACATGTGATGTTGAAAGTTTTTGTTTATGGTGAATGCATAATTCAAGTTCTAGATCAAATTGGTAAGAACTAAAAAAATTTCATAACCATGCTAATAGTACTGATTCATCCTCGTCTCAGCATTAATAAGATTCCCACACCTTGTTGGACACTGGAGGGACAATTGTGAGTTTGTTTGCTTGGGGGATAGTAATAGCTACTAATAATAAATTTGAATGGTTTTCTTTGATGATGGGAGTAGATTATTTGTAATCTCTCCAAATGCAAAAAGTGATCATATTCGGAGAGTCCATGCTTGTCATCCAATATGAGGCTACCTAGGGAAGGAATTAAAGGAATACCATTTTCTCTCGAAAGGCATTTGAGGAGTTGAGTGTCATTCAGATTAGAATCTCATGCACATTAGGAGACACAATAATACACTTGAGGACACATTGGGAAATCAAGGGGTGACTTTGGATAAGGGGGTGTGTGTTCAAAAGGATGGGTATCCCTTTTGTCGATGGATACCATAATGTTATAACCTATAGGGTGTGTCACTTCATGGAATTAATATTGAAGTTTCATGCATCGTAATGGTTGGGAACTTGCGCCTAGAAGGAATAATGATCTATTGTTCATGTTTTAATCCCCCCCTACATGGCATCCCTGAACCATACTCTCTCTTCTACTCTCGCACACTAGGTATTATTGTGGTGTTAAATCCCCCTTGGAAATATGGTGGGATACATTTGTCTAGAGACATCCACGCAGTGCTTCAACCTACACCTTTCTCTGGCTGTACCATCCTCCTAGGCCTATCTTTTTTCTCTTCTACCGTGTTATCGACATTTAGGCTCAACCCTAAGACAACTTCAGTTCTTGGGATCATACATTGATTATAGATCCATCAGTTCTTAGTGGTGAACCTATAGGTATTGGTTGATGGAGGCATTTTATGTTCAAATTTCCTTCTTGTTTTGAAGTGACCTCCCTCTCCCCCAACAGAAGGGTCTCTTTTTATTTTGTAGCTTCCTTTGAGTTTTGTCTTTGTTGGGATTGTTGATGGGTTTGCTACATTTGATGGAGATACAAAGACATTGTGCCTTGTTTCAGTTTGAGTGTGGAGGAACAGGTTCCTCTAAGGACAATGATGCCATACTAGAAAATAGAATTCCATGCAGTTCAGGCTGAACTTAGGGATGTTAAGGTGTGTTTAGGGCTTTGCAGTCCCATTGGAATGGAATGGTTGATTCCATGCATCGAATATCATATCACATTTCTCTTTTGGATACGAAAATGGATGAAGTGGAGCGAAACGATAGAGTCCAGGGTGTTCAGGTAGATAAGATAGTGGAAGATGTATAAAAAATGCTCAATTTGTCTAAGGAAAGCTACTATTTGGATCACTCCACTACAACACACAAAATAACTCATTGACCTGGGTTTCTCTGGGAAAGATGGTTGATGTTTTCCTTTGATGAATCTAGATTGGTTCTATCCATTTTTTTTATGTTATGTATTACTTCTAGGGGAAATTTTAAGGATCCATAGCTTTATTGAAGTGTATAATGCTTGACAAATTACTAATTCTTCAATTTCCAACCATTAATTGTTGAACGATGTTTTGTGAAAAGATTCAAATTTCTAAGGATTTTATATACTTTTTGGATAATTTTGGTGATTTTTAGAGTAAAATTTTTATCAAGTGGAAGTTGGGAAAATAAATTGTGAAAAAATGGAAATTGGCGAATTTCGTTTTGGAAAAAAGGGTAAAAAAATAGCCCATGGGATAAATTTCACCCCTAAAATTTCCACTGATTAGTTTTGTGTCATCTTAATATATTCACATATATAGTGTTAAAAATTTTGATACAGATGACGAAATGTTAAATGTAATGTTTAGGGAAGGGGGATTTTGGACAACAATCATTTTACTCTTGCTCCCCTCTTCAATAGGGTACGTGTTTTTTGTAATTTTTGGCTAGCTTTTCTCATCTTTTCTAATATAAGTTCTTTTTCTGTTCTCATTAAAAAAAGTACCTAGTTATTGAATTGTCTTTTTTTCATACAACTACTCAAGAGTGGGATGCACTACAATTATACATTGCAAATAATCTTGACTAAATAAGGCATGTATAAAACAATGTATTGAAGTTTATTGTAAATTATCATGGGATGGGGTGGTGGAGGTGATTAGAATATCTCATCATTTTGAAGATATCAACCTTACAAAAAGGTAAATTGTTTTAGTGAATGGTGCAAAAGGTAAGGAGGTGATCATTACCCACATTTTGTTTTTTTTACATTTATTAGATGTGCTAGTATTCTTTTTTCTTGAATTTTTAAGTAGTTGTTGGTCTAAATATGTTTATTAATTATCAATATTGCATTTTTAACATATTGAGGATATACATTGGTGTAGGTTTAACACCACGAGGCCATGTTATGCAATGGAAGAAAATTTCCTATCAAAAGGTTGGATGATAAGAAAAGAAATTTGATTATGGGATAACTATATTTTTCCAAGTTACTAATGTTTCGCCTAGCACTGACAGGTGTCCGAAAGTATACGAAAATAGATACTATGGATACATAAATGATATGATTGAGTTAGAATTTCAATCCTTAAAATTAATTTTCTTTGAGGTATGTTTGTAGGGGTTATGCATGAATGAACATGATCTTGATAGAATTGTTATCAAGCATGCTAAAGGATTTACCATGATTAATACAAGGTTTTTTGAGCTAGGTACAAAGCCTTATGTCCTTCCAAGTTAGAGTTAGTAGGTGTTCTATTCATAGTTTCCAATTAAAGAAGGATGGTCATATTTTGTTAGGTATGATCCAAGAGGAAGGCCTGTAAAACATACCGTACAAGAAGAAGTTGATATTGAAGAGTACTAGGAAGATGATGTAGTAGAGGAGCATGTAGATGTGTCAAAATAAGAATTTGAAGAAGTTGAAGGTAGTGGTGCATATGAAGATCATTTAGATGTCATAGATGAATAATTTGAAGATGAGTAATATCATGAACATCTAGATGTGTCAGAAGAAGAAGGTGGAGAATTTGATGATTTTGTTGTTAGGGACAATCCTTTCAATGATTCAGATCTTGATGATTTTGATGAGTATCAATAATATATATATATATATTGAATTGATGTATGAGGTTATATTTGGTCAGGTTGATTATTTCATATTCCATGAGATGCAAGCACAATTTGCAAAAATATGTACATTGGAGCCTTTCACTAGTCAAGTTGAATATAATTAATTTTAATTGACTATGCATGTTTTATTCTAGGATGTTAGAGGTCCATGATGTTAGAGTTAATTCCATGAATATGCAATTCATTAGATAGTCATTGAGTTTAATTTGAATTTTTTTTTCCAAGGACTCTAGCTTAAAATATAATATTTGTTTCTTCCTTTTTTAGAATCCTCCATGCTCTTTTCACATAGAAAAATTATTCATTATGTTCCTTTGTGCTTTCCAAAAAATTCATTAGGTTACTATGTGCAAAAAATTGACTACTAAAGTGTACATAGGTGTACATACCCTAACCCCCTCCATATTTGAATTTCTGACCTCCTAGGAGGAAACACATTTTCTTAACCATTATGTATTTTTATAAATTTAAAACAAAGTAAAATTAGGACACTTGTGAGGAAACACATTTTATTAACTGTTATATATTTTAATAAAGTTAAAACAAAGTAAAAATTATGACACTTGTATAATACCACATCTACACATAGTTTGGGAAATATAGCATTGAAGAGCTTTATCAAGTCCAACTGTGGTCCAACCTCGAGATCTAGGAGCAGATATAAATGTTGAAAGATAGTGAGATATAAACTTGATTGAGACTAAGTGTGGAAGAAAAAAATGGAACTCTCTTAATGTGACTCCATCTTTCAAATCTTATATATGGGATCCAAGCCTCACATATCCACTCAAAATAAGATATCACTAAGTTACAAAAGAGAGGAATAATAGCCCAAATTATCTTCATTGGGAGTTGAATATAATTGTATTTCAATTATTTTATTTTATTTTTGTGTATCCCTTAGGTTTCTCATGCTATTGAAATTGGTCTTAAAAAATATACCAATAATATCAACTATATGTAAGTGCTAGACGCTAACACTTCCACTAGTTTTTGAAGGTGTCAATAATATTCAATGTTTCATTTTTAAATATGTTAACTACCATCCTATATCCTTCCAAACTTGAGGTCCAAGTAACAATAATCCCCTAATGAACTGATAATATCAAGTTGTTTTCGAAGATCCATGATTATTGGAGATAGTTAAACAATGTTATTTGAAAAACATATGATTACATGAACTTGACCATCATCTCATAAAGTGTAATACCCCCAACTCGACCCTTAGGATATATGAGCCTTTAATGTAAATCAGTGTACATGTGATGTATGTTTTCCTAGCGTGGAGCTCAAGGCCAAGGCCCCGCTAGTGAAAGCCGAATTTTATTTAAAGGGCAAGTATTTGATATTTTGATACCATGTGCTCTTAAGCCATGGAAATTGTAATAGGATGTAAATAAACATCAGGCAATATAAAATGTCCAAAGCTGGCTATGGAGGCAACGAATGAGAAGGGGCCACGTGTATCCACTAGGGAGTGGTGAGGGGGCTATGGGAGTGACCCATAGGTTGCCATTTGTCATTATGTGAACCCATTGACTTCCTTAGGTGACATTAATGCCAATTGTAAGGAAGTGGTTGAGATTTCAGCCCATGACTTTGATGGAGTATGGGCAACCCTGAAATTCGTATGGGAAGGTATGGGCTCTTTTGACTTGTCCCACAAGTCACTCTACATCTTGGGGGTTGCTCCATCCTTATCCCCATTCCATTGTGGAAGTATGGGACATCTTTTGCCCACCCAAAAACGAGCTCCCAGCAAGGAGAAAACCAGAAATCGCGACTTGAAGGAAACCCACGTTTTGGGAAGCCAAAAACGTCCCGATTTGGTATTGGACAGAGAAATCCAATGGGGGATCCATTGGTAGGAACCTTGGGGCGAATTTGGGAGCAATAGCTACCCCAAAATCCATGGGAAAACCCAGTTTTTGCAGCTCAGAAAACGAGTGACGGATTTGGGTTATTTGCTGAACGATTTGGGTTATTTGCTGAACGATTTGGGTTATTTGCTGAACGAAGCTGTGAGAAATCCGATTGTGGATGTGTGAATAGAGGATGGGATTGCTGAGTCTAGCTTGAAGGGTATGTGGCTCTGGGATTAAGCTCAGTGGACTAGCATCCTCCTCCATCTCCTATTGCATGCTTGAGAAACCCAACCGTGTGTTGGCTTAGCATGGCTATCTGAGTGAAACCCTCTGACTGTGAGTGAGCCATCTAGTTCCTCCTTAGTGGATACACAGCCCAGCTCGGGGGTGATCTCTCAGCTGAAAGAATACAGGCTGGACAGAAATCTATGGTTGGGTGGAACGTTGCTCTCACGTAGCCAGTTGTTTGGGCCATTATAATTCGAGATAAGTATTCTTGATGCTAATTATATGCCCTGCAAGCATTTTAAATAATGATTGTGTTTATATGTTGAATGCATGATAAAACTGTGTGCATATGTATTGTTAATTCCGCTGTGTTTATATTGAATTGAATCTGCATAGAGAAGTTTTAAAATGTTAGTTATTTGTGTGCAAAAAATATTGGGGCTAAGTTTATCAAAAGCCCGGTAGGTTGTTAATGTTTCCTTCCCTGTTGTTCTATGGAGAAGGGGACATTACATAAAGGTTCGTCACCAAGAAGATCATTGTGGAAAATAGTATTAAAACCTTGAACCTATTGAACAATACTACCTTGGAACCATATCAAAGGCTTTGCTAGTCTTTGTGAGCATCTTCTTCCTAAATTACTATTTTTAGAGTAATTATATTGTTGCTTGAGTGTGTTGGTTTATTTTTAAACATGCATAAAATTTGACCTAGAGATTTCTATTTTTCCGTAGCTAAAAATATAATTTCAAAGATATGGCTATAAGATTCATTAATGTGTATATAATTAATATTCCTCCGTAAAATTTAGTTTAGCCGTTAGAATAATAATTATAAAGGGAATACCATTTGATATTTATAAAAGTTAAGAATCATAGGAGAGGGGTTAACAAGTCCGGGTTATAAGGGTTATAGGAACTAGGGTTTATGAGTTATATCTGTAAGGGGTTAAAGGTGTTAGGTTAATAACTGTAGGGACTAGGGTCTATACGCTCTGATCGGTTTAGAGTGGTCTCAAGTTTGATTTATAGGGGATCTTATGATTAAGATATTATAAAGGTTAAGTGTTATAGGGGTACATTGTTGTATGTGCTAAGAGTTAGGCATTACAAGGGTTAGTGTAATTAATATGTGTTAGATAGATTGTAAGTGGGATTTTGTAAGTGTTAATTTATAGGGTTTATGGGTTTAGGACTTAGTGTTATGGGATTTAGGGGTTATAGATGTTAGGTTTACAAATGTATAATATTTAATTCCATAGGGGCTAGGTTATGAGTTAAACTTAATAATGATGATAATGATAATAGTGGTTACAAGCGTTAGGGATGACAAGAGATAGGTTTTAGTGATGATATCTAGGGTTATAGGTGTTAGGTTATAGGTGATGTGAGGATTAGTTTTTGAGGCTAGAGGGTTCTATTGTTGTGTTTCCAAGGATAATGATTCATCATTATAGTTGTTAAGGTTTGTTGGATGGATTAAGAGATATATGGCATTAAAGCTATCATTATAAGTTTTAAGAATTAGGTTTTAGGGATATGAGGGATCATATAGGATGATGATGATGATAGTGATGATGATTATTATGATGATGTTGTTGTTGTTGATGACGGTGATGATGATGATGGCGATGATGGAAATAATGACGACGATGTTGATGACGATAATGATGAACATGATGATGAAAATGATGATGATGATGATGATGATGATGATGATGATGATGATGATGACGACAATGACGACGATGAAGATGATAATGATGAATATGATGATGATGATGATGGTGGTGGTGGTGGTGGTGCTTATGATGTTTTTGATGATGAAGCATATGATGATAATCATGATGATGATGATGTTGATCATGGTGATGATGGAAATGATGATGACATTAATGATGATAATGATGGCATGAACGATTTTAGTTTTTAGATGCCAATGAAAATTATTGGGTGTTGAACCCTAAATTTTCATAATGATTGAAAACAATACAATATAATACTAAAGATATAATACTGATTGGGAAAACAAGCATTGAGAAGGATGAAATTAATGGGTTGTTCAAATTATAACCCCTATTTTGAAATTTTATAATATTTGTTACCTTTTACAAATGACAAATGATCTCAAAATTTTACATTTATTTTAGGTGTCTTTTGAATTTCCCTTCTAAGAAGGATTAAAATCCCTTCCAACCCTTTATTTCAAAGCCTTTATTTGTGAAACAACCTTAAAAACAAGCACACAGGTGATCTATGTGGAATGGAGTAATGGAATCCCACTTAATTTCAAATTGGGAATTTTAATCACTTCCTTTAGGTATAATAAATCTTATTCTATTGTTAAACCCTATTCAATAAAATATCTTGAAGGGCCAAACAAATTTATTTTCACAATTAAACCCTAAGTCTTGCATCCTCCATGGTCTTTTGAAACTTGATAGTGAATTCCAATGCAACATGCCTACTAGAACACCAAAAGGGCCTCTAAATTCTATTAAAATCCATTCCTCATCATGTCCAGTTATAGACACATAATTATTATATATGTTTTCAAGTATAGAGCGACTTTTTGATTAAAATGACTTTGGAAAATGTTTGGGGTGCAACATTTTTTTGTTCTAATTGAAATATTATGTGGGTTGCTAGCAGTGTTGGTTGTGGCATTTTCTACTTTGTGGCTGAGTGATAGACCTAGAAGACTCAAATAGATCATGCTGGTGAGATTCTGGATTTTAATTTGAGTGTGGTTTGAATCAATTTTTTACATATATTTTTTCTGCAAAAAACATTTTTAAGTTGATGTGATGAACAATTCTTTTATTTGTTGTCATGATTCAAAACCAACTGGGATGGGTGAGGTTGACATATTATTAAGCCATTTATCAGGGTTTGTACGCTGATGATATTTTGGGTTAATTCATTCATATAAGAAAGGAGGGAGGGGGCAAGTTTGAGATGATTCTGATCTTAGAGACCCCCACATGGAAAGCTTAGTAGAGATGAAACCATAAACATATTTTAGAACGAATGCATGTATTGTAACTCATCGATAAGAGAACTGGGAAATTCATTGGTTTTATCAATCATGGTGATGGGTTTATTGTATCCTTAGGTTGTTTTTGTCCGTAAACCCTCTTTTAACCCACCTAGTTGGAATTATCTTCAGAAATGGGGGGCATAGGAGCATGATCCATTTGTAGTGTGGTTCTTCTTTTTGTGGAAAGTTAAATAAAACTAGGGTTATTAAGTGTATAATCCATGGCATGGGTGGAAAAAGAAGAGGAGGAGGGTGGTTTTGGAAAGAGTGGATGGTGCTCATAATAATTAATTTTCCATAATTTTCAAAAAATAGTATGACTTCTTTTACTTAGCCTAAGCCCTTTGTTGGTTTTAGCTTCAATCCCTTTGTTTGCTTTAGCTTCAATCATATTTCCAATATTCCTATTCAGTGAATCAATAAGCAATGGTGGAAACTAAAAATTTAAGGAGTGGAATTTATTTGATGTTATATGTACGGTTACAAAATATTTTGGGTTCACTTTTTATTTCTGTACAAGATACTCTCTATTATCACTGTGGGGGAAAACTTGTCTTTTTACAAATTGTGAATTTTGTAATGGATTACATTCCACAAAGATCTCTTTTTATTAGAAGCCACTGTTGAGGTATCAATTTTTCCAAATTCTTTTACTTAGAAGTCATTATTGAGGTATCTATTTTTCCAAATTCGTCTAGCACTTTCACCTGGCCTCAACTGCATGGGACAACATACTTGCACAATCAAAACAACACATGATGGGACAAATGTGTCTCTAGGGGATCTAAACCTTGATTGTGGTATGAAACCTTGTAAGGAATAATAATTACATGATTATCATAATTGATAATATATATTTATTTATATTTGAATTGATGTCTTTTACAATGATAGATTACATCATATATATGGTAGCTAACCTATGAATGGTCGCACCATGAAAAGAGGTGCCCTTTGACCAATAATACTAATTTAACCTAATTGTTATATTAATTAATAATAATACTAATATACTTATTTAGGTGTATTACAACTCATCCTGCTCTGAAAATATTCGACCACGAACCTTCTATGAGCGTTCTGCAGCTGGAATTCTTGCCACGAATAATGGTGCCATGTTTTAGCAGTTTTTGAAATAATTGGTCAAATTTCCATTCAAATATACTCATGCATATGATTCTATAGATAAATGCATAACAACTATATGGAGTATTTTTCTTAGCTTCTAATTTGATGGTGTTCTTTTTCTCTTCTAATTTGATGTATATTTCTTATATTTCTGCATGCTTTGATACGGTTTTCTTATCTGTAGAGACAACTACTAATAACGTACTTACTTCATTGTATGACGAGCTTGTATTTACTTTTTCCCTAGGAACCTTTTGATATTGAGATTCTAGGACATATTGAGTTACGACTACTAATAGAATGTTCATCTCATCATTTGTCGCAGCATCTTCTGGGTTTTGTTTTTCTACGTTATCATGATTAAGGTCATCTTTGACACTTTTATTTTCATCATTGCATTCTTCTACAACTTCAATTCTCTCATCATTGTTGTTAACATTGATTTTATTGAATTCCTTGATTTTTACGACATCGTTACTTTCTTTACAATTGATATTTACATTATGATTGTCAATATCATCTTGATCTTCCATATCCTTGTCTTCTACCTCTCTTGTTTTATCGTCCTTATCATCGACTTCCTTAACAAGTCCTTGTTCTAGTGTTTTACTAGACAATTTTATAGGTTTTTCAGCTGGCGTGTTAATGTGCCTTACTTTCCTACCTTGTAAGAAGCCACAACGAACTTTCGGTAGGTGTGCATACTTTTTACTAAGTATCGCATTTTGAGGTTTGTAGTTGGGATGTCTTTTCTTATTCCACTTGGTGTCTGGTGGTATGGATATTTTGTGAAGGGGGATATAAGGAGTCGGTCGACCAAGCTTCCTTTCCTTCCTGGGGGTAGTAGCGAATTTATATTCATGTCCCTACTTGAATACGTAGGAGTCATAGTAGTCCCTTATTCCTCTTGACTTGGTAAATCGAGAGTCACAGTTACTTCTTTTGTCGTTGGAGTAGATCCCAGAACTTCTTGATCTAAGAACTCGGAAGTCATAATAACTTCTTCATTTCTGGTCATAGGCCCTTCTTCCGTCGTGAGTGTCGATGCAGACCCCAGCTCTGCTTGACCTGAGAACTCGAGAGTCAACATAGCTTGTTCCTTTATGATAGGAGTCCCTTATTCTGACATGGGTGTAGATGCAGTTTCCAACTTTTCTTGACCTAGGAATTCGGGAGTCACTTCAGCGTCTTCTTGATGTTGTGTTATCGTCAACTTCAATTCCTTAACTAATTTGATAATGTCTTCATATCCACTTTTTATTTCTTCATGTTGGTTTCTTTTTATTTCTTTAGCCTCGATCCTTTTTATATCTTCAACTTCAATTCTTTCATCTCTTTTAGGTTTTTGGAATGGGCTAATAATAATTTTATTAAATGATGGAAACATAATGATTCCAACTTGTAAAAATATTCAAGGGATTTTAATCGTCTTTAAAGACATTTAAAATTTTATAATAATATTTATTATTTTATAATAATTTAATATTATTATAATTTTTTGAAATGAATAAAATTATAGGGTTGTAAACAATTATTATTATTAATATTTTAATAACAATAATAATTGTTTTAATAGTTTAGAAAATAAATATATCTATATTATAATAATAAATAATAATATTCTTATAATATATTATATTTTTCTTTGAAATTAGTGTTTGGTGAGAGTGTGGAAATGATGGAGATGGCAGGCCAAGGGAGATCCATGAAGGTGGCCGGCGGGGGACTAGGTGGAAGTGGAAGGAGCTGCTAGGAGCGAGGGTTGAAGGGGTAAGACGTAGGGATATGGGGAGGAAGGAGGCTACGCGGGGTGTTGGCAGTCGAGGATAGAGCACGTGTGTAGAGGGGGATGCACAGGAAGGGGGAGAAGGAGGCAACGTGGGGGTGTCTGGCGGGGGCACCGCGGGAAGGAGGAGTTGGGATACGCTGAGGGGATTCTGCGGGGAGAGGAGCTATGGAGGGTGCTGGTGTATGTGTGTGGGAGAGGGAGGGTCTATGCGCGGGGGGCGCAAGGGTTGCACAGTGAGTGGAGGCAGCACGGGAGGGGCTGTTGCGGTGGAGGGGGATCGTTGCGGAAGAGGGGGAGTTGATGCCCGAGGGAGGAAACGTGGTGAGCGGGGAGGAAAGAGGTGCGCGGGATGAAGGAGGGCGTAGAGGCTGCGTGGAAGCTGTAGAATGAGGTCGGATTAATGGGGAGAGGCGAGGGGAGCGGAGGAGTGAGAAGTAGAAGGGAGTGATGGTTCATGATGTGGGAGGGGGCAGCGAAGATGGAAGGAGATATGAGGAGAGTGGAGAGCTGAATGGGAAATTTGGATTCTTAAAGTGTTGAGAAAATAGTTTAGGAAATTTAGTTTCTTAAAGTGGTGAGAACATGGTTTAGGTAATGATTATCCACATAGGTCTACCAAGTAGGGGTTTTTATTTTTGAATTGTTAATGTTGTGTTGTATATTATTGAAAAATATGGGATTTGTAGCATTCAAGAGTTTAAATATATTTATTTTTATCAAGAGAAAGTGGACTTGCATGTAATAATGAATAGTTTTAATTTAATTGGTAGCTTTGATCATTCTATTTTTTTCAAGTTGTTTGTAGTTAGAAGTTATTTGGGATAAACATGCCAACAAGTGAGATATGGAACTTATGAAAATATCAATATATACATATTAAATATGCATTAACATTGTGAAGGAGTGCATACAAAAGTTAGGATTAAAGTCTTCACACGTTCAATAAATCTCGACAACACTTTGACAACTAAGAAAACCAATATATATAAACAATGTGAATGAGTGCGTAATGGTTTTGAATGTTCAAATGCCTTAAAAGAAGGATAAGTTCAATAAATTTATTCTAACAGGAGAAAGTGGGCTTGGATTAATAGTAATAATGAATATTTTTAATTTAGTAGGTGGCTTTAGTCTTCTATGATTTTTAGATATATTTACAATTAGTAGTTAGTTGGGATGAACATGCCAACAACTAAGATATGAGACCTGCAGAAAACCATAGAAGTGAAGTGGAGAATGATAGATTCATGCTCATGGTGGATAATGTTAGGAACAAATGAAATTTAGAAGGTATAAACTTGAATATGAAGATTGGAGCATTGTAGAGGAAAAGCAAGAATCAGAAGAGATAAACACATGAACAACTCAGATATTAAAACATTTGCATTATTGTAAATTGAGGGCATGGATAGTGAATCATATATACAAAGTGGATTCAATATCTTTTAGTTCTATTGTTCTTAGACAAATATCTTTTAGTTGATATTGTCGAGTTTGGAAAGAGTGATTTCCTAGGTGTTGTAAATGATATACCTCAATTACTAAGCTTTTGAAGAATAGTATTCAATCAATTGGTTTCAAGTTTAACTTGAAACATGATTCTTGAGGTTTCTCTATGTGCATGGATCTATGGTTCTTCCATGGAACCCTACTTAGGTATGAATTTTGTTGCATGGGAAGTTCATATCCTACATGACATTGAAGCTCAAGGTTCTTGATTGTCTAAATATCCTAACATCCTTCCTTAAGAACAACTTGGGATAGAATTGAAGGATTTACAAAGGATTGTAGCCTATATTCTCTTACATTTTACATACATTGTGACTAGGGAATTGACTATATAGAAAACTAATTTAGATCCAATCTTCATGGTGCAAGAATGATTTGGTCTTTGAAAAATACACTATTCTAGATTGACCCATGGAAATGCTAAATATTCCCTACTTAAGGTATGGTTGATGTCATGTAGGCCCACACATATCCTATTATATGTAAGGGGAAATGTTATTTCCTAAGATGTTCAGTTTTAACCCTAAATCACCATATGTGTGAGAACCATTCCTAGAGAAAAAGCCTTGAAATGGCCAATATTGAACTCGCATAGCAAATATTCATTATTCTCAGCATCTACAATTTCTCAAGGGCCCACGCATGGAGTTTTGAACTGAGTCCCAACCCCAAAGGAACTTTTATAGGGTAGGTAAACAATAGAAGAACACAACAAAGAGTTATGAGAGCATGTAGGCTAAGAAAAGACTAGGATTAACAACTAAAAAGATAGAATAAACATACATATGAATACTATTATATTGTAGAATGAAATGTTGGGTAATTTGTATGTACAAAAATGTTAGAACACTGGACATCCACTAATATGAAAAAAAAGAAGCATCTGATTGGTGCACTATACTGCCTTGTGGAAACTTGTTGCAACAAAACATACTTATAACTAGTAAATATCTAGTCAATGAAGAGAAACTCCAAGAAGTTGAATGTGCAAATATATATTTGCAAAGGTTTGTTAAGATTTAATATTCTAAGACAGAAAATAGCAGCATTACATTCCATTTCACAATAATAGCATATACAGGATCACTGAAGAAACAACAAGCACAGCATAGACACAAGAGACAGAGATTTATCCTGGGAAACCCTCATGGGGTAGAAAGCCCAGCAAAGCTTCCTCAATATAGATGACCAGCAATATACAAAGATGAAACCCTAAGACATGATCTCCTCCTCCACAATAGCAGACCTCTCCTCCACAAGTGCGCTATCCTCAAGTGAGTGAGTGTGTATAATGAGGAACACACCTCCTCTATTTATACACTACTCTGATATATATTTTACACAAGTACATGTAGGCTCGTATTTAACCATTAGGTTAAATACCCCATTATAACTGACTGGGCCGACCCCCACATGGTGGGTCTAATAACCCTTTGACCCATATAACACATACAGGGCCGACCCCCACTAGGGAAGTCTAATAACCCAAGTTACCACATTCCGACGGAGGAATAAACATCTCCGGATATACAATAAGATCTTCACGGAGGAATGAAACATCTCCGGAATAATAAAGTACAAATATAATATTCTTTGAAGTTACAATATCTCAACACTCCCCCTTAACGAGAAGGATATTATAACAGCATATGCATGAGCAAGGAGTCATCAACATCATACATGATACATCTATAAATCATTGGAAGCTTTCTCAACATCATCAGTAACTCAAGCAGTTACTGGAACATCTTCAATACTGGAACATCAACATCTTCAGTACTCAGTCTTTATCTTCTGCAGCACTCGAACAACTACAACAACATCAACATCTGGATCCTCACGATCATCAGCATCATCATCTCACGATCATCAGCATCGTCATCACACGATCATCAACATCGTCATCAGCATCACGATCATCAGCATCGTCATCACACGATCATCAACATCGTCATCACACAATCATCAGCATCGTCATCACATGATCATCAGCATCGTCATCACACGATCATCAACATCGTCATCACACGATCATCAGCATCATCATCACACGATCATTAGCATCGTCATCACACGATCATCAACATCGTCATCACATGATCATCAACATCGTCATCTAGATCATCACGATCAGCAGCATCGTCATCTAGATCATCACGATCAACATCAGCGTCATCTAGATCATCACGATCAACAACATCGTCATCTAGATCATCACAATCAACAACATCATCAATACAAGTATAAATATCATTAATACAAGTATCCTCATCAATACAAGTATACACATCATCAATACAAGTATCCTCATCAATACAAGTATACACATCATCAATACAAGTATCCTCATCAATACAAGTATACACATCAGCAATACAAGTATCCTCATCAATACAAGTATACACATCAGCAATACAAGTATCCTCATCAATACAAGTATACATATCATCAATACAAGTATCCTCATCAATACAAGTATACACAATAGCAGCATACCCTGCAACACACAAGATCCAATTATGGGATGATCAATCCCTCTCACTTTAGGACATAGGTCCAAGGATGATACAATCCTGATCCGCTTACGGGATGATCAGTCCCTCTCGGTTTAAGACAACTCTCATGTCTATGGATGATGCAATCCAGATCAACTTACAGGATGATCAATCCTTATCACTTTAAGACACCTCACCATGTCTAGGGACGAGGCAATCCCAATCTATTTACAGGATGATTAGTCGTTATCACTTTAAGACATCTCACCATGTCTAGGGACGAGGCAATCCCAATCTATTTACAGGATGATTAGTCCTTATCACTTTAAGAAATCTCACCATGTCTAGGGACGAGGCAATCCCAATCTATTTACAGGATGATCAGTCCTTATCACTTTAAGACATCTCACCATATCTAGGGACGAGGCAATCCCAATCTATTTACAGGATGATCAGTCCTTATCACTTTAAGACATCTCACCATGTCTAGGGACGAGGCAATCCCAATCTATTTACAGGATGATCAGTCCTTATCACTTTAAGACATCTCACCATGTCTAGGGACGAGGCAATCCCAATCTATTTACAGGATGATCAGTCCTTATCACTTTAAGACATCTCACCATGTCTAGGGACGAGGCAATCCTAATCTATTTACAGGATGATTAGTCCTTATCACTTTAAGACATCTCACCATGTCTAGGGATGAGGCAATCCCAATCTATTTACAGCATGATTAGTCCTTATCACTTTAAGACATCTCACCATGGCTAGGGACGAGGCAATCCCAATCTATTTACAGGATGATCAGTCCTTATCACTTTAAGACATCTCACCATGTCTAGGGACGAGGCAATCCCAATCTATTTATAGGATGATTAGTCCTTATCACTTTAATACATCTCACCATGTCTAGGGACGAGGCAATCCCAATCTATTTATAGGATGATTAGTCCTCTCAATCTCATTTAGGACTATCCTTCCTTTTGGAATTACTGGATTTACTGTCCAAGGATGATTTAATCCATTCAATTCATTTAAGACTATCCTTCCTTTTGGAATTACTGGATTTACTGTCCAAGGATGATTTAATCCACTCAATTCATTTAGGACTATCCTTCCTTTCGGAATTACTGGATTTACTGTCCAAGGATGATTTAATCCACTCAATTCATTTAGGACTATCCTTCCTTTCGGAATTACTGGATTTACTGTCCAAGGATGATTTAATCCACTCAATTCATTTAGGACTATCCTTCTTTTCGGAATTACTGGATTTACTGTCCAAGGATGATTTAATCCACAACCATACATTTAGGACCACGTCCAAGGATGACTTAATCCTCCACCGTACATTTAGGACCACGTCCAAGGATGACTTAATCCTCCACCGTACATTTAGGACCACGTCCAAGGATGACTTAATCCTCAACCGTACATTTAGGACCACGTCCAAGGATGACTTAATCCTCCACCGTACATTTAGGACCACGTCCAAGGATGACTTAATCCTCCACCGTACATTTAGGACCACGTCCAAGGATGACTTAATCCTCCACCGTACATTTAGGACTACGTCCAAGGATGACTTAATCCTCAACCGTACATTTAGGACTACGTCCAAGGATGACTTAATCCTCCACCGTACATTTAGGACTACGTCCAAGGATGACTTAATCCTCCACCGTACATTTAGGACTACATCCAAGGATGACTTAATCCTCCACCGTACATTTAGGACCACGTCCAAGGATGACTTAATCCTCAACCGTCCACCAAGGACTTCATTCTCGAAGACATATGTCTACGGCTCTTCTTTCGGACTGAAGTCCAGGGATGATCCAATCCCCTCACATGTTCACCAAGAACTTCATTCACGAAGACATACGTCTACGGCTCTTCTTTCGGACTGAAGTCCAAGGATGATCCAATCCCCTCACATGTTCACCAAGAACTTCATTCACGAAGAAATACGTCTACGGCTCTTCTTTCGGACTGAAGTCCAGGGATGATCCAATCCCCTCACATGTTCACCAAGAACTTCATTCACGAAGACATACGTCTACGGCTCTTCTTTCGGACTGAAGTCCAGGGATGATCCAATCCCCTCACATGTTCACCAAGAACTTCATTCACGAAGACATACGTCTACGGCTCTTCTTTCAGACTGAAGTCCAGGGATGATCCAATCCCCTCACATGTTCACCAAGAACTTCATTCTCGAAGACATATGTCTACGGATCTTCTTTCGAACTTGTGTTCAAGGATGATACAATCCCTCTTCTTTCTCAGAGACACTTTTCTACGGCTCACTTTAGAACTTGTGTTCAAGGATGATGCAATCCTCACATGTATTCTCATCAATTACTATCGATCCTGGGAACCCATACAGAACCTGATTCACACTTCTTCTTTAATTACACCATTAAGCGAATGGTCTTATCTAGCCACTTGGAGCAAACATCTCATCATGATTCTCTTGTTCTTTCTAAGAGAATCTTCTAGCCACAAGCCTTCTATAGTGTGTTTGATTTGAAAATCTTTTTTTTTTGTTTAACATCCATCGCTTGTTCAGTGTTCATCATTCATCATGATCTTTCCTACAAATCAAAATTAAGTACATGATTAGTAATACTTCATAATCATCAAATCATATTGACATGATAACCTATTATGCATACAGATATCATTTACATAGTTATGCAACTATTTTGACCAATACTTTGGCACAACACTTTCCCATATCCTGTATGCATACAGTGGCTATCTAGATGCCTTCCATCTCTACCAGAACATACTATCGAGAGTGTGCACAGCTCTCAGCATGTCAGCAAAGAGGTTTCATTCTAGACAAGCAACAATGGAATGTTTGTCCAACTTACCAATCATATGCATATTAGTAGTATACTATTCAATGCTCTATGAATGTTTACACTCAGCATGATATATTCTAGGAATACAAATATGCATACAAGCAATATCATTTACTATTTCAAATAACAACTCAAATACTTATCTTTTATGTTTGTGTGGTTGCCTCCCGCTTGATCTTCTATATGTCTTTTGAACTTCTATTCATTCTGTACCACTGTGCATGTTCAAGTGTCATCCTCATGATCTCATACACAAACATACACCCATTAGTATGTTCTAAATGTTATCAAAACATTATAGTTCTAAATAATCTTGAGAATGTATAGTCATGATTATAGTTAATAAACATTAGTATTCAAGATTTCAGGGAAGTCTTCTTTTACTCATGCATATCATCAATCAAGATAAAAGACATAATATGCATAATCCCTTGATTACTAACTTTATGAATAAGCATAACCAATCATACCAAGTATACTTATATAAGGGATCCTAACACAAGGTAATATTCATGGGAAACATACGTGGATTAGTATACCTACTTAGTTATGTACAACATACCTAAACAATCTCTTCAATGATTTAGAGATCCTGAGCTAGAACCTGCATGTCTCATAGGTTAAGCATAATATAACAAAGTCATACATACCTCGTAAGTAGAACAAGGATTATGGATGAGTCTTTGTCTTCATGTTTTCATGGTCATGGAACCTGATTTGTCTTTTGTGATGTACCTGTATCTTGTTAGCAGACAACATCAACCTCACACAACATCATAATGCATTAGTACAATCATATAGCCCTAATCAATGAATGTCTTTGATCATTCACATGCATTCATACTGTTACTAGGGTGATAAGACAATTCTAACATTAATCAAGATTGTACTAATAAATAATATGAAGACAAACACATCATGAACTTAATCAAGAATTAGATTTTAAGACATACCTGAGCCTCCTTAAGTCATACCTGTCGAGACTTCTTGTAGTCTTCTTATGTAAGGCCTTAGCCTCAACTCCCCCTGAAACTTGATCTGGAGCTTGATTAGGGTTTTCTAGAGAAACCCTAAAAATTCAATCTTTGACTTTCACACTTCTGAATGGATGAAAGAATATGTCTTCTTGAGCTGATCAAACTAGCATACTTCAATTTTGGAATTTCCAAAATTTGACCCCTCAAAATTGCCTTTGAAACTTCTAGATCTTCTGGACAGGATCCCGAACTAGGGTTTGATGAAGCCCACCCTTCTGCCTAAACAAAAGGTTCAATCCAAGGCTCTAAACTCTTATTTTTCTTAGGAGCTTCCAGCCGTGGTTACAGACTTCAAAAATTCCAACTTTTGTTGAAGCCCTAATTTTCCATCTTTCCGATCAAAATCCCGAACTGGGGTTTGATCAAGCCCAGTCTTCCACCCAACCAAAAAATTCGATCTTGGTCTCTAAATTTCGATTTTCCTAAGTAGCATTCATCCATGGACTCCGATTCCAAAAATTCTAACTTTCTCCGAAACCCTAAATTTCGGAAGCCATGAATAAAGGTGCTCCAAAAATAATTCTGTTTTGATAGAAATATGCACCTGATTGTTTCTGCTATAACTCTAAAATTTTTGCTCCACAGGGTCTGAAACCCTTTTTTTGCAGTAGCCTGACCTGTCATCTTTCCATCCTGACAGGTATGACCTCAATTGGGTTTTCTGAGAGAGAGTTATGCCAAGTGTCGCAACGTGACCTGTTTATGAGATAAAACAGGAGAGCGTACTTGTACGGAATGCCACGTGTCACTGGTTCACCTTCGGCCTCTGAAAAAATTTTCTGAGATATTACAATCTGTGCAATACCTGTCACTTTTTACGAAATTTAATTTGGAGCTTCCTATCCCAAGTTATGACCTTTTTTCCAAGGTCACCTGATTTTGACTGATATCTGGAAGAGGCAGAAACCCTAACTTGTACTGATCATAACTCACAAAGTACAACGAATCTGAGGGTTCCCTTTGGACACAAGGTACCTGGGGATGTTATCTTCGACCTGTAAACTTTTCAGATCTTGAACCTTCACCAAAATGGATTTATGGCGAAAGTTCCACGATGCCTGGTTTTTTCTATGAAAAACCCCAACCTTCAAATTGTCACAAGTAAAGCAAGTGTCGTAAGTGCCATACCTTACCTTCCTTTAGGTTAGATCTGATACCATGTTAAGATTTAATATGCTAAGACAGAAAATAGCAGCATTACATTCCATTTCACAATAATAGCATATACAGGATCACTGAAGAAACAACAAGCACAACATAAACACAAGAGACAGAGATTTATCCTGGGAAACCCTCATGGGGTAGAAAACCCAGCAAAGCTTCCTCAATATAGATGACCAACAATATACAAAGATGAAACCCTGAGACATGATCTCCTCCTCCACAATAGCAGACCTCTCCTCCACAAGTGCGCTATCCTCAAGTGAGTGAGTGTGTATAATGAGGAACACACCTCCTCTATTTATACACTACTCTGATATATATTTTACACAAGTACATGTAGGCTCGTATTTAACCATTAGGTTAAATACCCCATTATAACTGACTGGGCCGACCCCCACATGGTGGGTCTAATAACCCTTTGACCCATATAACACATACAGGGCCAACCCCCACTAGGTAAGTCTAATAACCCAAGTTACCACATTCCGACGGAGGAATAAACATCTCCGGATATACAATAAGATCTTCACGGAGGAATGAAACATCTCCGGAATAATAAAGTACAAATATAATATTCTTTGAAGTTACAATATCTCAACAAGGTTAACATGAAAACAAATCCATTTAATCTCTTGATTTAGAGATTAGTCTAACTCGGGAAACTTTCGCTATTGGAATGATGTCATGAGCAATTCTTACAAAAAGGTCACAACTCTTTGTATAATCATGCAGTAGTCATGTGTGACATTAGTGCTACTATCATATAACCTTCCTTAACTATTTTATTTGTAGTAAAGCATTCACAAGCATGTAAAATTGAAAATATATAATACACCAATATATGGAATCCATAACTACATAGAGAGCTAAATGGTTCTTCAATTTGAATCATTAGAAGTGCAAAATTTTTTTTACACAAAATGTAGATTATTCTAAAACACAAGAATATTGATGTGTTTTTAATTATACCGAGGCATGATAATATCCATGTTGTAGAAGACAAGAAGTGGGCATGCTATTCAGAATGTGTATGTCCCATGGCCATGTATTCTTGATTAATATTGTTCTTGATGTGCTCCAAGTGAGCTACTTTGGTAACCATCATTGTTTCGGTGCATACCACTTATGGGGGACTAGTCCTTAATAGGTACAAGATAGATATGTCACAAGATCCTAACTAGAGTCATATTTAATGATAGATTCACAACAAGTATTCCCTATGGGTGAGTGCTATAAATATCTCTTGCTTCATGTGTGGTTATCACATGAGTTGTTTTCTTGTGCAATCAAGTATGCACTTTGTAATGACTTAGTAATATTTTGTGTCTTACTAATCTGTAAGATGAGTTGTACTATATAAAAACTTAGGGAGTTGGGGTGTCATTCAAAATATTTATGTGAATTTTTTATTTTATTTTAAATATGTCTATGTCATTACTTGGAGCTCATAGGAATATAAATGAACATCTTCAAGAGTGGAAGTTTTATCTTGTTTGGGTTTTAACCATTATAGCCATATTGTCCCATTGATATGTTGTTGGTTTACAATTGATGTAGTGATTAATAATTCAAGTGACTAGTTAATTTCTTAAAGGAGAACAATGCAATGTCAAAGTTTCTTAAATTTCTACAATGCATTTACAACATGGTACTCAGGAATATGGAAAATATAATTCAATACAAAATAGTTCATTATATGGAGAATACAGGACATATAATCCTTATATTAACTTAGAAATAAAAAAATATTGTTTTATGTTGTGATTAAATTTGGATCACATTAAAATGATTTTTCAAAGAAGACTTGGATTTGTATTGGGAATAAGGTCAACATTATTGAAGTGGAATAATTGGTTTAAGGTGGTTGATCAAGTTATACTCAAAGTCAAGATTTTGTAGACTTTCCTACTTAAAATTGGATTACTTGAGATTTCCTTGATATCAAGTTATACTCAAAGTCAAGACTTTGTAGACTTTCCTACTTAAAATTGGAATACTTGATATTTCCTTGATATCACTTAGCTTCTTGAGTAAATGGATATAGTGTGATCATGCTTATTCATTTGAAATATCATGTAAAGATATACATGAACCATGAGAATAAAAGGGATATATTAATACAATATATAAGATTAATCATATTAGATACTACCAATTTGACCTTAACTATCACAGATAATTACATATGGGATCACCATCATGAGTTGGCCAACATTTGGACCATTAAATTTGGAATATCAATTTGAAAACTATGAGTGTTGAAGGCATGTCAAAGGCTACTTGAAGCACATTATTTGTTTTGATGCATCCATCAAACAATGGGGGTTATGATTCCTATCCCCATTCCAATAGAAGTTGAATGATGGTGATACACTCATTGAATGTTTAGGGAATATTATAACCTAGTACTTATCACATGAAGCACCAATTGTAAACAATGTAAGATTCATGGAAATCCTAGAATTGTATGTTTCTTGAAGATTATAGGGATTTTGTTGGTGATGCACACATATATATTAATTACAAAATTGGTCATTCTCTAAAAATAACTCGATAGAGATTGTTTCAAACTTCCCACCTTAAATGTTTGACTCTTGATTGATAGATGAAGCTGAAGTTGGTCAAGATTGTATGAAATCTATCAAATATTTGAAGAAGTTTAGAACAAGAAGGGTTATCATGAATTGCGACAAAAGAGATTAAATGGCATGTTATATAATACTCTTTAGAGGTTCCCTTAAAGTGGTACATTGGTCAAAGATTAAAAGGAGATATTAGGGATTAGTAGGAACTGAAGGTATGGAAGCCACATGAAAAAAAAATGCCATGCACTCCAAACAAAATAAAAAAATAAGAGGATTTTTCTACAAATGGGATTACATACAATAAATATTACAATACTTATAAATGGAGATGTGGGTGTTATATCCAACATCATGATCATATATATTCTCAAATAAAAAAATGATCTTTAGGATTAATTATATATGTCAATTGCCCATCATTGAAGCATTTTAGTGGGAACTAAAGGAAATTCAGTAACCCATATTGAGCAAACCACCTTTTACTTGCAACTTCTACATGGCCTCTACATAGAGGTCATTAAACTCCCACTGACACCAATTAAATAAGCATCTATGGCTACCCATAAAATAAATACATGAAACATTTCATCAATCTTATGTGGCTATCTGATCCTCTGTCTCATTGTTCCAGGTGAATTTTCTTTTTAGAATTGCACAAGACACGCACCTACTCAACCACAAGGTTGTGTGAATACTATGCATGTCTAAGGGTTTACGTCATATGTGCAACAATTTAACTATTATATGACTAGTGATGCATTATGATTCCCTCATATGCATAATCACACAATTACTCTATGCACAGTATCGCTGGGTCACAAAAATATCCATACAACATATGCATGGCCTTATACCTTATTGCATGATCTTATTGCATGATTGAGTAACCCCCTCTATCACATGACCAAGTAGTTTTTGAGGGAGCATTTGTTCCATTGATGTGATTGTTCCTTTTAAATATTTTAAACTTGATGGAAATCTTGAAGGGCTTCCATATGGGTCAATGTAGCTCTACTATATAAAATGAAAGGGACAAAAGAAAAATATAAGAGGATACCATTAACCTAGTAGTCATAAACTAGAATTCAGTGGTCTACTGATCAACAATGATATCTAGAATATTTAGGTTAAAAAGATCCATATGAACTTGGAAATGTATAAATGATTCTTGAAAATTGTCCCCGTACTTATTTAAAAGTTTGACTTAAATTTTTCTTTAGTCCATTCAACTTCTCATGAGATATTATTTATGCATCGTTATATTTGTTTTCTTAACCACTTGCACGAAGGGAAAATTTTAAGGATCCATAATTTTCTTAAAGTATATAAACCTTGACGAATCTTATTAATTCTTAAATTTCTAGCAATAAAATGTTTGGCAATACTTTTGTAAAAATATTCAAATTTCTAGGGATTTTATATAGTTTCTAGGAATTTTTTGTCATTATTAGAGTAATATTTTTAAAAGAATTTGGTGATTATATTTTGGAAAAAATCATAAAAAATTAACCCATGGACTAAATTTCACCCCTAAAATTTTCCCTCTTCATGGGTTTCCCTAATCTAATACCATGTTGCACATTGTCAAGACCATGCTTCCACTTCCCTCTTTTGGATCAAGGGTTTGTATGGTCCACAACATAAAGCACACCTCATACTTTCCTCTCATCATTTTTATTGGCCCATCTCTTCAAATTATCATTTGGTACATAATTTCTATGGTTTATTATATTAAATGATCAATTGCATTCCATTAGCCTCTTGCCTCTTTCATGTCTGATATACCATTTACATTCTACACCACCATTCCCTTGGATCCACCTTTGGTTTTTATCATATCTCATGATTATTTCCATACATGTATATCAATACTACTTGTTCACATTTTATGCACCCATCTCCTTTCTTGTAATTAATATAGATTATATTATTCTTGGTATATAAAAACAAAAAAAACTATTCTTAGTAAAATAAACCTAAAAAACAACAACAAAATATTAAAATAAAATAAGATCAATTTACTAAGATTACTTATTTTGATTAAAATAGTACTTTAGCCAAACATTTTATTGCTTAAGATTACATGTTCATCAATTATAAAATTGGTTAGTACTTTATCACACATAAATGTTGATAATTGTTGAGCTCATAGACATAATATATTTTATTCGTATATTACCATTGCGAAGAGGCTTTCAACTAGGAGGAGGACACCACAGGCCTCTATTCCTCAGATGGATTCAGTGAGTGTTTGGTATAAGCAATTGAGTCATATTTTAAATTTTTTAAGTTTGTTAGTGATTCGGTATTAGTTCAATTACCTGATCAAGAAATCTGATATTTGAATTGCAGTCGCTAGAGATGTAAAATGATCGTAGACAGAGGCAAGATGCATCACAGTTTGGAAAAACACAAGAGGAAGTTACAGTTTTGATGTGTAGTCTAGGACATACATACTTTTGTTTACAAGAGGAAGTTAGAGTTTTGAGGTGTGATCATGGACATATGTACTTTTGTTTACATGTACACCATTGACCTTTTTGATACATGTACATTTAAAGGCCATCCAAGGGCCTTCTATTTTTGTATTATATGACTTCCATGGTATATTATATATTTCAGATTGTCTCTTGACATGTTCACAGTTCGATCTTATGTGTGATCATACATGTGTGGCCAATAATGTTTATATGCGTAATGTTCCCAATTTCTTTATAGCTTCGACAATTGCATGGAGATATCAATTATAATGTTGAGAAAATGCACAATTACAACAATGCACATTTACAATGTTCTTGACAATGATCCAATTGCATATACAATGTTAAATTGCATCCACAAAAATGCACATTTACAACATGTTCTTGACCACAATTGAATTATATGAAATTGCATGTGAAATGATGTGAGTGGCACACCTAATCCACACAATGTACTAAGAAACTTAACCTACAAAATAAGAAACTAATACAAGTAAGTGATGTACATAAACTCCCAACCCACATAAAAACATAACAAGCGGGACAAACACACATAGGCTATGCATCTAGAATTTCACACACATGTGATGCATTCATGCAACCCATATAAGCAGGTTAAATTTTATTGTGATGAAACTTATATAAAAAAATGAACATGGGCATGCACATAAGTTTAATGTGACACTATCTTATTAACATGACCCTTGACCCCTAAATCAATAATCCCTATATCATAATAACAACTCACAACTCACCAACTACACTCAAATCCTTTTTATCATAACACAATAACACTGTTAATCATAACCACCTAATGCATCTTATGTTTGACCTCGATCACATAAGCACCCAATGTACTCAAGTGACACATATAAGGAACAATCCACTCTAACTCAAGCACATGAATACCTAACCTGCATAAGCACCTATTGGACATATTAAAGGATGCACATAGATGGAACACCTATGAAACACACTTATTTTTCCCACATAGGTGAAACTTATCTTTTATCTTGACCCACTCAACCCCTATAATAGTAATCCATATACCACAATACCATTTATGGTTAACCCACTAGCCCTGAAACTCCCAACACACAACCTATTAATGATCCTAACCCTAGACACCTAAGTCACTTTGCAACATACCTAACACACATAAGCACCCAACACACCCAAGAAATTGACCCAACCAAGTGGAACACCTAATCACCTTACCCACATAAGAACCTAACAAACATAAAGGATGCACATAGTTGATACATCCAAGTGATGCACCTGTGCGGCCCACATAAATGAATAAATGAATACTTGTCCAATTCAAATGAAAGAGATTAGCAAGCCCGACAAAATATTTTTTGCAAGTGGCTCCTAAGAAACCACAAGGACAAGCCAAGGAAAGTGACAAATCTAGAAAGGATCAGAGAGGAATCATCGATGAAACACCACCTCCCTTTTTTATTTGGAACTTTGAATTCTTAAAAACAACGTTAATTGCTCAAAATGAAAATATAGTGGAACACTAAGGACATGTCAAATGACATGGCACACTAAGGACATAATAATATATTAAGAGTGCAATGTGGTGGGTTTGAGTGCCACTCTTTGAATGTATAGTTATACAATCAAAATAAAAATATTGCAAAGTTCACCCCTTTGTGCAAAAAATGCATAGACCCTTACTGAGCGAAACCCTAGTTTCCAAAATTGTCCTATAGAGAAGTCTCTAGGCCTTGGACCTAGAGGAGAGGTGTATCCCTATCATCAATTCGATGTCTTGAATCCAAAGGAGTCAAAATTTCATCGATCCAAGCAACGATCATAATTATATGGCCCATTCCAACTCGCACCCCAAAATATTTCAGGGACACATGTTCAATCCCTACCAAGGGCATAGAATTCCAACCCTACAACAAAACTGGGTTCCGGGAGGTACTACAAGTGTTTCTAGAAAGTTTGCATGTGGGAACGCTAACCACAAGTTCTCGGTCGAGGAATTTGCAAAGTTGACCCCTATGTGCAATAATTGCAAAGTCCCTTACTAAGCGAAACCCTAGTTTCCAAAATTGACCTAGAAGTGTTAGAAAAACAAGATCGCATAACAATAACAATAAACAAGATGCAAATATAAATCACATAAACATAATACAAGAGAGACGCCAATATAACATGCTTCACCCAATCTAGGTTACGTCCACAGAGAAATTACTAGTCCTTTTATTATTATACCATCAAACAAATGAAGGGATACAACTTGTAACACATTCGTTGCAACTTCCTCTTCAATCTCTATTAGTCTCTCTTACACAATCAAATAGATATTTACAATGCTATAATACATTAGGGCCCAACTGTATTACAATGTGTTCCTTTTAAAAGGAATTACCATGGGGAAATATTATAGGCTACCCAATACCATGGGCCCATAAACTATTGGACAACAAAACAACCCATACAATTTCTTTCGAGGGCACTTCCCCCGAACCCCCCAGCCGAGGGGGATGGTCCCCCACAGATCCGTGTGGGGGGGTGATGCCCCCGTACACCCCCCTTGATGGGATGAGTGTACATTCCACCTGCATATCATATAAAACTGGGGTACAAAAATGGTTGAAAACAACATCTCTCACAAACCTAGCTCTACAACCAACAATCTCCCACTTGGAGGTTGATCACAACAACTCCACCGCTGCTGCACTTGCTGGACTATGCTCTGAACCTTGGATCTAGAAAATTTCTCATCTTCATCTTCATGATAGAAGGCCAACTGAAACCGAGCAGGAACTTAGTTTCTCTCTGGTTACTACCTTTGTCAACATGTCTGTAGGATTTTGGCTAGTGTGTATCTTTTCTAGATTTAACAGTTTATCTTCTAGAACAGATCATATGAAATGGTACTTTAGATGTTTATGTTTAGTCTTAGAATGGAAGGATGAGTTCTTTGCAAGATGAAGGCACTCTGGATATCACTATACAACTTGCTATCCTCCTTCTTCTTATCCAATTCCTCCATGAACCTCTACAACCAAATCATCTCTTTACTAGCCTCTATAGAAGAAACATACTCTGCTTCTGTTTTTGAAAGTGCAACAACCTTTTTCAACTTCAAAATCCAACTTATTGTTGTTCCACCTACAGTAAACCCATACCCTGTGGTTCTCCTCCTACTATCTTTATCACTTGCCATATCTACATCAACATATCCCTGTAGAATAGTGTTTGAACCTCCAAAACATAATGCATGAGTGGTAGTACCTCTCAAATACCTGAGAATCCATTGTATTTCGTTCCAATGTTCTTTACATCCATTGTTCATATACCTCCTCACAACTCCCACTACATGTGCAATATCTGGTCTTGTGAAAACCATGGCATACATCAAGCTTCCAACTGCTGATGAATAGGGAACCCTGAACATGTAATATATATCTTCCTGTGTCTTGGGACACATCTCCCTACTTAGTTTGAAATGGCTGGACAAAGGTGTACTGACTAGTTTTGCATTCTACATTCTAAACCTCTCCAACACCATTTCTATGTACTCACCCTGAGACAATGTCAATTTGCGATTTTTCCTGTCTCATGTTATTCTCATACCAAGGATTTGCTTTGCAGCACCCAAATCCTTCATCCCAAATGAATTAGCTAACTTCTTCTTGAGAACATTTATATCCTACATGTTAGACCCTGCAACAAGCATGTAATCCACATACAATAACAAGATAATATATCTTCCATTATCTAGCCTCTTGAAATAAACATAGTGGTCAAAATGACATCTACTATAACCTTATTCTGTCATAAACCTATCAAATTTCAAATACCATAGCCTTGGATCTTGCTTCAATCCATACAAGCTCTTCTTCAACCTGCATACTAAATTTTCCTTCCCTTCGATCTCATACCCTTGTGGTTTTTACATATAAATCTCTTCCTCCAAATCCCCATGGAGAAAGGTTGTTTTTATGTCTAACTGTTCAAGATGCAAATCTTCTATCGCCACTAGAATTAAAAAGTCCTAATTGAAGTCATTTTAACAACAAGAGAAAATATTTCATCAAAATCTATACCTTTCTTCTGTGAAAACCCCTTTACAACAAGTTTGGCCTTGTGCCACTTCTTTCCTCCATCTTCTTCCTTCAACCTGTAAACCCATTTGTTTTGCAATGCTCTTTTGCCTACAGGAAATTGAACCAAATCCCAAGTCTGGTTTCTTACTAATGAGTCCATCCATTCATCCATGCCTTGCTTCCACTTCTTTCTAGTTTCCACTTACATTACTTCTTCATAACATTCTGGTTCACCAAAATCAGTCATCAATAAATAATACATGGAAGGAGAGTATCGTTTAGGAGGAATACTTAACCTAGTATATCTTCTAACACTTGCAGGAGTTTGAGGTACCTATTGTTGTTCTTGATTTTATAGCACCTTTGGAACTTCATTTTCTTTTATTTCATCAAGCACTATGTACTCTGTGTTTTCCTTCTCCTATTTATTTCCCTGCAACTGATCTTTATACATGACCTTTTCATTGAATACCACATCTCTACTCCTAATGATTTTGTTACTTTCATAATCCCATAAGCGATAACCAAAATTATCAACCCTGTATCCAATAAAGGTACATTTCTTGGATCTAGCCTCAAGCTTTGTTCTATTTTCTTTATCAATATGGACAAATGATTCACAACCAAAAGTTCTCAAAAATGAGTAGTTTACCTTTTTGCTTGTCCATGCCTCCTCTAGAATCCCACCATCCAAAGAACTTAAGGCCCTTTTTTATTAAGTAAACAATAGTATTACATCATCTTCCCAAAACTGTAAGGGAAACACTGCATGCAATCGCATACACCTTGCATGCTCCATGATTGTCCTATTCATTCTTTCTGACGCACCATTTTCTTGTGGTGTTCCTAGGACTGTATTCTCTCTATGAATACCATGGTATGAACAGTAAATATCAAACTCCTTTCCACAACACTCACCTCCATTATATGATTTGAGACACTTCAAACTTTTTCCTCTCTCATTCTCAACCAAAGCTTTCCATTTCTTAAAAGTAGAAAACACATCAGATTTATGTCTAATACAATAAACCCAAGTTTTTCTAGTTGCATCATCAATAAAAGTAACATAATAACGAGAGCCACCAAGATATTTTACCTAAGCCGATCCCCATCCATCTGTATGTACAAGCTCTAACTTTTCACTCTTCTTCTGTTTCCCAACCCTAAGAAATATGACTCTCTCTTCTGTTTTCCATAAACACAGTTCTCACATAATTCCAAACTTACCTGCTTCAGATCTAGCAGCAACTTCTTTGAGTGGAGAATCTGCATTTCCTTCTCACTCATGTGACCAATCCTATGATGCCACAATGTTGTATTTGTTCCTATGGAAGATAAAGAGATAGAACAATCAGTATTATGAGGACATAAATACAACGTACCTATCCTGTCTCCTTTTGCTATCACCATCGATCCTTTAGTGATCTTCCACCACGTTTCTCCAAATGTAAATAAACAACCACTATACACCAACTACCCTATTGAGATAAAATTTATTTTCATAGCAAGAATATGCCTTAAATATTCCAACAACCATTCAGTTCAATTCTTTAATTTTATTCGTACCTTATCCATTCCAACAATTTTACATGGCTCATCATCACTAAATAAAACATATCCAAAATCTCCTGGAACATACTCATGAAAAAATTTCCTATGGGGTGTAGCATGACATGAAGCCCCTGAATATACTACCCAGTAATCACTAGTATTATCTAATGCAAGAATCAAGGCATCTTATAACACATCACCTATGATATTTTACAAGATAGATCACACAACTAGAGTAAATCTCACTAATCTCACTCAAGAATTACAGAGAAGAAGAAGAAGAATTGAATCAATATTCATTCATAAACTCAGAAATGGTAAAATCTGCAGTATAATCATACATCAGCTGTAAGCTGGCACTGTGAAACAGAATAATAACTCAATACAATCAAATGAATTCTAATATGGGCCTAAGGTCATTCAAATTCTCCTTGATGTGTGGCTTGGATAACATTGGAGACATCACCCAATCAGTGGTAGTAGTCACAAATAGTCAAATATCAGTCAAATGAGTCTAACTGATCCATGTGAGCACAAATCAAGGGAAGGAAACTCCAAGGATGGCACATGAGGCTTTCAGTAGGTCAAGTGGCACTCCGATACAAACAATTGGAAGCTACAGGCAGTTAAAATGAACAATAAATGCAAGAACTAGGAAATCAATGTTGCAACTGACTGTTGGAATCCAAGTAGTTGTAGTAGGGTGCATTTGTCATCCAAGTGAGGAAGACAAGGCTCACTAGGTAGATAGGAGGGATACTGAGGGCTAAAAACAAGCTTCAAGGGTATGAAAATAAGCTCTAGGTGCTGGGGAGACTACCATACCGATGACTGGATGCATGTAGTATGCATGCATGCATGCAAATATAAAAAATGATAGTGAGAATATTCCAACACCCCTCTGCAAGCCAAACTATGAGTAAGTAACTGAAAACTAGTAGGGCCCTGATAACTGAGACCAAAGGTCACCCCATACAACAATCTAAATAAATAAAGTGAGGAAAGAGGGAAAACCTAGTGGGAAGAAATCCCCCCCTTGAGATAGACTGTAGAAGGATAATCAATCATGTACATCACTCACCCCAAAAGGTAAGTGGACTTCTCCACCGAAGAAGGATCTATCGGCAAGAAATGAATCAGTAATGTGAGAAGGATGAAACCTTCCATTCTGAAAATCTGATCTGGTTCTCCTTTGATCAAGTGGATCACCAACAATATCTCCAACAGATCTACGAATAGTGGCTACCCATCTAGGAAAAGGAGGATCTATAGGATGTAGATCTGGATCTTGGTATTCCATTCGCTCATCTTCATTGTCAGGTGATAGATCTTCAGGTTCTTGTGGATCTGGATCTAGCATTCGCTCTTCATCATCTTCACTTTCAGATTCAGAATCTGCACTCTCATGAGATGAAGCTTCTCTCTCTTTCTCATCAAGCAGTGATGGTTTGGTAGGCAAGCTCTCTTGCTCAACATAATGAGCATCATGAAGTGTCCATTCCTCAAACTGTACACTCCTATCAAGGAATTTTGTCATAGTAGAAGGATCAATAAGCTTGTGGGATTTTCCACTCAATCCATAACCCACCATAATACACTCTCTTCTCTGTGGATCAAGGGCTCTCCTTTTCTCTGTTGGAATCCTTTCCCATGCTGTGGATCCAAACACTCTGAGATGAGATACATCAGGTTTGTACCCCATCCATGCTTCGAAAGGAGTCATATCTTTGAATCCTTTGTGAGGAACTCTATTTTGAAGGTAGGAAGCAAAGTTGATGGCTTCTTCCTAAATACTAGGTTGCAACCCTTTCGACTTTAGCACGCATGTTTCCATCTCTTTTAAAGTTCCATTCTTTTGCTCTGCAACACCATTCTATTGTGGTGTGCAGGGAACAATATGCTACATCTCTATGCCTTCTTTAGCACAAAAGGATTGGAAACCACCCTTGACATACTCTCCTCCATTATCAGTGTGGAGGGCCTTGATATTTCTATCTGAAAACTTTTTTGTAGAAGACTTGAAAAACTTAAAGTATCAAAACACTTCTGATTTTAATCTGAGAAAGTATACCCATGTAAATCTTGAACAATCATCAATAAAAGTAAGAATATACCTTTCCTTGTTCAAAGACAGATCTGGAAATGGACCTGAGACATCACTATGAATCAGATCTAGAGGTTGAGAGGCTCTCCTTTCCTTCCCTTTCTCAAACTTCTTTTGTGGATCCTTGCCCATCAAACAACCATTACAGTTTCCCTAGGAAAACTTGACTTTGGGCAGTCCTTCAACCAAATCTTGAGTGTGCATATCTTGTAGGTACTTGTAGTTGAGATGCCCAAATATTTCATGCCATAGCCTAATCTCTTCATTTGCATGAGTGTGAAGAGCAGACTGTTTGGAGAGAGGTAGAAAGTGAGAGAACTCATAGAGTTCTGACTTATGGTTTGCAACACCTTTTGCAACGGTAGATCCTGATACCATGTCTTTTATTTTGACCTCATTTGGAGAGAATATCACCCTCTTGGGATCTCCAGTATGGGTCATCTGGTATACTGAAAGTAGATTGGCAGTGAGTGTAGGAAGATAGAGCACATCTTAGAAGTACCCATGGTCAAGCTTGATCCTTCCAATCCCCTCAAAGGAGACCTTAGAATCATTCCCCAACATGATTGAAGGACCAATAGTGGATTCGAAACTAGTAAAGAGATATTTGGAGGAAGACATGTGTCTTGATGCTCCTGAATCTATGATGAAGGAGGACTCTCTTGATGAACTTGTCATGAGAACATGGAATCTCTCCTTGTCCTCATATTTTGAAGATTCGGCTTCTTTCTTCCTAGCACATGAAGGTATTGAAAGTTTATTCTTTTCAAGTAGTTGAGCCATCAGATATATATTCTTCTTCATACAGTTTCTCTCAGGATGAAATCCTCTATTGCAGTAGGTACATTTGGATTTCCCCTTGTGAGATTGCTTATCTTTCTTGGAATTTGAACCTCCATCTGACTGATAAGGAGATTCCTTCTGCTTCTGCTCATTTGAATTTCTATCTGAAACTTTTTGCTTGCCTTTTGCATTCGCTCTCTTCACTTCAGCAGCTACAAGTGCTGAATCCATCTTGGTGTTGGGAGGAAAATGCACCTATAGTTCAGGGGAGAAACTACCAACTTCAGGTATGAAAGATAGACCTACAAATGTTCTACAAGCACAACAAGTAAGTAAAGAAATTAAGGTTAGAGATGTATGCACTTTATTCATAAGGTTGATCCTAGCCTCCTCTTCCTTGCTCTTCAATGCCATTCAGTGTTGTAATGCCCACACCAGCAAAACAACTCGATACCTTTCTCAAATACATTTGACTACATATATAAGACTGATATTCATAACAGAAGAAGACATCAGACTATAAGCAAATTGTAATCAAATCTGAGACACACATGAATAGGTCATATTTGGAAAGGAAAGAATGTCTAATCTTTATTAATGAATGAAGCAAGTGCATCAAATTATACCTTCCTTCAAGCTTGGCACTTCATGAAGCCTAGATTCAAGGTCTCCTGCTTCTGTTCTCTAAGGATCCCAACTTCTAATTAGCTATGCTAGGGTTTATCAGAAACTGAGGCATAAGAGAGGGGGATGAGGGTCGCCATTCCTCCAGCAGAACATTGTTATAGGCTTAGTCCCCACAAATGGCCCTTCTACCTTTCTTATATAGTCAATGAAGGAGAGGAAAAGTAGTTATAACCGATCAGGAGGTTCCCAAACCAACTTAACTTACCCAAAATTTGAGATTTTGACTAGTACAAGAAAGTGCCCTACTCTGCAGTAGACAAACTAGTGCATTTCTGAAGGTGTGCACTACTTTAATGAAGAATACTTGCATATAAAACGCTACTATCATGCTTGGATACCAGCGCACATGTTGGAAAATGGCCAAAAATAGGGTTTTCTGATGATTTTCAGGACATGGTTTGGTCTGAAAAAATGTTCCTAAGGGTTATAACCATCAAATGGGATAAGAGTGAGGTAATTTCAACCATTTTTAGTGTCCCCAAATGACCTTTCAATCCACAATTATCCTGTTGTGTGACTAAACTTGATCTCAAGAAGTGTCGTCCTGCGACCAAGCGATGCAAGTGTCGTCATGGACGAAGAAGTGTCATTTTAAGCTATAAAAGATGCCCCCTAATGTATGAGGTCAGAGGGACTGAGGGAAACTATGGCTGAAATACATTATAAATAAAAAAGAGTTGAATCACAGAGGAACCGGAGAAACCAAGAATCGTAGGCTCAAATGAAGTACTTGAAAGCAAAGGCAATGTCAGACAAACTTATCCTTGGGGTAACTGTCCATGTTCAAATAGTGGAACATGACCTCCAAGAGGATACAATAATGATCCAAATACTGATGCATATATCATGGCCACTAAAATACAAGTGTGGATCCATGAGGAACATAAGTGTAAACATAGCCACATAAATACAGGGTGGATCTATGTCAAAACTGGAGAACATAGCCATAGAGAACAAGCTGGATCTATGTCTCATCAAGAGCCAAAAAGAGTGTGGCTCAGTCTTGCACAACTTGGACGATAACATAAATGAGGTGATGCTATTGAGGATCCCAAGGTCTTCATCCAAAAACAACCCAAGGTACAAACCTATCCATGCAAATAAATGAGTTGATGTTGAACATGGGAGGTATCATTTGATTACCAGTCATTGATGTATACCATTAACAAATGCGAGGGTGTCCACCAATAATGAAAATGGAACCCAAGGTACCTAGTACATTCAAGCAAGTATGAATAAATGGTCTTGTCGTCGAACACTTGAAGAATCCATTGGATAGGAGACATTGATGTATTCCCATCTATCCAATAGCGAGGGAAACTGCCACTAATGACTGCAATCCCCAAGGTACTAATCGAAACTCTAAAATTCATTCCTAGAGCACAATGAGTTGAAGTCGATGGGAAGAAGTTCATTGGAAGGGAGGCCTTAAGGCATCCTCCATCATCAAACATGAGGGACACTCAACAGGTATGAGTTGATTTGGAGTAGGACTGAACACATGATGAAACATACTGACACCAAGGAATGGTCGATGCATGAGGTCAAGGCAATTGCAGAAAGGCCGACATAGGTTATATCCTTGAACAGTGAGCACGGCACAAGAGTGACTTAGGCAGTTTTTAACACAAAGAGACCACGATGCAAATCTACAATGTAGGATACATTAATAGATTCTTCATATGATTGGAAGACTAACCAAATGGAGGAGTAAGAACTCTGAGATCAGGTATACCCTAAGGCCAACACTAGAACCCAACTTGTTTGATAGACTGAAAATAGGTGCTTTGTTCAAGGACATAGTAGATTTGCTTCCATCATATTGAAAGATATTTTAATATTCTTCCCTTCCCTTTTCTTTTTGATTTTTTAACGAGCTTGACAAAGAACTAAATCATGCTTGACGGTATTTTCATATTTAAGGAGTCTGAAAAACCTAGAAGAAAACTCCATACACCTATCCGTGGATTTTATATCGAGCCCGGATTGGTCTATGCTCAGCAGTGTTTTCTTGTTTATAGAGTTGAAAAACTTAAACAGTCCTCTATCAACCATCTCGTGGATTTCACATCGAGCCCAAGTAGGTGAATGCTCGCTTGGTGTTTTCACATTTCAAGAGTCTGAAAACCCTAAAGACGACTCCAAAGGTCCTTTTTTGTAAAGTTAGTCTCCTTCCCCGAAAAAGTGTATAATAATGGAAAAAGAACTCTTCTAGCGCATACTAGAGTATACCTAGAGTATACCTTTTCCGTAAATTATCCACCAAAGCCCAGAAAAGGGGTAATTCTATACCTACGTGGATGTTGGTTCAGTTATTTTAACGAGCCCGAAAAGACATCTATGCTTGGAAAACTTTTCCTATTTAAGGAGCCTGAAAAGGGCTTAAAAGAACTCCATAGGGATCTTTTCCGTAAAGGTTTAACGAGCCTGAAAAAGTAAACTCATGACCTCCTTACTATTTTTAACGAGCTCAAAGGAGATACAAAAAATGCTCATAACTTCCTTACTGTTTTTAATGAGCTCGAAGTGAAGATGAAAGAAATGCTCATAGCCTTCTTACTGTTTTTAACGAGCTCGAAGGAAAGGTGGAAGACTGCTTGTACCCTACTTACTGTTTTTAACGAGCTCGAAGTAAAGGTAGAAGAATGCTCGAAATGGGAGGAGACGAGTGTCGGGGACATGCGAAACTAGCTCCAAGTGCATGGAACAAAGCTATGCCTAATGCAATGAACATGAGCAAGATAAGGACACTCAGGGTGTGTCTCCTTCAGGTAAAAGGTGTCAAATTGCGAAGGCAAAAATGATACAGGGCTTAGCGGAAATGAGATCAGATATGGAGGCTTATACAATGAGCTAAAATCGTGGAAGCTAGAATCAAGCTCATTAGCGCAAGCGGAATCATAACATATGCATATGCAACTTAAACACAAAGATGGGAGCCTTATCAGGGATGGCTAGAAATATGAGGAAGAAAGATATGAGGCTTCTTCTCAAACTAATGGTAAATCTAAAAAGGCTCCCGAGCCTATGAGAAAAAATCAGCATGGGCACCAGAATGGCATAAGGGTGCTGACTAGGGTGACCCATGTTAGGTAGGATCTGCTGTCGGACTGGTGCACAATGCATAAAGAGACTACTAACACACCAATATCCAATAGGTTCGACCCTATGGAAAATTCGGATGGCAAAAGGTTCAAATGCAACATAACAACAGGGAAGCCTAAACCTATATGCAAGGTTCTGAATATACCTGACATGGTCACACAAGGTGTCGAAAAGGACCAGTAAGCAAGTATAAATCCAGCCAAGAATCATGTCTCCAAGAAACATCAGTACCAAGATCATATCTAAAACATATATAAAGAAAGATCTGATACAAGTCACTGTGGTAGAAATACATTCAACTTCACTATCATCAACAATAGGCATAAACAAGGCAGAGTTTTCGAATGAAGACTCTATGGTACCCAAGCCCGAGGACTTACAATCAACAAGATCGACTTCAGGATGAAGATCAAAGTTGAAGGACATGATGGAATCTGCAAAAACAAATTCATCATCATGGGAGTTGAAAATTCTAGAAGCAGAATCAAACTTAGCAGGAACACCGATTTGGGATCTATAGGAGAGTCCAAAGACTCAACAGTAAGAAGATCAGACTTTAAGGTCAAACCAGGGTGGGACATAACTGCAACTAGATCAACATCCAAATGAATGACAGATTGTACTATGGACTCTAGGAAAACTTCATCGGAAGAAAGTATATCGTCCCAGATAGAACACATATCTAAACATTCAGATTGAGATGTCACTTGGTCAAAAGCTGGTACTAAGTCCCGAGAAGGTAAGCATGAACCCAGAGACTTCTTCTCAGTAGAAGTTGAACTCAAGGAACAATATGCCACATAAGTCCCATGTGACATAGTGGTGCCTAATGACGAGGGATTTGACTGGTCTATAGTCGGGTAATAAGGAGGATCAACGAATGCAAGTTGGTCGATAGTGATGATGCTTTCATTATGAGGAAACTACATCACACGAAAGAGCGTAGACACCACAGCATGCATAGCATAAATGTAATCACGCTCGAGGATCATATCAAAGTCCATATGGTCCTTTAAAACCATAAAATCAACTAAAACTGTTTTTCCACCCAAAGTAATAGGTGCCTGAGGGAGGAATCCGACCGGTTCACTAGGTCTTTTATCGAAGGTCAACAACCAATTAACAGCTGGAATAACATTAGAGAAACCCAAATATCTCCAAGCATAAGCGGAAAAGATACTAACAGAATCTCTTTCATCAACAATGCATCGATCAACCGTATGGTTCCTAATATCAACATTTATCTGGAAAGGTGTCGAAGAAGGAAGATGAGGCTCAACTAGACTATTCCAATAAAAGGAAACGATCCTAGGGCTTGGTAGGGGTTCACATGGAACAGATGAAGTTCAGGAACATCCAAACTAGTAATGCAGAAGACTTCAGGGATAAGTGCATCAGTCTCCAAAGGACTGATGGGATCGGTCGAAGATTGCATCGATTCGATCACTTCACTCTCCGAAGGAAGAGTGGGGTCGACCAAAGATTGCATTGGTTCAACCACTTTATCAACCAAAGGTTGATCTGACTATAGGGAATCTATAGACAACTTAGGAATAGAGGTTCTTTCAGACATGGACCACACTCTTCATGCCTCTGGAATGGTAGGGCATCGGTGAGTAAGGTGATCTCCCTTACAAAGCTTACAAGGGAACTTTGGTTTCCGTCTTATAGTTTGAGACTCCTTTACAATGTCAGTACTCTCAACATGACTAGCATTGGCTAACAACTTGCCCCCAACATGAATTATAGTGGCTGGTTGCTCAGAAGTATAATACTTTTAAACTAAGGACCACACTTTTTGCACTTCTGGAAGTACAGGGCACAAGTAAGTAAGGTGGTCTACCTCACAAAACTTGCAAGGGAACTTACACTTCTGTTTATTGGGTTTTTCGACAATGTCAACTCCCTTAGCATGACTTGCAGTGGCTGATCTGGTGTCTCTAGTATGACTCACAAGAACTGGTGGCTTGTGATTAATATGACTAGCAGTGATCAATGATGTGTCCTCAACATGACTGACAGTGGTTGAAGACAAACTTTCAGTGTGATTTTCAGTGACTAAAATTTTTATCCCAGCATGACCTCTAGAGGCTGGGTAGGTTCCCCCTGCATGATTTGCGAAGGCAGGGTGCTTTCCCCCAGTATGATTTCCAGAGGCTGGGTTGCTACCCCCTTGTTTTGGCATCTTTTTCCTATTCTTCCCCCATCTATTCCTTTTAGACTGCTGATTACTAGTATTGCTACTTTCGCCACATGAGGTAGAAGGAGGAGGAGAAGATGTTATTGGCAAAGAAGGCACAGGGTTCTGATGCTCTTGATTTGAGGTGCTCACAAAAGAAGTGTCAGGAGCATGCAAGGCATTTGGAGTGGAGAACAACCAAAACCAGCATCCCTATAGTGAATCGAGGAAGATTCAGGGTAGCCATTAAGGGAGTACCAATGTTTCCAACGAATGGAATAGCACAAGGATCCCCTGGAACAGGGGTACCTTGATTGGCGGTCACTGGAACACTAGACATAGTTTCCTGCTCAAATGAGCAAAAAGTTCTCTAAGGAAAACTAAGACAAGTAGCACAAAGAGCACACCACTAAAAAAGGTCCTAGGTAAATAAAACCAGGCAAACAGATGCCTTCCGAAGAAGAATCTGGGATGATGAGGGCCCATAATAAATCAATGAAGGAAGAAGAACAGTTACCCGGGGTCCACAATACAATGACTAAGGGTGAAAGCACTGGAATCACCCAACTGCCCTCCCAAAGACCTGCAAGGGATTTCCTCCCACGTCTATCCTAGGTACAGTAGATATAACCTTCTGCCATCACCTGTGTATGATCCTATGGTTAGATACTAAGGATACCACCACACCGAAAACTCCTGGGGGAACAGTCTCTGGTTGAATCAGAAGGTGCGGGCAGGGTAGCTGAGCCCAAAACTCAAAAGAGTCCCAAAACACGATCCAATCCTGGTATATGCTCGAAACAGAAAGTAGGAGGTTTATTCCCAACAATCTGATCTCACAAGACCTACGGCATAGATCCCAGGCAAGTTTTGAATGAGGTGGGTTTACCTGCGATAGTCGAACTACGATTTTTGCGTAATGTGTGATCTTGGGTGGTTTAAGGTGTTTTAAACCCAAGATCCTAAGCAAGACTATTTGGTGAATAGTGTAACCTAGAAAAGAAAATGTTACTATTACATTTTATTAGGGTTCATTTTAAAGGTTACTTGCTTACTCAAAAAGGTAGTGGGTGTGTGAGAGTGGTTATAACAGAGATAGAATACTGAAATGAAATGCTTACCACTAAACAAATATTTTATTTTCAATGCAAGTCTTAAAGATATGATCTAGAATGAATATGCAAATGCAATTTTTAGTCTTTCGAATGCAAAAAAGGGTAAAAATAGAGTCTAAATGTACAAACTTAAACTCAAAACCTAAGAATGATGCTACTCAACCAAATAAGTATGCAAAAGAAAATTTTCTTCTTTTTGATGCAAAGCACTCTTAAATACTTTAATCCACTTGCAAGGTACTCTATTTAGAAAATAATTCAAAATATTTTATGCTGTCAAAGGTGAGAAACAAAACTGAATTTGAAGGTAACCTACTATCAAAGCAAAAGCAAAGAACTTTTAGGTTTCCTTATTGAAACAGTAAAAGCTACCAATATGACTTTCAGATTCTTTATTTATGTAAGCATGCCAACCATTGGGAAAAGCGTACAAAACCTAATTCTAGACCCAAACAAAGCAAATGACCTATAAAGAAGTATGGTTTGGTAAAGTCAGGTCTGCACAGTGCAGTCAAGGTCCTGAATAGCAGTAAAGACACTTTAGCTTTCATTACAAAAAGAAAACTAAAAGCATAAGGGAGGATAAGAAACCAATCTAAAGAGAAATTTCACTCAAATAGATACAAACAAGATCAAGTAGACTCGGTAGGTTTCAAATCCAGTGGAAATGGAGCAAGCAGATTCAGTCAGACTCAAATCAAGGTACAAAACACCAAACTGGTCCACAACCCCCCAAATTGGGTCCACAAGCCCCAAAACTTTCCATACAATCCCAAATTGATCAAAATAGGTCCAAATCATGAACATAGGATTAGTACAAGGATAGGAGACCACTTACAGTGGTTTAACTCAGACCTAGGGTCATCAGGGACCCCAAAAATGCAGCCACAACCCCCAAATTTGGGTCCACAACCCAAAAACTCAAACCCAGAATGTGTACGCTACTGTGTATGAGGCATACCAGCACCCATAACAAGGGAATGTGTTATTGTGCTTCACAAAAGTAGTGCACAGGTGGGAAAATTTCAAAAAAAGGGCAAAAAACCCCCCAACTTGGTTCCACCAGGGTTTGTAAGGGCTAGGAAGGGTCTGTAAGAGCTAAGGACGGTCAAACAAAGCCTAATAAATTATTCTAATAAAGAAATTGAACAAATACCTTCAAACAACACTAAAGAAATGACCTTGGATACCCCTAAGCAGATAGGTTTTCCCCAGCGGAGTCACCATTCTGTTGGGAGGAAAATGCACCTATAGTTCTAGGGAGAAACTACCAACTTTAGGTATGAAAGGTAGACCTACAAATGTTCTGCAAGTACAACAAGTAAGTAAATAAATTAAGGTTAGAGATGTATGCACCTTATTTAGAAGGTTGATCCTAGCCTCCTCTTCCTTGCTCTTCAATGCCATTCAGTGTCGCAATGCCCACACCTGCAAAACAACTCGATACCTTTCTCAAATACATTTGACTACATATATAAGATTGATATTCATAACAGAAGAAGACATTAGACTATAAGCAAACTGTAATCAAATCTGAGACACACATGAATAGGTCATATTTGGATAGGAAAGAGCGTCTGATCTTTATTAATGAATGAAGCAAGTACATCAAATTATACCTTCCTTGAAGATTGGCACTTCACGAAACCTAGATTCAAGGTCTCCTGCTTCTATTCTCCAAGGATCCCAACCTATAATCAGCTGTGCTAGGGTTTATCAAAAACTGAGGCACAAGAGAGGGGGATGAGGTCTCCATTCCTCCAGCATAACATTGTTATAGGCTTGGTGGTCTCCACACATGGCCCTTCTACCTTCCTTATATAGTCAATGAAGGAGACGAAAAGTAGTTATAACCGATCAGGAGGTTCCCAAACCAACTTAACTTACCCAAAATTCAAGATTTTGACTAGTACAGGAAAGTTCCCTACTCTGCAGTAGAAAAACTAGCCCATTTCTGAAGGTGTGCGCTACTTTAATGAAGCAGACTTGCATATCAAACGGTACTATCATGCTTGGATACCAGCGCACATGTGGAAAAATGGCCAAAAACAAGATTTTCTGATGATTTTTAGGACATGGTTTGGTCTAGAAAAATGTTCCTAAGGGTTATAATCGTCAAATGGGCTAAGACTGAGGTAATTTCAACCATTTTTAGTGTCCCCAAATGACCTTTCAATCCACAATTGTCCTGTTGTGTGACTAAACTTCATCTCAAGAAGTGTCATCCTGTGACCGAGCGATGCAAGTATCGTCACGGCTGGAGAAGTGTCATTTTAAGCTATAACACTTGGGTTTTATCATTCCCATATGAATTAAATTCTCCTCCTCTTGTGTGAGAGACTGGATGAAGTCTTCAAGAGTGGGAAAATTCCATTTTGGGATGGATAACTCTATTGTCTGGAAGGTAGAGACAAATACTGAGTAATCAGGGCCCAATTTTGACAGAACGGGGAGGATTAGTTGCTTCTCTTATTTCTCTATTCCATATGTCTTCAATTTTGAAATCATATTTTTAAATTTGGTAGGAAACTCAGTGATTGAGTCGAAACTGCAAGGGCTCAGTGAGATGAGCTCATTTTCCAACTTGTGACCTTTCAAGTCATCTTTTTGTCGAAGAAGAGATTCGAGCTTGTCCCAAACTTCTTTAGGAATTTTCAGATCTATGACATGAAAATGGAGGACTTCGGAAATGGTGAGGAGTAGTAGTCCTACTGCTTTATCAAGTTTATCCAAGTACTTAGATTTCTCAACTGCACCAGTGGGTTCAACTGCAGTGCCATTAAATACTATAGAAAGGATTTTGGACTTAATGAAGATGTCCATCTTGGATTTCCATTCAAAATAATTGAAGGAGTTCAGTTTTAGATCCATTGATACTGCTGAATTTGAATTGAAGATGGAGATAACCTGCAACAAAAATGAAATTGTTGATGGAGATTTGTTGCAAATTTGAATGAAAAATTCCTTAGGACAATGAGCACATGTGACTGGATACTTCAAACCTGTATAGACCTCACTGGATTGCTTCAGTGAATTCAAGACAATTGCACCAAGAATTGTTGTGGAAATCCAGAGGCTTCTGGTGCTCAATGAAAGACAGTTGCTCAATGAATTGTTGCAACTGATGCTGTTGTAATTTGAATAGCTGGCTCCAGCTCTAAGACCATGTTATATTTTACGGGATATATCACACAGCTAGAGTAAATATCACTAATATCACTCAAGAATTGCAAAGAAGAAGAATAATAATTGAATCAATATTCACTCATAAACTCATAAATGGTAAAATCTACAGTATAATCATACATAAGCTACAAGATGGCACTGTGAAACTGAATAATAACTCAATACAATCAAATGAATTCAAATACAGCTAATTGTATGTTTACTTTTCAGAATTTACTTAAATCTGATCTAGGATCTTAACTGAGAGAACAACATGTACAGCAAATCTACAGCATATCAATCATGGACACAATAATGCAAGCACACAAGAGACACAGAGTTTACTTGGGGAAGACCATGAAGGTGAAAAAACCCAATAACTTCCTCAGAGATAGATAGAGCAATGATACAACCAGAATACAAGAGATAGTCTTCTCCTAGCAGTAGAGCCTCCTCCTCCACAAGTGCGTCACTCTCCAAAGTGTGAGTGAGAGAATAGAATGTGTAAAATGAGAGAGACACACTCTCTATTTATACACTAACTTGACTTGACCTTTACTCAACTAGGTCGGCCTCAACTTAACCACTTAACATAATGATGACTGGGCCGACCCCCACTAGGGTGGTCTAATAACCCTTTGACCCACATGGCCGACCCCCAATAGGGTGGTCTAATAACCCTTTGACCCACATGACTTATGCAGGGCCGACCCCAACAAGGTGGTCTAATAACCCATCAAGTATAAGTTACGACACTTACAATATAAATGACGACACTTCCATATAGAGGAATAATAACATCTCTATAGGAATACAACCACTTCCGTATAGAGGAATAATAACATCTCTATAGGAATACAATATACATATATGTGAAATACATTCCGAAGTTACATATACATCAATACTCCCTCTTAACTAGGAAGGTATTTCTTGACATAGGTCTTCTACCACAAGTCATCTTCTTTGGATCATCGTCATTAGATAATCGTCATCGAGTCATCATCATCATCACTGCTACTGCTATCTCAATCAATCTCTGAATCTATTCGTGATAGGAAGGTCTACAAAGCCAGTCCTTTTTCATACTCGATGTAGGCCCACCACCTGCAGATCTTCGTCATCACTGGCCATACTGTGGAATCTTCAGGACTTATTACGTGCGTCACAAAACCTGGCTGCAGCATTCCAGGCTATTACGAGCACACAGCTCTACCTGTCGGATCTCCCAGGAGCACATTACATGTGACCCATCACAAAACCTAGCTGAAGCATCCCAGGTTGTTACGAGCACACAACTCTACCTGTCGAATCTCCTAGGAGCACATTACATGTGATCTCACCACAAAACCTGGCTGAAGCATCCCAGGCTATTACGAGCACACAGCTCTACCTGTCGGATCTCCCAGGAGCACATTACATGTGGTCCACCACAAAACCTGGCTGAAGCATCTGAGGCCTTTTTCATCCTGTCCAAATCTCCCAGGAGCAAATTTGTTGGCTACTTTCTGGACAGACCCGATTTTTCAGGAAGCGTAGCAACAAACACCCCTTTGGCGCACTGGCCCTTTTGGCAATGAGCTGCGCAGCAGCCTAAAGTCTCACCCAAAGTGGCTATGGGAGGCCTAAGGAATCAGGTTTCCTAAACCTAGGTGATGTGGAGTCTAGAGTCTTCTCCCTTCCCTTCCTGAAGGTAACCCCTGAACAGATCGTCTTACCCTTTCATGGGTCTCACAACGCCACAGTGCTGGGACACACTCTTCTCGGCCTAGCTGCGCGGTAGCTCCACACCTGCGCACGGGGCGTTTACCCGCTACGCTCGATACACTAGGTATCGTCTCTGCCCGTGCGCCACAGCGCAGTAACACACTCCTTTAGCGCTGCGGTGACAGTGTTCTTACACTCCTTCGACAATGCACAAGTACAACTTCTAAGGGAGCTTCAAGGATTTACTTTACATAATCATTCATAAAGATAGCGAAACATTCATGGCAACATAGATAGTAAAGCGACGAAATACAATCACATAAAGCATCACCACAACAACAAGATTTATGTGGTTCACTTCCAGGAGGGAAGCCACATCCACGGGAACTGTGTTTTATATTATCTTGAGATGGGGATAACACAGTTTCGTTGCGCACACAGCTGCAGCCTTAGATCTTTCTGGGAAACTCCACGCACACAGCTGGGAGCCCTTCTCTTAGATCTATTCTCTTCTTCTACAGATATTACAATGACAGACATACAATTACATTCCCCTCTCAGTTCTCTTGCGACTGGTCAACACATACAATGTCCTTTACGCCAAGCGGTCTCCTGCGAGATTACGGCCTTCTTACATGCACAAAATGATCATTAACAGCTTTACAAGCCACATCAATACAAGTGACTCAGTGACTATTAACTATCTAACTACCTAACCAACCCTTTTCCTTTTTTCCATTACACATATATATAGGTGGCCCTGAGGGTCGCACCTTTACAAAACTGTGGGCCTTTCCCCAATAGTGATCCCCAAAAACCCTAACCACTGACACGGCTAGGTGTATTGTAGGCGCCTCTTGCAGTCACGTCGCAGCTTCCTGCAGACTCCGCGATTTCTGGCGCAGATCGCGGGTATGGGCGCCGCTTCATCATTCTTTGCTTCTTGTCCTCCGCCTTCAATGCTTCGGCCCGTTGCTCTTCCTTGATCCGAGCAACCATAACTCCTGTACTTTGCCTTAATGAGGGTAGCTGAGCCCTCTATTCTGCCGCATCATTTATTGTGGTGGTTGAGCTTTCTACTCGGCCAACTTATTTACTCTTTCCTTTGACTTGTACGTGCGAGCTCCGTGATTTCCGGCCCGCAATCTATGGTGAGCTTGTCCATCTGGCGCCGTACCGCACACTGTTCATTTCTGCCCAAAAATGGTGCTTTTCCTCAAAATTAACACTTTTCCTTCAAAACTTAGTGCTTTTTCCTCAAAATTTGGCAGCTTTACCATAGCTGCGACCTATGCTCCAACAGGCCCCTAACACTTACTTGTGGCTCATCCTCAAGCCACTCGCACTAGCTTGCGGTCGTTTTAGTTGTGCATCTGACTTGGCTTGGGTCGCAGTGAAGGCTTGCTTCCACTGTGCAATAGCGGAGTCCATGTCTTGCACGCACTTCGTGGCTGTCTGCACCAGGTCTGAAGTAACTTCTTCTCCTTCTGCACCATCGACCAAATCTTGAGACTCAGCAAATGCTTTGACCTTGGCCTCTGCTTGGGCAGCAAGCTCAGCATACTCATCCATAAACGGCTGAATGATGTTAGTGAGAGCAACATCTTTGTTTCTGAGCCTATGCAGTTCTTGCTGGACTTTGCGGACTTTGCTCATGTTTCTCATTTTGGCTAAGATTTCCAAGGGATTAGCTTCTTCGTTCAGAACAGTTAGGGACTGTTCTGCTGCTTCCACCTGTTCCAAAAGGGCAACTTTAGAAGGGAGCTTCTCGAGCTCATCCCAATCCTGCATAGCTTGTGTCATTAACTGCTGGGCTTCATCTGTTCTACACTTCATTTGGGTAGAAGCTATGCGCAATGCTTCAAGTCGTTCTTGCTTCTCATCTATGGGAGGCACTACGAAACGAGCTTCTAACTCGGCGAGCTGCTTTCTATGGCCCTTAACCATAGCAATTACTTGTTGTTCTAGGGCTTGCGCCCTTCTACCAATGCATTGCACTTTCTCAACTAAAGGAAGGTCTGGTTGAATCTGGCAGGCCGGCAGCTCCTGGTCAATTTCATTGACGACATTCCTTAGCCTAGTGTCTTGCGCTTCATGAAGTGCAAGCTGCACAGAGATCTCCTTATAGCCTGCCCTTAGCTCTACTTCCTGCGTCTGCAGTCTTTGATTGGCATGGAATGTGGAGAGCTCCCTAGCTCTCAGTTCAGTAGAGACCTGCTCCTGAACCAACTATAGAGTTTCCAATGGAATTAGTGACAAATTTATTTCAACAGGGCCAACCGTGCTTACCTGCAGTGCAGTCAGAGGATCTGGGAGTGTCATGCTTGCAGGCGGGATGTGGACAACAGTGTGCCTTTCTGTAGGTACTTCAACCCGCTTAGTGCTTGTAGATGCTTGCGGCGCCTATGAGCCGGATGCTGGCGCATGGGTCTGCGCAACTCGTCCTGCGAGACCTTTCAACTCCATGAGATACAGGTCTAGAGCACTTCTGATATTGGCCTGAGAGGCACGCAGCTCATGAAATTTCTCCTTCAAGTACTGGTTGAGCCCCGCGGCAAGGGTCTCATAGGGATCTCTAGTCGCTTCTGCGGGGTACGACAGCTTCTGCTTTTTGGTAGCCGGTCCTGACAGACCTTCATCATTCTTTTTCCCGATCTTTTCCTTGCCCTTATCTTTCTCTGGCGCCTCAGGGGGTGGCATCGTGGCAGCAACTTTAGCGGCCTGCTTCCATTCATCTAGCCAGGACTTCATAGTGTCCTCCACGTCCCGGGTAGTCATTCGGTAGAGCCCTACGACCCATTCTTTCGACTGAATTCCATGAGGGCGAAAATAGATTTCATGCAAGTTGGTAGAAAAGACCAACTTCGTTCCATAGAGTTCTGTCGTCTCCTCAGTAAGCCTTGGCATCTGCAGGATGGTATCCCTAAGAAGATGGTAATACTCGAAGAACACGGCACGGTTCATCTTGCGCTTCACGGGATTATTAGAATACCAGAGGTTGACATAGCGCATCCCTGTAACCTCTCCTGAGCGACGCGGAAGAAACTTAGTGTTGGGTGGTTCCTTCCACCCGACAAAGGCACACAAGATCAGGAGCCAAGAGAAATGGAACAACTGATTGGCAGTGTCCTGAACGTTTCCGCAGTCTTCCAAGAATGTATTCAGGAGGAAGAGACACCAGTTATATTGCTCTCCCTCCGCAGCTGCAACTGCGAGCTCTACAACAGCTCCAGGGACTTCTTTAGGTCGGCACTTCGTTAAAAGTCTGCCTGCGAGCAGACTACCTGTGAATCTGAGTGCTTCATCTTCAACTACAGTGAGGTCATAAGCCCGACCTCCTCTCGACAATTTGTATTTCTGCACCACCTGTGCAGCCAGCTTTCGGTCCTTGTCTTTACCAACGAAATGGACGTTGGGGTTCTTACCAACCTTAGATAGGCCGATAATTCGATGAATCAAGTCCACATTCAGATCAATTGGCCTCCCTAGCCAAAGATAACCACCGTGAACACAGGATAACAGGACCTTGACAACCGCATTAACTTCATTGCTACACCCGAAGTGCTGTAGCTTCAACAGGTTCAACAGTCCAGGCTTCTCTAGATTTACTGCAAATTCCTGTGGGACAAATTCGTCAATATTCTTAACAGGATTATGGACCACTGTCAGATAGTGATCTGGCGTAAACTGAGGATACGTTCTATAATCTCCCAAGTTGAAGTCAGAAAACTTAATCAGCGGGAGATTGTCCAAGCAAGGATCCTTCTTCTTGCATGATTTCCGCCATTGGTGGCAGCGGAATCGAATACTTGGCATTCTTGGGAATACGCACCTCGGGTGCATCATCTGGGCATGGAGGAATCTAGTTAACCAGAGTGGCTAAGGGCTCTGGAATGGGTTCCTCCGGCTGCTGCTACTAGTGTTGTTGAGACACCCTTGTGCCTGGGGACTGTCTGGGATCAGGGAAACTAGGAAGCTCGACAATCTTGATCGGGGTACCCATACCGAAGTCTAACCCTCTGCGTCTGAAGTGACGGACGAATTCTTTAGTTGACAGGTTCTCCGACATGAACTTGCATACACGACAAACACTGAATGGAAAAGGGTGGAACAACGTAGGATGCGAACTCTGAAAACAGGGGAAAGCAGTCTGCACGACACGGCTCTTAAAACAATGGCTTAGACTCTCAAACAGGACAACTATACAACGCAATAGCAAGGAAAAGTAACCCAAGCATATACGAATGAGGGGTATTTATAGCTAAGGGCGGTAGTATATGTAGACATGTGGTGCTAATAACCGTTGGCGCCTAAGCGGATGCGTTGACAACCCCCCTCCCCCCGCGCCTCTGTGGTGCATTAAATGCGAGGGATGGGCTCTGACAGCCTTTGGGAGATGTGCTAAGGCCTTTGGCTCCTTAATTAAATGCAAATCTTAGGGAAATAAAGCCAAATCTGTTAGAGAAAATACAATTAGATGGTGGTCTCATCCTTCATTAAGACTCAGACGCGGCTACAGAACTATCGCAATTCAAATTTTTGGTGGGTAACTTCAGCATGGGTAACTGTGCACATGGAGGGTTCCATGGCGAGGAGAACTCCGCAAGAGCGACAAATTGACAACAAGGAACTCCGTGAGAGTGAAAGTTAGACAACCCGGGGAACTCCGCAAGAGCGAAAATAGGCTTGCTCAGAACAGGCTTTATTGACTGCGCGGATGTTTCGAGGAACTACGCAGGAAGCCAGAGACTGAAAATGTCTCGCAACTTCCGTGTAGACTGTGATAAGTGCGATGACTCTTTCAACTACACTGGACATCTACATGACTTTAGCAGCTGATTAGGTCGATGGGGTGGAGTGGCTGTCGCAATAAATCTTGAGCCGACTCCCATTGATCATTGTGGGAAGCAACTCTCCATTAAGCTTCGCAAGCTGAACTGCTCCACCTTCTGTTATCTTCATCACTTGAAAAGGGCCTAACCAATGTACAAGAAACTTGCCTGGAAACTTGATGAATTTACTATCAAAGAGGAGTACCAAGTCTCCTTCCTGAAAGACTTTATTCTTAATATGCCTGTCATGCCAAGCCTTCTGTCTCACCTTCTGCACTTGTTGATGGAATCCAGCTAAAAGCCTATCTTCTTCTAAGGCAACCAATTGTGATATCCTTTCACTCATAGTATCAGTATCTTCCATTTCTGTAATTTGAGCAATTCTGAGACTGGGAATAATGTATTCCATGGGCACGACTGCTTCTTGTCCATACACCAAACTGAAAGGTGTGTGACCTATTAATTTCTTGCATGTGGTTCTGTAAGCCCATAACACAGCTGTGACTCTAAGGTCCCAATCATCTCTTTGTTGATTACAGATCTTGGTCAGGGCATTCTCCAGAATCTTATTGAATGCCTCCACCGTACCATTAGCTTGAGGGTGGTAGGGTGTACTCTTATGGTGACTAATGTGGAATTCTTCAGTAAGGGCCTCTATAGTCTCGTTCAGGAAATGTGTGCCCTAATCACTCATTAGAATCAATGGACATCCAAATCTAGTGACAATATTCTCAAAAATGAACTGCGCGGTAGTGACAGTGTCGCAGTTCTTAACTGGCTTCGCCTCAGCCCATCTGGTGAGGTATTCAGTAGCTGTGATGATGTATCTTGCGCCGGTTCTCTTTCCTGGTGGGTTGATAGGTCCCACAAAATCAATGGCCCACTTATCAAAAGCACGCACTGTTATCTGGGGTCTTAGCGGCATTTCATCTCTTCTTGAAGGTTTTCCTGTTCGCCTGCACACATCGCAACACTTGCAGAATTCCTTAGTATCCTTGTGCAGTGTTGGCCACCAAATACCTGCGGCTAAGATCTTCTGCGCAGTCAGCTTTCCTGCGAAATGGCCTCCTGTGGTTCCTGAGTGCACTTCTGCGATTATGGAGTTCTTCTCATGCGGTAAAATGCATCTGCGCAAGACTTCATCAGGGCCCAGCTTATAGAGCTGGCCTGCTATCAAAGTGAAGTCTGCGGCTTTAACAACAAGTTGTTTCTTCTGCTGTATTGTGAACTCAACTGGCACTTGCCCTGTAGTGAGAAACTCAAGAATATCAGAATAATATTCGTCTCCTACTTGAATAGAAAACAGCTGCGCATCAGGAAGATTGTCCTCCAAATTTGTAGGTTCCTCCCCTGACTCTATCCTAGATAAATGGTCAGGTCCTGCATTCAATCTACCTAGCTTCACAATAATCTCAAAATCATACTCCTAGAAGAGGAGTAGCCATCTGCAAATTCTTCCCCCTAACACTGGCTTATTGACCAAGTACTTCAAAGAAGAATGGTCAGTATACATTTTAAAATGAGCACCCAATAGATAGTGCCTGAACTTCTGTAAGGCATACACCATAGAGAGTCCTTCTCTTTCTGTAGTGGTGTAGTTATTCTCAGCTGTAGACAGCTTTCTGCTAGAGTAAGCAATGGGGTGGTCAATACCTCCTTCTCCCGATTGTGTTAGTACAACCCCCAATGCTATGGAAGAAGCATCTACATGAACACGAAAGGGTTTTCTCCATTCTGGGAAAACTAGAATAGGTGCTGTGACCATCTTTCCTTTAAGTGTGTCCAGGCTCTGTTGGCATTCTTCTGTCCATTGGAATTTCGAATCCTTTTTCAGCAGTATTTCCATAGGCATAGTGATCTTTTCATAACCCTTGATAAATTTCCTGTAGTATCCTGTATGTCCCAATGTAGTACGCAATTGTTTGACTGAGTTGGGCGCAGGCAAGTTAGCAATGATGGCAACCTTCGCAGGATCCATCATGAGTCCTTGTCTGCACACAATGTGACCCAACAAAATACCAAAAGGAGCACAGAAGATACATTTTTTCAAGTTAAGGGAGATCTGATACTGTCTACATTTTTCTAACATCATCCTTAGATTCCCTATATAGTTCTTTAGTAAACCAAACACAGTCCAGTCATCAAAATAGACTTCTAGAAACTTATGAATGAATTATTTAAAAATAGCAACAACGACTCTAGAGAAAATAGCAGGAGCATTTTTAAGACCAAAGGGCATTACTGTATATTGGAATGAGCCCCATTCAGTCGCAAAAGTGGTCTTATGGCGGTCCTCTGGATGGATTCTGATCTGATGGTATCCTGAAAAGCCATCCGTGAAGGAGTAAGCCTCTTGTCCTCCAACATTGTCAAGCACTTCGTCTGTAAAGGGCATAGGAAATGGATCATGCGCTGATGCGTCATTGAGCTTGCGCAGGTCCACGTAGATTCTTATTTCACCTTTTGTCTTTTTCTCTTGTACCACCATAGGACTAATCCAATCACTTTCCTCTACTGGCTCAATTATACCAGCTGCGAGCATCTTATCAATTTCTTCTCTGACCTTTTCTTTATATTGTGGGTTTAACCTATACGGGCGTTGTTTTACTGGCTTAGCGTCCACTCTCAAAGGTATGCGCATAACTCCTAAATCTCCTAGGATGCCTTTCATTTCTGTAAACTTGGTAGGAAAGATATCCTGGTACTCATGTAGTAAATCTGCAATATGGCCAACAGTTTGATCATCCCAATAATCTCCTATAGAGGCAAACTTGGGTTCGGCTTCTGTACTAATGTTAATCTTCTTGAGCTTGATGTGTTCTGTAATGGCAGGGATATCAAGATGAGGGTCTTCGACTTTGCGCGTCCCTTCTAACTCTAGAATATTGATGTTGCGAGGATCATCATCCTCTTCTCCAGTGGTGAAATTATAGCATTCCAGGGCATGTTCCATCTGGACAGCCCAATTTGGTTGAGAATACTCTGGTAAAGGACATTGTCCAAATACCTTCTTTCTAATACACTTTAAAGCCTGATCGATGCTTGGATGTTCTGACTCAAAGCTGAAAGTGAGTTGAAAACTTTCAATCATGAGAGGCCAAGTGATAGTGCCTCTGCGCAATTCTGTTTCAGTGTACCAGTTCCTTGGAACTATATCCAACGTGTGGATGAATAGGTGAACCCACTCATCCTCTAGAATATCTGACCATTGCTGAATACATGCTTCAACGTGTGACCTGGGGTCACTCTGTCCATCATATTTGTGCAAAACTCCTGCTGTAGTCTCTTGAAATCTGCGCAGTATCAACTTGCGACAGTCTTGCCATGTGTCGATATTTTTTTTATGCACACCCCACCATCTTGCAGGTGTAGCGCGCAGTGCTACATCCAATGCTTGTATGCACTGCTCATCTGGGATTTCTTGTTCATATGCATGTATGAATTCACTTACTCCAGTTAAACCATCAAAGATTGGAGTGTTATTCAATTCTATGCCAATCCATCGAATGGATTTAGTCATCATGGCGCAACGCCTTGCAGAAACCTCATGTAAGTGATTATGCCAGTTTTCCAGTCCTGCTTCCGAATCTGATGCACATGAGCTATCGCTTCACCAACTGATATGGCCATCCGTTGTGGGATTGAAATAATAATTATGACTAGCAGTCATCTGATACAAACTTTTCATGTGGCGCACTTCTTCTTCTGCTCAAATGGGTTCAATATACCGTGGTCCTTGAAGGGGATCAAGTGGTGCAATGACCCTAATCTGGTCATCCTCAAAAGTCATTTGTCTTTTCTTCAAATTAATGACAGCCAGATTATCAAATGCCCAGTCTATGCCTAAAAGTGCTGGGTAAGGTCTACTGTCATCTAGAATTTTAATTACTTCAAAATCTGCAGAACTTCTTACTCCCTCAATATCAATGGGTACATTGGGTAATCTGCCCAATGGAGAAACTTGTTGCTGATTTGCTAGTCTTAGATGGATAGGAGATCTAATAAGCTGAGGGCTACCCATCTGTTCCCATGTATGCATGGTGAGAACATTAACTTCTGAGCCTAAATCCAAAATGATTTCGTCCATTTCAAATGCTCCAATCTGCGCTGTGAGTCTCATCTCTCTTCCAGTTCTAGTATGACTCCTGATCTGATGAACAACACGTTGCAGTGTATTCATCGAAGCAGATTGTTGACACTGATCCAACAGGTGTTGGAGTTCCATAGTTGCTTTTTCATTGTGCAACAACTTTAAGCATCTTCTCAGGAAAGCATGAACACTGCCTGGTGTATCCTCCTCATCAGGACTTCCAGATGTAGTAGCCTGCTCTTGTACCAGGTTCTCTTGTCTTAGCACACGCGATTGATATCATTGTGCGGTACTGCGACAGAACTTGAAGCTCGCGGATCTGAGAAATACTCTTGAACTTGCTTGAATGCTTCTTTTTGCTTCTGTAGGTCAAGCGGGGATGGTTTAATATTAGCGCAGCGCACCCATTGTGTTGATGGCTTTCCAGTTCCCGACTCTGGCACACCAGTGGTTGCTCCACTACGCGTCACTATATTAACTATGGGATCTGGTTCTCTTTTTTCTGCTGCAATCAACTGAATATTCTGGTTAACCTGTGGCCTCTTTTCTTGCATCTTGGCCATCAACTGAGGGCATTCTTCAATGACATGATCATAAGATTTACAGTATCTGCAGGTGGTTGTAGGGTTTTGGCAATCCCTTGCATAATGGCCTTGAGCTCCGCAGTTATAGCAAGTGATTTGTCCTCTTCCACGACCAAAACCTCCTGCCCATCCTTGGCCCCTGTAATTTCCTCCTCGGCCTTCGCGAGCTGGGTCATATTGCGGACCTGCTGTGGGTCCCTGTGGTTCTAACTGTACTCTATAAACATCATGTTTTCTTTCTATCATAAGCTCATATGCTCTGCAATTGTTCTCATCATGGCCTACTGATTTACAGAAATTGCAATATAGATTCTTTGGAGTTTGTACATATTTCTGTAACAAGTGACACTCTTGTGGTCTATGGCCTCTAGTTCTACAGATTTCACACCAAGGCCCCTGAGCCTGTGGTAAAGGGTTAGGTGCTCCAGTTGCAATATAATCTATGAAAACAGGACAATGGTCCTTTGAATGTCCTTGTGCTCTACACTTTGTACACCAAATTTCTTCTTTAACATCCTTTCCTTTCTTAATATCATGCACTTGCAAGGTTAGGTTTTCTATTTGGTTCTGCAACTGTGCAACATCGTTGCTTGTTCCAGCAATTGGTGAAGCTTCTAGTTTCATAGCCATCTCTAGAGCTTGTTCTTGAGTAGTGAGATTCTATTGCATAAGAGGAAGTCTAATATGAGGAAGCAGCGTAGCAATGAACCATTGCTTATGTTGCTGCGGTGCAAACTCAAAGCTTACTTGATCTATCAAGGCTTTGAACTTCTGGTCAAAGTCCCATACTGATTCTGTAGGTAACTGTTTTATGTCTTTGAGTTCTGTTATGCACTGTGATTCTAATTTAGGTTTCTTGAATTCTTTAATCATAGCACTTCTTACATCAGCAAGCGTCCTATTCTGTGCTGCTGAGTATTTCATAAACCAGGTCAAGGCTCTCTCTCTTAGTGTGGTTGCTAACTGAACCAGCTTAACATCATCATCATTAATTTGCTTAATTGTCCAAATGGCTTCACATAGAAACCAGTGCTGCTCAGGGTCTTCTAGCCTTGTTGCTCTAAAGGTTGGTAGCTTCATGTCATCATCCATCCTTCTTGCACTAGGTTGACGTGGAGGTGCTATGGAACTACCTCCGGGATGGTTAAACAAAGGTGGGGCTGAGGTACTAGAAGTACCATGCGAGATACTAGAGGGTGTTACTGCGGGGTTATGCTGAGCCCCGTCTGGCTTTTGCGGTGTAAAAGGGTGATAAGGGATATGAGCACTCCATTGTCTCTCTATATGGCTCGCTCTACGAGCTCGACTATCTTCTGGTCTAGACTCAAAAGAATGCTGGTCGAGGCCTACTTTATATCATTTTCCGCTATGAGTGCAACCAATAACTTCAAGATCACTATTAGAATCTGTGGACATTACTTGTCTATGCTATTCATCGGAAGCTATGCATAGTTTTCCTTTTTCATATAAGAGCATTTTAATCCACAAGTTCAGAGAATTTAAGAACTTACCCCTGTATGCTTTGAAGAAGCTCCTCTCAGCGTCGCTGAAGCTCTTTCTCATATCTACTACAAACTCGGTGATGAAACATTCCAGCAGACTATTCAAACAAAAGTCTACTGCGCGGGGCACAAGATTATCTACCCGCTTCACAATGCTAACTAGCTCAGGCGTCCAAACGATAGGTTGATCAACATGCATAGTGGGTTCAGTATCTACTAGCTTGGACACCCACTCATGCAACTCGATTGGAAATGTTACAAAGAATATTTCGTGAAGCTCAGTATAAATATGCTTCTGCAACCAGTCCTCTGTCTGAAACCTAGGGATTCTATTTCACGTTCAGCGAACTCTCTAGCCTTTGAATCAAACCACTCTTGAATTTTTTTAGCTATAGGATTCCAGCACCACATTGCATTCAAAATAATAGGGTTAAAGCCAGCAATGGAACCATTTGTTGGCTGCTTTCTAGACAGACCCGGGTTTTCAGGAAGCGCAGCAACAAACACCCCTTTGGCGCACTAGCCCTTTCAACAACGAGCTGCGCAACAGCCCGAAGTCTCACCCGAAGTGGCTAAGGGGGAGCTAAGGAATCAGGGTTCCTTAATCTAGGTGGTGTGGAGTCTACAGTCTTCTCCCTTCCCTTCCTGGAGGTAACCCCTGAATAGAGCGTCTTACCCTTTCACAGGTCTCACAGCGCCACAGCGCTGGGACACACTCTTCTCGGCCTAGCTACGCGGTAGCTCCGCACCTGCACACGAGGTGTTTACCCGCTATGCTCGATACACTAGGTATCATCTCTGCCCGTGAGCCACAGCGCAGTAACACACTCCTTTAGCGCTGCGGCGACAGTGTTCTTACACTCCTTCGACAATGCACAAGAACAACTTCTAAGGGAGCTTCAAGGATTTACTTTACATAATCATTCATAAAGATAGCGAAACATTCATGGAAACATAGATAGTAAAGCGATGAAATACAATCACATAAAGCATCACCACAACAACCAGATTTATGTGGTTCACTTCCAGGAGGGAAGCCACGTCCACGGGAACTGTGTTTTATATTATCTTGAGATGGGGATAACACAGTTCCGCTACGCACACAGCTGCACTCTTAGATCTTTCTGGGAAACTCCACACACACAGCTGGGAGCCCTTCTCTTAGATCTATTCTCTTCTTTTACAGATATTACAATGACAGACATACAATTACATTCCCCTCTCATTCCTCTTGCGACTGGTCGACACATACAATGGCCTTTACGCCAAGCGGTCTCCTGCGAGATCGTGGCCTTCTTACATGCACAAAATGATCATTAACAACTTTACAAGCCATAGCAATACAAGTGACTCAGTGACTATCAACTATCTAACTACCTAACCAACCCTTTTCCCTTTTTCCATTACACATATATATAGGTGGCCCTGAGGGTCGCACCTTTACAAAACTGTGGGCCTTTCCCCAACAGTGATCCCCAAAAACCCTAACCACTGACACGGCTAGGTGTACTGTAGGTGCCTCTTGCAGTCACGTCGCAGCTTCCTGCAGACTCCGTGATTTCTAGCGCAGATCGTGGGTATGGGCGTCGCTTCATCGTTCTTTGCTCCTTGTCCTTCGCCTTCAATGCTTCGGCCCGTTGCTCTTCCTTGGTCCGAGCAACCATAACTCCTGTACTTTGCCTTAATGAGGGTAGCTGAGCCCTCTATTCCGCCGCTTCATTTATTGTGGTGGTTGAGCTTTCTACTCGGCCAACTTATTTACTCTTTCCTTTGACTTGTACGTGCAAGCTCTGCGATTTTCGGCCCGCAATCTGCAGTGAGCTCGTCCATTTGGCACCGTACCGCGCACTGTTCATTTCTGCCCAAAAATGGTGCTTTTCCTCAAAATTAGCACTTTTCCTTCAAAACTTAGTGCTTTTTCCTCAAAATTTGGCAGTGTTACCATAGCTGCGGCCTATGCTCCAACAAAATTACATGTGGTCATGGCAAAACCTGGCTAAAGCATCTGAGGCCTTTTTCATCCTGTCCAGATCTCCTAGGAGCAAATTACATGCCATAGGACAAAACCTCGCAAGAGCATCTCAGGATGTTACGGCTACACAACTCCAACCTGAAGATATCCCAGGGCACAAATTATATGTCCTCCTAGAGAAATGTCTCGAAAGAGCATCCCAGGTTGTTACAGGTACACAACTCCGACCTATAGGATCTCCCAGACATGCTCATCTGCACAACCTGATCCACGGCCACAAAGTATCATCCTGATACTCACCATAAATCATCCTCATGTACACATGATCATCCTGATCATCATCACTGCAACATCCTGCTGCATGTCATCTGGAGAAGCTCGTCATCCACGATCATCCTGATCATACAATGCATCCACCTGATGCATACCAAGTATCTACCTGATACATATCATCATACATGATCTACCTGATCATACAATGTATCCACCTGATACATACACATATACATGATCCACACAATGTATCCACCTGATACATATCAACATACATGATCTCAGTATCCACCTGATACATATACAGATACATGGTCCAAGCATCCAACATGATGCATATACAAAATACATACAAATGATGCAACTGATCATATCTAGCATCTAACATGATGCATACATACATAAATGATTCAACTGATCATATCCAGCATCCAACATGATGCACATATATATAAATGATCCAACTGATCATAACAAGCATCCAACATGATGCATATATACATATACAAAGTAGTAACTGGAGCATCATCCTGATGATCATCATCCATGATCCTCCTGATCATCATAGCATCGTCCTCTTCAGATCATCTCATCATCCATGAAGCACAGCCCAGATGCACATCATCCAACACTTACACCACCGACATGGGAGAACACATCTACCACCATTCAGGGAAGGCTCCAGCCCTTACTTTCTCACCATGGGAGAACACATCTACCACCATGTGAAAAATGGCTCAGCAATTACATCACGACCAAGGTAGAACATATCAACCATGTTAGAAATTCTCATGTGCATCTACATCTTCCAGACTCATCACTTCCCTTTGGAAGGAACCTTGATCTGAAGTGCACCAAGCCTCTCTCTGAAGTACTCAAACTGCACTCTGGCCAATGGCTTGGTCAATACATCTGCAACTTGCTCATCCATCGCAACATACTCTTCTTTGGAGATACTCAGTGCTATGCAGGACTGCTTCCTACTAAACCAAGAGATCACACCTGATCCCATACTGAAGCAGCACCCAAAAGTGCTCTTCCTATCTGTAGCACTGCATGCCCAATTTGAATCAACATAACCCTGCAGGTTAAACTTTTGATTCGCATCATACTTGAGCCCATAATCAATTGGATCAGATGGAGCATCACACAAAAGCTTCAGGTTCGATTCCATAGGTGTGGCCATAGCCTTGCATTCTATCATCCCAAACCTCTTCAGGATCTCTACTGCATACTTCCCTTGTCCAAGGAAGATTCCGTCTACACTCTGCCACACCTTCATGCCAAAAACAAATAGTGCATCATCCCCAAGTTCTTCAACTCGAACTCGGCAACAAGCTTCCACTGCATGTCAGCAATCAATCTAACCTCACCTGTTACGAATAGGTCATCCATATACAAAAGTAGTATCACTGGATTGCCTTCCTCAACCTTGTAGTAAAGGTTGGAATCCGCTTTACTCTTGGTAAAGCCCAAACTGGATAGAAAGCTGTCTATCCTACCATACCAAGTTCTGCACATATATGACTCCCTGTCATGTGTCTCAAAACCAAGTGGCTTCTCCACATACACTTCTTCTTCAACTACACCATTCAAGAAGGCTGTCTTGAAATCCATTTGGTGTATCTTCCACTTCATCATTGCAGCCAGAGCAAGTACGGATCTAATGGAAGTGTATCTAGCTACAGGAGCAAAAGTCTCTATGCTGCCACTTGCAGCATGCTTGATCTTGTAGATCCTCTTGGAAGTCACTATAGACTACCCTTTGTGACCGCATCCCAAAAATATTCATGATCGACTGGTACTCCTCGATCATGGCATTCTTCCCAAATCCAGGTAACTTCAATATCTTCAATATTTTCAATAGATAACTTTATTGCTAAACAAATGTTGTAGTCCTTCTTTTGTAGGTGATGGTATATGATCTTTCCTACAAAACAAGTTAAATTGCATGATTAGAAAACATCTCATAGTTTTCAGAACAAATTCTTACACATAAAGAAATATGTCATACAGTCATGCAATTATCTTAGCCAATGCTTCAATACAACATTTATCCATATTTCATAACTTTCTAGATGCCTTCCAATCTCTACCAGAACATTGTTAAGAGTGTGCACAACTCCTAACATGTCAACAACGAGGTTTCATTCTAGATAAGTAGCAATGGAATGTTGTACAGTGCCATAGGCCACTTACCCATGTATATTAGTAGTATACTGTTCATCAATGCAACTATTCTAATATGCATAATACACAACCTAATTCTAGGAACATAAGCATATACATCATTGAATAACATTATGTAAGAAATGACAATTCAAATACTTATCTTTGTTTGGTTGCTGGGTCGACTCCCTCTGAATCTTTGCAACTCCATTCTAATGTGGATTGTGAGAAGTGGTCAACTCCCTCTGAATATCTGCATCCTTTCAAAAACTATTGAAGTGTGCTCCTTTGCTTTCTTGCAGGAACAACTGGAGTGTGCTCCCTCTTGATCTTTGCTTCCTAGATTACCTGTCCTTGAACTTACATCCATCCTTAATCACTATGCATGCTTATTAGTATCATCATTGTGTTATCCTTGAGGTCTCATACATAATCACACATTTATTAGTATAATCTTAATACTATCAAAACAAAATAGTCTTAAACATGTACAGTCATGATCATTCACAGATAATAAACATTAGTATTCAAGGTTTCAAAGAAGTCTTCTTTTACTCATGCATATTCTTATTTGATCATAGGACTCTTTTGATTAGTTAAATCATCAATGCATAAACCTGTGATTACTCAAACCTATACATTCATAATACTTCTGGTTAGTCATATCATCAATTATGGTAAGAAACATAATATGCATACAACCATGACTATTCAAACCTATGACTTCATGAATAATCATTATCAACAACACAACAGTATAAGATCCTAACACAAGGTAGGATTCTAGCTTGATATAGGAAAAACATACCCGCATAATCTCTAGCTAGATATGTCTAACATACCCGCATAATCTCTTCTGGTTTTCTTTAGTGACTTGTGCTAGTAACCTGCATGTCTCATAAGTTAACCATTGTAGAACCAAGTTATACATACCTCGTAAGTAGATCTTCTATGTGATCCATGACAATGGATGAATCTTTGTCTTCATGCCACCATGATCATATGTTCTTGAAGTAGAACATGATTTGTCTTTCTTGGTGTACCTTTTATGTTTGTAGACAACATAAACCTCATACAACACCATAATGCATTAGTAGAATCATAAGTGTCAACATCCTAACCAATGAATATCTTCTATCATGCATTCATAATTTTGTTAAGGTGATACGACAAATCTCAAATCAAGATTGTACTAACCATAATAATCATGAAGACAAACATACCATAAACTTAAACATGAACAAATCTCGAAAGATACCTCAATAAGTCATACGTGTCAAGATCGCTTGTAATCTTTTTATGTAAGGCCTTGGCCTCATCTCTCTCTGAAACAGGAACTTCTTCACTTATGTAGGTGACCAATCCAACTTCTTCTAGGATTAACCCAATCCTTGATTTGCAAGAACTGGACCTGGAGCTGGATTAGGGTTTATCAGAGAAAGCCCAAAAATTCAAACTTTGAATTTCAAACTTTTGAAAGGATAGAAATATGCACCTTGATGAGCTGATCAAGCTGGTATATTCAGAATTTGAAAACTACAAAGTTTCACTCCTCAATTTTGCCTTCGAAACTTTCGGATTCACTGGACATGACCCCGAATTGGGGTTTGATCAAGCCCACTCTTCTACCCAATCAAAAGGTTTGATCCAAATCTCTAAGCTTCTATTTTTATGAGGAGCGTCCAGCCATGGTCACAGATTTCAAAAATTCCCATTTTTGCGGAAGCCCTAATTTTCCACTTTTCTGATCAAAGTCCCAAACTAGGGTCTGATCAAGCCCAGCCTTCTGCCCAACCAAAAATTTTGATCTTGGTCTCTAAATTTTGATTTTGATGATTAGCATTCAGCCGTGGTCTTTGATTACAAAAATTCCAACTTTATCTGAAACCCTAAATTCTGGAAGCCATGAATGAAGGTGCTAAAAAATAATTCTATTTAGACAGAAATATGTACCTAATTGTTTCTGGTGTAACTCCAAAATTTTCAATCCATGGGGTCTAAAACATTTTCCTGAGATAGCCTAACCTGTCATCTTTCCATCCCGACATGTCTGACCTCAATTGGATTCTCTGTGAGAGATTTATGCCAAGTGTCGTAACGTGACCTGTTTATGGGAAAAAACAGGAGAGCGAACTTGTATGGCGTGCCAAGTGTCACTAGTTTAACTTCGGCCTCTGAAACATTTTCCTAAGATAGTACAATCTGTGTACTACCTAGCACTTTTTATGAAATTTCATTTGGATCTTCCTAGCCCAAGTTATGACCTTTTTCCCAAGGTCACCTGATTTTGATTTAGATCTTGAAGAGGTAGAAACCCTATATTGTACAGATCATAAATCAAAAAGTACAACGAATTAGAGGTTTTCCTTTGGACACAAGGTACATGGGGATCTTATCTTCGACCTACAAAAGTTTCAGACCCGAAAACTTTGCCAAAACGGATTTATAGCGAAAGTGCTATGATGACTGGTTTTTGCTATATCAAGCCCTAGAATCATAAGTGCAACAAGTGTCATACATGCCATATCATGCCTTCTTTCAGACTAGCTCTGATACCATGTTAACTTTTCAGAATTTAATTCAATCTGATCTAGGATCTTAACTGAGAGAACAACATGTATAGCAAATCTATAGCATATCAATCATGGACACAATAATGCAAGCACACAAGAGACACAGAGTTTACTTGGGGAAAACCATGAAGGCGAAAAACCCCAATAACTTCCTCAGAGATAGATAGAGCAATGATACAACCAGAATACAAGAGATAGTCTTCTCCTAGTAGTAGAGCCTCCTCCTCCACAAGTGTGCCACTCTCCAAAGTGTGAGTGAGAGAATAGAATGTGTAAAATGAGAGAGACACACTCTATATTTATACACTAACTTGACTTGACCTTTACTCAACTAGGTCGACCTCAACTTAACCACTTAACATAACGCTGTCTAGGACGACCCCCACTAGGGTGGTCTAATAACCCTTTGACCCACATGGCTGACCCCCAATAGGGTGGTCTAATAACCCCCACATGACTTATACAGGGTCGACCCCAACAAGGTGGTCTAATAACCCATCAAGTATTAGTTTCGACACTTACAATATAAATGACGACACTTCTGTATAGAGGAATAATAACATCTCTATAGGAATACAATATACATATATGTGAAATACATTCCAAAGTTACATATACATCAACATTGTATTCGAGTTCTCCTCAATGTGTGCCTTGGATATCATTGGAGACATCACCCAATCAATGGTAGTAGTCACAAATAGTCAAATATCAGTCAAATGAGTCTAACTAAGTCTAACTGATCCATGTGAGCACAAATCAAGGGAAGCCAAACTCCAAGGAGGGCGCATGAGGCTGTAAGTAGGTCAAGTGGCACTCCAATACAGACAACTAGAAGCTACAGGCAATTAAACTGAGCAATAAATGCAAGAACTGGGCAATCAATGCTGCAACTAACTATTGGAATCCAAGTAGGTGTGGTAGGGCACATTTTTCATCTAGGTGAGGAAACAAAGGGGCACTAGGTAGGTAGGAGGGATACTGAGGGCTAAAAACAGGCTCCAAGGGGCTGAAAATAAGCTTTGGTTGATGGGGAGACTACCATACTGATGACTGGATGCATGCAGAATGCATGCAAATATAAAAAATGATGGTGAGAATATTCCAACATCACCTGCTACATTTGCTTCCTAAGTAGTCTCCTGCTATCCATCTCCTTTCTTCTTTAGATATTTGCAGTCTTTCTTCCGATATCATGTCTTTCACGGTTCCAACACTCTATCTTTCCCAATATGGACTTGGATTTGTCTTTTCTATACTTCCTGTGATTACCTGGGATTTTTCCTCTCTCCCTTTGTCGTCCCCTGCTCTCCATGGTCATTGCATTACCTGATGTCTCACCTGTGCTTTTCCTTCGCATTTCCTCACTAAGAATAACACCAACAACATCATCAAATTTCAAAATGTTTGAAACTGAGACAAAGTTACTTACATCCATGACCAAGTCATTCCATCTTTATGGAAATGAGTACAATATGAGAAGAGCCCTAACCTCATCATCAAAGTTCACTTTTACAGAACTTACTTGATTTGTAATCGTATTAAATTAATTTAAATGATCAACAAAAGATCCACCCTTTCGCATCTTCATATTAAATAAATGCTACATTAGAAATACCTTGTTGGATGCCGAGGGTTTTTCATACAGCTTACCCCATGCACTCATCAGACCCTTCGTTGTCTTTTCTTTTGAGATATTGAAAGACACCAATGAAGCCAAAAACAGTCATATTGTTCCCAGTTCCTTTATATCAAGAACCTCCCATTCTTCATCCTTCATAGTCGTCGACTATTTTGATTTTCCTCCCAACGATGGGAATAGATCCTTCTGATACAGATAGTCCTCCATTTTCATATTCCATAATTGGTAGTTTTGGCCGTTAAATTTCTCAACCTTAAAATTTCCTTCTTCCGCCATTTCTCCCACTCGAACAAGAAACCCTTCTTTTCTATGAGTTTATCTTCCAAATAGACCTTTGGCTCTGATACCAATTGTTATAGGATCGAAGAGCAATAATAATAAACAAGATGGAAATGTAAATCACATAAACATAATAAAAGAGAGACACCAATATAATGTGGTTCACCCAATCTGGGCTATTTCCACAGAGAAATTGTCAATCCTTTTATTAATATACCATCCAAAAAATGAAGGGATACAACCTGCAACACATTCATTGCAACTTCCTCTTCAATCTCTCTTAGTCTCTCTTACACAATAATAGAGATATTTACAGTGTTATAATACATTACCGATCTATATTATAATCTCATCCTTTTAAAGGGAATTACAATGGAAAAATACTATGGGATAACCAATACCATGGGACCATAAATTGGTGGCCAACAAAACAACCCTGAAAAGTTCTTGCAAGAGCTTCACCCCCGAACCCCCTTTCTTGGGGGAACTGCCCCTAACCCCCATCAAGTGCCCACTAGCCCATGAACCCCTGAAACAAGGGGGATGGTTCCCCCCAAACCCCCCAACTGGGATGAGTGTACAGTCCACCTGCGTATCATATAAAAATGGAGTACAAACACGACTGAGACAACAACATCTCTGAATTAAGAAGATCAAGCTACACAACCAACAAGAAGATGATCAATGGGCCATGTACCTAGATTATAGGGGCACCCCTAGAAGTATCCTGATGTCTTGAATCCAATGGATTCAATAGTTCATCAATCAGAGAAATGGTCATCATTATATGGCCCGTTACAACTCACACCCCAAAGGATTTTAGGGACACATGTTGAATACCGACCAGGGACATAGACTTCCAACCATTCAATAAAACTGTTGGTTAAAATTAATGTTATTTAATTCACCTTTATTTAATTATCGACCGGAGTACATATACTTTGAGTTGCTACACCATATGTGCAGGCAAAAAAGTTTCACTGCTCAGAATTCTAGTCTACTTATAAACAAAAGCTGAAATGGATGAAGCTGTTACTGTATTGACAAATCGAATGCTAATGATTGTTAAATCTACTCTTAAAGAAAAGAAGATTAATTTACTGGCCACTAACTTATTGTCAAACCTAAATTAACCTACAATAATCTTAAGCTATAGCAACTAAGGTTTGCTTTCAAAACAATCAACCTGCTAAGGGAAGAATTTATCTGTCAAATGCATATGACCAACCGATCTCAATTAATGTTGTTTCTTATTTAAACTCCAATTATTAATTCTACCAAGCCTAATACTTCATACAACACTCCTAGAATCACTGCTGAGATGAAACCTTTTAACTCTAACTTATTCACAAACAATCTACCAAAGGGTAGTTTGGTTTGCTGATGTTGCCTAGATATACTATGCTTGTGCTTTGTGCATATAAATGCACAAAACAGAAAGCTGGAATTTTCAGAAGATGCCCACCATGAAATACATAGAAACATTCAAGAAAGATTCAGGGAATTTATGTTACGAAGCTGGTGTTCAATTCTAGGAAACAGCGCTATAAACTATAATTTTTTCTTCATTCAATGCCAAATTTCAACTCCTATTTAGTTATTAACAAACCCTAAATGTTTGATAAATCAATATATCCAAACCCTATACTACAGCAATCTTTGTTAAATCCACACACTGCAAATGCAAATCTATCCTACAGTTTGTGAGCTCAAAAGTCAAAAGAAATGGAGCTATTTACTGTTCGCTCTAACGTTAACAGTAAGAGGCAATATGAAATGCACTCTGTTCTCCTCAGCAAATCGATCCCTCAGTAACTGAAATCAAGCTCTTTACCAGTTTGCCAACATTACAATTCACATTGGAAATCAAAAGGGAAATTGAAATACACACCATTCCTCCATCTATTCTACAGTTTCGCAAATTCGATAACAAGAGGGATTATAAATCAATCCTATAACCATTCGGTGATCACTTCAATACTGGCGGTAAAGGAAAGGTAAAACTTCAATCTACTCCCAATCTCATTAAATCGACTCTATAATGGATCCAATCAAAATTATCACACATTTCATCACTACCTTAACCATTAATAAACAACTCACATTAAAAACCAAGGAAGATCTTAAATACAGATCACTCTTAAGTCTATTCTCTGCGCTAAATCAAAATGCAAATGCAATTAACTAATAACCTGCAGGCATACATTCTATTTCCACTCACAGATAAGCAAAACCATTACTGTTCCATAAAACACTGCCAAAAGAAGAAACCATTACATCTATTACTGTAAAATGCACAATGCTAGAATACCAGGGGTAGGTGTTGAAGGGGGCCCTGCCCTCAATGCCTTCCAGTCTCAAGTCAAAACTTAAAGGAGATAAATGCTGATTATATTGATGAATTCAAGTGTTACAATCTTCTCTGAGTATCCTCCATACTTAGGGTTTCAAGTATCATTTTATAATGAAAATACAAAGTGAAATCGTCCTTAAAACAAGGATCGATATAGCTAACTACCCTACAGCTATCTCGGCATATCTGAGCCAAAGATGGGAGCTCAAATCCCCTGAAATCCACATGATACTAAGCGGGAAAGCAACAGCTCCTCAAACACAGGACATCCACGAAACAATAGCTGAGGGATCTTCATAAGCAACTGAAAGGTGAGGTGAATCCAGGAAAAACGCACCCATTGTGGATCGAATCCCCCAAATCGTTGCATAAATCTTCCTTCAACGCCGAGACAGGTATGAAGTCGGGTAGCAAAAGACCCCTGCATAAAAGAAAAACAAAGCTTATTACTTGACCTTTCATCAAATGAAACCTAAAATCCTAATCATATGCATAAAACAAGGCAAAGTAACAAACAAGCAATTAAAAATCACTTACCATAGCTTAGCAATGTTGACCTCCAAAAAGACATAATTAGATACAACAAAACTGATTATTATTTGATTCCATAATACTTTAAGCTAGAAAACATTATACTGAATAGTCAAAATAAGAGACCAACAAAAACCGGGTTCTGGGAGGTCTTCCAAGTGTTTCTAGGAATGTTACACATGGAAACACTATCCATAATCTTCGAGTCAAGGAATTTGCAAAGTTGACCCCTATGTGCAAAAATTGCATAGTCCCTTACTGAGGAAAACCCTAGTTTCCAAAATCGACATAAAAGATGATCAGTGGGCCATGGACCCGGAGGAGAGGGGAACCCATAGCACTATCCGATGTACTAAATCCAATAGGGTCAACATATCATAGATTTGAGCAACGATCATCATTCTATGGTCTGTTCCAACTCGCACCCCAAAGGTTTTTAGGGACACTTGTTGAATACTGACCGGGGGCATTGAATTCCAACTGTGCATCAAAACCGGGTTCTAGGAAGTCCTGCAAGTGTGTATAGTAAGATTCCACATGGGAACACTAGCCACAAGTTCTTGGTCAATTATTTTGCAAAGTTGACCCCTATGTGCAAAAATTGCATAGTCCCTTTCTGAGCAAAACCCTAGTTTCCAAAATTGACCTAAAAGATGATCAATGGACCATGGAATCGGAGGAGAGGGGAACCCCTAGCACTATCTCAATGCCCTAAATCCAATGGATTCAACATTTATTTGATCTGAAAAAAGGTCATCATTCTATGTCATGTTCCAACTTGCACCTGAAAGGCTTTCAGGGACACATGTTGAATACTGACCGAGGGCATAGAATTCCAACTGTGCTTCAAAATCGGGTTCCAAGAGGTCTTGCAAGTGTGTCTAGGAAGGTTCCACATGGGAAATCTAGCCACAAGTTCTTCATCAAGGATTTTGCAAAGTTCACCCCTATGTGCAAAAATTGCATAGTCCTTTACTAAGTGAAACCCTAGTTTACAAAATCGACCTAAAAGATGATCAATGGGCCATGGAACCGGAGAAGAAAGGAAATCCTAGCACTATCTTGATGTTTTGAATCCAACGGAGTCAACATTTTGTCGATCTGAGCAATGTTTATCATTCTATGTCCCGTTTCAACTTGCACCCCGAAGGATTTCAGGGACACCTATTGAATACCGATTGAGGGCATTGAATTCCAATCACGCATCAAAATCGGGTTTTAGGAGGTATTGCAAGTGTTTCTATAAATATTCCACATGGGAATGCTATCCACAAGTTCTCGATCAAGTATTTTGCAAAGTTGACCCCTATGTGAAAAAATTGCATAGTCCCTACTAAGCGAAACACTAGTTTCCAAAATTGACCTAGAAGATAATCAATGGGCCATGGCCCAAAGGAGAGGGGCACCCCTAGCACTATCCTGATCTCCTAAATCCAACTGAGTAGACGATTTCTCGATCCAAGCAATGATAATAATTCTATGGCTCATTCCAACTTAGACCCAAAAGGATTTCAAGGCCACTTGTTGAATACCGAATGGGGGCATATAATTCCAAAAGTGCAAAAAAATCGGGTTCCAAGAGGTCCTGCAATTGTGTCTAGTAAGGTTCCACCTAGGAATTCTAGCCATAAGCTCTTGGTCGAGTAATTTGCAAAGTTGACCCCTATGTGCGAAAATTGCATAGTCTCTTAATGAGTGAAACCCTACTTTCCAAAATCGACCTAAAATATGATCAATGGGACATGGACTTGGAGGAGAGGAGAACTCCTAGAACTATGTAGATGTCCTTAATCCAATAGAGTCAATGTTTCATCGATCCAAGCAATGATCATTATTCTATGGCCCTTTCAACCTCTCACCCCAAATGCTTTCACGGACACCTGTTGAATACCAACTAGGGGCATAGAATTCCAACCATGTATCAAAACTAGGTTCTGGGAGGTCCTGCAAGTGTGTCTAGGAAGGTTCCACATGGGAACACTAACCACAAGTTCTTGGTCGAGGATTTTGCAAAGTTAACCCCTATGTGCAAAAATTGCATAGTCCCTTACTAAGTGAAACCCTAGTTTCCAAAATTGACCTAGAATATTATCAATGGACCATGGACCCAGAGGAGAGGGGCACCCCTAGAACTATCTCGATGTCTTGAATCCAACGGATTCGACAGTTTCTCGATCCAAGCAATGATCATCATTCTATGGCCCATTCCAACTCGCACCGAAAAGGCTTTCAAGAACAACTTGGTGTTTTGAAGATCTCCAAGTTTGGTAGATTCGATTGAGTTCAAAGGGATACTAAAATTGGTCTTCAATGTTTTAGGAACACCAAACTTGTATGTTCCCATTGCCCTTAGGTTTTTTAATAATAATAGAAATAATCTAATTCAAGGTTATATATTCTAGGTAGATTTCAAATACAAATGTTCAAGACATTCAAGATTTAATTGTAGATGTTTGAGACGTTAGAGATTCAAATGTAGATGTTTAGGATACAAACTAGGGTTTATATGCTTTACTCTATAGTTTATAGGCTAATATTTATAGGATAGGGGTTTAGTGTACAAGCTAGGGTTTCTTGGACTCTTGTAGATGTCTGTAACACAATGGATTAGATAAAAATGGATGCACATGAAAATAGGAAGACTTTTGGCATGCATATATAGTTGTAGCATTAATTTTTTTAGACTCTTGTGCATACATGTTCACAATGGTTTGGATTCTTACGGATGCACATGAATGCACAAACTAGGGTTTTTTGGACTCTTATGCATATTTGTAGCATAATGATTTGGATTCAAATGAATGCACATGAACATACAAATATTTTTTGGCATGCATATATAGTTGCATCATGATGTTTTTTGGATTCTTGTGCACAATTGTGCACAATGGTGTGGATTCAAGTGGATGCACATGAATGCACAGACTAGGGTTTCTTGGAATCTTGTGCATCCTTGTAGCACAATGGTGTGGATTCAAATAAATGCACATGAATACAATATTTTTTGGCATGCATGTATAGTTGCATCATGAATATTTTTTTACTCTTGTGCATAATTGTGCACAATTGTGTGGATTCAAACGGATGCACATGAATGCACGAACTAGGGTTTTTTGCACTATTGTGCATCTTTGTAGAACAATGGTGTACAAACACAACTGAGATGACAACATCTCTGAATTAAGAAGATTAAGCTCCACAACCAACAAGAAGATGATCAATGCGCCATGGACCCAGATGATAGGGGCACCCCTAGAAGTATTTCGATGTCTTGAATCTAATGGATTCGATAGTTCGTCAATCGGAGAAAAGGTCATCATTCTATGGCCCGTTACAACTCACACCCCAAAAGATTTCAAGGACACCTATTGAATACCGACCGGGGACATAGAATTCCAACCGTTCAATAAAACCGGGTTCCGGGAGATCTTGCAAGTGTTTCTAGGAATGTTACACATGAGAACACTAGTCATAATATTCGAGTCAAGGAATTTGCAAAGTTGACCCCTATGTGCAAAAATTGCATAGTCCCTTACTGAGGAAAACCCTGGTTTCCAAAATCGACCTAAAAGATGATTAGTGGGCCATGGACCCGGAGGAGAGGGGCACCCATAGCACTATCCGATGTACTGAATCCAACAGAGTCCACATTTAATAGATCTGAGCAACGATCATCATTTTATGGCTTGTTCCAACTTGCAACCCAAAGGATTTCAGGGACACCTGTTGAATACTGACTGGGGGCATTGAATTCCAACTGTGCATCAAAATCGGGTTCCAAGAATTCCTGCAAGTGTGTATAGTAAGGTTCCACATGGGAACGCTAGCCACAAGTTCTTGGTCGATTATTTTGCAAAGTTGACCCCTATGTGCAAAAATTGCATAGTCCTTTACTGAGCAAAACCCTAGCTTCAAAAATTGACCTAAACGATGATCAATGGGCCATGGACCTAGAGGAGAGGGGAACCCCTAGCACTATCTCAATGCCCTAAATCCAATGGAGTCAACATTTCTTCGATCTGAAAAAAGTCATCATTCTATGGCATGTTCCAACTCGAACCCTAAAGGATTTCAGGGACACATGTTGAATACCGACCAGGGGCATAGAATTCCAACTCTACATCTGAATCGGGTTCCAGGAGGTCTTGCAAGTGTGTCTAGGAAGGTTCCACATGGGAACGCTAGCCACAAGTTCTTGGTCGAGGATTTTGAAAAGTTGACCCCTATGTGCAAAAATTGCATAGTCCCTTACTAAGTGAAGCCCTAGTTTACAAAATCAACCTAACAGATGATCAATGGGCCATGGAACCGGAGGAGAAGGGAAACCCTAGCACTATCCTGATGTCTCGAATCCAACGGAGTCAATGTTTCATCGATCTGAGCAATGTTTATCATTCTATGGCTCGTTCCAACTTGCACCCCAAAGGATTTCAGGGACACCGATTGAATACCAATCGAGGGCATTGAATTCCAATCATGCATAAAAAACGGGTTCTATTAGGTATTGCAAGTGTTTCTAGGAAGGTTCCACATGGGAATTCTATCCACAATTTCTCGATCAAGTATTTTGCAAATTTGACCCCTATATGAAAAAATTGCATACTCCCTTACTAAGCGAAACACTAGTTTCCAAAATCGACCTAGAAGATGATCAATGGGCCATGGACCCAGAGAAGAGGGGCACCCCTAACACTATCCCAATGTCCTAAATCCAACGGAGTAGACGATTTCTTGATCCAAGCAATGATAATAATTCTATGGCTCGTTCCAACTCGGACCCAAAAGGCTTTCAGGGACACTTGTTGAATGCCGACTAGGGGCATAGAATTCCAACCATGCAAAAAAATCGGGTTCCAAGAGGTCTTGCAATTGTGTCTAGTAAGGTTCCACCTTGGAATGCTAGCCATAAGCTCTTGGTTGATTAATTTGCAAATTTGAACCCTATGTGTGAAAATTGCATAGTTCCTTATTGAGTGAAACCCTACTACCCAAAATCGACCTAAAATATGATCAATGGGACATGGACTCAGAGGAGAGGGAAACCCCTAGAACTATGTAGATGTCCTTAATCCAACAGAGTCAATGTTTCATCCATCCAAGCAACGATCATCATTCTATGGCCCTTTCCACCTCTCACCCCAACGACTTTCAGGGACACCTATTGAATACCGACCAGGGGCATAGAATTCCAACCGTGCATCAAAACTGGGTTCTGGGAGGTCCCGCAAGTGTGTCTAGGAAGGTTCCACATGGGAACGCTAGCCACAAGTTATCGGTTGAGGATTTTTCAAAGTTAACCCCTATGTGCAAAAATTGCATAGTCCCTTACTGAGTGAAACCCTAGTTTCCAAAATTGACCTAGAATATTATCAATGGGCCATGCACCTGGAGGAGAGTGGCACCCCTAGAACTATCTTGATGTCTTGAATCCAACAGATTCGATGGTTTATCGATCCGAGTAATGATCATCATTCTATGGCCCATTCCAACTCCCACCCAAAAGGATTTCAAGAACAACTTGGTGTTTTGAATATCTCCAAGTTTGGTAGATCCGATTGAGTTCAAAGGGATACTAAAATTGGTCTTCAATGTTTTAGGAACACCAAACTTGTATGTTCCCATTGCCCCTAGGCTTTTTAATAATAATAGAAATAAGCTAATTCAATGTTATATATTCTAGGTAGATGTCAAATACAAATGTTCGAGACATTCAAGATTTAACTATAGATGTTTGAGACGTTCGAGATTCAAATATAGATGTTTAGGCTACAAACTAGGGTTTATATGCTTTACTAGATATAGTTTATAGGCTAAGATTTCTAGGATAGGGGTTTAGTGTACAAACTAGGGTTTCTTGGACTCTTTTACATGTCTGTAACACAAAGGCTTAGATACAAACGGATGCACATGAATATAGGAAGATTTTTGGCATGCATATATAGTTGTAGCATAAATTTGTTTAGACTCTTGTGCATACATGTGCACAATGGTTTGGATTCTTACGGATTCACATGAATGCACAAACTAGGGTCTTTTGGACTCTTATGCATATTTGTAGCATAATGATTTGGATTCAAATGAATGCACATGAACATACACATATTTTTTGGGATGCATAAATAGTTACATAATAATGTTTTTTGGATTCTTGTGCACAATTGCGCACATTGGTGTGGATTCAAGTGGATGCACATGAATGCACAGGCTAGGGTTTCTTGGAATATTGTGCATCCTTGTAGCACAATGGTGTGGATTCAAATGGATGCACATGAATACAACAAGATTTTTTGGCATGCATGTATAGTTGCATCATGAATATTTTTTTACTCTTATGCATAATTGTGCAAAATTATGTGGATTCAAACGGATGCACATGAATGCACAAGCTAGGGTTTTTTGGACTATTGTGCATCTTTGTAAAACAAGGGTGTGGATTCAAATGGTGATGGAGGTTTCTAATGATTTTGGGGACAAAAACTAGGATCTAGGCTACAAACTAATGTTTATATGGATTGGAATTCATAATAGGGTGTAGGCCACAAACTAGGGTTTGTAGGGATTAGAATTCAAAATAGGGTTTAGGATACAAACTACAGTTTATAGGCTTCTCTCTAGGGTTTATAGGCTGGGATTTATAGGCTACGATTTCTAGGATAGGGGTTTGGAGTACAAACTAGGGTTTATAGGATAGGGGTTCTAATGTGAATGAAATATATTTTTTCAAATATATAATAATATCATTGGAATGAAAATAAAAAGCACTATAAAGAAACATGGTTAATAATTTATTTTTCCAACTCTAACCCAAATGAAATGTTTTTTTCTTGAATTGCATGATATGCCCACTAGTGTCATTAGAATTAAAAATAAAAATATTATAAAAACGATAGTCAATAATTTACTTGAATGATTAATAATTTGTTCATGTATCTCTTGGCATAATGAAATGCGGTTTTCTTCAAGTCTAAAATATTATCATCGGTATGAAAAGCCAAAGCATTAAAGTTTTTTTTACTAGATTGTGCATAATTGTGCACAATGGTGTGGATTCAAATGGATGCACATGAATGCATAAACTAGGGTTATTTGGATTCTTGTGCATCTTTACATAGCATAATGGTATGGATTCAAATGGATGCACATGAATATAACATGATTTTTTTGCATGCATGTATAGTTGAAGAGAGGATATTTGTTTACTCTTGTGCATAATTGTGCAAAATGTTGTAGATTCAAATGGATGCACATGAATGTACAAACTAGGGTGTTTTTGGACCCTTCTACATCTTTGCAGCATAATGGTGTGGACTTAAATGGATGCACATGAATATAACAAGATTTTTTTGCATGCATGTATAGTTGCATCATGATGTTTTTTTTACTCTTGTGCATAATGGTGCACAATGGTGTGGATTCAAATAGATTCACATGAATGCAAAGACTAGGGTTTTTTGGACTTTGGGAATTCAAATTAGTTTATAGGCTAGGGTTTATAGGCCAGGGTTTATGGGCTAGGAGTTTAAAATACAAACTAGGGTTTTTTGGACTCTTCTACATATTTGTAGCATAATGGTTTGGATTCAAATGGTGATGGAGGCTTCTAGGGAGATATTAGGTTTCTAGGGTTATATTTTTATTCTTAGGGTATTTTACGTTTATAAGGCTAGATTAGGTTTCTGCGTTTCTAAATTAGGTATCTAACCATTAGAGTTGTGTGGATGATGGTGGTGGTGGAAATGGGCATGATGATGCATATCTTATGGTGTACTTAGGATCCATGACGAAGCTTGTGCAATTTATCAATTTAGGATCCATGTCGAAGCTTGTGCAATTTATCAATCTATTGAAAGCAATCAATGTCTAGTTGCAATAGTCAAAATATTAATGCCAAAAATCGATGAGACCATAAAAAAAATCATAATATACATGTAAAACATAAAAAAACAATATAAAATGCAAACCATATACCATATTACCTACCTATGGTCATTCGACTAGACCATCGAGATCATCTCTAATACCAACGGTCTTCTTTAACCTCTTGTGCTTGGAGTAAGGCAATAAGAATTGTGCCTTTGATGAGTACTTCCTTGGAATTGTTTGCAACTGGAGGTTTGTGCCAATATCTAAGTGTGTGTAATGGTATACAATATGACCCGGTCGATACACTTAAAATACATACCCTTTTCTAGCTATTGAGTGGGAAACTTGGTTCAAATACTCTCCTTTGATAACCATTAAACCAATCGGAAAATCATTGTCCTCGTAGTCCCTTAATGGAACACTGAGGGTATTCTTTCCCTCCAAGCAACGTTCCAGCCAATAATCAGTGCACCATGCATTGCATCTTAGGGAAACCACTACATATATGTGCCCTGCAGAAAAAATAGTGCCAACATTTGAGTCAACTAACTAAACACAACAAGTTGTCAAAATTTTAAAAATATTAATCATATCTGCTTGTACAAGATATGATGTGTGGTCATAGTCTTTTGAAATGCTTGATTGGTCCTCCTCCAACTAGGATAATTCTGTATCTATATGTCGAGCAATTGGGAGTGATACACGGTCCCAACTATCAACCCTATCCGTGAATTCACATGAGTCCCATTCAGTACCATTGCATGAAGAAAAAAAGTAAGAGAGTTTCCTTGTCCACTTTTCAAGTATAGCTTTGTACGACGTTCTAACTGAAGTAAATGCATGAGTTCCTTGGATGGTCTTGCACTCATATAACTGTGATCGATCTACATCCACCACCTCCAAGAAATATCTATGTACATGTGATTTCTTGGTTGGCTGATCTTCATGCCTTCTTGCGCCCTCCCCCATGACTGAAGAACACCATTCAACAATGGTATTTTCATCTCAGATGAGAGATACACTTGTGAAATTCATTTCTTGTCTATGTAATGTAGTAGTGATGCATGCACTTGCTCTGTCATGTTCACCTTTTCCATGTTCGGTCTCAAAACAGTTCAAAATATGTGGCACCTTGTGCCTTTTGTGGAGCATACACAACCATTGGAAGACATGAGCATTTTTTAATTTCCCTGCACAACTGTTAGACCAAACCCAATATTGTTCCATCTGTATACTATTATCCTTCAAGTGATTGTAGAATATTTGAAAACTGTGTTGTACAAAAGCCAAGTTATGACACTTGTCATCACTTATGTAGAAGTGATACTCCTTCAATATAACTCGGTTGTACTCGGTACTATCTGCCCCATGTCTATAGTTGATATGGAACATTATGTTGACCTATTCTGAGTGATAGTATTTAATTTGAATCTCGTTCTATGGTTGAAGGGTGTAGTTTTCCACAAAATCGACCACTGATAAGATAGTCTCAATGGGAAATGTATCCCTGCACATTCTAAACTGCTCATCTTGCCAACGAGACACATGTACATGCTTTGCATACTGTTGTGTCTTTTCTAAGAATCCATCCATGAATTCCCAAACCCGTACCTAGTAGATCAACAATAAAGATATATATCAGTATATTTTTACATATGAAATTGCAATCTGAAGAAAAAAATAGTATTCAAGAACTCATTACTAACCTGAGAAGTGACTAACTGTATTTCTTTTCTTTAATTCCCTCCATCGATATCATACTTGACATATTTGAATGACTACAAGTTCACCTCCTTCCTCCCAAGTTCATGCTCATCGGTCACATGTATGCATTTTTCCAATAATTCCATTCCACCGTAGACTTGGCATGTCCCATCTACACAATATTTTTGATAAAATGTACAACCTTCTAGACTACTGCACAATACAATGTGAATAAAGTCTCTAGATGACATTGTCGGAAACGTAGTTGAGCATTCCTGCACAAGATTTTTTTGCAATACATGAAAAATAAATATATATGTGTCATAATAATAATCATACTCATTGTGGTATCGACAACAACATGTGTTAGGAGTTGTGTTTATTTTAACATACCATAGTTTTCATTTTTTGAAATATCTTTGGCCCAAGACAAGTTCATTATGTTCATGCTTAAATATCTCATATAGCTTTGTTTGTGTCATGTCAAAAAAATGTTTAATGTGGGGTTCACAATCCCTTGAACCCATTCTCAATTTTAGTACATATTTTTGGTTGGAAGAAGGTCTAGTGTTGTCGTGCCAAAAATATTGCACTAGTCCCTTTAACGCGTAAATGAGCTTCATATTAGAGCGTGGAAACCGCCTAATGAAGTCCCATACATCTATTTGACAAGTTTCAAGTTTCTCCCTTCTAACACAATACCTACGGAGTGTTTTGAAATTCAAATTAATAAGTTTGGATGTAGGCTTAAGAAGACAAAGGGCCCTAGTTCTTTTGTTCACGATTGATTGTGACAACACACGATGAGCCGCATTGCAATTCTTTGAACGATATTTATTTCCAATTGTACCAAATGCATCTACTAAAAATTTAACAATATAAGAATTTGGTTCAGAACTGTTTACCATATTTACATTTAACTTTCTCCTAACAACATTCATACTCCTAGATTTTAATTATTATAAAAATAATTTACATTTATCTCCATCACATTTAGAATCATAATAGTTACCAAGTATTTGTTGAGTTTGATATGCAATACTGCGTTTAGATAGTGTACCTTCAAGTGAACCAATGAGATTTTCACCAGTCTGTATGATCTTTAGAGTTCTTCGTCCTGAACTTGCTAATGGAGGTACAAAGGTTGGATCTTCATCACCTGGTCGGTTTGGTGTTTCAATAGTAGCTTCGTTTCCTTCTTTCTCTTACTTGAAGTTGGATGATGGCAATAGGAAATCCCCTTGGATGGTCTCAATGACATTGTCTTCTTCGATCATATATATTCATCATGCAATGAATCTCTAACTTTTTCACTTCTATAACTAAAACCTGTCAAAACACCCATTGTTTCAGGTGGCCTTGATGTGCACATACATTTTACTCCTTGATAAGGGCCACGGGGTGCTTGTGATTCAACTGTTGTGTAAATCGAAGCAACCTCAAGTGAATGCTTCAGTTGTATTTCTTGTTGTGGATTGGTTAGAAGAATCATGACATCTTCTACAACCAAAATTGGTTGAGTGTCCACAGAATGTCTTCGATTGGTCATGTCATTTCTTCTCTTTTCTCTAATTTATTCAATGATCTCTTTGGGTAGATTCTTCCTTGCGGATTTTATTTTTCAATTGCGTAGATTTCCCATGACCACAATTGTCAATGATCTACGGTGCTCTTCAACGGGAGATTCTCCGAGCTTAGTTTTTGTCTTACCTAATTGTGTTATACTCCACAACAATGATCAATGAGAAAAAACTGCCTTTAATACAAATCAATGGTGGAGATGGTTTATCGTGCTTCTCAATTGGATATTATTCAAGCTAAGTATTTTTCTTGCCATCTAGAACTAGGGGTGTTTGTAGTTCTAGGGTGTCCATTTTAGTTCTAGGGGTGTTTGTAACCCACCTATAACTAAAAACATTTTATGTTGTGGAAAAACATTATTGTAAAAGTTATTGTAAATTTTTATGTTGTTGACCAAGGATGGTCAAAGATGACAGTAATTGAATATTTTATTATTTAACAAATAAAAGAAGAGACACCTATCCAAAGAGGACTACTGAAGAGTGTTCACTGACCGACTAGGAGGAATGATCTGGTGTAGAACGCAAAATTGACAAATGGCAGCAACAACATGCACTTTTTAACTGATGCAGGAGGCATCTTCCCAAAAATTGTGGTCATGTTCCCCAAGAAAGGAGGAACTGAGTAGGTGGCTCATTTAATTTAAAACCGACCCAAAGACCTAGGCAATCATATATCCATCGAATGAGAATGAGGCTCACACCATTTACCTTGTGGATATGTTGCATATTGAAAAGTTAAGCACACAAGAGGTATTCGATGAGGGGAAGCTAAAGTGACATTGCTGGAAGTTGACTGCAAGTATTGACTACTGAGTTACAGAGAGAATATAATTTCTACACCTAGTCTTTGTCCTAGTGGTTCAGTGAATAGTCTCAAGGGTCCTAAAGCAAGCGATCTTGGCTACTTTCAGGAGACGGTTGGGAGGAACAGTCTTCTTTGGATGTTTGTCCACTTCTATAGTTAAACAGGTTTTATTTGTTCTGAAATATTATCTTTACTTTCCTTACAATTATATTTGCTTACAGATAAATGTTTAATGGTTGTTTTGGTTATTTCATTGGCTATAGTTTCATATGATGTTTGTTGTTAGAACTTAGAGAATGATTAGTACTGGTATTTAGTACAGAAGTTCTACTATAGTTCTAGTTTTTGATCTCCAACATAGGCTTGTAATAGTTAGAATTTATATCAGGAAGTCTGTAATAATCAGATTAAAGCCTAACTGTGTAATGTAGATTGTTTAGAACAGATAGCCACTTATTGCATAAATTTTATTATACATATATAAATAAATAAACATTATTTTCTAAAGGCCACCGATGAGTAAAGTTTTACAGATATTGGAAGGAATTGTAGAGGTGGCCCCTCTTCCCCCAATTCCTCTCTCTCTACAGGCCTCTGCCTTAAAACCCGACAGTCTTGCGCTTTTATTCTGGGATAAAGATTCATTTTCTGCATAGAATGATAAGAGTCATAATCCCTCCAATACGCTATAGAACTTCATAGTATTCTCTATTTCGTGTACATAGTATCCTCTATTTAGCTGTATTCTATATTTACTTAGATTTTCATCTAACCCTCATACCCCAAGTTGGGAAAGGGGAATGTCGAAATGAAGCTGGAAAGGGGAATTCCCAAATGAATGGGAATGGACTAGAAATCGAAATTGTATTAATATTGGTTTGGCCTATAAGGAATGCATCCAGGACAAGTTAGATTAAAGGCCAGCGATGAGTAAAGTGTTGCAGATATTGGAAAGCATTGTAAATGTCTCTTCCCCATTTCTCTCTATAGACAGACCTATGCAGTAAAAGGAAAAGGGTCTTCATTTCTTTCGGTATAAGAATTCTTTTGAAAATAATAACAGTGATAAGCCCTGGGCTACGATGTAGAACATCTAAATGTTCTTCTTTTTGCTTAGATTTTTCATCAGATGCATAGAAATCTAAAGATAATAGAATCATCCAACTCTCATTATCCAACGGCATTTATTGGGTGGATTAGTCAAGAAACGAGTTCTATATGGCATTTATTGGAAGGAGGAGTCAAGAAATGAGTTCTATAGCGAATTTAGTGGAAGTATGAGTTAAGAAACAAGTTCTATACCGCATTTATGGGATGGATAAGTCAAGAAACGAGTTCTAATGTTTTTTTTTTTTTTTTAGGAATCACTATTATTAGCAAGTTAAATAGCAACAATCACATTATTATTATGTAATAACGTGTTAGTTGAAAACTAAATGTATATTGGGTATAGTAATGATATTTTTAATAAAATGCATTGAATGGATGTTTATCAAAGAAAGTATCAATGTGGATATCAATGTTGATGTGGTTTTTCTTAATTACATATTTTTATTTTGGAATTGGAATGAAGTGTCATATTTAATATTGCTTAATCACAAAAGTTTCCATAGTAAGCTAATTTCTAGACTTTCTAGAAAATTTGTAATTTTTGTACAGATTTTTGCTGGAATTTGGTGTGGGAGAAATTGCTGGAATTGTAAGTTTGGTTGCTAGAATTGTAAATTTGATTGCAAGAGTAGATTCAACATCCTAGTTTACCCGAGATCTCCCTGATTGATCATCTCAACATTTTTAACCAGATTTTGAGCAAAAAACTCACAGCATTTTGGATTCACAGCATTTTCGATTCAAATCATTTTGGATTTAGATGGATTGTTGCCAAATCGCATCCGTTTTCTTTTAGGTATGTGTATATGTTTTCCAGGTATGTGCTTCTATTTTTAGTTTTTTTTCAACACTTGTCATTTCGCGAGCTTCATGGAGTGGAAGAATCACTCCCACTCTCTATCAATTTTTAATAACAGCATTTATGAAACGATTATGTTTAATCCATGATTTCCATCAATTTTGCCTCTTGAAAAATCTATAATGATCACATAGGAAGATAATAGTATTCAGTTGCCAACATTCCATGCGGTGGGCTTCCTGTATGTCTTTTCGGAATCTGAAAACATTGGAATAGTGAGTGAGAAAAGATCAAATTCCAACCCACAACCACTATACCTCCAGGTGCCCCACACAACCCGCAAGCATGGGACATGGGTAAAGCCGGGTGTGATTTGAACTCGTGATCTCCATTTGCAACTGTGACTTCATAACAACTTAACCGCCAATGAGCCACACCCGTGCGGGCAAGTCGTTGATCAGTAGTTGATTAGTAATTTAAAGTAATTAATTTTAAATGTTTGTTTTTTAAAATAAAGTAATTGATTTTAAATGTTTTTTTTAAATTTTAAATATGTTTTTTCTTATTAATGATACATTACTAAATTAGTATATATCTATACTAAATTATTATAGATCTATTTTAACTTTAGATTTATCTAATGCACAATAATACATTCAATTATCACGACTTAAATAGAATTGTAGTTAGTTGATTATTTAAAAAACAAGAGCTGTGTGCAGCTTAGTCCCTACCTTATAATATGGAAATAAAAATAAATCAAATAGATTGATAAATAAACTTATAACATCACCTATTAGAAAATCTAATAAACAAATGAATAAATTTATAAAAATTTTCTATTTTAAACATTTAGTGAATTATAAAATGACTGTGAATTCATAAATAAATTTGATTTAGATTATACTATTTAAGTTGAATATATATATTTTTGAATTTGAGAATAATAAAAAAAAATTAATTAAACATGTATTTTTGTTCATTTTTTTCTTAATTTATATTTTATAATAATTTAAAAAATTATATAAACTCAATAACGTTAAGTTTATCTCCTACCAATTTATAAAATAAATCTTACATCAAATATATAATTATATAAATTGTTTTCCATTAATTACCGCATTACTATTTACAATAGATATCTCTACGATTTAATGTAGCAATTGATCTTATTTATGTTAATGCAATGCATATATTGTACACACTTTGACTAAGTGAACTTAGCTTATCATTTTTTAGATATAATGTAACAATTCATCTTATTTTATGTCAATGCAATGCATAGATTGTAGAAAAGGAAATTGGAGACATGGCGAGCATGCATATGTCAAGGGCATTGAAAGTCATTGCATATTCTAGATAAACTCATAACCAATTTATTAATATTTTGTCATCTCATAGTATTTGCATGTTGACATCATTTTTTCACTAAAAGTAATTTATTTAATATTTTTTCATCTTATATTATTTGCATGTTGGCATCAATCTTTCACTAAAAGTAATTTATTTAATATTTTTTCATCTCATAGTATTTGCATGTTCACATCATTCTTTCACTAGCTCATTAAGCAAAGTCCATAAACAATTTGTTTATGTGGTTATACAACCTCTTGCATTGCCTGAACAACAAATGTTGATGGATGGTATGCCTTTGATAAAGAATCTATGAATACCTCTTGTACAAGGTCTCTGTCAACATGGCTGGAAACGGGGACAAGACTTTTTTCACAAGAAGGCTGGTGTTGATATAGCTAGAATCGTAGGAATGGAATAGGAGCATCGACCATGTTCTAAGCCCTTCTACTGATTTCCACCTCCAACTACAATCCTCCTAGTATCTTTTGAATTTCACAGATAATAAATCAACATATATTTCATCCAAAATGATTTTATGAAAATTTTGGTAGTGGGAACAAAAGGGGAGAGGACAAATGCATGGCAGGAGGACAGAACAAAGGACACGTAATAGGAATTCAGCAAATGCATGGTAGGAGGACAGAATAGTCGACACGCGTAATAGCAATTCACAATCAAGTAAGGAATATAATGTCAACAAGATTTTCCAAAAAATATTGTTAAATACCAATTTTAACAAAACTTTAGAAAAACTAAAATATTAATCTCAATTAATAAGTAAACATGGAACATATAATCCCTAAGTCTCTACCTACTAAACTCTAAGTCTCTGTCTACTGCACGACAAAGACTAACAAATTAAAAAAATGAATTTTGTTTATTGTACTTCTATCTTGTTTTGTTTTGCAGGTAATCAATGAGGCTGACAAATTAAAAAAATGAAATTTTTTTATTTTACTTTTATTTTGTTTTGTTTTGCAGTTAAAACATTTTCAAAATGTCACGAGAATAAAGCAAACTCATAGTTTTGTATATTATTAAAAGCTCGACACTCCAGTTTATCACCATATTAGTGAGCTAAGATGCTAGATCGATCCTCAAAATGCTCCACAAAGTCACACAACATAAATTTTGTTGCAAATTTTTAATATATATCAAATCAAGGGGGTGCACAAATAAAAACAGACTTGCAAGGTCGACTTCATCTTTTTTGTGAAAGGATCATGGAGATACCATGGGATCGTTGTAATTTAATAGAGATCAAGGGAAAATCGCTGCAAATTGGGTATATTTGGTTAGCTGTAACTATTCTCGAGAACGTTTAAACTTGCTAGCAGGAGAATATCATTATGATATCACCAAATTTCGAGATTTGAAGTCACAAAAGATCGCCAGCTAAAGAGGATTATTGATTTTTCCCAGAATCTCAATCCATTTGTTTCAATTTGATTCGTTTAACTTTAGTTTCAGCTAATTATTATAAACTTCAAATCTTTAGTTTGGATTTTAACGAATATCTTTTGTTTTGATGACAGATCTAAGTAAAAAATTCGAGCTCACAAGCGTGTAGAAGCAAAACAAACTTCCAACAAAAAAAGAGATTAATTGATGAAGCTCCACGGATTTGCAACAAAAGAAGACATAGGGATTAAACTTGGCTGGATTTGCAACAAAAGAAGGCTTAGGGTAAAACTTGGCCGGTCACGTTGTTACCGTGTTCTTCTACTAGTATTTCTTTAATTGCATGCTATCTGTCTATTATTGCTCCGAGCTATCTCGTCAATAAATCAACAATCCATTATCATAACATCTAACATGTTATGAGATTGGCATGCAAAACAAGTTACCAAAACGTTATTTTTTAGGACAATGCACCAAATCAAGCTCACCTAAACGATCGCATTCAATATGAAAATTATGGGATGAGATCCAGGGAAAAGCAAGTTCAATTGAGATCAAGTAAAAATATCACCAAAGATTAATTTTTACCGAGCAGATAAGACACTACTTCGATAAAGTGCCAAGTTCATAGCAAAGTAAAAGGGAAATTGTTACATGCACCAAATAGCCAAACTGGTAATCCATACTTGTAGATGGTGTGTTGTGAATGTTTTACTTGTTTCGACAAAGGAGAAAGGGGAATATTATCATCCTTTTCATATTTTTACTTGTATTCCAAGCAATACCAAATCCATGGTAGGAGGTGTTGGAGAGAACTTCCGCAGCATTTGGGAAGCTGCTAATTTTTGGAGAGAAAGTACCAATTTTGGCGGTAAGACAAAGATATCGCCGTAGCGCTAATTCCGGCGGGAATCACGGCGATAGGTACAGAAGAGTCAAGCATGTGGTACAAAGAAGAGGCCGAAGGGAGAGCTCAACCACCGTAATAAAGGCGCCGAAGATGAAGAGAGGGTTCAGCTACCCTCATTAAGAAGAAGGACTACAGTCAGCGTTGCTTGAACCAAGAAGAAGCGACGGGCCGATGCATTAAAGACTAAGGACTGCAGGAAGCGGCGACGAGATAGAAGGCGGCCATGGAAGTACAGCCAGTTGACTGTAAGTGGTTAGGGTTGAGTCACTGTTGGGATAAGGCCCACAGTTTTGTAACTGCGATGAGACCTTCGGGCCATCTATATATAGGAGTCTTTTTATATGATAAGGGGTTGGCCACATAGTGATAGAGACATCAGGTAGAGGCTAGTCAAGTCTTTTGTTGTTGCAGAGTCTGAACATCCCTGAGAAAACAAGGGCCGACCTGTTGAGAGATAGTGCAATCCGCAGGGATTGTGAGAGAAAGAGAGTGCATTGTAAAAGGCAGGAAGAGAAAAGAGGTCTATAGAGAAGGGCTCCCACTGAGGTGGAGTTTCCCAGAAGACCCGTGTTGTAAAGAGTGGAAAGGAACTGTGTTTATTCTTCAGAGTTGTAAACAAGAACCGCAGTTCCCCTGGGCGTAGTTCTCGCCCTGGGAGTAACAACGTGCTTATCTAAGTCGCACTATTGTACTTGTGTAGTTTCTGCTCTCATTCACTTGTCTGTGTTATATATGACTGCTTCATTCTGTTATAAGTACTGTACATGGTCGTCAGTTTAACTTCTGAGTGATGTATAACAATTGTGATAATCATAGCTAACCTCATAGCGAACTAGATAATTGTTAAACAGAGGATAATGTGCGAGTATGAACTGAACATAAGGCATGAATGGTCTACTTAGACATTGCTCAAAGTAATATTCTACTTAGTTACGTTGTTGCGAGATATCAAGGGTCAAGTTCATTAGCCAGGATGATGCTTGGAGATTAAATGCTGTTGCTAACTGCAGTGCTAGGATAAGAATAGCCGAAACCACCTATTAATCCAGGAAGCGGCCAAGAATCACTTACCGCGGGAGCTAGAAGGGGAAGATATCGCGCCTACGATATCTTAGGTATCGCTAGACGGTTTCACATAGGGGGAAGACTTATCGCATTCCCTGCGTAATGCGATAAGACAGAGGCGTAGCCAGAGTAATAGAATGAGATAGTCAGCTCCTGAGGAAGGGGTTAAGGTGGGTTTAAGCACCCTGGATGCCTCGGAACTCAGTGGAAGACACTTGAGTCTTCTGCCACCCATTAGAATCACTTCGGGTGAGACTTCAGGTTGCTTCTGCGACCTGTTGCCGAAAGGGCCAGTGAGCTAAGGGTTCTGTTGGTCTAAAAAGTACCGCAAGCCCGGGTCTACCAGAAAGGAAAAAAGAGATCAACAAATGGTTCCGTTGCCGGTTTGAACACATTGAGCTGATGTTCTGTTGGCATCCTACCAAGCAAGAACTTAACCAGTGGGTTGAGTCAAAAGAAAGAGAGTTTGCTGCAAAAGAAAACAAGAATCCTAGACTGAGCACTGAGGCTTGGCTACAGAAGCACATTTTTACAGATCTCCATGAGATATTCTTCGTAACTTATGCTATTGAGTTATATGGTTGGTTATCAAAGCTTGCTGACAACAGCGGTGTCAAGAAGAATCGAGAAGTTGTCTGGACAGCAGAGCTGAGTCAGACCTTGAAAGGTGTCGATAACCCCATCTCACGCGCAGTAGATTTCTGGCTTGCGAGTCTGCTGGAAGGCTTCATCACAGAGTTCGCGGTTGATCAGAGAAAGAGTTTCAGCGCAGCAGAACGGTACTTCTTCAAGGGTTATCGCGGTAAGTACCTAAATTCTCTAAATCTGTCCATTAAGCAATTACTATATGAAAAAGGAGTACTGGATATACTCTCAGATGAATAGTAGCATGATATTGTAATGTCAGTAGACTCTGAAAGTGATTACGAGTATTTTGGACATACACGTAGTGGTAAAAGATATAGAGTCAACGATTCATCTTCTTCTGAAGAAGACAGTTCAGATCACCCGAGACAGCAGATTCAGAACCCTAGGACTCCTCAAAAGCCAGTCGGAACTCAGAATAATCCCGCAGGAACCCCGTCCAGTAGCTCTTACACAGCGAATACTACCGCTACACCCGCCACATCTACACAGCCGAGTGGTAGTCATACAGCAAACCAGAACCCACCATCTAGAAACAGAATGGGAGACGATATGAAGCTACCAACATTGAAAGGTACAGGGTCGGAGGACCCTGAGCAACACTGGTTCTTATGCGAAGCCATATGGACCATTAAGCAAATACAAGACGATAATGTTAAGCTTGTCCAGCTGGCCACCACATTTAGAGAAAGAGCATTAACTTGGTATATGAAGTATACCACTGGCCATAACAGAACGCTTGCACAGGTTAGAACTGCTATGATTAAAGAGTTTAAAAAACCTAAATCCGAGTCACAGTGCATAGCAGAACTTAAAGATATTAAGCAATTGCCTACGGAGACGGTTTGGGATTTTGACCAGAGATTCAAAACCCTCATTGAGCAGGTAAGCTTTGAGCTTGCACCTCAACAACATAAAGAATGGTTTATCGCAGCAATATTACCACACATCAGACTTCCCCTAATGCAACAGAAATTAAATACACAAGATGAAGCATTAGAAATGGCAATGAAACTGGAGGCTTCACCCCTAGCAGAAACTAGCACAGGTATCACTAATCTGCAAAATCAACTAGCTAACCTCACTTTACAGCTGCATGAAATTAAGAAAGGAAAGGAGGTTGCGCATGAAATTTGGTGTACTAAGTGTAAAGCGCAGGGACACAGTAAGGATAACTGCCCTGTCTTTGCTGACTATATCGCCAGTGGAGCTCCTAACCCGTTGATGCAGAACCAGGGGCCATGGTGTGAGATTTGTAGAACCAGAGGACACAGTCCTCAGGAATGCCCTCTCCTTCAGAAATATGTGCAGACACCAAAGAACCTATATTGCAACTTCTGTAAATCTGTGGGACATGACGAAAACAACTGTAGAGCTTATGAGTTAATGATAGAAAGGAAGCATGACCTTTACAGAGTTCAGTCAGAAGCATCCGGACCAGCAGTACGTGCACAAACTGATCCGAATCAGGGAGGCCGTGGAGGAAATTTCAGAGGCCGAGGACGCGGAGGAGCCTATGAACCTGGCCGTGGCCGTGGAACTATCACCTGTTATAACTGTGGAGGCACAGGACATTACGCCAGAGACTGTCCGAACCCTACTACAACGTGCAAATATTGTAAATCTTATGATCATACAATAGAGGAGTGTCCCATCTTAATAGCTAAGATCAAGGACGCCAAGCCAGCAACCAATCAGACTATCCAGTTTATCGCTGCTGAGCAGAACGAAACCGAACCACGGGTCAATATTGTAACTCGCAGTGGTCTCTCCACAAGCAACATATCGCAGGATGTGGAAAAAACGACAGGAACGCAGTGGGTGCGCAAAGCTCCAGGAAAACCTATCCCACTTGATCTACAGAAGAATAAGGAGGCATTTCAGCAAACTAAGACTTCCTTTGCTGAACAGACACCGTCCAGATCACTATTATTACCATCTCAGGGTATACCACGGAAACCACCACATGATGTTAGTACTGCGCAACTACCACAGGATAGCACATCGGGAAGATGCGACGAAGAGGAATTGACCGGGAGTGTACAGTCCTTCTTGCAGAGTTGTTTGAAACTTCTAAGAAATGGGAAAGCTGTAGAGGAACTTCAGAAAGTTATTGATCAATGTCCACAGAGCCCTTCTGTGAGCAATACACAGCGCACCATTCACCATATAATGGGCCATACAAGGACAGGAAGAGAGATGAGGCTCACAGCGCAGATCGGACTATTTGAAATGGATGAGGTTATCCTAGACTTAGGATCAGAAGTAAATGTCTTGACTAAGCAGACATGGGAACAGATGGGAAGTCCAAAACTAAGCAGATCCCCTATCCATCTTAGACTAGCTAATCAGCAGAGAATATCACCGATGGGTCGCCTATCGCATGTCCCAGTGGACATCGACGGAGTTCACACATATGCCGATTTTGAGATTATAGAAATTATTGGTGACACCAAACCCTACCCAGCTCTATTAGGTATTGATTGGGCTTTTGATAACAAGGCTGTTATCAACTTGAAGAAAAGGCAGATGACATTCGAAGATGCTCAAGTCCGGGTTATCGCACCACTAGACCCTTTACAGGGTCCTCGCTACATTGAGCCAATCAAAGCAGAAGAGGAGGTGCATAACATGGAAAATTTGTACCAAATGACTTCTAATCAGACAGATTACATTGACCCTACAGCTGATGGACATATTAGCTGGAGATGTGATAGCTCCTGCACATCAGATTCAGATGTTGGCTTAGAGAATTGGCAAATTAGACTCCACGAAGTTTCTATTCGCAGATGCGCATTCATGACTAAATCACTGCGATGGATTGGGACAGAAAACAGGTATATTCCAACTTTTGATGGATTAGCGGACGTCAATGATTTTTTGCAGCAGTTTGAACAAGAGATTCCTCAAGAGCAGAGGATGGAGGTTTTTGACCTTGCAGTTCGAGCCACACCTGCAAGATGGTGGTACACACACAAGGAACATATCGCATCATGGTATGATTGTAAGAGACTGATGCGCATTAGATTCTCTAAAGAAAGAGACTGCACACAGCGGAGATACACAGGGGAGAGCGATCCCAGAACACACATTATGAACTGTGAACAGAGTTGGCTAGAAATTCCAGCAGAAGAATGGGTTCATTTGTTTATCCACACACTGGATACAGTTCCACGGAACTGGTATACAGAAACAGAGCTAAGAAAAGGAACTATCTCATGGCCTATTATGATTGAAAACTTTTTGGTCACGTTCAGTTTCGAATCTGAGCATCCAAGCATTGATCGGGCCTTGAAGATCATAAAGACTAAAATATTTGAGGATTGCCCATTACCAGCGGATTCGCAACCCGAGTGGGCTATTCAGATGGAACATGCACTGGAATGTTACAACTGCGCACAAGATTCAAGCGATGAGGATGAAGATCCTCGTAGTATCAATATCGCAGAAACAGAAGGTACGCGTGAAGTTGAAGGTCCACACTTAGAAATCCCAGCTGTAACAGAACCAATCAAGATTAGAAAGAGCAATATTGGCACAGAAACAGACCCTAAGTTTGCCTCTATTGGAGATTATTGGGATGATGAGACAATTGGCCAAATCACAGACCTACTACACGAGTATCAGGACCTATTTCCTACCAACTTTACAGAAATGAAGGGAATAGTGGGTGACCTCGGAGTCATGAGAATACCGCTTAAGGAGGACGCTAAGCCGGTTAAGCAACGCCCATACAGGTTGAACCCGCGGTATAAAGCAAAAGTAAAAGACGAAATAGATAATATGCTAGCAGCAGGCATCATTGAACCTGTTGAAGAAAGTGAGTGGGTTAGTCCCATGGTAGTACAAGAAAAGAAAACAAAAGGAGACATCAGGATCTGTGTTGATTTGCGCAAACTGAATGATGCATCGCTGCATGACCCATTCCCGACACCATTCACTGATGAAGTCTTAGACAATGTTGGAGGACAAGAAATCTATTCATTCACTGATGGCTTTTCAGGCTATCACCAGATAAGAATCCATCCAGACGACAGGCACAAGACCACATTTGCGACAGAATGGGGCTCCTTTCAGTATACGGTAATGCCCTTTGGTCTTAAGAATGCCCCAGCAATTTTTTCTAGAGTAGTTGTTGCTGTCTTTAAGGAATACATCCATCAATTTCTAGAAGTTTATTTTGATGATTGGACTGTATTTGGACTAGTCAAGAAGCACATAGGAAACCTGCGATTAATGTTTGAAAAATGTAGACAGTACCATATTTCCCTTAACTTAAAAAAATGTATATTTTGTGCGCCTTTTGGTACGTTGTTGGGTCACATTGTGTGCAGACAAGGCTTGATGGTAGATCCTGCGAAGATCGCCATCATTGTCAATTTACCAGCACCTAACTCAGTAAAGCAGCTGAGAACTACACTTGGTCATACCGGGTATTACAGAAAGTTTATCAAAGGTTATGCCAAGATTACCGCACCAATGGAGAAATTATTGAAGAAGGATATCAAATTTCAGTGGAATGAGGAATGTCAGAAGAGTCTTGACACTCTAAAAGAAAAAATGGTTACAGCACCTATTCTGGTATTTCCAGATTGGAACAAGCCTTTTCATGTTCATGTGGATGCATCTGGCATCGCACTGGGCATTATTCTTACGCAACCAGGCGAAGGGGGTATTGACCACCCTATCGCATATTCGAGCAGGAGACTATCGACAGCTGAGAAGAATTACACCACCACAGAGAGAGAAGGGTTAGCAATGGTGTATGCTTTACAGAAATTTCGGCACTACCTGTTGGGTGCCCCATTCAAGATGTTCACCGACCATTCTGCATTAAAGTACTTGGTCAATAAGTTAGTGTTAGGGGGAAGAATATGCAGATGGCTATTGTTGTTCCAGGAATATGATTTCAAAATCATTGTTAAGCCAGGAAGACTAAATGCAGGACCTGATCACCTGTCAAGGCTAGACTCAGGTGAAGAACCAAGTAATTTAGAGGACAACTTGCCTGATGCGCAATTGTTCTCCATTCAGGTCGCAGACGAATATTATGGAGACATAATTCAATTTCTCACTACAGGGTGGGCACCACCTGAGTTTACCAAGCAACAAAAGAAACAATTAGTGGTGAAAGCAGCAGACTTCACCCTGATTGCAGGACACCTCTATAAGTTAGGACCCGATGAAATCTTGCGCAGATGCGTTATGCCCCACGAGAAACAGACCATTCTTAAGGAAGCACATTCGGGCATCGCAGGAGGCCATTTCGCAGGGAAGCCTACCGCTCAGAAGATCCTAGCAGCCGGACTATGGTGGCCTACATTACATAAAGACAGTAAAGAGTTTTGCAGATCATGCGATATCTGCCAAAGGACGGGAAAGCCCTCCAGAAGAGATGAAATGTCGTTGCGACCACAGATAACGCTACGCGCATTTGATAAGTGGGCTATAGACTTCGTGGGTCCTATTAACCCCCCAGGAAAACGAACTGGTGCGAGATATATTATTACAGCCACAGAATACCTCACCAGGTGGGCTGAGGCAAAACCAGTCAGGAATTGTGATGCTGCCACAGCAGCACAATTTATTTTTGAAAACATCATCACTAGATTTGGATGCCCAGTGACTTTGATGAGTGATCAAGGCACACACTTTTTGAATAGCACCATAGAAGCCTTGACAGAGGAATTTGAAATACAGCACCATAAGAGTACACCTTACCACCCTCAAGCTAATGGTACGGTGGAGGCTTTCAATAAGATATTAGAACATGCTCTTACAAAGATTTGTAACAGTCAAAGGGATGATTGGGACCTCAGAGTTAATGCTGTATTATGGGCTTACAGGACCACCTGCAAGAAACTAACAGGGCACACACCTTTCAGCCTGGTATATGGACAAGAGGCTGTTATGCCTATGGAATACATCTTACCCAGTCTAAGGATTGCTCAGCTTACAGGGATGGCTGATTCTGATACTTTAGAGGAGATATTGGCACAGCTGCTCAACCTGGAGTAAGACAGATTTATCGTAGGATTCCATCAAAAAGTGCAGAAAGCACGAGAAAAAGCTTGGCATGATAGGCATATCAAGAACAAAACCTTTCAGTTTGGAGACTTGGTACTCCTTTATGATAGTAAGTTTATAAAGTTCCCTGGAAAATTCAAAACTCATTGGTTAGGACCATATCAAATCCAGCAAATAACAGATGGAGGTGCTATCCAGCTTCGTACTATGAGTGGGGAGTTTCTTCCTACCTTGATCAATGGCAGTCGGCTTAAGCTGTATCGCGAAGGCCATGCCACCTCCTAGCCCTAGCCCAGAAAGGAAGCAACTGGTGCAGATGTTCAGTGTAGTTGAAATGAAGCATCGCACCCTAAGGAGTCTACACCGGGAAATACTTTAGGTAAGAATTCGCAGCCAGCTTTCCTGGTTGTTGCGATAATTTTTATATGAGGCGAGTTTTTGGCACTTTCCATTTCCAGACGATGCGATATCTTATCGCAGAGGACAGAAAACAGATTGATGCGATACCAAATTTTGAATTGATCAGAGGGCTAGTCACTTCGCCTTCTGACAAGCATTAACTGCACGGCTGACAAGTATCTGTTGTACTAAGATTTGGAAGCAGTACGACGATTCTTCTAGATTTGGAAAATCCGATGCGACACCACTCCGGCGCACAGTTTCCCAGCGAAATTTCAAACGGCGTTTGCAATAAATGGGCGCGGGGTGCTGTCTTGTCTATGCATTAAATGCCGCCAACGGGTCCAGTTACTGGTCCGTTGCCCTTTGAAATTCCGCCTTATGATAAATACACGTTCTATTCAAAGCACGGGGCTACTTGGTCATTTTCACCAAAAGAGTTGAGCGCAGTTAAGCCGAGCCAAGCGTATTCTTAGCAGAGTTCTGAGCAGGGAAACCAAAAACAGTTGCAGACTCTGATTTGCATTAAGATTAGCAATCATAGGAAGTCCAGAGTACCACAGGGGAAGGTTCCTCGCGCCAGACGAGCCTCTGGAAGACGTGTTGCAGAGATTCCAAAGGGGTGGAATTGAGTGCGCTATGACTTCGGTTGTGGCGAAGAAAGGAAAGAAAATTGCTGCTGGTTCTCCGTCTACACGCCAGTCACCGAGAACCTTAGCTAATATGGAGCGTAGCGAGACCCCGAGTAGCACAGAGTCAGAAGAACCGGAGCAGGAACTTCCGGAAGAAGTTACAGTCGCTACCATATACTTCCCACCAAGAATAGAAAATGCGCCAGCAATTGTCCTCCCGAGGGACTTTAAATATGAACTCGTACTCCCACCACTGGATAACCGAGTGAAGGAAGAAGGTAACCTATGGGGGAATATGCATGCTGTTAAGTTTGCTGATTACAATCTGAGAGATTATAAGCTGTACCCACAATTCCGCCGCGATCGTTATATGACGATTCAGAGGAACCCAAGGACAGAGCGCGATGAGTTCGTCCCCATGGACCATGTAAGCCATTTAGCACCGTCGGGACTGCTCAATCTCCTAGAGATTCCACACTTTGGACGGGGCCCGGAGGTCAATGCTGTGGTGCGGATGCTACTTTCATGTGTGCATGGTGGTTACTTATGGTTGGGTAACCGGATAGATGTTAATGTTGACCTCATTCACCGCATTACCGGTCTGTCGAAGACTGGCTTCGACCCGCAGATAAATATTGATGGCGCCACAAAGGATACCAGGCTCTCAACCAAGCAGGTTGCGGAGTATAAGCTGCAAAGAGGAGGTCGCGCTTACGATGTCAACTCAATACAGGATGACGCCTTGCGGTTTACTGTTAGTCTGTTGGCCGGAAAACTCCTCCTCAAGGTGAGGCCGAAGGAGGTCACAGGCTTAGTTATCCGCCTCGCGATTGAAGTCATAAAAGGTAAACCTTACAACTGGAGTTTATTTTTGCTGAATAGTTTCTTTCAAGACTGTGCGCAGGCGCAGCAGGATCCACTTCACAGCTTCCACTTCTCGTGGCTGCTGATCCTTATGGCTTTCATTGGATGGAAAGAGCCGCCCAATTCGCAGTTTCCACAATTGGCACCAGGGGCGTGCAGAGGCTCGAGGTACTCAAATCTTTGGGCGAGTAGTCACCTTGAGAAGCACAAGAATAACGCAATGGTATTCCATGAATATTATACGCTATTGCTTGAAACCGTTGCAACGATTCCGCGTGTCGACTCGCCGGTCGTTGATCTTTATCAGTCCAAGCTGGAATTTAAAGTCGACAGGGATAAAACCTACATCAGACCCAAAGGATTCAGGAAACATAAGGAATGGGCCCCCGGCCCATATCGCATGGAAATCCAGCAGGTTGAAGATACCATTAAGAATTGTTTCGATGAGGACATGAAACAGATGTATGATGATCTATCCTCTGGCCTAGTTCCAGTTGATCCCCCAGCTGAGGATCCAGAAGATGTTCTGGAGGTAGATCCTAAAGATAAGGTGAAAGAACCAATAGGTCCTAAGAGAAAGGCTATTGAAGGCCCTTCTCCAGTGCGAGCAAAGAAGAAGAGAACAAAGGCGGTTACTTCCGACGAACCGCAGGCACCAATAATGACAGAGGATGAGTATGATCTCATCGCCAGCCGAATACAGGAGAAGATGCGGGATAAATTCGCTGCGATTCAGTCATCGCAGGATCTTATGCGCATCAGCCTTGACAAGAAATTGCGAGAGTTGAAGGCAATAACTGAGAAGACTGCTTCCATGCAGATTCAGCCAGCTCCAACTGCAGTCGCAGAAAGTTCGCAGCCCCCTTCACAGACCAGGGAAGAAAGTATTGCAAGGGACCGCACGAACATTGTTCGTATACCACCGGGAAGCATTAAGTTCCCTGTACCAATGGAAGTACAGATGGTTCATCCTCTTGAGGTGAACCTACCAGAAGTACCTGTGGATCAGTTGTATGAAATTTTCCAGCAGATAGGCACGGAGCTGAGGCACAGAGAACAAGTCACAAGTGAGCAAAATGTTTTGCTGTCTAACGACAACGTACAGCTCATCGCGCAGCATGAGGCAGAGAGTGCCCAGTTAACGCAATATGTTCAGCGAGAGCAGGATGTCTCTCTTGTTTTAAAGAATATCGCAGCAGAACTTCCGCAGTGCGATATCAGGCCTGAGTTAGAAATAACTCAAAAGATCAGAAAAATAGCGGAAAGAGCAAAGGCTCTAGATGAAGAGAAGAAGAAGATGGAGGAAGAATACGAAGCAAGGATCGCTGCACTAGAAGCAAATAAGCCGCCTACTCCAGAGGAAATCCAGGAAGCACGAGTGCAAGCTTTCAGAATTGTACAGACACAGATGCACTGTCGGGTGGAAGCAGCAGAGGCTATCCTGGAAGATGCATCAAAAGCATGGCTGGAGCTAGAGGAGCTCCCATAGAAAGCCGAGCTCGATCAGCACATTAAGCACTGTGAAGATGCGATATCGAGAGCTGAAGAAGAGTACAAGGGCTTGAGTGCTCTTGCGAAGATAAGAAAGAAAGGAGAAATCACACAAATTCAGCAGCAGGTGCAGAAATACAGAGAACAGCAGATCAACCTGGCTAACGAAGTTAGCCCGCATGAAAGCAAAGTCGCACATCTGGTTGATGAACTGGAGCAAAAGGTGAAAAGCTTCACCTCAAGTAAAGAAGTCATCGAGAGCACAGAGGACTCCTTGGTAACCGCTGAGCTGCTCAGCGCAGCGCAGGAAGAAGTAACACACATAGATGAAAGTATTAAAGCACTTAAGGCACAATTCGCAACAATCTCACGAGCTGCGAAGGATAAGCTTAGGCAGATGACGCAGGCTGGTGTTGCGAGTGGCTCGGGGACGAGCCACAAGTAAGTGTTAGGGGAGTTGTTGGAGAGAACTTCCGCAGCATTTGGGAAGCTGCTAATTTTTGGAGAGAAAGTACCAATTTTGGCGGTAAGACAAAGATATCGCCGTAGCGCTAATTCCGGCGGGAATCACGGCGATAGGTACAGAAGATTCAAGCATGTGGTACAAAGAAGAGGCCGAAGGGAGAGCTCAACCACCGTAATAAAGGCGCCGAAGATGAAGAGAGGGTTCAGCTACCCTCATTAAGAAGAAGGACTACAGTCAGCGTTGCTTGAACCAAGAAGAAGCGACGGGCCGATGCATTAAAGACTAAGGACTGCAGGAAGCGGCGACGAGACAGAAGGCGGCCATGGAAGTACAGCCAGTTGACTGTAAGTGGTTAGGGTTGAGTCACTGTTGGGATAAGGCCCACAGTTTTGTAACTGCGATGAGACCTTCGGGCCATCTATATATAGGAGTCTTTTTATATGATAAGGGGTTGGCCACATAGTGATAGAGACATCAGGTAGAGGCTAGTCAAGTCTTTTGTTGTTGCAGAGTCTGAACATCCCTGAGAAAACAAGGGCCGACTTGTTGAGAGATAGTGCAATCCGCAGGGATTGTGAGAGAAAGAGAGTGCATTGTAAAAGGCAGGAAGAGAAAAGAGGTCTATAGAGAAGGGCTCCCACTGAGGTGGAGTTTCCCAGAAGACCCGTGTTGTAAAGAGTGGAAAGGAACTGTGTTTATTCTTCAGAGTTGTAAACAAGAACCGCAGTTCCCCTGGGCGTAGTTCTCGCCCTGGGAGTAACAACGTGCTTATCTAAGTCGCACTATTGTACTTGTGTAGTTTCTGCTCTCATTCACTTGTCTGTGTTATATATGACTGCTTCATTCTGTTATAAGTACTGTACATGGTCGTCAGTTTAACTTCTGAGTGATGTATAACAATTGTGATAATCATAGCTAACCTCATAGCGAACTAGATAATTGTTAAACAGAGGATAATGTGTGAGTATGAACTGAACATAAGGCATGAATGGTCTACTTAGACATTGCTCAAAGTAATATTCTACTTAGTTACGTTGTTGCGAGATATCAAGGGTCAAGTTCATTAGCCAGGATGATGCTTGGAGATTAAATGCTGTTGCTAACTGCAGTGCTAGGATAAGAATAGCCGAAACCACCTATTAATCCAGGAAGCGGCCAAGAATCACTTACCGCGGGAGCTAGAAGGGGAAGATATCGCGCCTACGATATCTTAGGTATCGCTAGACGGTTTCACATAGGGGGAAGACTTATCGCATTCCCTGCGTAATGCGATAAGACAGAGGCGTAGCCGGAGTAATAGAATGAGATAGTCAGCTCCTGAGGAAGGGGTTAAGGTGGGTTTAAGCACCCTGGATGCCTCGGAACTCGGTGGAAGACACTTGAGTCTTCTGCCACCCATTAGAATCACTTCGGGTGAGACTTCAGGTTGCTTCTGCGACCTGTTGCCGAAAGGGCCAATGAGCTAAGGGTTCTATTGGTCTAAAAAGTACCGCAAGCCCGGGTCTACCAGAAAGGAAAAAAGAGATCAACAGGAGGACATAACATCAAATCGCATTTAACATTAAAAACAAACATGTATTCTTTTTTACATCTTATTTTTCATAATTTTACTTGTATTCCAAGCAATACCAAATCCATGGCAGGATGACATAATATCAAACCGCATTTAACATTAAAAATAAACATCTTATTTATTAACAAACTTGTATTTTTAAAAAAAGGTCCAAAACTAAACATGTAATTGCTTTCTCGGACAAGGAGTTGTGTTGTACTTTTCTACTTAGCTAGTTGTGCAATTCTCACATAGAGCTAATGCTGTACTTTTCTACTTAGCTAACTGTGCAATGCTCAAAATTGCTCGAAATTTCCCTGTGCAGCTAGATTCTCATCTGTGCAGAATATCATAAAAAAAAATTTAACAGTCGAAAGGAACAAGTTAAGTAAGTCTATTTAGCAGGGAAACAACTTTAATGAAAGGATATATAAGCACCTATTTGATCATAGTTCTTTCGTTTTCTAATACATCAACATAAGAGTATCAAGTACATGCTCACTAACTGGTGGACCACATGTAATTTGCTCCTGGGAGATCTGGACAGGATGAAAAAGGCCTTAGATGCTTCAGCCAGGTTTTGTGGTGAGATCACATGTAATGTGCTCCTGGGAGATCCGACAGGTAGAGCTGTGTGCTCGTAATAGCCTAGGATGCTTCAGTTAGGTTTTGTGATGGGTCACATGTAATGTGCTCCTGGGAGATCCGACAGGTAGAGTTGTGTGCTCGTAATAGCATGGGATGCTGCAGCCAGGTTTTGTGATGCACGTAATAAGTCCTGAGGATTCCACAGTATGGTCAGTGATGATGAAGACCTGCAGGTGGTGGGCCTACATCCAGTATGAAAAAGGACTGGCTCTATAGAACTTCCTATGACAAGTAGAGTCAGAGATTGGTTGAGACAGCAGCAGCAGTGACGATGATGATGACGATGATCCCGAGAAGAAGACTTGTCTAGTAGAACTGTGTCGAGAAATAACTTAATAATTAAGAGGGAGTGTTGATGTATATGTAACTTCGGAATGTATTTCATCTATGTATTTCATATATATTTATTGTACCCTTATAAGAGATGTGTTATTCCTCTATAAGGAAGTGTCGTCATGTGGATTGACAAGTGTCACAAGTGTGTGTACTTGTCGATGGGTTATTAGACCACCATGTGTGGGGTCGGCCCTGAAATATATATTATATTGTGGATGTATCTAGATAGACAAGTCGGCCCCATAGTGTAACTGGGAAAATAGGTTAGTATAAATAGAGATCGGGAGATCTCTATTTTGATCATTCGAAAAGTCACACTTCTCTCACTCAGAAAGTGGCACACTAGTGAGGAGGAGGATCATCTGCTACTAGGAGACTATCTCAAGTGTGTTTTGGTTGTACTTTGGTTGAGCCATTTCTCTCTCTATCTCTGAGGAAGTTGTGGGGTTTTTCACCTTAGGGTTTTCCCCACGGAAACTCTGTGTCTCTTGTCTCTCATGCTTTTGATTCTTGTGGTGCTTGTCATGCTTATTTTGATTGTTATGCATTGATATACTGTATATGTTATTCTCTCAGTAAAGATCCAAGAGTATTGTGAATTAATGCTCAAAATTTAACAACCATCACCCAAAAACATCACAGCATTGAGAGGCTTCATTGGAATATGCACTGACTATAGAAAATTTGTGAAAGGGTTCTCTAAATTGACTGCTCCACTTAATGATTTGACCAATAAGGATGATTTCAAACGGGATGAAGCGGCTTAGAAGGCTTTCCAAAAAATTAAATAGGTAATGAGTAGTTGTCCAGTACTTGCATTACCTGATTTTTCTAAACCATTTGTCTTGGAATGTGATGCATCAGGAAAAGGGATAGGGGCGGTCCTAAAGAATAATAAACACCCCATAGGTTTTGAGAGAAGAAATTTGTAGCCACATGAGAAGATCTACTCTATTTATGACAAATAAATGTTAGCCATCATGCATTCCTTGGCCAATTTTATACAATACTTGGTGGGAAGCAAGTTTGTGGTCAAAACTGATCATAACAATTTGAAGCATTTTCTCACACAAAAGGAACTCAATGAAAGGAAACAAAAGTGGGTAAGAAAATTCCAAGCTTTTGATATTGACATTGAATATGTTAAGGGGAAGAATAATATTGTAACAGATGCATTATCTAGAAGACCATCATTTTCTCTTATGGAAATTTCAAAAGATTGGAAAAATATGCTAATAGTTGAATATGCCAAAGATAGTTTTGCTTGTGAGGTGTTAGATGGAGTCAAAGGTGATGATATGTACAAGTATTGAGATGGTATATTCTACTATAAGGATATAATATACTTGTTTCATGGTTTGAATCTCAAGCAACATATTTTGAAGGAAGCTCATGACTCTCCTTTAGCAGGCCATCCTGGTTTTTTCAAAACATATAGGCAACTTAGGGAAAGGTTATTTTGGAAAGGGATGAAAGAGGATGTTCTAAAATATGTGAATGAATGCAAGTCATGTCAGCAAAAAAAATTTGAACATACACATCATGTTGTTCTATTGCAACCATTTCCCATTCCACAACAAAAATGGGAAAGTGTCTCCATGGATTTCATCACAAGTTTTCCCAAGGCTTTGGGTAAGGCCCTTGCATTTATGTTTTGGTGGATAGACTCACTAAATATGCTCATTTATTCATTGTTACATCATATTTTACTGATGCACAAGTGGTTGATCTATTATTTAGAGAAATTTTCAGATTGCATGGACTTCCCTAAGAACATTGTGAGTGATAGAGATAGCATATTTATGAGTGCCTTCTGGAAATAACTTTTCAAGTTGGTTGGAACTTAATTGAATCCAATCACAAGATATCATCCTCAAACTGATGACCAAATAGAAAGAGTAAATCAATGGTTGGAAGGGTACTTGAGGAACTATGTTGATGATCAGCAGAAAACATGGGTGAAATGGATACATTTGGGTGAGTTTTTCTACAACACTACTTTCCATATGTCCATTGGAATGTCTCATTTCAAAGAAATTTATGGCTATAAAGAACTTAGTTTTTTTTAGCACATATTTGGTGATAGTATAGCCCCAAAATCTAAATATTGGGTTGAGGAAAGTCAAGATATTTTGAAACTCCTAAAAGACAATTTGCAGGTTGCCCAAAATCAACAGAAATAGTATGTGGATCAACATAGAGTGGAAAGAAATTTTCAAGTGAATTATTTGGTCTATTTGAGGCTACAACCATATAAACAAACATCCTTGAAAGTGAAATGATCATAAAAGATCAAACCAAGATACTATGGTCCATATAAGATAGTTCAAAAAGTTGGGGAGGTGGCTTATGATTTGGAACTTCCAGAAGAGAGCAAAATCCACAATGTATTTCATGTTTCATGCCTTAAGAAGCCTATTGGTTAGAAAATATCTGTTTCAAAAAGCATACCTCCATTAGATGATGAAGGATAGCTCATACTTATCCTAGAAAAAAATTTTAAGGCAAGAGAAAGGAAATTGAGGAGCATAACCATAAGGGAGTATTTGGTATAGTGGAAAGGTTTTCCAAGTGAGGATGCCACATCGGAGGAGAAAAAAAAATTTCAGCATCCTAATTTAGAATTTATTGAGGGAAAGCAACCTTGGGTGGGGAGGACTATAATTTCCGCATTCAAATAAATATCAAGAAGAGAAAATTCCACCAATCTACTAGTTTCCTAGGTTGGGGTGGAAACATTAAATTTGGAATAAGGAGACTAATAAACCCCAAATGGAATTTAGCTTGAAATAAATATATTAAAAGGGGATAAATAAATATTTATTATGAAGAAATAAGATGGTACTTGGTCATGGAGACACATTGGTGGTGTGGGACCCACACAAGCTAGATTCCCCATGCCACATGGCATTCCACTCTCACCCATTTGAATCCAAGGTGGATTCCAATATTCTTGGGGTATTTGGAAGGGCATAATACTTGGCATGAATCAATGAGGTCGAAATGTAGAGGAAGAGTAACTCCCATGGAAGAGGAAGAGGCATTTTGGAGCTAGCAGGACACTTGGGATAGATTCCCTAGCTTCTATGACACCAATGATGAAGATGCCTATGATACTTATGACAAAATCAGACCTGATGGATGACATCTAACATATATGACATGTAAGGGATAAAAATAGCCTCCAAGAGGGTGCACAAGGGAGTTAGGGAATCCAAAGAGTCACCCATTCAAATTGAGTAAAGGAGGAGGCTAGAATTGGAGGGACAAGTGGCATACATTGGAATCTCTTCCTAATTTGAGTTGGCATGAATATCATGGATGGAATTAGAGATAAGGAGGTATTTGGAAGTTTATAAAAGTCAAGAACAAAGAAAGAGAGTGGATTTTTATCATTTTTCATTTTTCATTTGGAGAGGACAGCTAGTAGAGTGTTATTCTACTTGCCTTAGCACCAATTTCGAGGGTGAAATATTCCCATCCTAATTGGAAATTGGAGAGGCCATTAAGACCTTTCATTTGGAGCTAAAATGGAGTCATTTTTTACAGTTTTAAGCTACTGGGCAGCTCATGATCACATCTCCTTCAGCTTTCTTCTACAACTATTCTTCCATTTCTTGTCATATTCTTGATTCTTGAGGAGGGGCGCACTTGGTTAGGTGATGATCTATTTGGTATACATATTGAGGCCCCATAGTTTTGTATTCTGATATATACACTATGTATTTGATGCTCATAAGCCTCTCATGTCTAAATACCAAGTGGAACTATGTAAAAATACCAAACAATGCATAAATGGTGCCATTTTCCCTATATCTCATTGTTGGATATTGAAGAGGGTTTATTTCGATTTGTATCATTCAATATCTGTTATTTTGTTCATGTATGGAGTATCATGAATGTTCTGAAGAATTTTCATTAACATTACACAAATCACTGGAACCTAAATTTCGAATTTCATAACAAGTGGTGAAGTTTACTATCATTTCCCCCTATGTGAAGACATGTATACAAACCTCTGATTGATGGGAGTTGCATAAGTCTACAGAAACTAATTGATGATTAATTGGGGAGCCCATTGAAGTACTTTATTAGTACCATGTATCTGTTCTGAAATTTGGGAAGGTATTACATTGTTTGCGAAGTCATCTTTGTCCCCTACCCTTGGGGGTTTTGAACATCGATTTGACTAGTAAAGTTCCCTATTTTTCCCTAATTATAAATGAATGTTGCAGAAGTGTTTTGATAGTTTCCGAACATCCATCAATGTCATTTATATGTCTGAATACCTTCCAAACTCATTCAGACCCAATTCGGTGTTAATTTTTCGATAATTGCATTCAAACATTATCTAGGATCCTACTAAGAGAATAACAAGCACAACATAACAATCATAAACACAAGAGACACAGAGTTTCCTCAGGGAAAACCAAGAAGGTGAAAATCCCTACAAGTTCCTCAAAGATATAATAAGCCCTAATACAAAGATCACAATGATCAAACCCAAAAGATATATGACTCCAGTAGATACTCCTCCTCCACTTGTGCGCACTCCTCTCTCAACTAATGCGAGTTGGATGAGTGAGTGAATGAATAGAATGAGACACACTAACTCTCTATTTATACACAACTTAACCTACCTTTAATTCTAGCTGGGACTACTTCCTAAGGAATCCTAATAACCCACTCATATGACACAAGCAGGGTTGACCCCACTCTGGTGGTCTAATAACCCATCAAATATAAGTTGCGACACTTGCAACACTTGTGGCACTTACAAATGAAAATGACGACACTTCTGATTGGAGGAATAATACATCTCCATCATGAATATAATAAAGTAAAAGTGTAATACATAAAAGAATATCTTCCAAAGTTACAAATACATTAACACTCGCTCTTAACTAGGAAGGTATTCTCTAGACATAGGTCACCAATACATATCGCCACAAGTCTTCAATTCTAGAGCTGGATCATCGTCACTGGATCATGGAGCATCATCGTCACTGCTACTATACTCATCATCTCAATCACAGGGATACCTCTCAATTCTTCTCATCATAGGAATTTCTACAAAGCTAACCCTTTTCCATGTTAGTTGTAGTCCTAGCCTCATGTAAGTCTTCATCATCTCTGCGAGTTGGCCATCCTGTGGAATCCTCAGGACTGATTATGTGCATCAACAAAACATCAAAAGAGCATCCCAAGAATTTTACGAGCACACAGCTCAACCTATTGGATCTCCTAGGATCTTTTACATGTGACCTTCACAAAACCTTAAAAGAGTGTCTTTCCCAGCAAGAACTCTAAAGAGCATCTGAGGACTTTTATGTGCCTTGCACAACCTATTCGGATCTCCAGGACTGATTGCATGTGATCTCCACAAAACCTTAAAAGAGTGTCTTTCCCAGCAAGAACTCTAAAGAAGATTCGAGGACTTTTACGTGCCTAGCACAACTTGTCCAGATCTCCAGGACATATTACATGCTACCCTTGCACAACCTGTCCATGACCACAGAGTACCATCCTGATACTCAAGATCAACCTGATCATCCTCGCACAAAGAATCATCCTGATTCTCATGATCATATTGATCATCATAATACAGTACATCATCCTAATGCACATCATCATGATCATCGTCACAACATCTTCCTGATGCATATCATCATCGCATGATCATCCTGATCATCATCACAACATTGTCCTGATGCATATCATCATCGCATGATCATCCTGATCATCATCACAGCATCGTCCTAATGCATATCATCATCGCATGATCATCCTAATCATCGTCATGTAGAACATCATCTGGAGCATCACCCTGATGATCATCACACAACACTTACATCCACAACCATGGGAAGGATACTCCTACCACCATGTTTGGAATGGCTCCTGCAAATGTGTCCCATCACTTCTTCCTCGAAGTATCTTCTATCTGAAGAACACCAAGCCTCTCTCTGAAGTACTCGAACTTCACTCTGGCTAGTGGTTTGGTTAACACATCTGCAATATGCTCATCTGTCGCAACATACTGGAGCTTCACTGCTCCTCTCTGCACCATATCCCTAATATAGTGATATTTGATCTCGATTTTCTTCAACTTGTCATGAAACACCAGGTTCTCTGACAACTTCACACAACTCTGGTTGTCACAATAGATACAGGTAGAATCCAACTAGAGATAAAATAAATCAGACAGTAACTTCCTTAGCCATACTACCTAACAACTAGCCGAACAAGTTGCGACATACTCTGATTTGGCTGTAGTCCTATGCAGGATTGCTTGCTGCTAATCCAAGAGATCACACCTGATCCCACACTGAAGCAACACCCCAAAGTGCTCTTCCTATTTGCAGCACTACCTGCCCAATATGAATCAACAAAACCCTCTAAGTTAAACTTTTGATTCGCATCATACTTGAGACCATAATCAATTGTACCCTTTAGGTACCTCAGAATATGCTTTATAGCAATCAGGTGAACATGTCTAGGATTTGTTAGAAACTGGCTCAAGGTGTTCACCACAAAGAAAATATTTGGTCTCATGTTCATCAGGTACATCAAGGACCCAATCATCTGATGATACATCGTTGCATCAACCGATTCTGATGAAGCATCACTCAATAGCTTCAGGTTCGATGCCATAGGTGTAGCCATGGCCTTCCATTCCATCATCCTGAACCACTTTAGGATCTCTAATGCATACTTCCCTTGTCCGAGGAAGATTCCATCTACACTCTGCCACACCTCCATACCTAGAAAGTAATGCATCATGCCCAAGTCCTTCATTTCAAACTTGGTAGCAAGCTTCCTCTTCGTATCGGCAATCAACCTATCCTCTCCTGTCAAAAACCAATCATCCACATACAATAAGAGTATCACTGGATTTCCTTCCTCAACCTTGTAGTAAAGGTTGGAATCCGATTTACTCTTGGTAAAGCACAAACTGGATAGGAAGTTGTCTATCTTTTCATACCATGTCCTAGGTGCTTGCTTCAATCCATACAAGGCTTTCTTCAATCTGCACACATATGACTCACTGTCATGTGTCTCAAAACCAAGTGGCTTCTCCACATACACTTCCTCTTCGACTACACCATTCAAGAAAGCTATCTTGACATCCATCTGGTGTATCTTTCATTTCATCACTGCAACAAGAGCAAGCATTGTTCTGATGGAAGTGTATATGGATACAAGAGAAAAGGTATCTTCATAATCTGTCCCCTCTTTCTAGGAGAAGCCACGAGCTACAAATCTTGTCTTGTATTTCTCTATGCTACCATCTGCAGCATGCTTGATCTTATAGATCCACTTGGAAGTCACAACAGACTTCCTTTCTGTTCTTGGGACCACATCCCAAACATCATTCTTCATGATCGACTGGTATTCCTCGATCATGGCATCCTTCCAGTCTTTCTTTTCCGTTGCTTTTTCATAACTGGAAGGTTCTTTGTTCATAATGTCACAGAGCAAGGCAACATAGCTGATGTGTGATCTTGTCCTTTTCCTTTCTCTGTGTTCCTCCTCTAGAATACGATACCTTTATGTATCTTGGATGATCTCTCTAGCCCATGTAGGTTTCCTCTTGTCAGAGTTATTCTCACGGGGTGGATCTACAGGTTCTTGTGGATCTTCTATTTCATGATCCATTTTTTGTATTGCTTCATTCATGGTGGTGTCTTGTGTTCTGGGTATCCTTGGTTCTTCATAGTCTTCAACAGGTGTCTTCCTTGATTTGATGTATGCTAAGTTTTCATCAAAAGCCACATCCCTGCTGATGTCAATCTTCTTGAACCTTGAAAAGTAGATTCTATATGCCTTCGAGCTTTTAGTGTACCCCACAAATATACCCTCCTTTCCTGAAGGATCTAACTTTGTCCTCTTTTCTTTTGGAACATGTGTCTATATTGGAGAGCCAATTATTCTAAGATGGCTAACTTCTAGTTTCTTACCAGAGAAAACTTCTTCAGGTGTTTTGTTGTAAAGTATCTTGCGTGGTGTTGTGTTTTGTACATATACAATTGTCCTTTATGATTTTTCCCATAGGTGCATGGGTAGATCTTGGTCATGAAGCATTTCCCATGTTGCTTCCATGATTGTTCTATTGTTCCTTTCTGCAACCCCATTTTGTTGTGGATTGTAAGGATTGGTCAACTCCCTCTTAATTCTTGAATCACTGCATAACTTCTTGAAGTCCCCTGAAGTGAATTCTCCGCCATTGTCGGATCTAAATATCTTGATATTCTTATCAGTTTGATTTTCTATCAAGGCTTTGAATTCCTTGAACTTATCAAACACTTCATCTTTGTTCTTCAAGAAATAAACCCAAGTCTTCCTAGAGAAATAATCAATGAAAGAAACATAATATACATACCCACTCAGAGAGCTAGATGACATTGGTCTGCATACATCGGAGTGGAAAATCTCCAAGATTCCTTTTGCTTTGCTTTCACTGCTTGGAAATGACTTCTTTGTGTTCTTTCCTTTTACACATCCTTTGCAAACACCTTCATGCTTTGACTGGATTTCAGGAAGACCTTCTACTGCTTTGCTTGCAATTGGTAGTGCCCTATAGTGCACATGAGCAAGCCTTCTATGCCAAAGTTCACTTGGTTCCATGGATTCATGTACCATGGCATGTTTAGGTTGTGCCTTCAATTTGTACAACCCTCCCTCTTGCTCTCCAATCACTGATGCATCATCTATGGTCTTACCTTCTGTCCACATAAGTACTTGGCCAACCACAAATGCAACTCTCATCCCTTTTGCATCCAAAGATGATATGGAGAGAATATTTTTCTTGAGTCCAAGTACATATAGAACATCTTGCATCTTTAAATACTTCCCAGATTCTAGCTTGTAGGAGGCTTCACCACTTCCTTTTATAGGGTATTGATAGTCATCCCCAAGTTTCACCTTATGAGGTGACTCATGTTTAGATAGGTCCATAAGAGATTCTTTGAATCCCATCATATGTTTAGAAGCCCCACTATCAATAAGCCAATCATTACACCCATGTGTAATAGTACTTGTGAGAGTAGAGATTAGAACATATTCATCATCACTTGAAGAGTCTTCACTTTCTACCTTAGTCTTCTTTCTGGCAGGTTCATCATCCTCAGCAACATGAGCATGATATCTCTTCTTGTTGTTCTTATTCTTGTTGTTCTTATTCTTGTTGTTGGAGCCCTTTTTGTTCTTGGGACAATCTGTGGAAAAGTGTCCCTTGTCATTACATGTGAAGCATCTCAGATCTTTCTTATCTCTTTGATGGTGGTGAAAATATTTCTTGTGATGAGATTGCTCCCTCTTGGGCTTACTTCTCTTGGTGTGAGCTGTGAGAGCTTGGTCTTCACTTCCGATCTTTTCTTCTCGAGCAACAAGCCTAGCTTATTTTTGTGAACATTCCTCCCATAGTCTACTGAAAGAGATCAATTTCTTTCTTGCACAGATACCTTGGATGAAGGAGTCCCATGATCTAGGTATGCCATTTAATGCAGTCATGACAATTTCTCCATTTTCCACTACTTCATCCATAACTTCAAGTTGTTTTGATTTGAGAGACCTTAGTAAAGTAGTATTGGATGGCCTCTCCATTATTGAACTTAACCCCTTTCAATTGATTCCACAGAGTCATCTTCCGATTTATATTATTTCCTTCAAACAACATGGTCAAGGAGTCAAACATCTCCTTAGGTGTCTTTAGAGAAGACACATGGGGTATGAGATGGTCTTTTATAGAATCAACAATGACTCTCTTGGATTTGAACAAGTTCTTCTTGTGTAAGGCCTTAGCCTCATCTCCCTCTGGAACTAGAACCTCTTCTTTTATGTAGGTGTCCAAATCATTCTCTTCGAGGATTAACCCAATCCTATACTTCTATGCTTGGAAGTTGTCAACTCCTTCAAGCTTATCCTAAAGCTTGGTGTGGTGAGACATCTTAATGAGAAACTCAAATGGAAATAAAAGATTTAGGTCTTACCACTTGAATTACTGAAAACTGGATCTGGAGTTGGATTAGGGTTTGTTAGAGAAACCCTAAAGATTCAAACTTTGAATTCCAAACTTATGAATGGATGGAAAGAGGCACCTTATTGAGTTGATCAAGATGGTATACTTCAATTTTTAAATCTGCAAAATTTGACCCCTCAAAATTGCCTTTGAAACTTTTGGATCTTCTGGTCAAAATCCCGAACTAGGGTTTGATAATGCCCGGGGTTCTGCCCAGCCAAAAATGTCGATCTTTTGCTGTAAACTTTGATTTTTCTTAGGATCATCCAACCATGGTCACAGATTCCAAAAATTTCAACTTTTACAAAAACCCTAATTTTCCACCTTTCCGATCAAAATCCCGAACTAGGGTTTGATGATGCCCGAGGTTCTACCCAACCAAAAAATTCGATCTGGCCTCTAAACTTCGATTTTCTTGAGGAGCATCCAGCCGTGGTCTTGGATTCCAAAAATTCCAACTTTCTCCAAAACCCTAATTTCCCGCAGTAGTGACGGGCCAAAAGATGAAAGTGCTCAAAATTGAATTATGTCTCGACATAAAGATGTGCCCTTGCAAGGAGATTCATCCTAGCCTCCTACCTTTGATGATCTAAGGAGAGAAACCCAAAGATTAAGAAGCGCTAGCTTCTGTAGCTGCATAATGTCTTCTTCTTAGCACGGCTCTGATACAATGTTAATTTTTCGATAATTGCATTCAAACATTATCTAGGATCCTACTAAGAGAATAACAAGCATAACATAACAATCATAAACACAAGAGACATAGAGTTTCCCCGGGGAAAACCCCCGCAACTTCCTTAGAGATAGAATGAGCCCCAATACAAATATCACAATGATCAAACCCAAAAGATAGATGACTCCAGCAGCTACTCCTCCTCCACTTGTGTGCACTCCTCTCTCAACTAATGCGAGTTGGATGAGTGAGTGAATGAATAGAATGATACACACTCACTCTCTATTTATACACAACTTAACCTGCCTTTAATTCTAGTTGGGTCGACTTCCTAAGGAAGCCTAATAACCCACTCATATGACACAAGTAGAGCCGACCCCACACTAGTGGTCTAATAACCCATCAAATATAAGTTGCGACACTTGCAACACTTGCCACACTTACAAATGCAAATGATGACATTTCTGATTGGAGGAATAATACATCTCCATGAGGAATATAATGAAGTACAAGTGTAATACATAGAAGAATATCTTCTGAAGTTACAAATACATCAACATTCGGAAGCATTTGGAGCCATTTCGAAGCAGTTGAGTCATTACTAGTCTAAGGGTCGAACTGGCCAAAATTTGTCGTTTTTCCTAGTTTTTACAAATTCTTAAAAAGGGACACTACAAAATTTACGTAATGTATTTATTACTATACATCAAAATATACATAATTTCATACATATAATGTAACAAAAATTTCAATTCAAAATGAATAAAACAATTAAATAGATTGTATGTACATAGACAACAGACCTCTCCTATACTTGATGTGTCATGGGATAGGACTTCTGAAGCTGTATCACGACAAACCTTATCATAATCCCTAATATATTCAATTCTCATTCCATCTACCTCATCATTCATTTTGTAAACAAACTTTTGACAAATAGAGGCTCAAGCCCTCTCTCAAACCAATCCCACATCAACTCCTACAAATGCCGATGTTAAAACTTTGGCAATATAATCCCTTGTAGTTGTCCGAAGTTGGGATGTGGGATTCATATCCAATTTTAATGTCACGAGCCTGGGTGGGAGAGATATCTAGGGTGGAGTTTGAAGAGTTGTGGGATCTCTAAGAGCACCTTTTCGATTGTATATTCACCCCTTTCCAAATCCATAAAATTCAGAATGAACATTGGTATAGTCTGGCTTCATATTTAAACTCTGCATAAAAAAAATTGGAGAAATAATTAGGAACCTCATCATTCCATTGCAACCGACCATAGGCTGCAAGGAACCGATCATATATTAGATGTGCAAGTGTAGGTTGCTTGAAATATTTCACTTTCAACATTTTTCTCTTTAGGCCTTCTTTGAAGTTAAACATTGAATTGGCCTATTCTTTGGTCACTCTCTCCTTCACAACATACCACTTGTCCAGACCCATCACTTGTTCCCTTCTCCTCCGCATCAAGTTAACAAAATCGTTCGTAGTTGGTCTGAGATTCTCATATGACTCAATGAATTTTTGCAATGATAACAAAACAATATCTAGACTTTGTTTTCTCTCTGGAGGGAGATACAAACTAGAAAGATCATGTTGAAACTTGTCATAGTGAGATCTAAAACTTTCAAGGGTTGTTTGTTGGACAACACTTTCCCATGGAAGCTCCTCAGGTAAATCAAATGGATAAGTTGTTATGGGTGTAAAACACACATCGAGTTCAACATATTCCCTCCTTTCTCAACCTATATCCCTCTATGTATAAGTATGAGAATCTTACAAACCTTGCTCTACGCCCACATATGATTCAACATCTGTCCTCCTTGCTCAACCTTTGTCCCTATGTGTAGAATTACGAGCCTCTTCTAAACCTTACTCTGCTTAAAAGAAAAACACAGTTGTGTGTAAACATGTACAAACTTTTTGAACATGCACAAAATTACAATTGATACATGTATTAACACATAAATGTTCACACCAACAGAAGGTTGAGATCAACTTTCTCCCATAGAAGATACGGCCATTTTCCCTATCCAATGATCAGATGAATGTGAACTATACAACACTCTTGAATCTCGAGGTGAAGTTAGAAAAATTTGATTATCAGTCAAGACACCAATCCCTGATGACCGTGATGACCTCCTACGCTTTTTCCTCAAAGACTCCTCTCTTTCCATTTGATATCATGTCTACATTTACACAACTATCAACTCATAACATATTCAAATTCTACATGTTTTGATATTTTAAAGATTGTAAGTGTTGTTATGATTTGTACTTATGAAACAACAACTTTACTAATGAAGTTTTGAGAAGGTGTTCTATGCACTATAAGCATCTATGACCTAAGTCCTTAAGTCCAACATGGAATTTCTCAATGACCTACTCGAAGGTAGAAGATACTTGGTGCATCTATGCTAACTACTAATGAAGATTGGAGAAGGTGTTCTATGGAGAAGAAAACTCGCTAAAACGAATGGTCAATTGTAATTTTGACCATCCAACCATTTGAGGTACAAAACCCATGTCAAGGGAAGTTCTATACATTACTTTTATTTCCTATATTAGTCTAGTCATGCTAATAAGGTTCAACCCTGTGGTGGGCCAACACTTATTAGCTATTTTACAGTTTTTGAATTGAAAGTGGCTAAGTCAGTGCGAAGAAGAAAGAGGTGCGCCAATGTGGTGTTTCTTCCTTTTCACTTATTAGATTTAAGGGGGGTCTAATAGTTTGTTTGGTTTTGCTGAACACTTATAGATATTTTACAATTTTTGAATTGAAAGTGGCTAATTCATTGCAAAGACGAAAGAGGTGTGCCAGTGTGGTCTTTCTTCCTTTTAACTTGGTAGAGCAGAGTTCATGAACTCTGTTCATGAATAGAAATGTTAACCCCAAAAATTAAATAGGGAAAAAAGTTGGCTAATGATGTCCAAAATAGATTAGGAACTTGATTTATAGGTAAACGAAGTTAGGGAAAACTATGTCAAGACTGAAGCAGCGACACCACCTAGCATAATCAATTATAATAAAGCGAACTCCTAAGACTGGATCCCTGCACTCACTTGATAGAAAGGGAGCCGAAGAAGAATAGAAAAGGGTCTACCTGATTCATATAGGGGTGTTCCATACTACTTAGATTATGATTCTATGAAATAAGGAGCGAAGCACAGCTTTCTTTCTATAAGGTTTGTTTCCAAAGCATAATTATAAGTAAAATCAAGGTTGTTTCAAAGGGGGTGGGGATGCCTCTTTCTCTTCTTCGAACATTAAATGTCTAGGTTAAACCTACCTTTCTGGGGATGGAAGGCAAGCACAAACATTGGGGCTCTACGTACGGAGGTGGGAGGTAAAACGTGCTAAGGTATGATGAAGCTAATCCCAGTTCCCTTGCCACAGAAAATTCAATCCAATCTGGCACTGCTCCTAATTTTCTAGAATTCCTTTTTAAGCATGTAGCTAGGGCCGTGAACAGAAAGTGTTAAAGGATTAATTAATAAAATCCCGGTACAGGTGCAAATCCTAGTAGTGAAAGACCTTATATAGGAGAAAAGCCTACTTCTGTTGAATAAAATTATGCTAATGTGGGATATGGCTCTGCTAGATCTAATTCTGTTGGATATACAGGATCAAAGTCATAACTTGTTGGAACTTTGTTCATGAACATATAGAGTTCATGAACTCTCTTCATGAAATCTCTTCATGAACTCTATTCATGAACTCGCATGATGGACTAAGAGAGTCCCCTATTAAGTATGGGGCTTATATAAGCTAGTGTTGGATGGACTAAAGCAAGTAGTAGCAGAGCTTACGGGAATAACGACATAGTTTTACAACACTAAGGGGATACACAAATATCATTTGTGCTTTTCTTTCATACTAACCATTGTTTTTACAAGTTTAAAAGATTAAATTATGAAGCTCTAAATTATAAGGATAGAAGATATCCATAATCATAATAATCTCTTGGACATAATCATATAATATTTGTCATTAAACCTATGCATTTTTAATGATATTTGTTTTATAAATGCAACGATATTTGTTTATAAATATCATATAGTAAGTAAATGGAATATCATAGTTGCATATAATAAATTCATTATTTCTTAACTGAACAAAGGCATTTTTCAAGTTTTGAGATCCTTGTTATGGAAAAGAAGAACATGTTTAAGGATCACATGGTGCATATGTTATGGTTTAAATTTTTAATAAAATGAGAATAGAACTTGATGAATTGGTACTTGTAAATAAAAGTAATCCTTATAATATTTTTTTTGCTAAAGAAAAAAACAGAGTTCATGAACTATGTTCATGATATAATATATAAATATTTAAGTACAAACTAATTCCACATACATATTTTTCAATCAGTAACTAGAAAAAACCATATACTTCCAGTGGCTATAAGTGTACCTTTTGAATCTCGAAATCCTACCGAAGAAGGGAAGTCGGACGCCGAAAGTCTACTGAAGAAGGGAAGTCGAACGTCGAAAGCCTGCCAAAGAAGGGAAGCCGAACACCAAAATACCGCTGAAGAAGGGAAGTCGAACGCTGAAAGCCTGTCGAATAAGTGAAGTCGAATGCTGAAAGCTTACCAACAACAAAAGGGGGTGATCAGAATCCCAAAAACACAACAAAAATAACTAAAATGAGAAAATTACCTGTCAAATAGCATGCCAAATTACCTGTCGAATTGAATATGTCGAACTCCATGCACAAACGCCTCGATCCTACCTCCGCGCTCCACGTCTACAAGGTGGCGGAACAAGGTGTTAGAAGAAGGTGGTGAAATAAGGTGGCACTATGGACAAAAGGCAATGCAGGGCATATTCGCACCAACAGGAGGACGTCGACGTCGCAGCAGCGCAAGGTGGTGGCAAGGCGACGTCAAGCAGCAGGCGGGGTCGGGGTTGGGGTCCCAACAATGCAACAGCAGGGCCCTATAGAGCTACAAAGGATTCAGAAGAAAAATGAAAAACTATGGCTGCAACTGACCTTATATGCCAAACAATAATTCAGTCGAACAATTATTCGACCGAATAATTATTCGGTCGAATAATTTTTCAGCCGAATTATTATTCAACTGAACAAGTATTTAGCCCAATAATTATTCAGACAAATAATTAGAATAATTGTTCGGCCGAATTATTGTTCAGTCGAATTATTATTCATCCAAACAGGTATTTAGCCGAATAATTATTCAGACGAATAATTATTCGGCCGAATCAACTAAAAAAAAAAATCGCCGGACAATTTTCTCGGTCAGCACTGCCTCACATGCAGTTCTAGGCTGCCGTTACTTTTAACGTCAATCCATGAATATTTATTTGTCCGAATAAACTTGAGGTTATTCAGCCGCATAACAATATTTATTTGGCCAAATAAATAATTTTATTTAGCCAAATAAATATTGTTATTTGGTCGAATAGCTTCCACTATGCTTGTTTACCACCCGATTCTCATGAAATAGACACCCATCTTCGTGGATTCACCCTGATGTAGATGGAAGCATCTGATACACTTGCCAAATCTATTTTGTTGGAAGAACTTACCTACTTCAACAAAGATGCATTTTCAAGTGACTTGAAAGTCCCTTTCAATTTTCAAAAAAGAAATAAAAAATTTCAATGTACAGATTTGTAGGCAGGCCTTTCAACAAACCAGATGAACGAATACAGGGAGAATACCATTTATGTGGAAAGAAAATAAGATAATCCTCTCAGCCACGATATTTCCTCCTACAAGTCACTTTACCAATGGAAAATCTAATGTAATAGCCCATTTTTCGACATCTTTCCTCTGCTCAACCCTACACATGTCTTCCACAAGAAACCACTACCTCCACATGTAATAACTACATTTTGTCCTCATAAATTGATCTTCTTATACTAACAAATGCAGAATGAAGGATTCCTTGTCATTGCTCCGAGAAGTTCTAAGGCCAGTTTCTCGTAAAACAAAGACTGTATAAATCCTGTTAAGATCCATATGTTCCATCTCACAAACTGAGATATTTTTTTATCTTAGACATAATCAAAAGAAATTTAGGATGAATACTAGAGAGTTGTTGCTTTACCACTTCAAACTTCTCAAGGAGTAGGGGTAGAACTATAACAATATTGGGAAGCTAACATATGTAAATTTCTTCGAGTTGTGTTGTGCATGGCCTATCTTCTATTCATTCCGGAATAATATATTGTTACACCTAAATCTTGTAATCATGAGTCCCATGTCAACTCAATGCCTTGATCCCTGAAGTTTCCCTGATCAAGAAGTCATGTAGAGCAAGTTGATTCCCTTTGTCCACAATGTCTGGTTGGGCCAGTGTAGGTTGTATTTGATCAAGAAGCACCCAACTAGGTCAGTCACATGATGCAGTCTACCAGACTATGCCTGTGGCTCAAGTTTCCTTTGTGCAGCCTGTGCTTCCCCTCTCAAGCGCATGTTTCCCTCGTGCAACTTGCACCAGGATTGGTTAATTTGGATAAAGGAGGCTTTTGAGTGATTTCTATAACTTGGATGACGTGGATCCCTATCCCTAACTCCTAGGTGAGCTGTCCTATGGTTACCTAACCTCAAGGGAGGATCTCTTAGTCCTCTCCCCATGATCCTCAACCTACTCTATCCACTTGTTTCTATAAATACAATCTCGTCTCCATTCCAAAGGGAGGAAGTCTATAGCACTTACATGCTAGTGGAATTAGCCTAGGTTATCCCTATCCATCTCTTGGGAGGCATACATTTCCTTTGGAGGCTTTGGATTGGCTTGTTGGAGGAGGATTGCAGCATTAAGGCTTGGGCTGTAATCATCTCTCTACTTTGTACTTCCCACTCTTTATACAGTAATATAAACTCTTTCCATAAATGTTGTTGTGTTGATGATGTTTATAGTTTACTTCCTTAACTATTTATTTAGATCAATTAGTGTTTAGATATGTTTTACTGCTTGTTTTGTCTCTACATGTCTTGCAGCTATGGATCTGATGACCATGGAGCTTGGAGCAATAATGAGGAGAAATATCTACAAATCCAAAGGTAAGACATCTAATTACTCGATCTCTAATATGATCTAGGAAAGTATATTTATGTTATGTTCCTATTTGTTCTAGATTCACATTGAACTAGAGAGATTTGGCTTGCGTCCGCTCGAGGAGATTGTCCAATAACAAATCTGGCGACCATACTGGGGATTACATTGTTTTGATTTCAAGTTTGAATGTGTTATTCTTTGATTTCTTAATGAGCCATTGCTCTTCCTCCTAAGCCTATTTTCACTATCAGATTCTTTTCATTAAGAGTTTGTTGACTTTATCTGGGTGTGCTTGAACCATTATCAATCCATTTACTTAGTCATTGTTTGGATATTTTTCATTATTTGCATTGAGTTCTTCGCCCGACGCACCTGGGTAGTGCATCCAGTGCACCTTTCTATCCAGAGTGCATTTTACTTTTGAGTGTATTGTGCCATCGACGCTTTTCCCGATCTAACAATATGTGCCGCCTACGCTTTATCCCTGCATACAACCTGCGTCAGGCGCTATGCACCTAACCACAGTTTGCGTCAAGATTTCAAGCTTGATGCTTAGATATCTTTTCTCCAAACTTTTGGTTTTTGGATTGATCAACAAACATCTTTGCACTGTACTTTATAGGCAAAGGCCCTTTTGTTCAACTTTGTTTGCGTTTGGTTTACTTGTGTTGGTTTTTGGGTCCTTTTGGTCAAGTGAGAGTTTGATTGAAGTGTTGGGAAATTTCAGTCCCCCACAGTCATCCACTCCCTCTTGTATTCCATGTCCACCTCATTGGGTCTATCCCACATGCTAGATCCACTTCCAAACCACTTTTGAGCTTAGTCCTCAAGTTTTCGCGTGCATTTGATTGTTTTTGGGTGATTTTTTGTGTCTTTAGGTCATTGGAGTGCTTGTCATGTTTCTTTCAGAATTTCTTAGTGATTAGAGTGTTGCAAGTAGTCTCTTCTTTTCTTCATTTACATTTGAAAAGAATCATTATTATCAAGTTTTGTATGGTATATACATTGAAAAGTCAAAAGTGCTTCATTTTTACCATTTTCAAGTTCATTTGAGAATTGTTTCATGCATTGGAATTCATCATCCATTGATCTTTGGGAAGTTTGGAGAGAAATTAATTGTTTGCATTTTTCTTGAATTATGAGCTACTCATATTCTTGAAAAATCCAAGGGAAGTCAAATTTTTGCAAAGTGATTCCAAGCTTGAAGTGTTATATGCATTTTTGGTTTTTCATGTTCTTTTAGGCTATCATTTTGAAAATTGAAGAGTTAGTGTGCTCTAAGTAGAGATTATCCTTTTTCATCATTTAGTTCCATTCTAATTGAAAAATACAAAAAGAAAGTACTTTGATTTGGATTTGATGTGTTGTTTATTTTTTATGTTTTGGTTGAAAAACGGAAAAGAGTGCTTTCATCATCATTTTTGGTAGATTTGGGATTTTTTGAAATTTATTGTTTCGTGAGACCATTGGAAAACAATTTCTCCTTCCCTTACATAGATTTCATCAAAAGAAAAAGTGCATTTTAATGTAGTTACGGTGCATTATGTTTACATTTATGTACTCACCTCATGCATTCACCTAACCGTCCAGATAAAATTTACTGGTAGAACTAGGTTAAAATTTACTCGTAATTTGTGTGTTAAGTTAGAGACGTGTTCCAGCATCGTAAAACGTGATAGTTGTCATTACTTTCCTTCACTGCATCCTGGGGGTACTGTAGTTATTCCACGTACCAACTAGTATATCGAAGGCTCTTTCACATACCTTAGGGTATATCGATTGGCACTTCACGTAATTGATAGTATATAGGAAGGCTCTTGTCGTACGGTTGTGCATTAGACAACACCACTACATATTTGAGCTCCAACGTACCTTGCGTATATCAGAAAACAATCCTAGGATCCTTGAGACCAACTGAGCTAACGATTTGGCTGACTTGGCAAAGAAATACACCAAGAACAACACTTGAGGAGCTACTACGCATGTACTATCAGGTAGTCAGGTTATATGGTCAGGGGTATGGTCCTAATTCTCCTCGTTAATGCTTTGAAATATTGGGATGAGTATAACTGTTGGACCCTGGAGTATATCGCGAGTTGCGAAGCCTTGACAATCCTGTGAGGTTCCACACTTTTGAATCCACACATATTACATAAGTTTGCTTGCGGCCTTAGTTTGTGTAGATTTTTCTGGACTGCTTTTCTTTTGTTTAGAATACACTTAGGAGAAATTCTGGTTCAGTCATTTTGGATGAACAACGCTTGAGAAGGTCCCGCAGAATTTTGAACTTACCACCTGAATATGTTAAGTTTAAACTAATTTGACTAGCAAGATCACTGAAAGAAACATAATCACAAGATAGACAAATATTTTACCCTAGGAAACCCTCATGGGGTAGAAAACCCAGCAAAGCTTTCCTCAATAAGATGATCAACCAAAATACAAGATGTGCTCCAAGACTTGATCTCCTTCTTCTCTACCTCCTATGCAGACCTCTCAAACACAAGTGCGCTACTTTCTGAGCTAAGCAAGTGTGTCAAATGAGGAGCTCTCCTCCTCTACTTATACTAGTTCCCGACTGACCAAAATACCTAATGGGGCCGACCTCTCCTAGTGAAGTCTAATAACCCCCAAATAATAAACTCAGGGCCGACCCCCACATGGTAGGTCTAATAAACCTAGTTACCATAATTCATCGGAGGAATAAACATCTCCGAATACATAAGGTACAAAATATAATATTCTTAGAAGTTACAATATTCAACACTCCCCCTTAACGAGAAGGATATTATAACAACACCTGCAGGAGCAAGGAGTCATCGACTACATCATATGTGATACATCTATAAATCATCGAAAGCTTTCTTCAATACATCATCCTCAGTAACTCAACCAGTTACTGGAACATCAATATCATTGTCATCGTCATCGCACGATCATCGACATCGTCATCATACGATCATCAGCATCGTCATCACATGATCATCAACATCGTCATCACACGATCATCAGCATCGTCATCACACGATCATATTACAGGATGATCAATCCTGCTCTCTTTAGGACATAGGTCCATGGATGATACAATCCAGATCAAGTTCCAAGATTATCAATCCTTATCACTTTAAGACAAGTCTCATGTCTAGGGATGATGCAATCCCATCTCATACACTTTGAACCAAGAGTCCAGGGAGGATACAGTCCTATCATCAATTCTCGGAGACAAATGTCTACGGATCAATTCTGGGACCAAAGTCCGGGGAAGATACAATCCCCTCCCTATTCATTCAGGACTACATTCTCGGAGACCCAGTCTACGGCTCAATTCTGGGACCGAAGTCCGGGGACGATACAATCCCCCACCTGTTCATTCAGGACTTTATTCTCGAAGACCCAGTCTACAGCTCAATTCTGGGACCGAAGTCCAGGATGATACAATCCCCCACCTTTTCATTCAGGACTTTGTTTTCAAAGACATATGTCTACGGCTCACTTTAGGACTAAATTCCAAGGATGATCCAATCCTCACATGTATCCTCATCAATATAGGTACAAGTATCCTCATCCATACAATTACATTAATCAATACATGTACATACAAGTATTCTCATCAACAGTACAAGTATTCTTATCAATACATGTAATAATACAAGTACTCTCATCAATACATCAATATGTAATAGTACAAATATTCTCATCAATACATCAATACATGTAATAATACAAGTACTCTCATCAATACATCAATATGTAACAGTACAAGTATTCTCATCAATACATCAATACATGTAATAATACAAGTACTCTCACCAATACATCAATATGTAACAGTACAAGTATTCTCATCAATACATCAATACATGTAATAATACAAGTACTCTCATCAATACATAAAAAAAAACAAATATCCTCATCAAAAAGTAATATAAGTATTCTAAATATAAGTATCCTAAATCTAAGTAATCTAAGCACATGTAAATATCTAGGTGTAATAAACCGGTATCCTCATCATCGACCTTGCTGTCGATGAGGGCAATCTCACCATCAATGACTATATCACTCCCCCTTTCGAGGAGGATCCTTTTGAACTACACCAAGCTTGTCTCGGAAATATTCAAATTTCACTCAAGACAGAGGTTTGGTCAATATATCAGCAATTTGTTCCTCAGTACTCACATACTCAAGTTTAATAGCTCCTCTCTGCACCATATCTCGTATGTAGAAATATCGGATCTCTATGTGTTTTGATTTATCATGGAACACTGGATTTTTTGTCATTTTAATACAGCTTTGATTGTCACACATGATCATAGTGGGATCCATTTCTAAGTCAAACACTCAAGATAAAAGCTTTTGAAGCCACACTGCTTTACAACTGGCAAAGCAGGGAGCTATATATTCTGCTTCAGTAGTACTGAGAGCCACACTAGATTGTTTCTTGCTGAACCATGAGATCATGGTAGATCCAAGACCATAACATCCACCTGATGTACTCTTTCTGTCTGAGACACTTCCCACCCAATCAGAATCTAAGTACGCATGTAATCTGAGTTCATGATCTCCAAGATAATATAGACCAAAATCTAATGTACCCTTTAGATACCTCATTACATGCTTTGCAACTATTAAGTGAACCTTTATAGGTTCTACTAGATACTGTCTCAGTGTATTTACAGTAAAGCATATGTCTGGTATGGTATTTGTTAATATATCAATGACCCAATGATTTGTCTATATAGAGTTATATCCACTAATTCGGATGAGTCATTAACTAATAACTTTAGGTTGGAATCCATGGGAGTAGCCATGGCTTTACACTCCAACGTATCAAATATTTTTAGAATCTCCACAGCATACTTACCTTGATTTAGAAAGAATCCTTTTGGTTCTTGCCATACTTCTAGACCTAAGAAGTAGCGCATTAATCCAAGATCTTTCATCTCGAATTTTGAAGAAAGCTTCTTCTTGCATTCTATAATTTGTTTCTCATTTCTGGTTAGAAATAGATCATCTACATATAAAAATAGTATAACTAGTTCATCATCCATCACCTTGAGATAAAGATTAGGGTCATCTTTACTCTTGGTAAATCCCATGCTTGTTAAGAAATTGTCAATCCTTTCGTACCAAGCTCTGGGAGCTTGCTTCAATCCATATAATGCCTTTTTCAGTTTGCATACATGTGTTCTCCCATATTTAACCTCAAACCCTTGTGGTTGCTCTATGTACACTTCTTCTTCAATTACACCATTCAGAAAAGCTATCTTAACATCCATTTGGTGTAATGTCCACTTCATCATAGATGCAAGTGCCATGATAGTTCTAATTGAAGTATACCTAGCAACTAGTGCAAATGTTTCTTCATCGTCAATTCCCTCTTTCTTGGAGAACCCTCTGGCTACAAATCTTGCCTTGTATTTTTCAATGCTAACATCTGCAGCATGTTTTATCTTGAAAATCCATTTGGAAGAAACCACACTTTTATCTTTTGGTTTGGGAACCATATCCCAAACATCATTTTTCATTATTGATTGATATTCTTATGTCATTACTTCTACCCACTCTTTCTTCTGAGCTGCCTCTTCATAGTTAGTAGGTTGTTGATCCACAAGATCACACATCAAGGCCACATAGTTGGATACTAGCTTTGGTTTCTTTCTTTCTCTAGTGGAGCCTTCAGGAGCTCCATATTTTTCAGCTCCATGAATAATGTCTCTAGCCCATGCTGACGTTCTTTTCCTAGATAATTTTGTAATAGCGGGTTCTTGTGGTTCCAACATGTCATGGTCCTCTGGTGTATCATCTTCAGGGATGGGCACAACTTCTGTGATTCTAGGAGGTGTATCTTCTTCATATATTTCTTCAAGTTGGCACTTCCTAGATTTCTTGAGAGCTGCTACTTCATCAAATGTTACATCTCTACATATTTCCATATGATTAAAACCGGGTATGTAAATTCTGAAGGCTTTGGATGATTCACAATATCCAACAAATATTCCCTTCTTACTAGAACGATCAAACTTGGTTCTCTTTTCCTTTGGAATGTGAATGTACATAGGACATCCAAATGTTTTGAGATGACTTACCTCAAGCTTCTTTCCTGTGAACACTTCTTCTGGATTTTTGAATTCAAGAGCACTATGGGATAGTCTATTTTGTACATAGACTGCTATCCTAGCTAGTTCAGCCCATAGATACATGGGTAGATCTTGGTCATGTATCATAGTCTTTACAGCTTCCATGATGGTTCTATTCTTTCTTTCAGCAACCCCATTTTGTTGGGGATTGTAGGGAGTGGTTAGTTCCCTCTTGATTCCAGCTTCCTTACAAAAGTCTTCAAAGTCCTTTGAAGTATATTTTCCGCCATTATCTGTTCTGAGAATCTTGATTTTCTTTTCTGAGAGATTTTCTATTAAGGCCTTGAACTCATTGAATTTTCCAAAGACTCCATTCTTACCTTTTAGAAAGTATATCCAAGTCTTCCTTGAATAGTCATCAATGAATGAGAGATAGTATTCAAACCCACTTAGGGAAGTGGTGGGCATTGGTCCACATACATCTGAGTGTATTACCTCCAAAATGTTCTTAGTCTTTGTTTCACTCTTTGGAAAAGGGTTCTTGACATTCTTCCCTTTTTCACATCCTTTACATGAGCCATTATGATCAACCTTCAAATCTGGTAATCCTATGAACACCTTGCTTACATAAGGTAGGGATTTGTAGTTAATGTGAGCTAATATTCTATGCCATAGCTCACTAGGTCTAGAGGTTTCATGAGCAAGGGCAACTTTTGGATGACCCTTGAGCTTATAGAGACCTCTTTCCACTTCACCAATGACAATTGCATCTTCAATTGATTTTCCCTTGGGCCACATAAGTACTTGGCCATATATGAAAGCCACTCTAAAACCTTTCTTATCTAGTGCTGAGATAGAGAGTAGGATCTTCTTCAAACCCAGTACATATAAAATTTCTTTCATCTTCAAGGGTGTTCCAGAATCAAGCTTGTAGCTTGCTTCACCAATTCCCTTGATGGGATATTGATAATCATCTCGTAGAAATACCTTTTGTGGAGAAGACTTTTCTTCAAGTCTTGAGAGAGTTTTCTTTTGACCTATCATGTGCTTTGAAGCACCACTATCAATGAGCCATGTATCTTCTCCAGGAGACACAGATCCAGAGAGTGCAGAAAATAGGACATATTCTTCTGGTTCTTCTTTCTTTACTTTAGATATTTTCCTTCGAGGCCTTGCCTCTTCTTCTTCTTCTTCTTCTTCTTCTTCTTCACTATCATCTTTTGCCATATGTGTATGATGTCTTTTGTGAACAAACTTCCTCCTCTTTTTTTCTAGTAAAGTGCAGTTTCTAGCATAGTTTCCTAGTTTAAGACAATTGTAACATTGGACTATGGAGATATCTCTTTCTAAGTTTGTTCCTTCTTTTCTTTTGAATCTATGAGAGGGTTGAGACTTCGTGTGGTCCACTTTCTTGAAGTAACCCTTTCTTCCTCTTTTGGTCTGTGTGACCAAGGCTTGGTCATCCTCCTTGAGAAGGGCTTCTCTGTTGGCTACCCTAGCCTCTTCTTGAACACAATCCTCCCATACTACATCAAACTTCATACTTTCTTTTCTGGCACACATAGTTTGTATAAATGACTCCCAAGGTCTAGTGAGACCATTTAAAGTAGTCATCACAAGTTCATCTTCATCAAGAGTATCCCCAATGGCATCTAGTTGCTCCTTGATTTGGGAGACCCTTGAGAAGGAATCTTGAATGGATTCTCCTTTGTGCATCTTGGTACTCTTCAACTGAGTTCTTAGGTTCATTTTCCTATTGATGTTATTTCCTTCATCCATTCTTCCTAGGGCATCATACATTTCCTTTGGAGTCTTCTTGGAAGCCACTTGGGGAATCAAGTGGTCTTTAATAGAATCAGCTATGATTCTCTTTTCCCTAATCAAATCCTTCCTATGCTTCTCTTTGGCTTCATCTCCTTCAGGTTCTGCAACTTCATCCTTGATATAATGAGCAAGATCATTCTCTTCAAGAATGAGACCAATTCTGTATTTCCATGCCCGGAAATTCTCTATACCTTCTAGCTTGTCTTTAAGCTTAGTGTTTGGAGCCATCTTCTCTTGGGGGAGTCCAAGAGATAAGAGACAGAGTAGTACTTACCTGGAAATTTTAACTTTTCACTTTTCCGGATCTGCAACTGTTGGCAGGCGGTTTGATGACGAAAGATCGCTATATTGCTGACGCCGTAACACGATGGATGAAGGCTTGAAAGGAGTATCTTGGGCCAAAGGATACCACACTTGGCGGGTTTTGGGTCACTTGGACGATGTATTTTGTAATATTGAGTCAAGTAGACCACCGTTGGCGGGTGTTGGACCATGTATTTTGTAATATTGAGTCATTGTACCGTGGTATGCAAGTTCTTGGGTCATTAGACCAAGTCAGTTAGTCGATTGTCCATAATGTCGGTTAGGAAAGTGGACAAGTATTGTAATCGACGGAAGCCTATAAATAGAGGAGAATTGTAAGTGTTAGAGGAGTCGATAGAGGCGAGTGAGGATAAGTGCTATATGCAGGGATAATCTGGGTGTTGCATAGAGATTTATGTACTGTTTTGTCACAGTAATATAAGGATTATGATTTGGTGCTATCCATGTGTAATGTTGCTTGATGCCTATGATTTTGCCTATTCTTAATGTAGTTATCTGTTTTCAATGGCTATAATGTGAATGCTGCGACAATATGTTATCTGTCCATATGAACATGCTGCGATTGGAGTAATATGCAATCTCTGTTTCTAGTAATGTGAAATGTTGGGACGTGCTAGAACTTCATGATGAATGTTTGGACTTGCTGTTAGTATCATAGTGCCACAACTTGCCTCCTCCCTTGGTGGAAACATGGTTCTGTCTACTCTTCCTGGACGCCTCGGGTGAGACCTCATCCACTCTGTGGGTGTTGCTAGGTGGTCTCAAACCTGCCTGGGCTGGTGCCCAGGGAGACTACGGTATGGGTCGACAGTTGGTGGACCCCTGTCAACTGTGAGGTCGTGATTCAATCAACAAATGGTTCTGTTTCTGGCACCGTGTACAGAGTAGGAAGAGGCCATGTTGTGGCACCCGACGAAGCCGGAGATAGAAAATTGGTTCAATCAGAGGTTGCAGGAGTTCGCTGAGGAAGAAAGTCGAAACACGCGACTTACGGTAGATCAATGGGTGGGAAGATATATTCATGACGGCCCGCATGAATGGTTTTTCTGTGAATTCCCTGTCATTTTGTATGAATAGTTGTCGAAACTGACCTTTTAGAAGAGGAACTTCCAGGGTGGTGAGCTGATGACTTGGACCCCGGAACTGATTCAGGAATTGCAGAAAGTCGATAATAAGGCATCATAGGCTGTCGAGGTTTGGCTTGACAGCATCTTGGATGGATACATTATGGAATTTGTGGTTGATACGAAGAAATCCTATAGTGAAGTTGAAAGATACTTCTTTGACGGAATGAGGGGAAGGTTTCTGCTATCGCTCCAACTGTCAATTAAGATGCTAATCTATTAGAAAGGCATATTAAAGATGCATCTTGATCAGTAGACAGCCTGGTGGGTGGAGGTCGTGGGTACCACGACTGTTGGGGAATGGCGCATGAAATGGTAAAGGGGTAGATGGGTGCAAACCATGAGGAGACTGTGAGTGAATCCGAGGAAGAAAGTGGCCTTATGAGGGGAGGAGCAAGGTTCCGATAGGAAAAGAGGTAGAGGATATGAGAAGGTCCTGCTGCGATCGGACTGCAAGACCGTAAAGGGAGGCCACATGGGACGAAGCAACCTCATAGTCCTCATAGGAAAGACCAAGATATGCCCAGGATAGAGGCAGGACCAAACCCCAGCACCAACGTACCCACACCTCTGCTCACTAGATCTCAACCGACAAGAAAAACTACCTCGACACCGTCGAGTACGTCAACACCGCAAAAGTTAATTGGTAGTAGTAGTACAAAGATAATAGGAAGGAAGCCCAACATGGCGGGCGATGATGCTAAGCTACCATTGTTCCATGGTAGTGCGACAAACAACCCAGAACAGTTTTGGTTTTTGTGTGAAGCAGTCTGGACTGTGAAACAGATCACTGATGATGATGTTAAGAAAGAATAGTTGGCCATGACGCTGCGAGGTCGTGCGTTAGATTGGTTCATGAAATTTGTCTTAGTCCCTACGAGGGCCCCAGATATGTCATTGAATGAGATTTGGGATGGGACGATTGCTAAATTTAGACGGCCCAAGTTAGAGGCCCAGTACATTACTGAATTGAAGTAAATTAAGCAGTATCCCAACAAGACGGTATGGGATTTTGACCAACGATTCAAGACACTAATGGAAAAGGTCAGTTTTGATATGAGTGTTGTCCACCATAAAGAATGGTTCATCACAACACTACTACCCCACATTCGGCTGCTGCTGATGCAGCAAAACATATCGACGCCTAGCGAAGCCTTGGAGATTGCAATGCGATTGGAGGCGTCACTGATTGGAGATAATGCAGTTGGGATTTCGTAGATACAAACACAACTTGCTAACCTGACTATACAGTTGCAAGATCTAAAAAAGAACAAGGAACCGCGGGATGAAGTATGGTGTAAGCGCTGCCGAAGAGAAGGGCATACGAAAGATGGTTGTCCGGATTTCCATAAATATTTGGTGTTAGGTGCACCAAACCCATTGAATGACGGCAGTATGCCATGGTGTCATGTTTGTTCGGTGTTTGGGCATAGTCATGATAGTTTCCCATATATGCAGAAAATGGTCACCACTCCGCGAAATTTGTGTTGCACCTTCTGTAAGTCGGTAGGACATGATGAAAAGGATTGTCATGCATATGGGTTTCTATAGGAGAGAATGTGTGATGCATTCTATGTCAAATATGATCAGTGTGATGCACTGCTACAGCCGCAGGTAGCTCAGCCGATGCCTCAAGCACAGATGCAGTTTGTACCGCAACAGTTCGTACCGCAATATACATCGGTGAACCCCCCGCAGCCTCAGTATGTGCAACAACCATAGTATGCACCACAAGGACAAGGGATGCTGCCAACACCCATGCAGTAGCAGTTTAACCAACCTCAATATCAACAGCAGGGCAGCTATCGGGGAGGCTACAGGGACGGATGCGGTGGTGGCTTTGGTCGTGGAGGAGGAGGCCGAGGTGGTCATGGACATGTTCAGTGCTACCACTGTGCGGTATGGGGGAATTACCAGTGCGACTATCCACTACTACAGAATCAGTGTACGTTTTGTTTCGGTAATGATCATACAGTCGAGAATTGTCCACAGTTGATTTCCAGGTGGCAAGCTGGAAACACTCCGTAACTACAGAACCCAGTACAGCAACCAGCGCAAGACCCGGTGCAGCAACAAGTTCAGAACCAGCCTCTGCGACCACCGTCGAATGCCAACCCGAATGTAAATCAACCAGGAAATTTGCAGCAAAACCAGGCACAGGGTGCTAATATTGGGACTATTTCTGCAGAACCGCGACCGTAAGATGCATCGGTGGCTGTTGTCACTCGTGGAGGTAAAACGACTAGGGAAGATGGTTCGCGACTGCTCATTTGCTTGGTTGGTCAAAAGACGGTAAATTTTGACATTGATGCAGAGCAGGAGACGTTCATGGAGGCACATTGCACTTTGGAGCAAGATCGCGGTAAGGCTATTGTTTGTGATATGCCGCCTATCTTTGATGCTATGTCAGATGCCGATGGATCACCATGAGGGATATTGCAGAAGTTCCTTGAAAGTTGTTTATCATTGGCACGAGACCGGGCTGCCCTGGTTGAGATTGAAGGATGGTTGCAGCAATTTCCAAAAGGACGACAGGAGTCGACAATAAACTCCTTACAGCAATGGAAGATTGGCAAGGAAATGCGAATGAACATTTAGATCGGCGACTAAGATGTTGATTCGGTTATTCTTGATCTTGGTTCAGATGTTAACATCTTAACCAAGCAAGCATGGCAGAAGATGGGGAGTCCCCCATTGAGTTGGTCTAATGTGCATCTCCGGTTGGCTAACCATGAGAAGGTTACACCGATTGGGCGGGAACCGTGGCTCACGATTGGTATTAAGGGCATGAAGACTTATGTTGATTTTGACATCATTGAAGTAGTTGATGGAGGAAGCCCCTATCCTATGCTATTGTGGATAGGATGGGATAACGATAGTGGAGTTGTAATCAACTTCAAGAAGCGCATGATGACTTTTGAGAACCGCGATTTTTGAGTTATCGCTCCATTGGATCCAGCTGAAGGACACCGATATGTTGAGCCTGTAAAAGATGAAAATGACACTAGCTGGGATCACGCATTTAATATTTCGAAGGATTACGTTCATCCCACTGTTCATGGTGAGTTGGAGTGGCACAGTGAGAGTTCCGCGTCTTCCAACTCTGATGATGCATTGGAACATTGGCAGAATCGCATGCATGAAATATCAATCCAGAAATGTGGCCCTAGTTACGCAATCATTATGTCGGGTTGCGACAAAAACGGTCACACTACCTGTCTATGACGGGTTTCCTGACCTCACTAACTTTTTGACAGAATTTGAAGAATGGGTTTCAGAACCCCAACGATTGCTGGCCTTGGAGGAAGCACTGAAGGATACTCTAGCACACTGGTGGGTGACACATAAGAAATTCATTAAAGATTGGTCACAGTGTCGAAGGTTGATGATGGTTCGATTTGGTAATATTGAGGTGTATCACACTGGCAAGTATGATGGTCGCACTGATCCCGGTGATCACATGATGGAATGCCAATGATTGTGGGTAATGTGACCCAGAGACGAGTGGGTTCATGCTTTTGTCCATACTTTGGAGGAGATACTGCGTTCATGGTATACTGCATCCAAGTTGCACCGAGACATTACGACATGGGGGGAGTTGACAATATGTTTCACTCATACCTTCACATTTGCGGATGCCAACCCTGATGTCCATAACGCCCTGCAGATCATCTGAGATGTGATATTTCAGGTTGTTCCGGTGACCTGCCCTGTTGATCAACACACCCACAATCAGATGCAGTCTCTCATGGAGTGCTTCAATGTCAATGGAGGGCCAAAGGACGATGATGATCCCTGGAATATTAACATTCCCGAATCAGAAGGAAGTTGCGATGTGGTACCACCTATTGCGCCAAGTAACCCGTTCAATCAGCCGTTGCAGCTTCGCAAAACGAATATCGGTACTAAAGCCACTCCTAACTTTGCTAATGTAGGGGATTATTGGGATGATGAGATGATGAGTAAGGTCACCGATTTACTACATGAATTTCAAGACATGTTTCCCACAAAGTTTTACGAAATGAAAGGAATCTTGGGTGATTTAGGAGAGATGAGGATTCCATTGAAACCAGATGCTAAGCCAGTCCGACAGCAACCTTATTGTCTAAATCCGGGACATAAAGAAAAGGTCAAGGAAGAACTTGATCGAATGTTGGATGCTAGTATTATCAAACCTGTGGAAGAATCCGAATGGATTAGTCCTATGGTGGTCCAGGACAAGAAAATCGGTGAAGTGTGAATTTGTGTCGACTTGCAGAATTTGAACGATGCTTGCTTGCATGACCCCTTTCCGACCTCGTTTACTGATGAAGTACTTGAAGGCATGGGTGGCTAGGAGATGTACTAATTCACTGATGGATTCTCTGGCTACCATCAGATTCACATTGCCAAGGAAGATCGCCACAAGACAACCTTTGTTACTGAATGGGGCTGCTTTTAGTACACGGTCATGCCATTCGGTTTAAAGAATGCACCTGCGATATTTTCCTGGGTCATTGTTGCTGCATTCAAAGATTTTATTCAGAAGTTTCTGCAGGTATATATGGACGATTGGACTGTTTATGGGTTGATTCGCGATCATTTGGCCAATCTACGGTTGATGCTTGAGCGATGTAAACAGCACCAGTTATCGCTGAACTTGAAGAAATGTATTTTTTGTGCTCCATTTGGGATATTGCTGGGTCATATGGTGTGTAAGCAGGGATTATTGGTCGATCCATCCAAGACTGCGCTTATCTTGGGGTTGCAGCCGCCGACCACTGTTAAACAGTTGCGCGCGACCTTGGGTCACACAGGATATTATCGCAAGTTCATTAGGGGATATGCTACGATTACTGCCCCTATGGAGAAGTTGTTGAAAAAGGATGCGACATTTCAGTGGAATCCGGAATGTCAGGAAAGTTTCGAAACACTCAAAGCGAAGATGGCATCGACACCAATTTTGTTTTTTCCGGACTGGAGCAAGGAATTCCATGTCCATGTTGATGCTTCATCGGTTGCATTAGGGGTTGTATTGGCTCAACCAGGTGAAGGCGACATTGATCATGCCATTGCTTTTTCCAGTCAGAAGCTATCATCTGCAGAACGCAACTACACTACAATAGAACGCGAAGGGCTGGCCATGGTTTACACACTACAGAAATTCAGGCATTATTTGTTGACGTTTACTGATCATTCTGCATTGAAATACTTGGTCAACAAGCTTGTGTTGGGGGGAAGATCTATCGATGGCTACTGTTGTTTCAGGAGTTTGATTTCGAAGTCATTGTGAAACCAGGCTGGTTGAATGCTGGACCAGATCATTTGTCACAGATTGACACAGGGGAGGAACCAACTAATATCGAAGATGGACTGCCAGATGCCCAGCTATTCCATGTGGCCGCTGCCGATCACTACTTTGATGACATCCTTTGGTTCTTGGCAACCGGCACAGCGCCCAATGAATTTACCACTGCTCAGAAGAAATAATTGGTTGTCAAGGCTGCAGCCTTCAAACTAATCATGGATGAGTTATATAAATTAGGTGCTGATGAGATATTGCATAGATGTGTCTTGCCACATGAGCAGGCATAGATATTAGCTGAAGCACATGGCAGAGTCGCGGGCAGACATTATGGTGGTTGGGCGACTTCCCGAAAGGTATTGTGTGCAAGGCTTTGGTGGCCTACGCTACATAACGATGCGACAGACTATGCACAGTCTTGTGATGTTTGTCAACGAACTAGAAAACCGTCCAGATGCGATGAGATGATGTTACTACCTCAATCAACACTGCAACATTTGAGAAATGGGATATGGATTTTGTCAGGCCGATCAATCCACCAGGGAAATGCACAGGTGCACGGTATATTATCATAGCGACAGAGTATTTGACCCGATGAGCGGAGGCAGCTCCTGTCATTGATTGTTCCGCAGCAACAGTTACTCAGTTCTTATTTGACCACATTATCACTCAGTTCAGCTACCCTAATATTTTTTTCAGCGATCAAAGCAGCCATTTTCTCAACCACACCATTAGCACACTGACTGAGGAATTGCATATTCAGCACAAGAAGAGTACACCCTATCACCCACAGGCGAATGGGACAGTAGAAGCGTTTAATAAGGTATTGGAGTATGCGTTGACAAAAGTGTGCAATGCAAACCACGACGACTGGGATTTGAAAGTTCCAGTGGTGTTATGGGCTTATCGCATGACATATAAAAGGTTGATTGGTAAGACACCTTTCAATCTAGTATATGGGAAGAAAGCAATTATGCCTATGGAGTATATTGTTCCGAGTTTATGGATCGCGGCTGTTATAGGAATGGATGATGTTGCCGCATTAGATGAGCATCTAGCACAATTGGTGGATCTCGAAGAAGATTGATTTATTGTTGGATTTCATCAAGGAGTAGAGAAGGATCGCCAGAAGGCATGGCATGATCGCCACATAAAATATAAGCAGTTTCAGCAAGGTGACTTAGTACTATTGTATGACAATAAGTTTATGAAACATCCAGGCAAATTGCAGATGCATTGGTTGGGTCCCTACCGCATCATTAATATTACTTCCAGAGGAGCGGTTCAGTTGCAGCGATTCGATGGGGGGATGCTTCCCAAGCTAGTAAATGGTCACAGGTTGAAGCCCTATCGCACGGGCTTAGAGCAGTGTGATGTCTGAGTCACATTGTGTGAAAAAAAAGAAAAAAAAAAGATGAAATGAACGATGATGATTGTTGCAGGTTGCTTGGTGGCGGATGGTGCCCCAACGGAAGCGGGTATGCACAAGCAGGAGAAGCTTGTGCCACCAGTCAGAGACTTATGATGACGCTACACTCAGGATTGCCGACAGATTTTGTATGACACATTTGGGAGAGTACGGTGAAATGGTGTGATTACTGGCCACCCTCTCTACACATGATTGCCCCTGGTTAATTTTGTCGAGTTCACACATGACGACGATATGTTTTACACGATGGACCAGGATGATCAGTGGGGTTGTTCACGTGGTGGCACGCGGGAGTTGGGTTGGCAGCATGGTTACCTCCACCACTGTGACAGTTGGTCGGCTCATACACTCAGATGAAAGGTACTAAGGCATCATTTTCCCCGTCGTGACAAAGGAGGGTCCGACTATAAGTACCCAAGAAAGTTGGTAGTTCGCCATCCAGAAGTTGTTCCGACCAGGAGTGGTTATGTTGTTTGATACTTGTGTGAGTTGAGTAGTGAGGAATTCCAAGGAGGCTATGGAAATGCTTCATTTTGTGTCCCATGGTAGCACCCTAGGGGCCCTACGAGCCCGAATGACGAGTGTCCCTAAGTTTCTTGAGACAGCGGGTGCACTTATGTTGTCTACACCAGGGTCGGTGCCAGGACAACTACGGTATGCATTGACAGTGAGATGGACCCCTGGGTGGTCCCGCATGATTCAGTATGCAGTAGTTGTTCAAAGGATTGTGCCATTTTTTATCAGAACGCTGGTTGGGGCGGTGACTCCCTAACCTCAGTAAATGACAGGCGATGGCACAAAACAGATGTGCCAAAGTCGTCTGCCGATCTCATCCCTTGGTACTGTTCGTCCTCTTTTCTTTTTCGTCTACACTATTCAATGCAATTGGAGGATGAGTTCATGATATACCTACCAGCAACTTGGGGGTTGCCTATTCTCGTAGAGGGCTTACAGAATTGGTAGCCGAGGATATGTATAGCCGAGCGAAGGAGACAACAATTCGTGATCCAGATAGCAAGAACAGATGTAGTTGACGTGGCTCAAGGATGAGCCACAAGATTGTGTTGGGGGCCTGTTGGCAGGCGATTTGATGAGGAAAGATCGTGGTACTACTGACGCCACGACACGATGGATGAAGGCGTGAAAGGAGTATCTTGGGCCAAAGGATACCGCACTTGGCAGGTTTTGGGTCACTTCGACCATGTATTTTGTAATATTGAGTCAAGTAGACCGCCGTTGGTGGGTGCTGGGCCATGTATTTTGTAATATTGAGTCATTGTACAGCGGTATGCGGGTTCTTGGGTCATTAGACCAATTCAGTTAGTCGATTGTCCATAATGTCAGTTAGGAAAGTGGACAAGTATTGTAATCGACCAAAGCCTATAAATAGAGGAGAATTGTAAGTGTTAGAGGAGTCGATAGAGGCAGGTGAGGATAACTGCTATATGCGGGGATAATCCGGGTGTTGCATAGAGATTTATGAACTATTTTGTCACAGTAATATAAGGATGATGATTTGGTGCTATCCATGTGTAATGTTGCTCGATGCCTATGATTTTTCCTATTCTTAATGCAGTTATATGTTTTCTGTTTCTATAATGTGAATGCTGCGATAATATGTTATCTATCCATATGAACATGCTGCGATTGGAGTAATATGCAATCTCTGTTTCTAGTAATGTTAAATGCTGCGACGTGTTAGAACTTCATGATGAATGTTTGGACTTTCTGTTAGTATCATAGTGCCACAACTTGCCTCCTCCCTCGGCGGAAACATGGTTCTGTCTACTCTTCCTGGACGCCTCGGGTGAGACCTCATCCGCTCTGCGGGTGTTGCTGGGTGGGCTCAAACCTGCCCGAGCCAGTGCCTAGGGAGACTGTGGTATGGGTCGACAGTTGGTGGACCCCTGTTGATTGTGAGGTCGCGATTCGATCAACAGCAACAGAATTTCTGGTTTATCGTACTTTTGGTAGAACTAGGGTTTGACTTTCCCGTAGTTCTACCCAACCAAAAACCTCGATCCAAGGCTCAAAAGATAGATCTTTATTAGGGCTATTCAGCCATGCAATCAGAATCCAAAAATACTAACTTTTGCAGAAACCCTAATTTTGGGAGAGAGAGAAAAATATAATTTCACCTTGTGAAAGATGTTCTATTCAGGCTAGCTCTGATACCATGTTAATTTTAAACTAATTTGACTAGCAATATCACTGAAAGAAACATAGTCACAAGATAGACAAATATTTTACCCTGGGAAACCCTCATGGGGTAGAAAACCCAGCAAAGCTTTCCTCAATAAGATGATCAACCAAAATACAAGATGTGCTCCAAGACTTGATCTCCTTCTTCTCTACCTCCTATGCAGACCTCCCAAACACAAGTGCACTACTTTTTGAGCGGAGCAAGTGTGTCAAATGAGGAGCTCTCCTCCTCTACTTATACTAGTTCCCGACTGACCAAAATCCCTAATGGGGCCGACCTCTCCTAGTGAAGTCTAATAACCCCCAAATAATAAACTCAGGGCTGACCCCCACATGGTGGGTCTAATAACCCTGGTTACCACAATTCATCGGAGGAATAAACATATCCAGATACATAAGGTACAAATCATAATATTCTTAGAAGTTACAATATTCAACAAATATTCCCTTAATTGGGAGGTAATTTCGAGTGTAAGTATGGATCCACAAGTCATAGTCGTGTCACCTGAAGCAGAAAACTCCACTATGGAATCTAGAGCAAATTTATTTCCTCCTAGTTTACCAACCTCTAACCCCTCAAGGGCTGAGGAGGTAGAACCATCTATCTCACTAGACACATCCTTCCACCACATGATGGAAGGAGAGCTAGGATCTATAGAATGGTTAAATCCATCTCAGGACAGCCCTGTATCCACAACATTCGATCCATCTGCATCCTTTTGGGACACCTCTCTAGGGAAACAATGGGCACACTTGGATTTACATCCAGGGGCCAAAAACTCCCCTCATTGGGATCCTCATGCTCAGGGGTTGGCTCCAGTCTATGAACTCATGGACCAATTACGCCAACATGGTGATGAACTTCAGCGCCAGATTCTTTCACGGAGAAGAGACATCTTGGAAACACCCATGTTTCGATATACCCCAATTCGTTCATTATATCTTGCTTCACCAGAAACATCCATACATAAAATCACCACCTACGAACCTGGTCAAACCTCGTTTCCTATGAGTTCACCTCTTAATAAAGAGATCAGTTCCATACCCCAAATGACTCAACATGTTGAGGTACAACAATCCAACACCCCTCCTACCCATACTGGAACATTACCCATTCCTCCCCAACCCCAAAAATCATGGGGAGGATACTCTTTACCTCCTAATTTTATTACAAGTAGTGTTCCTCCAATAGTAAGTAGTCAACAACCCATTATGAGTCAACCATCCATCACTGGTCAAAACGTTGTTACTGGGGGGCAACCCCTGTTTTCTAGCCATAGTACAAGTGGATGACTGCCAATTGGTCATTTTATTGGAAACTCCTTACCCATTGTGGGATCCACCATGGGATTACATCATGGAAGGGGACCATCCAAACCAACTCAACCACCCTGGAGTCAAGCGTATCCAAGTTATTTTAACCCTGTGTCGGGACAATTTAATCCCGGAAACGTACTCCACGGGGTACCTTATCCCGAAAACCCATACAATCCATGGGGACATTTCAATGTTGCACCAATTGGACCCCCACCAACTTTTCCTCATGTCCCACCACCCCCACCACCGCTTGGTCAACCTCCTTCCAGAGGGGGCGGACCCCCATCTTCTGGAAAAGGTGGAGGCCCACCCCATTCTGAAGGTGGAGGACCACCCCATTCCAGCAGTGGAGGCCCATCCCATTCCTATGGTGGAGGCCCACCTTACTCCAGCGGCAGAGGTAGAGGACTACCACCTTCTGGTAGCAGCGGACCCCCACCATATGGAGGAGGACCACCACCTCTTGGTAGTGGCGAACCCCCACCTTATGGAGGAGGGCCACCTCATTCTAGAGGCGGTGTCCCACCCTATTTCGACAATGGAAGCAGTGTCCCACCTTGTTCCAACGGTGGAGGCGGTGGCCCACCCTATTCCAGAGCTGGAGGTGGTGTCCCACCCTATCCCGGTGGTGGAGGACCCCCACCTTCTGGTGGAGGTCCACCTTACTATGGTAGCGAAGTACCCCCACCTTTCGGCAATGGACTACCCTATTATGACGGTGGACCCACATACAGTCCACCACCCAACCCTAGAGGCCCACCCCCTTATGGCCAATTCCTGAGGAGAACACCTTACAATCAGTCGATTGAAGGTCCTACTGGTCCATATATTCCATATCAATACTATCAGTATCCGCAGCTGAAACAACAGCTTCCATTTTTTGATACTTTGGACCTACCTGACCTGTCTCGTCTAACCAACGATCCCATCCTACATGATTATAATTGGCCGCCAATTTCGGTCAAGCTACCCTTTGATATTCCCAAATTTGATAGAAAACCTGGTGAGGACCCAAAAAACCATGTGATGACATACCAGCTATGGTGTTCATCGAATTTTTTGATGGACGACTCGATCCATCTAAGTTTTTTTCAAAGGACCCTCACCGACCCAACTGCCAAGTGGTATATCGAATTACCACCACACTCATTTCCCAATTTTCGCTCTCTTTCTATGTCCTTCTTGACTCATTTCCAGTTACCCATACGCTACATAACTGGTACAAACCTACTGACTTCGCTCTTTCAAAGCACTGCAACTCATATCTCTGATCATATCCGTGAGTGGCGGATGAGACGACATCTCATTAAGGATCCCTTTCCAGACCAGCTCTTAGCTGACTAGTTCACGAGTCTCTTTTACCCACCGTAGCTCGAGATGTCACCATGGGAGGGGATGTCACTGAGGAACAGGCTATTGCTCGTGCCATTGGTTCTCCCGAGTTAAACCGTTCTCCCACTACCCTGAAAGAATTCGACGGTGGTGGATTTAAACCCCATGGGCTATTACAAGCCTTAGCAGTAGATTTGGGGGGTAATACTGAAACCATTAACATGGAAGTAGTCTCAACCCCTTTGGATTATAATCTCTTAGTTGGTCGTAATTGGTTTTACGCCATGACTACAGTCGCATCATCTGTCTTTTGCATTGTGCAATTCCCTCACCAAGGTCGAATTGTCACTGTCGACCAACTAGACTTCTATACACCGGACACTACTACTCATCCTGGCCATAATGTCCTATTTCCAGGACACTCTTCGTATCTATATGAGAGCGTGGGGGTTAGCCTCATAAAAGATTCATCTCTTATGGCTGTCTTTCCAACCCCGGATCCCCTTAACCATTTTTCCACGATGAACATGATCTCCTCTGCGATTCCATATTTTCCCAACTCTACAGATCAATGGCTCGTACCTAATGAAGCCACCATGCATTTGATTGGAGACGTAATGCCTCTTTCACCCACTGAAATCACTTACGAGGCTATCCAGTTAGCACCCGAGGACCACTTGGTTGTGGCCTCTACATCTTGTTCTCTACAGTAGATGTCATCCTTACCAAATCCTCTGCTCCATAATTTTCATTCCGAAGAGTCCATCATGGAGATTATGAGTGTGGACGAACCTTCGTGGGAAGACCTCCACCATCGATCGTCTTTCCTACCCCCATTGGATTCTATGGAGAAAAACATCACCACCATTTTTGCACTAGATGTCTATCCTTGCCCCCAGTCACCCATCCTCACTTATCATACGGTCATTAAGGGAAACTTGAAAAACATCGAGCCCACTATTCTGATTGACATCGCGGTTAGGTGTCGTGGAACATATTTGTTTAGGCCAGAATTTTTCTCTTGAAGAGATCAGTATGTACACAACCTTATTCAAAAAATTCCATGACGTGTTTGCTTGGACCTACCAGGAGATGCCCGGGATATATTTTGCTATCACTTCACATGAGATTAAAAGCTATCCCGACGGTAAACTAGTCCGTCAAAATTTACGACCAGTGCACCCTCAAAGACTGTGGAAATTAAGGTAGAGATTGAAAATCTCTTGAAGGCCGGATTTATCTACCCTATTCCTTTAACAGAATGGGTCTCCAATGTCATCCCTATAGTTAAGAAGCAAGGCACCATCCGATTCTGTGTCGATTATAGGGATTTGAACAAGGCTTGTCCTAAGGACAACTACCCTACTCCCTTCATCGATCAGATCATTGAAAATTGTGCCGTAAGTGTCATCTTCTCATTCATGGATGGCTTTTTCGGTTACAACCAGATTGAGATCCACCCAGCCAACCAACATAAGACTGCTTTAATATGCCCTTGGGGAATGTTTGTGTATCGTAAACTCCCTTTTGGCCTAAAAAATGTTGGTGCTACATTCCAGTTGGCCATGTCGTATGCTTTTCATGATGTGAAGAACTTTGTGGAACCCTATCTTGACAATTTTCCTACTCATTCGTAGCAGCACGAGTTCCACATCGATCATTTGACAGCTGTATGTTTGGATATCCACATCATCTTTTTCAGGACCTTGCATGCAATTAGGGTTTGCATGCATCCCAGTCACTAGGTTGATGCCTCTAGCACCTTAGCCACTTCATTCTAGCATCCAGGAGCTTCTTACATCAAAGTTTCAGCCCTCCTACTTTGGAAGGTACCCACTTCTCACCTACTGCCAGAGAAGGGCGCACTTCTTCACCTACCACTTCAGTTACACTCAGTTAGCTCTGATTCTCCTTGATTTGAGGCTAGTTTCACTCCTGACTGACTGTTTCACTCCGATGGACCTCCAGATTGACTAGATGACTTTTTCTGACTTCAGTTAAGCCTCCCATGCGCCCTCCACTGAGCCTCCTTCCCTTAATCAGTGCTACACACTTCAGTTACACTTGTTACACTCAATTAGACTCAGATTGACACCTGGATGACTAGTTCTTGTGCATTGATGACCACCACCGATTGATGATGAGGACTCCTAGTTGGAGCCAAGCCATACCATTCAGTGATTCGAATGACCTCCTTAGTCAATTCGAATTGCTCAGTGATTGTTACTGTATTTTATTGTAATCATTCACCCTTACTGGGATATTTAGCACTGATGCATGTTTTGCACAGTTTTACACCATTTTTCTGAGTTTCATCTATTGTGATTGATTTACTTGCTCATTAGATATGTTGTGACTAATTTTACATGGTATCAGAGCCATTGCAGGGACAATATTTCTTTTCTACAGGTGATCTACAAGGAGATTTGAGTGAAATTACTCAAAATTACAAAAGTTTTGGCATGAAAGATCTCAATAACATTCGCTCCTGTGCATGCAAAGCATAAAAATTCTTCCAATACCACTCCAGAAGCTTGAGTTTCCACATAAATCCTGGACTTGATACATTGGACCCATTCAACATTGCTTGATCTCCAATCCCAGGTGTGATGCAACTCTAAAAGGGTGGATTGTTTGACCTCATTGTTCTTGTATTGATTGTGATTTGTAGGTTATTGTCTCCTTCAATTGCATTCGCTACCTTGCTTTGGCAAGTCTTTCTACATCAAAGTTCACTCGCTCCTAGCAATGGAATACTCTTCTTCAAATCCTATCCTCACCCCTTTCAATTATTTTGATTGGAAAGAAGATATGGAGATCATGTTACGTTCAAAAGGATGCTATAGAGTCACAGTTGGCCTCGAATTGCAGCCAAGCTCATTGACAAAAAGAAAAAAAAACACTACAACAAGCTTGATGAAGCTTATGGTCTTCTTTGCCTCTCTATTTCCAAATATATTCACTTCCATCTCAGTGGATTGAAGACTCCAAAATCAATATGGGATCAACTTGAAACACTTTTTGGAAATCAGGACGAGCTTAGCGCTTTTCAATTAGAGAATGAATTGATTGCTCTTAGTCCTGAGAATTTCGAGACCATCAATGAGTTTTTCACAAAATTCAAGCACTTGACATTGCAGTTGAAGAACAATGGAGTTATCAAAGAGGATAAGCAATTGATCCTCTCTATTCTCACCAATCTTGGTAAAGACTATTCGGTATTTGTCTCTACTTTCAATTCCCGTCGGCTAACTACCCTGAATTGGAAGATGCCTACCTTGAATGCCTTCATTGAGTCCATCACAAGAGAGCATGATAAGTTAATTCAAATGGGGTCCATAAGATCCAAAGATTCCGCCCTATTTGTTCAAGGACCCAAGAATTCAAATGGTAAAGGAAATCAAAAGAAAGAGGAGCCCAAATTTGAACCTCACAAGCAAAGAGAGAAAGGCAAGCAAACGGATGCACCATCTAGTTCGAAGTTCAAGCAAAAGGGAAAAGAGGGTAACCAAAAATATAAATGTACTTATTGCAACTGTGGCTTTCATCCTGAAAGTTCATGCATGAAGAAGACTATAAATCAAATTGCCATCCTTTTGGAAAAGAACAACATAACTCTTCTTGGTGGTGCAAGGAAGAAGGATAGGAATGATGATCATGGAAGAGGACAAGCACTCATGGCAACTGTTTCGAATCCCACTACTATTTTGATAGATTCGGGTGCCTCGAATCATATGGCTACAAATATTGATTCTTTTTCTCCATTCGATCCAAAAAGCTCCATCCCCATCCATTTGGGAGATGACTCAAAAATTTCTTCAAAGGGCAAAGGTATAATCCATGTAGATCATGGAAGCTTTCATAATGTTCTCTATGTGCCTTCCTTGGCTTCAAATCTTCTTTCTGTGTATCAAATGACACACACTGGTGAACTGAAGCAAGTTACATTCATCCCTAATACAGTTGAAATTTCTAATATCAAAAGTGGAAGACTTATTGTAGTCGGAAAGGTGAACCACACTGCAAAATGTTATGAGTTTTCACACTTTAGTCCGCTTGCAAATCCCACTGCTCTTCGCACACATGGTAATGAGGTTAGTAGGCTTTGGCATGAGAGATTTGGACATCTTAATATAATTATTTTCTACTGTTATCAAACAAATCCATGGTAGATGGTCTCCCACAACTCCGTTCCTCGAAGGGAATATGCACCGGTTGCATTATTGGGAAGCACCCCGAGCACAGGTTCGACAGCGGCAAAGCTAGCAGAGCTTCTACAGTTTTGGGGGTGATACATTATGATATCAGTGGTCCACTGCCCAATATGTCATTAAATGGTTCAAGGTATGTTTTGACATTTATTGATGATTTTTCCCGCTTTACATGGGTATTTTTTCTCAAAAACAAGTCAGAAGTGCTTGGAAAACTCAAGGATTTTAAGGCTTCTGTTGAGACCACCACTGAGAGAAAGATCAAAGATCTTAGATATGATAATGGTGGATAATATATCAAGGCCAAGTTGCTGCAACTTTGTGCCCAAAGTGGAATTCAGATCCAACATATAGTTCCCTACACACCCCAGCAGAACAGTGTAGCGGAAAGGAAAAATCGGTCACTGAAAGAGATGGCTACTTGCATGATTGAATCAAAAGGTTTGGCTGCAAATATTTGGGCTGAAGCAATCAATGTCGCTGCATACATTCATAACCAAGTTCCACATTAATCCATGAAAGGTATGACTCCTTTCGAAGCATTCTTTGGTCACAAACCGGATGTGTCAAATTTGAGAGTTTTTGGCTCTACTGCATGGGCTAGAATTCCTTCCAAGAAGAGACGAGTTTTGGATCCACAAAGTATTGAGTGCATACTGATAGGATATGGTGAAGAATAAAAAGCATATAAACTCATGGATATCAGATCCAAAAATATATTCATAGAGCACAGTGTGCAATTTGAAGAACCGCTTCAAGATTTGCAACTAGTCGAGGAAGAAACTGCCATTTCACCGCCTTCACCAGAAGAAGATCCGAGCAGCGATAATGAAGGTATGAGTTGTGATATTTCTGATATTGTAGCATCACATGATGATCATGACATATCAGGTTTGGAATCTGACCATTATGATCCTCCTCAGTTACCAAAGTGGGCCCAAAACACTCTTCAATCTGCTGGTTCGAACATTGGAAATCCTGCTGATCCAAGATGAACAAGAGCAGACTTTCAAAGAGCAGGTATGGATCTTTCTATTTCTGATCCATTACTTCCTAAAATATGTTATTTGATGACTGTTTCAGATCCCACAACATACTATCATGCCCACCGATATCTGAGATGGCAAAGTGCCATGGATAAAGAGTATAGTTCTCTTCAAAAGAACAATACATGGGAGCTAGTTTCTCTTCCACCTAGAAGAAAATTAGTCAAATGTAAATGGGTCTACCACACAAAAGTTGTTGTTGATGGCTCTATCAGCAAATACAAAGCAAGGTTGGTGGCAAAAGGTTTCTCCCAAGTCCAAGGAGTGGACTACACTGAGACCTTTGCACCGGTTGCAAAGATGGATTCCATCCACCTTGTTTTGGCAATTTCCGCATCCAAGCACTGGGAAGTGCACCACTGTGATGAACCTGCAATAATTAATTAATGCAAATACACAAGATATCAGAAACAATAGAACAGAATCACTTTTATATTGATCACGGGCCACTTCGAGGGGGCAACCTCCTTTGAGCAAGCTCAATACAATTAACTTCACCGTTCCTTCAATGACCTCAACACACACTTATATACTAAGTCTATGCCCAATACTATGAGTCAAAACCATGGGACATATAATACTACAGGACGACTTACAAAGCATATGCATCCAATACTATGGGTCAATACTATGGGCTAATATAAACTACGGATCACAAATACTACGGGACGACTTACAAAGCATATGCGTCCAACAACAATATACTAACATAGTAAAGAGAAGGGTTGACATAGGTTCCTAACATCCCCTCTCCCTTAGAAAAAGCTTTCTCCTCAAAGCTTTGGTTGAAGAAATTGCTGTAGAATATGAAGGAGTGGTTCCCCGGTAGCATCCTCGGTTTGCATTTCGAGCCACTGATGCCTTTGGAGTGTCAAGGAGGATTGCTTGGAAGGCTATAGATGAAGAAGAACCCTGTCAGCTGCGTGGAAAATGCGCTCAGAAAGGTGCTGATTGGTTTGTTGTTTCCGGTGAATTCTGGCCATGTGAAGATTGTCCTGCAGAATGAGAAGAATTGTATCGCGGTTTCGAAGAACCGAGTCAATTTCCTGAACTGGGGAGTTGCTAAGGGTGTATGGAAGAAGAACTGGCGGTGTTTGTCCATAGACTGCTTCATATGGTGTCCTTTGAGATGTGGTATTGTACCACCAGAGTGCTGCTAGGAAATCCATAGAAATAGTTGGCCAAAGATGTGTAGGGATGGGCAAGGGTTTGATCAATCCCGAAAGGAGTGTCGGTTCCCCCTTGTTGACTTGGAAAGTATCATCGTTAACCACCATCTGTTGAATTTTCATTTTTAGTCCCGGCCAAAAGAAGTTACATTGTTCCTGGTCATACATTTTGCAGAACCCAGAGTGCCCTGTTGATGAAGAAGCATGGAGTTCATAGAAGAGATAGCCCTGTTGAACATATTGCAACCAATTTGGAACAAGCAGAGAAAGAGCTGTAAGCGAAATTGGGTCATCAATTGTGCGAGAAGGAGCATCTTCCACCATATTGTCCTTACCCTTCTTGTAAGTGATCACATAGGGATAACCCATGAATTGGATAACCCATTGCAGGTGTGTTGGGGAGGAGACCCATTGTTCCAGAAAATTTTTCAGACTCGGGAGATCAGTCTTGATGTAGAAATAATTGCCTAATAGGTATGGCTGCCACTTCTGTACTGCATGCAAAATAGCCATCATTTCCTGCTGAGAGGTAGATGTGGCTACATTCTTACCAGAAAGGTCTCTTGAAGGAAGCAAGCTCATTGGTTCAACAAAGATACCTGCATATCTATCCAAGGGAGTAGTGGAGACTGTTGATGGGTGCATCTGAATGGAATTAAGCTGAGCGATGACACCATGTGAATTCTTCTTAAGGATTTTTTCCAAGCGATGTGAACTGATAATGCAAAGAGACCCTGGTTGTAAGCCCCTAAATTTGTGTTGTGCCCGATTGACTTTAAACTGCATCCAAAGTTCAACAAAATCCCATAAGATGGGGCCAAGTGTGCGTAACCATTGAACGCCCAAAACCACATCACATCCGCCTAAGGGAAAGGAAAATATGTTAGAGCGTAGGTTATAATCTTCCATAGAGATACGCACATTGTGACACTTCCCCTTGCAAGGTAAGGTGCCCCCATTGGCAACCATGACTTCAAAGTTGGAGCAAGGATGGACAAAACAATCAGCCTGTTTGGCAATTCGAGGGTCAATGAAGTTATGAGTGCTACCAGAATCAATGAGTATGGTAAGAGGGAGCTTCTTGAAGTATCCCCTAACCCGCATTGTTTGTGGGGTGGTGACGCCGGTTACAGCATGGAGAGAGATCTCGGGTGGGTTGTCCTGAGATGGGGTGTCAACAGGCGGGTGTTGCATGTCGACCGGATCATCTACTGTATCTGTAGCTTCTTCACCAAGCTGTAAGGCAGGCGGAGAATCCACATCCAAGAGATAGAGCTTTTGTTGAACACGTCTATGTCCCCGAGTGAATTTCTCATCACAATTATAGCAAATCCTTTTTTCTTGGCGTGCCTGCATTTCTATTTCAGACAAATGCTTGATAGGAGTTGGTTGAGGAGCAGGCGTGATGGGAGGTTGTTGGGAACCCATATTTCTGAAGGGAACAAAGGTGGGTTTCGAACGTTGTTGAGCTGCGATCTTGTCCTCGGCCATCTTAGCCAACCCTAGGACTTCCATCATTGTGTTGGGACAAAACATTTTGACCTCTGAGCGGATTTCATCCTTGAGACCACTGATAAAACAACTCCTGTAGAATTCATCAGACAATCCTTCTGTGTGATTGGCTAGTTTCTCAAATTCCATCTGATACTCTCTCACTGTGCCAGTTTGGTGAAGTTTAGTGAGTGCTCCTGTGAAGTCGTCAAAAGCACTAGGACCAAATCGTGGCAAAATGAGTTGGCAAAAATCTGTCCAGTTTGGCTCGGGATGAGCTTTGATGTACCAACGGTACCATTGAAGGGCTTCCTGTTCCAAATGAAAGGATGCAAGTGGAACTTTCTGAACATCAAAAGTATTATGTAGACTGAAATATTGTTCTGCTCGGTATATCCATCCAGTCGGATCAGTACCATTGAAGCGAGGAAAATCAAGCTTCGGCCCACGAAAATTGCTAGAAGCAGAGAACCTGGTGGTTGCAAAAGATTCTGGCTGTCTAGTATTATTCATGGCTGAATGCTGCAGATGGAGGCTGAGAAATTTTTCATCCAAATCTTGGAGTTTGGTTTGGATGGCTGCTAGTGCTTCCTCCATGGTGTGTGCTCCTGCACAGGTGACAACCATAACCAGGTTTTTTTTTTTTTTTTACAGACTGGAGTGGCTACGGCTCAGAAGGAATCTGGAACAACGTCGAACGGCTAGATCTGGAATGGCTTGCAAAATGGATCTGAAACGGCGCAACAGTGATCAACAATAGTTCAGCTGAAAGTAGATATGGACCCAGGGTATGTGTGACTTCCTAACAGTTCAGGGTTTTCACTCGGCCACCAATGCTGTCTGACGGCTTGCGTATTGGGGCAGTACCCCTCACTCCACGGCTCAGGTAAAACTGATAACCGCTTTGCCACAAACGACAGCTCTTGGTTTACCTCACGGGTGGGAACTAGTCAATCAGGTAGGGGTCGTTGCCCTTTTCGCTGGCAGGTCCTCTCAATGGGCCAGCTACTTCGGGGTTCCTGTGGTACTCCTCACAATGAGTTTTAGGGCTTATGCCCAAGTACTTCCCATAGTTAAGCGGATAGGGATTATTCCCAAATCCGAACCTGCAACAGAAAAAATTTGGGCAGAAATTCCACCCAATGTTCAAAAACCGGATTTATATTGCTCAGAATCGCTATTATAGCATGTTTTCGGAACTGGAACAACCACTCTGCTTCTACCCATGAAAGCAGAATAGAAATCTGGGCACTCGGTCAAAAGATTTTCTTGCCGTAATTTCCACGGCCGTCACTGAAATTCTGAAAAATTGCTGATTTTAAATCCGCGATATCTCCACTTTTAGAACTCCAAATGAAATGATTTGTTTTTTGAAACTGCGTATTTTTGAAAGAGGAATTCAGATATACAATCGGTTTCTTATGATTTTGTGCAGAAAGTTTCAGAAATTGATCTGAAAGTCGCCACCCAAAAAAAGAAAAAAAATTTCCCACTTGTGCCAAGGAAAGTGCTCGATACCAGATGTGATGAACCTGCAATAATTAATTAATGCAAATACACAAGATATCAGAAATAACATAACAGAATCACTTTTATATTGATCACAGGCCACTTCGAGGGGGCAACCTCCTTTGAGCAAGCTCAATACAATTAACTTCACCATTCCTTCAATGACCTCAACACACACTTATATACTAAGTATATGCCCAATACTATGAGTCAAAACCATGGGACATATAATACTACAGGACGACTTACAAAGCATATGCGTTCAATACTATGGGTCAATACTATGGGCTAATATAAACTACGGATCACAAATACTACGGGACGACTTACAAAGCATATGCGTCCAACAACAATATACTAACATAGTAAAGAGAAGGGTTGACATAGGTTCCTAACAACTACATGGATGTGAAGAGTGCTTTTCTACATGGAGACCTTGCTGAAGAGGTATATAGGCAGCATCTAGAAGGATACACATCAGATCCATCATTAGTTTGTAGATTGAAGAAATCTTTGTATGGGTTAAAACAGGCCCCAAGAGCTTGGTATGCAAAGATGGACTCCTTCCTTCTTTCTCAGAATTTCAAAAGATGCAAATCTGATCTGAATGTGCATCTTCAGCAAGTTAAAGGTAACTTGTTGGTTATTGTACTTTATGTTGATGTTCTTCTCATTACTGGTAGCACTCTTACTTCAATAAACAAGCTAAAAACTTCCTTAAATCTAGCTTTTGACATGAGTGATTTGGGCTTGCTGAGTCACTTTTTGGGCTTGGAGATAGCTCAAAATTTTGATGGGATCATTATATCTCGGCAAAAATATGCTTCCAACCTGTTATTGAAGTTTAATATGGCTGAATGTAAGGCAGCCCCATTCCCATTCCTCTCAGGAATCAGTCTTGAGGAGGGAGATTCTACACCGCTTGCAGATTGCAGTATGTATCGATAGTTGATTGGTTCACTACTTTACTTGACACACTCAAGGCCTGATATTTCGTATGTCGTGAGTGCCATGTCAAGGTATATGTAGTAGCCCCATGAGCTTCATTCGCGAGCAGCCAAGTGGATCTTGCAGTATGTGCAAGGTATGAAACATTTTGGCATATATTATGCTACAGATTCTGAGCCTGATTTCATTGGTTTTACTGATTTAGATTGGGAAGGTGATAGCATTGATTGGAAGTCCACTTCCGGTTATGTTTTCATGATTGGTCATGGCCCTATTTGCTGGTCCAGTAAAAAGCAGGAAGCCATTGAACTTTCTTCAACAGAGGCAGAGTAATGAGGGGTAGTCAATGCCTACATTCAGGCAGTTTGGTTGCAGGGTATTCTTTCTGAGTTTGGTTTTGGTGGCACTACTTCGACTGTCCTCTTTTGTGACAATCAAAGTGCTATCAAGATCTCCACAGATCCAGTTTAGTGGCAGAGGACCAAACACATTGAGATTCATATGCACTACATTCGAGAGTTGGTGCATGATCGTACCATCATTCTGCAATATTTCCCTACTGATGAGCAAATTGCAGACATCTTCACCAAGAGCTTCACTGAAAAGAAGTTCTCTTACCTTCGTTCACTATTGGGGGTGAGTTCCATCATGGTGGAGACTGATTGATCCATTATTATGTTCTTAGCTTGAGGGGGGGCTTTCTTCCCACTGGGTTTTCCCTCTTTCCTCACTTAACTTATTTTTAGCATTTTTTTTTGGATTATTGTATTGGGGTGACCTTTGGTCTTAGTTACCAGGGCCCTACATTATTTTTTTTGCACATCATAGTCTAGCTTGAGGGGGGGTGTTCGGATATCCACATGATCTTTTTTAGGAACTTGCATGCAATTAGGGTTTGCATGCATTTTGCATGCATCCCAGTCACTAGGTTGATGCCTCCAACACCTTATCCACTTCATTCTAGCACCCAGGAGATTCTTACATCAGCGTTTCAGCCCTCCTAGTCTGGAAGGCGCCCACTTCTCACCTACTACTAGACAAGGGCGCACTTCTTCACCTACCACTTTAGTTACACTTAGTTAGCTCTGATTCTCCTTGATTTGAGGTTAGTTTCACTCTTGACTGACTTTTTCACTCCGATGTACCTCCAGATTGACTAGATGGCTTGTTCTGACTTCAGTTAAGCCTCCCATGCACCCTCCACTAAGCCTCTTTCCCTTAATCAGTGCTACACACTTCATTTAGATTCAGATTGACACCTAGATGACTAGTTCTTGTGCATTGATGACCACCACCGATTGATGATGAGGACTCCTAGTTGGAGCCAAGCCATACCATTCAGTGATTCAAATGACCTCCTTAGTCAATTTGAATTGCTCAGTGATTGTTACTGTATTTTATTGTAATCATTCACCCTTACTGGGATATTTAGCACTGATGCATGTTTTGCACAGTTTTACACCATTTTTCTGAGTTTCATCTATTGTGATTGATTTACTTGTTCATTAGATCTGCTGTGACTAATTTTACACTGTATTCCTCAAATGGAGGCGGTATAACATTTGTTTGAATCCTCACAAGTGTATTTTCTGTGTTGATTCTGGACGCCTCTTAGGTTGTATTGTTTCCAAAGACGGGATCTGCATTGATCCCTTGAAGGTGGAAGCCATTGTCACTCTCCCACCTCCTACTAACTTTACGGAACTACAAATTTTGCAAGGGAAGGCAACTTACCTAGGTCGTTTTGTCTGTAATTTCGCTTAGAAGACACAGGGCTATATGCGATTACTGAAGAAGGATGTCCCTTTCATATGGGACGACCAAGCACAACAATCCTTCGACAGTTTGAAACATGACATTACTCATGACCATGTGCTCCAACCACCCAATTACTACCAGGATTACATCCTTTATCTTGCCACTTCTTCTACCACGATCGCCATGGTCTTGGTTCAGGAGGAAAACAACGCCCAATATCATGTGATCTATTACCCCAGTAAGGGTCTTATTGACTCTGAAACTCGTTACTCACATGTTGAGAAGCTCTCTCTCGTGGCAGTCATTGTCGTCCAAAATTTTTGTCATTATATACTGCTTCGCACCACCATTATTATTTCTGACTCGAACCCCATGTACCACGTTCTTACACGTCAGGTACTAGGGGGGAAGTATTCACCCTGGATCGTGATACTTCAGGAATTCGATCTCCTATTTGAGAAAGCCAAGTCAAGTAAATCTTTGGTGTTTGCTGAGCTCATTTTTTATATTCCCCGTGTTGATTCAAGATCTAAGCCCAACGATTATCTTCTAGATGAGTTGTTCCTCCTCATCAGCACGTCAGACCCATGGTATGGAGATATTACCTTATATTTTCAAACCCAATGGTTCAACCCCCAACTGTCCCATGAAGATTGTCGTCGTATACGCCACCACACCAAGTATTATTTGATTATCAACGATACCTTGTATCGTCATGGTGTGGATTATGTTCTTCGATGTTTCCTGACACACGAAGAGGCTGAACACATTCTGAATGACTGTCATGTTGGGGCTTATGGTGGTCATCTCTCTGGGATGGCTACGACCTAGAAGATACTACGCGCAGGATATTACTGGACATCTATCTTCAAAGATTTCATTGAGGCCGTTAAGAAACGTCCCCCATGCCAGCACTTTCAAATGAAAAAGTGCTTCCACCCAACCCCTTTACACTTGGTTATTACCATGGGCCCCTTTGCAAAATGGGGCATAGATTTCATGCACTGTAACCCTACCTCGGCTGGGTGGCATGGTTACGTCATAGTAGCCGTGGATTATTTTACTAAATGGGATGAGGCTATGCTTACGTACAGCGAAGACGAAAAAATCATTGCACTCTTCATGTTCAACCATGTCATTCCACGGTTCGAAGTTCCACAGGCCATAGTCACTGATCATGGATCTCACTTCTAGAACCATATCGTAGATGAATTGAGCTCCAGAATGGGTTTTCGCCATGAAAAATAAACCCCTTACTACCCACAATCCAATGGACAAGTAGAAGCCATCAATAAGGTATTGAAAACCATGATCCAATGCATGGTGGGTACACATAAATCAAACTGGCATAACATTCTCTAATCCGCACTATGGGCATACCGGACCTCCGTCAAGACTGCCATTGGATTCACACCATTCCAATTAGTCTAGGAATTGGAGGTAGTCCTACCAATAGAGTGCGAGATTCCGTCTCTCAAGCTCACAGTTGAAATTCTCCCGAACACCACTACCGAGGAAGAACGCTTCCTTTACCTAGTAAAACTCGATGAGACCCGCCGCGATGCGGCTCTTGCCAATGAGGCACATAAGAAACGCATCAAAGCTCAGTATGATAGGTCGTTCAAACCTCGCATCTTCAATGAGGGTGACTTGGTCCTTACATATGACCAAAGGCATGATAAGCTGGGGGAAGGTAAGTTTGAGTCCATGTGGCATGGACCATACATTGTAAAACATGTTTTGGAGAAGGGAGCATATGAGCTTGAGGATTATGATGGAATATCTTTGGGAGAGCCTCGCAATGGGCTCTACCTGAAGAGGTACTATGCCTGAGTCTTTCATGCATAAATATCTTGTATATACTGTCCATGGCGTGTGTTTGGTGTGGTGTGATGCTTTGTTTTTGTGTGTCAAGATCTTGTTTCACTACTTATACCATGTTCTGTCTACATGTGAAGATGGAAACCTGCTATGGATTTGTGGATGGCGCTAGCCGGCATACTCGTAACCTTGCTTCGGTAGCCTAGGTACTTTATTCCCCTACCGACGAGCTTATCAGCTCAGGAGGAAATTGTGTAGGACGTGCAACCAATAAAGCCGCAGAATATCAGGCGGTGATTGGAACCCTAATCGACGCTCTTTCCTTGGGTATGAGGCACGTTGTTATCCATATGGATTCACAACTAGTGGTTTCTCATATTAACCAAATATACGCTATCCATGAACCTGCTCTGCTCCAACTTTTCTGACGAGTTCATCTCTTGGAAAGTTCCTTTGAATCTGTTCAATACCTTCACATTCCATGAGACATAAATACGATTGCTGACTCGATGGCCAATTTCATTCTAGATTGGTACATTGCACACACATAAGATATCCATAAAATATAAAAACAGACATAACATGTAAATTATCCATTGTGTAAGAAAAACATGTAAACAAGATCACATTAATCACCAATAGAACACAATATGTATAAAAATCGTTAAGAGTTCTGTATATATAAAATCGGTACAAAGTACAAAAATGGTAGCACTGATACAAAAGTATGAAGCATGCATCCTTCAGTAAGAGTAATATCTACAAAATATGAAGCTCATAGGATTTCAATTTATACATATAATACATGAGCCTAATCCCTAACATGCTCATGATAGCAAACTATGGCCATCGCCACTTTCCAGAGCAGCGTGGTGAAACATAATGATACCCCGATCGTCAGCTTCTGGTAGCGATGGGGTAGCTCATGGAAATCGGCTCCAAAATATCAAAAGTCATCCTGTGGAGGTTCTCTTCAACCTCCTTTAGCTACTCGATGGCGTCTTAGGCCACGGGGCCTGGCTCCAGTACTACCCCTCTCTGCGCAAGAGGAGAGACTCCAAGCAGTCGTGCCGGACCCGCATCTGCAAGAAACATGTAGAAGTCATCAGCACTACCCCCAAAAAATATTAAATGCATAAAATGAAAAAACACAAGTAGTAGTTGTTCTCACCGATATCACTCCACTGGGCTCCCTCGGGAAGCACCAAGTCTGAGTCCCCTCTGAAGTCTGTCCTGTCATATGGGTAGTCCTCCACCATGAGGAGCTATCCCCTCAGCCACGTGAATAAACCTATGATGAAGCCAAATATAGGACCGCCACCACGATGGTATGCCATCACCTTGGACCACTTGGCCATGTGAGGATCTCAAGCATCCCGATCCTCAAGGTCTAACTATGGGCATAAGTGCGGTACCCGCTCCAGCATGAAAGATACCACCACTGAACCATAACCAAACTGCTTCAGCGCCCCATGCTAGAATTTGGTCAACTGATCCTGTAGATTGGTGAGAAGCCCCTCACACTAGTTGAACACAGAAGGAGCCATGCACTCCTCAACATACATCATCTGTGACTTGCTCGCTAGATGAGCAGATCGGCTACCGTCCAACCTCACGTGGTGAAGAGTATAATACGGAGGGATCAGTCCCATACATCCTTGATGGGAATATTCCCACCAGTCATCTGGGTACCTGGAGTACACCATTGATCGATCATGTCATCCACGGTGCGATCACCCCCTCGTGATCTAGTTAGGGACACAGGGTTTCCCCATCGGGACAACCCTGCCAAAAAATAGATGTCCTCAACATCTATGCTCAGCATGTACTCACCAATCTAAAAATGTTGTTGTACTGGATCCCATCAATGGACCAGATATGTCAACAAGGATACTTGGGACTTCATCCCCGACACTCGGAAGTACTTGAGCAAACCACAATTCCTCAAAGTGACAATACATTGTGGATCATCTTCCGCTTGAGCATCATTGAGCTCATGCTCGTGTTCTCGCCACTCAAGAACCATGTTGGTCATTGGAAACCTGTCAAAAAGGCCATTTAAACATCACTAAAACCTTCCTCAATCATCAAAAGATTTTTTCTTTGGTTGGGTTTTGATTTTGGTATGGGGGTTTGCACCAATGCAAACTGTCCTTTTGGATAGGGTGCTTCTGGCGCAGAACACCCTTTCGGGTTTTGCGCCGGCGTAGTTCCCGAAAGGGTGGATTGTGCCGACCCGTGAGCACAAATCCCCCCACATATCAAGCTCAAAACTCAACAACATGAAGGAAAAACAAAATTTTAATCCACTAGAAAGTTAAAAGGCTAAGTTTAGGGTTACGTGTCGTTGACGGCACTCGAAACAGTAGATCACATCTCTTGGAATCAACAAAAGAAAAACGGCTCCAAATGGCACTTTTCACCCTTCCAACTTGGTAAAAAACAATGGTAATTGATTTTCACTATTTACCCCATTTTATATTAAAAAAATAGTATATTCCTTTTCTAATTTATTCCATTGTGGATTATTTTGCTATAGTTGGAATTATTTATACTCGGTTAATCATTTTGACCTAGTTTCAAAGCTTGCATGTGAAGTTAAGTACCTCATTAATACTATTTTTTGCGGTCGTGGTCATTTCACACATATTTTCAGGTATGAACAACTCATTGAGCGTCCTTTTGTCATTATTTCTCTCATTAAATTCAATTATTAATGACACCGAGCTAACTCTTTGTTCTTTCTCGTGGTCATAAAACGATGAGAATAAGTCACCGAGTTATAGTTTATCATTTTTTTGGGCTCGTTAAACTCCCACAAAAAAGGAACCCCCCAGAATCTTTATTTAAGCTCTGTTCAGGCTCTCTAAATACGAAAAGATCGCCAAGTGAACTTGATGCGTTCACGCTTGTAAAAGTATTTGAATGATTGTATTTCTCATGATAGTTTTCCCCTTTTTCAAACTAGGAGGCACTACTTACGAAAAAGGAATACTCTAGCCAATCATGACTGGAAGCATCCTCTCTCGCGTTGTTTTACCCTTTTTCAGGCGAAGAGGCTAACTTTACAAAAAAGGACCTCTGGAGTCTTCTTTAGTTCTTTCCAGACTCTCTAAACATGAAATGACGTCGAGTTTACCTTCTATGGACTTGTTAAAATTCAACATTGAAGGGCACGTCATGGGATGAACCCCTCTTATCCCAGGTTCATAAAAAATTTGGGATTGGACTCATCCGTGGGATGAGATATACAGAGCATCTTTTTACCCTCCTCAAGCTCATTAAAAAACACATGAGCCACTCATCAGTCATGATGGGGAAAAAGGAAAGATTTTATGTTACACTATAATTCATAGAAGTACATAGTTTCTCTTGAACATGGCACTTACTTGCATTTGCATTCAATACTTGGGTAATCCGTTTGTCTTCTAGTCCTACTTATTTCATGAGTCTTGTCTCTCCTTTGGGTCATCTAAATAATGCTTCTATTATCGGTTGTGTTGGGGGTTAGTGTCATCCTCATCATGTCAATACTGCCAAGTCATGCCATGCCCATGTTCAAGAGATGTTCATTTCTCATCATCTGCATTCAATACACCTTCCATCATGTCGCTCTACCTTGAGTCAGTCTTGCACATTTATCTACCGTCCGATCCAATCCAAGCATTTGTTATCGAGTTTCATGTCGTTGATGGCAGATTCATCATGGCCCTCCTTCAACAGATTCATCCTTGTCAACTTCAACACATCATCGAGGGATTGGATCTAGAAACCAATCGAGTACCTTGGGCCTGCATGCCTCAATGGCAGGTTACCTCGCTTTCGACATGAGTTTACATCATTGACTCTTGATTGAAATATTTCATCAAGCGTTCAACCTCAACTCATTGATTCACGCTTCATGATATGTACTTTGATACCTTGGGGGTCATCAAAATTAATGGTGATTTCCCTCACACTTGTTAACGACATACATTAATGATTGGTAATCAAGTGGTTTCTACCATGTTCGACTCCAAAACATTGTAATCACAAGGATAGATTCGTATCATTGCGGGTTCAGCTTGAAGACCCTGGGGAAAATAATGTCATAGTAAATGGATCCACTTTTGTATTGGTCGTGGCTATGTTATCATGTCATCATAGATCTACGATTGTGTCTAGTAGCCATGATTGTGTTCAGTCAGTCTGTACTACCATGGATCTGCAATGTATTGGTCAGTAGCCATGTTGTGTGTCATATGAGACTTATATTTCAAAGTCAGTTGTACTGCAGCAGCAGCCTCTAGCCAGCAAGTCCTTGCCATCCATCTTTCAAAGCACTTCACCTGTCTTGTTTTGTCAGCTTCATGCTTTGGGGGGCATTTTGTTACACCTAAATCTTGTCATCATGAGTCCCATGTCAACTCAATGCCTTGATCCCTAAAGTTTCCCTGATCAAGAAGTCATGTAGATCAAGTTGATGCCCTTTGTCCATAATGTTTGGTTGGGACGGCGCAGGTTGTATTTGAGCAAGAAGCTCCCAACTCATTCAGGTGCATGATGCAGTCTTCCAGACTACGTCAGTGGCTCAGGTTGCCTTTGTGCAGCTTGTGCTTCACCTCTTAGGCGCAAGTTACCCTCATGCAGCTTGCGTCGGGATTGGTTAATTTGGATAAAGGAGGATTTCGAGGGATTTCTAGAAGATGGATGAGGTGGATCCTTATCCCTAACTCCTAGGTGAGATGTCCTACCGTTCCCTAACCTCAAGGGAGGATCCCTAGTCCTCTCCCTATGATCCTCAACCTACCCTATCCACTTGGTCCTATAAATACAAAGCTCCTCTCCATTCAAAAGGGATGAAGTCTATAGCACTTACATGCTAGTGGAATTAGCCTAGGTGATCCCTATCCATCTCTTGGGAGGCATACATTTCCTTTGGAGGCTTTGGGTTGGCTTATTGGAGGAGGATTGCAGCGTTAAGGATTGGGTTGCAATCATCTCTCTACTTTGTATTTCCCACTCTTTATACAGTAATATAAACTCTTTCCATAAAATTTTTGTGTTGATGATGTGTATAGTTTACTTCCTTAACTGTTTACTTAGATCAATTAATGTTTACATATGTTTTACTGCTTGTTTTGTCTCTACATGTGTTAATAGGTCTTGCAGCTACGTATTTGACGACCAAAAAGCTTGGAGCAGTAACGAGGAGAATGATCTACAAATATGAAGGTAAGACATCTAATTACTTGATCTCTAATTTGATCTAGGAAAGTAGCTTTATGTTCTGTTCCTATTTGTTCTAGATTCACATTGAACTAGGGAGATCTGGCTCGCGTCCGTTCGAGTAGATTGTCCAATAACATATATCAAATATTAACATTGAGGGGGGTTCATTGAATCTTATACTATATCCATTTGTGAAAATGCAAGGCTGACTTTCAACTAAGAAAACACTCTTAAATCTAATAGCTGCAATGAAAACAATAATTTTCCATTCAAAACAAGAAAAAAAACCAAAGGGTTATATATTTGCACTGATATCCAATTTAAGAAAAATTCCAACACACATATTATTCTGGTTGTATTTTAAAATTTGTTTCCCAACCTTATCCCATTTCATTGATTTGTGCTGACAACATTGTTTGGGGGGAGTTATCACACACTTCCGGTGATAAATTCCTCCCTTTAACCCTTTAACACCCCCCCCTTTTCTCTACATATAACTGCTTACTCCTCACTCCCCTTTCTCTACCTCTAACCCCTTACCACCCCCCCAACCCCTTTTTTCTACCTCCAACCCCTTGACACCAATAATTATCCTTAATGTTATAATTGACGCAAAATAAAATTATAACCCATTTCGACAAAAAAAAATTATATTGTTACAAAATGTGCACACGTTATGTAACTTCTAAACATGCACGCATTATGTAAATATAAAACATGTGCGCGTTGTGTTTTAGCGATCTTTAAAATATAAGTTTAAACGAAACACGAACGCGTTACTTAGCACCATTCCCAAAGCTCCACACGACCTAGTGTGGAATTCCTATGCCTACGTGTCTACTTTGGAATTTGCTTCGCATTTACCATGCCTATGCCTTGGAAGATGATATACCATGGCTAATTGAGCATTATATCCAATTTTTTAAGTGTGCCTGTGTTTAGCCACTAGTTATAGTATGCTACACACCATCAATTTTTATGAAAATTTAGATGATGTTTATAGTTTACTTCCTTAACTGTTTACTTAGATTAGTTAGTGTTTACATATGTTTTACTGCTTGTTTTGTCTCTACATGTGTTGACAGGTCTTGTAGCTACGTATTTGATGACCATGGAGCTTGGAGCAATAACGAGGATAAAGATCTACAAATATGAAGGTAAGACATATAATTACTCGATCTCTAATCTGATCTAGGAAAGTAGCTTTATGTTCTGTTCCTATTTGTTCTAGATTCACATTGAACTAGGGAGATCTGGCTCGCGTCTGCTTGAGTAGATTGTCCAACAACATATATCAAATATTAACATTGAGGGGGGTTCATTGAATCTTATACTATATCCATTTGTGAAAATGCAAGGCTGACTTGCAACTAAGAAAATGCTCTTAAATCTAATACCTGCAATGAAAACAATAATTTTCCATTCAAAACAAGAAAGAAAACCAAAGGGTTATATATTTGCACTGATATCCAATTTAAGAAAAAGGCCAACACACATATTGTTCTAGTTGTATTTTAAAATTTGTTTCCCAACCTTATCCCGTTTCATTGATTTGTGCTAACAACATTGTTTGGAGGGAGTTATCCCACACTTCCAGTGATAAATTCCTCCCTTTAACCCTTTAACACCCCCCCCCCCTTTTCTCTACCTATAACCATTTACCACTCCTCACTCCCCTTCCTCTACCTCTAACACCTTACCACCCCCCCAACCCATTTTCTCTACCTCCAACCCCTTACCACCAATAATTATCCTTAATGTTATAATCGACGCAAAATAAAATTATAACCCATTTCGACAAAAAAAATTTATATTGTTACACAACGTGCACACGTTATGTAACTTCTAAACATGCACGCATTATGTAAATATAAAACGTGTGCGCATTGTGTTTTGGTGATCTTTAAAATATAAATTTAAACGAAACGCAAGCACGTTACTTAGCACCATGCCCAAAGCTCCACACGACCTAGTGTGGAATTCCTATGCATATGTGTCTGCTTTGGACTTTGCTTCATATTTACCATGCCTATGCCTTGGAAGATCATATACCATGGCTAATTGAGCATTATATCCAATTTTTTAAGAGTGGCCGTGTTTAGCCGCTGGTTATAGTATGCTACACACCATCAATTTTTATGAAATTTTAGACGCAGATATCATTTTTTCTGTAGATTCCAAATATGTAATTTTTAGAAAGAATATATATATATATATATATATATATATATATATATATATATATAGTTTTTCTTATTTTTCTTGTGTCATGACTCCTTAACTCAAAAAAAATGTTGTTAGTGTTTCATCCATAACTCTTCTGTTTCTAAACCATTTTGAAAAACAATTGTATGGTGCACTAAAGGACATCGAACTCTATATGCTATAAAAAAATCGTTTCAAAATAGTTGCATTAAGACCTTCAAAGGCTGCACCGACAATTGGCATACTGTTTTCGACGTTCAATCACTTAAATTAAATTTTAAAAAAATTATTATTATTCTTTTTTTTTGGAAAAATAGCGGTGCACTAGTACTACTAGTTCTCTATATATCTACCAGTTTTCGTAAATTGATTCCATCATTTAAGCACTCAAAGGATGCACCCACAAAAACATATACCTCATAATTTGTCCAAAAAATAAAAAGTGCTTGTTATAAATGATCAAACTTCGGATAGCTAAGAACATTTTCAATAGAAAAAAAATATATATTGAGAAACATCATTCAGTTTCCTACGTTTCATCCCTTTTACTCATCGAAAGATTCAGTGTGTATGTGTCTCAAAATATCCATGTAAGTTGATGTATGTCTCATTTTTTAGTTTTTTATTGCATCTAATATGTTAAAAAAGACTCTCATTAGTTTGCACACACCTAGGAGCAAGAAAACCATCATTGCCATCTTATCATTACTATTATTCTTACCCTCCTATTTTCATGTTTTTCTTTCTAGTGGTCATCCAAAATAAGACACACTGCCCACATATATCATAGTTTTATATTGAGCATATGAGGATTAAGGACCCCATTAGAATAAAAATTGAGCATTAAACTTGTTCCTCTCATAATCTGCTATTTGAATGTTATTTGGTTATTAAATTCATGGCTTAATTCTTTTAATGTCTGCTTTGCTTTGTTTTTATAGGGCATCACGCACCATTATTCAATAAAATATTATTGGAAACAAACAACTAGCACAAATGGAAGAAGTTACAATAACACTACATGAAATCAAAGAAATGAAAATAATGCAACAATAAAATATCAAAAAGTAAGATTGAAAAAAATTAAATATGATTGTATTAGAAAACCACCATAAATAACCACATAACATAAAAAAATTCATTAAGCTAAATACTACACATTATATTAAAAAAATGTCAAAAAAAACTTACAAAATATATCAGAAAGCAACTATGCCAATCTCTGAGTCCTTTGTCAAACAAATTATAAATAAATGAATGCACTACAAAGTTCTAATGCCATGATATCTATTTAATACAATCAAAACAGAGTTCCAATACTAACCATGATAATGGAAAACAAATCTCCAATGCTAACCAGGAAATTAATTATCTAGTAAATGCAAATTAAAACAAATTTCTAATACTAATCAGGATCTCACAGTTGAACTATTAGACAGTGAAATCAAAGAAAAAGAAAGAAAAAAAATCAAAGAAAGCTTACTAATGTAACATATACGAAAAAGAGATTTCATTAAACTAGAATAATACACATTATAATCACTCTCTTAATGTGAAAAAGTGTTTGACAAAAAACATATTTACAAAATATATCAAAGAGCCGCTATGCCAAATTCTGAATCATTCATCAAACAGATTATAAATAAATGAACGCACTACATTGACATTTTTGTGTGCATGCACATCAAAATTTGCAATACTAACTAGGGTAATGCAAAACAAAGTTCCATTGCCAACAAGGATATCTGTCTGGTACATGCAAAACAAAGTTCCAATATCAACCAGGATATCACACTTTGAAATCTTCGCGGGTCAATTCCAGAATCCAATCACAGGAATGCAAAGCAAATTAGTTCCTCACTAATAAACCTAATGCAAGTAGAATAAATAAATCAGAACTATTTTGATGGGTTTCAATTATAAGGCCGATCATATCGCATAGGACGCCTGAATCTAGGCATTTTTCCATACCCATAGCCATACTGTGGAGAGGGAGGGTAAAAATAAAGCTGAGCATAGGGCGGCGGCGGCGGCGGCGGGGGATAGGCGTAGGGATTGAACCGTCGTCCTCGATAACGATTATGCTTCATTCCTGGGACGTTTGTCCTTTTGGCAGTAACCTTCAGCTGGCGGTTATGAAGTTCAGACTGGTCAAGAAGAAGTGCTTTTTGAACAGCCTCCGTGTCCATAAATTCAACATAAGCAAACCCTTTTGGGTGACCAGACTTGTCTGTCATTATAGTAACTCGGTTAACTGTTCCGCAGGATTGAAAATGCTGCTGCACTTCTTCTGGAGTACACGAGTAATCAACGTTGCCAACAAAAACAGAACGTGAATCCGCTTCTTGTTTGCTAGCCTGATCGGCTGCAGGGTCTGGAACGATGGGGATCTGCATTTCTTGAGCAACCTTGGCCTGCATTTCTTTGAGCACAGCTGCCTTTTCTTCGATCTGCTTCAGCTGCCTCTTCATCTCATCCAACTCTTTCTCGCCGCTGTCCGTTTCCGTTAATTCCCCTCCTTCTTCATACTCAGGAATATCCGCGCCGTACATTTCATGCTCCTGCTCCATTATTACCCTGATCTGCCTCCTTTGCAAGCAAAAACAGAACCCCTGAAATTCCACTTTTGATCTACACCCGGTGTTTGTAGTTTGTAGGTTTATGTACAATATCTATATATAGATATATGGTATTTATTTGACGTGGATGGAATTTCTCTCGACACAAATAACGTTGACCAAACCGAAAGGTGGTGGTGACTCGTGACCAATTCGAGCTTCCCTTCTGGGCAGTCTCTGGTGCCCCCTACGGAGACTTTGTTTGGGCACTTTCCCGCTTTTATTGCGCACATTGGGTGGGCATGGCAGTTATTTTTTATGATTTAGGTCATATAATTTGAGTAACGGTTAAGAATATATGTCTTTTTGGTAAGATCAGTTAATGGAAATGAGGTCAAGACTGAGATGAATATTATATTAAGGGGTTTAATTTGTAAAAAAATCAAATCATACAATGCTACCCAAAATTTTTTTTTTACTTCTCAATAGTTTTATTTGTTAGTTGATATTTTCTCGAGATTATATAAAGTTAAATAATTTTTACAAGTGTAAATTTCAAGGATCTATAAATTTTTTTAAGGATAATTTTTTTATAAAAATATTTAAATTTTTAAGGATTTTATATAGTTTTTGGACAATTTTGGTGATTTTTGAAGTAGAAAAATGTAAAATTTGGGTAAATCATTTTAGAGAAAAATAGAAATTGACCAATATGTTTTTGGAAAAAAACCCCTAAAATCATTCCATAAACCAAATTTCACCCCTAAAATTTTGACTTGAGGATTTGAGTCATTATGAACCCATAATGATGAACAGTTCAATTATTGATCCATTAAGGGAATTGCACGATAAACTAAACCCATTGAGAAAATACCCCAAATAAGAGTTTTTAAAGATCAAAGTGAAAGAGTAATACCCTACCTACAGAACCCCTCCCTAAGCACTAAACATCTCTAAAAGGCCACACACTTAAACTAGGGTAAGGACACCCAATGAAAACCACACAAAATGATAGTAAAAAGGACTTAATGTTAACATTTAATAGGTTGTGAGTATACACACTGGCAGATTGTGGTATTTTATAGCTTCCACACTTAATTTTGGGTGGCAATTTGAATATGACTTTCGATGTAGCAGAAGGTTAGGGCACCTGTTCTCGTTTGGATCCGCTTGTTGAAATTTTCAAGAACCTTTTCATTGAACATGATATGCTCAATGTTTTATCGAATCCTTTGCTCCCCACATGGCATAACGACAAAGGTGGGGAGGCTACAATTTCTAAAAGACTCAGTCGCTTTTTCATCTCAAAAGGATTGACTAAAAGATTTTCTAGGTTTCGTTCTTGGTCTGTGGGTTTGAGGGTATCGGGCCATACTCCAATTTGCCTCCAATGGGATAGTGGTAGTAAACATCCTCAATTTTCGTTCAAGTTCAACCATATTTGGTTAGATGATGAGGTGTTCATTTGTCTTGTAAGGGATTTCTAGAGCTCTTATGAATCTAATCGGGAAGATTCGGCTATGCATAGACTAATGGTCAAGCTAAAAAAATTGAAACAGGTTGGTGTTCAATGGGAGAAGAAGAAGAAAGTCTCACTAAGGCAGGACCTACTTCTCATTGAAGAGTAAATATTAAAGTTATATTCAGAAAACTCATTTGGGGTTTTCTAGGTAGAAGATAGAGACTTTCTTTTGCAGTCAGAAGCTAGCAAAAACAAAATTTTGAAAATCGATATGTAATCATGGAGGCTCAAGAGAGACACATATGGATTAAACAAGGGGACAGTAATTCTAAATTTTTTCACAAGTTTGCCTCCCATTGCAGGAATCAAAACTCGATATTGGACTTAAAACGTTTCTATTGGATTGAGGATTTCTTCTCAATACGACTCGGAGAAAGAAGCTATTAAACATTTTGGACATATTTTTAATGTTCTTAGTGTTTCTGAGATTGATTTCCAACTTAAGGTCAATAAGATTTTCTGAAGGTTCATTTCAGAAGAGGAAGGAATTTAGGTCGGCAAGGAGGTTACCCTAGGGGGTATTGAAAGGGTCCTAAAGAAGATGGCTTGTGACAAGAGTCCAGGCCCTAACAGCTGGACTATTAATTTTTTCACGAAAAATTTCGACCTTATTGGGAAAGACCTCTTGGATGTGGTGGAAGAATCACGGAAAAAATGATACATTCTGGTGCACTAAACTCTACCTTCATCACTCTTATTCCAAAGAGATCTAAGTCGGTTTCCTTTAATGGTTTCCAGCCAATTTCCCTTTGCAACTTGGTTTATAAGATCGTTTCCAAATTTATAACTATCCAGATTAATCCATTCCTTGTAAAATGCTTATCAAAGGAGCAATTTGGATTTCTACTAAACAAGTTAATTCATAATGTGGTGGGGGTAGCTGAAGAAGGCCTCCACACTATTAAAATTAAGAAACTTCCAGCTTTGGTTTTGAAGATGGATCTGACCAAGGCCTACGATCGGGTGGAATGGGTATATCTAAGATTAATCCTTCTTCAATTCCATCTTCCATTATATTTGTCACAAATTGGACCATGGCATGTGTCTCTTCTGCTAGATTTGCAGTATTGATAAATGGATCATCCACTAATTTCTTCAGAAGCTCTAGAGGGCGTATACAAGGTTTCCCCCTATCACCATTAATTTTCATTTTGGAGATTGAAGGATTAAGTAGATTGATCCATTAGGAAAAATATGATCATAAAATAAATCGGGTTAAGATTTCTCCTCATCACAATATCACACATCTTCTCTTCATGGATGACATGTTGATATTTGGTGAAGGTACAGTTGGGGAGTGAGGTGAGTATAGTGATATTATTAATCTTTTTTGCTCAACATCTGGAATGGAATTCAATCTACATAAATTTGTGCTTTTGTGTAATGATGTGCTAGAGAGGGTTTTACATCAGATTACAAGTGTGTTCCCTTATTAGTTGGACCCCTTACATAAAGGGTTCAAGTATGTGGGATTTTATTTAAAACCAAATTGCTACTTCATGTAGGATTGGCTATGGCTTCAAAGTAAGGTTGAAAATAAAATTAGTTAATGGTGCTGTAAGTGGTTGTCACTGGGTAGGATATTAGTACTAGTGACGTCAATGCTTAAAAGTATACTCGTGTATTAGATGTCTTTAGCAGGAAATCCTTTTTTCAATTATGCATAACATCAGGAAAATTATGATGAATTTTGTGTGGTCTGGTTCTGGGGAAAGGGGGAAGTTTCATTTGGCTCATTGGGAGAAAATATGCATGCCCAAAACTCTGGGGGGTGGGGCGTTAAAATTTTTGCTTGGTTTAGCCAATCCCTTAGCCTTAAAATCCATTGGAGAGGCTTATTCGAGACAATACTATGGGGTATGGTGTTGAGGGAAAAATATTTAAAGCATTTATTGGTGGAATGGGCTCGAAACGACAATAAGTATGTGGCGTAAGCATCAAATATCTGGAAAGGTTTCTCTAAATCCTTTCATTGGCTTGGCTGTTGGCTTTCATGGAATATTGGTGATGGGGATAATATTTTTCTTGGGATCGATCCCTTTATTGGTGGTGATCATTTTCATGAAATTTTGGGTGATGTGATCTCACATTTAGCTTCCTTCGGCATTAACAGATTGGTGCATATTAGAAATCCTATAGAAGATCAGCAAGACCATTCTTATTGGCTCTCAACTTCTCACTTGGGTCTACACGATGGGTTATCAATTGAATGGAATAGACACACAGAGGATCTTAGGCATTTAGGTATTACTCTTGGAGAGAAGGTGAACTGTCTTATCTGGTCGTAAAAGAAACAAGGGGTAATATATCTGCAAGGTTGGCTTACGAAGTGATTATTCATTCCCATACTATAGTGGTTACAAATTGGTGGTACAAGATTTGGCACTGGAATCTTCCTTTGAAGATTCAATGCTTACTTGGCTATGCATGGAAAATTGAGTTCTTACATAGGAAAACCCACTCAAAAGGGGCTTCATCAGACTAGGCTTATGTATTCTCTATAGAAGGGAAGAGGAGAACATTCACCAACTTTTGGTGGACTGTAGTTTCAGTCAAAGAGTTTGGTATGAGGTGATAGATCAGCTCATTTTTAGTTTTCATTGGAATCAACCCTCCCTCGGTGAAAATATCTTACAGTGGAAAAAATATTTTCCATATCACAAATCAATTCCCTTCTTTTTGATATGCGGGATTTGGAAAGTGCGCAATGCACAGACCTTTGAAGATAAAATAAATCCTCCCTCTTCGGTATCTTATAAATTTCTAAGTTACTTTTAGGAATTCTTTAGACCCAGTGCACTAAAAAGATCTCGAATTTTATGTGATCCCATTATTGATAAATATTTTTAGTGGGGAATTTTTTATGGTGCTGCTAGTTTGGATCGATGTGGTGGTGGAATGACATTATTCCTTGCATACATTTGTTGTTTTGTTTTAAATACGGGATGTGGTAATGAAACCAATCAACGACATAATTACTGGCCTTGTGGGGACTTGTAAAATTTTCCATTTTGAAAAACTATCTACACCTTCATATTTTTTGTGACTCTCGAGTCATGATTGAATGGGAAAAGGGTACTTATTCATTACAGGTGTCAATTTTAGAACACTGGTGTGGAAAAACCAGAGGTCTTCTTGATCAACTCAACAATTACACCATTTTTCATATCTTTAGAGAGTTAAATTCTTTGGAGAACAAGCTTTCAAAGGAGTCTTTGGGGATTCCTGAGGGACTACTACCCTTTGAAGAGTACCATGTTTGTCTTTTATGCAGCTACGGTACATATTCGTTTTACTATTTTTGAATATGTCCAGTTTTTGTATGTGTAGTACACTTTTGATCTACAACAGTAACATTTTTTATATTTATCAAAGATGATTTTGTTTTGACACTATGTAAGACACTTTGTAAGTGTTTCTTTAGCATATTTTGAACTTGCTTAGATACCCATTTTGGATGATGAATCAAGATAGCAAGACATATGTAACTTTGATTCTGCCTTGAATATCTAGTTACTAGTTTTTTTGTTTTTTTTGCTTGAAAAAAAAAGTTGATTACGGTCTTGCATATGTGATAGGTGAACATATATAAATATAAAAGTGCAAAATCCATACATTATGTAAATTATACAAAGTTTTAAACTAAATAACATTCATTATTGCACTAAGAGTATCTAGGTGCTCTAAAATGAGTATGGGGGATAACCTTACAAAAATAAAAATAAATGATAGGGATCAAATTTATTTAGGTGAATTTTTTCTTTATGTATAAAAAAATTACACCTCGAGAAATGATAGTTACTTCTGTTTGAAAAATGCAGCGTTATAAAGCCTAATGCCTAAAGGTTAAAAATCATAATTAAGTTATATACATGTTAGTACAACAACAACAACAACAATAATAATAATAGTCCAAATGTATATATTTTACAGTTTGCAATATGTAAAAAAGAAAAAATGTAAACAAAGATGAATAGAAAAAGGGAGGAAAGATGTAGATGTGCCCGAATAAGGATTTTGTATTAATTAAATGAAAATTGGCAGTCATCAAGTACAATAGCCCACAACAAGTTCAAACCCCGAGAATAGGACCCTTATACATAGCTCTCAACGTGCCATGTTCACCCAGGTGAAACCAAGAAAGTGGGATTAATCCCCACTTAGATTGTTCTAATGGTAACCTGCGTCCATGAAAACATTAGTACCAAAATAATGCAGTAATAAATCAAATACGTCCAAGAAAATAAAATGTACCACTCATAGAATGACACTCTTCCTTCACCCTAATGGATGGACCTGAAATGTAGTCTTACCTATAATCATTTCTTGTTAGACTCAGAGACAACTGAGTCTAAAAGGGAAAATGCATCAATGGAACCTAGCACTACCCGCTCCCTTTTTCGGTAGCATCATTTCAATTTTGAAGGCATGTACGAGGTAGGTGAAGTGGTTCATTTTCCACAAGGAGTTCAAGTAGTTGCTACATCATTTGGATTTCAAGTACATCGTTTGAGAGGGTGAGCTATAGTAACCAATGCTCACCCTTATATGCAGAATGAAATGTTTAGTAAGCAATTCATCATCTGAACATACAAGCAAAATAGTTCACTAGTACAAAATGAGATATAAATGACCAGGAGACCAAACAATTTGGTGAGAACAGTTTTTTAAAGGGTTAAATGACCAAAATTGATTGAGCCAACTAAAAACGACCAAGATAAATGACAAATTTGGTCACGAGCTAAAATATATGACCATATAAAAAGTAACTAAACTAAAAATGACCACATAACAATAACATTAAGAATATGAATTGGTCATTTATTTGTTCATTTTTAGTTGTGTCACTCCGACGATGGAAAATTACAATTTTGATAATGAATTTGTACAATTTACTAAATTTTAACACTGCAGGTGGATTTAGAGACCCCTAGTGTTAAAATTTAGCTATTAATGATTATGAAAATGACGATGGCATGGATGAGGATGATGATGAAAGGATGATCATGATGACAATGAATACAATGATGATTATAGGTATGGAAACTTGGGAAACCCTAGTTTTTTTAAAAACAAAATGTTAAAATGGGAGGCACATGGATCATTTGAGGCCACCCCTTAGACATAATGTTTGTCACTCCTAAAAGATTCAAATGTCTTATGGGATTTATCAAGTACTAAATAAACGAAATGACCTAGTTTCTCCTTCCTGCCATTTTGACTGAACCAGGGAATATATTAATGGTTATAGATTCAAAAAATATTTCCTTGCTTCAGTGCTCTACCCGAACCACCCTAATTATTAGGGAAAGTGCTTTCACTGGTGGTAATGACCCTCCTAATAAACAACTCGTGAGTTGGGTTATACACACATGGCTAGGAACACTGGAGAAGGGATGAACGTTCTAAGGTTCACTCATCTCTAAAATTGCGGAAAACATCTAGAAAAGAACCCTCTATACTCCATGGTAATTTAGTGATGAGCATATAACTATGGGATGGAAGAAGGACATGTTTTCCCTCTAGTATTTTTTGGGCTTCAGATGTAGAATTCCTAATTTTCAAAACTTTAGATATTTCCCCTGTTGTCCTAATACCTTATAGACGTCTTTGACTCGGTGTTCCCTCGAAAACTTGAGTAATTAAAAGAGCTTTTGAACTGCAATATTTGGTACCTATATATGGGAATAGTTGGGATTTGTCTCTACTTTTTTAAAATGCCACATTTTTTTGTACATGTATCCTCTAATACTGTATCTCAGCTTCGAAAATATATCTCATGAAAAAAAATTAGGGGCTTTATACAATTGCAGTACTTGTTTCAACATAGTCGAGGTTTCTGAGGTGTTCTTCACTGGTCATGTCTTTGTTGTGTCTTAGGCTTCGAGATGATAAAAACGTGCACTGAAAGCTGTGGCTATTTCTCATTGATATCGATATGCCTATAGAGACTCCCCTCTTCCCATATTCCATTTCACTGACTTGTCATGGTATAGCCACGTTACATTTCCTTAAGATCTTGTTTTGTTGTGTGGGTGCATTCTTATTTATCCAACGACCTTCATGATATATAAGAACCTTCACTCGAGCTCCTTCTTACACCAATAGGTGTATATATCTTAGAATTTGGGGTGGAGTATCATCTATGCTTTTTTTATATTGAAGGAGGATGGGATAAGTGTACTATCCATATTGATTTTATTGTAGTACTCTGTGTAACTGACATCTGACCCCTACACAAGTGTACCTGTTGTCACTGAATGATATATATATATACTTTGATACACTGAAAATTCCCCGCTCAAGGAAAAAAGATGCAAAATGTTTCTCTTCCTGTCTATATCATCTATGATAAGCCCAAATGTTGTAGTGAGTCCTAGACAGCTACAATAGTGTCCACAAGTCTCTCTAGGGGATTCAAAGAATAGTTGTTGAAAATTAGAAATAAACAATTATAAAAATAGAAAAATAACGAGTAGTCGATGCATGGATAGCTCGTAGATCATGCATGCATGGATAATAGGTAGTGACATAAAACCCATTTTAACTAAAGAAGGTAACAGGTAGCTGAGGCATAGACAACAAGGGATTACAACTAAGCATGTAGAACAAGTAATAGATAACTTGTCCATGGCACTTAACTTTGACCTATCGGTGTTCACTCGCCACAAGTTAAGTCGTTGTGCTAGAGAATATTTGCTGCTAAAATTTTTCAAAAGTTAGTTTATATTTAGCAGTCTAAAGAATCCTATCTATTGAGTTGCCACAAGACAGACGTAGATGTTGTTATCTATTGAAGGCATGTCAAAGGATGAGATTGTTTTATGTGGAAGAAGAGTTCCTTCGGGGAGATCATTGCAATCAAATTCCAGTGAGTAACAAATAACTGTTGAGGATCTATTAATGTGGAAGAGTTTCTACTAGAAAAGGTATTGAAAACATAATCTTTGTGCGGGTATGACATTGAAAAGTTTTAGTGAAAGATTTCATCATAATATTCTTGAGAGAGTAAACATAATTTCTAAAGGTCATGAAGGATGTGAGAGTAATAGATGAAGTGATCCCATAGAGTGCATGTTGTGAGCATGGATCTGCAAATTAAATCAGATTGTTGACTTCTTGAGATTCTCACAAGCCGTGTGGACCAAAACAAATTGCAGGTATTTTGTTACTGGTAGTCTATGACTGGTTTCTTCTATGATGAATGTAGACTAACTATAAGTTTTTAAATGAGTTAAATAGAATAAGAATAGCTGGAAATGTTTGTTGATATAATTGTTAAAATATGAAGACAAAAAAGAATAGAACACAAGTGGGCATATTCATTGCCTTCTGATTATTAACCATGAGCTTATATAGGATTGCATCACAACAATACTTTTGTCCAATAATATGGGATAGGAAATACTATGGGACAGCCAAGTGTCCTAGTCAAACTATAACCAACTAATAACTCAACTAATTAACCAACTTATGACCATTGAGATTACAATTATTAACACACCCCCTTAATCTCAAATGGGATAGTATTCTCAGCACTATCAATGCCTAAGTTATTCATCTGAAACTCAAATGTAGATGTTCCCCAAAATTTGGTAAACATATCAGCCAATTGCTCCTTAGAGTCACAAAACATGAAAGTGATCTCTCCACTATTAACTAACTTGCGAATAAAGTGGTAGCGAGTGTCAATGTGTTTACACTTTCTATGAAACACATTATGTTTGGAAAATTGTATGGCAAAACTATTGTCACAATAAATAGATGTTGGTTCTTTTTATGTGTGTCCCATATCCTTCAAAATTATTCTTCTCCAAACTGCGTGGCATGCTGTTGTAGTTGCTGCTACATATTATGCTTTTGCAGAAGACATTCTCACAATGGGCTGTTTCTGAGAGGCCCATGAAATCAGACTGGTACCAAAGTGGAAATCATAACCAGATGTGATTTTCCTATCATCAATACTTCCTGCAAAATCACTGTCAGTGTACCCTGTAAGAGTAATGTTTGGTTAATGAGAGTACCAAAGTCCATAACCAACTGTGCTTGCAACATATCTCATAATTATTTTACCAACTTTCCAGTGAGAGTCTTTGGGAGAATTCATAAATCTAGAGATCAGGATGACAACATACATAAAATCAGGTCTACTTCCAGTTAAATACATTAAACTACCTACCAATCATTTGTAAATTGTAGAGTTTACTGCTGGTCCTTCATCATTCTTGCTTAACTTGGTTACGGTAGCAATGGGGGTTTCTGTTGGTTTGCATTTATCCATCCTAAATCTCCATAGAATGTTTGTAGCATACTTATGCTAACATATGAATATGCAATTTTAACTTTGGTTAACTTCAAAACCAAGGAAATACTTCATAAGACCAAGATCAGTCATTTCAAACCCCATTTTCATGACTGTTTTAAATTATTCTAGCATCATATTTCCAATATAAATCATATCATTAACATAAATACACACAATCATAATGTTACCTTGCTGATATGTTTTGACATACAGAGTGGTTTCATTGCTTCTCCTGTTGAACCCATTGTTGATGAGGTAAGAATCAATTCTGTTGTACCGAGCTCGTGGAGCTTGTTTTAGACCATACAAGGCCTTTTTCATCTTACATACCTTGTTTTCTTGAACTTTGACAGCATAACCAGGTGGCTGGTCTACATAGAATTCTTCTTCAAGTATGCCATTGAGAAAGGCATATTTCACATCCATTTGATAAACAGGCCACTGGTTTTGAGCTGCTATTAAAAGTATAACTCTGATGGTGTCCATCCTTGCTACTGGAGCAAAGGTTTCATCATAGTCTACACCCTATTGTTGAGAAAATCCTTTTTCAACCAACCTTGCTTTGTGGTTCTCTATCTATGCTTTTTCATTGAGTTTGGTCTTATAGACCCATTGTACATCAATACTGTTTTTGTCTGATGGGATATCAACAAGAACCCAAGTCTGCTTCCTTTCTCTAGAATCAATTAATTCATTCATTGCTTGTACCCACTTTGCATCTTTTACTGCTTCATCAAACAATGTTGGATAACAAGAAAATAGAGCATATTGTAGTTGCTCATCAATAACAGGAGTCTGCTCATATAACTACCTTAAGCTTCTGGTTCTCTGGTTTCCTACTGATGTTTCTTGTTGTTGTTGTTGTTGTTGTACTTCTAGTCTGGGCATTCTAAGTGGTTCTGGAGGCACTGGATTGTCTTTCTATTGAATATCTGTTGTATCACTCCAACATTGTTCTTCAAGCAATTTAACATCTCTTCTCACCACAACTGTCACGTCCCCTTCCATCAATCCAGTGCACGGGAGGAAACATGACCAACATACCGACTTATTGACAATCTTATCCCCATACATTACTTAGAAATTCATGGATAAATAAAACTTATGCATACACATTCATATTCAACAAACACAACGGAATTAAACACTATATATACACATAGTTTCATCATGCATCCAACATATAAACAACATTCATTAATTAAAACATTGCAGAACACAGAATGCATATAATTTAAACCATAGAGAATACTTATCTTTGAAATGAAGCTATCCAAACAACTGGATATGTGAGAGCAACGTTCCGTCCAACCATAGATCTCTATCCAGCCTATATTCTTTCAGCTGAGAGATCAGCCCCGAGCTGGGTTGTGTATCCACTAAGGAGGAACTAAACAGGCTCACCCACAGCCATTGTTTCACTCAAACAATCATGCTAAGCCAACACCTAGCTGGGTTTATCAAGCATGAAATAAACAAAGGAGGAGGATGCTAAGCCAGTGAGCTCAACCATAGAGCTACAGGCATCTCAAATGAACTCAACAGTCATGGCACCCACAATACCTACCTCACCCAACACAAGGAAGGTCCCCTTATCTGCTGCATAGTCCCTCAGGCATCCCTTCCCTCCAGTGCTATTCAGGGTGGGCATAGAAAGGTCTAGCTTCTAATTCCTTGAGATTCCATCCTTCACTGGGTTTATCAAGAAAACCCAACCTCTGTTCAATCATTCATACTTGGATTTCTCACAATTCTATCATCAAAATAACTTCATCCCGTCGTTGGATTTATGGGATATAAAAACTAGGTTTTCCAATGGATTTTGGGGTATCTAATACTCTCAATTTTGCCCCAAGTTTCATCTCTATGGATCCCCCATTGGATTTCACTATCAATACCAAATTCTAGGCATTTGTTGCACTCAAAAATGTGGGTTCTTGCAAAGTTGCGATTTCTGATTTTTCTCACTGCTGGGCATGTGTAATGGATGGAAACTGAAGCTGGGATCTTCAACCATGGAATGGGAATGAGGAAGAATGAATTTCCATGAGGTAGAGTGACTTGTGGGTCAAGGAAACACAACCCATACGAATTTATGGGCTGCCCATGCTCCATTGAAGCCATGGACTGATTTCTCTACAACTTTCTTACAATAGAAATAAATGTCAGCAAGGAAAGTCAAATGGGTTCTCCAAATGACATTTGGAAGCTTATGGTCCAATCCCATAGCCCCCTCACCACTGCCTAGTGGAATACGCATGACCCCTTCTCATTAGTTGCTTCCATAGCCAGTTTTGGGATTTTATTGAAATATTAATATTTACATCAATTACAATATTTCATGGCTTAATAACTCATGGGTAATAAAATATCAAATACTTGCCTTTATAAATAAAATCCGAGCATACACTAGCGGGGCCTTGGCCTTGATCTCCACGCTAGGAAAACATACATCACATGTACACAATATTTACATCAAAAGCCAATATTTCATAAGGGTCAAAATTGGGGTATTACATTCCCCTCCCCCTTAGATCAACACTGTCCTCGGTGTTCTAAAAACTGAACAAAAATGGGAATGCCTCTCTCATGGCATCCTCCAACTCCCATGTAACCTCATCGGGACTAAGGTGCTCCCATTGGACCTTTACCTACCCGATGGCTCTGTTCTGGAGCAAAGTGACCTTCTTGTCAAGGATGCGTATAGGCTCTACTTGGAACTCTCCCTCGAGTTCCACCTGTATCACATTCCAATCAATCATATGATTAGGATCATGTACATACTTCTTAAGCAAAGATACATGGAAAACACTATGAGCTCTTATATTAGCAGGAAATGCAACTCTATATGCAACTGGCCCTATCCTATCTAAGACTTCAAATGGCCCACAATATCTTGGTGCCAACTTGGAACAACTTCCCAAATTGAGAGAACTTTTCCTTGGTTTCACTCTCAAATAAACATGATCCCCAATCTGAAATTCCTTATGCACTCTTTTCAAATCTATATAACTCTTTTTCCTATCCTGAGCTGCCTTTAAATTCTGCCTGATCTTAACAACTTCCTGTTCCATTTCCTTAATCATCTCTGGTCCAAGCATTACCCTATTCACTGGACTATCCCAATTCACTAGAGTCCTGCATCCCTTTCCATAGAATACCTCAAATGGGATCATCCCCAATGATGCATAATGTCCATTATTGTATGCAAATTCTACTAAGTGTAGGTAATCTTCCCACTTGGATGGTTTATCCATCACATACATTCTCAGCATGTCTTCAAGAACCTGATTCACCCTCTCAGTTTGGCCATCTGTTTGAGGATGATATGTTGTACTGAAATTCAATCTAGTTCCCAATTCTTGAAACAATCCTTTCCAAAAATTGGAAGTGAACTTTGTATCACGATTAGAAATTATTGCCTTAGGCAGTCCATGCAACCTGAATATCTCTCTCATGAAAATATTTTCAATTTCATTGGCCTTGTGAGTGAACTTGACTAGAATAAAGTGAGCTACCTTTGATAGCTTGTCCACCACAACTATGATTGAATCATGCTTCTTCACTATCATGGGAAGACCTGTTTTAAAATCCATGGAGATCACTTCCCACTTCCACTCTGGAATGGGTAAGGGCTGCAACAATCTTGCTATATATTGGTGCTCTTCCTTGACTTGTTGGCACTTTTGACACCTAGCAATGCACTCAGCTATGTCTTTCTTCATACCATGCCAAAAGTATTGCTTGGTTGCTACTATTATAGTCTTTTGATATCTTGGATGTCCAGAGTAGGGCATTTGATGTATTTCATCCATCACTAGCTTCTTCAAATCTGCACTATTTGGAATGTACAGTCTATCTTTGTAGATGAGGATATTGCCTTCACCGAGCTGATATCCTGCACACTTTTCATCTATATTTCCATGCTGCAACTTTTCTTTAATTTGAAGATAAGTGTCATCACTAGTTTGAGCTTCTAGAATCCTTGTTTTCAAATCTGATTTTCACATACTTACTGCTACAACATGAAATTTTCTGCTAAGGGCATCTGCAACCTTGTTCTCTTTCCCTTTTACATGCTTAAATTTCGAAATCAAATTCACAAAGAAGCTCCATCCATCTAGCTTTCTTAGCATTCAAGTTTGACTAATCAAACAAATACTTCAAGCTCATGTGGTCTGTCCTAAGCTCAAATATTCTTCCCAACAAATAATGTCTCCACATCTTGAGAGCATGTACTATGGCTGCTAATTCTAAATCATGTGTGGCATAATTATTTTCGTGATCTTTTAATTTCCTTGACTCATAGAAAATCACAAATCCTTCTTACATGAGCACTCCACCTAGCCCTTCAATGCAAGCATCTATACATAATACAAAATCCTTCTTTAGATCTGCTATCTTCAAAATAGGGGCGCTGGTAAGTAACTCCTTTAACTACTGGAAAATTTTCTCACATTTTTCAGACCATACAAACGTGATATTCTTCCTTTGCAATGAAGTGATTGGATGAGCTATCTTGAAGAAGCCTTCAATAAACCTTATGTAGTAACCAGCAAGACCCATAAAATATCTAACATCTAAAACATTCCTTAGAGTAGACCAATCCATGATGGCATTAATCTTCTCTGGATCCAGTGAAATTCCTTCTTCGGAAGTAATATGTCCCAAATATTGCACCTTCTTATGGTAAAACTCACACTTGCTTAGCTTGGCATAAAACCGATGTTCTCTAAGGACTTGCAACACCATCCTTAGATGCTCCTCATGTTCTTCTTCATTCCTTGAATAAACAAGAATGTCATCCAAGAACACAATCACAAACTTATCCACATATTTGCTGAAGACACATGAATGTAGCAGGTGCATAATACCTAGCAGAAAGGTATTTTTCCTTGAAATACTTCTTAAATATCTCCTAGCTGATCTTCCTTTCACTGATCCCTTTCACTTGCAAGAGGTTATCCCACCAAATTGAAGCTCTACCATTTAGATTGTAAATGGAAATTATGGCCTTTTCATTTCCTGAGTATTCCTGAATTCTGAATTATTTCTTCATTCCAAGAAGCCATGCCTCTGCCTCTTGGCCAGTCTTGTCTTCTCCATCAAATGTGGGAGGCCTTGCCTTCCTGAATTCTCGCTGTGGGATGCCTTTGAACTTATTTCTTCCATCTAATCTCCTGGGCATATGCATTGGACTTCTTCGAGAACCTTTGGAGTCACATGATTTGCTAGAAGATTATCTAGAGGAAGGTGTTCTATATGCTTTTTGCTCACAGAACTCTTCCTTGGGCTTGGATTCTTCTTCTTTGAACGACCTCTAGAGCGACTCTCTGCATCTCTTCCTTCTTCTCCTACATTGATTGGGTTGGACCCAAGGTTTATCCTCTGCTGCATATCAGTGAGGCTTTGCAAAATAACAACATTGAATTGGTTTTGTTCTTCCTAATCCTTCATCAATCTTCATTGAAGCTCATCATGGTTTCAACCAAATTCTGAGGAGTTACCTGCTCCCTTATCCCATTAGATTCAGTATCAGCATTCCCTTATTGCACATTTTCTCCTAGAACATCTTCATCATGCTCATAAGGATCCTGAACATCATTTATGGTCACCATTTTTCTTTGTAGACTCTCTTCCCTGTATGCTACTTCTTCTACACTATTAAATCTTATGAGCTGCAAGCACTGTGCATTATGAAAAATTTTGTTAGACATCATAAGAATGCATATATAAATATACAACATCAATATTTAATAGAATTAAACTCATGGAATAATTCACATAGTTATTATGTCTTCATCTCTTTTGCCCATTCATGCAATTCTGGAAATTGCCCATATTGTCAACAATTGTCAAAACAGTCACTGGCACTTTTCTGCTCTAAATATTTATGGTGTGTGATAACCCCATTCAAATTATGGTTACGCACCATTGTTCCCTGCTAGATAAACTTCCCAATGCCTATCCCCACGCTTCATTCCGCAATCAGGTGTGGAAACTACATTACTTAAAAAATGACATTTTTTATCACAATTTTGCACTTTTACATAGTTGCAAAATATCCTGAACTGCCAACTTCAGCCGCCTGTAGAAACAAATATAGAAAGATTCAGGAAAAATTTTCTATCGGGCGAAATTATTCCATACAACAAGGAACACTCAGCAACTTGCGTATCTCTGATCCGATGCACCATTTATCTTCTATGAATTTCTGGGTTTGACTACTTTTCACTTTTAACATTTTCCAAAATTTTAAATTTTGGGTCAAAAATGGCTATTTCCCAAACGATGCATTTTTGGAAAATCTTTGTCTAACGGAATATGTTTGGTTTAGTGAGAATATGAAATGTTGAGTTCAGTAAATTTCTTGAATCCTTCATCTAAGGTCACTTTCATCCACTGGAAGCTTTTCAAAATCTCCAAAACGTGGCCCGGAATAGTGTTTTTTGGCCTTCTCACTCACCCCAACTCCACATCCTTTGGATTTTGGCTCCAAAATTCCAAACTTAACACTATGCCTGCTCCATGACCACTCCATATCACTTTCATCTCAATCCAACCTTCTGTCAAGCATCGGGACACTGATTAATAAAAGCCATTAATTCAAATTTTATGCCAAATCGGAGCATAATGGGCTCGAGATCTTCATTCGACCTTTCATGGCATTCGTTAATGGCCTCAGAACGCCATTGAACTCATCCAATTCTGATTCTGCATGATCCTACAGTCAAAAAATCAATTTTTGGGCTCTATCCCGCAGCTCAAGAAATCAATCAAAAAGTCAAAAAATCGATTTTTTTATCCCGCAATCCGCAATTGCGGGTGTGGAAATCCAAGTCGCACTCACGAAAATTTACCATTTATGCAATGCCGCAACCCGCAATCCCGCAACCCCATAATTCCGCAATTGCAGGTGCAGAAAGCCAAGTCGCGCATACGAAAATTTACCATTTTCGTAATCTCGCAACCCGCAATTCCGCAATTATAGGTGCGGAAAGCCAAGTCGCGCATACAAAATTTTAACCTTTCTGCAATCCCGCAACCCGCAGTTCCGCAATTGCGGGTTCGGAGTTGCGGAAAGCCAAAACACAAATCCAAAACTTTAACGTTTCCGCAATCCCGCAATCTGCAATTGCGGGTTCGGAATTGCGGAATGCTAAAACGCAAGTTTTCAAAAGTTACGTTTCCGCAATCCGCAATTACGAAAACACCTATGTGCCTACAACTTGCGAGGCTCATAACTCCTTCGTCCCTTAACCAAATGAGACGAGTTTGGTACCATTGGAAAGCTCTTGCAGATCTCTATGCAATGGTGTGATCCTATGCCACACCTGAGAACTCTAATCCTATCATTTTTCCAAATCAAAATGAAACCCCAAACTTTACCAATACCACATTAAATAATTTTGGTATATGCTTGTAACTCGCAGTTTGGCCCAAGCAGCCCCAGTGCTGCAACATGGACTCTGATACCACTTTGTCACGTCCCCTTCCATCAATCCAGTGCAAGGGAGGAAACATGACCAACATACTGGCTTATTGACAATCTCATCCCCATACATTACTTAGAAATTCATGGATAAATAAAACTTATGCATACACATTCATAATCAACAAACATAGCAAAATTAAACACTATATACACACAGTTTCATCATGCATCCAGCATATAAACAACAATTATTAATTAAAACATTGCAGAACACAAAATACATAAAATTTAAACCACAGAGAACACTTATTTTAAATGAAGCTGTCCAAACAATTGGCTATGTGAAAGCAATGTTCCTCCCAACCATAGATCTCTATCCAGCCTATATTCTTTTAGCTGAGAGATCACCCCTGAGCTGGGTTGTGTATCCACTAAGGAGGAACTAAACAGGCTCACCCACAACCATGGTTTCACTCAAACAATCATGCTAAGCCAACACCTAGTTGGGTTTATCAAGCATGCAATAAGCAAAGGAGGAAGATGCTAAGCCAGTGAGCTCAACCACAAAGCTACAGGCTTCTCAAATGATCTCAACATTCATGGCACCCACAATACCCACCTCACCCAACATAAGGAAGGTCCCCTTCTCTGCTGCACAGTCCCTTAGGAGTCCCTTCCCTCCAGTGCTATTTAGGGTGGGCATAGAAAGGTCCAGTTGCTAATTCCTTGAGATTCCAGCCTTCAATGGGTTTATCAAGCAAACCCAACCTCTGTTCAATCATTCATACTTGGATTTCTCACAATTCTGTCATCAAAATAACTCCATCCCGTCACTGGATTTTTGGGCTATAAAAACTGGGTTTTCCAATGGATTTCGAGGTATCTAATACTCTCAATTTTGCCCCAAGGTTCATATCTATGGATCCCCCATTGGATTTCACTGTCAATACCAAATTCTGGGCGTTTATGGCACTCCAAAACGTGGGTTCTTGCAAAGTTGTGATTTCTGGTTTTTGTCACTGCTGGGCATGTGTAATGGATGAAAAATGGAGCTGGGATCTTCAACCATGGAATGGGAATGAGGAGAAATGAATTCCCATGAGTTACAGTGACTTGTGGGTCAAGAAAACAGAGCCCATACGCTACCATACGAATTTATGGGCTGCCCATGCTCCATTGAAGCTATGGACTGATTTCTCAACAAATTTCTTACAACATAAATAAATGTGAGCAAGTAAAGTCAAATGGGTTCTCCAAATGACATTTGGCAGCCCATGGTTCAATCCCACAGCCCCCTCACCACTCCCTAGTGGAATACACATGACCACTTCTCATTAGTTGCTTCCATAGCCAATTTTGGGATTTTATTGAAATATTAATATTTACATCAATTACAATAATTCATGGTTTAATAGCTCATGGGTAATAAAATATCAAATATTTGCCTTTCTAAATAAAATCCGAGCATACACTAGCGGGGCCTTGGCCTTGAGCTCCACGCTAGGAAAACATACATCGCATGTACACAATATTTATATCAAAAGCCAATATTTCATAAGGGTCAAAATTGGGGTATTACAACAACCTTTTTGGTGACATGATTATACAGTTTGTAACGCTTTGTGATTTTAACTTCGACCCAACAATAATCTGATAGATTCTTATTTGACAACATACTTCGGTCCATGCTCATGATGGTCTGGTTCTTTCATTCAGCAACTCCATTTTGCTGTGGAGTATATCTGGTAGTGAACTGGTGCCGGATGCCATGATTTTTACAGAACTCTGCAAAGTCATGTGAGTCATACTGATCTCCATCGCTTGACCTGACTACTCTGATGGATTTACCTGACTAATTTTTAGTCAATGCTTTGAACTCTTTAAATTTGGAGAAGGAATCTGATTTGTGTCTGAGAAAGTAGATCCAGAATTTCCTTCTATAATCATCAATAAAGGTTAGGAAATAAATACTACCTCCTATGGACTAATTTTGCATGGGTCCACATAGGTCTGTGTGTACTAACTCAAGGTTTTCTTTGGCTCAAGATGTAGAAGTGGGGAAATTGTCCCATTGATGTTTCTCTAAGATACAGTCTTCACAACATCTAGACTGTTCATTCATAAATGGTAACCCATTAACCATGGACCGTTGTTGCAGATGACTGAGACTCTAAAAGGGTAGATGACCATATCTACAGTGCCACAACCAGGTTTCATCTAGATTGGAAACAGTATGTGCGTATGACTTTGATAGGTTATCACTTCTCAGACTGAGTGGGAATATTCTATTCTTGGTCATTTCTACTTTGGTTATGAGTCTTCTACTGGGGGCTTTATCATAGACAACACAATATGAATCAATAAACCTGACGCCATACTTATTCTGAATCAGTTGACCCACACTGATCAAATTGAATTTCAGATTAGGAACATAGAATACATCATGTATAAACTTCTTTTCATTCTGTTTAGTAAGAACATGAACAATGTCTTTGCCTTGAGCACGGACAAGATAGTGATCACCAAGCTTGATTTTTGTATTGACGGATGAATCTAGATCAGAAAATAACGATTTGTTACCTGTCATATGATTGTTGCAGCCACTATCTAGCAACCATACATTTGAATGCTATTCTTCTTCAGTCGCTTGGCATGAGAGAAACATTGTAATGTCCCCCTCACCAAATCCGACCATCGGGAGGGGACACTAGCCAAATCTAGGCTCTCAAATTTCGCCCCAAGTCCATAATACATTTTTCAACAAATCAAATGTGTGCAGAAATGTAAATAAACATGCACAGCGGAACTAAAATGTATCCACACACATCTATCATGCAAATACACAAGAATAACATTACAGGCATGAAATAAAAACACTTCAGAATCAAATGCATAATAATACTTATCTTTATCCAACATAGATCCAAGCAACTAGTTGTGTAGGAGTGCGTTTCCACCCAACCATAGGAACTCAGTCCAGCATATACTCTTTTTGCTAGGAGGCCACCCCCAAGCTAGGCTATGAGGGCACCAAGACGAAGGTAACACCTACAAACTTCTCTCTCTCAGCCCACAACCCATTCTTCTCTCTATGCTTAGCCAAATGCTCATACAGATCTCTACAGGGGTCTCACTCAACCCTCACATCCTTGGCTTCCACAATACATGCCCCACACAATACCCTTCTAGCTCAGGAATCCCCTTCATCGATACATGTTTATTTTAGGTGATCCATCTTGTTGGGTGCTTCTAGTGTGTGCATAGAAGAAGTCCAGCCTGCTATTGGCTGCTATAGAACCACCTACAGCCTCAATCTGTGGCCTCTCAAGCACCTACGAGAAACAAAACTCAAGGGTAAGGGTTCCTAGCTTTCCCAACCTCTCTGCTCACCTACAACCAATAATATTCACTTCCAAATCTGTAGCATGGTCTCCAAATTCAAATTTCTGGGTTCAAAACAATATGGTAGGTTCATGGAAAGCAAGGGAGAGCTCTGCATATTTTAAATCTGCGTGAAAGAATGAGAGAAAATGAGGGTTGACTCCAAAGGATATGAGAAAATGGTGAAAATAAAACTGACATAACTTCTGGCAGTAGAGAAAGGAATACTGGAAGCTGCAGACTGACTTCTGTCATGACAGAACTGTCACAAAAGTGCAGTCAGTCCCATGCTTCAATAACTACATTAGGTGACTTTTCCCACCAACCACATATGGATTAATGATTGAGAAAATGGTCAAAAAAGGATATAATTGGCTTATTCTCATCACATGACATAATTTTGGGTGAGTTCTAAGGTTGAAACTTGGAAGCAAGGATTTAGTCACCCATGGGACCCCTTTCCTCTTCCCCTCTGGTGGAATCATAACCCCTTTGGTGCTCTTTACACAACCATTGTTGCACCATTTTATTATTTATGCACATAATATTTACATATATTCTATATTAGCATAAAATCCAACCAAACAGTCCAAATAAAATATAAACATCATACATGCCTAGACATTCACTAGTCGGCACTTGTCCTTGAGCTCCGCACTAGGAATTCGCACTAGCTTATTTTCATCATTTACATAAATTTGGATAAATACATTCCAATTCAAAACTAGGGGTATTACAAACATGACTTCTGATGAGCTTTATTCAGCATTGGAGACATGGGATATTCCATTGTTCAGGTCTGCTTGCTTCTTTCTGCAATCTCATTCATAGTGGCCATACTTCTTACAGTAGTTTCACTAAATGTTGGGCCTATTAATCCATCGCTTGCCTCTCCCTCTCTGGTTCTGAGAGTTGTGAAAGTGCTCACTATGATCTTAGTGTTCATGACAAGTTCTATCCTCTATAGAATGAGAACTTATTTCTCGTCTTCCTCATCCTCTACCTCCTCTTCCTCGACCTCTGCTGAGAGAAGACTGAGTGCTGAATGCATTTGACAAAGAATCTTCTTCTTGACTGAGTTGAGCTTCGTTGGACATAAGGGACCCTGTTAACTCTTCTAGGGTAAATTTGGATAGATCTTTAGATTCTTGTATAGCAGTAACAACCATAGCAAACTTCTTAGTGAGACATCTGATGATCTTTTGGACAAAAACCTTTTGTTTGAAGGCCTCGCCATAGATTTGGAATTGAGTCACAATACCCGAAACCCTAGTCATGAACCGATCTACAGTTTCAGTCTCCTTCATTTTAAGACTTTCAAACTGAAGTCGAAGGGTTTGGAGTCTTACTGTTTTGACTCTATTGGTGCCTTTGTATGCATATGTAAGGAGATTCCATGCTTGATACGTGGTGGTAGCTCTTGAGATCCGTGGGAAAATGGACTCCTCAATGCATCTCTCGATCAACCATTTTGCAGTGAGATTTCGATCTTGGATTTGTTCAAGGGATTTCTTGTGAGCATTATACATAGCATCCACAACGGTTTCATTTGGTTATGTGAACTCATTTTCAACCATATCCCAACATTTGTTGAGTTGGAGAAACGTATGCATCTTGATTAACCAAAACTCATAGTTGGTGCCGATCAACATTGGTCCGGATATCTGCTTGATGCTGGTACTTTCCATTTTATATGATTGTCCTTTAAACAGAGCACTGCAACCTACAAGACTAGTACAGTGTGTCACAGGGTGTGTCGAACAAAATCTGTGCAAGTGAATAGTGTTCGACGCACTTTTCCTTAACAATGAGTTCGTGGCGCGCTTCCTCTGTACCGAGAGTGCGATGGTGCCGCGCTTCTTCTATGAAAAAGGTGCATCATGTCGCAGTTCCCAAAAGGGACAGGTGCGTCGGTGCTTCCAAAGGAAAAAAATAAAAAATATTTGATGCGGCCCCAAAGCTGTGAAGATGCCCCTCCACGCGGATGTGTTCTATCTCGTGTGTGTGTGCTTTCCACTATGTGAAAAGGCTTACCCCAGATATAGTTATGGATCAGGCCATACGCTTTGATACCATGTTAAAATATGAAGACATAAATAAATAGAACACAAGTGGGCATATTCATTTCCTTTTGATTATTAACCATGAGCTTATATAGGATTACATCACAACAACACTATTGTCCAATACTATGGGACAACCAAGTGTCCTGGTCAAACTATAACCAACTAATAACTCAACTAATTAACCAACTTATGACCATTGTGATTACAATTCTTAACACTAATTGCTAATATCATGACAGAAGGATTGGGATTCCAAGTGTGTGAAAGGGTTACATAAAAAAACCATGTCAAGAAAAATAGTTGTGATAAAAGATGCAACCAATCTGTTGAAATAGAGAGCATTGGTCATGGTAAAAATAATTATATAACCCATGCTCAGATGCAAGATTTGAATTTATTTCACGTAGTTCGAGAGTAAGGTTTCTTCATATGGCCTCCTTAGTTGAATATTAGTGACCCATTTATAGAAAGGTCCTCTATTTTGTGGCTCCCACAAATCTACATGATCATCTTCTTTCAACCAATGCAGACAAAGAAATATTAATGCTTCACCCACCTGAGGTTCAAGGCACAATGTTCCAAAAGACAACATGTAGCGGAGATTGAAGAGAACAAAAATGCTCATAGGGGATGAAAAATATAGAGCTCGGTAAAGGTGTTATCATTGTACATCAAGGAGGAGCAATGATTCTTTCCAACTTCTAGGAATGGTAGAGAGAGGTATGCTTGTGTATTGAAAATAGTGAGTGCAAACTATTCGAGTATGTAATCGAGTGAAAATGAGTTGTACAAACTATAGATAATTTGTGAAAAAAGGCCTATAGATATTTTTGTATTATGAAACCATGTTATTTGACATAGATATATAGGAGATTGTGCATATATAAAGACATTATTATATTATATGTATAACTAGCCTAATTGGAACTTTACAAACGAGGATATAAGATCATGGAAATGTATTACAAGTGTGTCAAATTCCCCAGATTCAACAGAGACATTTATGTCTTCTATTTCCTTGACCACTTACATCAAAAAACCAGGTCGATCTACAGTTTCTATGCAAATCAAACTATAAAATGAACATGTCAGTGATCACTTGGTTGTATCCCTAGATTTTAAATTATTAAAATCATAATAATCCTTGTATAGAATTTGATATCGATCGTTGTATTTAGCATGCTAAGTCAACTTGCAGGTGTTCGTCACAATCCATCTCAAGTCTACAAACAAATATACACTAGAACCAATTCCAAAAATATAGAGCCTATAAGAAATATGTGGCTATTTACTCATTCCAGGCATCATAACTCACCCAAGATGGACTGTTATTGTTAGGTTGTCCCTTTGGGAAAATAGGAAAATTGGTTGGAACAAAGCCAAATACAAGAAGATGCACAAATAGAATAAGCGTGAAAGCACACTCTATGTATTTCTCATTAACCAACTATACATATAAATACAATGAGAAATGTCCCTTGGGTTTCATATTCCCAAGTGGACTCTTGGACACCTGAGTGACTCTTGGTCTCCCTGAGGATTAGACTCCAACAAATCCCCCCTTAATCTGAAGGTTGTATATGAGTCCAAGAAAAAAAAGAGAGTTGAATAAGTGGAAGTGGATAGCTACCACCAACTGAACATTTTTATCTCGAACATTCTTTACTAAGAAGGTTAGCTAGAATCTTGCACATGCTTCTGCTAAATAAAATGGCTCTCTAAAGGGATGGTTTTTAGGATGACCATCAACCGAAATGGGCTAGCAGAAGGATGAAATATTCTACTATGTGTGTGGTTCAATGCTGACCACAAAATATCGAACTTGGTGATAACAATCACTCAGAGGTTCTCTAGAACTTGGCTCGAAGGCTTAGAGGTTCTTTCTGGAATGGTTGGGATGGGCTGACACCAAACCAACTAGAGAGCTGAAAACAGGAAGTGAACAACTGCAACTTGCTGAACATTTCCATCTTGACAATGGTTTTCCAAGTTAGTTAGAAGTTTAGACATGATTATGCTAATATAAGGTGCTCTCGATACCGATGGTTTTAGGATGAACACCAAATCTGGAGCTCAGTCTAACATAGCTCTTCATAAGATCTCTTGCACTCGCTTGCTCGTACTCGCTTGCTTGTTACTGACGGTCTTCATTCACCCCTGTCAGGAACAATATGAGGAGAGGAGAGTCTCATGGTGTCACAACTAGACACAAAACACATGAATACTCTATGTCATGGTTCTCTTCTGTCTATGTTTCTCTATCACTGAATCTAGCCTCTGAAACTGGATGAGAATCATGCTTTTTTGATATCACTTACTTGTAGAGGGCCATGGTTGCTTGTTGTTATATGGAGGCTTCGAAACTTGATGCCTGACATCATGTCCCCCCCTGTTAGGTACAAAGTGAGGAGAGGAAGATGTCTCAACTGCAAGATGTGTCAATACTCGTGAATGAACTCTCCGGTATGATTTATAAATATTCTTGGTTGTTGATGACCATTTCCAAGAAGCGATCCACCCATAGTGAATCTTCTCTCTTACAGGTTTCTTCCAACTAAAGCATATGTCTGATGAGTGTGTATGTTTTCTACATTGATTACAACTGTGAATATCAAAACAATGATCTTTCATCTGGCCAACTCGATCATAGTGTTGACATGTCAAATTCTGAACTGATGTGGATGAAGATGGACTCTCATTGATGAATCCAGCACTCTGAAACTGAATGGGCTTGGAGAAATCAGGAATGTGAACTGTCACTTCCTTTTCGTATCCAAGTTTGGTTATGTGCTTGCTATGGTTGATCTCTTCCCATGGTATGATGATGGGCTTGGAAGGAGCAAGCGGTGCCTCTGCATGCATGTCTTCATATTCATTTTCTTTTGCTTTTGATGGGGTTGTTAGAAAAAAAGGATCACAGAGCAATAACAATAAACAAGATGCAAATACAAATCACACAAACACATTACAAGAGAGACACCAATATATCGTGGTTCACCCAAGATGGGCTACGTCCACACTGAAATTGCCAATCCTTATTATTATACAATCCAACACATGAAGGGATACAACCTGCAGCACATTTGTTGCACTTCCTCTTCACTGTCTCACAGTCTCTCTTTACGATCTCAGAGATCTTTACAATGAATAACACCTAATACATCAACCCTAGCCATATTACAATGTCTTTCTTATAAAGAGGAATACAATGGGAAAATACCACGGGTTACCCAAAACCATGGGCCCGTAAAACAACCCCAAAAATTTCCTTCGAGGGCTTTGCCCTTGAACCCCTGTTGTTCCCAAGACCCCCTATCCAGGGGGGATGATCCCCCCTGGAACCCCGTGGGGGGCCGATTCCCCCACACCCCCCCGCTAGGGTGAGTGTATAGTCTACCTGCATATCATATAAAACTGGGGTACAAACACGGCTGAATAATAATATCTCTAAATCTGGGAGATTAGGATCCACAACCAACAGGGGTGCCACTGATTTTCTCATGTGCTTCTGAAGTGGCATCAATTTGTGTAGGATGCTAAATAGAATCATGAAGGGGATTCTTCTGAAAATGAATAGGTTCAGAATGTGTTTCTTCTTATTGAAGCCGCAACTCAAGTTGTAGGAAATCAAGAGTGTCTTGTGAATCTTTAATAGAATCTTGAATGTGAGTGAGAGTGCTCTTGTCAATCATGACATTGTTGTCGACAGAGGAAAACAATAGTGTTCAGTAACTCTACAAGGCCATTTAATATCGCCATTGAAAACTCACTCAAATACAAAGGGGCTTCTTGCAATTCCACCCTTTTACAAATAAGATTCAACCACTGAAGTACTAGACTAAGAAGATGAAAGGGTGTCAGATACAACTGAAAATGCACCCAAATACAATTCAACTCAGTTTCAAATTAACACTTGAACAAAAACTACTGCAAGTATCAAAAGTATACGAGACCTTACCAGATGAATATTTGCAACTTACAATTTAAATGTGAATGGTTCATTGTTACAATAGCATTAATAATTGGTGGCAATGTTGCATTCAACATTTCAGTGAAGACACATGCATATCACTGGGAGAGTTCCCACAATCAACGCTTCAACGTATAGTTCAACACAACAACCAGTCAAAGCTTAATGTAGCAATAGTAAACACCATACAATAAACAATAGAAGTCATGACATCTCCAATGAAGTCTCGAGGTCATAGTCTCTAGGAAAGACGATATCATGTTGTGTCTAATAGAGAGATGCTCCACAATCTATCCTTCAATAAGAAGTAGCAAATGTCTCCAGCCCAATTCCACATAGGTAGTATTCTACCCAGAGAATGGTAACAATCTGGTGGAGAGGAACTCCAGTCATGTGCAGTTTCTCATGAGAAGAGAATTAAGGTTTTTAGTCTTTAATGACAGCAACGGGTCCAACTCAATCTGCCAGCTTTCGATAATGTCCTTGTTTGGAATCGCGCAAATAATAGTTCCACATGCAGGTGAAATCTGTTGCACATAGTGCTCAATAATAGTACACGTTGATAGTGTATAGTTGTTGAAACATTGAAATTAAGGATGTATGACTTCACCGTTGAACAACCATTATTGAAATGATGATGGATAGAAATGAACTAAAATATTTATGAAATGAATGTAAATGATATTGGAGCTGACAGGGCCACCAACACCACAAAGTTATCCCATCATCGTAGGAGTGTCATTGAGCAGGAGTGACCCATCACAATCACTAACGACAAGTTCATGAAATTAAATCCATTTGACTGAAGCAACATTTTTGGAGTCTCGTTGAACAATTATTTCAAGGGCACAGGTTACTAGAGACTCTTCCCTCAAACGGTTGATTTTTTAAAACCCATGAAATATCTTCGCGTTGCAACAATATTCCTACAGTCGTAGCAATGAGGATGCTCACACGCAGCAGCTCCAAAGATGGCAGCTCAAAGCTCGCAGAGATGGAGGTCGAGCTTACACGCACCACAGATGGTAATTATTCAACGCAGCTTCACGTGGATGGAAATTCACTTGGGTCGCATCTATGCCCGGGTCACAGCTCTTCCACAATGGTCGCAACTATGCACATAGGAGGTCTCAGTGGATTTCTGGAGATCGCAGTGCTCCTTCATGCAACAGGTACACGCTATGGTAACTCTAATATGGTAGAGACAATCTACAGGACTGTGCTCGCAGGTATCTCATCCCACGCAAATCTTATTCCATGTACAGGTCACAACTTCTCCACACGGGCATGGACGACATAGCACTCTCCAGCAACAATTTCTGGAAGCTCGTAGAAGAGCTCACGCACCAACAAGAAGCTTGAGGTAAAACACTTGAAGAGCTCACGCAGAAGTCTGATGAGGTCATAGCACTATGATGTCACGCTGGTCGCAGCTTTGATCTTTCTCCAAGTTCCATGTGAATACCACGCATGTTTCAAACTCGTCTCTCCTCTATTCAGGTCATAGCTATCAAACAGAGGTCACAACTCTCAATATTCAAAGGAGGCCGCAGCTCCAATCATCCATTCCAACGCAGGAAAAGATACAGGTGGAGTCGATGCACATATGAAGAGACGGGAGTTGATCGAACCAAGTCACAAAGAGAGTGAAGCACTAAGTCATGAATTCACCATTTCGACAGAGATAAACTCAACAGAGAAAACATCAACATGAGTCGAATATTGTCAATATCCAAGCATCTCAAATTCAGGGAAACAACTTCGATTGTAGGAATATCAATGTTATACACAGAGAAGCAAATTCATCACAGACCCTAGCCATTTCTCTTATACCATTGTTAGGTTTCCCTCCTGGGAAAATAGACAGATTGGCTAACGCACAACGTTTTCTTTCTCATCAGCATTCACATAGAGAAGGATGGGAGAGCATGTCTAGACGAATTGGTACGAAGAAGGAATACTTCTTAGCACATGCCTAGGAATCATAAATGCTCTGATACCACTGTTAGGTTGTCCCTTTGGGAAAATAGGAAAATTTCCTTGAACAAATCCACATACAAGAAGATGAACAAATAGAATAAGCGTGAAGGCACACTTTATGTATTTATCATTAACCAACTGTACATATAAATACAATGAGAAATTTCCCTTGTGTTTCATATTCCCAAGTGGACTCTTGGACTCCCGGGTGACTCTAAGTATCCCTGAGGATTAGACTCCAATAGTTACAACACTCCTCCATTAATGGTATTGCTTGTGTCTAATAATAAGTGTAACAATAGGTTGTTACTGCCTTGGTATCCCAAGAATATTGGCTCCAATAGCCATATTATTTAGCTTCAAATATCTTATTTGCAAACCTCCCTAGGAGATCAGGGTTTTGGTTACTTTCCAACTCACTAGGTGATTTTTTTGTTGAGTTTCTCTTTTCCCTCTGCCAAAGGAACTTACTGAGATCCCTCAAAATAGAGGCAAGAATACAGTACATTCATCCAGCAATCAAGTGATTTAAAAATAGATTTATGCAGTGATATAGTATCCTCCTCAATGAGGTGGTAATAAGCTTAAAGCACTTAGCTCTATGATCTACTAAAAAAATTGGTGCATCCATCCAAATCTGGATCGTGAGATTGAGGAACTCACTGTGGGGTAAGTCTTCACCATGATTTTCTTGTCATGAAAATTATCACAAAAATTGTTTTACAGATAATGGAGAAACCGCCAATTATTGATTATGATTTGGTCCAAGACTGATTTGGACAAGTGTTTTCACAAAAAAAATCCAATAACTTGGAGTTGATTTTGAAATAAACAAAAATCCAAAAAGTTACTCCAGGATCAAGATAAAGGGACCATGTTACATGTTACTCCTCTATATGCACCATGAATCAATTCAAATATTCTATTGGTAAAATATCTACACAAAACTCATGGCTCCATGGAACCTTCAATGTTAGAAGAGTGGAACATGCTCCACAAGCTAGGAAGGATGCTTAATTTGTACAAGTGACCATAAATAATGAAATTGGTAAATAAGAAAGAGGAAAATAAGCACACAAAATATGAAAAGAGACATGTAACTTAACAAGTGTGTATGGTTCTCCATGTGATAGAATGCATCACAAATTGTTGTGGAGAACATTTTCTACATTTGTTGGCTTAACAAAGTTGAACCCATTAGAACAAGTAGACATGAGTAATCCAAGAATTTGAGCATGCCAATGCACCTCCTTGAGATCCCTTTGACCATGATGAACAAAAATTAATTATGGGGGTATATCTTTGGTGAATTAACTTTCTCTTCTAGTGCAACTTTAAAATCTGCGTCTTCCTCTTCATCACGCTCTGGTCATAGGTCCCAAATAGTGAGCTGATTGTCGATTGATGATACTTCAAAGAGTTGAAGCTTCATGAGGACTCCATTCGATGGGCGTAATAGGATGCTTATGATATTTAAAATAACCCATAAGAGAGTATTCCTTGATTGATCTAAGATCCGAAATGGAGAAGCTTCCATCATCACTTCCATAAGATATCATGCATCTTTCTAGGTGGTTCCATGATATAACATTGTCATCTACATCATGTGACTTTATTTAGAGTGTTGGTTGCTCCCAAATTTGGGAATCCCATGTAGATATCATTCTATCAACAAAACATGAAGAAAAGACATTGGCTTATGTTGGGATCCATTGTAGATCCTCAACACTATCTATGTGTCCCTTGAAGGGACTTCTATCTATAATCCATTTTCCACCAGATTTAGGTTCCTAAAGATGTATGAAGGCATTGAAATCACTAGAAAAAAGCATTTCATGTGTCATAGGATATAGCTATCATCTTATCAACATAACATGAAGCAAAGACATTGGCTTATGTTGGGATCCATTATAGATCCTCAACAATCTCTATGTGGCCCTTGAAGGGACTTCTATCTATAATCCATTTTCCACCAGATGTAGTTTCCTAAAGATGTATGTAGGCATTGAAATCACTAGAAAGAATCCTTTCAGGTGTCATAGTGTTGGCACGGGTCCAGAGCACATAAGTGAGATACTGCCAAGTGACGAAAGGGTCATCGACAGGATCAAAGGACTGGTCACGAAATGTAAAAGAGCCGATAAATAAGGAATATTTGGTTAAGTTATTTAGTAATGGGTCATTTGGACCATTTTGTAACGACCAAGTGAGCCTATAAATAGGAGTATGATTGTAAGCCTAAGGGCATCTATTTTTTATCCATTTTGGGTACCTTTTGCATGATAGGTCTAACATCTTTTGGAGATAGTTTTTTTTATTTCTCAGATAGCAACTATTGTTCTGAGGTTGTAATGGTTATGCGGTATGCATTCCATAGAATTCTATGACATATGAGACAAGTTGATGAATAATGAGAAGGATTGATTGATCTATGTCATTGTCTCTTTTGAGTTATCACAATGTGCTTGAATATGTGTTGTTGTAATGTTTGATGTCGCTACATGGTTCTATATGTTTTATGAATGAAATCATAGTTATGTTATGTATATCAGATATGAGTAAGTATGTTTCGATAATCTTCTATTGCATAGACCTGATTAGTCTGTCGATTGTGAAATGATAATATTTTGATGTGAATAATGATTCTGTTGATCTTTGAGATACTTAGCGATTGATTGTGAATGATGCGTGTCCTATTTCATCTGTCGAAATGCGGTTCCTACAACCCCCTTAGATATATTGGGTGAGACTTCACTCGCTCTGCGGGTGTTGCTGGAAAGGATAAAACCTTTCTAGGCTGATGTCTATGGGAGTCTATGTTGAGGTTTGTTGACGACATTGCGAAGTGAGCCCCTGTCGACAGATATGTGTCAACAAATGGTTCTGTTGCGGGGACCCTAGTGCAAAATGAGAGAGGACATACTATGGCATCCGAAAAATACGGAGATCACAGAATGGTTCCACAATAAGATGAGAGAATTTGCTGAGGAAGAAAATCGGAACCCTGGATGGTCGATGACCGAGTGGTTGCAGAAGTACATCTACTCTAATATCCACGAAGTATTCTTCTATGAGTTTCCTATACTGCTATACGAATGCTTGGCGCAACTAAGCTTTTAGAAGAATAATTTCCAAGGAGGTGATCTTGAACAATGGACCCCAGAACTGATCCAGCAGTTGGGACATGAGGACAAAAATGCTTCAAGGGCTGTCAAGGTTTGGGTAGACAGCATTTTGGAAGGACACATTACTAAATTTTCTATTGACATAGTTAAGTCATACATCGACGCAGAAAGGAAATTTTTGAAGGGACCTAGAGGAATGTATCTATTGTCACTAAAATTGTGGATCAAGATGCTCATTTGTGAAAAGGGCATATTAAAGATGAACTCCGATAAGTAAATCTCGGGTGTGCAGAGGTTGTGGGTACTGCGCAGATGCGGTTTTGATAGAATGATGTGGGGTAGATGGATATTAGCTACGAAGAATTTTTTAGGGAAGCTACGAAAGACTGTGGTCACCTGAGAAGTGGGGTGAGGTTCCGGTTGGAGAATAAGAGGAGGACTGTGATAGAGAGAGAGTATCCTAGTGCAACCGGAACAGAGAACTGTGAAACGGGATCACAAGGGACTAAGCGACCCTAATGTGACGAACAGAACGAATAGGCTACCCCTAAACCTGAGGAAGTACATAACCAAAGATACAACGTACCCACAACTATGTGCAATGCGCCAAAATTTGGTGGAAGAAACATAAGCTCTTTGCAGGGTTGTCCTGCATGTCAAAACTGTAGTAAGAGTAGTGGATCTACAAACACCAGTAGAAAACCAAGGATGGCAGCTGATGATGTAAAGATGCTTCTTTTTCAGGGTAATGGGACTGAGGATCCCGAACAATACTGTTTCTTATGCAAACTAGTGTGGACAGTGAAACAAGTCCAGGATGATGATATTAAGAAGGGACAATTCGAGATGATCTTTAGTGCCATGCGCTAGATTGGTATATGAATTTTGCACAAGTGCCTATAGGGAGTCCACAGAAAACTTTGGCAGAAATCATATCTGGAATGATTGATGAATTCATAAACCAAAATTGGAATCGCGGTATATCACAGAGTTGAAGGAAATAAAGAAATTTCCTAATGAATCGGTATGGGATTTTGATCAAAGGTACAAAACTCTAATGGACAAAGTAAGTTTTGGAATGAGAGACATACAACATAAATAATGGTTCATTGTAGGATTGATACAACACATTCGGATGCCGCTGGTGCAACACAAGATCGCCTCCTAGGAGGAGGCATTGGAAATTGCGACGAAGCTCGAGGCTTCGCCGATGAACCAAATAGGGATTGGCATGAACTAGATCCAAGCACAACTAGCGAACTTGACTATCCAACTACAGGATATCAAGAAGGGGAAGGAAGTTCGCGAAGAAATTTGGTGTAGTCGATGCAAATCGGAAGGACATCATAAGGATCAATGTCCTGAATTCCGTGAATATTTAAAGTCTGGCACACCAAATCCACTCAGTGAAGGAGGAATGCCCTGGTGTCGAATTTGTCAAACAAGGGGAAATCGCACAGAAGAATGTGTGTACTTACAGAAGTTTGTGTTGAAGCCAGCTAACCTTTTTTGTAAATTTTGTCGATCGATCGGTCATGAGGAGAAGGATTGTAGAGCATATAATTTTCTCCAAGAGATAACTGTAGATACTTATTTCATGAAGGGAGAGGAGAAACCTCTTGTACAACCAAAACAACAGTATAATCTACAACAACCATAGTATAATCAACCAAAGTCACATTATAATCAACCGCAGCCGCAGTATTACCAACCACTGCCACAGTATAACCAACCACAGTATCAGCCACAACAATATAAGCAGTTGCATTACAATTAGCCACGAGGAGGATTCAGCGGAGGATTCTGTGGAGGTTTTGGTCACGAAGGAACTTTTGGTCAAGGTTGAGGACTGGTTACGTGCTATAATTGTGGCCAGATCGGACATTATCATAGAGATTTCCTGAATCCAACTCTATAGTGCAGCGGACCATAATGTCGAAGATTGTCCTCAGTTGATTTTGAAGTGGCAGACTAAGAATGCGCCACAGCCACAACCAAATCCAAATTTAAATAATAATCAGAACCGTAATCCAAATGTGCAGAATATCTTAGCAGAGATAAAAAGTCGACCCATGAATGTCACGGTAGTAACTAGGGGAGGAGCTGCGATAGAAGAAGACAGGCCACTGCCAAATGTCTGGCCTGCAACACGGAAATAGGTTTGATTTGATGCGGAAGTAGATAAGGAAACCTTTTTGGAAGCGCGAGTTTCAATGAGAAAGAATGACACTAAGTTTCCAGCTATAGTCTAGAAAGAACCTATCTATGATATGTCGTTGATATTTGATACGACAAATTCACAGAGGTCACCAGGGAAGGTTAGCACCCTGTGGAATTTCCTGGAAAGTTGTTTGACCTTAGCGAAGGATCAAGACACAGTAGTAGAGATAGCTAGTTTATTGTATCGACAGGATGAAGGGTGACAGGATCAAACAGTGAACTGATTGCACAGGAAGATAAATGAGAATGAATGCCCAAATTGGTGCATACGATTTAGATTGTATCATTTTGGACCTAGGATCAGGCGTAAACATCCTGACTAAGATAACATGGGAAATGATGGGGAAATCGTAGTTGGTATGGTCCCCTGTGCATCTTTGATTGGAAAATCAAAGCAAAGTCACACCAATTGGTCAATTATCTCATATTCCTTTTGAAGTAGGACTGAAGAATTATGCAGAATTTGATGTCATAGAGATAGTTGAAAACACAAGCCCATATCCGGTGTTTTTGGAAATAGATTCGGCAATGGAGAATCAGGATGTCATCAATTTTAAGAAAAGGATGATGTCTTTTGAAAACCACGACATGAGGGTAATTTCCCCACTTGATCGAGTGGAAGGGAAAAGGTATGTGGAACCAATGAGGGATGAGTTTACAAAAGGATGGGACAATGTCTATAGCGTTTCGGAGGATTACATCAATCCCATCGCCGACAGGGAATTGGGGTGGTGAAGTGTTAGTTCGGCGTCGTCAAAATCTAACGAGGCGCTAGAAACCTGGAATAATCGATTGCATGAGGTGTCATTCAGAAAGTGTGCATGAATCACTCAGTCATTGAGATGGGTAGTGATGGAGGTATGTGATCTTTCAACATATGAAGGATTACCTAATTTAGCTATGTTCATCGCCGAATTTGAAGACAAGGTATCAGAACCACAACGACTACTGGCACTTGGAGAAGCATTAAAGGCTACTCTAGCAAGGTGGTGGGATGCACATAAGTCATCGATAATGAGCTAGAAATTATGTCGACAATTGATGGAATTCAGGTTTGGGGAGATTGAATGCTACTACGGGAAGAAATACAATGGATGGGGTGATCCAAGGGATCATCTGGGAAAGTGTCAAAGCGCATGGGGAATAATACTGATGTAGGAATGGGTCCATGCATTCATCCATACACTAGATGAAGTACCGCAGAGCTGATACATCACATCAAAACTGCGATGAGGAAAAACTACATGGGAAGAATTGACCATTAGCTTCAGTCATACATTCAGCTTCACTAATGAGAACCCCTTCATCCAAAGTGCACTGCAGGAGATCCACGAAAAGGTACTCGAAATAGTTCCGAAAGAAAGACCAATGGGATTACAATGGATTGCGACACCGGAAATGATGATGGAATGTTATAATGTGTCGGGAGAACCTGATGATGAGGATGATCCTAGATCCATCTATGTCCAAGAGTCGGAAGGAAGCCACTATGTCGAAGCACCAGAGATGCAATTCGACAAATTCCAACAGCCGCTGAAAATTAAGAAGGTTAATATTGGGTTAGAGGAAAATCCTAAGTTCGCTAGCATTGGAGATTACTGGGATGATTCAACAATTGGAAAGGTTACTGATCTATTGCATGAGTTTAAAGACTTGTTCTCGACAAAATTTTCAGAGATGAAGGGCATTTCTGGGGACCTGGGTGAGACAAAGATTCCTCTCAAACCTGACGCAAAGCCAGTAAAGCAGCAACCATATAGACTAGATCCCAGATATAAGGAGCGAGTAAAGGCAGATATAGAGAGAATGCTGGATGCATGAATCATAGAACCTGTTAACGAATCGGAATGGATCAGCTCAATGGTCATCCAAGATAAGAAGACCAACGAAATTCATATTTGTGTCGATCTAAGGAAACTGAACGATGCATGCCTTCATGATCCATTCCCTACGCCATTCACCGATGGAGTATTGGAAGGTGTTGGATGCCAAGAGGTATACTCATTTACAAATGGATTTTCAGGATACCACCAAATAAGGATCGCGAAAGAAGATCGCCATAAAAAAATGTCGTGACAAAATGGGGCTTCTTTCAGTACACAGTGATCCTATTTGGTATTAAGAACGCCCCTGCAATCTTTTCAAGGCTGGTTGTCGCTACATTTAAAGACATCATTCACAAGTTTCTGGCAGTGTATATGGACGACTATACCGTATATGGGTTGGTTAAGGACCACATTGCGAACCTAAGGATGATGCTGGAAAGGTGTCGACATCATCATATCTCACTGAATTTTAAGAAGTGTATTTTCTATGCACCATTTGGGATCTTGTTGGGCCATATCGTATGTAAGGAAGGCATGTTGGTCATCCCAACAAAGATAGCGATCATTTTCGATTGACCACCACCAATGACAGTAATAAAAATCAGGGCGATGTTGGGACATATAGGATATTAGAGGAAGTTCATAAGAGGATACAGAACGACTACTGCACCGATGGAGAAGTTTTTAAAGACAGATGCAAAGTTTGAGTGGAACGTTGAATGGTAGAAGAGCCTCAACATAATGAAGGAAAAGACGGTCGCAGCACTGATATTAGTCTTCCCCGATTGGAAGAAATAATTTCATGTCCATGTAGATGATTCATCGGTAGAACTAGGGATAATATTGGCCCAGCCAGGAGAAAGACCGATTGACGAAAGAAAGAGAAGGCCTAGCGATGGTATATGCGCTGCATAACTTCCGACATTATCTGCTTGGAGGACACTTCAAAATGTTCACTAACCACTCTCCATTAAAGTACTTAGTCAATAATCATAGGTTGGGGAGAAGATATTTTGATGGTTGTTTCTATTCCAGGAGTTTGATTTTGAAATCATTATGAAACCAAGGAGATTGAATGCAGGACCTGATCACTTGTCAAGGATTGAATTAGGCGAATAAACAAGGAGCATTGATGAAGGTTTTCCCTATGTGCATCTATTCAGGATTGGAATGGTCGATGACCATTACGAACATATTATTCAGTTCTTGGCTACATGAAGAGCACTGTAGGAGTTCACTACCAATCAGAAGAAGCATCTAGTCGTTAGGGCTATTGATTTTCAACTAATCACAAGACAACTCTATAAGATGGGACCAAATGAAGTTCTTCGTTGATGCGTCCTTCCGCATGAACAAGAAAGAGTATTGGTGAAAGCTATCGATGGGATCTCAGGAGGTCATTATGGACGGCGTGCAACTTCCAAGAAGATACTTAGGACTAGACTATGGTGGCCAACAATGCATGGTGATGTCGTAGACTATGCTAAGAGCTGCGACATATGTCAAAGGATAGGGAAACCATCACAAAGGGATGAAATTCCACTAGTACCTCAGTTGAGGTTACAAGCCTTCGACAAATGGGAAGTAGATTTAGTGGGACCCGTTAACCCACCAGGAATATGAACAGGTGTGAGATACATTATTACTGCGACTGACTACTTGACCAGATGGGATGAAGCAGCACCGGTAAAGGATTTCATAGCTGTAACAGCAGCAAGGTTTCTCTTCGACAAAGTGGTCACCATATTCGGGTGCCCAAAGATATTGATGAGCGATCAAGGCACACACTTTTTCAATCAAACCATCAGAGCCATGACAAAGGAATTTCAAATTCAGCATCAAAGGAGTACCCCATATCATGCACTCACAAAGGTGTGTAACAAAAACCAGGACGACTTGGACTTGAATATTCCAGCAGTATTATGAGCCTACAAAATGACATGCAAAAGGTTGATAGGCCAGACTCCTTTCAAATTGGTATATGGACAAGAAGTAGTGTTGATGCCCCGAAGTTCGCAACATCAAGCAGAAAGGGATCCTCCCCGGTAGACTATCCCAATTAGATTGTCCACCGTTTGGTATGGGGGATCCGTCCGGTTAGCAGTTCCGACAACCGTTTGGTTTGGAGATTTGCTTCAATTATATCAGTTATGGCCCGATCCACTATTTTTTTTTTTTATGGTTTAGAATGATATGCAAGTGCCTAAACTAACTTAATCTAAATGCAAAACTCGAAACAAATCTGTATTTAAACTGAAATAAACCTAAACTATCCCTGCAAGGAGCAAAATTATAAGTATGAGTAATGTGCTGGAAGAGTTATCTAAAGATCAACAGACAGCCATTAAATCATAAAGATAGATCTACAGTGAGAAAGCAAGAGATATTAGAAGATAGCTTCCAATTCACATATAACACATTCCATTACTCATGTAGGAGAAAATTCATTTGCACAAGAAACAGTAAGATCATTCAATACAGAGAAATAATTCAAGACAGCAAAGAAAGATCTCACAGCAGAATATGAAAGTCACGAGAATAATCCAGCATGCATCCAACATCCATTTCCATGCAAAAGATGTCCTCTCCAGGCTCTTATTAGGTACATTTCATTTTTTTGAAACAAGTGCAAGATAGCTCGTACAAGTTCAAAAAAATTATTTCCCTACAAAAATTCCTCTACACTGTTTCCTAACCTTCTATTTATATCTTTACAAAATGCCTCTTGGGCTGCCACCTGGCTCTTTACACATGTCATCTACAGAATTTTCCCTTTTAATAAATAAATTGTGGCCCTTTTCTTAAAACAGAAAATTTCTCAAAAAGAAAAGGATATCTATCCAATGGTTCCGCGCTTTAACATAGGGAGACCAAAATAAAATACAAAAAAAAGTAACAACACTGTAGGATCAGCGTGTTCACCCTTGGGAAGGTGCTTCTGCTGGGAGAGAAGGATTTGGATTGGCTGCTAGTGCTGGGAGAGAAGGACTTGAACTGGTTTCTACTGATGCTACTGCTTTCTTTTCCTCCTCTGCTATGTAACTGAACCAGATACCAGTGTCTCTGATAACTACATTTGCTGAGGAAGGGAGCAAGATCTTCTGGGAAGTCACATATTTACCAAGTTCTACTCCAATACCCTGAATTTCTGTAACTGTTGCTTGGTGGATTTCTTTAAGAAAATGACTGTATATTGATGACATCCCAATATGGTGATGGAGATCATCAATGGCTAAGACATCAATCTTATTTACATATTCTATTTGAATGCCTAGCTCTTCCTTCAAGTCTGATAAACGTTTCTCTTTGCTTGGGAACTCATCAAGGGACTGAGGGAAACTCAACTTGCACTTATCATGCACTTCATGGATTTTTTGATAAAGACTGTTACTTTTATCCATTGTTCCTTGGATCTTAGCCATTAGCTTAAGGCCATAGTTCCTGCAGAATTCCATAAGGGCTATATCTTCATTAAAACCATCTATAGATTTGAATGGGAGATGCTTGGGGAAATCAACCTTCCCTTCTCTCCATTCCATCTGGCTCAAGATGTTTGCTTTAACCCGAGTATATTTACCCTTAAGCCTGTTGGCCTCTGCATTGACTTCTTTCAATCTAACCATCATGGCTTTGAGCCTGCACACTTCTTCAGTAATCAGCTCCTCTGTGGCATGCATTTGTCTCAGGATGTCACAGGCCAGCTCATGAAAGGGAGACATATCTATTGTCCTGCTCTCTGCCTACCCTAATTGCTCACCCATTGCTTGCTTATCTGCTTGTAGATGAGAAACTCTAACTTCCGAATCGTTCTTTTCTACTTCCAAAACCATCATCTGGACTGCCAGGTGCTCCTTTTCTTCTTCTAACTGGCGATACTCATCTTACAATTCCTTGTGCTCAACAGACAGGCGATTATACTTATTTACTACAAGATCCCGGTAAGCCTGTTCATTAGCCACAGTATGTTGTAACATGCGAGCTCTCCTCTTTGTCGACTCAAATTCTCTAACCATATCGACCACATTGTCCTGCGTTACTTTTGCTGCTTCTACAGCGGCGGATGCCATGGATATGGGAGCCTTATTTGTATTTTGCATCATCGTGGTCTCCCGCCGGGTAACAATATCTTCTTTATCCTCTCTTATGATTTCAAGACTACTGCCTTCCTCTTCCTATCATACACAAATTCATCCCATCGGGACACAGTATGATCTTCTGATGGAGTATAAGGGACGATTGGGAGTTCTATTACATGTATTTCTGCTTCTAAGGGTGGGGTTTGTACTGTTTGAGTTGTGTCTGTTCCCACATTTTGGGTGCCGGGAACACCTGCTTGAGCTGTGTCTGCCTCCACATTTTGGGTGCCGGGAACACCTGCTTGAGATGCATCTGCCTCCACATTTTGGGTGCTGGGAACACCTGCTTGAGATATGTCTGTTTCCATATCTTGGGTGCCGGAGCCACCTGCCTAAGCATCTTCAGCTTCTTTCTGCAGCCTTGCATCTTCTGCTTCTTGTTGCAGCTTGGCTTCCTCAGCTTCTCTTTGCAATATTGCATCTTCAGCTTCTTTTTGCAACCTTGCTTCCTCTTTCAACCTTTGTTCTTCTTGGGCTCGGGCATCAGCTGCTTCTCTTTTTTTCTGCAGGCTGGCTTTTCGGGATGGGGTAGAGCTAGAGCCTGCTCCACTGCCTTGACGACAAATCTGCAACTCAGTCATGTTGTTGATGCCTATGAACACTTCTTCCTCGTCATCATAGTAATGAGCATAAATTTCTTTGCAATGCTCGGCAACCTTCCCCCGCCTATCATTTCTATGGAAGATCATTTCACCGAAGTGGAAAGCTTTCAACTCTTGAACAAATTCCTCAGTTGATGCAACCCATGAGAATTTGTAGGCTCCTATGCAGAAGGGAAAAGGAGGGAAAGAAGCCTTATGTTGCTTGTTAAGCACCCCTCATATTCCATCAAGGAAAATTTGTCTGACTGCTTCCTTGAGGACTACATAATCAGTAGCGTATTTTGGCAAAATGTATGGTGCTTTGGTCCCTCCAAACATCCTGATGTAGCTGCCTTGCTCTGAGTAATAAAAATATCCATAGTTTTCCAGGATCTCCATGGCATTTTCTGATAGATAATTGGGCTCTTCCTTGAATATATGCTCATATAGATGCATGATGAACTCTTCGCAGATGAGCTTATAAATTGCTCTGTAATTTTGAGCCCACATTATTTTATAAGCAGTGTAGACTGGGGTGTTGGCTTTATCCCGTGTGCAACCTAGGCTGGGGAAAGATAACTTGGCCAAAATACAGTCAATGAGATAGGAAGACATGTAAAATTCTGACTCTTTTAAGGCTAGACCTTCTCTTGCAGTAGCCACTGTGGATGCCAAACTATCCGAAAGGATAGTAGCCCAGTCAAACACAGTCCCTTTGAATGCTACGAAGTGGATGATGGGGGCCCACTGTATCCTATATACAGTGCCATCGGGCATGCCGAAAATTCTGCATAGCATCAAGGTGATTAACCTAAAAGGAGTTATTAGGTTCTGAACATCATATTCATCATTCCCTCTCTTTCTCAAGTGTTTTCCCGTGACCAATAATTTTTTGGCCATCTCAATATTGTTCATCTTGCCCAACCATTCATCACTTAGAGCTTGCTGGGGACGTGAGAATTTGTAGGCCGCAGCAATATATGTTGGATGGAATGAAGCGAAAGCCTCTCCCCTGCTGTCATGTAATACTCTTGTCTCTGGGTTGGCATGTTCCAGTATCCACCCGATCACTTCAGAGCATGGGAACAATTCAGGGCGAGTAGAAGCCCTAGCTATGCCGAAAGTTCTGATGTTGAGGTAGATATGTTCTTCTTCCAATAATACACCTGGAATATCCTGGTCCATGATCATCGTGTAAACATCTCCCCAACGGACCTCGGGAGGAATGCCGGTGGTACACTTAGTATCTTGGAACATAGTTTCAATCCTTAGTTGCACTGGCTCTGGTTCCATCACTTTAGCTTTCTTTCTACCACCTTTTGGCATCCTGGCTTATCCCTACTAGCAACCAAATGTGAATCATTAAAAAATTGCAACATGTTATGAGAGTATAACAAAGAGAAGGAAAAATTCAACATGCTAATGAGAAATATAGACAAATTATGAAGCTGCATGCTGGGGAAGCAAAATAGATCACTCCAAAAAATAAAATATGGTTCTGAGACTTGATTATTCTAGGGAGACGATGTCTAGTCAGGTGTTTTTTGGGATGCTTCCGAAAAGGTAAGCATATGACGGGGAAAAAACCTGCTTCCCGCCTAGCCCTTGGAGAGAGGGAATCCTTCATCGCAGCACTTCTAATGGTCAATGGTGGGGGAGCCTGGAGTGGAAAAAATCCTATGAGTAAACAATGAAACAAGGGACTGTTCTCTACATTCATTAACTGAGCCAAAAAGGAGAGTGGTTGAGTATCTTAAACGACCACAACTGCCATGAATAACACTTGGGAAACGGTCTATGGCCAGTATGAGGTTTGAATCAGGGTAGGAAAACCATGGGAATGCGGTCAGTGAAAAATTTGGATGGTCATGGCTATAGCTTTCAGCTAGTAGAAATGAGGAACCTAAGGAGCCACAACGGCCGTAATAAACAAAAAAAATGACCTATGCTACCAATGCCTATCGGCCACGTTATGAACGGGAAATCCCAAAAAAGTAATTTGACGTGGAGATACAACAAAGATGGCGGTTAAAAAGCCTACCTGGAGGCGAGACAGTGGTTGAGTGACGTGGACGCGGTCGTGGATGCGCTGAGCTGGAGCGAGCCGACGCAGTCTTCCTAACAGCGTTCTTCGAACGATAAACAAACAATGAAACTAACAAAACCCCCACCATCCTTATAAAAATTTAGACACGTGCGGCACTTAAACGGGTAGGTTGTGTCATTAAAATGGGGTTTTAATGCCTTGTACGGCGCAGTCATTTCAAGCCGTCTCGGCATTCGTGCGCAACCATCAGTTGCGGGGAAGACTTACAAGTTTCATCCACAATTGCGGAACGATATGGCGAACTGCTTCGGCGTTTCGGGAGAGATTGGTGTATCTTTTTGAAATACAACCTCTCGGAAGCTTATCGCGAACGGTTTTGCGGAGTCGTCCCGCGGTTTCTGAAAGACTCAAGATATCCTTCCGCAACTTATGAAATTACGTTGTTCAAGCTTATCGACGAATTACATTTGACGAAAGCTTCCGCAATTTCGGGAGAGCTTCGTGAATGCTTCCGCAATTGCAGGAGAGCTTCGTGAATTGCTTCCACCATTTCGGAAGAGAATCGTGAATGCTTCCGCAATTTTGGAAGAGTCTTCTGAATTTCTTTCCGCGATTTCAAGAGAGACATGCAAATTGCTTCCGCCGCTTCGAAAGAGAATCGTGAATGCTTCCGCAGTTTCGGAAGAGTTTTGTGAATGGCTTCCGCAATTTCGGAAGAGGAAACTTAAGTTCTTCCAAAAAATAGTAAGTCTTTCCGCGGTTTCGGGAGAGAACTGCGAATGCTTCTGCAATTTCGGAAGAGTTTCGTGAATGGCTTCCACAATTTCTGAAGACTCTCGTGAATGCTTCCGCCGTTTCGGGAGACTTTCGTGAATGCTTAGAAGAAGAAACTTCAATATTTTAAAGCAGACTCCTCAGTTGAAAACAAAATTAAGTTAAAAGGAGAATTAACTTCTTAGGCATTCTTCCTAGAAAAACTAAAAGGAGGGGCCCCAATATGTACACAAAAAAAATTTTGGGGGGGGGATGTTGCTCCAACAACAAGTAGTCATGCCGATGGAGTACATTGTCCCAAGTCTGTGCATCGCAATAGTGACAGAAATGAGTGATGACAGAGCTATTGAAGAAAGATTGGCGCAACTATTATAGCTAGAAGAGGATCGCTTCATCATAGGATTTCATCATCAGGTAGAAAAATATTGACAGAAGGCCTTGAATGATCGCCACGTAAAGGAGAAACACTTCCAAAGTGGAAACATGGTTCTCCTTTATGACAACAAATTTGCGGAGCACCTAGGTAATCTCCAGATGCATTGGCTAGGTCTATACATAATCAATTTCATTACCGACGGAGGTGTAGTGCAACTACAAAAGTTAGATGGAACACTGTTGGAAAATTTAGTGAATGGGAGCCGACTAAAGCCTTATCGGGATATCCCGACGCACATCGAATGACAAAGAAAATCAGTCGACATGATATATATATATATATTTCAATGAATGAAACAGGTATAATGCGAAGTTTGGGAGTCTGTCGACAGCACTATGGTTGTCGATGGAATCACGACAAATTTTGAAACGGAGAAAACTAGCTATTTTCCATGGCAATCTAGACTAGGTGCAAGAAATGGATATGAAAATCATACTTCTCTTTATTAAATATGCATAACGGAATTTATAGGTTCAACATTACATTAATTAAATCCATCAGAAGCTGAAATACATCTCATAGAAGTCTCAGCAAAAGAAATACATAAGAGAAAGAATTCTCCATCATAGAAAGACTAGAAATCATCATGATTTTGAATGGGAGGCTTCCCAATATCTGCAAACAAGCTCAAAATTTACTGGATCATACTTCAAGTCTTGCAATAAACTCAATGATGAATACTAGATGTCATCATCCTCTGAGAAGAAGTAGGGGCACATCTCCTAGCTTGGACTAGGGGCACATCTCCCAAGTCACAGAGGCAAAATAACACTCAATTCAATTCTCAAACTCTCAAAAGATGGGAAAGTGGTGCACACTCCTTCTTTTATAGAATTGAGGTGAATTTTTGAGCAATTCATATAGGTTAATGCACCCTCATCGAGTGGATAAGGATAGCTTGCTTTCAATCTTTTCTTTTTGCTTTTCTTTCTACTTCTACTTTGTCCTGCTTTTGCTTTTCTATCCTACTTTTCTTCTTTTGATTTCTTTTTCCTACTTTTCTACCTTATCCTTCCTTCTATTTTCTTCTTTTCCTCTTTATCTTGGTTTTTTATATTATCTTCTTTTTCTGCTTTATTATGCTTTTCCTGAGCTTTACTGCTTTTCTACCTTGTGCCAACTTTTCCTTTATTTTTCCTGCTTTCCTAGCTTTAACTATTTTAATCTTTTCTTCTTTTGCAAACTATATCTTGGTCAAATATTATCCTATAATGCACCATTGTGAATCATTATCCACTTTATTTCATTAAAATAAATATTTATTAATGAAAAATAACTTCCATTAAGTGCATCTCAAACTTAAGAAAATAAAATTGGCATCTCCTAATTAATTAATGCCTCAACTTTCAAAATTAATCCACAGTGTATGAAATTCCCTCCTCAACGCAAAGGATTTATTGGGTTAGGAACTCAATCCAATGAACATCAATGAGGGGACATGACAATAAATGACTTCCCTGCTGGTGGTAGAGGAATTTTGTTGTGTCTAGATATTTGATGCCATTCATTTCCCATGTAGAATTTATGAGTCTTCATGGAGTCGAATGCCAAATCAACATTTGTGAATTTTCCATATCAGATAGGTGGGAGGTGTTTGAAAATATTCTTTAGATTCATTCACAATTCAAACTCATTTGTCATTTGGTTAACCACAAAATCCAACTTTAAATGTCATCTAAAACATCAAACTTTATTTTTTTCTTTTTGATTTCATTTAGAATTTCTTGATAGTTTTATTTACTGCAAAGGTCTACATTTCCATCCCACATGTGGGACAGAACTTTGACCATTTCCTCTTTAAATAAAACTTCAAAAAAAATGCAATTTTTGGTACCAGAACTTTTATCCTATTTTCTGTCCTAATCATCAAGGATATTTTGTTGAGCACCATGTTACCTTCCTTGATTAGGTGTGTCCTATTGGTGACCCCCATGACTTTCAACTTCCTATTATTTATGCTATTTAAGTACTTGATTCCTTTTTATGCAATCTCTAGTTTAGAATCAAGCTCTATTTATGTCCTCTTTATTTTAGTATTAGCAGTGGTGGCTAAATACATTTCTTCTTGTATCAATTCAAAATTTTCCTAGTGTTGAATGACTTCTTTTGTTATTTTCTCCCACAGTATTTCCTTTGCTATTTTTACGGGGTCTTCCCCCAACCAAATTCTAGCTATAATTTGTAAATTTGATCTTTTAGATCATCTCTCTTGTTTTCCAAATTATCAATGATCTCTTCCTTTTCTTTTAAAATAATCCCAAGGTTCATCATCTTATGATCCTTCTTCCATAACTCCTTTGGTAGGGCATCTTCCTCCATGTCCTCAACTGTTTTGTTTGTTGGAGCCTACTCTACTTGGTCTGTGGAAACCTATTTTTCCTCTCCTATTGACTGAGGTATTTCTTGATTTGAGCTAGATATTGGTTGAAGGATTGTTTGAGTTGATAAGGATGTTTGTTTCAATTTCATTGTCGAGATATTTAACTCTAGATCATTCACCTTCCTCATTTATGACTTCATCTGAGCATTGTAGTGTAGCATTTTCTCATTGATATTATCGTTCTAATTTTGTAAAGTGATTAGTTCAGGGGTCTGGACATGCTCTATATAAAGGACATGTAGCCTCTTCTTCAACGTAGAAATTAATTTGTCTTTCTACTGTAGGAGAGTTTTTGCATGGGTTGTATCAATTGGGTTAGCTCCTAATGCAACAATTTTACTTTCTAAATATTTGATGGTGATATTTTTAGCCTTAGTGGTTACTTTTTCTACTTTTAGCAGCTTTTCAATATTCTATAGTGCCAATCTCATTTTCTTCTCACTATCTAAGGTTTGCAACACATCTTTACACTATAAGTCACTTGATTGTCTGTGAAAGTCAACTTTTTCCAAGGGAATGAATTGTCTAAAGTCCACTTTATATTCTTCTTCCTTCCAATCAACAAGTTTTTTAAATGTGGGAAATTTTGGATCCAAGATTTCCATTCAAAGGGTATTCTATTTTTTATCAGCCACTATTAACAATCTTTTCTCTCCTGAATTTGCTTAGCCCCCAAGTTATTTCATTGCTTCCATACTTTGCGTACTTATGTCTACATATTTTTGTTGGAATCTTATTAATACTAAGAGGGGGGGTCAATCAATATTATGCGCAGTTATGAACAAATTTCACTTTACCAAATGTAAACAACACTTATATTATGCATTCATCATAAAAAAATTCATTCATCAACATATGTGCAATACATAGAACAAAAATATTTAACGTGGAAACCCAAACAAGAGAAAAACCACAGAATGCTTTCTTATATAATAAATATTACATTCATGGGAAGCACCAAATTCCAAAATTCTCCAACACCTACTAGAAGGAGACTCCAACTCCTTGATTTACAGGTTACAACCTAAAGGAAGCGACAACTCCCTGATTTACTAGCACCAATTGGAAGGACGCACCAACCCTGTGGATTTACAAGCTCCAACCTGAAGGAAGTACCGACTCCCCATTCGTTTCGTTTTCCTTCCACCCTAATAGGACTATAGAATATTCTTCTTGCTTTGTACTAGTATGCACACACTTCATATTTACTACAATGCATTCTTTGAGCACACCTTATATATACTCTATCCTTCGCAAATGTTGTACTATATCACTAGTTCAATTCCAACTTCACATCATTGCATCAATATTGCACACTGGTTCTCATACTTGATATACTTCGATATGCGTGTTGTTCAACATACTGTTATGTTCCTATAAAACCGCATATTCAATTGATACTGTGCATCATCTACTGTATGTTGTTCTATTCTTGTGCATGCACACCATTTGTTGCACTACTCTTTTGGTTTTTGTGCATTTGTCTCATATAAACTATGACCTCATGCGCACCATCTATGATACTTCCTTTCTGTTCATGCACACTTGGTCCATATACTACATCATCATATGCATCATCTGATGTGCTTCATTTCTATCTTTGAGCATCTATCTTAGATAAATCACATCATCATGTGCATCATTTGTTGTACTTCATTTATGTTCTTCTGCATCTGGCTCTCTATTATATTATGTTGTTCAAGTTCAACAATCCATTGATACCCCATTAATTTGAAACTTTCCAAATTAGAATACTACCACTTTTTTTATCTTCAAGCTTTCTTTACACTCACCAACTTGGCTTCTTATTTATACTCAAATTAGTCAGACGATGTGTCCACAAGTTGGTAATAGCATCCCTTCTTCCTTTCTTTATGGTCAAGCTTACTCACGCATCTGTTACTTGTCTTGATCTGTGCAACTGACGTATCACGCCTTGTGAGTCTTAAGCACTCTCGATCCTTATCATTGTGGGTCTTTCGCACTCGAGAACCACTTCCTGTCGGGTCTTGCACCCTTGAAGTACCATCACTTGGTGGTTCTTGTGCACTTGAATTGTCCAACCACCTCTTGCTTCCAAGGCTCTTGCGCACTTCCAAGACTTGTCCAACCATCTCTTTGACATCACCTTTGAGGAACCATGACTAGATGGATTTAGGGACTTGCGCACATAGTCTTATGTACTTCTTCAAGCTTGATTTTATGTACTTCTTCAACATGGATACTAAGTCCTCTTTGACATCATTCTACAACTGGATTTTATATACTTCTTCAAACTGGATGTACTTCTACAATCTGGATGTACTTCTTCAAACTGGATTTTATATACTTCTTATGTTAGAAAAACATGATCGGAGAGCAATAACAATAAACAAGATGAAAATATATATATCACATAAAACACATTATAAGAGAGACACCAATATAACACGGTTCACCCAATATGGGATTCAACCACACAAAAATTGTCAGTCCTTATTATTATACCATCCAAAAAATGAAGGGATACAACTTGCAACACATCCACTGCAACTTCCTCTTCACTCTCTCATAGTCTATCTTACACAATCATAGAGATATTTACAATGCTACAATACCCAACTGTATTACAATTCCTTCATTTTAAAGAGAAATTACCGTGGGAAAATACTATGGAACACCCAATACCATGGTCCATAAATCACCCATTATTGACCTAGTCATGACTATGAAATTACAACATTTTACAAGGAAATTTTTTGAAAATTTTCACTACAGAGGCGTGGTCCCTGAACCTCCACCAGGTGGGGGCTCCCAAACTATTCAAGGCCCCCCATAGTGACTATTTCAGGGGGGGAATCCTTCCCAAACCCCCTTTTCATGGGCTGGTGTATTGGAGAAAACTCACTATGGCTTGGGAATACCACAACAGACAGATGAATACCAAAAATCTACTCAATTCTCAAAACAATGCTATTATAAATGACAATGTTAACACAATGGAGAAATGTAACCAACCTTGATCCAACGTTTGATGTAGATCCCCGTTGGAGCTTTCAATCCACGCACATACAAGCACTTGTAATCTGCAAATTAGTCTTGACAACCAATATCTAACGAGTACATGTGATATATAAATAATATTAACATCATCAATAACAATGGTCCATAATATCATAAGCAAATGCAAACCAATGTATAATAAATGACATTCACACCACGAATGGACGAGAATATGAGTATTTTTATTAATGAACAAGAAGAAGTACAAAATGATACAACCTCTTGCCGGTAACCAATCTGAACCAAGATCTAGATCAATCCACTTGTGCCTCCACCACTCCAACCTCGATGAATGGAAAACTCAAACTAGAAAGGAGTTTGGAAGGTGAACATAACTGGTTCACAACTACAAGGATCAATGAGTGTAGACTCAAGATAGAGAAAAAATACACTAGAGTGCCTTTACTATTCTCTTCTTCCTCCCGTCCATAAGCCATATGTGCTCAATATATAGTCATCTCAAAGGTAGGAGAAAGGACTCATCGATACGTTAATTGGGAAGATGGAGAGACAAAGGTCACCCAATGACCGCTTTTTGGGAGTAAAAAGTAATAAAATAGTGGTTTTTACCATTTTACTTGATACCCGCGGGCTATAGGGATGCAACTCGCGGGTATGCATGCTACAGTGATGCAAATGCGGGTAGGAACAAAAATAGGATAGACTGGTATCACTGAAGGATGAAAATGGATCTCAGTCACTGAAATGGATCCTACAGGCCAAAGAATGCTGATGCTCATAGGGTGGAAGATTTCTGTGTAACAGTTGGTATCCAGACACGACTGAAACACGACCTCTGAATAAGGAAGATCAGGCTCCATAACCAACAATATCCCACTTGGATACTGATCACTGAAACTCCACCACTGCTGCACTTGTTGGACTATGCTATGAACCTTGGATCTGACAAATTTATCATCTTCATCTTCATGCTTGAAGTCCAACTGAAACTGAGAACAATTTATCTCTGGTTACCACCTTTGTTAACATGTCTGCAGGATTCTGGCTAGTTGTGCCGAGAGGCGCTCTACAGCCCAGTCTGGGGGATACCTTGTAACGTGATGTAAGGGATGTAACGTTATAACGTTAGTAACATGTCGACCAAAAATAATAGTGATAGTTAATATTATGGGAGATATCTTGTAACGGGATGTAACATTAGTAACGTTTGTAACATTAAAATAAAAAGAAGTAAAGTAATATTGATAGTGAATATTATGGGAGAGATCTTGTAACCTGATGTAGCATTAGTAACGTTTGTAACATTAAAGTAAAGTAAGTATGGGGGAGATGTTGTAACGTTTGTGATGTAATGTTTTTTACTAACAAAGTATTTAAAAAAATCCATGTTGGTTCATAAAATAAAATATTATGAAAAGTAATTAAAAAATAGATGTTCGTTTATAAAATAAAAACTTAAAACTTAAACCTGGATCGATCAATCAAGAGAGATCAAATTTCTTGAGTTTAAATTTAAAAAAAGAAATACACCTCAAGAAATTGGATCCCTCTCGGTGCTTGATAGATACGGGTTTAAGATGGATCTATGCTGGTGTGTATCTTTTCCAGCTTCAACAGTTCATCTTCCATAATAGACCATATGAAATGGTACTTGATTGAGCTATATATGTTTAGTCTTAGAATGGAAGGCTGATTTATTTGCAAGATGAATGGCACTCTGACAGTCACTGTACAAACTGCTATTCTACTTCTTCTTTCCCAATTCCTCCATGAACCTCTGTAACCAAATCATCTCTTTACTAGCCTTTGTAGCAGCAACATACTTTGATTCCATTGTTGAAAGTGCAACAACCTTTTGTAGTTTCAAAATCCAAATTACTGTTATTCCACCTACAATAAAGACATACCATGTGGTGCTCATCCTGCTATCTTTATCACCTTCCATATCTGCATCAAATATCCATGTAGAACAGTGTCTAAAACTATGAAACATAATGCATGAGTGGTAGTACCTATGAAATACTTGAGAATGCACTGTACTTTCTTCCAATGTTCTTTACCTAGATTGTTCATATACTTGATTACAACTCCCACTATGTGTGCAACATATGGTCTTGTCCACACCATGGCATACATCAAGCTACCAATTGCTAATGAAAGGAAACAATGGACATGTAATATATCTCTTCTTGTGTCTTGGGACACATCTCCTTACTTAGTTTGAAATGGTTAGCCAAAGGTGTACTAAATGGTTTTTCATTCTTCATTCTAAACCTATCCAACACCTTTTGTATGTACTCACCCCGAGAATATGTCAATTTGTCATTTTTCCCATCTCTTGTTATTCTCATACCAAGGATTTGCTTTGCAACACCCAAATCCTTCATCACAAATGAATTATCTAACTTCCTTTTGAGCACATTTATATCCTACATGTTAGACCCTGCAACAAGCATGTCATCCACATACAATAACAAGATAATATATCTTCCATTATCTAGCCTCTTGAAATAAACACAGTGGTCAAATGAAATCTACTATAGCCTTGTTCTATCATAAACCTATCAAATTTCAAATACCACTTCCTTGGATCTTGCTTCAGACCATATAAGCTCTTCTTCAACCTACATACCAAATTCTCCTCCCCTTTGACCTCATACCCCTGTGGTTGCTGCATATAAATATCTTCCTCCAAATCCCCATGGAGAAAGGTTGTTTTACATCTAACTGTTCAAGATGCAAATATTCTACCACCACTAGACTTAAAATAGTTATAATTGAAGTCATTTTAGCAACAGGAGAAAATATTTCATCAAAATATATACATTTATTCTGTGCAAACCCCTTTACAACAAGTATGGCCTTGTACTGCTTCTTTCCTTCATCTTCTTCCTTCAACTTGTAAACCCATTTATTCTTTAATGCTCTTTTACCTACAGGAAACTGAACCAAATCCCAAGTCTGGTTTCTTACCAATGAGTCCATCTCCTCATTCATGAGTTTCTCCCACTTATTTCTAGTTTCTACCTGCATTCCTTCTTCATAACATTCTGGTTCTTCAGAACTAGTTATCAATAAATAATACAGTGAAGGAGAGAATCGTTCAGGGGGTCTACTTAACCTGGTACATCTTCTAACACTTGCAGGATTTTGAGGTACCTATCGTTGTTCTTGATTTTATGGCACCTTTGGAACTTCATTTTCTTTGATTTCATCAAACACTGTGTACTCTGTGTTTTCCTTTTCATGTTTCTTTCCCTACAACCGATATTTATACATGAAATTTTCATTGAATACCACATCTCTACTCCTAATGATTTTGTTATTTTCATAATCCCATAAGTGATAACCAAAATCATCAACCTCGTATCCAATCAAGGTACATTTCTTGGATTTAGCCTCAAGATTTGTTCTATTTTATTTATCAATAGGGACAAATGTTTCACAACCAAAAGTTCCTAGAAAAGACTAGTTTACCTTTTTACCTGTTCATGAATCCTCTGGAATGCCACCATCCAAATCACTTGAAGGCCCTCTGTTTATTAAGTAAACAATAGTATCTATAGCATCTATCCAAAACTATAAGCGAAACCCTGCATGCAATCTCATACACATTGCACGCTCCATGATTGTTCTGTCCAACCTTTCTGACACACCATTTTCTTGTGGTATTCCTAGGATTGTCTTCTCTCTACAAATCCCATGGTATGAATAGTAACTATCAAAATCCTTGCTGCAGTATTCACCTCCATTATCAGATATGAGACACTTCAACATTTTTCCTGTCTCATTCTCAACCAAATCTTTCCATTTCTTAAAAGTAACAAACACATCATATTTATGTCTAATGCAATAAACCCAAGTTTTTCTAGTTGCATCATCAATAAATGTAACATAATAACAAGAGCCACCAAGAGATTGTACCTGATTTGGTCCCCATACATCTATATGTACAAGCTCTAACTTTTCACTCTTCTTTTGTTTCCCAACCTTGAGAAATATGACTCTCTTATGTTTTCCTTAAACACAGTTCTCACAAAATTCCAAACTTACCTGCTTCAGATCTGGTAGCAACTTCCTTGAGTGGAGAATCTACATCCCCTTCTCACTCATGTGGCCAAGCCTATGATGCCACAATGTAATATCTATTCCTGTGGAAGCTAAAGAGATAGAACAGTCAGTATTATGATTACATAAATACACCGTACCTATCATGTCTCCTTTTTCTATCACAATTGATCCTTTAGTGATATTCCACCACGTTTCTCCAAATATAGATAAACAACCACCATCTCCCAACTTCCATGTTGACATCAGATTTATTTTCATAGCAGGAATATGCCTTACATATTTCATCATCCATTCACCATTCTTTAACTTTTTCTGTACCTTACCCATTCCAACAATTTTACATGGTTCATCATCACCCAATAAAAAATGTCCAAAATCGCCTGGAACATAATCATGAAATAATTTCCTATGGGGTGTAGCATGAATTGAAGCCAATGAATCTACTACCTAGTAATCACTAGTATTATCTAATGCAAGAATCAAAGCATCATGTAGCACATCACCTACTACATTTTCTTCATGAGTAGTCTCATGTTTTCCATCTCCTTTCTTCTTTAGATATCTACAGTATTTCTTCAGATGTCCTTTCTTTCCACAGTCCCAACACTCTATCTTTCTCAATCTGGACTTGGATCTTCCCTTCCTGGACTTGTTACGATTACCTGGGATATTTCATTTCTCACTTTGTCTTCCCTACTCTACATGGTCAATGCATTACCTGATGTCTCACCTATGATTTTCCTTCACATTTCCTTGCCCAACAACATCATCAAATTTCAAAGTGTTTGAACCAGAGACAAAGTTACTTACAACCATTACCAAGCCGTTCCAACTTTCTGGAAATTAACACAACATTAGAAGAACCCTAACATCATCATCAAAGTTCACTTTTACAGAACTTAACTGATTTGTAATCGTATTAAATTCATTTAAATGATCAAAAACAGATCCACCTTCTAACATATTCATATTACATAAATGTTTCATTAGAAATACCTTGTTGGAGGCTGATGGTTTTTCATACAGCTTACCCAATCCACTCATTAGACCCTCCGTTGTCTTTTCTTTTTAAATATTGAAGGCCACCAAAGAAGCTCGGAGCAACCGTATTGTTCCCAGTGCCTTTTTGTCAAGAACCTCCCATTCTTCATCCTTCATAATCATCATCTGTTTCGCTTTACCTCCCAATAGTGGGAATAGATCCTTCTGGTACAAATAGTCCTCCATTTTCATCTTCCATAACTAGTATTTTTTGCCGTTAAATTTCTCGACCTTAAACTTTCCTTCTTCCGCCATTGCTCCCACTCGAATCAACCCTTCTTTCGTGCGAGTTTATATTCCAAATAGACTTTTGGCTATGATACCAATTGTTAGAAAAACATGATCGCAAAGCAATAAGAATAAACAAGATGCAAATATAAATCACATAAAACAAATTACAAGAGAGACACCAATATAACATGGTTCAACCAAGATGGGCTACGTCCACACAAAAATTGTTAGTCCTTATTATTATACCATCCAACAAATTAAGGGATACAACCTGTAGCACATCCATTGTAACTTCCTCTTCACTCTCTCACAGTCTCTCTTACACAATCATAGATATCTTTACAATGCTACAATACCCAAGCGTATTACAATGCCTTCCTTTCAAAGAGATATTACCATGGGAAAATACTATGGAACACCTGTTGGCTTGGTTTTGCAACCAAGCCTTGTGCAATGGGCACCTATCAACAATGTGATAGCAGTTTCAATATTGAAAGCAAAAACAATTATAAATTAAATCTAAATCTAAACTTGCATGTGCATATAACAAATAATTTTTTTTAAAATGGTTCAAGAACAAGAAATAAAAGAATAAGTATTTTGTATTAAGATACCTCAAATGGTGAGGATTTGTGCTGAGCAACTCCTAAGGTGGGTAGCTTCAAGCTCCAAAGGTCTCTTCTCCAAGATGCTGAAAATGGCCAAAAGTCTCATGAGAGATTTTGACAGCGTGAGGATAGGATGATGGATGGATGGAAAGTGAGGAGCCCCTACCACCTTTTTATAGTTTTTGGTGGTGGGGAATACCATTATGGTTTTGAGGAAACCAATGGTATTGACCAACATGGTTTAGGTACCTTTTCCCTCCTTTTTCCTTTTTTGAATATTTTGAATATTTTTATTCCCTTTTTAATATTTTTGGGAATTTTGGACCCTTTTTGAGGGTTTTTTATGCTTTTTGAGGAAAAATATTTATTTTGAGGGGAAAAAGGGGTGTATTATGGTCTTTTGGTGACCTTTTGATGACTTTAGAGGCTCAAATGGTGGAAAAGTGGACAAATTGGTCGTGTGAATAAGGAAATGAGCTAGTGAGCACTTTTTGGGTGTTAACAGATTGCCCCCTGATGTGTGAGGGCAGGATCTCATCGTATGGACAATAGACATCATAGTTATTTTGCCTTTTTTCTGGGGTTTGGGGAAGAGAAGAGACCTATTGGAGACTGGATCCACGACCCTTGGAAGCTGCAAAAAAAGAAAAAATATTACATGGCCTCAATATGAATGAGGAATAATCTCTGATAATGGACGAGGCGGGCATACCCATGCTCGTATCAAGACATATACATAACAATTAGTCCCAAGAAGGGGGGCCTGAATAATACATAAAAAATATGCTGGTACATCATAATGGTCCAAAGGGGACACTATTTTGGGGTGTACTTATGAACATAACATGACTGATCTCAATAACTGGTACACTGGAATAAAGTGACAACCGTTCTGAACAAGGTTTCAGAAGGGTTGATGAACTGCTGAATCTGAAGGTGTCCAACATCTGTAGGGACTCAACGACTCTGAGTCAAATCTGAGGAGTATATGTAACTGTATACTCTAGGGAGTATAAAACTGGGGTACATCTGAATACTGTCGCCATGCGCAACCCAGATATCTATAGGAAAATGTAATTGGTTGTTTCCATAAGTAGACTTTCAAATGTGCAAGAGTCAGGTGGTATCCGGGGTCTTCAACAAATAACTGAAAGGACCAATACCCTGTGCGAGTCTCAACGATGCGATCAAGGTGTTGAAGTCGAGCATGTGAGAAACAACCATTTGGAGAGGCACTAAGGACTCTTCTCGAAATGATTCGTAGGCACTCATCATAAATGGTGATGAGTCCAAGACACAGGGACCTCTAGGTCTATCCTCTGGAATAAATTTGGTTGTCGTCGACAGAGGGAGACCAGCAACTAACAAGGCAATGATGTTTCCTTGATAGGAGCGCGAGGTGTTGAACTGAAGTGTGGTAGTACTGATGGTAGGACTAACATACTTGTGGGGATGGGAAGTAACTGGGGTCATAGAGTGAATAGACTCAAACTTCCTTTGTCCAGAGCATGATGACATGGTTGACCTGGCAGCGTAGGGAACTGATTTGTAGGTGTGGGGATCATAACTTTTAGGGACTGAAGGGTATGCATTGACTTTGGGGGGTTAAGCTGATGGATGCTGTCGAGGGATTCTCAGGGTGACATACTGTAGAATACTCTAAACAAAGGCGACAAAAATAGGGAAGCTGCCATATGAGTAGACGTGATCTGTTGTGGCGCCGAGAAGCACCATTGGGTCCTTCTTCGTAGTTTTAATGAGCTCCAAGAAGGGATAAAAGTGTGCTCTGAAATGGTACTATCCTGTGGATTTTGTGAGCCCAGGACTGTTCGTGCTCATGGGTGATTTCATTTTTTAGGAGTCTGAAAATGATAAGAAGACTCTGCAGTGATTATGAGTACCGTCCTGTGGGTTTTTACGAGCCCAGGATGGTGATTGCTCGTGGTCTCTTTCATGTTTAGAGAGTCTGAAAGTGGTAAGTGGACTCCATTGGTGTTCTTATTCGTAAGTTAGTCTCCAGGGCCCAAAAAAGCATAAAATGATGCAAATGGAGAGCTCTTCTAGCCGATGTGACTAGAGTATTCATTTTTCGTAATTAGTCTACAAGGTCCGGAAAATGGGTAAACTTATACCATGTAGACGCCCTTTAAGATACGTTTAGTGAGCATGAAAGGAAGCAAGGTTGCTCGGCGATCTTTTCATTGTTTTAGGAGTTGGAAAATAGCTTAACGGAAACTCCCTAAGTGCCTTTTTCGTAAAAGGGATTGCTCGGCCCGAAAAAGAGGTAAAACTATACCAAACAAAAAGGGATTGATGAGAGCGAGAAAAGGTCTCAAGCATCATCATGAGTGTGGAATACTAAATATGGTGACATAAATATTGTCAAAAAGGGGCAACGACCAATGTGACACGCAAATCGAGGTGATGAGTGGCATTTTGAAAAAGTTTCTGAAAATTATGGGGTGAGAGTGAGAAATGATCTCAAGCAACATCACGAGCACGGAAAAATGAATTTGACGATATCAAACTTGTAAAAAATGGACGATGGCCAATGTGGCATGCAAACCGAGGCGATAAGGGGGCATGGGAAAAATGCCCAAAAAATCTGGGCGTGAGAGCGAGAAATGATCTTAAGCGTCATCACGAGCGCGGAAAACTGAATTCGGCGATATAAGACTCGTAAAAAATGGAGAACGACCGAAGTGGTATGCAAACCGAGGCGACGAGGGGGCATGAAAAAAATGCCCGAAAAATATGGAGGTGAGAGCGAGAAATGATCTCAAGCATCATCATGAGCGTGGAAAACTGAATCCAGCGATATAAGACTTGTTAAAAACGAAGCACGGTCGATGTGGCATGCAAACCGAGGTGATGAGTGGCATTTTGAAAAAATGCTCGAAAAATCTAGGCGTGAGAGCGAGAAATGATCTCAAGCGTTGTCATGAGCACGAAAAACTAAATCCGGGGATATAAGACTTGTCAAAAAATGGAGAATGGCTAATGTGGCACGTAAACCGAGGCAACGAGGGGGCATGGGAAAAATGCCCAAAAAATCTAGGCGTGAGAACGAGAAATGATCTCAAGCATCATCACGAGCACGAAAAACTGAATCCGACGATATAAGACTCGTCAAAAACGGAGAACGGTCGATGTGGCACGCAAAATCAGGCAACGAGGGCGTGAAAAAAGGTCAAAAAATGGACCTGGTGAAAACAGGAAAAGGAAAGGACTATCATGAAGTTCTTGCTGTGCTGATTCCAATGGTACCAACGGTTTGAGGAACGGAGATTCCTTGAGCCCAGGGACAGGCTTGGGGTTTAGATGGTATGTTTTTGTGTGTTGTTCTCTACTATATCATGTGTTTTAGTTGTGTTTGTTATGATTATAGTTAGATATTTATATGGTGGTTCACTTGCGAGATTGTGCAGATGTTGGTCCTGTACCACCGGCTGACCATGTGGTTCGTAGGGGATGAGTGATGGTGGTCATTCCACCTCCTGTAGCGGTACCGCCTCCTCATGCTCGAGGAGTTGGGGCACGCGGTCGAGGAGCTGAGCCTCGAGATGATGCCGTGGAGGGTGTCCGAGAGACACTAGACATAATCCTGGCAGGATTTCCAAAGGATGGGTGGAGGGATTTGGATCGGGACATCGTTGAGCGTTGTTTTGATGTGCCTCGTGAGTGGCGCTCGATCTTGCTCAGAGCAGCATTGTTGGCGGCTGAGTGGAGGGATGGGGCTCGGCATGATCCGGTAGGGCCAGTGGAGGGGAGGATTCAGGTGCGAGATGATCCAGCGGGGCCGGCGGAGAGAAGAGTTCGGGCTCGGCATGATCCAGCGGGGCCAGCGGAGGTGGCGCCAGAGGAGCCTGGAGACCATGATGATTAGATGATCTTGTATCTGCCCCCAAATGCTGATGAGCATATGGGGAAGTACCTTTATGTTTGACTATATTATGATGTATATATATATATGATTTGGTATATAGTCGTGTATGCACATGGATGCATTTATTGTCTATTTGCTTGTCCGTGGAGGCATGTTTTTTTTTCTGTATGCTTGTGGGGGCACATTATGCACGTGTATGTAACATTTTGATTTTTGTATATGCCCGTGGAGGCACATGTTATGCACGTGGATGCAACATTTTGATTTTTGTATATGCCCATGGAGGCACATGTTATGCACGTGGATGCATTTTTGTTGAAGCCCGTGGAGGTACATTTGTGTTTACTATATGGTTTGATTGGTGTGCCAATCAAGAATGTTGTTAGCCATATGGTCTGCTACACTATTGAGATTCCTTGGGACATGTGTGAATGAAATGGATTCGAACTGTCGAACCATTTTTTTAGTGAGCAAGAATTTTCTGAAAAGACAGGGATCGCGTACCTGGTAATCATTGTTGAGCTCAGAAACAAGGAGTTGTGAGTCCAAGAAAACGTTAAGGTGACGTATGCTCATTTGGAGAGCTGCGGCCAGGAGATCGGTCACGGCATCGTATTCAGCTTGGTTGTTGGTGGCGGCACCTACGCACACTCCGTCGATGTGGATCAACTCATGTGAAGGGGAATATATTACCCAAGCTGCGGAGGCCATATTGGGGGACCAACGGCTTGCACCATCAGCAAAACCGACGTAGCAGAATGGAACAGGATCCATCTGTGGTCATGTAGAGAAAACAAATATTTAGGTTTTTTGAATTTTTTGTGAAAAACAAAATAAGACTGCACAATAATGGACAGTGGTGTCCATCATATTTGCTATGGGTAAAATCGCTTGAGGTAGAACCCGTTGCGTGTGTTGCGTAGGGGGTTGCCTTCTGAATCGGTCAGAATGTATGCCCCCTGTCCGAGGCAAGTGTGTATAATGAATGGGCCTTGTCACATGGACACAAACTTTCCTTTTCCAGTTTTGTCATGAGCTTGATCATAGGCGAGGACAAGCTCCCCTTCAGTAAACATTCTTGGGTGGACATGTTTGTCGATGTGATGTTCCACAATTTTAGGATCGAGGCCAGGCATCTCGTTGTAAGACGAGGCGAAGACATCATGAAACTCTTGGAAGATTTTCTTATATGCCTGAGTTTCCGCTTGAGTGCATGATGCACCTAGCGAGATGAGCTAAGGTTTTCTAGGTGTGGTGGAAATGTCGATTTCTATAATAGGGGAAATGTTGGACATGTTCCCCTCTTCAAAGGCATCTAGTGCTGGGATGGGGTCTTTGAACCAATCAACCTTAGTTGGTAAGAAATATTTCGATTCGACTGATAGTTGGTTTTCTGCGGTGGATGTAGATGCCTCAAGGAGGAAGAATGAGCGATGATGCATATCGTCCCAAGGGTAGTTCGGTGCAGTGAGTGTTTCTAGAATTTGCTCATCAGTACGAAAGTAATCAGACCATAAATCAACGGGTTCTGGTTTGTATGTGGTTGAAATCATATAGATGGTATTGATTTCTTCCGAAGAAGATGATTTCAGAGGGTAGATCTCCTCGATGAGGGGAGGAGATATCTCTAAGTCGGCATTGTTCATCTCGTATAAGGCTGCTCTATAATGTGGGAGATCAGGGCAGTGGTGTGAATAATGGCCATAAATGCCGCATATTGCACAAGGGTGGTTAGTGCGGAGCGTTTTTCCGCAAGGTTGAGGAGGTGGCTCAAGTCTTACCACTGGAATTCCAGTGTCATCATCCAACATATTCATGTGTTCTTGGAGTGCAAGTAATTGTGGACATTGATGAGTGGCATGGCCTACGTCGTCACACAACGAGCACTTACGGGGAATGCGAATAGTTGGGGGGTTTTTAGCTACCTTGGGGGTTGCTGGGGGGGTGCAAGTTGTGGGTCTAGTGTTATAAGTTGGTGGGCCTCTGCCCCCTGTGTTCCGTAACAGAGGTGGGGTGTTTCTGGACGTTGATGCCGTAGTCACTATTGGGGGTGGTCTGTTTTGCAGATGAGCGACCGGAGGGGGTGGGTGGTTGGTAGTAGGGATAGGTTGTACCAGTTGTAAAATAACAGTCAGAGTTGGCAGGGGGCTCAGAGCAGGTAAGTACCATACAGGTATCCCTAGTGTTAAACTAGGAAGGTTAAGTGTAGCCATTACTGACAAACTGACAACTTCGGAAAATGGGAACAAGAACGGGATAGTATGAATTGGCGTTGTGCCACTATGAGTAGGCACTGTGGGTGTTTGTGGTAGTGACGAAGGCTGATGTGTGGTGTGCGATAGGGTGCACAAATCCGATGTTTTTGTTATCGGAAAAGGTGGTGAGATCGATGGAAATGTGGAAGTCATAGGTTACTCAGTGTAGATTCCAGGACCAATTGACGACATAAATGATGTTGGTGCGGTTTGAATGGTTTGTTCAATCATTGGTAGCACATTTTGAGGCGTTGCGGGGGCGTTAGGATCATAATATGTGAGTTGATCAATCTTGATAATGCGTCCTTCATGTGGGAACATCATGAGGAAAAAAACAGATGAAGCCACTGCTTTCATTTTGTACATATAGCTACGTCCTGTCAAGCACTCTATTTGCAGATAATTAAATATCAAACACACAGAGCGTATGAAATTTATTGTCAACCCGAGAAAGTCTTTTTATTTCAAAGGACAAGTGCACAATATATGCTTAAACACAAAACCATTAGAAGTGAATACTTTTATCCTCTATCATCTATGTTCATCCCAAGAATCTATGCAATCCCAATTGCCTTCTAACTGCTATACTACAATTCTTTTCTATTATGCATCAAGCAAAATTGATATCAGATCTAATCAACGATTGCAGGAAAGAAATCTCATTCATATTCCAAAATAATCACTTGTCTAATCTAATCAAGCTGGGAATCATAAAGCATGATCTGAACATTACTCTAGAACTTTAATGAAGGAAATTGAAGCAACTGTTCTGAAAAACTGAATTGCAAAATATAAATCAATCAACACATAACAGGAAAGCTAATTTGTAAGAGCTCTTGGGATTACGTCTCAGCTGTAGAATGAACACAGCAGTGTGAACAGAAATTGAAATATGTAAAACAAACCTGACTCAGTCGACTGTTATTCGATACCATTCACCAATCTCACGAAAATATAATCATTTACTGAGAAATCCACACAATGAATATTGCTGCTGCGTACAAAAGAAAGATCAAAGCATCACACAACAAGAAAGATGAAATCCTAAATTAACACAGCAATCTCTGTGGAAGACGGGCCCAGTCTTCACACAGAGACGCTGGTTGAACAACACTCTCTTTAACTCAGAAGTAACTCCGTATATTAACAGAAGAATGAGTACACAGTTTTGGCTTGGCTGCTAATACAAGATAAATTAATTGTTTGCTGTCCAACCCCTTGGTCGAGGCAATTCCCCATATTTATACATACAATTTGCAACATCTAAACCTATAATTGGGCAGCCATGAAGATCTCTGATCTTCAGGCGCCCTAAATAATCTAGCTGTTACAATGCGTGGCGGAACTGAAATATCCAAATATGAGAGAAGTATTAATTGTCCCAAGAGTGACGGTCCTTCCAGCTCACAGCTGGATTTGAGCAGCGACATACTTAAGATAGTTCTTCTGTTACAGCTGCCCTGCCACGACTGTGCCTTGATTGACGATTTGAACCCCAAGGAACCTTCCACAAGCGATGAACGTTCCTTCATGACTTGTTCAGCTCCGATCTTCCTGCAGTCTATTGTCTTACTACCTTCATAAATCGCATCATGTTAGCACAGATTAAGAGATGCACAGCTTTAATCATCACAATCATAAGTATTAACACAATAAAACAATAATCGGCCATACCTTGGTAATTTGGGGAATAGATAAGGACAATAAGTTGAATTGCCAAGGTAATTGGTGTAAGACAAGGGAAGGGAAGATGATAAATGATGGTCAAAAAGGGCCAATTCTGGGCTCAACATCTCCCCCCAACGACCCTGTTGCATGTCCTCATGCAACAACCTGCATCTGAATCTTGAACTGAGCTCTGTCCAGGAGAGAGGAAGGAATGTAGGTAAATCAGGCACCTCATCTACCTTTTTGAAAAGCCTCTGTGAGCAACCCGGCATCTTCCAACTTCACTGTTTCCCTTCCACTGCTACTTGCTGATATCTGAGAATGCACTTGGTGTGGTGGGAATCTTTCTGCAGTTCTCTTATGCGATGCCTGGGGAAGTTGAAAAGACACCCTCAATCTGAATCCAACTCAATGACACCTGTAGGAGGTGGAAGCACTGGTTCTTGTGGGACAATGTCTTCCAGCACATCTAATGTTAACAGGAGAGTTGCTGGTTCTTGTGTAACAGCAACATCCCTTAACCCATCTTCAGCAGCTACCTTCATTGCTTTTGGAGACACTGGTTCTTGTGTAATAGTATCTTCTTTGTCATTCTGCTGCTGAGACTGAATATCCTTTTCAATTTGCAGCTCCTCCTCCAAGATTTCAGTGTCACCTGAGCATGGTGTCTGTACCTGTTCATTGTCACTCCACTGTGTGTCAGGGATGATATCCACTCCCAGGTTATCTCCCAGCTGTAATTCAGGAGTTTTTGTTGCAGCCTCCTCTTCCAAGATTTCAGTGTCACCTGAGCATGGTGTCTGTACCTGTTCATTGTCACTCCACTGTGTATCAGGGATGATATCCACTCCCAGGTTATCTCCCAGCTGTAATTCAGGAGTTTTTGTTGCAGCCTCCAAGGATGTTGGTTCTTGTGTAACAACATCCTGGCTTACCTCTTCATCCTTTTTCTGCTGCAGCTCTTCTTCTATGATTTCCGTATCATGGGAGCTCTCTGGGGTTACAACCCAGAGTTCATCATTGAATGCCAAAGTATCCTCTGTCTCAGCTTCTTCTACTGTCTGTTCCCTATTCAGGATTGTTGGTTCTTGTGTTGCAGCATCCTGTTCCAACTTATCACTGTCCTGCCTTTTCGTTTCTTCTTCTAAAATTATTGTGTCCTGGAAACGTTCTGGGGTTACAGCACAAAATTTTTCACTAACCTCCAGAGTATCCTTCGGCTCCATGATCTCTGTATCAAGGGAACATTCTGGAGTCTCACCATATTCTTTTATAAGCTCCAGAGCATCCTTCATTTCCCGTTCTTCTCCCATCTGTTCTATGATTTCTATGTTGTGGGAGCATTTTGGGATTGCCATACATTCCTCATAAATTTCCAGGGCATCCTCCACTCCCTGTTCTTCTCCCATCTGTTCTATGACTTTTGCATCATGGGAAGTGGCAGCTGCAGCAAGGATGTTTAAAGGTGCTGGTTCTTGTGTAACAGCACCTTCTTTCTCCACTGCTTTCCCTTCTGTGGCTACAGGCTGTTGTGCTGAATAGGTGCTAAGTAAAATTTTATGGCCTGCTTCCTCAAAGATCTCCCCACAGGTGGGGCAGAGTATTCGCTCATCCTTTTCTCCAGCTCCAGCAGAAGCTGATTCCTCCACTTGGTCTACAGCCTCTATTAATGTATACATCTTTCTTCCACCCTGCTTTCTGCAGACTTCCTTCCATGTTTCCAGCTCCCTTCTAAGTGCTTGGAGGTCCTCTTTCAGCATTGCATTTTCATACAAGAGTCCCTCAACTCCAGGTTCTTCCTCCACTGGTCCTTGTGGGGCATCCCTCGGTTTTGGTGTAAGGATTGGGGGTTCAACCTGTGTCTCTAAGGTTGCCCATTTTGTTCTAGCTGCCTCTGCTGCTGTGATTGACCGAGTTCGTTTCCTTCTGATTGGTGCCACTAAATCAAACTCATTGGTGGCCCTCTTCCTTTTCTGTGGCGTTTTCTTTTGTGACTTTCCTTTTTGTAGTGTTTCTTCTCGTGGAGCTGGAATATAGGGAGGCAAAACTGAAGTTAAAGGAATATTTCCCTGCCCCCCATGCTGTTCTTCTTCAATCACAGCTGCTCCTCCTGCCCATTCCAGTGAAGACTCGATTGTGACCAGCTCAATATCTTCTTCCATTGCTCTGGCTCCGTCATCCTCAGGTTCCATTGTCGCAGCATTTGATGCTGCTCCAATTTCACCTTCTGCTGCCGGAGCTGCCCTGTTATCTAGGTTTTCCACGAGGGTTTCATCTACATTGTCGCCTGATGGCTCTGTTTGTGCTTCTCCTCGCTCTCTTTCAAATGCAGTGTCATCCCACACTGGTTCTGCTTGTGCTGGGGATTCATACACCTCAAATGGCTCTGCCTGTGCCTCGGGTTGTTCTTCCTCTGTGGTTTTGCCAACCCCTGATGGTCCTGCCTGTGCCCCCTGTTGTTCTTCTTTCGTTTCATCCCTCCCGAATGGTCCTGCTTGTGCCCCCTGTTGTTCTTCTTCCGTTTCATCCCTCCCCCCAACTTCACTGGAGGAACTCCGGTCCTCCTGTTGTGGCGGAACTGGTAATTGCTGTAATGGAATGACCCTCAAGGGAACAGGTTGTTGTGGTCAGGTAATGAATTGCTCCCATGTTATATTATGTTGGGCCAGGGTTCTTACAATAATTAACTTAATAAGGCCATGGTGGGTGAGGGAGGACAGTGGGTGCTTTGCACACTGAACAAATGTTGCCATATGACGCAAGTCGTGCAATAGATAAAATGGAATATTCAACAAAATGCCATGATGGAGATGAGAAAGCAAAGGAAGTTCAGAGTTGTACACAGTTTGGTATCTACCTTCGCAAGTTATGTATTTCTTGAGGAAGATAGCGACCTGGTCCCATGGCTGCAGCAGTGACTTCAATGCAATCCCTCTCCTGGATGCTTCAACTTGCTCCCCTGGAAGTAAAAATTATTCCCGTACAACTGTTGCAGGAACTCGACGGTTAAACCAAGGTTTTCCCACCAACGGGATAGCTGTAACCTCGGATATAATGACCTCCGAAACATCTATACACAGCCCCCACACCGTGGAGTGTGTTTTAGTAAGATTCAAGGCGAATTGCAGGGCTGCGTCCCGATCGAATCCGTCCAATCGTTCAAAGAATTCGACCCAGCCAGCAGCTTGAAAAATGGCCAGAACCTGCAGATTCCGTCTAAGTTCCTGGGTGTTAAAAGGTTCGTGGCGAACTGGAATGCCCATGGTCCTGGCTGCAAGATGAAACTGCTGTTCGACAGAGTACAGGATCCAGAATGGAAGTTGCAGCGCAGAGAATGCACGAATCGTTGAGCGGAGACGTTGAGCGAATGAACTAATTCGAAAAGTTAAGCACAGAGAAGAGTTTAAAATTTTCATGCCGAATTGGGGAGGGTGGCAGTTATTATTATTACGTCATACGAGGGAAAGGTTTAATCAGATATAAATGGTGGTGCGAGTGAAGGTACGGCCAATCTCGTTTAAATGATATCAATACTTAATCACGTGATAAATGAAAGCCATACCTCATAAAACTGTGCGTCGGAAGCCTGCGGAAACTGGTGGAGCATGGAGTTGGTGACGTCACGGAGCCGAACGCATGCACAGTCAGACGTGGGATCATGATGACTCGGATAAGGCACTGATTTCCTTCGCCGGTAAAACACAAGGCGTCGCATCCTCCGGGTTAAAATGATGAGTTCGCCGGCAGGACTGGGATGAATCAGCATCATAATTAGCAGGTTGAACAATCCTTCTGTTAACACGGGAGTTACCACTGCAAGTTGCCAAAGAAATGATCACACGGCCGATGAAAAAGCTTGTTGCAGCTGGCAGGAAAGAAGTTACAGCCACCGGAAAAGAATTCGCGGCAGCCGGAAAAAGATTTACGATATCAGGGAAAATTACGGTTGTCATGGGAAAATTTTACGGCGGCGGGAAAAGATTTTACGACTATGGGAAATATGTCGCAGCCGCTGGAAAGAAATGGAAGCTACGTGGAAATGAGTGGAGGTGACTTGGTCAATGAGGTGGCAGCCGTCGGGAAATAATGTGGCAGCCGTCGGGAAATGATGTGGCAGCTGCGGGAAAAAGATGTTGCAGCCGCCGAAGTTACAGCCGCCGAAATTGCAGCTGCCGGAGTTGCAGCTGTTGGAAAAGCTTTGACGGCGGACGAAAAAAGGACATTACGGCTACCGGGAAGTGAAATGGTCATGGCTGGTAAATGGAGTGGCAGCTGCGGAAAATGAGATGGCAGCCGTGGGGACGATGAGGTGGCAGCCATGGGGACAATGAGGTGGCAGCCGCGGAAACTGGAGTTGCAGCCGCCGATGTTGCAGCCGCTAATGTTGCAGCCGCTGATGTTGCAGCCGCTAATGTTGCAGCCGCTAATGTCGCAGCCGCCGATGTTGCAGCCGCTAATGTTGCAGCCGTTAATGTTGCAGCCGCCGATGTTGCAGCTGCCGATGTTGCAGCCGCTAATGTTGCAGCTGCCGAAATTGCAGCTGTCGGGAAAGTGGACGGCTGTCGGAAAAAGGGCATTATGGCTACCAGGAAAAGGAGAATAAGGTTACCGGAAAAGGATAAACAGCTGCCGGACAAAATGTTGCAGCTGCCGGAAAATATGTTGCAAATGCAATTTTTTTTTTTTTTTTTTTTTTTTTTTTTTTTTTTTTAACACAAGGACAGCACAGGGAGATTTTCATTACGGGCCCAAACTAATCGTTCTCCTGGCGCTTCCCTGAAAATTTCTTTTTAAAAGACAACAGCAAGCAAAGAGATCAAATGCAAAGAGAAAGAAAACGACAACTATACGCTACAGCAAGAAATTATTTATGTACAGCAAATATAATTTTCAGTTTGAGATTTGGCAAAGGTAGAGAAATGTTCCTGCTCTGGTTCCAATTGGTAGTTTGGATCAGCAGCAATCTGTGAAATGAATGCATCTTTCGAAATGGGCTTCCGATACAGTCGCAGTCTGTGGCCATTAGCAAGTAATGGTATACGGTTTTCATCAATGGTGACCAGGCGAACAGTGCCGTTGTCAAATACCCTGTCAACCAAATATGGACCCAGCCATCTTGTGCGTAATTTCCCTTTGAAATCCTTCTTTAATCTGGAGTCGTATAATAGTGCCCAGTCTCCTTCATGGAATATTTTCTTTTTGATGAATCGGTCATGCCAATTAGATCTCTGTTGCTGAAGCAGCACAGTCTGGTCTACCGCAGCTAACCGTTTCTCATCCAATTCATTCAATTGATTCAATCTTCTTTTCTGGGCTTCTGTTACATCCAGGTTCATTTCAATGGCTGTTTTCAGGGTCTTGATCTCAAATTCAATTGGAAAGATGGCACTCTTACCATACACCAGATCATAGGGAGAAAAGCCCGTGGTGTTGCGCCAAGTCGTGCGATATGCCCACAGTGCTTCTGGAAGTCTGTCATCCCAATCCCTTCGATGGCTTTTAACTGTTTTAGTAAGGATTGCTTCGATAACTTTATTAGTGCTTTCCACCTGACCATTGGCCTGGGGATGATAAGGTGAAGCTATCTTGTGCTGCACATGATACTTCCGGAGCAAGGATTCAAATTGGTGTGAAATAAATTGTGGTCCCCCATCGGTAACTACTTCCTTTGGTACTCCAAAACGGGTAAAAACTTCACTGTATAGGAAATCAATCACCGCCTGGTCATTTTCCTTAGCCAAAGCTACAGCTTCTACCCACTTAGTCATGTAATCTGTACACACCAAGATGTAAACCTTCTGTTTGGAAGGAGGGTTGATAGGACCAACAAAGTCCAATGCCCATCTATCAAACGGTTCTAGTACCACTTGGGGCTGTAAAGGCATCTGATCTGTCTTATTAGGTTGGCCCATCCTTTGGCAGCTGTCACAGGACTGAACATATCTTTTAGCATCTCTGAACAGTGTCGGCCAATAATATCCCATCCGCAACGCCTTATGCCCTGTTCTTTTATCTGCAAAGTGCCCTCCGCAAGGTTCATCGTGACAGGCCTTCAGTATATGAAAGATCTCATCTTCCCTTACACATCTTCTAATTTCAAGATCAGGTCCTGTGTAAAAGAGATGGCCCTTGAGCCAACAATACCTGGCACTTTGTTGAATAATTTTTCTTTTCTCTCGTTTAGACATATGTGGCGGAAGCTTCCCTGCAACCAAATAATTAGCAACGTCTGCATACCAGGGTGAATGAGCTGAGAGTGCAAATAAATGTTCATCCGGGAAAGCATCCTCAACAGGTGAACTGTCATCACTGTTAGTAAATCGTGATAAAAAATCAGCAACAACATTTTCTTTTCCAGGTTTATCTATAATAGTAATATCAAATTCCTGTAATAATAGAAGCCACCTGGTTACTCTGGCATTAGTGACAGGTTTATTCATTAAATACTTAATGGCAGAGTGGTCAGTATGCACAAATGTAGGATACCCAGTAATGTAATGCCGAAACTTATTAATAGAATAAACAATAGCAAGGAATTCTTTTTCAGTAACAGTATAATTTAGTTCAGCAGGGGCTAAGTTTTTACTAACATAATAAATAGCATAAGGTACTTGACCATCCTGCTGTCCTAGTACTGCTCCAATGGCGGTATCAGAAGCATCTGAAGAAATGTGGAAAGGTATGGTCCAATTAGGTCCCCTTAAAATAGGGGCTGTGGACAGTTTCTCTTTAAGCTCATCAAATGCTGTCTGGCATGCTGTACTCCATACAAACTGTGCGTCCTTCATTAACAATGAAAACAAAGGGGAAGCAAGTTTGGAGAAATTTTCTATGAATCTCCTGTAATACCCAGCATGTCCCAGAAAACTTCGCACCTCTTTCTGAGTTGAAGGGGTTGGTATATTCTTTATCACCTTAATTTTTGAAGGATCCACTTGAATACCGTCAGTAGAGATGAAATGTCCTAATACCACCCCCTCACTCATCATCATGTGGCATTTTTCAGTGCTCAGTGAGAGGCGAGCCTGTTCACAGCGAATTAAAACTTTCTTCAAATTTTCTAGTGCTTCCTCAAAATCCCTGCCATAAGGAGTAAAATCATCCATAAAAACTTCCATGCTATCATTAACCAATTCAGAAAATATGCCAATCACAGCTCTTTGGAACGTTGCAGGTGCATTGCACAATCCAAAGGGAAGCACCCTGTAGGCGAACGTTCCCCAAGGGCAAGTGAAGGTGGTCTTATCCTGATCCTCTGGAGCAATCTGAATTTGATTGTACCCGCTGAACCCATCCAGGAAGGAGAAGAACTTCTTCCCAGAGAGGGTATCAAGTACCTGGTCAATAAAGGGCAGAGGAAAATGATCCTTTTGTGTAGCTTTGTTCAGCTCCCTATAATCGACACAGACTCTCCATTTACCATTTTTCTTGGGTACAATTACAAGTGGGGAAACCCACTCACTGTCTGAGATAGGATAGATGAATCCTGCTTCCAAGAGTTTCTGGATTTCTTCCTTCACTATATCCCTCAGATTGGGGTTCATGCGTCGTTGGGGTTGACATACAGGCTGGGAGTCGTTTTTAATATAAATATGATGAGTGCACAGACTAGAGGGAATACCCTTCATGTCTGTATACTCCCAGGCGAATGCCCCCTTACGTTCCTTCAAGAGATTGGTTAGGCGCTTTTGTTCTTCTGAGGAGAGACCAGGATTGATGTTCAAAGTTCTCCCAGGATCTACCTCAATAGGAATGCTTTTCGAGTTTTTCAATACTGGGATTATGTTTGTGTCATTGGCTAGTGCTTCCTCCGTAAGCTGTTCTTGTTCTTCTTTACCGAGGGTACTGTTCAGGAGTTGATAAACTTCCTTGTCTACTGAAGCAGGTTCGCTAATGAAATTATTAATGGCATCGTCTTCTGTTTCATTTTTGAAGGTTAGTGCCTTCCCTATTGTTAGTAATGGCTGAACATCTTCTTCTTCTTCTTGTTCTATCCAAAGGGAGGTTTCAGTTTCTAGACTCGGCCGTGCTGGAGGGTACAGGGTGAGGTTTTTGGTTTCCATGCCATCAGATATAGTCATAGATCCTGATCGACAGCTGATGCAAGCATCAGCTGTAGCCAACCAGGGCCTCCCTAAAATCAATGGATGTCCCCCCAGCTGTGATTTTGGTTGTAATACCAGAAAATCAGCAGGGTATTCCCATGAGTCTACTGAAATAACAAGGTCGTCCAAAATCCCTTCGGGTCTGATGGTGGATCTGTCTGCTAATTCTAAGATAGTAGGGGTCGGTCTAATATTGGTGAATCCGAGCTTCTTTACAGTCTCCATCGTTATAACATTGATCGCAGCTCCTAAATCTACTAGTACGTTGGGTATCTGCGTTTGTCCTATGTGTACAGTGACAGTAGGATTGTCGGGATCCTCATACTTGGTTATAGGGGTTTTTCCAGTCATTAAAGCGGATAAATTCCCTATAACATGAACAGTAGGAGGATCTCTGGGTTTCCTTCCCGGTCTTTTAGTGCACAGGTCCCGAACAGTTCTAGCATAGATAGGTACATCTTGAAGAGCTTGTAAAAGGGGAATCTTAACATAAAGGTTCTTCAATTCTCCTAAGAGATTGAACTGAGGTTGCCCCCCTCTTTGTGGCAGCATCAATCTCTCAGGGTAAGGTGGTTGCCTTACCAACTGGGTAGGCTGCGTGTTATCCACTTCATCGTTTAATGTTTCAGCCCTCCCATCTGAGGGATGCTCGGCACCTTCAGTGATAGGAACCGGATCAAATGGATGCTGGGAACTCTCTCCTTTGTCATACACAGTTGGTGGAATATTTTCTGAAGTTACACGTTCTACTATCTTTCCAGACCGTAAGCGAATATCATTACAAGGTACAGGGGAGAGAGAGTAGGCCGGCATATTGAGAGCTTCCAATTGTTGGACTGTTTTATTATTTGGGTTAGGGTTAGGTTGGGCAGGAAGCTGAGGCCGTATTGGTATGTTAGGCACAGGATTATTTTGCAGCTGCAGCTGCGACTGCTGAGGTGGGTATTGAGGATATTGATGAAATTGAGGATATGGAGGATACGGTAACTGTTGAGGTGGAGGTGGTTGAGGAAACGGGTTCCCAGGATGGAAGTTCCTCCATCCAGGAGACCATGAAGTAGGTTGGTGTGGAGGCTGTGTCCAAGGACTCCATGAATTATAACCTTGCATCGCAGGTCGAGGGGAATTCCACTGAGCATAATTTGAAGGGAATTGTGTATTCACATTTTGCATATTAGTATTCCAATTATTCAAATTATTCAAAAATGGAAATGAATCGGGAGACATACCTTGATTCCGGGGCTGCCAGGGTTTCTTCTGTGCAATAAAGTAGGCTGAATCCACCTCTGGAGTTGATGCCTGCAGAACAGCCTTCACTTGGGGCAACGTAGGGCATTCTTTCATATCATGGTTCAGCTCGCACAGCTGACACACTTGTACTTTGTCAAGAGGGCATTCTTTCAGTGGATGAGTCTTTCTACATCGGGGACAAAACACACCTAGTGTGAGATCCTCCACTGCCTGTTTTTGTTTGGCCTTCAAGACGTCAATCTCTGAAGATATAGAGCTCATCATTTCTGTTTTAAAATTTTCAAGAAGATTTCCTATCTCTGCCCGTGTAGGTCCCCCATTGGATGACTTCTGAGTTTTGTCAAAGACATCACGTTCCAGCTTATCTCGTTTATTCTGCTTATTATGCCTAGAAGATCCCCTGGAGTATCTCTTACATAATTCCACAATTGTCTCAAAGGGTTCTTTAGAGATATCTCCCTTTCCTAATAAATTTAGCATGTCTAAACAGTCGTCCCTGATCCCTCGAAGCAGGATTATCTTAAGCACATCTAGTCCCATGTTCGTCTGTCCAGCTCTCTGCACATTGTACAGCAACCTCTCCACAAAATCCTCCAAACTTTCATCCTCCTTCTGTACCATCTTGAATAACTCCTCCCTTTTGTCCCTGGTGTTGCAATATTCTTGATATTTTTCCAGGAACACTTGCTTCATCTTGTTCCAATTAGCAACAGTTCCTCCCCCAAGGCTCATGAACCAACGTAATGCATTGTCCTTCAAGGTGGCAGGAAAAAGCTTCAACTTTTGAGCATCTGTGACATAATCATAGCTGCGACAGAGGATATCGAATTCAAATAGGAATTCGTCTGGATCTTCTGCCGCCCTGCCATGGAAGCGGGGTAACACCGACGGTGAGATGTTTTTCATAGGAGCTGTCCCCTCTAGCTGCTGTATTGGGAATTGCAATGTAGCCATAGTTTCTGGCGGGGAATCATCTTCATGATGGTATTGTACCACTTCTTCTTCCTCTTCGTTCTCATGTCTATTATTCATCTTTTCTTATGTATCTTCTCCTTCGTTTGTTCCTTTATCCCTTACCTCAGTTGTAACAGCTGCGTATTCTTCGGATGTAACAGCTGCGTATTCTTCGGTTGTAGCAGCTGCGTATTCTTCAGTTGTAACAGCTGCATATTCTTCAGTTGTAACAGCTGCGTACTCTTCAATTGCAACAGCTGAATCAGCTGTTCCTTCTTTAGCAGGAGTATATGCAGGAATCACCGCTGCTCCTGTATCTTCCACTGTAGATCCTGATGCTGGCGCTCCAGGATCAGCAGGGCCTCTTTTGATAGGAGTCTCCCGTTGACGAGATCTGACAGCTGAATCCGTTTTGTCAACAAGGTCGTCGATGAATGTTTTTCTGCCCAGCGGTGGACCTCGACCACGACCCGAACCACCTGCACTGTTAGTAATTTGTGGAGTTTTGGGGGTTGGGAGTTGATCGCGTTTTACCCTCCTCGTATTCATGCGAAGCAGATCATTTCAAAAACAACCAAAAAGACTGACTAAAAGCAATTATCAGATGCAACTAATGACTAGTGTTTAATTTTCATCCTTCCCCGGCAACGGCGCCAAAATGTCAAGCACTCTATTTGCAGATAATTAAATATCAAACACACAGAGCGTATGAAATTTATTGTCAACCCGAGAAAGTCTTTTTATTTCAAAGGACAAGTGCACAATATATGCTTAAACACAAAACCATTAGAAGTGAATACTTTTATCCTCTATCATCTATGTTCATCCCAAGAATCTATGCAATCCCAATTGCCTTCTAACTGCTATACTACAATTCTTTTCTATTATGCATCAAGCAAAATTGATATCAGATCTAATCAACGATTGCAGGAAAGAAATCTCATTCATATTCCAAAATAATCACTTGTCTAATCTAATCAAGCTGGGAATCATAAAGCATGATCTGAACATTACTCTAGAACTTTAATGAAGGAAATTGAAGCAACTGTTCTGAAAAACTGAATTGCAAAATATAAATCAATCAACACATAACAGGAAAGCTAATTTGTAAGAGCTCCTGGGATTACGTCTCAGCTGTAGAATGAACACAGCAGTGTGAACAGAAATTGAAATATGTAAAACAAACCTGACTCAGTCAACTGTTATTCGATACCATTCACCAATCTCACGAAAATATAATCATTTACTGAGAAATCCACACAATGAATATTGCTGCTGCGTACAAAAGAAAGATCAAAGCATCACACAACAAGAAAGATGAAATCCTAAATTAACACAGCAATCTCTCTGGAAGACGGGCCCAGTCTTCACACAGAGACGCTGGTTGAACAACACTCTCTTTAACTCAGAAGTAACTCCGTATATTAACAGAAGAATGAGTACACAGTTTTGGCTTGGCTGCTAATACAAGATAAATTAATTGTTTGCTGTCCAACCCCTTGGTCGAGGCAATTCCCCATATTTATACATACAATTTGCAACATCTAAACCTATAATTGGGCAGCCATGAAGATCTCTGATCTTCAGGCGCCCTAAATAATCTAGCTGTTACATTGCGTGGCGGAACTGAAATATCCAAATATGAGAGAAGTATTAATTGTCCCAAGAGTGACGGTCCTTCCAGCTCACAGCTGGATTTGAGCAGCGACATACTTAAGATAGTTCTTCTGTTACAGCTGCCCTGCCACGACTGTGCCTTGATTGACGATTTGAACCCCAAGGAACCTTCCACAAGCGATGAAAGTTCCTTCATGACTTGTTCAGCTCCGATCTTCCTGCAGTCTATTGTCTTACTACCTTCATAAATCGCATCATGTTAGCACAGATTAAGAGATGCACAGCTTTAATCATCACAATCATAAGTATTAACACAATAAAACAATAATCGGCCATACCTTGGTAATTTGGGGAATAGATAAGGACAATAAGTTGAATTGCCAAGGTAATTGGTGTAAGACAAGGGAAGGGAAGATGATAAATGATGGTCAAAAAGGGCCAATTCTGGGCTCAACACGTCCAAGAAGGAGGTTGTAGTAGAGCTGGGCATTGATCACTTCGATGTCGATAAGAACTAATTTGCCGCCTAGTTCTACGAGTACGTTCGCTAAGAGGCCTTGTGGTTGAGTTGAGTGTTCGTCGTAAGCTCGTAATGCCATGGTGGATGGTTGTAAAGCGGGGGAGCCAAGTTTATGCCACACAAGGGTGGACATAACGCATGTTGAAGCTCCTTCATCGATGCACAACAAGGTTTTGAATGTTTACTGACACTTGGAAAGCCAAATTTGATGGCAATCAAGGTTTGGCTTGGTCTAAGTCGAAAGACATCATGAGTGTGTCGTTAAGGTCTACTCCTCCGATGGCGGATAGTAGTATTTTTCGTTGTGCAAGGCATGTTTTCAGTACCTCTAAAGCAGACATAGCAGTGGGGGATTGTGCTAGGTCTTCCACGACGTTATAATTGGATGTTGCGCGAGCATTAGGATTGTTGTTAATCCTTCGCAAAGGAATGCGAGGGATTTTAGGTCCTCCGTCCAACGGAATATTTGGTATGCGTATTGGTTTATTTGGTGGAAGGGAGGTGGATGCGTCAGTGGGAGGAGTTTCTGGGGGTGGGCCGTACTGATTCCTGCAAGTTTGGAGGTTAATGTCATTGGATGACATCATTAATAAATGGTGTGTGCCTGGATCCGTATACTGATAATCAGTTGCGGCATAGGTGATTTGCTACTGGGGTGTAGCAGATCCTTGTCGGGGATCCATAGGGAGAGTATTTACTACTCCCTGGTTTGGCAATGGATTTTGTAATATCATGGGTTGCGGTTGATTAAGTGGAGCTGGCTGTCCAGCGTTTCCCTGGCGTTGGGCATAGTCAGCCCAAAGTTTACGTGCTTTCTCTAAATGGGGGCAGTTATGAGTGTAGTGTTCATAGACTCCACATATAGAACATGGATGGTTTGTTCTCAGGTTATTGTTTTTTGGCTGCTTGGGATAACGATCAGGATTCTGGTTGGGAGGAGCAGCATTGTTATTATTTGGAGGATTGGGAGGTGGTGGACCTTGATTATGTTGTTGGTTGTTGTCGCGGTTACGTCCTCTTCCACAGTTTTGTTGTCCACCCTGGTTGCATTGGTTGTTTTGATGTTGGGGCTGATTGTGTTGTGTGTACACTTTCCCTTGAGTAGTGGGAGGATTTTGTGGTGCCGCAGGTGTGGGAGCAAGTTGCGGTGGATAATAGGTTGGTGGGGCTAGAGGTGGCCCAGTTGCCTGCTGGGGTTGTTGGTAACCTTGACCTATTGGAAGTGTTGGGTTAGCTGGTGTAGCTTGCTGTGGGTAATATATTGGTTGTGCCGGTAAATGAATTGGGTTATGGGTGGTACATATGTCAATGGCGCTTTCCCATAGCAATGTTGTGGACAAGAGGGTCCATGGGTGTGATAAGTCTAATTCGTTGGAGTGTACAAAGTTGTCGCTCCAGAATTAGATGTAGCCCTAGAGAGGTCTGGGGCATTTATGGTGCTCACCATGCTAAAAGGTTTATTTTGTACTGTGACTTGGCCGATAATACCATCAGCGACATGTGATGCCCCCGGAGCGTCACCGCATGAAGAATCTCCTCTTGGGGCGTCTGGTATGATGGTGTAGAGATAGCCTGACTGGGCATAAATCAAGTCGAATTGCTGAGCTTTTAAGATAGATTCTTCCTCTGACAGGGGTCGTTCGGAAGCTACATCTTTGGCTATGAGGGGTAGGAGTGATTTAAGAAACCAGTCCAAAAATATACAATCATCCAGTTTTATCTTACAGAGGCTACGATGCTTGCGCCACTCATGGATATGGTCGGTGATGTGGGTAGCTGTGTTTTGTCTGCAAGACAACAGTATTTCAACTCCTGCATCATAGCGTACAGGTAGCTGAAAAAACTGAAGGAAAGTGGAGGCGAGAGACGTAAATGTATGGTGGGTCCCAAGTGGTTGTTCGATGCACCACTTGGTTGCAGAGCCAGTGAACATTCGTTGCAATAGTCTTAGTCTAATGGAGTCATCCACTGTGGAGTTAGATGAACACCATAGGTGAAATGACATTATGTGGTTTTGGGGATCCTCCCCAGGTTTTCCTTCAAACTTGGGGATGTCCAAGGGGAGATTTGTAGGCATGGGTGGCCCTGTAGGGTTGTCCCTGATAGGATCGTTGGTTAGCCTGGCTAGGTCTGGTAAGTTCAGACTAGCCATGTAAGGTAAACTAGCAGATGGGTGTGGCGTAGTGACTGGGACATAACTATTAATGGTAGCATTATGTAGTGGTCCAGTAGCCCCTAAGGGTATGCTAGGTATTGAAGGTATGTGTCCTCCAACCATTGTGGTTTGGGATGGGCTAGCACTCCCAAGTGCAACATGGGTTACAGAGGGTTTAGGAATAGTGCCAGGAATTCCTGGGATCTGGGTTGTGGTAATGAGAGGTGGTGTGATTCCTATGTTTGGCATACCCATAATAGGAGGTAGTCCTATGTTGGGCATACCTAAAGGTGGAGTGGCCCCTATATTAGGCATGCCTAAAGGGGTTGTTGTTACCATGGATGGCACAGTAGTAGAAGGGTTTGTGGATGTATCTCCAATAGTACTGGTGAAAAGTGGGTCGTATTGTGATCCAGCCATGAGGTTGGTTGGTGATATTTCAGTAGTGTTTTCGGATTCAGCCTCAGAATCAGATGCGAAGTGAGACGTGTCAGAATCGGATGACTGTGTGTTTGGCTGATGACGTGTCGAGTCAAGGGATAAGGCTCTACGTCGATGATGTTTAGAGACAAGTATACCGAACTGAGGGGGTTCACCCTGAAGATGACGAGATCGTCTTAAATTCTCAATGGTGAGAAATATTTTTAAAAATTTCAGTGTAAGGTGGTGATGTAAAAAACTCGAAACCTTAATGCAACAATGAGTGCAAGAGGGGAGTGAAAAAATAAAGGCTCTCATGCCAACAACCAACCTCAAAAAGCACTTATTATAGCAGTTGTGCTATAATAAGTGGAGGGATGCAACAAAATTGGTCAGAATACCAAAAGTCAAACAATTTCTAGAAAAAAGAGGTGTTACTAGACCAAAGGTGGGTAATGTATCATGCAAACACCTAACTAGAAGTATTGTGAGTCAACAAACGATATTCTCTGCAAGGTGATGAAATCCAAGTCAGACAATATAGAGTGTTGAATCAACGGCTAGATATCCCCCTACCGGGAGGGATACCGGGTAGACAATCCTAAAGAGTGGCAACTAGGATACTCCGTTCATGACACGTTCGATTGGGTGAATCTGCAGTTTGGTTCTATCGCCGCTGTAAACCCTCTTGGGTGTACACCGAGAACTTTGAAAGGTATCCTTCAGTTACTGAATGGATTGCGGTATTCCACTCAGACTTCCGGAACCAGTCTGGCTACTTCAACCCTCCTAAGGGAGAGGCCTTCCCAATAAATTGGTTGATAATCGTGTCAAAATTATAAGGGATTTTGGTACCCTAGAGGAAAACCACTATGTATCAAATGTAATAATTGAGGGGTATTATTGGAACACCTATCCCCTCAATTCTACCTAACTACAAAATTATTTTAAGTGCTCCCCAAGTGGGGTTAAAAGTTTGTTGAGTTTAAGGTAAATTTTAAGGCTCAGTTTAAATTATGTGGCAGAGTGGGTGCAAGTGTGGTATTTAAACTGAAAATGATTTGCCTCGCTTGGGTGATTGATTACAAATGAAAGAAAAGACACTTCCAGTTTTGCAAAAAATAAAAGCGTTTTTGAAATGTAAATGCTTGAAAAAACTATTCAAAAATAATGGATATTTGAAATAATTTGAAGGAAAGCAAATAACATAAATATTTCAATAAATAAATGGATCTCTTAAAAGTTGCTTGGGCAAAGTATCGAGCAAATAAACAGTAAAACCTTGATCTAAATAAAATGCATAAAATCTTTCTTTCAATTACTGAAATTTTTTAAAAAGGCTTTTAATGGAGCATATATAAATAGTAAAAGATTTAATATGGCTATAAAAATGCAGAAAAAATAATGCTGTAAAATATGCTAAATGGGAAGAAAATACAGCAAAAACTATTTTCAAAAAATTGGTCGAATTCAAAAGAATTGCATCGCGGGTTTTGGGAAAACATTCACGATGTGCAGCGCGGGTTTCGGCCACGTAGTTGCGATGTGCAACACGGGTTTCGGCTGCGAAGCCACGATGTGCAGCACGGGTTTCGGTCACACAGTCGCGATGTGCAACACGGCAAATGGCCGCGAAGCCGCGGCGCGCCGCACGGCAAAAAGCCGCGAGGTCACGATGAGCCGCGCGACTGTCAGGCGAAAAACGGCGAGGCGAAAGCCAAAAAATAGACGCCGAAAAACGAACCCCAAAATGGAAATTTCAGGATGTTAATGGCAATAGAGGGGGCCAAGATATAGAACAGCAATGGATCTGCTGTCTAGGATGGCAGATCTATGAATAAAAATGATTAAAACTAACAAAAACTGAGATCTAAGAATTCGAAGCCAGCGGAGTTGCCAAAAACGGTTGGCTTGGTTTTGCAACCAAGCTTTGTGCAATGGGCACCTATCAACAATGTGATAGCAGTTTCAATATTGAAAGCAAAAACAATTATAAATTAAATCTAAATCTAAACTAGCATGTGCATATAACAAATAATTTTTTTAAAAACGATTCAAGAACAAGAAATAAAAGAATAAGTATTTTGTATTAAGATACCTCAAATGGTGAGGATTTGTGTTCAACAACTCCCAAGGTGAGTAGCTCCAAGCTCCAAAGGTCTCTTCTCCAAGATGCTGAAAATGACCAAAAGTCTCATGAGAGATTTTGAAAGCGTGAGGATAGGATGATGGATGGATGGAAAGTGAGGAGCCCCTACCACCTTTTTATAGTTTTTGGAGGTGGGGAATACCATTATGGTTTTAAGGAAACCAATGGTATTGACCAACATGGTTTAGATACATTTTCCCTCCTTTTTTTCTTTTTTGAATATTTTTAATATTTTTATTCCCTTTTTAATATTTTTGAGAATTCTGGACCCTTTTTGAGGGTTTTTTATGCTTTTTGAGGAAAAATATTTATTTTGAGGGGAAAAAGGGGTGTATTATGGTCTTTTGGTGACCTTTTGATGGCTTTAGAGGTTCAAATGGTGGAAAAGTGGAAAAATGGGTCATGTGAATAAGGAAATGAGCTAGTGAGCACTTTTTGGGTGTTAACAACACCCAATACCATGGGCTTGTAAATCACCCATTATTGACCAAGTCATGACTATGAAATTAGAACATTTTACAAGGCATTTTTTCTAAAATTTCATTACGGAGACGATGCCCCCAACCCCCACCGGGGGTGATCCCAAAATAGTCGCCGCCCCCACTGGACCCCCCATGGCGACTATTTTTGGGTGGAAAGACCCCCCCAAACCCCTCCTGTCATGGGCTGATATCTAGACACGACTCAAACATGACCTATGAATAAGGAAGATCAGGCTCCACAACCAACATCATCAAACTGACACATGGATACTAAGTATTCTTTGACATCAATGACAACCAAAGTTTAACAATATCGCCCATTGGCATTGATGTCAACACCTTATGAATTTGTTCTCTTCCTGATCATGAATTCTTCTGTTTGCACACACCACAACACTCCCCCTGTGTGTACTCCACTTGTGTTCTTTCTAGTTTGAACCTTTTTTCTTATGTGCAACCTGGTTATCAATCCTTCTCTGCTATTTTTCATTTCTATGCAGTTCATTGTCACTGAAACATGGTTCATGATATTTCTCCCCCTTGACATCAATGGAAAAGAGGTTATTTCCATGCACAACTTCAAGTTCTTTTTTGTACTTGCACTTCGGCTTTGCACTTGCTTTTATGTTGATGCCACTATTTGTTGATTACTCCCCTAGTCCTCGTGCTTCATTTCTACATTGAGGAGTAATAGTTTCTACTCACATTCCTGATTGAATTGTAGTTTCAAACTTTTGTAGAGTTTCCTTTGTAGCTGCTACAATTTCTTTCATTTCTCGTTCTTTGGCCAAGATGCCTACTTCCACGTGCTCATTATAAGTTGACTTCAAATATTCTAATCATTCACTAACTACTTCCCTGATATCCACTTGTAACTGTGGCAAAATTTGTGTGATGCTAAAGGCCTCTTACTATAATGGTTCAATCATGTTAGCTATCTTTTGTTGTTCATCCCGAATCCTACCTACTTCTTGTTGTTGCTTTTTGTATTCTCCCATTTTGTTTATCTTTTCAATATCTAGTAATAAATTTAAGCTGTCACACATCCTTTGTTCCAGTTGTTTCACATCCTACAACCTTTGATCTACATCCTTCAACTGCTCGTATGCGACCAACTTTTCCCATAGTTGAGCACTTTATTCATGTAGCTCTATACATTTTAACTCCAAGGTCTTGATATTCTCTATTACAATATTTATTATTTCTAACCTGCTTTCATGTTCTGCTCTGACCTCTTGAGGTGTTCTTGGTTGTTGTCTTATTGACAGTTCTTCGATTTTAGCATGTAGAACTTGAATGAAATCACCTTTATTCAACACTTTTCTTTATGGAGAAGTATGTTCTTCAATTTGAACTTATGGAAGTGCATTGTATACTTCCTCTACTGCCTTTTGTAGGTTTAAGGAATTCTGATGTACTTCTTCCAATTCATGTTTCAATTGATCACCATTTGCGAGCTTCTTCTACTTCCTTATCGAACTTTGATGTATTTTGCGTAGTATTTTCTTTTTCTATTCTCATCCTGGAACATTCTTCCTATATAACTTCCTTCTCATTCTGGATTTTGTACCAATCAGCTGTAACAACTTCATGTCTCCATCTGATCTCCTGCGCAATGGATGTATGTAGTGCATGTAGTTAATTTAAAGTTAAGTGCGATAGAATCATTTCTACATGAATTATATAGATTCCTGCATCTCTTAAGTGGGAATCATGAGATATGTAGATGAAATTTTCAGTCTTTGATGCAACTATGTTTCCTTTATCTTCGCAACAAGGTGTGTATGTGAACTACCCAGATATTCTATATCATCTGCATTTTTTTTATTTGACCATAATGTATTTTCAATTCATGTACTAGTAAAATATAATTCATTTGTGCTTGATGAAGCTAACTCATGTCGACTAACTCATAGTTGGCATAAAATATTCTTCAAAATTGCAAGTGGGATTATTAGAATTCTTTATTTTTTTTTTTGTTTTATTTTGGAATGTGTTATGCTCATGGGTAATTGTGGGTTTAGGTTGTTAGGATTCTTTATTGCTAACATTTATATGTACATGTATTGCTAATTTTTATATGCACTCTCTTAGGTTCAATGCTCATTTAAATTATGGATGTGTATTTACAAGCTCATTTTGTAAAAAATCCTAGATGGATTGATGTATGGTGGTGGCAGGGTGGATGGGAAAGCCTTACTAGTTCTGGAACCCACTATAAACAGTTGCAGCCAAAATAACAGTCGTGGTCACTATAATGAGTCACAACCACTATATTGAGTCCCATTCACGATCATGAGTCGTAGCCAAGTATGGCTTTCTCCATAGTGTGCCATTACTCAACCCCAACTGGAGTCGCAGCTTAACCAGTCGCAGCCAAAATCTAAACCACTAATGAGAAATCGTAGACCCTTCTAAACGTTGGATTTCATAGTCGCTACACTCCCTCCGTGCATCATCTAAGGGACAATTCTAAATGTATCCTAAACACGAGTTCGATCAGAGATTGGGTCTCTGTATCTCGATACCCAGTATAAACTTCAAATACTCCACACAATTGCATGTTGAACCAAATAATACAATAAATTACCTTCGTTACTTAGTGGCAGTCGATTTGCAATGATTTAAGTGTTCTTAGATATACATGGAAGTCACACAAGCACAAAATAGAGACTCATTCACACAGAAATTAGGTTAACACTTGCACACAGCTCTACCTGATAGAATCTCAGCTTATTCTTTATTCAAATGCACAATAACACTATTTAACACATAGAACTCTCCTGATTTCATTAAATGATAGCAAAAGTCGCTTACAGTCTCGTTTTCCTCTGGTATTCAAGAAAATGTCCCACCAACTCTCTCTCACCCAGAGCTCCCCTATCAAGCCCCTGTCTTCCCCCTTTTCACCCATTCGAAACACAAAACAAAATCGTTGAACAACAAAACAAACTAACTAACTCTCCTCTACCATGAAGGAGTCCCCATCATTATTCAACAAACTACCTATCTGGCTTGATCTCCATGCAGGGAGTATCAACTCGCCACTATGTCCTATTTTCCCCCAAAAAAACTGACAACGCATTAGACAGTTACATATTTGCAAATACTGAAATACTTGGGAAAAGAAATTCGCTTCCCTACTTCAGGAAATCTTGTCCTCTTGCTAGCCACAACATGTGATCACTCAATCACATTGCTTGCTTAGAATCAATGCTCCTGCATTAGAATCCCAAGGTTACAACTTCTGAACCCCTATTCAGTAAATCAGCTATTGAGAACCCTTTTGTCTCCAATTCCTTAGCATTCATCCATGTAGAATATTCTACAAGATGTCCTTCCCATTTGATCAAGTATTCCAAGTAATCTCTCTATCTGGTACTCTTTGCCACTCTAGTGTCCAAGATAGAATCAGCTTCTGATGGATGGGCTATAAAAATCTGCTTCAGCCACTAAAGATCTTCCATAGGATCCCTGACTTTTGTCATTTGGCCGGTATCATAATTCACATAAGTAAACAGGTCTGCAACATTAAAAATAGGTGAGATACCAATCCCTATTGGCATTTCCAGCTCATAGGCATTCACCAAAAAATTTCTGAGTATTCTGCAAGGCCCAATCTTTTTCATTTTCAGCTTGTTATACTCTCCTCTTGGAAATATTTCTTTCTTCGGATGTGTTCAAGCCAAATATCCCACCTTATAGTTTTTCTCTCTTCTTCTGGAATCTGCTCTGGTTTTGTAATTAGTGTTACTTTGCTGCAATCTTGCCTTAACTTGCTCTTGCAGTTCACTGATCCTTGTTGCAAATTCTTCTCTATCTGTGCTTCTCTTTTCCAATTGACCTAAATCACGAAGTTCACATACCCCTCTTGGATGCATACCATACAAAATTTGGAATGGACTCATTCCTCTACTTCGGTTTGTCCCATTGTTTTGGATTATCTTCGATCAGACTTCTCAACATGTTACCCATACTTATATTCACCACTTCAGTCTGGCCATCAGACTGTGGCTGATACAATGAACTGAAATTCAATTTGGTACCCAATTTCTTCCACAAGGTCCTCCAGAAATGACCTGTGAATCTTACATCTCTGTCAAATACAATGCTCCTAGGTAAACCATGTAGCTTCACAACTTCACTGAAAAACAAGTTAGCAATCTGTGTGGCATCACTGGTCTTATAGCATGGAACGAAATGTGTCATCTTAGTAAATCTATCAACAACTAGAAAAATAGAATCATTTCCCTTTTGAGTTTTTGGCAAACCCAGAATAAAATCCATACTCACAAAATCCCAAGGCCTAGTTGGAATAGGCAATGTTGTGTACAAGCCTGTCTTCTGGCTTCTTCCCTTGGCATGCTGGCATACCCTACATCCGCTCACAAACTTTTCAAATTCAGACCTCATCTTTGGCCAAAAATAGAAATGGCTCAACTGTCCGAAGGTTTTATCACTTCCAAAGTAACCTGCCATCCCTCCATTATGCTTTTCCTGTATCAAGTTCTCCCTCATGGAACATTTGGGAATACAAAGTTTAGTGTTTTTAAAGAGTAAACCATCTTGCAACATATACTCAATCCATGGCTCTCTGTCTACCTCCACTAGATTTCTACAAGCCCTGTATGCATTCTGAAAATCATTGTCAATCTCATACAAATATCTTAAGTATTCAAATCCTAGAACTTGGATCTGATTTTCTTGCACAATCAATTGTCTCCTACTTAAGGTATCAGCTACCCGATTTAATTGTCCACTTACGTGTTTCAAAACAAAGGTAAATCTTTGCAAGAAATCACCCCATTTGACATGCTTCTGATTCAATTTAGGTTGTTGCATGATGTATTGTGATGCATGATTATCAAAAAACAAAACAAACTCTCTAGGCATCAAATAATGTCTCCAATGCTTTAGTGCTTCGACAATAGCATAAAATTCCTTGTCACAAGACGAGTATTTGTGTTTTGAATCATTTAGCTTCTCACTGAAATATGCTATAGGTCTATCTTCCTGACTGAGTACAACTCCAATTTCTACTCCACTGGCATCACATTTCACTTAGAAAGGGTGTTTGAAATCTGGTAACTTCAATACTGGTTGCTCAATAATATTTTTCTTCAAAAACTGAAAACTTCTTTCAACTTCCGCTGTCCATTAAATGGTTGCTTGTCCTTCCTAATTGTTTCAATGATAGATGAACAAATATCACTGAAATTATTTATAAACTTCCTATAAAGGCTTTCCAATCCATGGAAACTTCTCGCTTCAAATATGCTCTAAGGTGAAGGCCAATCAATGATTGCTTGCACCTTTTCTGGATCCATCTTCAAACCATCTCTTGAGATAACAAAACCCAAATACACTAGTTCCGATCTCAAAAATGTACACTTCTTCACATTCGCTAGCAACTTTTACTTTCGCAATCTCTCCAAAACACATGTTAGATGCTCCAACTATTCTTTCTCTGATTGACTGAAAATCAAAATATGATCAAGGTAGACTATTACACACTTACCTATGAAATCTCTCAAGAATTCGTTCATTAATCTCATGAAGGTGCTTGGCGCATTGGACAGTCCAAATGGCATAACCAACCACTCATACAACCCATCATTTGTCTTAAAGGTTGTCTTCCACTCATCTCCTTCTCGAATTCTGCTCTGATGGTATCCACTCTTCAGATCTAATTTTGAAAAGCATGTTGCCCCACTGAGGCAATCCATCATGTCATCCATCCTGGGTAATGGACCATCATGTCGTCCATCCTGGGTAATGGAAACCTATACCTAATGGTAATCTTGTTGATGGCCTTGGAGTCAGTGCACACACTCCATTCACCATCCTTCTTTGGGGTGAGTATAGCTGGCACTGCACATGGACTCATACTTTTATGAACGAGCCCTTGTCTAACAATCCTTGTACTTGCCTTATAACTTCTTCATTCTCTTGAGGTGGAAACCTGTATGTTTCCTTGTTTGGTAAGCTTGTTCCAGGAATAAAATCAATATGGTGACTTATATTCCTCGTTGGTGGAAACTCATTGGGAAAATCATCTACCACAATGTCACTAAACTCAGCTAGCATCTCCTGAATCTCCTCAGGAAGATCTACAATATTGGTCTTCATTATTACCACTCTAGGCTTACAGGCCACAACATAATTCAGTTCTTCCTCATCAATTTGCTGCAAATACTCCTTCCATGTCAGCATTAGGATCTTAGATGCTTGATTCCCTGATGTACTCTCTTCTTGTAAAGGAAGAAGAACATGTCTTATCCCATCTTTCTCAAAACTATGACAATTTCTCCTACCATCATGCATCACCTTCTTGTCAAATTTCCATGGTCTCCCTAGAAGAATGTGGCAAACATCCATGGACATAACATCACATATAAATTTATCTTTATATGTACCTACTTGAAAATCAAATTCACATTGTTCACTTACCAAGATTTGATGTCCTTTATGCAGCCATGATACTTTGTATGGAACAGGATGTTTGGTCTTCCCCAAAATCAACTTCTCCACCATCTCTATAGAAAAACGATTATCAGTTCTCCCACTGTCAATCACCATCTTGCAGTACTTCTCTTTGACTTTACACATGGTCCTGAATAAAGCCTTCCTTTGAGAAGTTTATACTTTCTCATTCTCAGGTTTCAATAAGACTTTGTTCATGATCAAGACTCTCCCATCTCTGGAAAATTTTCAGCCATTGTCATCTACTCTTGCTACTGCTCATTCTGAGCTACATAGGCTCCTCTCTGTCCTATGTCTTCCTTATTAGGACATTCAAATGATCTGTGTCCCAATTTGTTACATTTGTAACACCTGTATATAGTCCCTCTGCCTCTTCCTCTACCTCCTTAGTAAGGTCTTATCCCTCTTGAGTCACATCCTCTACCTTGGTGCTCCTGTTGGTTTGAGTTGTTGGATTCTCCTTTTTGGGCTATAAACCTTCCTCTTCCAGCTGTTTGCTCCCTTCCTAGGGCTGAACCTCTTCCCCTATTGAAGCTCTGCTTTCTCAATAAAAAAAATTCTGCTCTCAAGGCACATTGGTATGCCTCTTCCATTGTTCCCGATAATATCATGCTGATCTCATCCTCAATTTCCATCCTTAAACCATTAACATATCTAGCGGTATTTTATGTTGATTCCTCTACATAGCCTGCCCTTAGGTTTACTTTGTACAACTCTTCAGTATACTCTCTTATAGTCAATAATATTTGCCTAAGGTTCTGCATTTGTCTGTACAAATTAAGTTGGTAATCCTTTGGTAATAATTTGGCTCACATCTTAGCCACCATCCTATCCCATCTCTTTATCAATGGCTTGTTCTTCCTTCTCCTTTCATCCTGCACACTATCCCACCATAGGGATGCATGCCCTTTCAATCTTGTCACTACCAACCTGACCTTCTTGTTCTCTTCAATTTCAACATACTCAAAGTACTTGTCTAACTCATTAAACCAGTCAATGAGATGTTCAACAGTGAGGATTCCCTCATATGTAGGAAACTCAGGTTTTGGTCTTGAAGTTGCTCCAAGAATTGACTGAAAGTATCTCATCTCCGGTGTCTCTTGCATGGGTGCTGCTTCTTCTCCTTGTTCTTCTTCTTCAGGCTCACTCACATCCCCTGCCTCTGGATCTCTTCGTCTGCCCATCTCCATAGCTTCCATACGTGCCCGTATTTTTCTCATTTCTTCTAACACTTCTACATTCGTTGTTGGTTTCCCTCTACCACGAGCTCTTTATCTTCCCAAACGTATAGCCTTGCCTTTCTTCTGCTGTGCTGAGCAAATCCTGCTCTAATACCAAAATTGGTAGCAGGGTGGATGGGCAAGCCTTACTAGTTCTGGAACCCACTATAAATAATCGTAGCCAAAAGAACAGTCGCAGTCACTATAATGAGTCGCAACCACTATATGGAGTCCGAGTCATGATCATTAGTTGCATCCAATTCTAGCTTTCTCCGTAGCGTTCCATTACTCAACCCCAACTGGAGTCGCAACTTAACTAGTCACAACCAGTATTTAAGCCAGTTGCAACCAAAATCTAAACCACTAATGAGAAATTGTAAACCCTTCTAAACGTTGGATTTCACAGTCGCTACCCTCCATCTGTGCATCATCTAAGGGACAATGCTAAATGTAGCCTAAACACGAGTTTGATCAGAGATTGGGTCTCTGTATCTCGATACCCAGTATAAACTTCAAATACTCCATAAAATTGCGAGCTGAACCAAATAATACAATAAATTACCTCCGTTACTTAATGACATTCGATCTGTAATGATTTGAGTGTTCTTAGTTGTACATGGAAGTCACACAAGCACAAAATAGAGACTCATTCACACAGAAATCAGTTTAACACTTGCACATAGTTCTACCTAATAAAATCTCATCTTATTCTTCATTCAAATGCACAGTAACACCATTGAACACATAGAACTCTCATGATTTCATTAACTGATAGCAAAAATTGCTTACAGTCTCGTTTTCCTCTGGTATTCAGGAACATTTCCCACCGACTCTCTCTCACCCAGAGCTCCCCTATCGAGGCCTTGTATTCCCCCTTTTCACCCATTCAAAACCCAAAACAGAATCGTTGAACAACAAAACTAACTAACTAACTCTCCTCCACCGTGAAGGAGTCCCCAACGTTATTCAACAAACTGCCTATCTGGCTTGATATCCACGCAGGGAGTATCAACTCGCCACTATGTCCTATTTTCCCCAAAAAAACTGACAACGCATTAGATGGTTACATATTTGCATATACTGAAATACTTGGGAAAAGAAATTCGCTTCCCTACTTCAGGACAACTTGTCCTCTTGCTAGCCAAAACATGTGATCACGCAATCACATTGCTGGCTTAGCATCGATGCTTTTGCATCATATGGTCAAGCATAGCAACTTCATTCAATGATTTTCACGTGAAACATTAAAATTTCATCATGTTAAAAAATGGAATGAACGCCTCCTACCTAACACCTCCCTAACAATAAAGTAGCTATGCCTCATCTGATTAACAAAAATTTTAGTCAATTTAAAGCTTAGAATCAAAACATGCAAAACTGTTGATGATGGTGCCTAATTAGAGAAGACAAATTGAGAAGTTTGAACTTGAATGTGACATGCTTTACCAATTGGTCATGGGTCTCAATAGGAGTTCTCATCCTTTAGTTCCTCAATTAAATATATCAATTAGGTCTTCTCTAGATATTGCCAAAGATGATGAAATTGATGGAGGTCATTTACCGTACTTTGGAAGATCAAAAGTATCTCTTGGTAGTAACTAGTTCAAAGAAGAAAATTAATATAGCTAAGATAAGAATGAACTCTCATGAGCTCCATAGCGAAACAAGGTGTTGGTCTATTCCTAAAAGACTGAGGGAAGAAAGGGTTTGTCATATTTGTGAGTCTATGAGCATTGAGGATGAAAATCGCATTCTCTTAGATTTCCCTACTTACACCCACATTAGATCTCAATTTCATAGTATTTTCTATAATACAAACCTTTCTAACCTCCTTACTTGTCAAAATTATAATGTGTTAGGAAAGCTTCACGCGAAGCTTTTTAAGCATAGGTATAAAAGTTTAAAACAAACCAAATAATTACCTCTCTAAGGTTCAATGATAAACTTTAATCATCATCATCATCATCATCATCATCATCATCATCATACCAATTTGACTAAGAACCTCTAAAAACAAATGTATAAGATATTTTATATTATTGTATAAACACACTTAAAAGATAATCAATGAATATAATCAATTAATTGAATTTAAGATAATAATGGGTTGCTTTTTTACTAACAACTCCCTTTACACGTCATGTATATATTGTAAAATGATAATTTCTATATATAAATAAATAAACAAAAAACAAAAAAATTTACTAAAATATTACCTTAAACAAGGAGGGAGACAAACCATTTAATTCATGGATGGATTCTACATTTTCAATGTATAATCCTATAGAATGTAACCTACAACTTTACAATATAGAGCTTATAAATTTGAACAAACTTATGTATATATTGTAAAATGATAAATTCTACATATAAATAAATAAATAAAACAAAAAAGAGCATGACCTTGGTTTTTTTTTATCTTCGACCAGATTATTCCACGCTCTAAAGGACTTTTTTTTTACCTTCGACCAGATTCTCACACAGTCTAAAGGGGCACTATAGGTAGAGGGGACTTTTTTGCCTTAAACAAGGAGGCAAACAAACCATTTAATTCGTGGATGGATTCTACATTTTTCAATGTATAATCCTATACAATGTAACCTACAACTTCACAATATAGCTTATAACTTTGAACAAACTTATACTACAACATAATGAAAATCCAAAGCCTGAATTCAATATTTTCATATGTAACATATAAATTTCAACAAATTTTATCTACAACATAATCAAAATCGAAGATCTCAATTGAATCTTTTTTCCATTTCAATTCAAAGTTTTCACATTTCCCAAATGACATTGATTTGATAACAAATTCAAACCCTTTATCTTTGTGGTAATTATTCTCTTGTTTTAATGGCAGTCAGTTTATCTTACTGACAATCCAATTGCAGTAATGCCAAGCAAATTATTACCTCACTTATAAACCTAATGCAAGTATTTTGATGGGTTTCAATACTAATAAGGCCGATATCGCATGGCAGGCCTTAATGTAGGCGTTTTCCCATACCCATAGCCATATTGTGGAGAGGGAACGTAAAAATAAGGTTGAGCGTAGGGTGGCGGAGGCGGTGGGGGATATGCATACGGGGGCTGAGCATAGTGGGGCTTGAACCATCGTCCTCGATAACGATTATGCTTCATTTCTGGGACGTTTGTCCTTTTGGAAGTAACCTTCAGCTAGCGGTTATGAAGTTCAGACTGGTTAAGAAGAAGTGCTTTTTGAACAGCCTCCGCGTCCATAAATTCAACATATGCAAACCCTTTTCGACTGCCAAACTTATCCGTCTTAATAGTAACTCGGTTAACTGTTCGGTAGGATAGAAAATGTTGTTATACTTCATCTAGAGTGTACGAGTAATCAACATTGCCAACAAAAACAAAACAAACAAACTAACTCTCCTCCACCGTGAAGGAGTCCTCATTGTTATTCAACAAACTGCTTATCTGGCTTGATATTCATGCAGGGAGTATCAACTCACCACTATGTCCTATTTTCTCCAAAAAATTCTAAGAGCACATTAGACACTTACATATTTGCATATACTAAAATAATTGGAAAAACAAATTAGCTTCTCTACTTCACGACAACTTGTCCTCTTGCTAGCCACAACATGTGATCATGCAATCACATTGCTGGCTTAGCATCAATGCTTCTGCATCATAAGGTCAAGCATAGCAACTTCATTCAATGATTTTCACATGAAACATTAAAATTTCATCATGTTAAAAAATGGATGACTCCTCCCTAACACCTCCCTAACAATAAAGTAGCTATGCCTCATCTAAATAACAAAAAATTTAGTCAATTTAAAGCTTAGAATCAAAACATGCAAAACTATTGATGATGGTGCCTAATTAGAGAAGACAAATTGAGAAGTTTGAACTTGAATGTGACATGCTTTACCAATTGGACATGGGTCTCAATAGGAGTTTTCATCCTTTAGTTCCTCAATTAAATATATCAATTAGGTCTTCTCTAGATATTGCCAAAGATGATGAAATTGATGGAGGTCATTTACCCTACTTCGGAAGATCAAAAGTATCTCTTGGTAGTAACTAGTTCAAAGAAGAAAATTAATATAGCTAAGATAAGAATGAACTCTCATGAGCTCCATAGCGAAACAAGGTGTTGGTCTATTCCTAAAAGACTGAGGGAAGAAAGGGTTTGTCATCTTTGTGAGTCTATGAGCATTGAGGATGAAAATCGTATTCTCTTAGATTTCCCTACTTACACCCACATTAGATCTCAATTTCATTGTATTTTCTATAATACAAACCTTTCTAACCTCCTTGTCAAAATTATAATGAGTTAGGAAAGCTTCACGTGAAGCTTTTTAAGCATAGGTATAAAATTTTAAAACAAACCAAATAATTACCTTTCTAAGATTCAATGATAAACTTTAATCATCATCATCATCATCATACCAATTTGACTAAGAACCTCTAAAAACAAATGTATAAGGTATTTTATATTATTATATAAACACACTTAAAGAATAATCAATAAATATAATCAATTAATTGAATTTAAGATAATAATGGGTTTCTTTTTTACTAACAACTCCCTTTCCACGTCATGTATATATTGTAAAATGATAATTTCTATATATAAATAAATAAACAAAAAACAAAAAAATTTACTAAAATATTACCTTCAACAAAGAGGCAGACAAACCATTTAATTCATGGATGGATTCTACATTTTCAATGTATAATCCTATACAATGTAACCTGCAACTTTACAATATAGCTTATAAATTTGAACAAACTTATGTATATATATTGTAAAATGATAAATTCTACATATAAATAAATAAATAAAACAAAAAACTTTACTAAAATATTGCCTTAAACAAGGAGGCAGACAAACCATTTAATTCGTGGATGGATTCTACATTTTTCAATGTATAATCCTATACAATGTAACCTACAACTTCACAATATAGCTTATAACTTTGAACAAACTTATACTACAACGTAATGAAAATCCAAAGCCTGAATTCAATATTTTCATATGTAACATATAAATTTCAACAAACTTTATCTACAACATAATCAAAATCGAAGATCTCAATTGAATCTTTTTTCCAATTCAATTCAAAGTTTTCACATTTTCCAAATGACATTGATTTGATACCAAATTCAAACCCTTTATCTTTGTGGTAATTATTCTCTTGTTTTAATGGCAGTCAGTTTATCTTAGTGAGAATCCAATTACAGTAATGCGAAGCAAATTATTACCTCACTAATAAACCTAATGCAAGTATTTTGATGGGTTTCAATACTAATAAGGCCGATATCGCATGGCAGGCCTGAATCTAGGCGTTTTCCCATACCCATAGCCATACTGTAGAGAGGGAACGTAAAAATAAGGCTGAGCGTAGGGTGGCGGAGGCGGTGGGGGATATGCATAGGGGGGCTGAGCATAGTGGGGCTTGAACTATCGTCCTCGATAACGAATATGCTTCATTCATGGGACGTTTGTCCTTTTGGCAGTAACCTTCAGTTGGCGGTTATGAAGTTCAGACTGGCTAAGAAGAAGTGCTTTTTGAACAGCCTCCGCGTCCATAAATTCAACATATGCAAACCCTTTTGGACTACCAAACTTATCCGTCTTAAGAGTAACTCGGTTAACTGTTCCGCAGGATAGAAAATGCTATTATACTTCTTCTGGAGTGTACGAGTAATCAACATTGCCAACAAAAACAAAACGGGAATCCACTTCTTGTTTGCTCGCCTGATCGGCTGCAGCGTCTGGAACGATGGGGACCTGCATTTCTTGAGCAATCTTGGCCTGCATTTCCTTGAGCACAGCTGCCTCTTCTTCTATCTCCTTCAGCCTTCTCTTCATCACATCCAACTCTTTCTCACTGCTGTCCGATTCCATTTCCCCTTCTTCTTCGAACTCAGGAATATCCACGCCGTACATTTCATGCGCCTCCTCCATTATTACTCAGGATACGGTAATGGTGACGTTGCAAAAAAACACAGAAGCCTTGAAATTCCACCTTTTGTTTTACAAAGTCAGTGTTTGTAGTTTATATGTTTTATGTACAATATGTATGTGTGTATATATATATAAACAACACTGGAAGTAAGTATTTATTTGACGTGGCCGACATTTTGGATGGAATTTCTCTAGATCATATGGTTGAGAAAACTGAAATGTGGTGACTGGTGACATCATATTATCATGATATGACATCATATTATCATCTAGGTTTTCCCAAAATAAGTTCTTTGGTTCATTGCCTTAAGACCATGAAAACTTAAAGTAAGTGTGAATCCAATGAGGCGATTGCACCCGATAAAACTCATTGAAAAAATAGAGGAAAGATGGTAAAATACCATACCTAAATAATAAATATATATTTTTTTTTAACTATGGAAACAGTAACTTGTGACTCAGCAGGGGTTAGGAAAGTCCACTTAAATGAGCCTCAATCTCAGGGATATCCTACCCTTCCAGCCCTACCAGGACCAATTTTGAATCTATGACCTCCAAAAAAATAACACATATTCTTAAATAATAAATATTTTTGAAAGATCACATATTTAGAATGCTTAAAATAAGTACACTCTGAAAAAGACACAAATTTATAATATTAGCCATGAATGTTTTTTTTTTCTTCAGAAAAAATTGGTACCTTTTATTCACAACAAAATTAAAATCACTTTCTTCAACAGTACTAAGCACGGCTTGACATGTATTTTTGTTTACATTTTTACTCACGGCTAAGCACCGTTTCATAATAAACAAAACATTAACAAGCACAGAAAACAAAACTAGGTTCATTTAAACAAAAAGCACCACCTGCATCAGACATTGAACTCGCCTCCGAGTTATTAAGAACTGTGCAACAGAAAAACATCAATATTTAGCTAGATAGCCTCCGAGTTAATAGCAGAGCTTTGCACTTTTACTGTAAAATTTGCAGTCTGTTCCAAAATTTTCATTAGACTGAGTATGTATCTCCATCCTCTAAATCACTATGCTTTTCTGCTGTGTTGAAAGCTAGAGAACAAGATAGCGTCTATATCCATACACTACAAGCAATTCCGCATTGGATATACCTCAGAACTGATGCGTCAAACTCAATTTTATCACCTCCAATAGCAAACGTCTAAACACATGGGGCACTTAGACTTATCAAATTGCCTGTTACTAAATTGAGTTATTCTGCTTCAGCCCTCATCTGCAACTAACCATTTCTAAACTCGTAGTAGAATTATTTACTCAAAATGTAAACTCAGTCTGGACTTTTAATATTCAAAAATATTTGCTCTTGACCACTGGTAGCGGAGGACATCTGATCTCATGGAGCACTGTAGCATCAGAGTTCTCAAAAACTTATTCTTCCTGTAACTAAGTTGTTCTGCTATTCGACCCTCATCTGCCTCTATTCATCTTACCTTATGCCATGCCTCATACGGCTTCTTCTCCACCTACAAAATACCTTATAGCTTTGCTATATCCTCTAAGAAGTCACTCACCTGAGCTGTTCTACTAAACCTTACAGCTTGTTGCTTCCATTTTTTCACCTTCTACTTCTTGTAAATATAATTGTCCTTGTCTCTTTCGAGAGCCCTATCTTTGACAGTCGATTCGTCTGCTGATTCAATTCTCTATAAATGTGTTTAAAGGTTATAGGCTCAAACAAACCAACAACATTTATTAGCTCTTGAGTCAAATTCTGCTAGAAAGAGTCTGGATACCAGTTAATTACCAATTGTGAATTTCCTAATACCTATAAGATTCATATACATCAATGGGTTATGAGTAAGATTCATATACATCAACGGGTTATGAGTAGACACAATATAAAAGTTGACTATATGTTAAATATGTGATAGGTAGATATATATTCAATAGGTGCAAAGTCTATACACTACATAAATTATGCAAAATTATAAACTAAATAATGTGTTGTGAATTATTTTGAATTTAATGGATATTTGTGTCTAGATCTAGTATTATTCATGCTCTCATTTAGATAATCTTTTAAGAGAACCTCCTAATCTTAGTCCTTATTTGTGTGCCATTGGGCTTCCCAATTTCTATGGAGTTTGTCATCCTCTTAACTACCCTGGATATATTCTTATTTTCATTTTGTCATTATAATTTAGAGTTATTGGATTTGTTATGTTTAAAGTGTAATGCCATAAGTTCTCATTTGTCATTTAATTACTTTAGATTTATCAAGCATAAAAAAGATTAAACCTTTTAAAAATGTGATTTTTTTAATCATTTAATTTTATGCCATATGTTAATTTATTCGCATTAAATGATAGAAAAAAATATACCTAAATTTTTTTTGATGTCTTATGGTTAATATATTAGGATTTAAGGTGGATCTAAGTTGATTATAATTTTTTTGTCACATGTGTGTACATTATATTACATTACATAGGAGTATCTACCCCATACTAGGTTGTAGATCACCTTGCCACTCTTAGTGCAATTACAAATCTTTTAATAAAGCAAAGAACATGCAACCTTAGCTCTTTTAATAAAACAAAGAACATGCAACCTTAGCTGAATTCTTTGAACCTTAAAGGACTATGAGCAACATTCTATCTAAATAATTATCTAGTGTTGCTTGGGGTTTCATGTAAAAAAAAAATATTAAGTCTTTGGTTTTGGATTTTATTGGACAATATTCACTATAATAGACATTTTATCTAGGGATTCACTTGGGCTTGCTTGTGTTTCATATATATTATTTAAATCTTTGGATTTATCATAAGTTTTGTTGATTTTCAAAGTTTGGAAGGTTTTCTTTTTTGTTCTTTTATTATTGAGTTAAAAATATTTTATATGATTTACCACCACAAAAAATCCAAAATATATATCTATCTTGGTAATCCAATGAAATGATTATTACTTCAACACATTGTGAAGTTTGTATACGCATCCTTAAAAACATATTTTGAAATATCTATGACCCATAATACAATAACCCCCTAACACATTTGATCCCTAACACACATACCCCCTAATTAAATTTGACCCTTAACGTATTTGGCCAATGGTGCAATTCCCCCTTAATACATGATAAACTTAGACATAATAATCCACTAAAATACCTTAATCCCAAGTCATTATTAATATGCCCCTTAATCCTTATAAACCTTGATATGGACATACCAGACCTTGATACACGGTGACCCTAAAAACATTAAATCACCAATACACTATGACCATGAACATGCTAACCCGTTGACACCCTTCACCCCTTTGACCGTTGATCTAGTCAACCCCTAACACATTATGACCCTGAACACACTAACTCTCTAATACAATTTGACCATGATGCAATCACCCTCCAACACATCAATATGACACCAAACACACGTATGCCCTCATTCATTTTTACCCTTAATCCTTATGGACCATGATGCTATCACCCCCTAGCACATTATGACTCTAAACATGTTAACCCATAATCTACCATAATCCTTATTTACCATGATGCCATATACAATATACCCGATTGTAAGATACCAGCCCAGAGCATGCTAGAATATCAACTCAGAACTCAAGTTTTAAGTAGAATTTTCACTAGTAAATGTTAACAATTATTATAATCTACAAGGTGATAACTCTGGATACTGACTCCCAACCCAAGGATGATAGGGAAGACTTTAGGTTCTAGTTTTTATATGGGAAAGTGTGCAACTGCAAGGTAGACAGAGGAAAAAGGTTTAGGATCCTTTTTACAAAGAAAATTTACCATTTATGTTTCGAACATCGGGACCGCCGAAGTCTACTGCAATACTTCTGGGTGCATCTCCATATACAAAATAGATCAGGGTGCAGGTAAGTGTGATGGTACATATATTTGGTCTCATGATGGTCTTGGGGCAACAAGGAATAGAAGATGATAAAATGATTTAGAATTTGGGAGCTTTTACTGCATTTTGGAACAATAGGATAGATTTTCCATTTCCTTTCCCAAGAACTATATGAATTCTCTAATTTGGTTCTAGAGCTGGGATATGGTTCATTTACATCCTAATAAACCACATCAATTTGCATAATTGAATTTGAATTCATATAATACATTTTATAGGAAAAACATTAAAACTAGCTAGTTGGACTGCTCAACCAGTCAAGATTCAAACTGCCTCAAACATTGTAATACCCTCCCAAAACTCTGATCTATATCTTGTATGAGGTTATTGGGGATTTTATTGAACTACAGAAACTTACGGCACTTCATTTGGATTTATATAATTCATTTTATGCAAGTTATGGAAAAACTAGTCAGAATTTGTAGTCTAATGAGCATAGGTATGAAAATGACTTAATTATATGGACCACGTAATACCTTAGTGCCTCTATATTCATATACAATGAAACATTACTTTCTAGTTGTAGGCTCCTTATATCTAAATAGGACAGTTTCATGTAACGCGACCCCTGAACTGGGACGATAGGTTGCATTCCTTGATAGTTTGCAGGCTCTGCCCAGCCTACAAAAGAAATGAGTAATAGTAACCATGAATATGTGAATGGTGTACCATTATCTTGTGCATCTGCAGCATCTTCTAGGAACTCATTTAATAAGAACATCAACCAATTCATTTGAACACCCATTTCACACTACTCTACCGCAGTAGTAACAGAGGCTGTCACCTGGTTCGATATATTCTTTCTCACGATATTAGTGGCTAATAGCTTTATAGATAACTTAACATCCTGATCGCTTATAGAGTCTACCTCAAACCCTCGGTTGCTCTTGGTCAAATTGTACTTTTCCTTCATCCTTGTTGCCAAGTCACAGTCTCGCTTCTTGCCAAAAAAGAATTGTGAGGGGTCTACCCTAGCCTTTGGTAAACCCATAATGCGAGAGATGAGGTTCGTTTCAATAGAGACCTTCGTTTCCAACCAAAGGCACCCTCCATGCAAACAAACTAAGAGTCGTTTCACACACTTATTAACCTCCACAGTGCGACCAAAGTGTGGTAAATGGAACAGAGGCAAAAGACCGATGTGAGACACACCGAGAACCCACTATTGTAGCTCTAAATTAGTCGGATGTCCCTCTGCTGTAACTACAGATCTCATAAAATTTGTATAATTGAAGTTGGGAAACTTGTTGATATCATGATCAACATATGACAGCTTTTGGATTTTCTTCAATATATCACCTTGGACAATAACTCCCTTCGGTATCGGTACGGTATCAATTTGATACCGGGAATTCTTCTGCAGCTTCACTAGTTTGCCACTTGAATTTCGGGGCGAGAAATATGCTGGAAAGAAAGTGGCAGAGCCCATCGCAGAAGTATCCGCATCCTGGAATGCCTTCGTTCTAGGTTCAGGGTTGGGTTGATTAGTTTTCCTTGGCTTCTGAGGCACATTCTCAGGAAATTGTGAAGAAACGACCTATAGTTTCTTCACACTAAGAGAAATGGAGCCCGACATATGTATTTCCTCGATAGAACCTTGATATTCACTCCATGATGACAAATTGACCTACATCTTGATGTTGCAAAATATTCACAAGCTCAATCACAAAGTTCAGCTTTTATCTTCTTGCTTACGACTACAATATGCTCAAAGTTCATAATGAATAATGAGCAAGGGAGGAATGTGTTTTAAATTTATATCGCACGTGCGATCTGTCTGTCATTCCCAAGATAGATTAATTGTCCTAGATCCTCCAATGATGATAAGGGAAGTGGCGAATCCATTCACACATGCCAGTCAATTCAGCATTTAATTTTAAAAGGACACTAGCGATGTCGCAGAACGCTTCATAAAAAAATAATAAATGCGCCCCAACTGCAACTTCGACAAATAAGGTCACCCTGGAACTTCCACAGATATGAATTCAACAATTGGCCACTCCATAAGATGTGTACTCGACATGTCTAGCATGTTGAATTTTCCAAGGGACATAAATCATTTTTCCAGAATTACTTTGACAGTTTCCCAACTTCGACGAATAGAGATGCTTCAACATTCCGAGAAGTTGGGGTTTTCAATTGATAGCTTTGGAAATTCATCTGTAGTACCCGAAACCCTCGATAGAACCTTGATATTCACTCCTTGCTCACAAATTGACCTGCATATTCATGTTGCACAATCTTCACAAGCTCAGTCATAGAGTTCGGCTTTTAGCTTCTCACTCACGACTGCAATAGGCTCAAAGTTCATAATGAATAATGAGCAAGGGAGGAGAGTTTTTTAAATTTATCCTGCACATGCAATTTGTCTGTCATTCTCGAGATATATTAATTTTCGTAGATCCTCTAATGATGATAAGGGAAGTAGCTAATCCATTCACACATGCCATTCACTTCAGCATTTAATTCAAAAAGGACACTAGCACTTCCACAGAACGCGTCATAAAAACAACAATAAATGCCTCCCAACTGCAACTTCAACAAATAAGGTCACCCCGGAACTTCGATAGATATGACTTCAATAATTAGCCACTCCACAAGATGTGTGCCCAACAGGTCTAGCATGTTGAATTTTCCAAGGGACATAAATCATTTTTCCAGACTTACTTCGACGAATATAGATGCTTCGACATTCCAAGAAGTTGGGGTTTCCAACTGATATCTTTGGAGCTTCGTCTGGAGTACCCGAAATAAGATATCTTCGATGCACTGGTAACTAGGGGTTTCTGTAAAGATCTGGCATACCTATATCTTGGGGTTTCCAAAGAAACCTGACATAACAAAACTAACTACAACAAATCTAACAACAACAGAACTAAAAACTTGGGGTTTCCAATTTTTTTATGTACAAATTTGCAATCAACTCTTTTCACTTCGACACACCATGGTTGTCCCTATAGGGATTCAACCGACTCCCATTCACCAATCCTTAGAGGATTTTAACATCTAATGTTTGTAATTGTACGACACCTCCTTCTGTAATAAAATTTATGCCATATGGACCTAACTAATGCATCTGTAGCTTACCCAGGTGTTTAATGAATTTGTTGTCGTGGAGAAGAACTAACTCTCCTAACTTAAAATGTTTCTTAGTAATTTGGCGATTATCCCATGCATTTTCTTGGTCCTTCTACGCATGCTGATGGAAACTTGCGATGAAGCGGTCTTCCTCCAATTGAAGTAACCGCGCTAACCTTTACTTAATAGAACCAGTATCAGACATATTTGTAAATGTCACAATCCTTATACTAGGGATAATGTACTCCATAGGCATCACAACCTCTTGTCTGTACACCAATTTGAAAGGAGTTTGACCCGTCATCCATTTACATGTTGTTCTATAAGCCCATAATACTGCAGGGATTCATAAATCTAGTCATTGCGGTTCACATTACAAGCTTTAGTGCGTGCGTGTTCTAGAATTTTATTGAATTCTTCAACATTGCCATTTTGCTATGGATGATATGGAGTACTTTTCTCAAGATAAAATTGAAATTCTTCGGTAAGATATTCTATAGTCTTATTAACAAAATGTGTACCATGGTCACTTAGTAAAATTAGTGGACAACCAAACCTGGTTATGAAATTCTCAAATAAAAAATTCGTAGCAGTCGTTGCAGTACAATCCCGCACTGGAGCTGCTTCAAACCACTATGTACCTTGCTCCCATTCTTCGTCCTGGTGGATTGATAGGTCCCACAAAGTCGACATCCCACTTCTCAAATTCCTGTAATGTAACTTGAGGTACTAATGGAATTTTATCTCTTCTTGAAGGATTCCCAATTCTCTAAAATACATTGCAATTCCGACAATATTATTTAGCATATTTGTGGAGGGTCTCCCACCATTGTCCTTCTCTTAAGATCTTATGCGTTGTGGATTTCCATGCATAGTGGCCTCCTGCCACCACATCATGTGCTTCAGACAATATAACTGGTCTCTCATTCTCCAAAACATAGCGATGCAACACTTTGTTTGGTCCTTTCTTATACAATTGTCCGACAATCAACTGATAATGCATGGACCGTACAACTAATTTCTTCTACTAGGAAGTCATGTAACCTTCTGGTGGCATTCTGGTAGACATAAATGTCACAATATCCTAAAAGTAGTCATTAACCATTCTTACGAAAAAAAATTGTACCGTGGGAAGATTGTATTCTAAGATAATTGGTTCTTATCCTGTTTCCAATCTCGATAGATGGTCGAGGCCCACATTCATCCTCCCCAGGTTAACTATGATCTCAAAATCATATTCCTGAAATAACAACATCCAATGACAGATATTCACCCCCAACATGTCTTATTAACCAAATATTTTAATGCAGAATGATCAATAAACATCTTGAAATGTCCTCCTAATAGATAATGCTGAAATGTTTGCAGTGCATAGACCATAGCAAGACCCTCCCTTTCAGTTGTAGTATAATTATGCTATGCAATAGACAGTTCCCTACTGGAAAAATAAATGGGGTGGTCGATAGAACCCTCACTTGGTTGAGCAAGTACCGCAGCTAACGTGATAGATGAGGCATCGACATGGACATGAAATTATTTCTTCCAATGCGGAAAGAAAAATATAGGGTCTGTAACCATATTTTATTTTAATGTATCCAGACTCTATTGACATTCTTCATTCCATTCAAATTTTGCATCCTTCTTGAGAATTTTTTCCATCAGTGTTGTTATCTAGGCATAGTCTTTAAAAAACTTCTTATAGTAGCATGTATGGCCCAAAGTTGTCCTCAACTATCAAACTGAATTGGGCGGAGGTAAATCAACAATGATAGCGACCTTTTAAAGGTCTACTAGCATGCCTTGATTATAGACAATATGTCCTAACAATATACCAAATGGAGCACATAATATACATTTCTTTAAGTTCAAATATATTTGATACTGGCGACATTCTTCTAACATTAGCCTTAAATTGTCAATACGATTCTTCAATAACCCATAGATTGTCCAATCATCAAAATAAACTTCTAGTAACTTATGAATAAACTCGTTGAAGGAAATGACAACTATTATTGAAAAATGACAGGGGCATTCTTAAGTCTAAAAGGCATTACCGTATACTGAAAGCAACCACGCTTTGTCGCAAAAGTGGTTTTATGACGATCCTCCTTAGAGATTTTAACCTGGCGATATTTAGAGAATCTGTCTTTAAATGAGTAAGCTCCCTGTCCTTTGACACTTTCCAATACTTTGTCTGTAAAAGGAGTGGGAAAAGGATCATGCAGACATGCGTCATTCAATTTCCGCAAGTCGACATAAATCTTGATCTCTAGTCTTCTTATCTTGTACAACCATAGGACTAATCCATTCTGATTCTTCGACGGGTTCAATAACTCCTGCATCCATCATTCTATGGAGCTCTGCTCTAATCTTATTCTTATACCATGGATTCAATCTATACGATTGATGCTTCACAGGATTATCTCCTGGTTTCAACGAGATCTTCATTTCACCAAGATCACCAACTATACCTTTCATTTCTAAAAATTTAGTAGGGAGCAAATCTTGGTACTCATGCAATAAGTCAGTAATTTTTCCTACGGTTCATCATCCCAATAATCACCTAAATTTGCAAACTTTGTATTTTCAACAGAACGAATATTTACCTTTTTGATCTTCAATGGGTGTAGAAACTTATCTGATGATATGTTTGGCCCCTTCAAATCACGATTTCCTTCACTTTTTGGAATGTGGATATCTCTCGAGTCCTCATATTCTTGTCCAACATTGATGTTGTAACATTTCATCATTTTCTCAAATGTCGCAGTCCATTGTGGTATGTTAGATATAGGTCCTGGGATTTCCTCAAAAATCTTAGCTTTAATGATCTGCAATGCCACATCTATTGCAGGAATTTCATCCTCATAATTAAATGTGTGTCTAAAGCTTGCAGCTAAATAATCCCAATCTATAGTTCCTCGTCGTAGATCTAGTGACATATACCAATTTCTTGGGATAGTGTCAAGAGTATGGATGAACATATGGACCAACTCTTGTTTGGGTATATTCTGCCAAATTATGCTGTGAGTAGCCAGATGACCAGCGAGACTAGTAAGTCCTGTATATTTATCTCCTATGTAGGGGATCCCTTTCCCAAACTGAATTTCCAAGTACCTTCGACACTGCGACCAGCCAAACACTGAGGGTGTATGTCTATCCCACCATATTTCCAGTGTTGCTTTCAAGGCGACATACAGGGACAATAAGCATTGTTGTTCAGGAACCAGGATTTCAAATTCATCACTAAACTGACCGACATTAAGAAACCCCTCATAAGTAGGAATATTACATACCTCTGTTCCAACCCAACGCAGGTATTTTGTCACATGGGAACACCTACGCATAGAAACTTCATGCAACCTATTTTTCCAATTCTTAAGAGCTTCACCAGAGTGAGAAGAGCAAGAAATAACACTTTTCCAACTAAGTGTACCGTCTTTTGTAGGATCAATATAATCATTGAGCATTGAGGATACATTATAGATATTTTCAATATCTTGAGTATCATATTCTCCTTTAACAGGTTCTACATATATCTGTCCTTCTAATGGATACAGTGGTGCAACAACTCTAATTTCTTCATTTTCAAATGTGATAATCATCTTTTTGAATCTGATAGTAGTCTGGTTTTGAATAGCCCAACCAATTCCCAGTAATACAGGATACAGATTAGTGTCGTAGACAATATCTATTACTTTGAAGTTAGCATATGTACGCAACCCTTCCACTTCAATAGGTACCCCTATTAGTCGACCGAATGGTATTGCTTTCTGTTGATTAGCTAGTCGTAGTTGGATAGGTGACCATACTAGTTTTCGTTTACCCATGTTTTCCCATGTTTGTTTAGTCAAGATGTTTACATCCAAACCCAAGTCCAAAATAACAAAGTCCATTTCATAATCACCAATTTGCCCGTTAAGGCACAATTCTCAGCCAGTCTTATGTCTTCTATGGACATGATTAACAACCCTTTCAGATTGCACTTCTCCCTTAGAATCCTCAACTAACTTTTGCAACTTTCTTAAAGCATCCACATATTTAATCAAATTCAAACAAATTTTAAGAAAGGTATTGAGGGCACTTACTTTTCCATAGTTGTTTTTCAACGCAGGCTTGTCGAAGCGAGGTGGCATGTCGTACATGGGCCCTTCTTCACGAACCAATGGCGTCCTGGATGTTGATGAACCCTTCATAAATTCATCTCGAGCTTTGAAAAATACAACTTTTTCTTTCTAGACATCAAACTATGGGGGATTCTGAGTTATTGGTCTGACTCACGGGTCCCATATATTAGTATTACCATTCTTATCCCCACCTATCGTGTACCATTCCTGGTTACAACAATGACAAAATCCTGGCACAGTCGCAATTCTGCTAAAATTTTATGCACATTCGGATATGGATTCTGGTTCTGATTCTATTTGTCTTTCCACTTTGCTATCAACTATGGACAATCTTCAATGATGTGATCCAATTCTCCACAGTATGTACAAGAGGTGGCAGGGTGTAGGAAGTCTCTAGCATACTATCCCGGAGTGCCACAATTATAACATATGAGTTGTCATCTTCCTTGACCAAATCCTCCTTGTCCTCGACCTATGAATCCACCTCGTGGTTGACTAAATTGTGCCTCAGGTCTTTCGGATGAGCCTTCTACCTTCATAAGAAATGTATCTGTAGTCCGTTCCATGAGCAACTGGTATGCGCGACAATGCTTCTCATCATGACCGACATAACTATAGAACTTACACCATAAGCTATATGGATTACTTACCATTTTCTATAAGAAATAGAAGTGTTCTGGTCCATGCCCCTTAGTCTGACAAATATTACAACATGCAATAGGATTCAAAGGATTCAGATTCCCAACACTAAGATAATCCTGAAATGTTGTACATTGAGCTTTAGAGTGTCCATCTGTGATGAACCTGCAATAATTAATTAATGCAAATACACAAGATATCAGAAATAACCGAACTCAGAATCACTTTTATATTGATCGCAGGCCACTTCGAGGAGGCAACCTCCTTTGAGAAAGATCAATACAATTAACTTCATGATGCCTTCATAGGCCTCAACACACACTTATATACTAAGTCTAGGCGCCAATACTATGAGCCAAAACCATGGGCCAATACAAACTATGGATCAACAAAACTATGGGTGACTTACAAAGCATATGCGCCAACAACAATAACACAAATTATGGATCAACAAATACTACGGGACGACTTACAAAGCATATGCATCCAACAACAATATACTAACAAAGTAAAGACATGGGTTCCTAACAAAAATTGCTAGAAGAAGAGAACGCGGTGGCTGCAAAAGATTCTGGCTATCGATTATTTTTCATGGTTGAATGCTGAAGATGGAGGCTGAGAAATTTTTCATCCAGATCTTGGAGTTTTGTTTGGATGGCTGCAAGTGCTTCCTCCATGGTGTGTGCTCCTGCACGGGTGACAACCATAACCAAGGAAGTGCTTCCTCCATGGTGTGTGCTCCTGCACGGGTGACAACCATAACCAAGGAAGTGCTTCCTCCATGATGTGTGCTCCTGCACGGGTGATAACCATAACCAGGGTTTTTTTTTTCTTTCTTTGGAATGGGTAGAAAAACACAAACAGAAGCTGATTTAGTAAAGGGAAATTTGGATTGGGGAAAAAATCTGATGGGTAATTGGGGTTTGACTAGATTTTGGACACTGTTGAAAGGACAGGAAAGCAGAAAAGGTGGATTCAAAAGCGAGGTGAAAGAATGAGAAAATTTGGCAGAGAGGGACAAAGAAGCAGAATTAGAAAAGGAACTCTGTGGTAAAATTTGAAGGTGATCAGGTGAAAATCGAAGAAGTTATGGCAAACGCCAAAAATAGACAAATGTGAGATTTCGGGTGTTCGAAAGTGGAATGTGGGATAGGGTCCTCAGGAATGAAATATTCAGAATGGGATTGCAGGAGTGTCAGAGAAGTTTCAAGGGAAATGGAGTTAAAACAAGGGAGATATGGCGGAAAAACAGAATTTTATACTTTTTTTTTTCAAAAATGGATCTGCAACAACACGGAAGGGATCGGCAACAGATGGATCTGAAACAACACCGAATGGATCGAAAACGACTGCATCTAGAATGGCTTTCAGAATAGATCTGGAATGGCTTTCAGAATGGATCTGAAACGGCTTTCAGAATGGATCTGAAACGGCTGGATATGAAATGGCTCGGAATGGATCTGAAATAGCACGGAAGTGATCGGCAATAGTTCAGTGAAAATAGATATGGACCCCAGGTATGTTCGGCTTCCTAACAATTCAGGTGTTTCACTCGGCCACCAATGTTGTCTGACGACTTTCGTATTGGGGCAGTACCCCTCACTCCACGGCTCAGGTAAAACTGATAACCGCTTTGCCACAAACGACAGGTCTTGGTTTACCTCACGGGTGGGAACTAGTCAATCAGGTAGGGTTCGTTTCCCTTTTCACTGGCAGGTCCTCTCAATGGGCCAGCTACTTTGGGGTTCCTGTGGTACTCCTCACAATGATTTTTAGGGCTTATGCCCAAGTACTTCCCACAGTTAAGCGAATAGAGATTATTCCCAGATCCGAACTTGCAACAAATGCGAAAAAAAAAATTGGCAGAAATTCCACCCAACGATCCCAAGAAAGTGCTCTGATACTAGATGTGATAAACCTGCAATAATTAATTAATGCAAATACATGAGATATCAGAAATAATAGAACTTAGAATCACTTTTATATTGATCGCAGACCACTTCGAGGGGGCAACCTCCTTTGAGCAAGCTCAATACAATTAACTTTACGGTGCCTTCATAGGCCTCAACACACACTTATATACTAAGTCTAGGCGCCAATACTATGAGTCAAAACCATGGGCCAATACAAACTATGGATCAACAAAACTATGGGCGACTTACAAAGCATATGCGCCAACAACAATAACACAAACTATGGATCAACAAATACTACAGGATGACTTACAAAGCATATGCGTCCAACAACAATATACTAACAAAGTAAAGACATGGGTTCCTAACAAAAATTGCTAGAAGAAGAGAACCCGGTGGCTGCAAAAGATTCTGGCTATCAGTTATTTTTCATGGCTGAATGCTGAAGATGGAGGCTGAGAAATTTTTCATCCAGATCTTGGAGTTTGGTTTGGATGGCTACAAGTGCTTCCTCCATGGTGTGTGCTCCTGCATGGGTGACAACCATAACCAGGGAAGTGCTTCCTCGATGGTGTGTGCTCCTGCACGGGTGACAACCATAACCAGGGAAGTGCTTCCTCCATGATGTGTGCTTCTACATGGGTGATAACCATAACCAGGGTTTTTTTTGGAATGGGTAGAAAAACACAAACAGAAGCTGATTTAGTAAAGGAAAATTTGGATTGGGGAAAAAATCTGATGGGTAATTGGGGTTTGACTAGATTTTGGACTCGAAAGGACAGGAAAGCAAAAAAGGGGGATTCAGAAGCGGGGTGAAAGAATGAGAAAATTTGGCAAAGAGGGACAAAGAAGTAGAATTAGAAAAGGAACTCTGTGGTAAAATTTGAAAGCCATCAGGTGAAAATCGAAGAAGTTATGGCAAACCCTAAAAATAGACAAATGTGAGATTTCGGGTGTTGGGAAGTGGAATGTGGGATAGGGTCCTCAGGAATGAAATATGTAGAATGGGATTGCAGGAGTGTCAGAGAAGTTTCAAGGGAAACAGAGTTAAAACAAGGGAGATATGGCGGAAAAACATAATTTTATACTTTTTTGTTTTTTTCAAAAATGGATCTGCAATAGCGCGGAAGGGATCGGCAACAGATGGATCTGAAACGACACCGAATGGATTGAAAACGACTGGATCTGGCACATCTTTCAGAATAGATCTGGAACGGCTTTCAGAATGGATCTAAAATGGTTGGATATGAAACGGCTCAGAATGGATCTGAAACAGCATGGTAGTGATCGACAATAGTTCAACTGAAAATAGATATGGACCCCAGGTATGTTTGGCTTCCTAACAGTTCAGGTGTTTCACTCGGCCACCAATGCTGTCTAACGGCTTGCGTATTGGGGCAGTACCCCTCACTCCACAGCTTAGGTAAAATTGATAATCGCTTTGCCACAAACGACAACTCTTGGTTTACCTCACGGGTGGGAACTAGTCAATCAGCTAGGGGTCGTTTCCCTTTTTGCTGGTAGGTCCTCTCAATGGGCCAGCTACTTTGGGGTTCCTGTGGTAATCCTCACAATGAGTTTTAGGGCTTATGCCCAAGTGCTTCCCACAGTTAAGTGAATAGGGATTATTCCCAGATCCGAACTTGCAACAAATGCGAAAAAAAAAATTGGCAGAAATTCCACCCAAGAGCCCAAAAAAGTGCTTTGATACCAGATGTGATGAACCTGCAATAATCAATTAATGCAAATACACGAGATATCAGAAATAACCGAACTCAGAATCACTTTTATATTGATCGCAGGCCACTTCGAGGGGGCAACCTCCTTTGAGCAAGCTCAATACAATTAAATTAACGGTGCCTTCATAGGCCTCAACACACACTTATATACTAAGTCTAGGTTCCAATACTATGAGTCAAAACCATGGGCCAATACAAACTATGGGCGACTTACAAAGCATATGCGCCAACAACAATAATGCAAACTATGGATCAACAAATACTACGGGACAACATACAAAGCATATGCGTCCAACAACAATATACTAACAAAGTAAATAAATGGGTTCCTAACACCATCATCTTTGCGTCTAGTACACCAAACATCTTCATGATTTTATTTTCCCTTCTTTATATCTTGTATCTAAACAGACAGGTTTTCTAGCTGTGATTGGATTTGAGAAATACCAGTGCCAGTCTCGCCGATGGGGGATGATTCTAACTTCACGGCCAATTCCAAGGCCTCCGTCTATGTTGGTATATTTTTTTTCATAAGTGGAACTATTATATGAGGCAGCAATGCAACAATAAACCATTCCTTATGTTGTAAATCATTCATTAGAAAACTAGTACGAGCCATCAAAGTTTTAAAACGTTGGTCCAAGTCCCAAACAGAATCATTCGGAGCTTTTTTAATCTCCTTGAATTCCTTAATACATTGAGATTCAGATTTAGGTTTCTTAAATTTGCTTTTCAATCCCTCTTTGACTTCAGCCAAGGTCTTTGTAGGTTGATTATCGGTGACCTAAAAAAATTTCATGAACCAGTCTAAGGCACGACCTCTGAAGGTCTTGATCAACTGATCCATCCTGACATTATCATCTTGAACTTGTTTCACAATCCATACAAAATTACACAAAAATCAGTGTTGTTATGGATCTTCGAATCAATTCTCTTTAAAAATAGGTAGCTTCATGTCATCCCCACCCATTCTGGATCTCTGGGGCTTTGATTGATTTACTACTACTGGACCACTACTAAGTGCCTTCACACTTAGTGGCGTACCCTTTGGACCACTAGCACTACTTTGACTAGATCGAATACAATTTGAATAAATTAGGTCTTACCTCAGTCTCTGGAAATGTATGCAAGATTGTGGGTATGTCATAGTCTTCGGTTTGAAACAATCCTTCATCACCTTCTTCTTCCTCAGAAATGAGCTGATAGTCGTCCTCTTCTTCACTAGAATCTGCTTTGAGATGTGTTACTACTTTGTAGCTTCTTCTTTCATTCACATTGCAACCCCTCTTTTCTGCCATAGTTCTCCTCCTCTAATTCGACCGAAACCATCTTACACTTCGCATAAATCCACACTCTTCTTTTTGTTCAGCTTCTTCTCCTCTAATCATCCCAGCTCATCCCATGAACTCTCTCAGACCGTCATCCGTATAATACCCATTCCCACTACGCACAATCGCTCTACTCGTCGGAATCCATTCACATTATTCCCTTTTCACAAATAATATTTTTAATCGACAAGTTCAAATATTTAAGTTACTTACTGTGCGAGCCTTTAAAGAACTCATGTTCTGCTGCACTATAAGACTTGATAGTGTTAATAGATAATTCGGTAATATACCCTTCCAACAAATGATCTAGCCAAAATTCCACTGTGCGAGAAATATGGTTGTCGACACCCTTCAGTTGTTGTATCAACTCAAGTGTCCAATGTATAAGTTCACTTTTTGGGAAGTTCGTCGATTATTCAATTACCCTTTCTAATCATTCATACAGTATTATTGGGAACTTAGCAAAAAACATTTCATGAATATCAGTAAAAACATACTTGTCTAACCATCCTTTGTTAGCCAAGAGAGGATGCCTATTCTATTGTCTTGCAAATTCTTCCAATTGCAGATGTACCCAATCCTCTATATTTGACTTTTTTGGATTTCACAACATTCCCCTTCTCGTCAAAGTCCCGGTCCTGGAAATGGAACCATTTTTTGGCACACTTTTACTTCGACCACGGTTCAACACTTAAAATTTACCAACAAACACCACAATCCACATACATCAGCTAGAAAGGGGATTAACCCTTTCGTAAACACCTACAGAGCATATGAGGTCTCACCCGAAGTATCTATGGGAATTGCAGGAAGCAGACTTCATGTAGCACAGAGGGGCAATATTCACCGATAAATACATTCATCATCGTATTACACCATACAGAGAAGCGACAAACCAGAGCTTCAACAAAATCATAACTACAACAGGCTTCATAACTTGAAACTAATTAATATATCGCATCCTTTCTTTATACAAATAATTCCATAATTCATTCAATTAATTTTTTAACATAGGAAAGAAACACATATCACAACAAATCACCCATACATCAACACACATGAAAACACCATATTTTATGTGGAAAACCCATTTGGGAAAAACCACGGAAGCGATTGTATTTTATTAGAGTCACATCCCAATAAGCACTCCAGGTAGGACTTACAGATTTCTTCATTACATACCATAGATATGCGCACAAAGCCTCCATATCAACGACTTGACTTCTCCTTAAATATCTTCGACACATATATCATAGATTCCTATTACATCGCACAAACTGTATTTCTAAATAATCGTAATAACAAAAACAACAAACAAAGTTATTTCCCCATACATATTTATGTGGCACACTAATATATCCCCGCTCCCACTAACTTCCTAACTGACTCATTATTACAATTTGGACCAATTCTAACTAACTAACTCGACTTGCGGGATTTGACACAGTCAACATGACCGTTTTCCCCATTTTCTAGCCACTTCATCAAAGCTGACCCTTGCGATGAACTGGTTCCACTTTGTCCTCATTCACACTAGATCGTTCCTTCAAAAATGATACCTTCAAAAATACTAGGCCTAACACTACAGTTCTGTCATCTTTATCTTTCAGGGTTTCCACCTTTTCTTCTTTTTCCACATCCACCCTAGAGTTAGGTTTAGGTATTTAATGACATCCCTCCTTTATTTTATTCTTTTAGGCTTTTGGATAAGGGGATGGGGAGTTAAATATTTTTATACAAATATAATAAGGGAAGTTGAATTAAGAAAAAAGGGTTCGTTTTCTACAATGAAAGGGTAAAGGGATGCAATGGAGCAAAAATACCCCTATAATAAAGGGTTGGGGTGAAATATTTTGAAAGGGGGAGAGGGGAAATTATAGGGGCATGGAAATAATTATATATTTTTATCTCATGCATATGAGTATGATGGGGATATTGAATATTTTTAGATTAGAAGGACAAAGGGGAATATATTTGACTTTCTATACATGGGTGCGAGGAGCATTATGACAAGCGAATGCAACTGACAATTTATTGAAGGACACAAACTTGGCGGTTTTCATTGTCAATATGAAAATGAATTTGTCAAGAAATAACTTTGACTAGTTTCTAAAGGGTCAAATGGAAATGGATTTTGACAAACAAGATACTGACATAACAAACACTTCAAGATAGCAAAACTAAAACCAACTTCATGAAATGATGAAGTACGATGAGAAAAATGACAAGCCACCAAAATTCAACTTGATCAAGACATGATGACACACGAGGAACAACTTTGCAAGTGTTCCAAAGGGGTAAAATAAAATAAAAAAATAGCCAAATGAGATGTGGACGTGGCATGCATTTCACCCTGCACACAATGGTGAGTACAGAATGATGAAACATAAAAAAATTAATATTGATGTCCTAGTCATTATGTTTTGACGCTTCAGAACATGACAATGTTGGGAATCAACATAGGGCACCGCGAATAATTATTCAATAGGATAATATATGAGATGAACAACTACAACAAATTGGAGAAGTTACAACAACAATGCATGGGATCAAAGGAATGAAAATAATGCAACAACCAACTATCAAGGATTAAGACTGAAAATAATTGAATATAGATGTATGTATCACTTTAAGTCACCAAAAAGAGAGAAAAAGTATAAGGAAATCTTACTACTTGGTTTCATTACATATGATGCTCTTAATTACATCGAGAGTAACGAGGTGCTCTACAGCCTAGTGTGGGAGATATGTTGTCACATAACATGGGTAACATTGACGTGGAAACTATAATCCAAATCACAAATGAATAACATGTTGGATCATAAAATAAAATAAAAAAGTAAAACCATCATAGATCCATGTTAAACATGAATCTATCAAGCAGTGAAAGGTGTCCAAATTATTGAGGTATAATTTTTTTATCTTAAATTTTTTACACATAAAGAAATTTTTTTACACCTTCATAAATTGAATCTCTCTTAGTGTTTGACAATTTTGGGATCAACATGGATCTATGTTGGTTGTAAATATTTGACATATATTTTTGAAAGGGGGTACTATTATGTGATACTAGTGACAATGTATATGGGTTCAAATGTATATGTAATATGGGACCTAATAAGGTGTACACATTTGCAATAAGTAAGAATGTGTGTGTGTGTGTGTGTGTGTGTGTGTGTGTGTATTGGAGATATGAACATATGAGTTGATAACATGAATGTATTGGGGTTATTTTGGGATGATTATCCTATGATATGATTTATTGTGTGATGTATCATTAGTATATATTTGAGAGTTGTGCTCCACATTAACATTGATCTACATTATATGTATTCCAATTTATTATTTTATATTGAGCATTTGGTACAACATGCATCAATGTGCCTCTTCCCTTGTTCGCAAACTAAAAATGGAACATCATAAAGGAGGTGGACTCAAATAGTCAATTGTAAATCCTATAACGTATGTAAATTTTTTCTTTAGGCATTATGTAATTCAATTGATATAATAAAAAAATATAACCCATCTATGCTTGATGAAGCTAACTCATATCAACTAACTCATAAATGGAATAAAATATTTTTCAAAATTGCAAGTGGGATTATTCCATTTCTCTATAATTTTTTTATTTTTTATTTTGGAATATGTTAGGCTCATGGATGATTGTGGATTCAACATATCAAACCCATTATTTTGGGATCTCTTTCCTCATATTTGTAGGGTTATATAGTGCTAACATTTATATGGACGTGCTGTTGAGTTTTAGATCCGCTCTATTAGGTAAATGCTCATTTCAGTTATGGATATATGTATTTACAAGTTCATTTTCTAGAAAATACTAGAGGGATTAGTAATGGTCAACCATAGGCACCATACATCAATTATTTTCATGTGAAACATCAAATTTTCATCATGCTCAAAATTTGAATGAACACCTCCTCTCTAATAATCAAGTATCTATCTCTCATCTAAATACCAAAACATTCAGTCATTTTGAAGCTTAGAATTCAAAACATGCAAAATTATTAAAGATTGTGACTAATTAGAGAAGACAAATTGAGAAGTTTGAAGTTGAGTGTAACATGCTTTACCAATTGGCCATGGTTTTCTATAGGTGTTCTCATCCTTTGGTTTCTCACTTAAAGATATCAATTAGATCTTCTCTAGCTATTTCCAAAGCTGATGAACTAGTTTAGAGAGATGATGGAGATTTAGAAATGGAATAAGTGGACCACGATACCTAGTTACTAGTAGACATCAAGTAAAAATCCCATGGAAGCATTTATTTTTTCAATCCAAAGTTTATCTACATTTTGTAAGGTAGTTCGGACACTAACCCAATTTATTAGTATATATATCGATTTGAATAAGGACCTCTAAAGAAATCAGATGAGTTGGATTAGTAAATAAGCAGGATATTTTATATTGTTGCATGAAACATACATAGAAAATGATCAATGAATGGATATCAACAAGAAGTAATAGTCAAATAGATCAAGGTAAAACAATACTTGGATTCATTTCTTACTAACGTCTCCCTTTGGACCTCATGTATTGTTTCATCTTTAATACAACTATAAAATGGTAAGATCTATAAAATCAAAAGTATATTTATAAAAAATGACTATATTAAGGAGGAAAACAACAATTTAATTTATGGATGGACACAACAAATTTTTCCTACAACATAATAAAAAATGAAAGGCCTTAATTCAATATTTTTCCTTTGTTATTCCAAGTTTTCACATTTTTTAAATATTTACATTGATGTGATACCAAATTCAAACCCTTTATTTTACTGCCGATTTTCTATCGAGTTTTATTGGCACTCATTGTATCTCTTTTATTACAAGTTACTTACATCTCATTTGTTTGTCTAGGAGAGTCACTCACATCATTTTATACTTTATGTTTATGGATTATATTCAATCATATTATCTAATTAAATATATTCACTAACAATGACATCAACATAAATCTCAATGCAGTCAATTTCCGCTAGCTCACTCGATTAAAGGGTGGGTCTTGTCAGCAAGGTGACCCGAGTTCAATTCCGGATAGTGGTGACTTAGTTGGGAGGCGACACCCAAAAACCCAATCAAGTTGAGGATGGTTCGTTCCATGCTGGGTGCGATCCTTGGGTGATTTTGACAGCTTAGATTCCCCCAGGTCATGGTTTCTTAGACCACATGCCACTCCCACAAGTTAGGGATATTCGAGCAAACAAAAAAACATAAATCTCAATGCAATTCAATGTTTAATTAAGTGAAAATTGTTAATTAATTTTTATTCATAAGATATTTTTAAAATGATCTCGGAGGGTTAGCTTGAGTAGTAATGAGATATGCGTGACATCTCTCCCCGCAAAGTGTGAGATTTTAGATTTCCTAAATCTAGATTCCATATGAAAACCTCACTTGGAATATTTCTGAGAATAAGAGAAGTAGAATAGAGAAGATATCTTGAGAAAAAATCATTGTTTATTATTCATCAACATGTTTACAATATATAATGCATCCTCAAGAGAGAAAATTGAATGCCTTAAAGGCAAGTTGTAAAGCACAAAAAGATAAGGCTTATTAAAGGGAAAAAAACCCCTAGGTGTCAAAAGCACTTTCCAAATTAGTCTAAAATCTCACGAATTGGATGAATATGGTATGGAATCTCATGAGTGATGAAAATGGAATGTGATGATGAATTTTGGAGAGAAGAAATAGGTGGATGTCGAATTGGCCAAGTAGAGATAGTTTCCAAGTCAAACTAGCTTACCTTATCCACTATAAAGTAGAAAAAACAGGATAAAGCTGTCTAAATCAGGAAAGCACTTTCTAATTCATGAATGGAAATAAATCAAAAGGAAATCTTATCCAGAATCTCCTCAATATGACAACTTCACTTGAAATATTTATGGGAATAAGAGAAGTATAATAGAGAAGATATCTTGAGAAAAAATCGTTGTGTATTATTCATCTATATGTTTACAATATATAATACATCCTCAAGAGAGAAAATCAAATGCCTTAAAGGAAATTTGTAAAGCACAAAAAGATAAGGCTTATTAAAGGCAAAAAAAACCCTAGGTGTCAAAAGCACTTTCCAAATCAGTCTAAAGGCTCATGAATGGGATGAATATAGTATAGCATCTCATGAGTGATGAAAATGGAATGTGATTCAATGAATTTTGGAGAGAAGAAAGAGGTGGATGTCAAATTGGCCAAGTATCTAGAGATAGTTTCCAAGTCAAATGAGCTTTACCTTATCCACTAGAAAGTAGAAAAAATAGGATAAAGCTATCTAAATCAAGAAAGCACTTTCTAATTAAGGAATGTAAAGAAATTAGGAAGAATCGAAGGAAATCTTAGCCATAATCTCCTCAAGTGTGCCCTAGTGACTCAAGATGGCAAGTGGTCCACTAAAAGACAAAACTAGGCCAACTACATAGTCTACACCTAGAAAAATTAATATAGATGGCTAATAAAATATATCCTAAGTATGGAATGGGTTTTTAAATGTTCCAACACAAAGATAGGGAGGTCATAAGTTTTACTTTTTGATCCCCTTTGTGTAAAAGATAATTTGAAAATAAACAAGGAATAAAAAAAAATGCATTACACCAACGTTATCCAGTACATCCAAAAGAAAGTTCCAATACTTCCCATGATATCATACTTAAATCTGTGTGGGTGAATTTGACAAACAAGGAAGAAACATATCAAATAAAACTTACTTATATAACATATATGAATAAAATAATTTCATTAAATTAAAATAATACACATTATATTTAGTTTCGTAAAGTGAAAAAGGGATTAGGGTAAAAAAACAATTATAAAATATATCAAGAAGCCATTATGCCAAACTTTGAATCCTTTGTCAAACAAATTACAAATAAATGAATGTACTACACTAGCATTGTTCTAAAACAAAGTTCCAATACCAACCATGATATATGTTTGATACATGTTAAATAATGTTCCAATACTAACCAGGATCATGCAAAACAAAGTTCCAATGCCAATACTGATATTTGTTTAGTACATTCATACAAAAATGGGTATGGTTAGTTTATCACTTTTGGTATCCTTATTGTGCACATTGGGTGGTTATGGTCGCTCCCTTTTGATCATTAAGCAATCATTATATCCAAAAACAAGTACAAGCAACATAATGACCTAATAACATGTTAAGTGGATAATATCACACATCAAAAATCCAAGGTGTGTGTCTGTATAATTTTAGTGAGTTTAATTACTAAGAATATATGTTTCCTCTTATAAAATCATTTAATGAGAACAAGCTCAAGACTTAGATGAAAATTATACTAATTTGTAAAAAAAATATTATTGAAATCATAGAATGTGACATTAATGTAGATCCCCATAAACATGTTCTTTCTTTATTTTGAAATTGTTTAAACACGTTCTTTCTTTATTTTGAAATTGTTCACTCACTACCTTGAGATCACGTCACCTACTCAATTTCCACTAAATTACACATATTTGTTTTAATAAAATGGAATTGTTTTAACTTTAAAACTAAATGAATGTGATGCCATGAAAATTATTTGCATAAAATAATGACTTACTGGAGTTGCAACATACTTTTCTTACCATGACAATTACTTTTCTCATGATGTACTTCTATTACTTTCTTAATATTCTTATAATATGTTATTATAAAAACAAAGTGTTAATGTTTTAACAAATTGGAATAAAGCATATCATTATTCATTTTCATGTGCACTTCATCAAGCTCAACGAAATTCTATAATGCTACATTTTGGTGTTAATATGTACATCAAACCTCAACTACCCAAGGGTGTTAAACTTATGGTTGAAATATCACAAAAAGATATTCTTAAACTTAAAATTTATGGAATTGTTTTATATTATAGTTCACATTATGTATAATAATTATTAAATATATTAGCATAGATCTATTTTAAACTCGGATCTAAAGCATCGAGAGGGATTCAATTTCTCGAGATGTAAATTGTTTTTATCTTAAATTTTTTACACATTAAGGAAAACAAATATCTTAAATTTTTTACACATTAAGAAAATGTTTACACCAAGAAATTGAATCTCTCCCATTGCTTAATAGATGCGGGTTTAATATGGATCTGTTAATTTTTTTTATTTTATAAGCAGACATGAATTTTTTAATTACTTTTTTATTTTTGATAATTATGAGCCGACATGGAAACATTACATTACATAACGTGACAAATGTGACAACATCTCCCCCATAGTTATAAGCACCACGCTACTCTCGGTGCAACAAGCATATGATGAGAAATACAATGCAATGGATTCTAAGTACTATATTATATTGCAAGAAATATAAGTTGTGGATTTTACACCAATTACATGATGTATTTTGAACAATCTATAAAATAATACAAACCTCTATATCACATTACAAGACTATAACTTATCTTGTTTCTCAAACTGCTAGTTTTTGGGGTTGGTGTCGATTCATTGAAATTAGGGTGGTGTTTTTTCATTTTTTATTCATTTTCTCATTTTTTTATGCGTGTCTTAAAGTAGTTTGTAATAGTTGTGAGTCTATAAGTGTTGATGAAGATCACATTCTCTTAGAGTGCCCTCCCTACACCCACATTAGGACTTAGTTTCATAGTATTTGCTACAATACAAACCTTACCTCCTAACTTGTGAAACTTATAGTGAACTAGGAAAGCTTCTCACCAAGCTTTTTGAGCATATGAATAAAATTTTAAAACAAACCAAATAATTTCATTTCTATGTTTCGATAGACCAAAGAAGGTGATCGTGGTCGTCGTCATCCCAATTTGAATAAAAACCTCTAACAAAATCAATTGTATATAATATTTTATGTTGTTGTATGAACATACATAGAGTAAGCAATGAATCAATATCAACTAAAAGTCATAATTGATTAATTCAACTTAAGATAATACTCGGTAACTCTTTTACTAACATCTCTCTTGCGACTTTATGTATACATTGTAAAATGGTAAATTCTACAAAAAAATTTATATTTATATATATCTTTATTAAAATGCCTTAAATAAGGAGAAAAAAATAATTTAATTACATCAATAGGTGTTTATATATTAGGATTTGGGGTGGAATACTATATATGTTTTTCCTAGATTGAAGAAGGATGAGACAAGTGTATTGCACCAATTGATTTCATGAGCCTTGTTCAAAATTCAAATTAAATAATAATAATAATAATAATAATACTAACTCATATTTGATGTATAGATATCACCTACTCACATATAACCCATTTAACTATATAAAGTAACAAATAGCTCAAACATAGATAACATATAATTACAACTAAACATGAAAAACAAGCAAGAGATAACTGGTTCATAACACTTAATTCATAAACTATCAAACCAACCACAAATTAAATAATTATACTAATTCATAAATAAATTCTATATTTTTCATTGTATAATAATATACCATTTATTATACCATGTAACTTATCCCTTTACCATATATCTTATAACTTTACCTTTGAACAAACTTATACTACAACATAGTGGAAATCCAAACAGTATTGTCATATGCAACCTATAGATTTCAACAAATTTTATCTACAACCTAATCAAAATCAAATATCTCAATAATAGACCTATTTTGATGGGTTTCAATATTAATAAGGCCGATATCGCATCGCAGGCCTGAATCTAGGCGTTTTCCCGTACCCATAGCCATACTGTGGAGAGGGAACGTAAAAATAAGGCTGAGAGTAGGGTGGCGGAGGCGGTGGGGGATATGCATAGGGGGGCTGAGCATGGGGCGGCAGAGGCGGGGGATATGCATAGTGGGACTGAGCATAGGGCGGCGGCAGTGGGGGTGGGGGATATGCATTAACGTAGGGATTGAACCATCGTCCTCGATAACGATTATGCTTCATTCCTGGCACGTTTGTCCTTTTGGCAGTAACCTTCAGCTGGCGGTTATGAAGTTCAGACTGGTTAAGAAGAAGTGCTTTTTGAACAGCCTCCGCGTCCATAAATTCAACATAAGCAAACCCTTTTGGATTACCAAACTTATCCGTCTTAATAGTAACTCCGTTAACTGTTCCGCATGATAGAAAATGCTGCTGTACTTCTTCTGGAGTGCACGAGTAATCAACGTTGCCAACAAAAACAGAACGCGAATCCGCTTCTTGTTTTCTCGCCTGATCGTCTGCAGGGTCTGGAACGATGGGGACCTGCATTTCTTGAGCAATCTTGGCCTGCATATCCTTGAGTACAGCTGCCTCTTCTTCTATCTCCTTCAGCCTTTTCTTGATCTCATCCAACTCTTTCTCACCGCTGTCCGTTTCCATTTCCCCTCCGTCTTCTTCATACTCAGGAATATCCGCGCCGTACATTTCATGCTCTTCCATTACTACCCTCTGCCTCCTACGATACGGTAACTGTAACGTTGCAAGCAAACACAGAACCCCTGAAATTCCACCTTTTGATCTACAGAGTAAGTGTTTGTAATTTGTATGTTTATGTACAATATATATATATATATATATATATCCATGAAAGTATTTATTTGACGTGGCCGACATATTGGATCGAATTTCTCTACACATAAATATCGTGGAGAAAACTGAAAGGTGGTGACTGGTGAATCTGATCTCCACACTGTGCTTTTAGGGTGTCTTCCATTCGTTCTTCCCTTCCGGATAGTGGCTGCGGTACCCAACGGTTCGCTAGATGTTGGCCTTTGGCCTGCTCATTGTACACAATTCAAGAATCTAAATGTGTATGTATAATTTGAGAGGTTTTAACATTTAAGAATATATATTTTTCAATATAATAAGTTTAAGTTCAATTTAATCATATTAAAATAATAAGTTTAAGTTAAATTTAACAATATGACATCCTTTTATCAACTAGGTTTTCCCAAAATAAGTTCTTTGTTTGGTGTCTATCATTGCCTTTAGACCATGAAAAGTTAAAAAAAGGACCCATGATGATACAGTTCAAGTATGTGTGAATTCAATGAGGGGATTGCACCCTAAACAAAACCCATTGAGAAAATAAGAACAATGCCTTTGGACCATGAAATGTTAAAAAAGGACCCATGATGATACAGTTCAAGTATGTGTGAATTCAAAGAGGGGATTGCACCCTAAACAAAACCCATTGAGAAAATAAGAACAATGCCTTTAGACCATGAAAAGTTAAAAAGGGACCTATGATGATACAATTCAAGTATGTGTGAATTCAATGAGGGGATAGCCCCCTAAACAAAACCCATTGAGAAAATAAGAATAATATAGGAAAGATGGTAAAGGATTATACTTAAACAATAAACATTTTTGAAGTGCCACATACTTAAGTTAGGGGTAAGTACACTTAACAAGAGTGAAAGCTGCAATGCAACTAATTACCTACCAAAAAGACAAAGCAGCTAACTATGGGATCAAACACAGGGGTGAAATCGCGAACCTGGGAAACACTTTTGTGACAAATGGAGTGAAAAAAATGGAGCGCGGACGGATGATCACGCGAAAATAAGTCAACCTCAAACTCTAGGCCGAGAGTTTAAAAAACTCTAGGCCGAGAGTTTTGAGATTTCAAACTCTCGCCCGAGAGTTTAAAAAAACTCTAGGCCGAGAGTTTGAACCAATCGCCGCGTTGTATTTTTAAAAAACTCTTGGATGAGAGTTTGAACTAAACTCTCGGTTGAGAGTTTGGAAGATATTCTTTCGACCAAGAGTTTATAGTTAACAAACTTGCGAAAATATATGGCATCTTTCCGGAACCTACAACTTCAGCAAGCCCGAACCCTTGCAAATTCTAAATATTATTTGTCGGACTTGGTAGAAATGGATTCATCTCCGAATCTAGTTTCCAATGATATAATAATTGTTTCATTTCGACTTGAATTTCTATTTATTAATATTTTTTTTCTAAACCTTATCCCTTAAAAATTTTATTACTTTGAAAATCACCCGAAATGAAAATTCAATATCATAACAAAGACAATACCAAAAAATTTGAAATTTCATAGAGATCATAATTGGCTCGTCCTCTTCAAAAGGGTACTTTTAGTTTATCCAATAAGAGTCACAATTGAAATAAAATGTGAAGACAAAAACATGTGCCGATAATGCACCATTTTCTAAACATACGTTGTTTCGATAAATAATAAAAAATAGTTCCCAAGTCTTAAAAAACTCAAAATATAGTCTAGGATCTAGTGAAGTGTGTGTAGATTATGAGCCTACAATTTTTTTCCCTAAAATGAATAACCATCTATCAAAAAACCGTCATCAACACAAGTCACTCATTATCCATACCTAAAATTTTCAAGTATATGTCGTTTGTTGACAACAAATTTGTCCCAAGATATGTCCATTAAAAAATTAAAAAAAATATGAGTAGAAAGTTAATTCAATTCTCTAAAACCTTTGTGTTTACTTCAAGTTGAAATTCCTAAGGGAGATATGGGTTTGAAGAGGTCGAAGTTGAAAAACATAAAATTTAGTAGTTTTGTTTGTCAAAAACAAGCCAAAATTGTTTCCCAACTTCATGTTTTCACCCACAGGAACAAGTGCGGTACCTCACATAATGGCTATGAAAGTAGTAGTGGATGAGCATTTTAGATTTCTTGTCACACAACTTCTAAGGGAAGCAAATATTCCAATTACTGAGGAAAATGACGGTCAGAGCGGGAAAAAAATAGTTTCTAAGTTGTCATGGCAAGCAACTGCATCTATCAAGCCATATGCTAGCTGTGAAGGAAGAGCAATGGATCCCATTTCTTCCATAAAAGTAAAGTCATAGATAGATGCTAATTGTGAAGGAAGAGCAATATTGAATCTCGTTTCTTCCATAAAAGTAAAGTCAATTTCTTTTGTTGAGCTATAGCTTACTTTTGAAGGTTGTACAATTTTTACTTGACTCTGAAATTGCAAAGCTGTTGAATAACAAACAAGTTGCTTTGATATGAAGGAGATTAAGGGAGTTGTCTTTAAAAAGAATAGAGTACACAAGCATATGCCAGACAACTAAAAAAATCTGAGGCTGCCACCATTGGGAGGAGCCCTTGAATATCAACCAACTTCAAATCAATTGTCATCTCTATATACTTTACTGCAACAGGTAGGCATAAGCTTGACCATGTAGGCATAAGCTTGATCGGTTGAGTTATCTTCATACGTCCAAACAACCTTCTCACGGTATTGTTCTTAAGATTTATCAAAAGAATCACATTGTTGGTAACTCCATAGCATGCAATCTATGCCCACATGATCTCCAACAGCGAAATTATTCACCTTTAATACCACTTCATGTACAGTTGCTACAATTTCGTGTTTACAATTTCAAATGAGTAAATGCTAATTAAGATTGGCTGGTCATTGCTAGCGATATCAGGTAGGGTTGGTAACAAAATAAAATACAAAGATTACCAAGGAACCATCGGGTATTGACAACTTTTCCATTGTTTAGAATTTGATGCAAATCAAATTGACAGACACCACAATATGCAACCTTGAAAGTTATGTCATGGGATCCAATTTTTAAATGAAAACTTTCAAAGAAATGAAACTGAATTTTCTAATCTCTTACAAATGAAAAAGGTTAACTACATGCATTGTTTTCCCTGTAACCTGCAAGTGAAGTTGAAGGGCTAGAGAATGACAGAGTCATCCTTGGAATCCCATCCTTCAACCCGACTTGATTATTCTTGGTCCACCATCTTCTCTTCGTAAAAAGAAAATATCAACCCGACTTGATTCTTCTTGCTCCACCATCTTCTCTTGGTAAAAAGAAAATCTTAGATTCTATTTCCAGAAAATACAACTCACAACAATGAAGTAGAGGAGAGTACAATGGAACGCAATGGAAGAACAATAAAAAGTAATGGGAAGAGGGAAGGTATAGTAGCGTATTCAAATTGTTGAGTATCTATGATTCTGCTGCAACACCCCCTAATTTCCTCTCACCAAGTGCAGGCGCTTTAGCTGCATCGATAGCATTGTATTTCCACATGGCCCTCTAGGATCGGTACTTTGCCACCTGGCCCTATTGCTTTTCCATGCCTTTGGGGGAAAGGACTCCAATGCTATGTCGGAGAGATAATCGATAATGCTTCGATGAATTTGATAATATGCTTAGCTAAACTGGCTCCGACTCTAGCTAGATAACTCATAATGCTCGGATGAATTTGAGAATATGCTTGCAATGCTTTGCTAAACTTGTTTTTCTCTTTAAGCCTCTAACACTTTCACTGAGGGGATTGCCTATGTTGGATGGAATTGAACCTTGAATTCACCATCAATCCTTCTACCTGCTCATATTTTTAGGTCGAAAGCTCATAATGACATCTCCTAGGTGGTGCACGTGGTGTTTTTATAAATTTTAGATTTATAAAATAATTTTGATTATTTTTAAATTCTAAAAATTAAACTCACTGCTTCAAGGATTTATGTCCCATCAAAGGAGTCTGCAGCAATTGTATCCGGCTGGATGCAGCAACCGTATCCGGTTGGATGTTAATAGTCGAATCCAACTCTCATATTGAATAATAGATAAGAATACTATATTTGATGATGATGATAAATTACAATAAGATCGTCTTTTATAGGGCTTGATCCAACATTGTGAAGGGTTAAGCCCTTTCACTAGTAACCTAATAATCTATTAATTTATAAATAATAATATTAAATAAATATTCACAGCATTGCCACTCCCTTTTAAGGAGCTTTGTCCTCAAATTTAATTTTTATAGTATCAACTTTATCCTGGATTTGTGTTGTAATCCTTTCTGCTTGAGTGGTGAGTTTTTGAAACAATACAATTTGTAATTATTTGTCTTCCATATCGCCTTTTGGATTTCATGTATGAACACTTGTGGACCTTCATTACTTCCACTTTTTGCATTGGTTGTGGTTCCAACATTGAATGTCATAATGATGGAGGTAATTTTAAAAGATGTTCTTCGATCTTGGAAATTAGGACAATGGCCATTCTTAAGACTTTGAAGTTTGAAAATCTCCACATGAGTCTTCTCAATTTCCTGGAGCCATATTATTGTAGATGGATTCCATCTTACAATCTTAGTATCTATGCACTTAAATTCCAACAATTTCAAAGATATGTGGTGGTTGTCACAAGAAATATGCACATCTAAACTGACATCAATCTGATTAGAAATATTTAGGTCTTGTACTAGTTTCCTCTGAATCGTAGCCTTCATGGCTTCTTTATTGGAAGGAACTTTAAGGACCTTCATTCTTGATTTCCATATGACTGTGTCCAAGGATCTAATTCTGGAACAACATAAATGTTGTTCATCTATAGTAACCTGCTGCACAGGGATTCCTAACGACGTGGATGAAATACCTTTTATGTCCTCTAGCTTACCAACATTAGGCACATTATCATATTCACCATCATTTGGAACGTAAGTGACAGTGGCAAAAGAAACAATTTCTACATAACTATCTACACTTGTGTTTGTAGAACCATCATTAGTTCTTCCAACGTGTTTAAGTAAGCATTCACTACTTCCATGGCTTCGAACTTCATCAATCAGATCAATAGATTTATCTAATAAAACTAATTGGGAACAATGTTCAATTGTTTCTCTTGCTCAACAAGAACAATTGCATTTGAAATGTCACTTGCTATTGTAGACCTATAATCTACAACTTCATGATCCACAACTGGTGGATGTTGATCTAATGCACATACATGCTTTGTCGCTTTGATGTCATATTTTTCTTCAATTTCTACAATAGGTTTTCTTAGTCTATCTTCCTCATCTTCTATGTATATGTCCTTTTTGGATATTTATCAACAATGGCTTGGCTCTTATCAATGTCATCTCTATACATGCCAATTCCATGGAAGACATAGGTTTTAAATATTTTTTCCTCAAAACTGTCATCATCGTCACCGAGAGCGGGCCAATCTTTTCAATACTTATCAGCAACACCGGTTTGACTCTCCTCAGTATTGTGAACAATGTCATATTTACTTGTTCCAATTCCACGAGAGATGATGGCTTTAAGTCTCTTCTCCTCATAGCTTTCATCTTCATTATTGAACCACTTCATCGTTAAAAGTTTGAGACTTGATTAATTAATAATAATTGTAAGGACAAATAATTATTATATGGGTAAAATAAATAAATATAATAATTATTATTATATTTAAATATTATATATTTTTTATAATTTGGGAATGTAACTTTTAATAAAATTAAATATTAATATAACAATATTAATACAATATTTAATTTTTATTAAAAATTAGGGTTGACTATGGATGTGAGCAAATGGTTGTGAGAGCACGGGCGTAGGGGATTGAGAAGGCGGAGCCATGGGGAGTGGGATTGAATGGAGAAACGGGCATGGGGAGAACAGCGTGTAGGCTGGAGTGGGGGGGGGGGGAGACCGAGTAGAGATGGGACAGTCGTGGAGATGACGGGGGAGAGGACAGGAGGAAGGAGGGCGTAGCACACGGGGGCAGTGATGGTGGGAGAGAGTGGAGCTAGGCATGGGGAGGAATGTGCAGAGAGAGACGTGTGAAGTGTTGGCGATTGGGGAAGGAGGAGCACGCAGGGAGATGAAGAAACGAGGGTTGAGGGTGGCACTGAGGTGGTGGATAAGTGGGGAGGAGCGATTGCAGAGGGGGAGAGGGAAGTCAATGGAGTGGAGAGGGAAGTGAACAGACTGGCGTGGGGAAACGTGAGTGGAGGTGGCATGGGTTTTGGGAGTAAGTGGATGTGGAGAAGCAAGCGGCGGTGGTGGAATAGAGTGAGAGTGTTGGTGTAATGGATAGAACGGAAGAGGGGTGGAGATGGTGGACGCAGGCGAGGGGGCAGAAGCGCCAGAGCTGGAGCAGCAAGAGGTCGTGAACGGAGAAGGAGGGCGTGGTGATTGGTGAGGTTGTGGTGGACGAGGGAAGAGGGACAGGAGGAGCACGTAGGGGGAAAAGGAGCAGTCGGTGGTGGGGGAAAGGGAGATGCATGGGAAGTGGGAATAACGCCGATGCAGAAAAGGGAGGAGGTGGTAGCAGTGTAAGGCGGAGGGAGGAGAGGTGGAGTATGTGATGAGGGAAAAGGGAAAACGAAGGGGAGGGAAGGTGAGATATTGAGGAGTCATAGGTAGAGGTGCTGGTTGGCGCAGTAAGAGGAGAGGGTGAGCAGGGAGTTGACAGGGGAGACGAGAAGAAATATGGGAGTGAGAGGAATGGTGGAATGAGGAGCCGAATCTGAACTCTAGGGGAGGAGTGAAAGCTCTGATACCAAATGTAGAAACCGTATCTGATTGGATGTTAATAGTCGAATCCGACTCTCATATTGAATAATAGATAAGAATAATATATTTGACGATGATGATAAATTACAATAAGATTGCCTTTTATAGGGCTTGATCCAACATTGTGAAGGGTTACGCCCTTTCACTAGTAACCTAAAAATCAATTAATTCATAAATAATAATATTAAATAAATATTCACAACAGAGTCCTAAACCAATTAAAAAATTAGATTATTGTATTTTAAAAATTATTGAATTTATTTTATTTTTTCAAAATATTATGATTAATAAAAAAAATTGCAAAACTTTTTTAAACCTTGTAAAAACTTATGTGTTAAAAAAAATTAATAGAAGTCAAAAGAGTTTGAATTCCCAACTAAAAGTATATATCCCTACCTTGGAATGGAATAATATAAGAGTTACAAAATGATGGTAAAACATATAATGTTTATATTGAATGTTTTTTTGTTTTTTTCTAAAAATTTGTACTTTTTATTCACAACAAAATTAAAAGTACTCTCTTCATCAGCACTAAGCACCGCTTCACATGTATTTTTGTTTACATTAACTCGCCTCTGAGTTATTAAGAATTGTGCTACAACAAAACATCAAATTTATCTATAGCCTCCGAATTAACAACACACCTTTGCATTTTTAATGTAAAATGTAGTATGTTCCAAAATTTTCATTAAACTCAGTATGTATCTGCATCCTCTAAATCACTATCTATACCAACCAAACTAAATATGTTGACTATGTCACTATGTTTTTTTGCTATGGTTGAAATCTAGAGAACGAGATAGCATCTACATCCATACACTACAAGCAATTCCACATTTGATATACTTCACAACTGATACGTCAAACTCAATCTTTACCACCTCCAATGAGTAGACGTCTAAACACATGGGGCACTTAGAGCTATCAAACTACATGTTTCTATGTTACGTTATTCTACTTCAGCCATCAACTACAACTAAATATTTCTAGACTCAAAATTTCCACAAAACTGAACATAGCTATAATCTAAACTCGGTGTGGAATTTTAATATTTAAAACTATTTTCTCCTTACCACTTGTAGCGGACATCTGATGCATCAAGCACTGTAGCATCATATGTTATAGTATCATTTGCTACAACTTATGCAACATGCCATGATGGACTTCCATGTCCCTCTATAGACTCATATCATCCCTCTTGCTCAGAGACTCCCCTAAAAAGAACATTTTTGTTGATGTATGTACCCTAACAACATTACAACCTGCGTATACACATATTCCTCCACTATGTAACGCCCCATTTTGAAATTACTACCTGAACTACTATTATATGTTGTATTTGTTTGATTGTGAGACTTCGCCGGTTTGGCATTCTATTATTTTTTTGATATATATATGTGTGTGTGTGATGTTAGTATTATGATCGGTAGTCATGTTTAGATACGTATCATGTGTTAATTATGTATCATATATGCAAATTACTGAATCATGGGTATGTGGATACGTTACATTTATATGTTTAATAAATTAATTTTATGCCAGGTGCATGGAGAATAAATGAGTTTATTGCTGTTATGTTATGATGAAATGTATGTGTACATGTTGAGGATTTATGTACGATATTCTATATTGTATATCGAGGACTGACTTACAAGTTGAAACGGCTAAGTCATAGCTGGATCCTACGAGGTGGGAGGACCTCGGAGACATGGACTTCGAAAGATAAAATGGTACGTGAGTGATGCATTATTTACTTTCGCGTGGTAATTATGATGTATATTATAACATGGGTGGGGTAGGGTTTCAGGAAACTCAACCGGCTATATTGTTTATACGATGACAGACCGAGTACAAGTGCAACGATGTTGTTATGTCGGGTAGACATAGTCCCTTGTTCCATTAGGGGTGTGGAGTCTTTACCCACCATTTATCCCCAAAATCCAGAGTCATGGGAGGGATGTGCTGCGGCGCGCTCCTTAAGGTGTGTGATGATGACTGGTGGTTTCCTGCTGGGGAAGCTTGGTCGATGTAGTCAACACTTCCGCTTATAGGTTCTAGCTGGAGCCGGTCATGGCTTGACACTTCAAGGTAGTCCAACAGAGGAAAGGATAGGATGTGGAAGTTAATGATGAAGTAGGTAGATAGGTGTAGCTTGAAGTCGGGATGGAAACAAGATCTAACTATGTGTGTGGGGAAAAGACCTTGATTGTTTATGTGTCATAACTTAGTAACGTATGAATTGTCATAACTTAATAAAATGCAGTTACTTAATGGATTGTACTTTGGAACTACGTTTAAAACTTGTGTCAGCGAACAACAAATTTCGTGAGTATGATTGATGTGTGTGATTTATAATTGTTAGTGTACTTACGCAAGGTATGTAAGCAGTAGTTGCACTTACATAACTCGCCTACACATTTATGATTATGTGAAATATTGCTGAATAATATTGTTAATTATTGTTGGTCAATAATTAATTAATGTTGATCAACGTTAATAATGTTGATTAAAGTTACTAATGATGATTAGGGTTAATAATGTTGATTAATGATTAATTATCATCCATTAATGATTAATTAGTGTTGATTAATAAACAAGTTATGGATAACTTAAGTAGTAAGTAATGCATTGGTTGGTAATGCTTAACTTGAACGTTAATGAGTTTGATTAGTAAAGACTAGGGGTTAAATGGTTAAATGATTACTGTAATGTAAAATTAAATAGTATTAATTTGTTAAGTAAATATTAATTGCAAGGTCATATAATTAATTAAAAAGTATGGATAAGAATTAGTTTATAAACCATTAGTTTTATTAGGATCATGCTTGAGTTAATTAGAACACAAGATTATTATTTGTAATTGATAAATTAAATTAGTTGAATGTAAACTTAGAGGGTAATTAGCATATTGAGAGTATGTTAAATCATTAATTAGATGATTAGGTTATTATTAATTAATCAATTGACAATTATTATTAATTAATTAATTAATAGACCATAATCAATTAAGTGATTAATACGAGTAATTGGATATTGACTAAGAATAATGAAGTTATTAGTTTTTAATTGAGAAAATTAAGTTACAAGTCCATGAATATAATATTTAATGATTATTGAGAGTTAAAGTTGAGGGCTCGAGGACTAACATGGGGGTTGAAGGATTTATGGTGAGGATAGGGGTAGTAATGGGGAGAAAGAGTCGACAAGACATTGGGGGGATAAGGGGGAGAAGAGAGAGGAGATTGGGGGGATCTTCACCTTAGGTTATTTTGGAGAAAAATTACAGATCAAAGACAGAAGAGTAGAAGGGGTTCTTGTTGGAGATTCTCTGAAGGGATATAACAGATTTGGCTTGTACTCGGCTTGGGCTCGGGGGTCCAAAGGAGTACCTTTGGAGCTAGGTGGTCGGCGAGCCCACGCCAGTTGGCAGAGTGGCACACTTGTTTGGGCTGGTTGAGTTTCATAAGGTTTGGGGAAGGATTTGTTGCAGGGATACAACAAGCAGGGCATTCAGAAGGGAGAAGCAGCAGAAAGGGGGAATCTACTAGCTAACTATAAGGTACTTATCCTACCGGTATATTTTACCATTTCTACCTCTATCTAATTATTACTTCCAGTTAATAAATATTATATGTTGTTACACCTGCACAAATAGAAATTATTAGAATTAGATAAAACATAAAATATAATTATTTCAAACCTGTAAATGTGAATGAAAAAGTTATATTTTTGTTGGCATGAAATTTTAACAAAACTGGAAATGAAAACAGAAACAAAACAAAAAAATTTGACAAGAATGTAAACAGTGAATATAGTTGATTTTATTCAGAAAATGGGGACCCGGGTTGGGGTTCCTACACACTACATCCCGCGTACATCGTGTTTCATGCTCAAAATAAAAAATATTTGTATTTTTCCTTCCCAATTAATGACCATATTGATATTTGGCCCTCCATATGTTGGAATACGCTCTGATTCAACCTCCACCTCCTTTGAGGGTTATATATTGAGCCATTGTGGAGCATGAGAGGAAGAGAAACTAGAGATCAAGGAAACTCTAGAGAAAATTTTCCCCATTGTCATTGCCTTGAATCTACATCCCTTTGTCCTTGTTATTTGAACTCTTTTATGTTCATCTCCCAAGATATTCTATATCTTGCGAAGGAGGAACCCAATTACTCCTTGAACTTATGATCTTGCATTTGCATGGAGGATTGAAGTGGTGGAGGCCTAGGTGGAAAATCTTAGTTCTCGGTTATGGTGATTTTCCTATAGAAGGTTGTCACTATGCACTTATGTGCATTTCATTAATAGAAATACACTTTTCTCCACTACAACAATTTTGACTTTTGTGGTGGGGTTGTCATCATTCCACCCCCAAAAGTCACTGTTGGGGGCAGTTTTGGCTACGGAGTTGGTCTTAAAACAACCCCCCCCACAAATAGCACTGACGCTAAATTTTTTTAATTTTAGGGACAGTTCTAAAAGAGATCAAAACTGCCCCCAAAAGTGACTTTTGGGGGTGGTTATCAAGCCCCCCCAAAAAAGTGACTTTTAGGGACGATTTAAAACCCCCCTTAGAAGTGTTTCTTACAAACCTTTGGGGGAAGTTTCAAACCCCCCCCAATAGCACCAACGTTGAAAGTTTGTAATTTTAGGGGCGGTTCTAGAAGAGATCAAAACCACCCCTAAAAGTGACTATTGGGGGCGGTTCGCACCCCCCCCCCCAAAGTCCTTCTTACATACCTTTGGGGGAGGTTACAAATCTCCCTCGTATGTACCTATGGGGGAATTTGAAAAACCTCTTGTAGGTACATACGGGGGTGAACCACTTATACTATGAAACGAGAACTCAACACAATTCTCATTTTTCTCTCCCTTAATTTTAATAGTTATTTTTAGCTCCGTTTCAAAAAGGGTTGATACCAGTATCACACATTTTCATTTTGAGGCATTTTTTTCGAGCCTTTGAATTATATTTGTCGTGAAATATTTTTAATTTCTATTGCAAGTGTGTTTTTAGAAATTTAACAAAATAACATACATTTATAAGCAATTTATAATGAAAAACATATACATTTTGCAATTTTTTCTATAAAGTAAGACATTTCTATGGACAAAATAAGACATTTTTATTGACAAAATTGTAAAAAAATCCAGAAAATAAAGACATTTAAAACTATTTTCAATGAATTTTCACAGATATTTTGTATAAAAATGATACTATTTCATATTATTTTCAGAAAAGTGACGATTAACATAAATTCAAGAAAAACTATACCATATATTTGTAAAAAAACATATTAAAAACATTATATATAGAAATTTTATTTCTAAAATAAAGTTTGAAAGTCAAAACATTACTAATATGTCTTATCAAAAAATTGTCAAATTTAACATTTTCTTCAAGACATGAAACTAATCAATAATATCATGCAGGCCAAATTCTTCATCGAAATTGGAATTTTCTGGAGTTTGGATTTCTTCAGGGACATCAATGTCCTCTTCTATTGGGTCTTCTATGTCTGCAAGATGCCCAAAGTGCTCCTTTCCAAACACCCCACCTAATGGGGGTTGAGGCTCTTTTGACATTTTTGCCACAAGTGTTTAACTAAACTCTCATTTCTTCAAACCAACTTCTTGCAGTTCATCTAGAAGAACTTGAATAGCATTAACTCTTTGCTTGATGTAATTGCATTGCAATGGATCATTATCAATGGATATGAAATTTCTTCCTTTCTGTAAGGAGCATGCTATTGTTGTACCTAATCACCAAAAACAAAAATAAAGTTAATTCAAATAGAATAAAGAAGCATACTTTAAAACAATAAAATAATGAAGAATAAAAAAACAATAAAACTTGAAATATGCTTTCATATGTAATATCATAAAGTTTACCTGAACCTGAGAACAAATCTAAGACCCAATCTCCTTCTCTTGAAAATGTATCTATGAGATAATTAATCTACGCTTGTTGTTTTTGGTAGATGTTTATATTCGTGCTCCTTTCAAATCCCTTTCTTCATATGTTAATTTTTTAACCATGGCATTATAACTTAATACTTGACTATATTTTCCTTCACTCTTTCCGTTGATTAAAAGAGAGTCATAAGTCTCATCTTTTGTCCAAGTTGCAAGATGTATGTTTTCAATATCGTTCAGAAATGGATCACTGTTGGAGCTACGAATATTTGGCTTTTTCCTGTAACAAAAATTAATTAACTTATCAATAGCTATAATTGATTTATAAATTCAAAAACATGATAATATAGTGCAAATATCTTACCAATAAATTTTCTTCCTTGTTTTTCCTTTACCCTTGAAGGATGTCAACAAAACCTCTAATTGTGTGTCTGAATGGAAAAAAAACAAATCTCCATAGTGTTGATGTTGTGACATCTACAAATCTCGAAACCAATTTATTGAATGATTGGTAAGTATAAGGCTCACAATCATAAGTAGTGTTTTAGATATTGTAAAAATTTGCAATAACTAGTGTGTACTCCTTTTTAGGAACAAGATTTTCAATGTATGCACAGTCACCTAAAATGACTTTATATTGCACAGTTTCAAGCCCATTCCAAATATAATGATCAAGTGTATCATCAAGTTCAACATTTGCAAGACATTGTCTCCTTTGTCATTCTATTTTGGCTCTTTGGATATGAATTTTGAAGGAATTTGGTATTCCATCTGTACCCTTCTTTGGCATCTACAAATGAAAATTATCTCTATAAGTAATAAAATAGAAATGAATTGAATTAGAAAATAGATCAAATAGGATATATCATAGATAAACATACCTTCTTGAATGCAACAAAAAATTGTTTTAAGGTTTCTATTGAGCTTGAGTCTGGATAGTTGCATCTGACATCATCCAAACTCTTCTCATTCAACATTATAACCATATCCTCTTATATTTTCATGTAAATTTTGTGACTGGACAACGAAACAATAAAGAATGTTTACAATCATATATAATAATATAACAGAATACTTAGAACATAACAAAAATGTTAAACTCAAGAAAAAAGCATCGTACCATAAAAAAAATCAACTTACTTGTCAAATTCATTGCACATTTCCTCCATGGATAATTCACTTGGATTTACCCGTGATAATATTGTAGATATTAATGTTTCATCCTTCACACCTTGAATTATTCTCCAAGGTGTAATAGTCATGTCCTCTAGCAGATTCTTGACGTCGGGACCTTCCTTACCACCGCTCCATGGAACAACTTTACTTTTTTTCACTTTCTGATTTTTTATGCCAAAATTATCCCACAAGATAAATATGTCATCAATCAAATCCCATGTTTTCCCAACTTTGAATGCCAACTGGAAATAGGAATCTACAGCTCCGAATGCATCACTTCTTTTGACATTTTTTTGTTTCACATTATCCTCTTTAATAGGGATACCTATTTCTAGACAACATTGTTTCCGAAAACTTGCATCAACTCTAAATTTTTCTCCACCACATATTTGCACAAATTCACTGTGGATAAATCTCACCCTTTGAATAAATGTCATAGTCAACCTATATTCACTATTTGTTTTATGACCCCATTCCAACAACTTTGCTTCTACATCTGTTAAACTGACATAAATGATGCATTTGACTGTTTCAAAAATAGGGTTATTGGGATATTCTTGCATCGACTCTCTTCTTGCCTCTGTAGAATGATTCTCCCCAAGAACATAATATTTGTAATGAAAAAATCTTGTTCAAGAAAATTCATCTCTAGTAGGAACATCTTTCGGGTCAACAAGGACTAGGTAGTCAACCACATGTGCATAGGGATTGTGCCTCATCAATGCTTTCAAGTTGTGAATATGAAAGTGATGTGGTTTTCTAATTATAAATTGACATTTCCCTTATGTGGGTCTATAAATTTGATTCACATTCAACTCAAATGTGTGTCCATTGTTAATCAATTTATCCCTATGCAATCGATCTCGAATGGAATTTTTTGTTGGCTTGACAATGCCAACCTCTAGATTAGCACTTGGAGTAATGATTTCCCTACTTCCCCCAGAATTTTCACTCTCAGCTTCAGGAATAACATTGTCTTCAGTAAAAAAATATCTCCTCTTTTTTTATTTGAGGGGGTTCCTTTTAAATCAAAAATGCCTTCAACAGGAATTGAAACACCCTAAACCATATTTCTTTTACGAGATTGTTTGTTACTCTTACCAGCATGAGTTGCAACCTCATTGGCAACAATTTCAACATGTTCAGTTGGGTGAGATGAAGATTTAAATGTAACCCTTCTAGGTACCTGATTTGATTGTCGGATGCCCTTTCCTCTATGTGCTTATACTTCTTCAGTTTGAACATTTGACACTTGTTTCTTCTTCCTTGCTTCTTGTCCATTTTGAATAGTGGCATTAACAACATCCATAGGATTGTCCTCTGTATAATAAATTTCATTCAACATTTTTTAAATCGACATGGAAAAATCCTACAAAATAAAAACATTATCATATTAAATATATTACATTGTGATATCCAAGTTCTAACAAAACCATTTTAAGAATAATACCAATATTCAAAATTACTCGCCCGCTCTCAATCTCATGCACGACCCCTTGACAATATTCTGTGAAATTTTTTTGAACATTATATTTTGAAATCTTAAACAATATCGGATTTTGGCAAAAGGTCCTGGCTTGTTTCACTTGTGCATAAACAATTTATGTACCCAGCATCACACATATATCTCTCAATAGTCCCAATGGATGGTAATATGATTGAATATATGGAAATGCAGAAGAATATAAGTGAATACTTTCTGGTTTTCCTTGATATTTTTCCTTCAAATGCCAATAATAATTTGTTTTGTCTTCTTCTGCTACATATTTCCGTTCTCTATCATTCTTGATTTTTAAATCCTCAAAGCTCAAAACTTTGTCTTGAGGCTCAACATTCTCATATTCCTCAACTGTTTTTTTATGCAATCATTACCGCTCTTGATCCAGAAACATTTACATATATCTTTCTTGATTTCATTCTCCCTAATCCAAAAGGTAGAATTTTAAAATACAATCAACAAACATTCATAATTAAAAAAAATCAACATCAATATTTACTATAAACTGTATTTGAAAAATGTTTAAAAAATTTTAAAAATATTTTTACCCCTACCCTACCTTGTCCCTCCTCCCCTTCTGTCATAGATAAAACTAAATAGAAAATAATTAAATACCCCCCCTATCCCCTAATCCCCCCCCCCACCACACACACACACACACACACAGAGATATATATATATATATATATTACCCCCCTAACGTATGAAACAATAAAAACATTCAAAACAAATTAAACCATTCCCTACACCACCATCTCCCAACCCCCCTAAACTATATATATATATATATATATATATATATATATATATATATAACCTACCCCCTAACCCCCCTAAACTATATAATAATAAAAAATAAAAATAAAAATAAAAACTACCCCCCCTAAACTATATAATAAAACATTTTAAAAAAATTATTAAAAAATAAAAATGAAAACTAACCCCACCCCTCCCTTCCCCCTCCTCCTCCCATGATGATGATGATAATGATTATGATGATGATGATGATGATGATGATGATGATGATGATTATGACGAATATGAGGATGATGATGTTGAATACCATGAAGATGATGATGATGATGAAGATGACGAAGCTGATGATAACGAATATGATGATGATGATGATGATGAAGACCATGATCATCATTCTCGCCGTCATCACCATCATCTTCATCGTCATCATCACCATCATCATCATCATCATCATCATATTCGTCACCATCATCATCATCATCATCATCATCATCATAATCGTCATCATCGTCATCGTCCTCATCTTCATCACCATTGTCATCTCCCTCTTCCTCGTCAACATCTCCATCATCATCATCTTTTTCATCACGATTCATCATCATCATCATCTTCATCACTTTCATCATCATCGTTGTCGTCGTCATCACCATCATCTTCATCATATCCATCATCATTATCATCTTCATCATCATCATCGTCATCGTCATCGCCATCATCATCATCATCATCATCATCATCACCACCATCATCATCATAATCATCATCGTCATCATCTTCATCTTCATCATCATCATCATCATCATCATCATCATCATCATCACCATCACCATCTTATCAACATCCATCATCTTCATCATCATCATCATCATCACCCTCTTCCTCATCATCATCTTCTTCATCACCCTCTTCCTCATCATCATCTTCTTCCTTGATCTGAATTTTAGGGGGCATATGGTCTAAATTCGGATGTATAAGCCATAAAAGCATTAAATCAAGAGGCCACCCTCTCCCATTTATCATAAAAGCATTAAATGGAGAGGCCACCCTCTCATATCCATGGTATTTGGTAGCACATGTTTTTGTCCCATGGTATGGCCTCAAGACACATTGTAAAAATGCTATATAAAGGCCTAGCAAGCCTTCTCATGATAGCAAGTTACTCATTTCGTTTCTATCCTACATTTCTCTTATTTTATTGAGTTATTATTGGGGTATTGGTTCTTAGTCTCTTTCATAGTATAGTTTGAGAGGTGAGGCTCAAAGAACCCTCTTTGAGCCTCACCCCTCCATGTTGCATATTTATTCTATGTTTGTCCATATATGTTATTCATAGCCCAGATCTCACTACTTTCTCTTTCTCACAACTGGTTCATTGTTCACTTTAGTTTTGAAGCTATCTCTTCTCCTCCTCTCTCAGCATTCAAGTCTTCTAGGTCTTATCCCCCAAGATCTGGATCAGTGGTATCAGAGCGGGTATGCTCTCTATTGAGATAATATTTTGAAGCATGATGCGAGTTCAACGGAGGTTCCACAACCTCTACAACAACCCATGCTTCTCTAAAAACCCTTAGCATCTCTATACTCAACACTCTCACATTCAACAAAATTTGAACAAGTTTCATAGATTGCACAGGATGTTTCATGGGATCTACCATATCTCATCGGAAAGGTATTTCCTTCAGCTCAAATGGGTATTTCACGGAATTTCATTTCGTTTCCCGGTTTGTGAGATATGCTTGTTTGAAGTAGCACATGTTTGTGCATAATGCGTCTGGACATACAACAACTTTAAACAAGTGCTACAGACTCCATAGAATGTCTTAGAGGCTCTACCATAGCTCATTGGAAATCTCTTTTTGTCAGATAAAATGGGTATTTCACGGAATTTCATTTCGTTTTCTGGTTTGTGAGATATGTTTGTTTGAAGTAGTACATGTTTGTACACAATGCGGCCGAATGTACAACAACTTTAAACAAGTGATACAGACTCCACAAAATGTCTCAGAGGCTCTACCATAGCTCATTGGAAATCTCTTTCCATCAACTAAAATGGGTATTTCGTGGTTTTCCAATTGGATTTCTAGTTTGAGAGATATCATCGATTGAAGCAACATATGTTTGCAAAATAGTGTGCATGCCTCTCTTAAACTTCAACAAACATTTTCTCAATCTATGGACCATCCCAGAGAAAGTATGTTATATGGATGGAAAGGTCTCTTCGATGTCTCAAATGGGTCTTCAATGGAATTCAATTTCAGTACATGCATCAAAAGCTATGAATGGATTTGCAGCAAGACATCAACTGCACCAAAGATCATGAATTTTAAATTTTTTTAAATCTTAATGTAATCATGGTTATGGGTCAACCACACAAAACCCACAGTTATGTATTGTAATCATGGTTGTGGGTCATCCACACAACACCCACAGTTATGGTTTAACCACACAAAACCCTTATCTTCAGTGGAAACAAGCTTGTCATTGCCACCATGGTTATGGGTCAACCACATAAAACCCACGGTTATGGGTCAACCACACAAAACCCATGGTTCTGAGTCAACCACACAAAAATCTTCTCTTCATTGGAATCAAGCTTTCCATTTCCATCATGCTTGTGGGTCGCCCTTGCAAAACCCACGGTTATGGGTCAACCTTGCAAAACCCACGGTTATGGGTCAACCACACAAAACCCTTATGTTCATTGGTAACTAGCACATTGTAATCATGGGAATCTTTTTAGCACGAAATGATGGGGACCATCATTTTCTAAGGAGGAAGGAATGATCTGAATTTTAGGGGGCATATGGTCTAAATTCGGATGTATAAGCCATAAAAGCATTGAATGGAGAGACCACCCTCTCCAATTTATCATAAAAACATTAAATGGAGAGGCCACCCTCTCATATCCATGGTATTTGGTAGCACATGGTTTTGGCCCATGGTATGGCCTCAAGACACATTTTAATAATGCTATATAAAGGCCTAGCAATCCTTCTCATGATAACAAGTTACTCATTTGGTTTCTATCCTACATTTATCTTATTTTATTGAGTTATTATTGGGGTATTGCCTTTTGAGTGTCTTTCTTAGTATAGTTTGAGAGGTGAGGCTCAAAGAACCCTCTTTGCGCCTCACCCCTCCATGTGGCATATTTATTCTATGTTTGTCCATCTATGTTATTCATAGCTCAGATCTCACTACTTTTTCTTTCTCATAGCTGGTTCATTATTCGCTTTAGTTTTGAAGCTATCTCTTCTCCTCCTCTCTCGGCATTCAAGTCTTCTGGGTCTCAGCCCCCAAGATCCGAATCATTCCTCATCATCATCATCATCATCATCATCATCATCATCATATCATCATCATCATCATCATCATCATCATCGCACACTAGTAACTATTCAACAAAATTAGAGAAGCTCCTTATATCCAAAATTAGAGAAGCTCCTTATGATGATGAAGATTGGTAAATTTTTATTTTTATATAAGATTTAACCCAATAACTTGCCTACAATCCCTATAACCTTTAACTCCTAACCTACAATCCTTATAAACCTAACCCTAAAACCCCTAAACACCTAGAAGGACTTATGCACTTAGGGATTATGGTTTAAAAGAGGGCCTAAAGGCCTTAATGGGGGAGGGGCTCTAGGAATAAATCGACACATATCAATTTATTGCGAAACAAATGAAGTGAACATTACCAACCAAACTATGCAACGTTCAACAGGGGCGCGCACGCGCATCTAGCGCATGTGTGTCCCTGCTGAGCATAAAATTCATAACATAACCTGCGCTCTTCTCCCGCATTTTTTCTCTCATTCCACGCATGTTTTTCGTTGTTTTCACGCACTGTCCGACAACCATTATCATTTTGGATTGAATTCACACACCATTTGGTGTTTCTTTGACAATTTGGATAGAATACACAACAGTTGGGGCTCTATTTGGCTCTTTGGATTGAATACACACCAGTTGGGCTCTATTTGGCTCCTTTGATTGAATACACAACAGTTGGACTCTATTTGGCTCCCTGGATTGAATTCTAATGCTGCTTAGACACACTTGAACTCTTCTTACATATAGTGGATACATCAAAAGAGTATTTTACATATGCAGCAAAGAGAAATCGTAATCCTTGAGGTATGTTAACCTCTTCATCTTGTTAAATGTATTTTAGTCTTCATTCATTTTGTTTGAATTGTCTCTATTTTAGTTTTTCCTCATGAATTGTATGATAGATGTATTTTAGTCTTCTTAATCTTCAACATAGACAATAAAAACATCTTACCACAAAAAAACTACAACATGCACCAAGCAATGCTTTCAACCTTTCATGAAGATAATAAAAAAATATTGCTTGCATCACCACCAATAACCTTTCATAATCACATAACTCCATCTAGTACACAAAAATTTGTTGAATTCCTCATGATTTCACTACAACAACTCACACAAACACCTAAAGAATTGAAAACTCTTAATATTTTGGGGCTACTTTCCTTCATCCAAAACATGAAAATGAAGTGAGTAGGAGCTTCTCCTTTTGTAGGGAATGTGCTCCTACTAACATCCCATACCACCATCCAATTGAGTTCCTAGAGGTGATGTTGTTGTTATATCTAGGGAATTCTCAATAGCTTTTAAGATTATATGAAAACATTCTCACTAGATGTTGTTGTACATAATCAATTGCTACATCGAGTTTTAATAATCATGCACATCGAGTTTTAATATCTTATTTGTTGTTCATTCTTGCAGGGGTGATATTTTTGTTTTGTTCAAAAACGTATTGAATATGGGAAATAAACGTAATAATAAAATAAAGTCTAGAAGGAAGGAGCTACCCCCTGAAAAGGCCCATGAGATAAGAGAAAACGCCAGGTTGTACATGGAAAACCGTAGACATCAAAATGTTAGTGCCTTAGATCCATCAACAAGAAATAACGAAGTGGTTGAATTCAATCAAATCTTGCTTGATGTCGAGTATGAAGGGATGGATGTTGAACAAGTTGTTAATTGGAAACCTCCTCAATAAAGAGCACACACATGTCAAACACACTCCCTTCGTGACCAAATTGTGCACGAAGGGCCACAACAAACTGGTGACGAGACCTGTACTTCCTTTTTGACTCCCTTGCCTCGACTATCAAGCGAGCGATGCAGAACTCCTAGATGTATTCATGTGGATTAAATTTCATTTTCAGGACTTGTAGGTAAGTTTCCCAAATGCACTATTGATTTCCATTTTAACAGGATAATCAAAGAATTTTTTTAATCCAAAACTGATGCAGCAAAATCTCAATTGTTTCTGGATTTGTTAAAATCACATTGTCTAGCTCGTGTTAGGATAATTTTGGGAATAAAGGTAGTTAGAATTTTAGAGGCCAACAATCATGTTGTTATAAATCTATAGTCTGCATTTAATTTGATTGAAAAAATTTCTCGTACAAAAGATTTTAATGCGGCCTGTTGTGTATTGTCGGAATCGATTGTAAACAAATACACAAGGCAACGTCGCCTACTATCACACACATGTAAAATATTTAAAGTAGATAGAAAGAATATTCAAATGTATTCTGTTATTAGAGAAAAACTTGAGACCCCAGGCCAAAAATATTGTTGGGCCTTTGTTGGTAGGTTACCTCGTTCAGACATGAAGCTTATTGATGTTGTTAAAGAACTAGTACAAAAGTTTTGGCATGATAACACTAGACTGTCATTGAATCAAAGAGATGTGTTAAGTTGAGAAAAGGTGTTAAGGGGTATGAACCCCATGTCAAGAACTTCCTTGACATGACACAAACGGAACTCTATGAGAGGTTCAATAATGAGCACACACAATTGAACTTGGGCCAAAGGTCCTTTGAAAAATGAAAACCCTGGTATGTTAGAATTTGCATTGATCGCAACACATGTTGTTGTAGATACCATGTAGAATTTGAGTACTATTATGATACATATAGACATATATTCTGTGATTTGCATAGTAGCATTGTGCAGGACTTCCCATCGTTACAACCACCGAATGCATCTAGAGAATTTATACATAGAATAATGTATCCAAGACCTGGAGGAGAAAAATATTATACAAGATCATGTTTATATGGGACATGTTCCAGGTGCAGTGGATTTGCATTATTGAGCTGATGCATCCATGAAACTGAGCACGAATTTGGGAGGATGTCAGTAGAAATGTAGAACTTCAAGTACCTAACATATCAAGTAGATAGTGTGAAGGAAAACAAAAAAATTGCATCAGTGAAGTCACAGGTAATATAAGTTTGCATACTTTCATACTGTACATGTTTAATTTGTACATATATATTCATATTGAAATTGTCACGTTGTATTAATACCCTTGGTTTTGTGGCAGCAGGTACAAATTTGCAATTTCATGAAGGGATTCTACCAAAATACCGAGCAGTATGTACAGCATGTCCATGTAGCACGATGTCAGGATGAATAGTACATGTAGCTAGAGTTTTCACCCTAGCTTGTGCAAATAAGCACCTACTAAGGAAAAGGGACTCCTTAGTAGCAGTTCAATAAAACAGTAAAGCAAAGTAAACTTAAACTAGCATGTGCATCAACAAGAAAATAAAAAAGACAATAATATGATAAGAATTTTCTTTTGTATTAAATTTAACTCAAGTGTTGAGGTTGATGAAGCTCTTGGAATAGTCCAGGAGGGTTGCTTCCAAGCTCCAATGGGTTCCTTCTCCTTCTCCAAAGTGTTTTGGATATGGGCCAAAGGGGCACTTAAATGTGAAATTAGCTCAAAAGGGTGAGCTAGGGTTTCAGGAGTGATTTTGGTAGAGTGAGGATAGGGAAGATTGTGGATATGAAATGGGGAGCCTCCATCACCTATTTATACGTTTTTAGTGGTGGAATGTTGACCCATGGTTTTTGGCACCATATGGTTTAGGTCAATTGTATAGGGTTTTTTCTTCCCTTTTTACCTCTTTTTTGTATTTTTTATTCCCTTTTTAGAGGGTTTTTGCTATTTTGGAGGAAATTTGAATTATTTTGGGGAAAAATGGGGTTTTTTTGGCCTTTTGGAGGCTTTCCAATGGTTTTTTGAGGTTTTGGAGGCCAATATGGTAGGAAGTATAGAAAAATGATTCATGTATGAGGGAGATGAATTGGTGAACACTTTTTAGGTGTTAACAGATTGCCCCCTAATGTGTAAGGGCAGGAGCTCATCGTATGGCCGATAGACATCATAAGTCTATGTATGGTTTTCCTGGGATGTGGAGAGGAGAAGAAATGAACTAGAGCCCGGAACAATGGTCCCGAACAAACTACAAAAACTAAAAATACATTACCTCAATAATGAATGAGGAATAATCTCAACATATGGACGAGGCGAGCATACCCATGCTCGTTTCAAGATCTATAACAATAGCAATGAGGTCCAAAAATGGGGACCTGAAAGATACATGACCTCAAATAATGAATGAGGAAGAATCTCAATATATGGATGAGGCGGGCATACTCATGCTCGTATCAAGATATATAAAAAATAACAATGAGGCCCAAAAATGGGGACCCAAAGATACATGGAGAACCACTGTGTACATCATAAGAGTCCAAAAGGGGACACAAATCTGGGACATACTGCCGGGCTGACCATGTCTGAGCTGAAGAACTAATACACTGGAATAACAATAGTGTTGCTGAGTGTGGTACCAGAAGAGCTGATGAGCTGCTGGATCATAATAACGGGGAGTCATACCCTCAATGGTACATGGGACTGGAGTCGAACTGGGTACTCAAGGAAGCATATAAGTGGATGGCTTCCGAATACAATCGCCAACGCAACCCAAATATCCACGGGAACATATAAATGGGTGTTCCGAAGTGACTCACCAATGTGCTAGAGTTAGGGGAAATCCGGGGTCTTCGACCAATAACTGAAGGGATATATACCCTACGCGATTCTCAATGATGCGATCAAGGTGTTGAAGTCGAGCATGTAATAAACAATCACTCGGAGAGGCACTGTTGACTCCTCTCAAAATGGTCTGTAGGCACTCACCACAAATGGTGATGAGTCCAAGGCGCAGGGACCTCTGGGTCTATCCTCTGGAATAGATGGGCTGGCGTCGATAGAGGGAGACCTGCAACTACCAAGGCAATGATGTTTCCTTGATAGGAGCATGAGGTGGAGAACCGAAGTGTGAGAGTACTGATGGTAGGACTGACATACTGGGGATGGGTGGAATAACTGGGAAAATAGAGTGGGTGGACCAAACTTCCTTTGTTCAGAGTATGATGGTGGGGATGATCGGGCAGCATATGAAACTGATTGGTGGGAAGGGGATCATAGCTTGAATGGATCATGGATGATGACTGGGATGAGTGATACTCAAGTTGGTGTAATATGGCATGAGATTCTAAGGGTGGTATATCGCAGAATACTCTGAACAAAGGAGACCTTATTGGGGGTGCTGCCAAGATGATTGATCATAGTGCCGAGAGGCATCGATGGGTACTTCTTCATGGTTTAAGGAACTAGAAGAAGTGTGTTCAAAATGGTACTGTCGTGTGGATTTATACGAGCCCGGGACAGTTCATGCTCGTGATTGCTTTAAATTTTAAGGAGTCTGAAAGCGATAAGAAGACTCTAAAATAATGGATTGGTACCGTCATGTGGATTTGTATGAGCCTAGGACGGTAGATGCTCGTGGTTGCTTTCAATTTTAGAGAGTCTGAAAGCAATAAGAAGACTCCAGGGGGGGGTTCTTTTTCGTGTGTTAGTCTCCAAGGCCTGAAAAAGCATAAAAGGATGCAATGAAGAACTCTTATAGCCAGTGTGACTAGAGTATTCATTTTTTGTAATTAGTCTACTAGGTCCAGAAAATGGTTAAACGTATACCAGATAGATGCCCTTTCAGGTACTTTAACGAGCATGAAAGGAAGCAAGATTGATCGACGATCTTTTCATTTTTTTAGGAGTCAGAAAAGAGCTTAACAAAAATTCCCTAAGTGCCTTTTTCGTAAAGGACTTGTCCGGCCCAAAAAAGGGATAAAATTATATCGAACAAAAGGAATGGCCAAGCAAGGAGAGAGTGTTCAATCAAGGGACATCGATGAGAACCAAGAACGAGGGTGGGGGGGAACACTGGTGGGCCTCCTTGAGGGATGATTAATGGTGGAAAAATAATGAAATAATTGCAGTATGAATGGAGTGAATGGCTCATGTAAAAATGTGTAACAATTCGATGGCGGCCAATGTGGCACGTAAACCGAGGTAGTAAGGTGTCGAGACATAATGTTGAAATTGTTCCTAGTGAGAGCGAGAAATGATCTCAAGCATCATCACGAACTCGGAAAAGTGAATCCGGCGATATAAAAAGTGTCAAAAATGGATAACGACCGAGGTGACACGCAAACCAAGATGACTAGAGGCTGGTAAAGAATGCCCAAAAAATATAGGGGTGAGAGAGAGAAGTGATCTCAAGCATCATCACGGGCTCGGAATTATGAATCCGGCAGTGCAAATGGTGCGAACAACGGAAGTCATAAGGACTCTGGAATGGTCAAAGGAAATAACTAGGTTAAAAAATGGTTGCAAATAAAGGTGAGCCCACCAAGCCAAGGATTGAGTGGTGGGGAGAAATGATTACCCACGGGGGAAGAATACTAGGTGTATCAAATCAAATCAAATATACAAGTGATATGTGACCTCAAAAATGGTTGAGATCACGCATGTGAAAAAGTGACCAGGGTTAATGACCTGCCCCCATACTATGTGCATGGGGTTTATGATTGTGGATCACATATGTGTTGGTTTGAACAAAAGGGTTATCAGTGATTCCTTTGTGGGAAACAATGAAACCTAACAACCGGCCTGTCGGAACGCAAAAGACACATTTGAGTGGGTTCAAGTGAATCTGATACTTGCGACAACGCAAAAAAATTTGCCAGAGGTCGTTAAGGTGGTCGGATCGTTTCTTGGAACGTGTTGTGAGATCGTCAAGATAGACTAATAGGATATGGAACAAGTCATGAAAACAATAGGTCATGGATCACTGGAAGGTGGCCCCAGCATTTTTAAGGCCGAAAGGCATGACACGATAGGAAAAGGTGCCCCATGGGGTGGTGAAGGCAGTCTTGTATTGATCTTCTTTGCAGATCTGAATCTGGTTGTATCTTGAGAAACCGTCCATGAAGGATAGGACTTCATGTCCCGCACATGCATCGATGAGTTGGTCGATGAATGACATGGGGAAATTTTCTTTGGGACAGGCTCGTTTTAAATCACGGAAGTCAGTACATACTCGGATGGTGCCTTGTTTCTTGTTAACAGGGATGGGGTTAGAAACCCAAGTGGTGTATGCAATAGGAAAAATGAATCCTATTGTGAGGAGTTTCTCAATATCGACTTTAACGGCGGGGAGCTTTGATGGATGAATGGGGCGTTGTTTCTGGCGAACAGGGGGTACATCTGGCCACATGTCAATGTGGTGTTCTATGATAGTGGGGTCAAGACCAGGTATTTCAATGTAGGACCAGGAAAAGACATCGGAGAACTCTTGGAAAAGTTTCTTATACTCTCCAATCTCGTGCTCGGTGCAACAGGCTCCCAAAGTAATGAGTTCAGGGGCACTACCTGGGGCAGAGATATCAATGTGGATTGTGGGTGAAATATTAGCCATGTTACCTTCTTCAAAGGCATCGGGAGCGGGAATGGGCTCTTTAAACTAATCAAATTTGGTGGGGAGGAAATATTTGGACTCAACTGAAAATTGGGTGGCTGTGGTGGGGGAGGACTCTTCCGAGAGGAAATAGGAACGATGGTGCATATCCTTCCAGGGGTAATCAGGTGTAGTAAGAGCCTTAAGAATCTCCTCATCATTGTGGAAACTTTGGGTTGTCAAATCAGCTTACAAGGGAGCGCTAGTAGAAGAGATCATATAAATGGTATTAATCTCTTCGGTTGGCGGGGATGCTGGGGGGTGGATCTATTCAATGGTGGGGGGAGCCGTCTCGAGGTCCAAATTATTGATCTCATGGAGAGCTTCTCTGTAATCTGGGAGATCTGGACAATGATGTGAGTAATGGCCATAAATACCGCATATTGCACAAGGATGGTTGGCACGTAGTGATTTATCACGAGGCTTAGGGGTAGGGTCGAGTTGGACAACCGGGATGTTGGGGTCATCGTCAAGCATTTGCATGTGCTCTTGTAATGCAGGTAATTGTGGACATTGATGGGTAGCATGTCCCAACTCATCACACAAAGAGCATTTGGGAGGAGCGCGAAACACAAGGGGATTTTAACTGGTTTGGGTGGGGGTAGAGCGATGTATGGTTGTGGGCCTCTGCCCCCAGTGTGCTTGATAAGAGGGGATGAATTGGTGGAGGAGGAAGGAGTAGTGACACCGGGAGGTGGTTGACTAGTATTTGTGATGGGTTGCACCAGTTGTAGGATGAAATTTGGTGTCGGAGGGGAAATGGGAGGCGTGATGTACCATACAGGTAATCCTAAATTTAAACCGGGGAGGCTGAGAGTAACCATAACCGGGGCGCTTACTACTCCCAAAGGGGGGAATAGGAAGGGTATTGTATGGATGGGTGTAACACCAACATGACTAGGTACCAATGGTGGTTGGAGTAGCAAAGGCGGTTGATGGTTGGGTGGTGGTGTATTGTGGGAAAGGATACATAAGTCATATATTTCGGTCGCTGGTGACGGGGGTGGAATGGACTGGAATGTTGAGGTCATCGACGTATCTGAGTAAACTCTGGGTCCCACTGAGGAAACCAACGAGGTAGATGCACCAAAAACAGGTTGTTCAACCATGGGGAGAACATTTTCAGGTGCAGCAAGGGCATTGGGATCGTAATAGGTGAGTTGATCAACCTTGACCACGCGTCCGTCATGGGGGAACATCATGGTACAAAAAACGGATGAGGAAACCACCCGCATGGCATACATGTAACTGCATCCAAGTAAGAGGTTATAATAAAGTTGGGCGTTGATGACCTCTATGTCAATGAGCACTGTTTTATCAACCAACTGGATCAGGACATTAGCTAAGAGACCTTGCAGTTGAGCCGAACGGCCGTCGTAGGCTCACAACGCAGTGGTGGACTGCTGGAGAGTAAGGGATCCCAACTTCTACCAAACGAATGTGGACATAACGCATGTAGAGGCACCCTCATCGATGATGCACCAATGGATGACAAGATTTTGAACAGATACAAAAACTTGGAATGCTAATGTGGAAGGAAGGCGAGGTTCAGATTGGTCCAAATCGAAGGCCATCATTCGTGAATCAGTTGGGTCAATAGCACCAATGGCTGAGAGCAAATTTTGCGCTGTGTAGTACAGTTTTTTAAGACCTCTAACACAAACATGGCTGCAGGGGACTGAGCTAAATCATCTACAATGTTGTAATTAGACGTGGCATGAGCATTGGGGTTATTTTTTATTTGGCGAAGTGGGAAGTGAGGGGCTGTTGAGGTGCCATCTAGTGGAGCTGGAGGTATTCGGAATGACTGATCGGTGGGAAGAGCGTTAGTGTTTTTGTTGGTTGGAGGGGCTTCAGGGGTGGAGCCATATTGGTTCTGACGGGTTTGAAGGTTGACATCGGTGGATGACATCATTAACAAGTGATGGGTACCTGATTCTATCATGGGTTGATCAAGAGCGGCATAAGTGATTTGTTGTTGTGGAGGCGCGTTTCCTTGAGGGGGAGCTAACGGTTGAGTGTTCACCATGCCTTGGGTTGGTAAATGGTTCCGTAACACCAAGGGTTGAGTCTGAGGTGGTGGGGGGTTAGGTGGTGCCTAAGGTGCCGCGTGCCCTTGGCGGTGGGCATCATCAATCCAGAGTTGTCGAGCCCGCTCCAAATGTGGGAAAGTGTGTGTGTAATGGCCATAGACCCCGCAAATAGAACAAGGATGGTTCCTTCGCAAATTGGGGTTTTTAGCTTGTTTGGGAAGCCTGTCATAGTTTTGGTTGGCAGGTGCCACGTTATTATTGTTTGGGGGAATAGGGGGCTAGTCACCTTGGTCTAGAGGAGGGTTGTTCCCGCAGTTACATCCTTTGCCGTAGTTTTGTTGGCCTTGTTGGCATTGGTTATTTTGGTTTTGCTACGTATTTTGTTGCGCATACACTTTCCCTTGGGCGGCGGGTGGGTTATGGGGTTGTGCAGGTGTGAGAGCAGGCTGTGGTGGATAATAAGTGGGTGGAGGTGATGCAGGTGTTGAACCTTGTGGGGGTTGCTAATACGTCTATGTGCCAAGTTGTGGGTTTGTCGCAGGTGCTGCCTGTGGCGAATAATAAGCAGGGGGGGCTTGAGAGGATATAGGAGCTTACGCGACCTGAGGGTGATAATATGGTTGAGGTGCGACCGGGGGGATGTAAGTGGGGGATGCATGGCCAAAGCACTGAGGTGGACATGAGGGTCCATAGGAATGGTGATTATGTTCCATGGGAGCATATGAATTGGTTGCTCCAGAGTGGGATGTAGCCCGTGAAAGGTCGGGGCCATGGCTAGTGCGTGCTATGGAAAAGGGATGGTTATGCGAGGTAATATGGCCAATGATGCCATTTGCGGCATGGGATGCCCCCGGCGCATAATTTCTGGAGGAATCATCGTGGGGGGCATCAGGTATAATGGTATATAGATAACCAAACTGGGCGTAAATAAGGTCAAATTGTTGGGCTTTGAGAATGGCCTCTTCCTCGGACTGGGGTTGCTCGGATGCCACGTCCTTATCAATGACAGGAAGGAGAGATTTTAGAAACCAATCTAAAAAGATACGGTCATCTAACTTGATTTTGCATAGGCTTCGGCGTCAACGCCACTCATGAATGTGGTTAGTGATGTGGGTGGTCGTATTTTGTCTGCAAGACAGTAGGATCTCAACTCCCGCATCATAGCGGACAAGTAACTGAAAGAACTGCAGGAAGGTCGAGGCGAGGGAAGTAAAGGTGGCATGGGTCCCATGGGGTTGCTCGATGTACCACTTGGATGCAGAGCCAGTGAGGGTGCGTTGTAACAAACAGAGGCGGACATAGTCATCCACTATGGAGTTGGAGGAACACCACAGATGGAAGGACATAATGTGGTTCTGGGGGTCTTCACCTGCCTTGCCCTCAAACTTAGGGATGTCTGATGGGAGCTTAGTGGGCATGTGAGGCCACGCAGGGTCATGTCTGATGGGATCGTTGGTCATTCTGGCCAGATCAGGAAGGTTGAGACTAGCCATGAATGGAAAACTAGTAGAAGGATGTGACATATTGGTGGTCTCTGCCACGTTGGGGCCAATGCCCCCAATTGTAGGGGCTGAGTTCAGGTTGGGGATGTTTCCCCCGAGGGGAGGAACGAAGGTTGTATGGGATGGTCCTACCCTGCCAAGGGTAGCATGAGTCACTGGTGGAGTTGGGTTGGGTATGTTAGCCACTGGAATTGGCACAGTGACAGGAATGGTGGGTGTGGGCCCCATCAAGGGCATACCCAAAGCTGGTGTGGTAGCTGGGGTGGTGGTGGATGCTTCACCAATGGTCCCTACAAAGAAAGGGTTGGATTTCGTGCCATCCATGGGGCTATTTGGTGTAGTATAAGTGGGGTTTTCAGACTCTGCCTCAGAATCAGATGTGAAATAAGCAATGTACGGGTCGGGTGACGGAGCTCTATGTCATTGATGAGTGCAGTCGAGGGATGAAGCTCTACGTCTATGACGAGTGATATCAAGTGAACTGTGCTACGGGGGCTTGCCCTGGAGGCACCAAGAATGTCTTGGGGACTCAATGGTGACAAATGGTGCCAAGTATCTGGGGGTTGTGTCGAGTGAAAAACAGCTCGAAAACCCTAATGCAACCGAGTGTGCAGAAGGAGAGCACAAAAAATACGGCACTCAGGCCAACAACCGACTCCAAATGCTTACTGTAACAGTTGTGCTACAATAAGCTGAGCGTCAACAACAATGGTTAGAATACCAACAAGAAGCAGGTTTCCTAAAAAATAAAAATATTGGACTCGCTAGACCAAAGGGAGGTAAGGGAGCATGCAAACACCTAGCTAAATAGTATTCTGACTCAACCAGACATATCCTCTGCAAGGTGATGAAATCCAAGTCAAACAATATGGATAGTAGAGCCAAGTGGCTATAGATATCCCTTTACCGGGAAGGACACCGGGTAACCCGTTCATGGCATGTCCAAAAAGGTGAATCTACAGCTCTGGTCCTATCACTGTGTGGGCCTAAAAGGAATCACCACACGCAGACCAACGAGTAGGTAGCCTTCGGTTACTAAATAGATTGTGGTATTCCACTCAGGCCTTCGGAACCAGTCTGGCTACTTCAACCCTCCTAAGGGAGAGGCCCTCTGATAAACTGGTTGTGACCGTGCCAAAAAATAATATGAGATTTTGGTTCCCTAATGGACAACAACTATGTCTCAAGTGTAAGTGTTCGAGGGGTGTTATTTGGATACCTATCCCCCCTGTCCTACCTAACTACAATATTCTTATGTGTTCCCCAAGTGGGGTTAGAATGTTGGTTGTGTTAAGTAGTATTTTAAGGCTCACTTGAATTAGGTGACAAAGTGTGTGTGTGTGAGGTAATGAACCCAATCAAAAGTGCCACAGGGTGGGAAACTTCCTAACTAATAATAATAATGCCAAAATTAAACTTGTAATGCAAAATTTTATTTTTTCAATTGAAATGCTTAAACTTAAAAAACTTTGTAAATGGAACAGAAAGAAAACTGCAAAAAAGGTTGTAGGTAAGTATGGTTGCAGATAGGACAGGTGGTTGTGCAGGTGCTGAAAATATTGCAGCAAAGTTCTAGGTTCAAATAGGGTAAAAAAGTGCAGAAAACAGATCACAGGTCTATGGAAAAACTACGCGGCCGGATCGCAGGAAACAGGCTGAAAGCTGCGGGGAGATCACAGGAAACAGGCTGAAAGCCGCAGGGCGATCGCAGGAAACAGGATGAAAGCCGCAGGGCAATCGCAGGAAAAAGGCTGAAAGTCGTGGGGGGATTGCAGGAAACAGGCTGAAAGCCACAGGGAGATTACAGGAAACAGGATGAAAGCCACGAGGAGATCGCAGGAAAAAGGCTGAAAACCGCGGGGAGATCATAGGAAACAGGCTGAAAGCTGCAGGGAGATCGTAGGAAACAAGCTGAAAGCCACGGGGAGATCACAGGAAACAGGCTGAAAGCCGCGATCAGATCGCAGCTGTTAGGAAAAAATACGCGATTTCCGGCAGCAAACCCAACTACCGAAAAGGACAACCGAAAGGGAAAAACATAAAACTATTTGCAAAAAATAAAACTTTTAAAAATTATAACCAGAAACTCAAAGCAACACAAGGGGAGTCGCCAAAACTGTAGCTAGGGTTTTCACCCTAGCTTGTGCAAATGAGCACCTACTAAGGATAAGGGACTCCTTAGTAGCAGTTCAATAAAACAGTAAAGCAAAGTAAACTTAAACTAGCATGTGCATCAATAAGAAAATAAAAAGACAGTAATATGATAAGAATTTTCTTTTGTATTAAATTTACCTCAAGTGTTGAGGTTGATGAAGCTCTTGCAGTAGTCCAGGAGGGTTGCTTCCAAGCTCCAATGGGTTCCTTCTCCTTCTCCAAAGTGTTTTGGATATGGGCCAAAGGGGCACTCAAATGTGAAATTAGCTCAAAAGGGTGAGCTAGGGTTTCAGGAGTGATTTTGGCAGAGTGAGGATAGGGAAGATTGTGGATATAAAATGGGGAGCCTCCATCACCTATTTATAGGTTTTTAGTGGTGGAGTGTTGACCCATGGTTTTTGGCACCATATGGTTTAGGTCAATTGTATAGGGTTTTTGCTTCCTTTTTTCCCTCTTTTTCCTCTTTTATGTATTTTTTATTCCCTTTTTAGAGGGTTTTTGCTATTTTGGAGGAAATTTGAATTATTTTGGGGAAAAAAGGGGGTTTTTTTGCCTTTGGAGGCTTTTTAATGGTTTTTTGAGGTTTTGGAGGCAAATATGGTAGGAAATTTAGACAAATGAGTCATGTAGTGAGGGAGATGAACTAGTGAGCACTTTTTAGGTGTTAACAGTACAAACAGTGCAGGGACACCTTTCCCCGTGGCACCATATTGTTGATTGTGGAATTTGCTTAAGACTACACCCTACAGCCACAGAATGAGATTCAAAGTCAATACTACCATTCAAACCAAGTTAGCATAATGGTCCATATCATGTATAGGAACGCGCCAGAGAGAAGCAATGACATGAGGATAATATTGAAAGAGACCAACTTCTACATCAGTGGCGAAAGGTGCCATGACCTGCATTATGTGCAACATTGCTTCAGAATTTTCTATGATTAGCTGAAGGAGAGAGGTATATATATGGATGAGCATTGGATATGGTCAGATGGTTGTGTAGGCTAGTTCAAAAATGCACGTGTATTCCAATGGTTGATTATTTTTCACAAGACTTATGATGTGTTTCATATATGGAACTATTTTGAGACCGGGCATGGAAAGGGAGAGCATGATGGATCTAGAGCATGTCTCAAAACTTCCCTACGAAGGGAGGAGATGAGGTGCATGACAAACCCTCATATTTGATATGCAGAATCCATAGTTCAATGGTGCTTTACAAAAATTTCAGATCGAACCATGGAGCAGCACAGACCAACAGGTAGAGGACATGTTGTCAGAAATTTCTGGCATGTGGTTGATATAGATCGATCGCATTCTTATAGTTGTAGTACTGTGCAAGGTACTTATGGATTTCATTTGGTTTGAAGCTAAAACAACCCCTTATTTGAAATATGGGAAGGGAAACTTGCTTGCTTTTGTGGGCCTTGCAGCAGTTGTGAGTGGGATGAGTGTGAATCAATGGATTGGGTTGATGAATGGGATCATGTATCACTTGGAGTGGACCCATGTTCAGTTGTTGAAACAATCCGGTAGAGGAAGGCCATTCCTCTATTTCGAATGAATATGATCATATATCTGATCTTGTACAACCAGGTAAACATTTCTACATGCATATCCCAGTTATGTCCTTGTTTTTGTAATTATCCAAGTTATCAAACCACTACTTGTTGGAATATGACCGTAAAATGCATTTTTGCAAGACACATCTATGCAATTTTCGCCCCGACAAACAGTGTAATTGATATGAATTATTGGTTGGCACGATGCATCCAGGGGAAGCAAACCCTCCTCACATTATTAACCGATAGTGAAGGCATTACCTTTCTAACTGGCTCGATGGTTGTTCAGGGGGAATATCTTACAGTATATGGAAATCGATCAAAGAGCAATGGCTACACATACATGGATTATAGACCAGGTTCACGGGTGTATCACTTTACGCACTTGATCGTTGGTACAAACATCCAACTACAAATAATTTCAACAAAGACATCAAACAAGGTATGCTACTTACTACCTCATGCATAGCACGCGAGGTTGTTTGAGACAATAAAAAACTGAGAGGATACAGAAGGCCTAATTGATTGAAGTACATAGTATAGTCATGTGATTGTTTATTCATGCATGTCTAATGTTATTCATGTTAGATATTTTATTTGATATCGTTATATTATATCATTTATTTGATGTTTGAGTTATGATTAAGTTACTATTACAATACATTGATGTTTTACACCAACCACTCCAATTCAAGTTTCCATCTCTTTAGGAAAACTTCACATCCATTTAAACAAGATTGAAAACTCATCTTATATTATAACATTTCATAATATTCAATAGAAATTAGAATCAATACACATCAATGAGCACACATTTTTCATTCACAAATCACAATGAACACATGCAAATATCTATGCACATATACAAAAATTTACATGTTAGAAAAAACACACATAGGAAAATATTTACATACACACTTGCACAAAGAAAACCATACAAATATTAGTATAAAATAACACACAACATCATCTTTTCAAACACAATTATACACCTAAATATCACTTTCAAATATTTTGAATTTTGAATTATGCATTTTGCTCTAAAGGCGCCTTCTAGGGACCAAGGTTCATGAATATGCCCTGAAGCATTACAAATGACCCATCAAATTGATCATTGGTCCTGAGCCATAAATACATATTTCTAGCCTTGATATTTTGGTCTCCCTCTTTGAATCATGTTTATGGATTTGAGGTCTACCCATAAAACTCAAAACATACTAATGGTGTCCATATTGGCATTCAAATATTTAAGTTAAATACTATACCAATATTATGTGGTTGGTTAAGGCTTCACATTTTCTCTATCCTTGGAGACTTTCTTTAGAGCCTAAGGTCAAGGTTTCATCGTTTGACCATGTTTAGTGCCATAAAACCCATACAAAGTGCTAAATGCATAGAATCCTTGTTTAGGGAATTAGACATTTATTTCCTCCATTGAACATGTTCATGGTCGCAAGACCATACCTAATGTCCACAACCTACGTATTGCATCGAGGTCAACAATCAAAGGCAAATGATACCCTTCATAGATCGACTATTATTCTTTAAGACACTATCCATGGCTCAAGACACTTTCAAATAGCTCAAAGATACCTCTAGTATACCTTCAATCTACTTAGCCTACCTTTCCATGTTCCATATAAAAATGGGGACATCCAGTTGGTACCAATGTTATGGCATATCCTCTCTAATTGACGTACGGTAAAACACTTTCTCATGTGTTTACATAACATTAGGAGGTCAAAGGTGTCACTCTATAATGGCTCACATATTCTCAATATTGTCTCAATAGCTTAGGGAGCATCACAATGTGGTTATAAGTGTATGACCTCTTGTGTGAGGTGTTCCCTTAGGGATTTAAGCAAGCACAAGCCTCATAATCACATTAGCAACATTTACCTAGCCATTTTTCATATGTATCAACACTTTGGAGCCAAACAACCCTAATACATGTCCTATATGGTAGTTTGAAATCTCCTTTATGCACGTTCAGGAGCTCACTGAACCCAAGTCTGCTCACTGGTTTGGGTTCCGTGCCCCCAGAGCAATTCCTCAAAGTGTCCCTGAATGGCCCCGAGGTGCTCGACCAAAATGACCGCAGCAGCAAAATAGTGACTCCTATCTCAAATCCATCGATTCTGATGGATCTGGGATGTCGGGTTTCAGCTAGGGCACCCCCCACACCATGCCTCGAAGTCTCGGAAATAGTGCTATTGTGCCATCTCCGGAGCTAGGGTTTTTCTCAGTGAAGGCCATGACAGTCTTGCTCAAGGGGGTCATTTTTCATCCGAAGGCTCTTGGGCATGTGTGGCCATCATGAACATGTCCACAATGGCCATGTGCATGTGCGGGAACGGACAGAACCCCAGTCAGTTTGTCGGTTTAGGTTTCGTGCCCCTGGAGCAATTCCTCAAAGTGTCCCTGAATGGCCTCAGGGAGCCTAACGAAAATTCCCGCAGCAGCAAAACTGTGACTCTGATCATGAATACGACGATTCTGATGGATATGAGACATTGGGTTCCAGCTAGGGTACCCCCCAAACCGTCCCCCGAAGTCTCGAAAACGGTCCTATTGTGCCATATCTAGATCTAGGTTTTTTCTCATTGAAGGCCATTCCAATCTTGCTCAATAGGGTCATTTACGATCTGAAGGCTCCCGGGCGTGTGTGGCCATCATGAACACATACACTAGCTGTGTATATTTTTTATATTTTTGACAACTAGTTGTGTCTAATTAGTTGACTGAAATGTTGGAACTATATTTTCTCTAGGGCACATATACGCAGTGGTTTCCCCGAGACGCAATGCATGGCGCACCGACTATTGGCTGGCACATTTCTTAGAGGGGAATCAAACCCTAAATGTCCCATTATGGGACTCTGAGGCTAATGATTTTTTGATTGGGTCGATGGTTATAAAGGGAGAATATTTGAACTAGGTTTCCCACTCAACAAATATAAAAGGGTATACATATGAAGATTATAGACCACGTGAGATTGTATACCATTATACAAAATTAGTTATTGGCACAAACCTCTGGCTACAAACAATGCCAAGGGAGAACTCATCAAAGGCACAATACTTGTTGCCTTACTCTGAGCATGAGAGGTTAAAGGAAACCCTTAGTATTCGAGGTGATCCTGATGGTCTAGTCGAATGACCATAGGTAGGTAATCTGGTATGTGGTTTGCATGTGTTATTGTGTACTATGTTATAGGTATGTGGTGTACATGTATGCTATGATTTTGTTTCATGGTCTCATTGAGTATTGACATTAATATTTTGATTATTGCATCCAGACATTGATAACTTGATAGATTTATAAATTGCATAGACTTGGTACAACTTGATAAATTGCACAAATTTCGTCATGGATTTGTTTTATTTTTTTTTCTCCCATCTAAGTAAACCATAATATCTACATCCTCATACCCATTTTCATGCTCACTATCACCATCTCCATGCTCATTATCACTATCCCCATGGTCGTTGTCACCATAACCATGCCACCATGAACATCACCACCGTGCTCTTCATACCCATGTTGTCACCATCAACATCTAAACTATTGTAAATGGATCAAGACCCATCCATGCTATTGAATACCTAATACCCATTAAAGAATACCCAAGAATGAGAATGCTTTGTGGATTCTAGATATTTTTCATGGGGATTGAGCCTAAGAAGTGTCACTTAGGGAATGTTCCCCTTGTTTTCCTTACTTACACTTGGTATAGCTTGAGGCCCATTCTTGGTTCACAAATAACCTAGTCAAGGTGGCAATAACATCATTCTATGGCTCGTTCCATCTCGCATCCAAAAGGCCTTCAGGGACACCTGTTGGATACCTATCGGGACCATAGAATTCCAATCGTTCAACAAAACCGAGTTCTGGGTAGTCCTGCAAGTGTGTCTAGGAAGGTTCTAGCTGGGACCGCTAGCCATAAGTCCCTGGTCGACAATTTTGAAAAGTTGACCCCCATGTGCAAAAATTGCACACTCCCTTACTGAGCAAAACCCTAGTTTCGAAAATGGACCTACAAGTGGGCCATGGGACCGGAGGAGAGGGGAACCCCTATCACTATCCTGATGTCTGGAATCCAATGGATTCAATGGTTTGTCGATCCAATCCACAGTCGTCATTCTATGGCTAGTTCCATCTCGCATCCAAAAGGCCTCCAGGGACACACGTTGGATACCTATCGGGGCCATAGAATTCCAACCGTGCAACAAAACTGGGTTCTGGGGAGTCCTGCAAGTGTTTCTAGGAAGGTTCCAACTGGAAACGCTAGCCATAAGTCCTCGGTCGATAATTTTGCAAAGTTGACCCCCATGTGCAAAAATTGCACAGTCCCTTACTGAGAAAAACCCTAGTTTCCAAATGGACCTACAAGTGATGATGTGGCATGTATGATGATGTGGCATGTGTGATGAAGTTGGAAAGAAACATGATGGTGTTCGGGTGCAATCATTAAGTCAGTGTTGCAACCTGACATGATTCTTGAAAAGTTTTGCAAGTTTGTGAAACTTTGGAAATTGACCAAGTGTGGAAAAAGTAGTCAAAACGACTCTAAGAGAATGCTCGCCATAATTCATGGTTTGAGAAAAACGCACGCACCATCATATCATGCTATAGCTTTTTGAATTGGATATCTACTCATGGTCTCATTTCTCCATAAGCATGTTTCAGGAGAACGTTATAAGTCTTCCAAAATAGGGTTTCAGGATAAACTTTGGAGAAGTTCTTGAAAATGGCTAAGTGTTGGAAAACTAGTCGAGGTGGCCTCGGGAAAATTCCTGCCATAATTCAAGGTTTGAGAAAAATGCATGCACCATCATTTAGGATATATCTTGTTAAAGTGGTTATTTAACCATGGTCTCATTTTCCCATAAGCATGTCTAAGGAGAAAGTTATAAGTATGTCAAAATAGGGTTTCAGGATAAACCTTGGAGAAATTCTTGGAAATATCTAAGTGTTGGAAAACTGGTCTAAGTGGCCTTTGGAAAATGCCCTCTGTACCTCATGGGATAATGATAAAATTATCTAGAACTATCATACTATAGCTTGTCAAATATGCTATCTTTCCATGGTCTTAGTTTTCACAGAAGGTGTTTGATGACAAAGTTAACAACCTGCCAAAACATATCAGTTTCGGGTTGCTTTTACACCAAAGTAGCAAAACTGCCTAAGTGGCCTTAGGGAAATTCCCTCCATGGTTTGTGGGTTGAAGAAAATTCCCGCACCATATGGTCATCCTATAGGCTGTTGACTTGTCTATCTAACCATGTCCTCATCTTGTCTTTTGATTTCCTAAGGACGAAGTTATGGATCTACCAAAATAGTGTTCCAGGTAGATTGGACCAAGTCTAGGAAAGTGTAAAAATTGTCCAAGTGTAAAATCACTGGTAATGCATGAAGTGTTCTCAGTAAAATTCCCGCCATAATTCATAGGTTAAGGAAAATGTCTTCCCATTCCTGTCAGGCTATACATTGTTGAATAGGCTATCTAACCATGGTCTCATTTATTCAAAAGAGTGCTTTATGATAAACTTATAGGTCTACAGAAATAGGGGTTTAGAATAAACTTTGGAGAAATTCTGAAAAATGGTTGTGTTGGAAGATTGGTCCAAGTTGCCTTGGGGAATTGCTCATCATACATCATAGAAGAATGATAAAAAATATTTGGAAGCACCAGGATGAATCTTGTTGATATTTCTACCTGTACATGGTCTCATTTTTTCTTGAGAGTGTCTGCGGAGGAAGTTATAAGTCTACCAAAACATGCTTTCAGGTTGTTTTGCACCAGAGAGAGTAAAATGACCTAAGTGGCCTCAAGAAAATGCCTGCCATAATTCATGGGTTAAATTAAATTCCCACCCCATATGGTGAGGTTGTAGCTTGTTTATTTTTCTACCTGACCATGGTCTCATTTTGTCTTAAGAGTGTCTCAAGAGGAAGTATAGGTCTACCAAAACAGGGTTTTAGGCAACTTTGCACCAAGTTCAATAAAATGACCACCTAGGCAAATGAATATGAGTCTAAGAGTGAAATCAGCTTAGGTGTACTACATCATCTAGTGGCATTGGTTCAGGATTTTGGTGAAATAAAAAATCCACCTTAGAAATTGCACAAATTGTCTAAGTATAAAATTACTGGTAAAACTTCCTAAGTGGCCTTTGTAAAATGCCTGCCATTTTCTATAGTTGATGGATTAAATTATTCCGAGGGTATGGGTCTCTAGCGTGTTTATTAGTTCATCTATTCATATCATTATTTTTCCCAAAGAGACTCTATAGTTGAATATATTGATCTTCCAAAAGTGCCTCCCAAATTGATTTGCACTACTCCAGTAAAGTGCAAATCAATCTGGGAAGCACTTTTGGAAGATCAATATATTCAAATACAGAGGCTCTTTGGGAAAAATAATGATATGGTTATATTCACTAATAAACACTCTAGATACCCATACCCTTAGAATAATTCAATCTATCAACTATAGAAAATGGAGGGCATTTTACAAAGGTCACATAGGTAGTTTTACCAGTAATTTTATACTTAGACAATTTGTGCAATTTCTAAGGTGGATTTTCTATTTCACCAAAATCCTGGGCCTGTAATGCCCATATTTTGATTCGGCATATTTATTAGTTAGACACACCATACATTACTTCTTATATATTTTGTCGAACTCAGCTCGACTGAGTAAACTATATTGGACCTCATTATATGATGTTACTCTGTCTTATGATTTCACCATGATTATGATGTTACTATGTTATGCAGTTATGATGTCATCATTATCATATGATTTCCTTATTTTACGATTGCAGTATATGTTTATATGTTTTCCTTAATGAAATGTGAAATATATGATTCGGTACGTGGATACCATCTTCTTATATGAATTATTGAAATGTTATATGTATCTATGATGAGCTAAAAGGTTACATGAAATGAAATGATAAAATGGATCAATTGGCGATCAATGGAAAATGCTTTCTATAAATTGTATTTTGCAAAACACTAACCTACAGGACACAAGGGCTATGGGATAGCCAGTTACTTGATCTGATATACATTGGAAAGGAAAAACATGTTCATACAGCAAACCTTAGCAGCCAAAATGAGGATACGATAACACAAACTGATAATCCCGATAGCAGCAAGTATGAGTTGATAAGGGCGTAGGCCCAGTATGTTGAGAGGGATGGATGTGTTTCCCACCCTATGTTTCCATGAGACCCGAGGTCGTGGGAGGGCCATGCTGAGACACGCTCCCCATGTTGTTGTGATGACGATTGTCGGATGCCTGCTAGGGGAGGATAGGTCCGCTGTTCATCCGACGCTATCGCTCTCAAGTTCTAAGTGGTCAGATCGGTGAGTCCGACATCCACTGTTGTACTAGCAGAGGAAGGATAGGGAGGATGCTGGACGTAGGTTATGAAGGGAGGATGTGTTAGTTAGCACTGTTGGGGGTTTAGTATTCCTTGATTCCGAGTTAGTGGAAGTAGGCACCCTTCCTGCACTTGATTGATTAAACTAATGTAAACATAAAGACAATGATGTTAAATCGTAAAGGGTTAACTGTTAAATAACCGAGGATGTTAAAGTAATTATACTATAGATTATGCTTGCTCTTCTGCATGGGGGTAGATACTATTGTTAGTTAGCAAGTATGCATAGGCGGAATGGGGTTTGGTTATAGTACATGTCCGACATGTGCATACACTGGCCATGCATGCACACCTTGTACGTGTACAATATTACTGGTGTATAACATACTTGTCATGCTTGAATAGTAGTATAAATGTCATAGATAACTCAGTTAAGGATACGTCAATCAACTTAGGTAATGAATGGTTATGTTGTCAATGTGTAAATAAGTGAATTAGTAATTATATGAAAACATTGTAATAATAAACTAAGACAAGTATCGTCAGTTAACATTGTCATAGATGAACTGTTGTGAATAGGGTAATGATAGTGTCTAAGTAATTAGTAAAATTGTTTAATCCCTCACAAGTGCTTTGTTTATAAGAACAAGGATGCTATGTTGATGATAGGGTACCCATGTGATGAACAAATAATTAAGAATACTATGATTGATTCACCTTTTATTATTGTCAAAGGGTGATTTAATTATTATTATTAATTAATAAATGATATTCCAGCAAACATTTATATCCCTATCGTAACAAATGCAATATAAGTAAGATTTAAAATATTGATTTATAAATTAATATTGTGTGATTAATTCCATTTCAAAAGTTAGCCATAGTAAGATAATCATTTTTGGAATAAACGTGATGTGATGGAAAATGGATATTTAATTATTCAATGTTAATCTTGGAATTTAAACCTCAAGCTAAGTAGTCTCGACGGATAAGGTGGATCATTAAGACACATCATGTCCAAGTTAACAAGGGGGCAACTAATTATATAATATTTTATTAATTACATTAATAACATTAAAATATCAAGGATGGCGGATAGACTTGTATTTAATGAAACTTGTCCCGAATGGATAACCTTGGGGTGATAATTCCCACCGTAATAAATAATTACGACCGTCAATCCAAAACCAAATGAATTTTCCATAAGAGTAATTAATTATACATTTTTATAACGAGACGTGGATGAATGAACTAGGGAAAGGAGTAAAGGTTTGAGGGGCTCGAGAGGGGGAGTTTGGGGCGGTGGAGTAAGCCCAAGGTCTTCTCGAGGATGGACAGGTATATAGAGGGGGAGAAGGTTGAAGGTGGGAGAGGTTTTTTTTGATTGGGGAAGAAAAGAAGTTGGGAGAACAGAAAGTTTGGCGAACAGAAAAATTTTGAGAACAGAAGGAAAGACTGCTCTCGGGATTATCAGATTGTGGGCTCGGGGGCTTGGAAATCCTTTGATTTCCAAGGGCCAGCAAGATTATAGCTGGTCGGTAGGGTGGACACTTCAGTTTGGCTGTCTAAGGGGTTATACAACCTGCTACAACTTACGGTTAGCATCAGCATCAGGTAATCTCCGTTATTTACTATTATGTTAAATCTTACTGTAAACATGCAAACTTACTATTTACTGATTTACTGCTATTTACTGATTTACTAAGTTGTGAAACCTATTCTTATGCTGGAACATGATTGTTGGAAAGGAAATATTGCTATGTTTGTCTATTTTAAATTACGAATGCAAGGTGATAAAAGAAAACACGACAGTATACTAAATATTATTTAGGCACATAGTAATTCTTAGAAATTTACTTCCATAAACTGGTAAAGTTAAAACGTAGAGAATTAAACCATAAATTTTACATAGTGCTCTGCTGTAAAAACCAGAGCACTACAGATGGTATCAGAGCCTTTGTTCAGACTCTTGAACCTACAGGCCTATTCATGCTTCACCTAGAAAATTTACTTGATAATTTACCTACTTGACCTCCAGCCATAGTCATCTTTCAAGGTACCTGCACAACGATAACAACAATTACATTAAAAATATATATATATATATAACCAGACCCGGCATTAAATAAAATTTACATAATGAGAAATTAAAATATCCACATCAAAGAAACATAGTATTTATAGAAATCGAGAGTTATAACCAATAGATTGTGCATAAGAGCCCACGACTTATATGAAACCAAAACGATCCAACTGTAGGGCTATATCTGCTCTGAATGGAAATCTGCAACTTATCTCAGCCATGCTTCGTTGACAGAAAAAGAAATCTTCCTATATCTTCCCATAATATTGGGGTTTGGGTAACAAAACCCTAACTAGTTGAATGAAGATAAGACATGGTAAGAAAATTCAATGGTGTTTCAGCCATCAGCTCAGCCATGCTCGTCGACAGAAAAATAAATCTTCCCACGATATCGGGGTAACAAAACCCTAACGAGTTGAATTAAGATAAGACATGGTAAGAAAATTCAAAGGCATAAGCAGGGTTAAAATCTTTTATGATAATTCAATAATAAACTAAGTAGAAATTGAATAATAAAAAATTTAAGTTGTTAATTATAACTGAGGTTCAATCAAGGGCTGAGCAACCGTGAAATCCTGTGAACGTAAGGTATAAGGGTATTAACAATGAATGCAGGCTACAGTAATTAGATAATACAGAAAACGCATATTGGGGTTAAATTACTTTACCTAAGAATAAGAATAACTCCAAGGGACGCACTACAGACTACAGTAAACAAGAAACAAATTCAAGTAGAAATTGAGGGAAATCGTTTGACTTATGCAATTGTGCTACAAACTCTAGAGATGAAGAGAAGGCTCTCCAAAACCAACAATGTGTTGAGAATGGGTCACACGATTTCCCACAAGAGAGAGAATGCTTCACAATAAGGGAATACGGGCAGTAGACCAATTACTTAAGATTCAACCATAATATAGAACAGAGCCACATAAATGCCTGACAGGAGTCGTGGCAAGTTTTTAGAGACTCCACGATTTCTACAGGATAATTAAATGCCAACTAAATTATACATCATTCGTAACAGGGGTATATTTTATTCTTCATAGACAAACAATTAAAAATTACTTAACTGTATAATACATTAAACCGAGGTCGATCCCCTCAAGGAGGCGCCCGTCTGCATTTTGGAAAATAAATTTATTACTTACATCCCATCTGCGCCCTTTTCTTACCTGGCGTCCACTTAGGGTTTCGGCATTTTCATAAACAGTATTCGGCTCAGCGCTAGCTATCATGTGAGCGTCAGCCAAGCCCAACGGAGGGCCCATGAATCCCATCCATCCTCCAAGCCAAGCTCACTCACGCACCAAACCTTGAAGCCGTTATTTATATATATTATTCACGCACCTTGAAGCAACCTTAGGCTCACTCACGCACCAAGTGCCAGGCTATACATATATATTATTCATTTAGCCGAGCTGCTCTGAGAACCCGGGCTCATAGAGAGCATAAGAGAATGCGAAGTCGAATGGGGGTCACCACGCCCACCATCGAATTCCGAACGCCGAGCTATCCCGAGAGCAGTCCTCTAAACAGTGTTGTGACCTGAAACGCCTCGCCTGAACCCGGAAAATTACTCGTCGAAATCTTTAGGTGTGTGGACATACAGAAAGCAAATGTTATATCGGGCCCAGCCCACGCGCTCAGCAACGAAATCTTAACAAGCGACCAGCGGCCTAGTGCCAGGTCGAATGGGAATCCACGCATGCCAGCCAGGATCACTAGCACATCTTCCTTTGTCGATTCTGGTGCTTTTCTGAGGGCTCCTTGTACTAGAATACTCATTCCAGTCGGTGTAAGCTGGCTGAGAGAGGCAACCGAAGAGTCCACTGTAACCTGATAAATTCCACCGGATAGCGTTTCTGCATCTGCAACCTTTGGCCGCTGATAAATTACAATCTTTCTAGAACAGAGTTCACCAGGGAGCTTCACCTTCCTTTCGTTGCTTGAGGGAGTGGCGAATAAGGAAGAACTGGGAGAAAATATTGCTTCTGAAATTTCTCTCTTCACAAGCTGCAATGCCAAGCCTCTTGTGAACGCCACAATCGCCCCCTTTGTAGTGCAGTAATCCGATAATGTTGGCTGTTGTGTTAATAATACAACTCCCTTCCCCCATGTGCTATTCATCTCGGAATGCATCTTCCACATTTTAACTGCTGGTCGAGACATCAAGCTTGCAAACGAGTTCGAAGATGGGAGTTGCAGAGCTAAAACTCCAGGATAGAGGGTGAAAATGGCCGCGCCTTGGGGATTGACTCTATTTAGGGTTTCCCCCACTTTCCGAGGGCGGTGGGTTGCATGGAGAGACCGCGTGTCCTTCATGCACACTCTCTCTTGCATGGCGGTGAACTGACACGAAGAGCCGCGTGGCCATACCTTTTGCTTAGCCGAGAGTCGAGTGAAAAGGGCTAAGCGGTCGAGTAAATTTTCCTTATTTATTTTTATTTATTTTATTTAAATTTAGTTTTAATGTTATAACCTAAGTTTTGGCAAATTTCGTATATATATTTATAAAGTGTTAGTATCATTTTATTTAAAAATTAATTAAATTTTGTATACGTTTATATAGTGTTAGCGTTGCTTTATTTAAATTTAATTTCGTGTTAGTATCATTTTATTTAAAAATATTAATTAAATTTTGTATACGTTTATATAATGTTAGCGTTGCTTTATTTAAATTTAATTTCGTATATATATTTGTATAGTGTTAGCACCATTTTATTTAATTTAATTAAATTTGGTATACATTTATATAGTGTATAACCTAAGTTTTGTTAAGAATTAAAATTTAATATTAAAAATTTTGCCGAGATTTCAACTCCTAGTCGAAGGGATGAAAGAGACCCGAAAAATCAAAAACAAGACACCATTAAGACCAGCACGACGAGCTGAACACCATGACAAGATTGTTTAATAAAAACGACTATAGATTTTACTGCGCTAATCCTGACAATCTGTTATCTCATGATGCAAGTTATTTCTTATGCATAAGTATAAGTGTATGAATACCTACATTTTAGTTCCGCGTGTATTTGATTGAACAACTAAGGACATGATTTTATTTTCAATAAACTCAGGAACTATCATGGTAACAACACGCAGAGGTCGAGGTCAGGGTCAAGGTCGACCACCGTCACCACCACCTCCGCCACCGCCAACACCGCCACCACCAACCTCAACACCAGAAATGCAGATCATAATGAGGTCATTGGAGGCTATTATGACCACGATGAACAGGCAGTCGGAAAGGGCCGCCGAGGTGGAAACCACTCAAGTGAGTCGAGAGAACTCTGAAAGGGCACATGGCCCAAGACTAGAACCGCTTCAGGACATATCGGGGGAGTTACAAAAGATAAAAGTTCCAGAGTTTTCAGGAGGACGACCCGGTAAGCATGCCGAAGCATGGCTGGAAGGCATGAAGAGATGCTTCGCATTGAATGAGTACACATCTAGTTCCAAGGATAGGATGGTCGTCTTTCAGCTTAAAGGTGATGCTTTGAATTGGTGGTCAGATCTCGAGAAGCAGTTGCACCTTACTCCTCTTACAACTTCTTGGGAACTGTTCGAGGAGAGGTTCCACATGAAGTATTTGCCAAATTATTACAAGGAAGAACAGGCAGGTGCACTCCATGCCTTAGTACAGGGAGACAAGACCGTGGAGGAGTATGAATCTCGGTTTATGGAACTGGTAAAATATGTTCCTTACCTAGATGCAGATGATTGTCAGGTAGAGTGTTTTGTGTATGGACTTAACTACAAGATTAGAGCTGCTGTGCGGATGTGGAAGCCAACTTCAGTTGCCATGGCAGTTGAGTATGCTCGTTATGCAGCTGATATGTCAAATGGAAAAGGGGGCAGTAAGTTGACAGGAACCAATCAGTATGTTTCAGGGAAGGCATCACGTCCTTACTTCAGGGGAGGACAATCTAGACCTCCTCCTTATGGTAACCGGTTCACACCGAGGGGTAATACTTCAGTTAACTCAATCTCGCAGGCATCGTCCGCAACCCACCAAAGCCAGGGACGTACACAGGGAAGTTCCTATAGAGGAGCAAGGGGTTTTAGAGGAACCAGGGGAAGGAACTCATCTCAGAGGATTCCTTCGAGCAACAGGCAAGCCCCTCCCAATCTCTCTTGTTGGGGATGCGGAGGTCCTCATTTCCAGCGAGACTGTCCCAAGGGTCAGTCAAGCAGCAGGCACAGGGAAGGAAAGGCACCCATGGATAGTTCGGGTAACAGTCATCGGATTCATGCAGCGGTGCATAACCACCAGGCAGAACATCAATATACCGTAGTAGAATCCACTGGTAATGTAAACAATGTCAAACTTAAAATTTTGTTCGATCCAGGAGCAACTGATAGTTTTATTTCACCATTTGCATTAGATAAATGTGGGTTGGCAGCCTACAAGCACGATGATTTCAAACTGGTCGAAATGGCTTCAGGAACTAAGCAACCCGTAGGTCTTAAAGTGAGAGGTTGTGGGGTTGACTTAGGAGTTTGCACCACTAAGTTGGATGCTTATGTCACCAATTTGGGTACTTATGACCTCATTATTGGCATGGATTGGTTAGAAGACCATAGAGCTTTCATAGACTGCTATGAAAAGAAGGTGTTGTGCCTCGATGACGAGGGAAGGACAATTCAAATCCAAGGCTTGAAGAGGAAGGTATCCCTCCGTTTCATCTCTATGGTGAAAGCTAAGCGGTGCCTAAGACAAGGATGCCAGTTGTTCGTAGTGGAAGCCGTGAGCGATAGTAAAGGACCTTCCTTGAATTCTTACCCAGTACTTTCTGAGTTCAAGGATGTCTTTCCGAAGGAATTACCAGGACTACCTCCAGAAAGAGAGCTCGATTTCACAATCGAACTAAAACCTGGTGCAGAACCTATCTCAAAAACTCCTTATAGAATGACAACTCCAGAGCTCCGTGAGTTACAGATCCAGTTAAAAGAATTGCTAGATTTGGGACTGATTAGACCCAGTATCTCACCGTGGGGAGCACCAGTGATCTTCGTTAAGAAGAAGGATGGATCTCTACGACTGTGCATAGATTACAGAGATTTGAACAAGGCCACCGTGAAGAACAGGTATCCCATACCAAGAATCGATGACCTCTTTGATCAAATGAAAGGTGCGTCAGTCTTCTCAAAAATTGATTTACGATCAGGGTATCACCAATTGAGGATCAAGGAAGGCGACATTCCTAAGACTGCCTTTCGAACTCGATTTGGGCATTATGAGTTTGTAGTGGTACCATTTGGTTTGACCAATGCTCCAGCTGTATTCATGAGCCTCATGAATGGGGTCTTCCGAAAATACTTGGACCGCTTTGTTCAGGTCTTCTTAGATGATATTCTTATCTATTCTAAGAATGAGAAGGAGCACGAGGAACACTTGCGGTTAGTCTTGACATGCTTAAGGGAACATAAACTTTATGGTAAATTGTCAAAGTGTTCCTTCTTCCAAAAAGAGATTCACTACTTGGGGCACATCATCTCAGGTGAAGGGATCTCTGTAGACCCAGAAAAGGTAAAGGCCATTGAAGATTGGCCAATTCCAAGGAATGCTCATGAGGTGCGCAGCTTCATGGGGTTAGCAGGCTATTACCGGAGGTTTGTGGAAGGATTTTCTAAAATTGCAAAACCTATTACCACCTTGCAATGCAAGGGAGTCCGGTATGAATGGACCGATGAATGCGATGCCGCTTTTACAGAGTTAAAAAGATTGTTAACAAGTGCACCGATCTTGCGGGTACCAGACATGGATAAAGATTTCATGGTATGCACCGACGCCTCGAAGCAAGGATTAGGAGCGGTGTTGATGCAGGAAGGTGGGGTAATAGCTTATGCATCTCGAAAGTTGAAACCTCATGAGGAGCAGTATGCCACGCATGATCTAGAATTGGCAGCAGTAATGTTGGCACTAAAATTATGGAGGCACTACCTAGTTGGTAGAAGCTTCACCCTTAAAACAGACCATCAGAGCTTGCAGTACATATTTACCCAAAGGGATTTGAATGCTAGGCAAAGGAGATGGAGTGAGTTCATGAGTGAGTATGACTTTGGTATCTCTTACATCAAAGGAAAGGAGAATGTGGTGGCAGACGCTCTAAGCCGAAGGCCGAGACTTTTCTCCTTAATTCCCTTGAAGGTTGACTTGAGGGAAAGGGTACTAGGACAACTATTGGGTGATAGTTGGTATCTAAAAGTAACCTCAGCTATTCAGAATGGAAAGAAACAGGAATTGAAGTATGATGGGTACCATCTTGAGGAAGATGGATTGTTGCGGTATCAGGGAAGGATGTATGTTCCTAAGGAAGGTGATATCAGGGAAACCATCCTTAGAGAGGCCCATAGATCGCATTACTGTGCGCACCCAGGGGTGAAGAAGATGTATGCTGACATGAAGCAACTCTTCTTTTGGCCAGGTATGAAGATGGATGTAGTGGATTTTGTTTCGAAGTGCCTTGAGTGTCAACAAGTTAAGGCAGATCATCGTCACCCGGCCGGTCTCCTACAACCGCACGATATTCCTATGACTAAATGGGAAGTCATTTCCATGGACTTCGTTGTAGGATTACCACTCACATCTCTGAGACATAATGCTATTTTGGTGGTAGTCGACAAACTGACCAAAAGTGCTCACTTCATTCCAGTCAGAGACACCTATGATGTGACAGATGTGGCAAGGGTATTCATAAATGAGATTATACGTCTTCATGGAGTTCCTAAAAAGATAATCTCTGACAGAGACCCTAAGTTCACCTCCAGATTTTGGACAAGCATGCAGTCAGCATTGGGGACACAATTGAACTTAAGCTCAGCTTATCACCCCGAGACAGATGGACAGACTGAGAGGGTGAATCAAGTGATGGAGGACATGCTTAGGATGTATGTTATGGATCAACAGACCCAGTGGGAGAAATATCTTCCTTTAGTGGAGTTTGCATACAATAATAGTCATCACAGCTCCATTGGTATGCTGCCATATCAGGCATTGTATGGGAGGCCGTGCAGGACACCACTCAGTTGGGACAGGTTAGAGGATCGAGTTTTAATTGGGCCTAAATTGATTCAGGAAATGGAGGAGCAAGTGATACAGATTAGGCAGCGGCTGAAGGAAGCACAGGATAGGCAAAAGAGTTACGCTGATGCACACAGATCAGATAGAACTTATGGAGTAGGGGATCGTGTATTTATTCGCATCAGACCAAATAAAAGTACCATTCGATTTGGGAAGGGTACCAAGTTGTCACCTCGCTTTATAGGTCCATTTGAGATTCTTGAGAAAATCGGACCAGTTGCTTATCGTCTCGCGCTGCCACCCCACTTGCATAAAACTCATAATGTATTTCATGTTTCTGTATTACGACATTACATAGCTGATGAGACTCACAAAATTCATTGGAAGGAATTGCAGGTCTCGGACGAGGGAACCTTCAGGGTCGAACCATTACGTATACTTGATCGTAGAGTTCGACAGCTCCGTAGTCGCCATGTGGACCAAGTTAAGGTCCAATGGGACAAGTATAGCCCAGGGTCTGCTACCTGGGAGGATGCAGAGACCATGCGTCGAGATTTTCCCTCACTATTTTGACCATAACTTCGGGACGAAGTTTCCCGAAGGGTGGGTGTATGTAATGCCCATATTTTGATTCGGCATATTTATTAGTTAGACACACCATACTTTACTTCTTATATATTTTGTCGAACTCAGCTCGACTGAGTAAACTATATTGGACCTCATTATATGATGTTACTCTGTCTTATGATTTCACCATGATTATGATGTTACTATGTTATGCAGTTATGATGTCATCATTATCATATGATTTCCTTATTTTACGATTGCAGTATATGTTTATATGTTTTCCTTAATGAAATGTGAAATATATGATTCGGTACGTGGATACCATCTTCTTATATGAATTATTGAAATGTTATATGTATCTATGATGAGCTAAAAGGTTACATGAAATGAAATGATAAAATGGATCAATTGGCGATCAATGGAAAATGCTTTCTATAAATTGTATTTTGCAAAACACTAACCTACAGGACACAAGGGCTATGGGATAGCCAGTTACTTGATCTGATATACATTGGAAAGGAAAAACATGTTCATACAGCAAACCTTAGCAGCCAAAATGAGGATACGATAACACAAACTGATAATCCCGATAGCAGCAAGTATGAGTTGATAAGGGCGTAGGCCCAGTATGTTGAGAGGGATGGATGTGTTTCCCACCCTATGTTTCCATGAGACCCGAGGTCGTGGGAGGGCCGTGCTGAGACACGCTCCCCATGTTGTTGTGATGACGATTGTCGGATTCCTGCTAGGGGAGGATAGGTCCGCTGTTCAGCCGACGCTATCGCTCTCAAGTTCTAAGTGGTCAGATCGGTGAGTCCGACATCCACTGTTGTACTAGCAGAGGAAGGATAGGGAGGATGCTGGACGTAGGTTATGAAGGGAGGATGTGTTAGTTAGCACTGTTGGGGGTTTAGTATTCCTTGATTCCGAGTTAGTGGAAGTAGGCACCCTTCCTGCACTTGATTGATTAAACTAATGTAAACATAAAGACAATGATGTTAAATCGTAAAGGGTTAACTGTTAAATAACCGAGGATGTTAAAGTAATTATACTATAGATTATGCTTGCTCTTCTGCATGGGGGTAGATACTATTGTTAGTTAGCAAGTATGCATAGGCGGAATGGGGTTTGTTTATAGTACATGTCCGACATGTGCATACACTGGTCATGCATGCACACCTTGTACGTGTACAATATTACTGGTGTATAACATACTTGTCATGCTTGAATAGTAGTATAAATGTCATAGATAAATCAGTTAAGGATACGTCAATCAACTTAGGTAATGAATGGTTAGGTTGTCAATGTGTAAATAAGTGAATTAGTAATTATATGAAAACATTGTAATAATAAACTAAGACAAGTATCGTCAGTTAACATTGTCATAGATGAACTGTTGTGAATAGGGTAATGATAGTGTCTAAGTAATTAGTAAAATTGTTTAAGCCCTCACAAGTGCTTTGTTTATAAGAACAAGGATGCTATGTTGATGATAGGGTACCCATGTGATGAACAAATAATTAAGAATACTATGATTGATTCACCTTTTATTATTGTCAAAGGGTGATTTAATTATTATTATTAATTAATAAATGATATTCCAGCAAACATTTATATCCCTATCGTAACAAATGCAATATAAGTAAGATTTAAAATATTGATTTATAAATTAATATTGTGTGATTAATTCCATTTCAAAAGTTAGCCATAGTAAGATAATCATTTTTGGAATAAACGTGATGTGATGGAAAATGGATATTTAATTATTCAATGTTAATCTTGGAATTTAAACCTCAAGCTAAGTAGTCTCGACGGATAAGGTGGATCATTAAGACACATCATGTCCAAGTTTACAAGGGGGCAACTAATTATATAATATTTTATTAATTACATTAATAACATTAAAATATCAAGGATGGCGGATAGACTTGTATTTAATGAAACTTGTCCCGAATGGATAACCTTGGGGTGATAATTCCCACCGTAATAAATAATTACGACCGTCAATCCAAAACCAAATGAATTTTCCATAAGAGTAATTAATTATACATTTTTATAATGAGACGTGGATGAATGAACTAGGGAAAGGAGTAAAGGTTTGAGGGGCTCGAGAGGGGGAGTTTGGGGCGGTGGAGTAAGCCCAAGGTCTTCTCGAGGATGGACAGGTATATAGAGGGGGAGAAGGTTGAAGGTGGGAGAGGTTTTTTTGATTGGGGAAGAAAAGAAGTTGGGAGAACAGAAAGTTTGGCGAACAGAAAAATTTTGAGAACAGAAGGAAAGACTGCTCTCGGGATTATCAGATTGTGGGCTCGGGGGCTTGGAAATCCTTTGATTTCCAAGGGCCAGCAAGATTATAGCTGGTCGGTAGGGTGGACACTTCAGTTTAGCTGTCTAAGGGGTTATACAACCTGCTACAACTTACGGTTAGCATCAGCATCAGGTAATCTCCGTTATTTACTATTATGCTAAATCTTACTGTAAACATGCAAACTTACTATTTACTGATTTACTGCTATTTACTGATTTACTAAGTTGTGAAACCTATTCTTATGCTGGAACATGATTGTTGGAAAGGAAATATTGCTATGTTTGTCTATTTTAAATTACGAATGCAAGGTGATAAAAGAAAACACGACAGTATACTAAATATTATTTAGGCACATAGTAATTCTTAGAAATTTACTTCCATAAACTGGTAAAGTTAAAACGTAGAGAATTAAACCATAAATTTTACATAGTGCTCTGCTGTAAAAACCAGAGCACTACAGGCCAATGCCACTAGATGATGTAGTAAACATCACTAAGCACACCTAAGGTGATTTCACTCTCAGACTCATCTTCATTTTCCCTAGGTGGGCATTTTACTGAACTTGGTACAAAACTCCCTAAAATTCTATTTTGGCAGACCTATAACTTCCTCCTCATACACTTTCAAGAAAAAATGAGACCATGGTTAGGTAGAAAATTAAGCAATCTACAACCTGACCATATGGGGCAGGCATCTACTTTTACCCATGAATTATGGCGGGCATTTTCCTGAGGCCACTTAGGCATTTTTACTCCCTCTGGTGCAAAACAGCCTGAAACCCTATTTTGGAAGACTTATAAATTCCTCCTCAAACACTCTCAAGACAAACTGAGACCATGCTTAGGTAGACAGATCAACTAGATTCAGCCTGGTGCTTCCATATATTTTTTTATCATTCTCCTATGATGTACGGCGGGCATTTCCCCAAGGCAACTTGGACCAATTTTCCAACACTTAGCCATTTTTCAGAATTTCTCCAAAGTTTATTCTGAACCCCTATTTTGGAAGACCTATAACTTTTTCATAAATCACTCTTGAATAAATGAGACCATGGTTATATATCCTATTCAACAAGGTATAGCCTGACAGGAAGGGGCGGGAATTTTCCTTAACCTATGAATTATGGTGGGCATTTTCTAAGAGCAGTTTGGACTAATTTTTCCATACTTAGTCAATTTCCAAAGTTTCACAAAATTGCCATACTCTTCAGAATGATGTCAGATTACAACACTGACTTCATGATAGCACCATAACACCACCATGTGTCTTTATAGCCTCATCGCACATGCCACATCATATACATGTTATGTCATCACTTCCTTTGTTATTCCTTTGTCTTTCACTAAGCTTTCCCTGCAATCATGTCCTTGGTTATTCCTTTGTCATTACTGAACTCCTTTGACATCAATCACAACCACATTCAACAAAATTCATGAAGTTTGAGCCTAAAAAGTTATCTTTAGTGCCTAAGGTGGTTGGTTCCCTCCTCTTATTGGAACCTGTATCCAACTAGGGTTTTTCTCATTAAGAGGCAAATAAGATTTTGCATTAAAAGGTCAAATTCATAAAAAAATTGCATGAGAGTTTATGGACAATGCGCTCATGTTGGTCTCTCCCAAACACACTTTCCAAAAATTACAACATTCAACTTTGTTGCTTGGTTTGGTTATTATGCCCAAGGATGAATTTTCCATCTCTCCTTGAGACACTTAAGGGTTTTTCTCAGTAAGGGAGTGTGCAAATTTTGCACATAGGGGTCAACTTTTCCAAATCGTTGATCGGGGACTTAAGGATAATGTTCTCAGCTGGAACCTTCCTAGATACACTTGCAGGACTTCTCGGAACCCAGTTTTGTTGCACGGTTGGAATTCTATGCCCCCAGTAGGTATCCAACAGGTGTCCCTAAAGGCCTTTGGGATGCTAGATGGAACGAGCCATAGAATAACGACCATGGATCGGATCGAAAAAATGTTGACTCCATTGGATTCAATATCGGGATAGTTCTATGGGTGCCCCTCTCCTCTGGTCCCATGGCCCATGTGTCATCTTTTAGGTCCATTTTGGAAACTAGGGTTTTACTTGGTAAGAGAGTGCGCAATTTTTGCACATGGGGGTCAACTTTGAAAAATATTCGACCAGGGACTTATGGCTAGATATCCTAGCTGGAACCTTCCTAGACACACTTGCAAGACTTCCCGTAACCTAGTTTTGTTGCACGATTAGAATTATATGCCCCCGATAGGTATCCAACAGGTGTCCCTGAAGGACTTTGGGATGCGAGATGGAATGAGCCATAGAATGATGATCGTGGCTCGGATCAACAAACCATCAAATACGTTGGATTCAAGACATCGGTATAGTGCTAGGGGTGCTACTCTCCTCTGGTCCCATAGCCCAGGTGTCATCTTTTAGGTCCATTTTGGAAACTAGGGTTTTGCTCAGTAAGGGAGTGTGCAATTTTTGCACATAGGGGTCAAATTTGCAAAATCGTCAACCAGGGACTTAAGGCTAGCGTTCTCAACTGGAACCTTCCGAGATACACTTGCAGGACTTCCCAGAACCCATTTTTGTTGCACGGTTGGAATTCTATGCCCCCGATAGGTATCCAACTGGTGTCCCTGAAGGCCTCTGGGATGCGATTTAGAAAGAGCCATAGAATGATGACCATGGCTCGGATCGAAAAATCGTTGACTCCGTTGGGATCAAGACATCGGGATAGTGCTAGGGGTGCCCCTCTCCTCTGGTCCCATGGCCCAGGTGTCATCTTTTAGGTCCATTTTGGAAACTAGGATTGTTCTCAATAAGGGAGTGCACAACTTTTGCACATGGGGGTCAACTTTGCAAAATATTCGACCGGGGACTTATAGCTAGCATTCCCATATGGAACCTTCCTAGACACACTTGCAGGACTTCCCGGAACCCATTTTTGTTGCACGGTTGGAATTCTATGCCCTCGGTAGGTATCCAATAGGTGTCCTTGAAGGCCTTTGGGATGCGAGATGGAACGAGCCATAGAATGACGACCGTGGCTCAGATCGAAACACCATCAACTCCGTTGGATTTAGGACATCAGGGTAGTGCTATGGGAGCCCCTCTCCTTTGGTCCCATGGCCCAGGTGTCATATTTCAGGTCCATTTTGGAAACTAGGGTTTTGCTCAATAAGGGAGTGCGCAATTTTTGCACATAGGAGTCAACTTTGCAAAATATTCGACTAGGAACTTATGGCTAGCATTCCCAGCTGTAACCTTCCTAGACAAACTTGGAGGACTTCCTGAAACCCAGTTTTGTTGCACGGTTGGAATTCTATGCCCCAAGTAGGTATCCAACAGGTGTCCCTGAAGGCCTTTGGGATGCACGATGGAACGAGCCATAGAATTATGATCGTGCATCGGATCGACAAACCATAAAATTCGTTGGATTCAAGACATTAGGATAGTGCTAGGGGTTCCCCTCTCCTCCGATCCCATGGCCTAGGTTTCATCTTTTAGGTCCATTTTGGAAACTAGGGTTTTTCTCAATAAGGGAGTGTGCAATTTTTGCACATAGAGGTCAACTCTGCAAAATCGTCAACCAGGGACTTAAGGATAGCATTCTCAATTGTAAACTTCCTAGATACACTTGTAGCACTTCACGTAACCCAATTTTGTTGCACGGTTGGAATTCTATGCCCCCGGTAGGTATACAACTAGTGTCCCTGAAGGCCTTTGGGATGCGAGTTGGAACGAGCCATATAATGACGACCGTGGCTCGGATCGAAAAACCATCAACTCCGTTGGATTTAGGACATTGGGATATTGCTAGGAGTTCCCCTATCCTTCGATCCCATGGCCGAGGTGTCATCTTTTAGGTCCATTTTGGAAACTAGGGTTTTGCTCAGTAAGGGAGTGTGCAATTTTTGCAGATAGGGTCAACTTTGAAAAATCGTCGACTGGGGAATTAAGTCTAGCATTATCAACTGGAAAATTCGTAGATACACTTGGAGGACTTCCCGAAACCCAGTTTTGTTGCACGGTTATAATTTTATGCCCCTGGTAGGCATCCAACATGTGTCCTTGGAGGCCTTTGGGATGCGATCTATAACGATCCATAAAATGACGACCATGGCTCGGATCGAAAAACCATCAACTCCGTTGGATTCAGGACATCGGGATAGTGCTAGTGGTGCCCCTCTCGTCTGGTCCCATGGACTAGGTGTCATATTTTAGGTCCATTTTGGAAACTAGAGTTTTGCTCAGTAAGGGAGTGTGCAATTTTTTCACATGGGGGTCAAATTTGAAATTTTTTTATTTTGATTCTATAATAGACATTCATAGAGTGGAAATCAAACCTACCACATTGTACCCTTGGTAGATTTCTATGTCTTTATTGTGCCATGTCATTTAACAACTCCTTAGTGTTCCACTATATTTACATTTTGAGTAATTAATGTCATTTTTAAGAATTCAAAGTTCCAAATAAAAAATGGAGGCGATGTTTCATCAATGATATCCCTCTGATCCTTGATAGCTTTGTTAGATCAAATTCACCATGAACCTTTTCCATCAAGTTATGGGGGAATACTTGCCAAATCACAATGAACAACCATTACATCATCGTTTGTATCAATCAAGTACATTCAATTTTAAATACATTTTCATATGAGGATAATCCATCCTTTTACAAACATAGGACCATGAACATCTTATTTTCCTTCATTAAAACAACATTATCAAGGAAGATAATTAAACTAGTTAGGTATTTCAATTTCCATGGATTCTGTATGATTACTTTTGCATTATGACAAGTGGAAAATGGACATATCACAAACCAAGGTCTTACATACTAGGGTTTAGTAAGGATAGGATTTATATCTTCAACAATTTTATCAGATTAATTCATGACCAACTAATTGGTTAGCATATTGGAACAAACTAGGGTATATTTGTTACATATATTTGACCATATGTACATGAAGGCCCAATGAATTTTATTACACTTTAGTTATGCATTCCTTGCCATTGTTTTTAGCATGCTAGAGTAGGCACATTTCAACCGAACTTCATAGATGTTCATGTACGTATCGTTTGATGAAGTACGGTAGCAGTGATGAAATGTGTAGCATATATTAGACTTCCTCTTATTTTGTGAAAATGTCATAGGATTACATTGATGATGTGTGTAGCATGTTACTATTATGACAGAGGTTATCCAAACATATTTTGACTTATTTTGTTAACTTTTGTTTTTTCCTTGCAACCATAATCCTGATCAATGGGTATGAACCCTTGGAGTTGACAAAAAACACAATTTTAAATTAGATATCAAATTAGCATGCATGTGCTAAGTTCATTGAACTGTTGAAATATATTATTAGTTTTTTCCATTAAGATAATGTTTTCAATAGCATAAGTTATCAATTTGTGGAAGAGATAAATCATCACAAGCACAAGTGGAAACTCAAGAGAAAATATGGAATATATTGTATCATGCATTGATAGCCGAATGTTTGTAATACAAAATTTGGCAAAGTATCCGGCCCTCAAATGTCTTTTCAATGTACATGTATCCCTAAATACAACAATGTGTACATGTATGTCAATGTACATATATCACTATAACGTGCACACGTTTTGGAATCCTATCCTACATTGTAATTGACATGGCAGGGTCGGAGTCCGCCCATGCCTAGTTCTAAGAAACGTGCACACGTTTTCAATTTTCTAAATTCTAGCGCGTTTTGCGAATGCATGATTACACCTAAAGGGTCTCTCAACTTAGTCTAAGGGCCCAAAATCAATGCGAGATTTCTTTAGAACTTTCATCTTTTTAAGACAATAATATATCCATAAACAATCAACTTATGGCCCATCTCTTTCATCAACATGGATGCTTATTGTGGAATTCAAATTTAATTATATCTTCAATTAGCCTTTTAATGTTGAGTTCAAAATTCTATTTAATGAGGCTAAGTTCAAAACTCCTTGTCCCTATTCTAGTTTGGTTTGCAATCTTGGTATGTTTCCTTTCCTTCACAAGACCAAATCTCAACAAAAAATAGATATTAGTATTACTATTTAATTTATATTTTATTTATTATATATATATATATGGGGATTCCCCCGTTCCTACCATATTGGCAAGTTCAAATGCAAAAAATAACCCCACGTTGTCTCACTGATTCTACACATAGAGGGGAGCTCCATAAGTTCTCGACCCAGATCGACTCATTTTTTCCAACTCCACGTTCGTTCTAGGGTTTTCCCATAGACACTTGATAGAGACACTCCTCGTTGAAAGTGTCTATGGGAAAACCCTAGAAACGTAGAGCCTAGCCTAAAAACCCTAGTTTTGAATCCAAATAATTATACACTTATATGCAAATTTTCTGACATGTATATAGAAAGGGTGCATACAACTAAAAACAAATCAAGTGAAATCCATATCTGACCCAAAACACATAAACGAAGAGGCCAAATGGCATAGACTCCAATGAGCATGATGGAGACAATGGTGACAATGAGCACAATGATGACGATGGTGATAATGGGTGTGAGGATAGATATGGTGATGGTGACAATGAGACAAAGTGCATTAGGTTGATGGCGGATGACGGATGATTGATGGGGACGAGTATGGTGGCACCATGAGCAAGAGGATGAAAACGCTTCATGGTGATTGTGGTAGTGGGAATGGTGTTGGTGACATTGTTGTCATGATAGTAGAGTTCAACATTAAGCTAGTAACCCTAGATCTTGGAGCCTATCCTAGAAACATGAGAGCCTATCCTAAAAACCCTAGTTGGTAGCGTAAATCCTAACTTGTATTCTAATCAAAATGAAACCCTATTATGTAGCCTAATCCATTTCCTAAAAAAAATAAATCATTTTCATTGTACATACATATTCATGTGCATACATTTGAATCCAAATCATTATACATGTATATAGAACAAAACTCGAACAAAACTATATATAAATCCATGAGATAAAACCATAGTGGAACAAAACTCGAACAAATATATAAATTTTCAAGAAAATAGTGGAACATGTTTCCCAATGTACATACGATGGCAACTCGTTCCCTATACAAAATCTGACAACTCATGTCGTAGATCCAAAAAACATGGCAACTCGTGCCCTATACAAAATCCGACAACTCGTGTCGTAGATCCAAAATACATGGCAACCTGTGCCATAGATACAAAGTACATGGAAACTGGTGCCCAAAGGTGCCACATTGTGGCTAATGTGAAGCATGGTGTGTCAAGCATTCTGACCACCCCAGTCACTCCCAGGTGCATCTCCAAAATCGATCTTCCTCTTCTTGGAGCTACTGGTATCTCGGGTCTTCTTCCGTCTAGGAGTAGACCATATCTCCACGCTCTGAAACAAATGATATAAGATATCATAATTTTCAATCATTTGTAACATTTACCACATTTATAAAATGAATGTACAATTCAAATCTTAGATAACTTACCGTTGATGCAAGTGGAAGATGAGAGGCAGGTGTCCTGGATCTGCTAAGCCTCTCAGCAATTCCACCCTACAACATTTACAACAATCATTTCATTGAAAAATAATAATTTCTTAAATTAATTTTGGTTAATGCATCAAAACATTTTCATAAATTAACTTGATTCTCACCGTGAACAACTTTGACAATGGACATGGCTGGGCTTCTAGGATAGTAGGTGGAGCAGTTGGTTGGACAACCTACTTCGATGCAGACATGGGGGGTGCAAATGTAGATGCATAAACTATGGGTGCAACCACTGTAGATACATCGGCAAATAATGGAATAGTAGTTGCCACAATAGTGGCGAGAACTGGAGATGATATGGTGGAAGAGGACATAGTGATATGGGGTGGAGGAGGACTTCGTGGACGATGAACCCCTACCGGCCGTACAATAGGGGGTATCGACCCAAAAGGGCTAGGGGGGATGTTGAGGTATGGTGAATGGGAGGGCGGTCCTAGATAGAGGGAGGAGGATGGATAGAAGGGAGGTTGTGGACGAAGGGGGAAAACTGGATGGAATGGGGGCATGGAAGAATGGGGGAGGATGGATAGACGGGGGGGGGCGTGGATTAATGGGGGATGATGTATAGATGGGGGGCATGGATGAATGGGGGAGGATGGACGGAGGGGGGATTATGGACGGAGAAAGGAGGTTGGATGGAAGGGAGGGGGTGGATGGAGGGAGGGGTCTAGATGGAAGCGAGGGGGGCGACTCATGGGAGAGGGTGGAAACATGGAACTAAATTGGCCTACAACTATTGGCGACCCCTACATACACATTTGTAATATCATAGTTTAGTAAACAAAAATCAAATTAAACAATAGTATGTCATAACATTTTAAATTAAAAGCGTGCTTTTAACTGCACATTGTACCTATGTATATGGCGATCTTCCGACCCCTAGCGGAGATGGATAACCATTGTATTCTGTGCATACCTGTGGACACCAAAATGTATGCATGTTATAAACATATTAAACAAGTAATTATTCAGTCAATCAAAATATTAAAAATATTGTACGAACTATCATCATGTATGTCATAAATATAAATATATAAAAATAAAAATTCCATAAGTAATAACAATATTGTGTGGGGTACTAAAAATACCTATGTGTGAGGTGCCGCAATTTCAGTTGCAGCTGCCATTGCTACATCCAGGTTGGGAGTTGTTTCATTCTCCCATGATGGTGTCTCAGCTCTAAATAGTTGTACATTGAAATAATAGTTTAAGTCAAACACAAATAATTTAAAATTACTTTACAATTATCAAGTGATGATTGAAAACACATTAAAAAAAGTGCTAATCGTCTCCATATAGCAGCCCTTGATCGGGTCAGGGCAAGTGTGCCCGCAATGGGGACAAAGATGTGGCATTGTCCCCGTCGATCTAAAAGGCCCAACATGGCTACCACCAGTGACAGGTCTATCCTGACTCTGTCCTAAAGGACCTGCAACTGCGTCTCTATTAGGGTCATCCTGTCTCTCCATTGTAGTAGCTGCTACAAAGACAGTGTGTCTAAGCAGTCCCCGTGCAACACTCCTCATCGCGCCCTCTATATGATCAAGTTTGTAGGGTAACTGAGGTGGCTGGGGATAGGGGTTGGGATCGTTCCTAAGACTTGGTTTCCCTCTCAGTGGGTTCCTCCTAGAAGCAAGTCAATCTTGGGCAGAGCCACGCCCAACACCCTGAAACTCGGTTATGTAAAAATAGTTGACATGTAAACCAAGCACAAACTCAAACCACATTTTCCAATGGAAATACTATGGAACCTCCCTATTATTGCAGAGAGGTTTATCGTAAACCATAAACGACCTATGCATCCAATTGTCCCTTCATCGTTGGAAATGACACCAATCCATGCAGACATGTGGATTTCTAATCTTCGATGGTTGTTGTGTTCTTAGATCGGTGAACATATTGTCTAATTGGGATTTGTAATATTCAAATATTTTATTTCCTCCTTGGAAATTCCTGTGGAATAATACTCCCGCATCCTAGCTCTACATTCAGTCATGTAAGTCAATTGGCGATGTGCATGGATGAGGGAATCAATTGAGGTGGAAAGGGACACTCAAGAAGGTTCCCTTGTGTTTCTTAGATCTCGAGTGTGCACTCTCATTTCATTTACATAATGGTGCAAGGCATCTTGGTCAAAATTTGGTTGGGGATTTTTATTTTCTTGGGCATTTGGATTTTGTTGAGGGTTTTCATTGGTTCCAAGATTAGTGTTTTCTTTTGTTCTACCGAACTCCATGTTAACATTTTGTTCATTCATTGTGTGGGTTTACACTCTGCAATTGAAAATTTCTCTATTATTTTAATAAGTTGGGAATTATTACAAATTTAATAAACAACAAACAATGAATAAAATGACAAACAACATGGAATTAACCTATCCAATGCAATTGGTGGATGGATGAAAATGGTTTTTGAGTGGAAATGGTGAACTTAGTTGGTTGTAGCTCCGTGTACGCAATGATTGATTCATGCTCGGTCGGAATGAAAACAATGGAAACAAATCTTGTTTGTTTTTTTAATACCTTAACAGGGGCATGTGCGCACACGCGCTAGGAACATGCACATGCAGCAGCGTGCACGCGCCCCGGTTCGGTATCGAACGTATTGGCGCTGGCGCGCTACCTTAGGGGCATGCGCGGGTTTGTTTTTCCCTGCTAGCGCGGTCTTGTTGCAACACTTTTGGGTAGCAACTCTGTGTGCTCGCCCAATAACATTTTTAGCTTTAGGATTCCTTTAGCTTAAGGCCTAGGTTTCTTCTTTCAACCATGTTAAGGGCCACTAGACCAATTCCTAATGATTAAAACATTATAATAGTGTCAATGGCCATATGTAAAGGATAAAAATGGTTGTAGGAAGACATGTGGTGACCTTCGAGTTGCTTTTCTTGGTGGCGAATTCCTAAAGCTTATTTTAGGGTCCAAGATAAAGGATTTTTCTCCCTCCATGTCCATGTCCATTTATTTGAGACACATGCCTTGGCTAAAAACCTAATAATACTACTACTGTCCATCCAAAAATTTAATAAGATCAATAAAAATATTCTCTAAGTGAATAATTGCAGCAACCGTTTCCGGTTAAGGAGTTAAGAAGTAAAACCAGCTTCCATAATTAATAAATAAAGAATAATATATTTGATAGATGATGATAAAATTACAATAATCTCGCCTTTATAAGGCTTGAGCAAGCATAGTGAAGGGTTATGCCCTTTCACTAGTAACCTAATAATCTATTAATATATAAATAATAATATTAATTAAATATTCATAGCATTGCCTTCCCCTTAGGAAAGCTTTGTCCTCAAAGCTTGAGTATTTTCCTAATGTCATCCTTCATTCAGATTCGGTGTCAGTATTAGAATCGAACGAGATTTATTTTGCAAAGACTTGCACTTCCTCTCCATTCGTGATTCTGCACTGTATTGGCTAATTGTTCCCACATTTATGGCCTGGGGTCCAGTCATCACCGCATCAACAACATATGTTTTTCTTTTTTTTCTATTATCAGAGTAGCTGTTAGATGACTTTGATCTATTTTCCATTTCATAGGCATATTATTGAGGTTTTTGGCATTGATGGTCGGGTGACCAAGTATCTGCACAGTACCTACATTGTGTCTCTTTTTCTTGTCGATAATGGTTATCACCTCTTGTTTTTATTCCTTCCAATTTGTGTTCTGCAGCTTTTGCTTTATGTCTTGCTACTTCTACGTTAGGTATGTCATGTAACTTTAACTCTTTTTGGAGGTATGGTTTAAGACCTCCTAAATAGGTTTCAAGTCTTTGCTTGTGAGACAACCCAAATACTTGTGTCGATTAGGATTCCCACTGGTTGGTGAATTCCTCCATGCTTCCAACCTGTTGTAATCTAGTAAGTTTACTAAAAAATTTATCTTCTTTGATTCCTTGAAACCTATTAAAAAAATCATTTTTGAACAAGTTCGAGGTGTAGGCAAAATTGTCTCTCTTCCACCATAAGTACCAATTATAGGCATACCCTTCCATATGCATTGACGCATATTTCACCTTCTCCTCGTCAGATTGAATATTGTAAATGTGGAAGTATTATTCCGCTTTGTTTAGCCAAGCAATGCATTGGTCTTCACTTCCATTGTATTTCGACAACTCTATTTTTGCCTTAGGTGGGTACACTATGTAAGGGTGATATTGATTTCCTTTTGCTTTATGGTTTGATGGTGGATCGGAACTACTAGACGATGTAAGTGACATATTTGAACTGCTTTGTTGTTGGCGGTGTTTTTTAGTTTTTTTATTCTCTACTATATTACTGATAGCTTCTATTTTGCTGTTTAATCGTGCCTCCATATCTGGAAGTACTGTTGTTTATATCTCTTGCTTAAGCGTCGCATTGTTAATCTTTATTTCTTTTTGCAATTCTTCTTGATTCTTGGCAAGTGCTTCCTTTGTGAAAATATGAAATGAGGCATCTAACATGTCTAGACTACTGACTTGGTTTATCTTAGGCATTAGTCTTTGTAACACCTCCATTAATGTATTATGGTTCCACGTCATGGTGCTCAAGTTCTAGGTTATGGTGTTTATGTTTTGAGTCATAGTACTCATTTTTTCATCCAAGTCTTTTTGTTTTTCATTCAGGATGTCAATTTTTTCATCCATCCTTCCTTCTAGTACTAGAACAACTTCGTCTTTGATTTCTTTTTTAAGCACTGTATTGTTATTTTTCATCTCTTCCTTCAAGTTTTTTTGGTTAGCGATGAGGGATTTGATGGCCTTCTCCATTTTTTTGACTTGATCTTTTAGTTCTGCCATGGTTCTTGATTTGGTGTGGGGAGGTGAATATTTGGTCCCAATTTTGGCTTTATGAGGGGTGGAAAAAATGATAATGTCTTTGGAAAAGTGTTGAGAAAAGTGATGAATCAATAATAATTATAGTAATAAGATTTACTATAATTATTTGTGTCGTTAAAAAAAATAATAAGTATTATATTTAAATATTTTTTATTATAAGGTGGAATAATGGATTTTAATAAAACAAAGATTAATATAATAATATAAATATTATTATATAATATTTTACTTTATTAAAATTTAGGGTTTTGGTTAAGTGAAAATGCTGCCAAAATGGTGGAGCCGTGTGAGAAGGTTAGCACAGCAGGATGGAGGCAAGGGATATCACGTGGAAGAGTGAAGCACATATGGATGTATGAGGGAGATGGGAGTGGAGGAGCGGAGGCACTGGTGGAGGGAAGGCGTTGGAAGGGAAGCCAAGAGTGGAGTGAGGAGTTTGGCAGGCAGGGATCTGTGGACGCGATGGTGGAGTGAGGCATGAGGTAGTATTAGCGTAGGTGTTGGAGTGTAATGGTGTGGGCAGGAGGGAATGGGTAAGGAGCAGGCATGAAGATGTTTAAATGGTGAGGCGAGCAGGTTGGAGCTGGAGTGCAGTGGACGAGGGGGAGCGGACTGGTATTGAGTGCAAAAGAGCACGTAGAGGGGAAGCGAGGGTTGAGGGAGAGGGGAAGTGTTGAGGGGGAGTTGTGGGAAGGAAGGATAAGTGTGGAGGTGATTGGGAGGGGGTGTTGCAGATGCGAGCGAGAGGAGAAAAGAGAGGATGCAGTGAATGGGGAGATGGGTGGTGAGCAAGTGAGAGAGTGGCGTGAGTGGAGTGTGTGGATAGGAGGGGAGATGCGACAGAGGAGACAGGTGCATGGAATGAAGTGCAAGTGTAGCAAAATGCATGGGGAGGAGGACGCGCAGAGGAGTAGAGGAAGCCAGCGGATGAATCAGCGCATGTATGTGAAGGCAGGGGAAATGAGACTGTGTTTTTGTAGGAGAGGAGCACTATGGGAGGGAAGAGGGGATGAGCTGAATCCAAGCTCAGGCCAAAGCAGCGAATCTGCTCTGATACCAAATGCAATAACCATGTCCGATTGCGGAGTTAACCGTATCTGGTTAAGGAATTAAGAAGTGAAACCAGCTTCCATAATTAATAAATAAAGAATAATATATTTGATAGATTATGATACAATTACAATAAGCTCACCTTTATAGGGCTTGAGCAAGCATAGTGAAGGGTTATGCACTTTCACTAGTAACCTAATAATCTATTAATATATCAATAATAATATTAATTAAATATTCACAGCAATAATCAAATTTCAATTCAAAATCATTTTTATTATCACTTTATAATAGTAATAAATTAAAATTGGTTTTTAATTATTTTCCAATATTAAAAAATGTATGTGTTTATTGGATTAAATCAATTTCAAAATGAATAATTGAATTGAAATATGTAGGTTTTATTTGATTAAATAGTTTTAAAAATGAATAATAGAACTGAATTATATACAAAATAATTATGTGTGAACTTGTTGTGATTGTGGTTCAAAGTCTCATAAATGAATAATTGCAAATTTTTTTATAAATCGTATAAAAACAAATAATTAAATTTGATGTGATTGTGGTGCAAAAATTCATGAATTAATCTTGACCGTTTATTTGATTAAATAAAATAAATAATTGAATTAAAATATTTACAAAATAATTATTTTTGAAGTTGTTGTTTTTATGGTGCAAGTCCTCATAATTAAATTCTATTTGTACATATCCATGTGACAAATAATAACTTACCACCACTCAATTTTTCTTAAAGTAGATGAAAAAAACTCAATTTCCAATAATATTAACAAACATTAACACCACCTTAACACACAAAATATAAGTGTTGATAACACCACCACCTTAACACCACAAAATGTATGTGGTGTTTATACCACCATCTTAACACCGTAAAATTATAATTTTTCATAATACCACCACCTTAACACCACAATACAAGTGGTGCTAACTTGTGATGCTAAAAATGGAATTTCTTGTTATACATTAAAATATAAAATCTTATTATAACATATAGCCATTTTTTTAAATGTAGGTTTTATTTAAAACACAATGAAATCAAATCATCAAAATTTTGATTTAATGATTGAGAATGTAAAATGTTAAAAGAAAATTTGATGTTCAATATCATGTTAAAATATAAAATTTTGTTATAAAATGTATATCTCATTTAAAACTAAGTCAAATCAAATATTCAAAATTGATGAGATGATTGAAAGTGTAAAAAGTTAAAAAGATGATGACATACTATACCAATAAAATGGCTTTAAAAAATAGAAATCTCGATAAAAAGCATTATTCCTTTGGTGAGTTGTATAAGATTGGAAGTAATATATTTTAGATTTTATTTTTATAAAAATTTTGAGGTAGAGAAAGTATTTTTAAAATAAGTAAACCCAAGGTTGAGAGGGATTAAATTTCCCTAATTACAAACCCTTTTTAAAGTGCAAATGTTGATAAAGGATTTTAATTTATTATTAGTCCTTGCCATAGGCAGAGACTATATGTTCCGTGTTTTTGTATTAATTGACATAGATATTTCATTTTTTCTAAAGATACATCAAAGTTAGATTAAAATACGTATTATAAATTATTTTTTGAAAAATGATTCTCGATTTTTATTAGATGAGAGAGTTTGAATTGACAATTTTTATCATTGTCACATATTAAAAAAATTAAGAAAAAAAAATACTTACCTTTACCTTCAGCTTAAGTTTACCTTAACCCCTTGCACACTTTTCAATGAACAGTATTACCTTACTGAGCATTATTATACGTAGGTTTGTATTTAATATAGTGACCAGGGTAACCTGGGTGGGCAAGGTTGGTTGGCATATTGCCACTAAGCATAGACATTAATACCATGCAACACGTGTGCATTAATACCATGCAACACTTGTGCATCTTCTAAGTTGAGAGGTGTATTGAAGGAGAAGGTACCGCCATACTTTTGCCACCTATGGTTTTGGTTTGCTCACATTGTTTACAGATCTATACATTGTGGTCTTACGAGTCTCTACCAGGGCTTGGCCCTATGAAGAATTTTTCAGCCTTCAGGTTCGCGTTCTTATTTAAATTCTTATGATAATCTTTATCTGTTGTGCAGAGGCATTCATCAAGAAAATAATTTCATTCTCATTTTCTATATATCTATTGTGCAAATGCTTTCATCTCAAGAAAGAAATGCCATTTTCCTCTTTCCAGGTAATGGTATGCAAACCCATATTTTGCTTATATTTCCCTATTGTTTCTTGCACATGCATAACCTGCTCTGCCCCTGTTCTGTCGCTCAGGCACATCATGTTTCTCTATTGAGGATATTGTTTTTATGCTCAGGAAAATGTTGCAAAGTAACACTAGGAGCCCTTATTAAACACGGTAGGTAAAAAATGCCCTCTGGAAAATTCTTTGAGCTACACAAAATACTAGAGCTACCATGGTGCTCATGAATGAACCCATCCTTTGCACTTGCAATATTTTAGAGACAAACGTCCTTTCTTGCCTGCACTATTACCTTCCGCCCATGCACCATGAAGAGAGTGGGCCCAAAGTTTGTCTTCAGCTTGACATGTTATTCTAGATTGATTCTTACACGATAATGTCTGATAATATGCGCAGCCACACACTTCTACTATAGATTGGATTGAACTCTAGGGCGGGAAGGCCTTTGCACATTTCCCCTGGAGAGATCTGTGGAGACCATCCTCAGCGTCCAAACTTCTCTATGGCCATATCATATATTAACATTTGCAGAGTGGATATGCAGATCCAAGTGTAAACGTCTCCATGCGAAATATGGAGGACTGGGCTAGTTGTATGATGCGAGATCATCAATGGAGATAAAAGGCTGGTGTCATTATGTTAACAAATCATTCATTCAGGGCCACTTTTTTTTATCATTTTTAATTGCTAGAGGATTTCTTTTCTTACCCATACCACTTGGGCAAGGTTCTATACTCGGTGCTATCGAAAATGGTGTGAACTTAGGGAGATAGATTCCTTAGGGACTGTCCAGAGAAATATTAGATATATATAGCCCGGACAAAGATTAGAGATCGATAGATTCTTGAAAGAGAGCTAATAATTCAAGGCACTATAATTACTAATGATGTTATGGCATAGCTGAACCTGAACTTCCAATTGCATATCTCTTCTATCTAGATCTAGTTCCCAGTGACTACCTTTCAGTCCCGAATCCTAATAAGGCTAAGGCAGCAATAGTCTTTTTCTAAGTAGCAGAGACACAAGGTAGTAGATTGAGTTACAGTTCCAGGTCCAGTTTTTTATCCTGTTTATTGAGATCGAGACCCATCGAGTAGGAGTTAGAATGCATCCAACAGGGAGGGAATTTAGGCTGAAGACCTTTTAGTCTACGAAATTGTATCCTAAGGAGAGCTATGCTGGTTGGATGCAAAGACACTTTCTAAACTGGCAAATTCTTGCGGCCTAAAGTCACAAAGCAAGAGGATAAGTAAGGAAATGAGCAAACAACACACACTACGTGCTCAGGTGGTGCAACAAGTGGTTATAAATTAGTTTAATGAAAAGCACTATATCCTAATAACTGTTCTTTATATAAAAAGATCTCTATTGCTATCACACTTTCTTGGTTGGTAAGTAAGTTAGATGTTTTCTAGATTGTGTCATCTTCTTTTAATTTCTAGTTTTTTTCTCTCATTTAGTTTTTTAATATTACCTTGCCAATAGTTTGCTTAGAGATTGGATTGTGTAATCCTCCCTTGTATTTGTAGGTTACTAGCAAGAAGTAGAGCAAATAAGGGCCGAGTAAAGTAGTTCTATCTCACTCAAGCCAACGCCCGCCTTAAATAAATGTGCACTCATAAAGTAAAGGCTCACTCAATCAGAAAATGGATTTGGGTCACTTCATGTTCATGTAAGCCAAATATCTTCCCAAACACAGCCTTACTATATTCAAAGGGCTAACTATGGACTCTACTAACTTAGGCTTGCGGGAATTCGAGCAATTTATAAATGTGTTTATTTATATAAATTGTACTCTACAACTTATTATCTAAGAGAATAAACATAGTGTGCATTTGAATAAATGGTTTAATCCAAAGAAAAATATTTGTATAAATGGTTTAATCCAAAGCAAAAGATTTTAGAACAATGACATCATAACGTGATTGTCTCTTGTTTCTACATTGATCGCAATGCATAAATCTGCACATAAAACATTTACTTAGATTATGTTGGAAAGCTTTATTTTAGATTTCTTGAACCAATCTAGGGTCAGTGCTGGTCATGCTAATATTTGTTGGGGTGGTGAGGATTATTGGAAGATTGGGAAGATTGTTGAGTGTATTGTCAGCCATACTTTTGGTATGAACTTGATTTTACTCAAAAACCCTGAGAAAGTTGACAGTTTGGGGAGGGCTTGCTCTCTGTCTTTTCTCTTTGTTGCTTTTCGCAGGTAGTAGTCTCTATTCTGTTGGATATTTTTCTAGACTTTACTGGGGTTCCCATTCTCAGTTATATTGTAATATCCCTTCAAGGTGTAATGGATCAAGAAGAACATAACAAGGATTTGCGAGAGTGTTAGTGAATCTACAGGATACGCAACGAGAGTGTTAGTGAATCTACAGGATGGGAAGAAGGATAATAGGAGCAGTGAGATTTAGAATCTTGCTCGTTGAAAAAATCTTGGGAAGAGAAATATGATAGGGATCAACTCATAGGTAACATTAAACATGACTTTTTGGAAGCTCAACTGAATCATATGAGGTAGAAATTGATACAGGCAAGAATTGAAATTGAGTTCTGGAAAGAGAAATATGGTGTTCATGAAAAAATTATAAAAGTTTTGCAGGATTTGGTTCGGGATGTTGGCAATATACAGGCTTCCAACTCTGCAATGGCCATGAATTTGTTAGGTTTGGTCAATCCTGGGACTACAGATGTTAACGAAAAGACTAATGATGGGGATCCGCATTCCCCTTGTAAGGATGATTAGATTTTAGTATCTACATGATCTTAGCATCATTTTCAATGAAGTATAAATGTATTTTACTTTTAAGTCAGTTTATTCGGGTCTATACCAGTCAGGCATACAGAAAGGCATATAGAAATCACTGGAACTTGGAAGAATGTAACCTTTTTGTAGTTTGCTTTTGCTACTGAATATGTAGCTATATGAACTCTATTGCTCAATATATGGGGCATTTTTGTAACTGTGGGTATTTCATTTTGGGTGGAGTCAAAAGCCATATGGAGCGACCATCCGAATAGCAACCTCTGGAGTCACTGTGATTACGCAGGCATTCGTTGGGCACATCGGTGATTTGCAACTCACAACATTTTCTTTAGTGTTCGATCTTATCGTTGGGTTCGATTCTGGCATTTTAGTTAGTATGTTTTTCTATGGTTTTTCATGATTCTATTATATATAGATAAGCATTCAGAAGTCCAATGCATTTTATATAAGTAATAACATAAACGTTTTTGTATTGTGAAAGTTCTTGTTGACTTAGAATGTTGTTAAATGTAAGTTGTAACGTTTTGTATTTCTGATTTTGCTTTTATCAGATAAGGATGGGGAATGCCCCTAGGATAGTCTATGGGCAAACCTTTGGCGCAAATAAACACCACATGCTCGGAATATATCTCCAACGTTCACTCAGAATATATCTCCAACGTTCTTGGATTGTACTATTGTAAATTGGATTTCTATTTTTCTAAATACATAGGTTGAAAGGTTGGGCTCATTATAGCGAGCATGCTTTCTTATATTTAGAAATAGAATAAACAAATGGAATAATTCTCAAGCAAAATTAGGTTTTGCTTGACTCTTTTTTCTTTGGTGTTTTTAAGATCAACCCTTCCTTGGAAGGCTAGTTAGAAATTTTGTTTTATGATAATCATTTATATTCATTATTAAAAAACTTAAAACCAATTCAAAACCAGTTCAAGAAAATACTCCATCTTAATACATCCATTAAGTTAATAAGTTAAGTTGAGTTTATTTTACTTAATGAATGTTTGAACCAATGAAGTTTGGCCGTTCAAATGAAAACTCAAGGAGTCATTGACTCAAATTGAATTCTCATATAGATCATGATAAAATTCATTTGTGGAAATTTCTTATGCCTACTTTCCATTTTCCACTCGAGTTCTTTAGCCAGGCAAGCCTTCTAGCCTTCTTTGAAGAAGGTGCATGTTTGAGTTATTATTCCAAAATCCAAGCTTCCTCCTTAAATGTTCCCGGTGGAATTATCCACATCCAAGGCATGGAAAATCATTTTCACGTTGCTTATTGTCATAGCCATCATAAAAATCCTCAACTTCAACCAGTGCATACTCCAAAATTCCTCTAACAAGAGTTTCTAGGCACGAGAGGGAATCTCTTAGCTTGGGTTATATTAATATTTATGTGCAAGGAATGCTTGGAGGGCGTTTCCCTTCTCTCGTTGCTTGGGATCTATTTAATTGTGTGCAGAGGATGTCTGGAGGTTGTCTCCCCTCTCTCCTTGTTTGGCATCTATTTATTTGCATGCAGAGAATGATTGGAGGGTGTTTCCCTTCAATCTTTGTTTGATATCTATTTATTTATGGTCAAATATTGATGAGAGGGCATTGCCTTCTCTATTGAACTCAATATATATTAATTTTCTTATGTGCGGAGATTGTTGAGAGAGCATGGCCCCTTTGATAGTTTAATTATTTGGATCTGACAAGTGGTGAGGGCGTCTCCCCATATATTCTTTGTTTATTAATTAACTGGATCAGGATTTGTGTCACGCAGAACCTCATCAATGGTTTTTAATTTTTATGAGGACTACCATCCCAATATGGGTGGTTGGCTCTTCTCGGTATCAGCCTTTCCAAAATATTCTATGCCCCGGGAATGGGGACAATTCCATGGATATTCAACTCAGAGGTATATCCACCTAGTTAATTCGTTGTATCTGGAGGAATTGCTGGTAGCCTGGTACTGAAAACTAGAAGGCGAATCTAATCGTTGCTTAGACATTCCTCACCATGACAAAATCGATCGGAACTTCCATGACCTTCTTCACTTTTGGTATTTTTTCTATGTGAAATGAAATGAGTCCCGATGGAGCTAATGGAGGAGATGTTAAGAAGGAAAGATAAGAATCCAGTTTTTTTGTGTTATTGCAAAAGGGAAAGAATCCAAGTTTGCAGAGCCCGGGAGAAGAATCTCATTTACATTTCGATAAAAAACATAAATTTTAATCAATCTATATTTTTGCAAAAAATTCTTTGTTAGATATCATACACTAATACATTTGCAATCTTGTGGCAAATTCCCACTAACCAACTCATTTTTTTTTGCTTGATTTTTGGATGCAAATTTGTTTTAGTTTTTTTCTATGACAGAGGATCTCTCATTATCATCTACATAAGAGTGCTCATATACAAATACAGAAATAAATCCACTCATGAGGTATCCGAAGAGATTTACTAAATTTTATTCTTTTTTGGATGTAGATTTTTAATTCATTTCAATATTTTGAATATGGAATCTTTGTTTTTTTTACATGGCCATCAACGGATTTAGGATTTAATCTATCATATGAACTATTTTGTCAAATAAATTAAGCGTGCTAATGGATTGTTGTTTGTTATCATATGTTAGGTTAATTTTATGAAAAATAAAATATCATATTTGTGTTTTTCTAACAACATAAAATGGATTATAGGGCTCCTTAATGTTGTTTGTAAACAAAATTCAGACTTATTGATTTTATGATAAATTTTACTTCTTAAACGAAATTTCTTTTAGTTTGGGATAGGAGTTCCTTCCTATGCACATATTCAAAGTTCATGTCCACTTTTATTCCAAAGTAAGTTGAATTTATATACAAATTGTGTAGGTTGGGCTACTTTCTCTTTGATCTTATTTAATGTTTAATCTTCATACATTATTGAGCTATGAGGGTCATACTAAGGAGAGGTGTTAAATGACTTTGAGGTATCTCTACTTTTCAATATATACAGGGAAAGCATAATATTTTTTTTGAAGAAATAATCAATTGAAACTTTTACATAAAAGAAGTTTCCCAACAGGGCAACATTTAACTCATGTAATTAGTTATTTGATTAATAGAGTATCACACCAAAAATCGAAGTTGTCCGTCATGACTCTGCCATACTCACGTCATTACAAGGAACATATATAATAAAAGCTCATTAACTGATAGGATATGATTATATCAAAGGCAATGATGATTTATGAACCTATTAAAACTGTAGATTTCATATGGATTTCTAATATCAACAACAAACTAGGATCTTTTCCTAAGAGAAGTGTGTTTTTGATAATAAAAAAACAAAATCAAAATGCATAAAAATGTGTAAATCTACAATGTTAAGTTAAAAACACGAAAGCAGTGTTCATTTCAACACTTTTTTTCAACATGGGGCATGCTTTTCTTAATCCTGTAAAAGTTAAAACAAAAAAGCAGTAGTCCTTTCAACACTTTTTTTCAAGATTGGGCATGATTTTCTTAATCATGTTAAGTTAGAACAAGAAAGCAATAGCCCTTTCAGCTCTTTTTTTAAGATGGGACGATATTTTCATAATACTCGATTTTTGTTTTTTATTCAATATGTATAAGCAGGTTTATGAACTCGAGCTATAACATACAATTGGCAATGCGGAAGGAAATTGTAAAACTACATACAAAGGGGAATGAAGTATAATAATTAAAAAGATGCAAACAAAATGTATCAGAATCATGTATAAACCACTGAAATCGATCGTTTATTTAGGATGCAGCACCAAGAACCAAAGTACATATACTCAAATGGAATGAAAGAAAAAGTTTTCATAAGCTATCAACTGCAAACATTTTGTCCTCCAATAGCCCCCAAAAATTGGAACAACATTCAAATATAGGTCCCTGATTCTACACTTTCCCCTTATTAGGTGTAGTCAGCAAAAAAAAGGGTCATATTTGATTACGAAGTGGTGTTTAGAACTCCATAGCCAGTAAACATAATATTCCACACTAATCGCCCACCATAATACTAACCCCTTTCCTACTATCGGATTATTGCTCAAGATGCCTTTCAAATACTCTGTACACTCAGCTATAAAAGATAGTGGATAACTGATCTGCAACATTACAATTGTTATTTTCTTGCCACTTCTTACAAAGTCTTAGCTTGCACGGAATTCTAAAAACATACCTAGCTTTTGAAGAAGCGTTTCATGAGTTCCATATACTAGTTTACTTTGGCTTAACCAGTCTCTTGAAGGCCCCATCAAATGCATGGATTGGATATTGCTTCATTTTCCAAGGTTCAATTCAACAACAAGCAAGCAAGACAATAATGTTGAAACAACTGTACCATTGCAACCACTCAGTTGAGCAACCCCAAATCTGTCTTCATCACGTGAACTAGTTGTTAAGGATGCTACAGCTCTTGCACACCATGAACAAAGTTGCAAATGCAAGTCTTTATTAAGTCAAAGCTGCCATTAGCAGGAAATAGTTGCTACTCTAAAAACATAATGCAATTGCTACTATTGATTGGAAAGGTTGCGCATACCATTGTTCAATAGGACTTGTAGTAACTATTAGTGATGAATGACATATACCTATGTGTGTGCGTGATTGCATATACCATTGCTCAATAGGACTCGCAGTAACTATTAGTAATGAATGGCATCTATCTGTGTGTGTGCATGAGTATGAGAATTGTCATGTATGTGTGAGTTTCTTGTCTATGGTGCCCACATGCAATTTGAACTATTACAGATATGTATTGAGCAATAAGCCCCACACTTAAATGTCTCATAAATATTTGCATGTCGATGAATATGTGTTCAGTAATCCCACCATGGTTGTCAAGGTTAACGATAGAAAATTCAACCAAACCTTTTAAGCTATATCAGCAATGCAATTACTATGATGATAACATTCATGCTTTAAATTTTCAAAGCAAATGCAATTAATCAGATGATATCATGCATGAATAATGTCAACTCAATTTGTAGCAAGGTGTAGTCAATAGCAAATCCTCAAGAAACATAGTGGTTGATATAGACCTTTTTTTTTATAATAAAAAAAAAGTAGCGGTTTATATATATATTTATAATACCATTCACTCATTATAAATGAAGTAATAATTATGTATGTGACTCTTGATTGCATGTAGACAAAATGTGTTCACCATTTTCTGAATTCAATGCAGGTTACTTATTCAATCTAGTATGATATTTTTTTTACTTTTAATTGTTTTTGAGGTTTCAGACAAAGTGTTTTTTAGTGTATGCATCTTTTTCCAATCATCAATAGTAAGGCTGTATGACTGTAAATAGTAAATTTTTATAAATTCCTTTTAAGAATTAACTAGAAAATAATATAGGCTAATATCATATGAATTCTTTTAATTTTCACAATTTTAGATTGAGGACTGTCGACAAATCTATCAGGTTTCTCTTTTTTCAGCAGCATGAGCATATTTGTAATAAAATGATGATCAATAGCTTGGTAGAGTTTATTGCATGGTTGTGTAGTTAGCAATTAGAGTTTATTACATGGTTGTGTAGCTAGCAATTATACATGTAGATACTTACCAATCAAGCCTCATCGCAGTTTTTATTGAATGTATTCTTAATTTACCAGTGTGCCCAAGGTATGAGTGCCAAAACAAATTAAAATCGGCACTATGAATCAAACCTTTAAAAATCCTCTTTAGCAAAAGCCAACACGACTTAAATACAAAACTATTATAAATTTAATTCAAAAAAATGCAATAGTCCTTTTTATGACGAGGAGCACATCGTTCCAAAGAATCTACTTATTAATTAGGATCCTTTGGAACCGGTCATGGTTTTTTGCAAGGCCAGCCAAGACATGGGTGAGAGGAATCTCCTCTCGAAGAGATTTATAAAGATCATGGTACTTAATATTCTCTCTTCTAAGCTTGGTTTCAGGCACGATGTAATCTTTGAGGATCCACACACACATGTATGCGCGCTCCATGTGCTTATATATTTGAAATTCTGAGAGAATATATATATATATATATATATATATATATATATATATATATATATATATGTATATGTATATACTTCATGTGCTTATATGTTTGAAATTATGGCAGCGTTTAGCTTCATTGAGTAATAATCATTACTTTGAATAATGAAGACTAACTACGTTAGAAAATACTAGAATGCAACAATAAAGAGAACGAATAGATGGGTAGTTAGCTTACGCGATTCTTATAAGAATATTGAATGAGACATTTTAACAGTGTTCTCAAATTTATTGATGATGGCATTATGAGTAATGGCTATTTTTTCATACATATGAATACTACATACTTGCAAAAGGAAACAATTATTAATATTGTATCATATGTAACATGTTGTGTGAAATGTTGCGATGTTGCGATGTATCATATTATAGATTCATTAGAAACTCGGAGCTATTAAGCATCCAAATCCAATTTCTTGGTGTAGTTTTTTTATCTTAATTTTTTTACACATCAAGAAAAAATTTACCCCTCGAGGAATTGGATCCCTCTCAATGGTTAATAGATCTTGGTTTAAAATGGATCTTTGATAGTTTTAATTTTCTTATTATGAGCTCACATTAAATTTGTTAATTACTTTTTTATTTTTTATAAGTTATGAACCAAATTGAGAATGTGAAAAACTTGACAACATCTCCCCCATAATGGGTTGTAAGCACCTCTCTACTCTTGGTGCAATGAGAGTAACCTACCTCATCTTATAATTTGTTTATGAGTTGATCTTCAATCATATTAACTAATTAACTATATTTACACAGATAGGTGTTTATATTTTAGAATTTGGGGTGGAGTAGCACCTACATTTTGCCTAGATTGCACTAGCATGAAACAAATGTATTGTCTAGATTGATTCTATGGCAGTAGTTCCAAATTTGAAATAAACAATTATATAAAAAAATATAAAAAATAAGTGGTAGCTACTGGATGGATAACTCTTAGCTCATGCATGCATGGATAACTCTTAGTTGATGCATGGATAAAGAGCAGTTTTTGGTATAATCTATAAGCATTAACCTAATAAAATCAATTAGAATACAAAAGTATTTTGTATATTCAACCAAGTTGATGGAGTTATTAGTATGATTTTGTCTAGTGTTTGGTAAATTGGGGTTTAAAATGAATCTAGTTTGGTTTTAATTTTTTCATCATATGTGTACCTTATATTACATGAAATGACAATATCTACCCCATACTACATTGTAGAACACCTTGCTACTCTTGGTGCAATTACAAGGGCTTTAGACAAAGCAAAGAACATGCAACCTTAGCTCAATTCTTTGAACCTTAGGTAAATTATGTGATTTTAAAATAGGGAATAAATTTGTTTTATAAATGTTGAAATGTAGTATTAAATTTTCATTGGAATGAATCCAAATCCACAACCATGCATCAACTCTCCAAATTCCCAACCCTAAATGAGATACAAACATTTTTATTTGAAAACACATTGATGCACATAAAAACCTAATTCATGATTTTAAGAAGAACAAAGATGAAACATCCCTTTCCTTAGTTACATGCCTTAGACAATTGTTTCTTCCATTGCCCATTTCCAAGAGAACTTAACTAATCATAGAGCCTATAAGTATGAAGAATTTCACACATTGGTATTGGTAGGTTATATATAAATCAATATCTTACAACTTTTTATTTACCTTAGAACTAGCCGATAGTTTTTTGTGAGTCAAAGAAATGTAATGAACATTTGCTTTGGAATTGTCACTTTTGTTAGTATTTTTTAATGTCACGCTAGCTTGTATATGTTGTCAAAAGGTATGAGATACTACTAATCATGCTTCCCAAAATATGATTTTACAATTATTTGATTTTGATAAAAATGATGCCCATTTCAATTATTCAACAAACTATTTAACCAAGAAGTTACTCGAACTAATCATGGCATCAATCAATTGAAGCAAATTTTACATGGACCAAATTGAAATTTTAACCAAAAAGTTACTTAAACTAATCTTGGCATCAATCAATTGTCGAAAATTTTACGTGAACCAAATTGAAGCAAATTTTACATGGACCAATTCGAATGCCTGTAGTATATTTCTCTGCATAATCAAAGAGTTCAGATCGCAGATTGCCCACCAATTTATCTATCAACGTAGACGTGGTCGTCTTCCATTTTGGCTTAAGTGAGAATCGCCTTCATCGCCCAACAGTTTTGGCCTCAAAGGAGTGAACAGTCTCTAAACAGAATGAATGTACTCCATCTCCGAGAAGGGACTTGGGTAAGGGGAACCGGCTAGTCTAGTGACACTTATCTCATCATTCCGTTAAATAACACACAAAGACAACAGAAAACTGCAAAACTACACAGACTTCGATCTGTTTTGCAATTTTATCCAGTAGATGAGATGTTTGAGCAATCTTTAGCTAAGTAGCAACTTATTAATAGAGGATTTTGGTATATCATTGTATCAGAAAGTTCAACATAGAAAATAATGCAACATCCAACTATCAAAATAAAATCAAAGAAAGGAATGAAAATTTAATGCAACATCCAATTTTCAAAATAAAATCAAAGGAATGAAAATAATGTAACATCCAGCTATCAAAGATTAAAACTGAAAACAATTGATTATGGTTGTATTCATAGATCACCATAAATGACTAAAGAAAAAAAATCATTAAACTAAATAATACACTTATAATATTCGTTTTCCTAAGGGATTAAGGTGAAAAGAAATACATGAGAATGTCAGTAAAAACTCTGAATCCTTTGTCAAACAAATAAATAAAAGTCTGAATCTTTTGTCAAACTTCAAATTTCTAATATCAGCATATCTGTTTAGTACATGCAAAAAAAATTCTAAATCTAACCAGGATAATAGAAAACAAAGTTGCAATGCTAACCAGGAAATGTATCTAGCACATAAGTTCCAATTCTACGCCAGGATAATAGAAAACAAAGTTGCAATGCTAACCTGGAAATTTAGCTAGCACATGCAAAACAAATTTCCAACAAGATATCAATGTTGACTTATGCAGCATACACGAATAAAATAATTTCATTAAACTAAAATAATACATATCATAATCACTCTCTTAATGTGAAAAAGGGGTTAGACAAATAAACCTGAGCAACTGTGGATCCTTCACCAATCGTTCATTATAAATAAATGAACGCACTATAGTGACATTTTTTCTGCAATACTAACCAGGATAATGCAAAACAAAGTTCCAATGCCAACAAGGATATCTGTCTGGTACATGAAAAACAAAGTTCCACTACCAACCAGGATATCACACTTTGAAATGTATTTTCCTGGGTCAATTCGAGAATCAAATTACAGGAATGCAAAACAAATTATTTCCTCACTAATAAACCTAATGCAAGTAAAGAAAATAAATGATAACTATTGTGATGACCTAATGCTAGTAAAATAAATAAACCAAATAAACCAGAACTATTTTGATGGGTTTCAATAATAAGGTTGATATCGCATATTGGGACGCCTGAATCTAGGCATTTTCCCATACCCATAGCCGCCATACTGTGGAGAGGGAGCGTAAAAATAAGGCTGACCAAACGGCGGCGGCGGCGGCGGAGGATATGCATTAACGTAGGGATTGAACCGTCGTCCTCGATAACGATTTTGCTTCATTCCCGGGACGTTTGTCCTTTTCGGAGTAACCTTCAGCTGGCGGTTATGAAGTTGAGACTGGTTAAGAAGCAGTGCTTTTGGAACAGCCTCCGCGTCCATAAATTCAACATATGCAAACCCTTTTGGATTACCAAACTTGTCTGTATTAATAGTAACTCGGTTAACTGTTCCGCAGGATTGAAAATGGTTCTGCAATTCTTCTGGAGTGCACGAGTAATCAACGTTGCCAACAAAAACAGAACGCGAATCCGCTTCTTGTTTGCTCGCCTGATCAGCTGCATTGTCTGGAACGATAGGGAGCTGCATTTCTTGAGCAATTTTGGCCTGCATTTTCTTGAGCGTAGCTGCCTCTTCTTCTAACTCCTTCATCCTTCTCTTCATCTCATCCAACTCTTTCTCGCCGCTGTCAGTTTCCATTTCCCCTGCTTCTTCTTCATACTCAGGAATATCCGCGCCGTACATCTCATGGTCCTCCTCCATTATTACCCTGATATGCCTCCTACGATACGGTAACGTTGCAAGCAAACACAGAACCCCTGAAATTCCACCTTTCGATCTACAGTCAAGAGCCAGTGTTTGTTGTTTGTATGTTTTTTACAATATGCACATATATACATATATAAACAACACTAGATGGAAGTATATTTTGACGGAAGCATATTTTGACGTGGCCGACATGATTGTTTGTATGTTTTTTAAGTATATATATATATATATGACACTGGATGGAAGTATTTTTTTTGACAACGCTGACATGATTGGGTTCTCCTATGCCACTTGATTAGTTTAGATTTATCTGAAATTTAGATTTAACAGTATGAAGAAAGATCAAAATAATGTAAAAAAATTAATTATTTAATTACATGTTATATATTAATTTATTTATATTAAATGATAAAAATATATATCTAAAGAAATTTTGATCTATCTAGTGTTTGTATCATTGCCATTATAACCCATGTATTATGCATAGTGATATCAAAGCTTGTACACGTTAAACTTAGCTTGTTGTATAAGTCTTAAGCTTATCCGTAATCAGATCAATGGTATTTAATCATTCCATATAAGGTACTAGTATAGAATCATAGTACCATCCCTATTCAAGTTAAGCGGGTAAGCAGTTTTACACCTCTATAGTTCAATCTTCATATCAACGGTGTTCAATAATTCCATATAAAGTATTAGTATAGAATCATAGTACCATCCCTATTCAAGCTAAGCTAGCTTGTAAGCAGTATTACATCTCTATAGTTCAATTTTGTATAATCTGTAAGCATTAACCTAATAAAATCAATGGTATTGGGATTCCATATTATCTACTTGTAAAATCAAGATGTATTCCGTATATTCAACCACGTTGATGGAGTTACTAGTATGATTCTTTCTAGTGTTTGTTAGATTGGGATTGAAGATGGATCTAGTTTGGTTTTAATTTTTTCATCACATGTGTACATTATATTACATGACATGACAATATCTACCCCATACTACATTGTAGAACACCTTGCTATTCTTGGTGCAATTACAAGGGCTTTAAACAAAGCAAACAACATACAACCTTACCTGAATTCTTTGAACCTTAAAAACACTATGACCAACATTTTATTTAGAGATTCATTTAAGCTTGCTTGGAGTTGCATATAGAAAAAATATATTAGAACTTTGGTTTTGGATTCCAATCCACAATATTCTCTATAACAAAGATTTTATGTGATGATTGAGTTAGTGTTACATTTTATTGATATTCAAAGTTTGGAAGTTTTTCTTTTATTATTGAGTTGAAATATTTTAGGTGATTTACCACCACAAAACAATCCAAAATATATCTATCTTGATAATCCAACAAAATGATTATTACTTCAATTAATGGTGCATTTTCGATATTGTGAAATTTCTATAAATATCCTTAAAAGAATGTCTTGAAACATTTATAAATACATTTATATTGGTGATAAAGGTGTAATTTCTTTTAAAGATGTTATTGAGCCTTATTTAAAATACCAAATAAATGTCTAAACTAGTACTATTCATAGAAATAGTAATAAATGATAAAGCTACCATAATCCCCAACTACTATGATGTCAAATACAATATATCCCATAATCATTAGGATTTTGAACACAATCATCCCCTTTTGCACTATGATCTTTGTAGTGTATGTATAACATAGTTTAGTACTCACATACACCTACCCACTTGCTCGTATTAGGGTGTGACCTACTTCTATTTTTTTCAAATACAAGACCAACACATTGATGACAATGATACCTCACATTCTTTATATGAAGGCTCTTTTACCTCTTGATTGCTTGTTTTCCCTTCCAAGTGGCAATATGTAAGGGGACATGTTTCTCACGTACATTCAAGTTTGAGATTGAGCATACAATGAGGATTAAGGTTCTTTTGTACTAGATCAATCTCCCTTGAGTAACCCTACCTTAACCTAGATGTGCAACCTTCTTCTGATATATAGCACTTAGGTAGGTTCCCTTATCAACTCCTCTCTCATTGGTCACTAACTTGAATCTACTAGACCCTTATGGGCACCCATTTGGAATACTCTCCTTTTAGTTGGGTTCTATTTAGGAATTTGTGCCCTTGATTTGGACTACAGTTAGTTGAAGTGCTTCATTTTGGGTCATCAATGACCCAAATCCACTTGGACACACTTAATAGGGGTACAATGAGTTAAACCTTCCTTTCCTCTTTTTAATTTATTAACACAAAGTGAATAATGGTTTTCAAAAGCTATATTGTGACTATAAGTTGTGTACCATGAAACAAAGTATATGTTTTTGTGGAAATGATTTGTAGTACAGGCCTCAAACTTGTCATTCCAAATTAAAACCTACAATACACTTCCATTATACATCATGATTGTTCAACCTCTAAGACAATCTTCACTTATATCTTGAGGTTGTTTCCTAACCTACTTATATCACCATATTCCTCTTTTTAAATCCTCTTGGATTCATCTTTCCTTACGCAATATCTCTCTTAATATATCATGAGAACACTTTTGCATTAGCATTGAATCTTAATAGATATTTTTTATAATCCTCTCTCATGCTCTTGGGTAATATGGACCTGTCATCTCTATCCCCTCTATAGGTATCATTTTATTTTGGTTTGGTTTCTTTCTTGAAGGCTCGTTGTATTTCCCTAGGACGTCTCCATTATATTTGTCATGTATCACACCATAGAAAATTAAACTCTTCTACCTCAAGTCAGGTTCCAACACAACTAAGTTAAGGGAGGTATCACCTTTTTTAAGGACACATTGGGTCACCATTTGACAATTCATTGTCTTGTATATCTATTGTGTTACATCACATTATATTAAATATCGGGATCAAGTATACTTCAAAGGAATTATTTGCATTAAAATATGTAAGTTTGTTAGGGTGGTACAACACTCTATTAAAGGTTTGTCACATATTTCATCCTTAGACAATCATATTTAACACGTACAATAAATTTGTTGGGTATTTTCCTTCGTTTCTACGTCTTTCATATTCAACAACGAGATTAATTATCTCACCAAAGGAAATCTATGAACCATCCTTACTTTCTTTTTCCTTTGTTAATTTCTTATTATTTCCACATTTGGTTGAAACCTAATTAAAAGATTTTAATTAATATGCAATCCTAAATAACTCAATAAACTCTAAAACCCTAATTAATATAGTGGTATTATTGGAACTCTTAATGATACTAAGAGGGGGATGAATCACTATCATGCACAGATTAAACAATTTTCACTCTAAAAATTATGCAACAATTCATGTTTAAATCACAACAATAAAAGACAACTGTGCGCAGAGTATTTGGAAAGTAAATTTGTATATATATGAAGGTTTTGATTACATAAATAGGTGGGAGACACCAATCTCCAAATATATGAGCACCAACTCATTTAGACGCCAATCTAATTGGGACACCACTCCCACATGCAAGTACCAACTCGTTGATTACAAGCACTGACCTATGAGGACACCAATCATCTGCACAATCACCAACTTATTGATTACATGCACCAACCTGTGAAGACACCAATCCTCTGCGAAAGCACCAACTTGTTGTGTTTAGACACCAACATGAGAGGACATCAATCCTCTGTGCAAGCACCAACTTGTTGTGTTTAGGCATCAACCTAAGACCACACCAATCCTCTGTGCAAGAACCAAGTTGTTGTGTTCGGGAACCAGCCTGAGAGGAGACTGCAATCTCCTGTCCTTGCCCCATACTGCATCCCTAAGATAGATGTAGTTGTACTTCTGTCACACTGGCTTCTTATTTCCACAGACATCTTCACACTTGTTATGTGCCTTGCTTCACTTTCTTTTGTTCGTACTTATGTGTTTTAATTCAATTTTGTGCAAATGCTATGTTTCACTATCTATTATGCACATTGCTCTACTTACTATGTACTCTGATTCGGTTCTACGCATTGATTCTCTTTTTGTATACACTTCTTCAGTTCTATGCAATTCTCTGATCTAACACACCGCTTTGATCATGTGCACTTATTTAATTATGTACACTGCTCTGGTTCTGCGCATTTTCTGCTGCTCTGTTTTTCTTCTCTGCGCACTCGTCTCTATGTTGTTTCTTTCTTCTTGATCAATGATCCATTGATTTTCCCCAATAAACCGAAGCTCCAAAATATAGAATACCTTTACATCTCCATTGTGCACACCTTCCCTTCACATCAATCTTTGGTTTATTTATATCACTACTTGTTTCTCTAATTAAATTGATTTGTCCACAAATAGGGGCTTCTTTATGTCAGCTACCTCTTTCTTCCTAGTCAATTTTACCCAAGACAATGCACTTGAGCCGACTAAGTCTTTTCTGCACACTTTGATATTCTTTCTTATTGCACAAAATCCCAGTATATGTGCAACATGTACCCATCCACATTACGCGGATAGGTAGTCTTGTTTTGTATATACTTCTTCAAACTGGCATCAAAGATTCATGCTTCTTGCTTGACATCATCATGGTTCTTGTTTGACATCAATGACAACACCAAAGTTCAACAATCTCCCCCTTTGGCATTGATGACAACACCAATAAAAATTGAGCTCCCCCTAAGTAAGTGATATTCTTCTCTGTGTGCAATGTGCTCCCCATGTATTCATGTCATTTTATCATTTGTGTGCTCCCTACGCAAAATCTAAATTGACACTCATCTGCAAAACCTTCTACATAGTATCTCTTCACCTTTGACATCAATGGCAAAGGGAAGCTCCCCCTAGCTTCATGCTTCCATTTTTTTCTCATGTTGCTTCTACTGCGCCAAGTTCCTGCCATGTAACAACATCATTTGTTGAATTAATGTCAACAACATTCTTGCATTGCTACTTCTGACTGCACATATCTTGTCACATTTTTCAAACTCTTCCCTATTGCATACCACATTGATTTGACATGCGAAATATTAGAAATGTTCAACAATTCTTCCACATGGATTTGACATATCCACGACATATCATTTATGAGTGTCATAGAAAAACGATAACTCAATATTTTTTTCCTTGTGTGCAATATTTTTAATTCAAGTCGACGAAAGTTGTCAATTTACTTGGGTCGTCACTCATGAATGCAATTTACTTTTACATCCTTTCAATGTATTTCGAATCATGCAGGCCAATAATTTTCAAACTTATTTATATGATCCATTCGCAATGTTCATTAAACACAAAATTACCAATCTTTCTATGACATGTCCTATTGTAGAGGTTTTGATTATCATTTTTATAGCTTATTTTAGTACTTATGTTGCAATGGCAACCCCTCTTCAATAGGTTAATGCAGCCATAGATAGACTTTCAAATTTAATTCAGTCTCAGCATCAAGAATTCACAAACCTGAAGATAAATTTAGAGAATTAGGCATCTCGAAATAAAGAAGCATATGTAAAGGAGTGTTATTCCCAATCGCAAGTAAATTAGATGAATGAGAATGAGATTGCGACCCTAAAATACTGGGTTGAGTGATTGGAGAAACAACAGGAACAAATCTTGGTTTTTCTGTAGCATCTACAAGGAATTCCCAATTATACTGGTTCCGAGAAGCAATATTCTCCGGATACTGAGTTGCATTTGTCGTTTCTTGTTTCTAAGCATTAGATTCTTTGAAGACTACAACTTTGTAATCAATGACATTGATATGTCTGCTAAGGCAAATCTTGACAAATGTACTCATGTCTCTATTGAAATTTTGTGACCATGATGCTTATATATGTATTTTGTCATGTGCGACAACAATATTTTCCACTTATGGCCAATTTTGAATATATGTACCCCTTCTGTGTAGCAGTTACACCTTTATAATATAAATACTGATTTAATATGAGTGTATTCTTATGCGCCATTCTTCAAACAATATCTGGCTACAATTTTTATTTATAATTTACTTGAATTCATAATAGATAGCATATTGAATTCAAGCATTTTCATTCACAATTTTGGAAGTTAGCATGGTAAACAATTTTTTTTTTACTGCTTGAGAAATACTTGTATCATTAACTTCAACTGCACATGTTTGTGGAACTTTCCTTATCCATTTGTTAGTGTGCGTGAGCCTTTTTTGATACTGCGCAAAGTTGCTTCCCTCTTTTATCCATGTCTTACTGTTTTTACTTCCTGTAATATGTCGAATATTTATTTCTGATTGTTCTACTTCTCTTTGGAAATTTTGTTCCTTATGCCCAAATCCATCACAAGCATAACATCTTATGGTATGATAGTACTTTGCAGCATGACCATAATAATTGCACCTTAAGCATTCCAGTGTATTTAACCTTCTTCTATTAGCATAACAAGGAAAAATATAACCATTGAGGAAATTTTCATACATAGATTGAACTTGCTTTGATGACACATTTCTTACCTTCTCAAACGCCTTTTGATTTACAACTTGTTGATTTGTGACTAGAATGTATTTGTTGTTGTAGACTGTTTCAACTGTCTTATCATAGCCAAGACGATATTTTTCTTCTAGTGACCTTTGACCATTCAATATCTTATACAAAATTGATGTGTTACTCCTGAATTTGGATTCAATTTTTGTGTCAGAACAATCCTTGTCACCTTTTGGATTTGCGCAATCTAGAATTTCATTCTTGAACCCATTTGTTGCAATATAGAGTTATCTTTGATTCTCTCAAGACTGATTTTATTTTCTTATTTCAACTATTTATCCTTTTAAGTGAGTAATCATTGTATCATTTTGCTCATCTATAATAGTTGTTCTATTAATAGTTCATTTTCTTGTTTCGTTTCTTCCAGTGACACTTCAAGCAAGGAATTCTTCTCTTCGAGCTTCTTAATTTCATCTAGTGCGCAGGCTAATTGTCTCTCAAAATCTCTTTTCTTATCTTATGATTCTTCATGTGCTTTGTTTGTAAGAACTTCTTTAGTCCTTTTGGTCTCAACCTCTTGGATTTTCAAACAATCAATTGTTCTTTCAGCATTAAGTAACTTATCCTTTTGTTGGTCTAAAATATCTTGATATTTTTGAAGGTTTACTTTCAGAGATATATTTTATTTTCTTACTTTTCTTAATTCATCCAGGGAACTAATTAGTTCACCTTCCCAGTCAACTTCTGCAATTTCCTCATCTTTAGACTTGATTTTTTCTTCTTCATTTTCAAAATCTTCCTGGCTATTACTCATATAAAGTAGATTACAAGATCCATTTTAAACATAAGATTTTGAAGGTGAGATGTAGATACCATTGTAAAAATAATTACAGAATGTTCCTATAGTAAGATCTGATTGAATTCCATGTGTCTTATTTGAAATTGCTTCTTTATCTGATGATTCTTCCTTACTGGAAGAACAACAATTATCTCTTTCTTCTGAATCTTCATTTTCCAGGTCTTCTACAATTTCCATGAAGAGAACTTATCTTGGATTATCATCATTATCATCTTCGTTAGATGAACTGACGTCCTCTTTGGAATACATACTCTTTTTATTCCTCTTATGTTCAGACCTTCTTTGTTGGTATGTTTCCCTTTGTTCTTTATGATTAAAGTCTTATTCACTATCGTTATCTCTACTTTCCTTGTAAGGACATTTGGAAGCAAAGTGACCTATTTTACCACATTCAAATCATTTGAATGGTAGCTTACCTTTGTATTTTCCACGATCCCTTTTTATTTTCTTCACGAAGTTTTTTTCTTCTTCATCTGATTCATCAAAGGAATTCTTGTTCTGCTCATGCTTTCTACCTTTTCCTTCTTGGAAGCTTTGAAAGCTGCTTCTTTTCTATAAGGATTCACCTTGTCCGTCCTCGTCTCGTATGCAGTAAGAATCCCATGAAGTTCGCACATCGTTAATTTATCCAAATCGTTTATGTCTTCTAGGACTGATACTTTGGAATCAAACCTTATTGGCAGAGATCTCAATACCTTTTCTACAACTGCTTCTTTAGCAATTTATACTCCAATACCTCTTATAGCATTAAAAATATCATCTACACAGAGAAGATAGGATGCAATATTTTCTTCTTCCATCATCTTTAGAGTTTCAAACTGTCCCGAATAATTTTGCAACTTTGCAGGTTCTTAACCTTCTCATCTCCTTCATATATGTTTCTAAGCTTATCCCACGCTTCTTTAGCTGATGTGCACTGCATGACTTTGGTGAAATCCAATTCTACTAAACCACATAATATTGCATTCCTAGCCCTTGCATTACATTCATACAACCTTTTTTCATCCGCCTCAACTGGTGGGGTCTTGGGAACTTTATAACCATTTTCGACAGATTGTCAAACATGAAATCCAAGAGACTATAAGTACACTTCCATTCTTATACTCTAGAAGGTTTAATTTGATCTATCAAACCTTGGTGCCCTATTTGTAGAGAGTCCTTCCTATCTATCCATATCTTCACATTGATCTACCTTCGAGCTGATAGACTATTCCTAAAGGACTAGGCTCTGATACCAATTGTCGAAATTCTTAATGATACTGAGAGGGGGGGTGAATAGGTATCAGTCACATATTAAACAATTTTCACTTTAAAAATTATGCCCCAATTCATGTTTAAATCACAACAATAAAATAAAATTGTGCACAGAGTATTTGGAAAGTAACTTTCTATATATGTGAAGGTTTTTATTACATAAATAGATGGAATATGCCAATATCCAAAGATGTGAGCACCAACTCACTCAGGCGCCAATATAATTGGGACACCAATCCCACATGCAAGCACCAATTCGTTGATTATAGGCACTAACCTGTGAGGACACCAATCCTCTATGCAAGCACCAACTTGCTAATTACAGGCACCAACCTATGAGAACACCAATCCTCTGCACAAGCACCAAATTGTTGTGTTCAGGCACCAACCTAAGAGGACACGAATCCTCTACACAAGCACCAAATTTTTGTGTTCGGCAACCAACCTAAGAGGACACCAATCCTCTATGCAAGCACCAACTTGTTGTGTTCATGAACCAACTTGAGAGGAGATTGCAATCTCTTGTCCTCGCTCCATCCTACCTCAATGAGATGGATGTAGTTGTACTTATGTCACACTACCTTATGATTTCCGCACACATCTTCACAATTGTTATGTGCACTGCTTCACTTTCTTTTGTGCACACTTAATTCTTTTACTTCAGTTATGTGCAACTACTATGCTTCACTATATATTGTGTGCTTTGCTCTACTTACTGTGCACTCTACTTAGGTTTCGCGCACTGGTTCTCTTGTTGTATACTCTTCTTCAAATATGTGCACTGCTCTGATCCAGTACACTACTTTGATCCTGTGCACTTCTTCAATTATGTACACTGCTACGGTTCTACACACTGTATGTTGCTCTGCTTTTCTTTGTTGCACACTCGACTCTCTACTATTTGTTTCTTTTGAATCAAGTAGCCATTGATTCACCAATAAATTGAAGCTCTGAAATATAGAATACCTTTACATCTCCATTGTGCACACCTTCCCTTCACCTCAATCTTTTGTTTGTTTATATCACTACTTGTTTCCTTGATTAGATTGATTCGTCCACGAGTAGGGTCTTCTTTATGTCAACTACCTCTTTCTTCTTGGTCAAGTTTACCCAACACAAAGCTCTTAACCGTTAGTCCATATCTTAGTTTATGTAATTAAGAGAGTTGCTTGAGAGCATAAAGAATGCCATATGAAATTGTGCATCGCAAGATATTATTGCGCACGTTTTTAGCTTTTAAAAATATACAATGCATTATAGATAGTTATTGGGAAAATAATATCACATTTGTTAATGTTCATTCTTAATTCCCAGTTTTCCATAATAAGTGAATGCCCATAGGATTCACATCCAATTGGTTACATACATATAGCTCTAGAATACTTCATTTACCCAGTTTGTACATTAAAAAGGTGTTTATAAGTGTAGACAAGGTGACTTGTTAGATAAGGCACCCTATTACTAATAGAAAACTCTTGCAATAACGAGCATTAAAACGCTTTTGTCACTACCAAATTTTCTCTCAAATTCTTCCTCTCTTATTTTGGCAATGTTGTTGTCACCTATTTGGGGAGTAGGGTCAAGGTATGGTGAGGAGGAGTATAGAGGCTTGTTTTGCTAAAATTTAGAAACCAATACATTATCTCCTAACTTGACACAATTTGGATTGGCATGAAAAATTATAATATAGATATAAAATTCAGTTCCTTTTCCTATCCATGACATGATAATAGTAAATGGGAGGTTGGGATTCTATTACATGTTTCAAATGGGTTTCACGGTAACCTCATTTGGTATGGCTCAGAGTGAGATCGCGAAGTGACCTCAAACATGAGAGTTTATGGTCAAATGGAAAGTTTTTAAAAAACAATAATATTAATCATAAATAAATTTAATTAAAACATTTTTTTGGAATTAAACAATAAAAATTTTGAAATTAAACACTCTATTAAACACCATCATCATCATGAAATTAAAAAAAACAAAACAAAGCAAATTATTGTAAATTAGAATTCTTAAAATATAATAACATATTTTAATACCATTCCAATAAAATGAAACCATTCATAATTTGCTTAATCAATTTAGAAATTTTTATTAGATGTATTTTATTTTTTTAATAATAACATTTGAATAGATATAAAAAAAATTATAAGTAATATTAAATTTAAAATTAAACTTTATTTAAATTTAAAAGATATATATTTATTTAGCCTATTCACTTTAAAAAAAAATTGTAAAAATTATTATAATTCAATTGAATAATTTAGTAAATTTAATATAAATTTGTTAAAAAATATTTTCTTTTCTAATTTGTATAATCTTAAAAAATAATTAATTTTTTTTAATAAAAACTAAAAATATATTTATATATTATATAAATAAATAATTTTTTTTAAATTATAAAATATTTATGAAAATTTTCCAAACTTAAAAGAGTTCCACTTTATAATTGAAATTTGTATCACTAAAATATTATTTTTAAAATTTTTTCCCCTATCTAATTTCCAAATAACGTGTATACCTTAACATACAAAACCTCTATTTATATCCATGTCATTAACCTGGTTTTATAACTCTCTCATCTTAAGGTTTTATGATGCTAAGCCTACAAGGAAAACCAACAGACCTAAAGAAACCCCAACCATGGAACGAAAGAGCTATAATTAAAAAAGATAAAAGAAAATTATAAAACAAATAATTAAGGAATAAAATTATAAAAGAAATTAGTCTATAATAATAGAATAATAATTTGGAGAAAATATGTATATTGATACTTGAGTTTGGAGAAAATTTTTAGATCGAGTTTTTTTTTCAAATAAATTTGGAAAAGATTTATAGATTGAGTTTGGAGAAAATCTATAAATTGAATTTTTCTTTTCATAATACATCGTGATTTTAATAACTTTTACCATATTGTATGCTTGGTATTTTTTGTGAAAAATTGTTTAAAAGCGGACAACCAACCCAAAAGTTATGTTGCCACCATAGAGTGAATTCTTCTTCCATAGAGTGAATTCTTCTTGACTCATACCTTAACTTGAAATGAACGGTTTTACTATAACTAAATTCTAGACACCAAATCACATTCAAAACATTTAGCGATCCAAACTCGGGCATCACCTTATCCATTGTGCTTTAAAAATGAAATGGGGCTCTCATATGTTTGCATGAAATAACATGTTTCGTGTGTTTTTTTTGTTTTTTTTATATAACAGACCCTCATATTCCACCCCCCATAATCAAGGGTCGCCCATAGGAATCCTCATAATGGATCCCAACACCTAAGGGGCCCCAACCACTACCCAGTGCCTTTAGACCACACTCACGCACCCAATATGTCTCATGTGTTTATCATGGACTTTGCATGCACGACACATATCAAAGATACAAATCCCCTATTCAGGCACTTTATTACTTTCCTTTCTAATGATAATAACATTTTTTTGAACACATTATGCATTACCAGGGTTGAGCAAGTTGTGAAAGAGATAGGAAATCCTAACAACGATGTTAGGAAATCATGGCAGTGGTTGCAGCCAACTAGGATTCATAATTATTAATAAGCTTGATGTTAGGACTCATAACTATGGAAGTAAGCTTGGCATCATAACTATTTAAAAATCCAGGTTCTTCCCTTTTCTTTATGAACAATTGACCATTTTGATCTTATAACTAAGATAGATATCCAATTCCCACACCCATGTGAGAGCCTCTAGCTCAAAATAAAATTATCTCATTACCTCCTCTTGTGCATGTCCCGTCAACCTCTGTGAATTAATGCACCCTAATTAAAACACTATGAGCTGAAAAAACAGACCACGACTCCCTAGGCAACATAAATATTATAGTCTATTAAGCCTCTTTGTATTTGAAATTTGAGTCCTAAGAAGTTTCACGTAGGACTTGTGTTGAAAACCTTTGGAAAAACATTAACAGTTTCCAACTAGTATCAAACACACACTTAATAATTTTCACCAGTTGACTTCTAGAGGTTTTGTCGAACTTTGCAATTTGACACGAGCTCCTAGTTTCTTAAGATTTGCAAATTCATGCTAATTAGGGAAATTTACCAAGGCAAGTCAAGGTTCAAAAACCTGGGTGATAGTTCACAGTCGTAATAAGTGTCACAAGACCTAAAGACCAACAAATTGGTCAGCTCATGCATAGATTCCATGTTTTTTCTTCTCTATCTCAACCATTTTCATGGTTGTGGTGTTTCTTGTAGAGCAACCATCAAGATGAACCTTCTAAATATATTGATAATAAATTCATGCCATCATTGATTTGTGAGAAAGGAGAAATATGAAGGCCTATGTTCAAAGAATAAAATTGAACTCTGTTATGAAAAATTAAGTACAAGAAACAACATTGATTTCAACTTCAAGTTATGGTGCCAACAATACATTCTTACAATAATCAAGGCATTCAAAAAGGGGAATTTAATCAAATGGTTTATGTTGTTTGCTTACTTGGAAAGCATAATGTAGAGCTGAAAGAAATCTCTGATTTCAACTTTGACACATGTCTTATAACGTTTTCACAAATGCTCAGTTAACTATCACATAAATTTCGTAGTTACCACCTATTGTTGCATCATCTTTACACCTACTCCTCCTCCCCCTCCTCCCCTCGTCTACTCAAAACCCATGAAATACCCCTCCACGTTTCTCTCTACTTCCACAATCCAGTCCCATTTTGTGGGATCAAATGGTGGAATATTTAACTATCCCCTTAAATACCATGATAGGGTGAAAAGTTAAGACTACATAATTTTTTGTATTTTTATTATATGTATAATTTAAGTGCTATATTTTTAGTTAAGTGAGCTATATTTTGTTTAACTTGAATAACATATATATGCATTCTCTACATTTAGAGTTAAAAGGTGGTTGCAAACCAAATTATATGAAAATGAGTTTTGATAGAATTAACATAGATTATTTTCCTTGGAATTGTTTTAAACAAGGACCTGATTGCCCATTATTCTTCTCTGCTTCATTCATCCCATTTACAAATTGTATGGATGATGCAAGGCCAAATTGGACACCTGTCAATGTTTTTTACGGGAACCGAGCAACTTCTTCCATTGTGCTAGGAAACAAAGTGAATAACTTCTTCACTCACTAGCCTTTTGTCCCACTTCTTGGTCTATAGGTAAAAATCAACCAATCAACTGGTGGATATCAATTCTATTATATTTTGCTTGCTCTCCACCATTGTAGAAGCCATCGCGTTCCATGAAATTCCTTAATTCAAAAAAATACCCAGAACCAAGTCCTTAAACCTAGCAAGAGACGAAGGTTCGAAACTCACGAGGAAACTCCCTTTCAAAAATATTTCTAACCCCAAACCCAACAGACAAAATTGAACAAGTACATTTCAAGAAATTCCCTAAGTAATCATGTTTGGCAACTCTATGCTCTATAATCTGAATCCCCAAGATCACAATCTATTCCATTTGGCACTAAATCTCAAAAATCAAACACACCCACTAAAAAATAAATCCAAAAAATATAAACAATGGACTATATAAATGTGAACATAAATATGAATACGATATTCTCCATTCCAAATCCCTATAGTGAGCCACTAATGCAAATTTAAAGACCCAAAAGTAAAGAAACATAACAAATTACATTTAGTACTTCTTGAATCTTCAACAACTCTCTCGGCATAATCCCTGCAGTTCTCATCAAATACACTTGAATTCATCTCTCCCCATAAGCCAGCTACAACGAACGGATGCATGCATTTGACACTTATGCACTTATTTTATTTGTTCTATAATGTCAAAACTCGTACATGCCGTGTCACACTATAGTATGGTATTCATCATTGTAACTTGTTAACATTATTCTTTTGTAATTTATAAAAGGAAAATTGATGATTGGATGAGGCATTTTGCTAAGTAAAGGGTTTGGTTTGAAGAAAGTCTAAATACGTGATTATTTTAATTTTTGGTTGAAATTTGGTGATATTTTCTTTAAGAAATCTAAATTTTGTATTTTTCAAATTGGATTTAGTGTCTTCAAAAACCCCAAGGTATCCATATTATAAATCTTATTTAGAATTTTAAAAATTAATGTAAAATTTCGTTCGGATTTTGTTGAAATCGCGTTGTAAAAATCTATCGAGAATGGATGAAATTTTTGCACGTTTAAGATATGTGGTTTTGTTTATTCTAGAAACTTTTGTGACGGTATAAAATAGTTGTGGATAAATACTTTTCAACAAAATTAAATTTTAAAACTAGGGAATTGATTTTGAAGGAAATTTTCCCAGCATGGAGCTATGTGTGGCAAAAAGGGAACAAGGTTCCTCTTTCTCTTTCCTAATGTAATTTTAAAAGAAGGGAAGTAATTTTAGAGGAAATTCTCGGAGATATAAGGAACGATTTGTATTCAGAAGGAACATGGTTCTTCCTACCCTTCTCATTCCCAAGATATGTGTTCCAAGAGGTTACATGGAACAACTTTCTTGAGGACTGAGGAATTCCTATTTTGTAGGGATTTCACTCCGATACCATATACATGGAGTAATTTTCTTATTGGGGACATGTGAATGGTTCCCTTGAAGAGAGGAATTACCATTTTTTTTATTATTTCACCCTAGCAAACCAAAATGTTACACGAAGCAATTTTTTGAGAAAAGGATTTCCTACTTTTTAGGGATTTCACATGAGTGCATTTATAAAGCCTCCAAGGTCGTTTTTAATCTCTTTCTTTCGTTCTCATCTTCCAAACAAAACAGACGACAAAGAGATCTCATTCACCTTCATTATAAGTAGTAAATACAATCTTTCCCACCAAAGAAGATTCAAAGTTTTATGTTGTACAACCTTCTCCCATTCAACGACAATGGGGAAAATGAAGGATCGCCCTCTACTACAAAATCCATGGATTCCATCATTCATTTCGTAAGGTAATCTATACATAATTTCAAAGATTGTATTTCTTGATATCTCAAATGTTTCTTTTGTAGAATTCCATTCCATTGCATAGTTTGAGATTTATCATCAATTCAAGCACTAAAGCTTTGCAGAGTAACAAGGTCATTCCCTACATTTAATTTTGACAATAATGTATCACTTCATGGGCCACAATTGGATGAATTCAATAAATCTCTAAAATTATATCGATAAAATATGAAATGGGTATTTGATGAATGTTTATTTTGTCACTATAGCAAAAGTTATGAGTAAATTTCTCGCAGTTTCCCAAGGTTCACCATTGTAATTTTTTATTGTTATTTTTCCTTTCTTGGGCATAACATAAACATTGTAAACCTTGGTTATTAATCCATTTGAATATTGGAGTGGATCATTATCTTCACATGAGTCTTGACATCATCAAGGTTCAGTGGAATGGTATGAATCTTACCAGTCACGAGTTTTTTTTAAAAGAACAAACAAGCAAAAAAGTAGTGGATTTTGCAGTTGAATGTGTGCATCATTTTCAATATATGAATTAATATCTTTGTTGAGAAAAACACATTATTTATTTTGTATGTTACAGGTTAATGCAATGCAGGTATGGCATGTGGTTTTCTTGAAGATTATAAATTGTGTCTCTAGGTGTGCGGTTCCATTTTCTTTACTTTCATTTTAATAGTCCTGATTGTTTTTAGGGTTTAGATCAGGTTCTCTGGAGTATTTCCCCAAATGGAATTTTTCATTAGTTGGATCCCTTCAGAAGCAAATTTCCAGGGTTGATTTTCTTGCCTGCAAGGTCTGCTTTTTAAAGGTTTTTTGGGTTGTGGCTGCCCTTTCCATTTTTTCTCAGGTGGTGGACCAACGACATTTTTATGTTGGTTTTGATGTGTGGTCAGAGTCGGTTGTGATGAATTTTGTGGTCCTAGTGGGGGGTTAGGGTTTTGTGGTCCTCATGGTGGTACCCCATGTTTTTTTGAGGTCCTTTTTGGAGTCGTACTGACGTGGATTTACAGGTGCTAGTTCTTATGGATTATTCTATCCTTGAGGATGAGATGGAAGCCCTCATGGACCTTTGTGATGAGGAGGCTTGGGATAATGCAGGAATATTCCAGACATATGAGGATCTAAACCTGTTATGGGGAAAGCGAAGACATAGTTATTCGGAAGAAGAAAGTAATCTGGTAGCTTCAGTATCCATCTTGTTAGAGGTGGCATTTGGACCAAGTTACCCTATAGGAGGGTCGTCGGAGATGGAATCATTAGGGTTCTGTCTTCAGGAGGCAAAAGAAGTTGGAGGTTTTCTGCAAGGCACTAGTAGTGATCATGAATGGATGGTTCAGATTACTTATGCAACGTCTAGGTGACTCCCTTATTGAGGTGAAATAGGGGAGGAGGAGAGTTTTGAGGTCTTAACCAAGCAGAATAGAAAGTTCAAGGTGACAAGGGGAAGGAAAACATTGATGGAGAGGGATAAGAAGCAAGATCTAGTCCTAAAGGATATTGTGGGTGTTAGTATGGAAATTGTACCCTTAGTTTTTCTATCTCTTGTTTTTCTTTTTCTTTTTTTTCCATTCTCCCTCTACGAGTTAGCCATGGTATTTAGACCTTTTTGTTCTAGCCATTTTTATTTCCTTATATACATAATACATTTCCCACTTAATAAACTAAAACATTGGCTTAAATGTTTATTAAAACTTCCTTTTCAGTCTCCAAATGTATGCTTTTATATCATTTCTAACTCGTTTTATAAATATTTGTATATGTTTTGTTAGTTTGTGTGATTTGACATATTCCGGCAGTGCAATCAATGAAGCCTAGACAGACTGGAGCTATCGGAATGCTGAATCATTTAAATTAGTGGTTCTATACCTACCTAAAATCATGCATAGTTTTTTAATGAAATATTTTCCAAATATTTGAGTCAGGGATGATGGTACATCTGTCAAGTTCATAATTAAGACCATATGCATCAAAATCAAAAGATCAAGGGTTTTCCCTAGCTTCACGATTTCACTAGCTTTGAAGTATCGGGAGATATGTTCGCCCGTGTGGTTTGAGTTCATTCCAGAAGATTCAGACTTAGCAGGTGTCCAGCAGCTAATAATATGAAGAAGAGCGGTAAGCTTTGTAGGTTCGACCCGGTCAACACCAAATGGGATGAAGAATTTCCTAAATGCGTAGAGCTCTTAAAAGGTGCAGGTTAGTATTATTTATTTGAAAGAATCAAAGATTATAATACTGAAGTCACTCGGTCGTTTGCACATAACTAATCAGATTCATTCATTCAATTCCAAACTTTGTATTTCGAATTGATCGAGGACTTAATCGTAGAAGCAACATGACTGCCTGTTGAAGGAGATCGTTGGTTCAAAAAACATCTGTTTGAAGTTGATTTGAGTTTATATCTGTTTCCTGGGTTCGAATCCTTAGACTAAAGCAAGGGTATACATCTGAACAATGTAAAGCAGGAGTGGAGAGAAGCTTTTGGGATAGTACAACGTTATATTACCTGCGAAGGTAGATTTTCTACAGTATACAGATACCATTTTAGATTCCTCTTACATATAAATGGACAGTCAAAACTGAATTTACCCTTCTACTTGCTAAAGATCCTTATCGAGATGGATACCAGAGTGAAGAGTCATATTGATCATACAATCCAATCAATTTTCCATCATGGATTGGTAAAACTATTGGTGTCAATAGTACTGAGGAAGAAAAATTGTTCTTGGTAGCATTTACTTTTCTGGTCAGGCTTCGAACCAGAGAAAACTGAAGATAAAGAAGAAACAGTGACTTATGTTAGTAAACAGAAAATATCTCAAGGAAGACGCTGAATTCAGAAAGAACCAAGTGTTTCAAAAAGAGATAGGATAAAGATGGATGAAGAAGCAAGTTCAACAGAAAAAAATTGTTTTAAAAGAGGAACCAGTCCAAGAGCATCCACAAGAAGAAAATCCCCTTATATCACGAACTGAATATGTTACATATGCTCCAAATACCCCAAATGTCAATAAGGAAAAAATAATTGAAGAAGGTATGAAAATCCTTCTTCAAACTTTGAATCTCTTGTTAATTATTTCTCAGAACCCCGAATTTCTATTGGAGGCCTAAAACCAGAGCTAGAAATAGGTTAATAATGAATATGAGAAGGATTCTTGATCCAAGATTTGAAAGGGATGTGATAAATACAATTGAAGATTCTTCAAGTGAAGAAGACCCTAAAATCAGGAAAGTGGAACAAAGCTTAGAGAAATCCTTTGAAGATATAGAAAAGAGTAACAAAAGCTTTCCAAAATTGATCGAGAGAAATTATGAAGTTAATGAAGAGAAAAAAGTTCATAGTTTTGAGATTGGGTCAAGCTCAAGATCTATCAAGCTGGAAACTCAAGAAGAGGAGGCAAATGTAAAAAGGATAGAAGAATTATTTGAAACTCAAGAAGATGTTCTTATTGAAGAGAAGGTTGAAGTTTATCCAGGTTTAGATGATGATGAATACCCTATGCATCAAATGCCAATGATTCAAATGATAAACTAATACAATCTAACAGAAGGTTAAGGGAATACTTGGAAGAAGTTAATGATCACTATCAGGAACTAATAGCAACTACAAAGGAAGTTTTAAAAAGAAAGAAAATGTGCAAAAGCATAATAAATAGTTAGCAAAACAAAACACAAAATTACAAGACAAAGACCAGGTGATGGAAGCAAAACATGCTCGACTTCTGAAAAGATCCCAGGAATTAGATGGACTTACAATGTTGGTAGAAGCAGCTTGCCAGATCTAGTTTAGTTAAGTTATATTAAATAATTTTACTTGTTTTCTTTCTGCTTTTATTTTGTTTCTTTGAAATAGATTTCACATCTTCCTCATTAGGAAGAAAGATCCATTAGGATCACCCACACAGATCTAGCAGAGGCCTGATATCCGTAAGAGTTATCTCTACCAAACAGCTTAGGGATAGGGTAATCCTTGAGGGGGTTATTTGAAGCCTTTTAGATTGGGATTTCTCTTTATGCGTTGTTGCCTCGGACACTTCCAGCATGCTCGAGGCCTCAACAAAAGGATAGAAGAATTATTTGAAACTCAGGAAGATGTTCTTATTGAAGAGAAGGTAAATTTTTCTCCAAGTTTAGATGATGAAGAAGACCCTATGCATCAAATGCCAATGAAAACAGGATCAGAGATTGAAGTTCTTAAGAAACATCTACAACATTACAAGTCACAGAATGAGTACCTCAATGATTCAAATGATAAACGGATGCAAGCTAATAGAAGGTTAAGGGAAGACTTAGAAGAATTGAATGGTCACTGTCAGGAATTAATAGCAGTTGAAAAATAAGTTTTAAAGAGAAAGAAAAATGTGCAAAAGCATAATGAAGAGTTAGAAAAACAAAACACAGAATTACAAGACAAAGTCCAGGTGATGGAATCAGAACATGCTCGAATTCTGAAAAGATACCATACATTAGATGGACTTACAATGTTGGCAGAAGCAGCTCTCCAAATTTAAATTGGTGATATTCATGCACATGTCAATCAAATTTTGAGATGACACATCTAGATGTACTTGAGAAGTCACATATTTGAGGATTCTGTTTTTGTTATTTTTAGAAAGTACTTTATTTTGTAAACTTCTAAACAGATTCTATCCTTAAAGAGTAGATATCCTAACTACTTTGAAGATCTTATGTAATTATAAAAAGGAGAATGATAGTAGTAGTAGTGGAGGTGGTTTTTTCTACAACAGGTTTAGATGATATCAAGCTTTTGCATCAGAACATATGACTAATTCTATGTAAGTACATAGTTGGAGACTGTATTTTGGAATGACATATATAATATATAAGCCATGTTTGATCCATTATATTAGTAAAAGTTGTTGATCTATTTGATTACCTTGCTCATCCTTTCATTTTCTAATAGAGTGTTTATCCTAAAGTGCTTTTGAGTTTGTGTGCTTTTCTAAAATTCATATCTAGAATGTTTTTTTGTTTATGATCTCTCAAGTATTTGTTTTTAAATTGGTTTATGTTTACGTTTTGAACATGTTTCACCTAGTCTCCAAAGTTAATTATTGATTTAATAATCATATGTTATTGATTATTCCTTTATACCTCACTTCCCTATTCCTAAATAATTCCTTCATACCTTATAAAAATTCAACCATTTGCATATTTTTTTTTGGATGTTCTGGTTTTGCACTTTCGTATTCTAAGTACGAATTTCAGTGCAAACATATTTTGGCATCGTTTCTGGGGACGGAGGAACGAAAGTATAAATATTCCCTAAGTATTAAGATCTTTAGATCTGATTTTGAAGGTGAACAAAATCAGTATAGTTTCATTGACTACATTTTCACCTTTCATTCAAGAAGTAATTATGGATTCCAAGAGGATTGGAACTAGGGGAAATCGTACATCTCCATTACATTCATGGATTCTAGATCCAAAACAAATTTTGAGAGAAGCCAGACAAAATATTGGTTCTACATCATCAGGAAGATTTCAGTATTCTTCAGCTCCGAAAATTTTAGGTGAGTTCAAATAGAATGTTTCTTCTTTAGACTTGTCAACTTTTGAGGAAGAAAGAAAACAGGATTTACATATTACAATTCCTCAGTTAGAAAGCTCAATTCCTACTACTCGAGTTAATTATTTTGAACTCTATACAAATCCTTTGTCATCCACAAAAATAAAATAGGAACTTCTAAATTTTCAGCACTTTAAGCCTCAGTTATCACCTTATACTCCTCTCACAAGTAAAGTCCTGATTAGTCAATTTGTGGTTAAGTCACCACTTTCTCCACAAAATATGATTACTCCAAAAATGGTTGGTCATCCCCCAGATAGAATGGAATCCATAGTAGCTACCAGATATGCCCCATTAGTTTTACCTCAACCTCTCAATGCCTTTCTTGGAGGTGATTATCAAAAATATCTCCCAATATTTAATGGACAACGTGAAGTCACATGAGAAGAACATTGGAATGTTTATTTTAGTTATGCAGATAATCATAATATCGAACATCAGGAAGTTTGGATGCAAATTTTTGTTCAAATCCTATATGGGGAGGTAAGAAAGTGGTTTAGAGAATTTCCAGCAAATTCTATAGATGGGATCACAGCTTTAGAATGAGTTTCCATGAGACAATGGGGAGATACCAAATATTACCTTTACTATATAACTGAGTTTGGGTCACTGAAAAGGAAACAGGGTGAGATAGTCGTTGACTTTACCAAACATTTCAACAAAATGTATAGTAAGATTCCCGCAGAAATCAAGCCTACTGAGACATCTGCAAAACTTACTTATGAAAAAAATTTTGATGTTGAGTTTTCTTTATTATTGAGAGAGATCATATCTATCACTCTTGAACGCATGCAAGAATCAGATTTCGAGGTAGAATCAAATTTGATGGCAGCAAGCAAGATTAAGGATAAATCAAAATATCATGAGGATGATAAGAAAAATAAAAATGAAATGGTGCCATATACTTCTGGAGCAAAAACATCAGAAAGTAGAATGGATGAGATGACCAAGCTAATCAAGAATTTGTCTTCAAAAATCAGTAGATTGGAAATTGAGAATAAAATTCAAAAGAGACCTGTCCAAGAGGGAGATAATCGGAATCCAAATCAATTTAGATGTCCTTTTGTTCCTAGATTTTTACCTAGAGAAAGAAGGAATAATGATGATCAAAGAGAAATAATAAATAATTATGATCAGAGAATACATCCTCCTTTCCAAAATAACTTGTTGGGCGAAGTTGAAGAGGTTGAGGAATTAGAATTTGAAGATCTAGATCAGAACGTCAATCATCTTGGAGAAGAATCATCTAAAGGTTTTCTTACTAAAACTCACTATCAATATTCTATGTATTTTTATCTAGATTCGTATCAGCAGAATGATCTCAATCCTATATGTTCACCTAATGTTTATCAAACATATCCTAAGAAATATTATAATTTAAGATCTAGTTCTAAACAATTTTCTCAAGTTCCTAAGAAGAAAGTAGCTACTTTTGTCAAGCAGTTGTCTGATTTTTCTATTGAAAAGAAGCTGAATCAGCAGGTCAGTAAAAGCAAGTTCGTAGAAGTTGAAGAAACTAGTAGAAATGTCCAAGGATTCAATTTTGAGTATGAGCTTAGTAAGATCAAAATTCATGTTCCATTAATATAACTGATGAAAACACACTCATATAGGGATCCTCCTCTTAAAATATTAAATTCACAAAATAGTCAAATCCCTGTTGATGTTGTTAACTTGCAAGATGACCATCCTACTATTACTTTTGGTCCTTCCTCGCCTGATAAATCTGAAAATAAAACAGATTTTCCTCCACCTTTCTACATTAGTCTAACATTCCATGAAAGGATGTTACATTATTTCCTATTAGAGTCTGGTGCTTCCCATAATCTCATTCCCAAAGCTATAATGGAGGCCATAGGATTAAGCATTACCAAACCCTATCATTACATGTTTGCTTTTGATTCAAGTGCATTTAAGTGTTTGGGATTTATTAAAGATCTTGTTGTCAATATTACACAATTATCAATGAAAAGTGTCATAATGGACGTGGTCATTGCTGGTATTGCAACTATATTTGGTATGTTGCTATCAAGATCCTGGGCAAAAAGAATAGGAGGTAATTTGCATATGGACATTTCTTATGCCAATATTCCAGTGTTTGGAGGAGAACACGGAAGGTTATATAGAGAGATGCAGCTGGCTTATTTGGTAAGTGATAACGATAATCCAACAAATCACATAATTTATGTTATTGAAGAAGATATGGGATCTTGTATGCTGCACTTGAATAATGATGATATAGGTGGTATTTTTCAAGTAGAAAAAGAAGTACCAGTTCAACACAATATTGAAGTTCAGGACAGTTTATGGAAGATATATTTTGATGGTTCATCATCCAAAGAAGGAGCAGGGGTGGGAATTGTTCTCATTTCTCCAAGAGGTGAGATTATATGTTTGATGTATAAATTAGAATTTCAGACAACCAACAATACAGCTGAATATGAAGCATTAATTCTTGGTCTAAGAGCTGCAAAAGATTTGAAAATTCAACTGTTGGTTTTTTTTTGCGACTCTGAGTTAGTGGTTCAACAAGTAAAGAATGTCTATCAGGTAAAGCAGGAGTTGTTGAAAGTTTATAGAAATGAGGTATGGGATCTTGTGGATAACTTATTTTTAGCTTTTAATATATCCTTCATTTATAGAGATCATAACCAAATAGCAGACTCTTTGGATTTGGAAGCCACCCATTTTAGAATTCTGAAACAAACTCAGCTAAAATATCTAATTGAGTTTAAATACATACCTTCAGTTCTAGATAACATCAAGCAATGGAAGGTGTTTCATCATGATCAATAAATTTTAAAAAAAATGGTATTGGTAGGTGAGTTTTCCACTTCATTGATTGATCATGATCAGGATGATGAGTTTGATGATAATGCTCCATATTCTGAAAATTCAATTGATGATCACTTTATTGAAGCCTACTATACAATCCTCTGAAGAGAATGTCTTGAGCTATAATATTGGTACTGTGGATCAACCTAAAATGGTTAAAATCTCTAAGTCATTTTTAGATGAAGAAAGAAACATGTATGTAAAATTGTTGAAAGAATTTGTTGATATTTTTGCTTGGTCTTATGAATATTTGAAGACTTATGACACTCGCATAATCTAGCATAAGGTTCCAATGAAGCCAAATACTAAACCTTTTAGACAAAAGCTAAGAAGAATCAATCCAGCATTGCTACCAGTTATTGAAAAATAGGTAAAAATGTTGTTAGATGAAAAGATTATAGTATCTCTTAGATATCTTCTTGGGTAGCGAATTTAGTGCCAGTACGTAAGAAAAATGGTGAAATAAAATGGCGAAATCAGGATTTATGTGGATTTTTGAAATCTGAATAGGTCATCACTTAAAGATAATTATCCATTTCCTAAGATTGAACATATTTTAGAGAAAGTGGTGGGTGCTCAAAGAATATCAATGATTGATGGATTCTTAGGGTATAATCAGATTGCCATGCATCCATATGATAGGGAAAAAACAACTTTTACTACTCCTTGGGGAACATTCATGTATGAAAAAATGCTATTTTTTATTATGAATGCAAGCGCAACCTTTCAAAGAGCTATGGATATAGCTTTTGTTGGAGAAACAGAAAAATTTGTGGTGATTTATTTAGATGATATTATAGTTTTTTCTAACTCTAATGAAGCTCATCTTAAACATCTTAAGAAAACATTCCTGAATTGCAGAAAACATGGATTGTATTTAAATCCTAAGAAATCTCATTTTTTTGTGCAAGAAGGAAAACTTTTAGGCCATATAGTTTCAGCAGATGGAATCAAAATAGATGTTGAATGTGTCAAAGCTATTCTGAAAATCAATATTCCTAGAAGTAAAAAGGATGTTCAATCTTTTGTTGGAAAGATAAATTTCTTAAGGTGGTTCATTCCTAATTTTGCAGAGACCATAAAGAAAATAACAACAATGTCGAAAAAATATCAAGAAGTAAAATGTACAGTTGACTCTAGATCATTATTGGAAAAAATAAAACAAGCTCTCGCTAAAGCTCCAGTGTTGGTAAGTACAGATTTTTCAAAAGACTTCTTGACCTTTATTTTGGTTCTCAAGACACCAGAGCAATTGTTCTTTTACAGAAAAATTCAGAAGGGATAGAAAATCCCATTGCTTTCTTCAGTAAGACCTTAATGGATTCTGAACTTAAGTATAGTATATTGGAAAAACAAGCTTACGCATTGGTCAAAGCTTTGAAATTTTTTAGAATTTACATTTTACATTCTAAAATCATAGCTTATGTACCTAATGTTGCAGTCAAGGATATTTTAGTACAAACTAATAGTGAAGGGAAAAGGGTACATTGGATAGATAAAATCATGGATTATGATGTTGGAATCAAGCCTACTAAACTGGTAAAAGGACAAGGTTTGGCAAGACTTCTGCAAGATTCTAATTGTGAAGCTTTAGGCCTTCATTTGGTAGCGAATCAATCAACACAAGATGAGTTGCAAATAGAAAAAAATAAAGAGCACATTTTGGACAAATATGTTGAATCTTCTTGGTATGGTGACAGTTTATTTTCTCCTATATCTGCAATGTCCTTCTCATTTAAATAAAAAACAATGCAGATCATTAAAGCTCAAAACCACTAAATATTGTCTTTTAATCAAGTATTGTATTGGAGAGATCCAGGAGGGACAGTATAAAACAGATTGGGTCATTTCAGAATCACATGAATGTGCATGTGGTGGTCATAAGTATTGGAAATCTACAGCCTTTAAGATATTAAGAGTAGGTTATTATTGGCCTACCTTGTTCTTGGATGTTTATGCTCAAGTCAGGGCTTGTATACAATGTCAAAAGTTTGCAAGTAAACAAAAGCTTCAATCTTTACCATTAAATCCTATTGCAATAGATGCTCCATTTTAGCAATGGGGATTAGATTTCATAAGACATATTAATCCTCCTTCTAGTGGACAACATAAATGAATATTAAAAGCCACAGATTTCTTCACTAAGTGGGTAGAAGCAATTCCCACTAGAAATGCAACTGATAAGGTTATTATCAATTTCATCCAAGAAAATATTTTAAGCAGATTTGGTTGTCCAAGAAAACTACTGACTGATAATGCTCAGGCTTTCAAATATAAAGCTATGAATGATTTTTGTGAAAGAATGGCATTATACTTAAACATTCCACACTCTATTATCCTCAAGGAAATGAGCTAGTAGAATCTACAAATAAGAATATCATTAACAGTACTAGGAAGTTATCTCAGAATAAAAGATCATGGGACACCATGTTGAAATGCGCTCTTTGGGAAGATCGAATAACCACTAAAAAATCAATATGATTGTCTCCTTTTTAGATTATTTATGGAACATATATTGTTTTTCCTATCCAGTTGGGTATTCCAGTAATGAAATTTTTTCAGGATAATGAGGAGGAACCAAATGAAATTCATAGCAGAATTTTTCTATTGATTGAATTACAGTGGGAAAGAGAAGCATTGGAAAAAAGGGCACAAATATACAGGAATCAGGTAAAGGAGAGGTTTGACAAAAGAGTTAAAGAAGATACTTTCCTTCTTGGTGATATGGTACTCAGATGGGATGCATGCAAAGATGAAAAAGGAAAACATGGGAAGTTTGACAATTTGTGGTTAGGACCTTTAAAATTTCCAAAATTTCTAGGAAATAATACCTTTATGCTGCAAAACCTAGAAGGTGAGGAACTTTCAACCCCAGTTAATGGGCGGTTCCTAAAACATGTTTTTATCTATTGAAGATGTCAGTTCTCTCATTCATTGTATATATCGGTGAGTATTGGTTTTTATTAAATAAGACTCCAGCCCAATGGAATTGTATATAGTTTCAGTTTTAGTTCAGAATTATGAAAAAATGGTTTCATTTTTTCAGAAGGCACTAGTCTGCGTGTTCTTAGATCCTCACAAGGAGGACTCCATCTCCCAGCCGAAGCCAGATGTTAGTACAGAAATTGTACCCTTAGTTTCTCTATCTCTTGCTTTTCATTTTATTTTTTTGTTCATTCTCCCTCTACGAGTTAGCCATAGTATTTAGACATTTTTGCTCTAGCCATGTTTATTTCCTTATAAACATAATACATTTCCCACTTAATAAACAAAAACATTGGCTTATGTTTATTAAAACTTCCTTTTCAGTCTCCAAATGTATGCTTTTATATCATTTATAACTCGTTTTATAAATATTTATCTATGTTTTGTTAGTTTGTGTGATTTGACATATTTCGGCAGCGCAATCAATGAATCCTAGACAGACTGGCACTGCCAAAATGTTGAATCATTGAAATTAGTGGTTTGATACCTGTCTAAAATCATGCATGGTTTTTTAATGAAATATTTTAAATAGATTTGAGTCAGGTACGATGGTATAAATGTCAAGTTCATAATTAATACCATATTCATCGAAATCAAAAGATCAAGGGTTTTCCCTAGCTTCACGATTTCGCTGGCTTTGAAGGATCATGACATATGTTCGTTAGTGTGGTTTGAGTTCATTCCAGAAGATTCAGACTTAGCAGGTGTCCAGCAGCTGATAATATGAAGAAGAGAGGTAATCTTTGTGGGTCTGAGCTGGTCAACACCGAATGAGGTCTGAGCCAGTCAACACCGAATGGGATGAAGAATTTCATAAATGCGCAGAGCTCTTCAAAGGTGAAAGTTGGTATTCTTTATTTGAAAGAATCAAAGATTATAATACTGAAGTCACGTGGTTGTTTGCACATAACTAATTATATTCATTCATTCAATTCCAAACTTTGATGTTCGAATTGACCAAGGACTTAATCACAGAAGCAACAGGATTGCCTGTTGAAGGAGATTGTTGGTTCAAAAAAAATCCGTTTGAAGTTGATTTGAGTTTATATCTTTTTTCTGGGTTCTAATCCTTAGACTAGAGCAAGGTTATACATCTGAACAATGTAAATCAAGAGTGGAGAGAATTTTTGGGGATAATACAGCGTTATATGACCTGCGAAGGTATATTTGCTACAGTATACAGATACCATTTCAGATTCCTCTTACATATAAATAGACAGCCAAAACTGAATTTACCCTTCTACTTGCTAAAGAGCCTTATCAAGATGGCTACCAGAGTGAAGAGTCATATTGATCATACAATCCAATCAATTTTCCATCATGAATTGGTAAAATTGTTGGTGTCAACAGTACTCAGGAAGAAAAACCATTCATGGTAGCATTTCCTTTTCTAGTCAGGCTTCGAACCAGAGAAAATTGAAGATCAAGAAGAAACGAAGACTTTTGTTAGTAAACAAAAAATATCTCAAGGAAGACGTTGGATTCAGAAAGAACCAAGTGTTTCAAAAAGAAAGAGGAGAAATATGGATGAAGAAGCAAGTTCAGCAGAAAAAAATTGATTTAAAAGAGGAACCAAGAGCATCCACAAGAATAAAAGCCCCTTATATCACGAACTGAAGATATTACATATGCTCCAGTTACCCCAAATTTCACTAAGGAAAAAATAATGGAAGAAGGTATGACTGAAAATCCTTCTTCTAACTTTGAAGCTCTTATTAAGTCTTTCTCAGAACTCCAAATTTCTAAATGGAGGCCTAAAACCAGAGCTATAAATAAGTTAAGAATGAATATGAGAAGGATTCTTGATCCAAGATTTGAAAGGGATGTGATAAATACAATTGAATATTCTTCAAGTGAAGAAGACCCTAAAATCAGGAAAGTGGAACAAAGCTTAGAACAAGCCTTTGAAGATATAGAAAAGAATAACAAAAGATTTCCAGAATTGATCGAGAGAAATTATGAAGTTAATGACGAGAAAAAAGTTCAGAATTTTGAGATTGGGTCAAGCTCAAGATCTATCAAGCTGGAAACTGAAGCAGAGGAGGAAAATGTAAAAAGGTATTGTAGGCACAACAGATCCCATTTTTAACTCATAAAATGGGAGCCCCAGCTAAACTAATTATGGTAGTATGAACTTTTTCCTATCTTTCTTGTGGGGTTCTATGATTAGTTTTCCTTCAGATTTAGTTTTGTTTGCTTTGAATCCAATAAAAATTTCAAATTATACTTGTTTTCATACATATTTGTGAGTTGCGCAAAACCTTGTTTTTCTTAAAAATACAATGTTTCTGTAACCCGCAATCTGCAATGCGGATTACGGGAACCTAAATTTTGGTTTTTCTACTTTTGCATTTCCGGAATTCGGAAAGTGCTTTTTCAATAAAATCAATTTTTCAGTTCCACAATTCTGCAATCCACAATTCGGATTGCAGAAGTTGGAAACCAAATTGAAAATAAAGTTTGGATCATATTTTCCGAACCCACAAATAATTTACGGATTGAGGACAGCAAAACTCCCGTAAATCATTTTCGCAAAACTTCGCATCCCTGCAACCCGTAATGTGGATTGCGAATTGCGGAAACAATAAATCACTCAAGCTGAAATTCGCACTTTCGCAATTCCGCAATCTACAATGCGGATTGCAGATTGCGGAAGCCGGAATCAAAATTTTCAAAAGGTCACTATCGCAATCTCTTTTCCACTTTTCCTCATTTTTATCATAACTGTCGATTTCTTTGAGATCTACGATCCAAATTTATTTCATTATTAATATTTTGTTAAATATTTCAATTTTTTACTATCTTTTCACCATTTTCAAACATCGAATTTTACCCTCCGCGAACGGTTTTTACTGTGATTTTTTACCCTGTCAACGGATTTGCTTTTCTCCATCAATTTGCAGGTAGGTATTTCAGTTCTTAACTAATCAATTCTGCAAAATTTGGAAACTAAATATTGGTTTAATTAATTGTCTTTTTCGTCATTTTTATGAGAAATTTCCATTTTCTTTCAACCATGTCGAGGAACACCCAGTCTAAAACTTCCCTAAATGAACTGAAAAACAAGGACCCAAAAAGTGGTATATTTTCTAATACCAATGGAAGGGTTTCTGAAACCTACCACCTGAATTGGTCACGAATTTACTCCATATTTGACAATGATAACTTATCGAAAATTTAGCGTCACCAAGCAGCCTTTATAAACATCAGTAATTCCCAGCTCTATGCCATAGCCACCAAACCTTCCCTAATTCCTTACAGTGATTCCATCAAGTGGATTATTGACCACACCAACCTGCAGGACCATTCCTTTAATGACATGGCTCAAACCCAATTGGCCTCTTTTCGACCTGAGGTATTTTCCAGAGCCTGTGCACTTAAACAACCCCAACAGCTGCTTAATAAGCAATTCCTGGATTCCTCTACGACCCGATATAATTTCAAGGAGATGGTTAGGTCCTGGATGGAAAACCCTGCTAGTTTTTCACTTAAAGCTGGTAGACTGTACCCTATATCCTAGTTTAGGGAACCTTTCTCTTTGCTCGCATCCATGTTGTGCAGGCTATATGGATTTCTAAACTGTTTAGTTTTCAAAGCAAAGTGGGCACCCTTGGCCCATCATGTTCTTACCACAGGAGAGTCTTTCAATTGGGCCCAGATTTTGTCAGTGGTATTGAAGGAAGCAATAGAGAAGTACCAGAAGACTCCTGCCTCAAGGAAATCAACATTTTACCTGTCTGCTTATGTTATGGATGTCTTATGTTCAGCTTTTCCTTTCCCTGCCATGGGATGGAATTGGACAAGGGATTGACCTCCAGCCCACATATATTGTTCTGTATCATGGGAGGATAACTTCATACCTCTCATTTGTGACATATGTGATCACTTCACGGGTTCCATCTATCATAAGATATTCAAGTAATATGCTCCTACTTTTTTGACCCAAGCTAAGGCACTAATTTCTACAATGGGATATTGGTATGTGGCAGAATATTTCTCCTATATCAGGATTTGGGGAAAAAAAACATCCCACTTATTGCCCAGGATTGTACTTGATAGAATGGTGTTGGAAGAGATATCTTTCCAAACAGTGATTGATGGTGTATTCCCCAAATTGACTAGAGCTAAAAGGAGAGGGTGGCCCAAGTTTCCCCTTAACCTTGGATCTCTGATGATTCAGAATTCAACTCATGCAGCCTTGCTTGGAAAAATAAATACCACTCTGAAGCTTGGATAGGATCCTAGGAGGATGCATGATCCAAAATACTTCTTAGCTAATCATTTCACACAGGAGCATGTGAAGAGTGCCTATGTTCATCAAACTAATCCCAATGATTCCATTTAACAGGGTGCTAATTCTTTCTCTGAAGTATTGAACAAAACCTCTTCCCTAGAAGAGAAGAACCTTATCTTCCAATATCAACAAGAGCCCAAAGTCAGAATGCACAATATGCTGAAAAGTTGATGGATCTTGAGAAACAGTTGGAAGCCTCACAATATGATCCTGATGTCTCTTCATTTGCACAATTTTCTAAGGAAGAGATTCAAGAATTCACTTTGAAAATAAATGATGATTTCATAAATTTTTTAACTGAATTCTTTCAGTTCTTGGATGATATTTAGGAAGTCTTTAATTCTTTTGAACGTTGCTCAGATCTTCTGTCAGATCATAATCAAAGGAGAATTTATGCTGCCAAATCCTTTGAAGATAACATTGATTAGCATAAGTATATGAAGGAAAATCCTGCATAAATCTCTATTCTGGATAACCTCAAATGGAGGAGAATCAAGTTCTCTTTGGAATCCTAGGACAATTATTGTGACATTGTTGAAACAAGCATTGAAGAAGGTTAGAAGATTTGCAGAAAAAAGGTGGTTTTCTTCTAACAGTTTGCTTGGCATGATGGATTTTCTTGTTATGACCGATATTGAGACTGCCCTTTATCATAAGCTTATGATTCAACAGGTTGAAGAAAAACATTAGAATCCAAGGAGCGAATCGAGCAGCTCACACAGGTTCAGATTACAGATATCAAAGAGTTGGTTGAGACACCTAATGCTTCGGGAATGAAGATCAATGTTTTCCTATGGGAGTTGTCAAATACCAAGAGTAAAGAGATCGAGGACTATATCTACAAAGCACAACTACAGCTGGATCATGCTCAATATAAGGATGTAGATGATCTCCTAGATGTATTTGTCAAGTGTCAATCTTCCCTTGGAAAATCTTAAACTGATAATTTGTAATCCCTATTTTCATGGGAAATCAGTTCCTATATAATTTTGTAATTTATTATTTAAAGAGACTAAGATCTCAAGAAAAGGGGTTGGAACCAAGGGAAAAACCATCGAGGGAAAGACTTGGATATTTTATGTAATTTGGAGAGTTGTAATGTTTTACAATATTTAATGCAATTCAATCAATTTCCTTGGCTTTATTTTGTTATGTGTATTAAGTTTGCTTGATACGTTCTGGTTCCTTATTTCAATCACATATTTAATCATCATGTTTTATGTTGTTAATTCATAATACATATAGATCTCTGTGTTGATGTTTCACCATAATATTTTTATGCAGCTTATGTATCACTAAATGTGTTTGCTTGATCCATATCATCTTATATTGAACAATTATAAAGCAGTCATTCTTTGGTTAATATTTATATGTTAATTCATTAATTGAAATATAAGCTGTAGAAGAGTTAAATAATTGAAAACAATAAATTCAAACAAATTGGTTTTTACTTCTTTGCTTTTATTGAAGCTAAGTGATGTTAGATCTGATCCTTGTGTCCATTGATCAGTAATAATATTTGCTTAAACTTATAGATTTGATTGTTCTGGATCTTAAATATCATTCTTAGATCTAGTTTAGTTAAGTTAGATTAAATAAATTTACTTGTTTTCTTTCTAATTTTATTTTGTTTCTTTGCAACAGATCTCACATCTTCCTCATTAGGAAGAAAGATCCATTAGGATCACTCACACAAAGCCAATAGAGGCCTGATATCCATAAGAGTTACCTCTACCAAACAGCTTAGGGATAGGGTAATCCTTGCGGGGGTTATTTGAATCCTTTTAGGCTGGGCTTTCTCTTTATGTGTTGTTTCCTTGAACACTTCCAGCACACTCGAGGCCTCAACAAAAGGATAGAAGAATTATTTAAAACTGAGGAATATGTTCTATTGAAGAGAAGGTTGAATTTTCTCCAGGTTTAGATGATGAAGAAGACCAGGTGCATCAAATGCCAATGAAAACAGGATCAGAGATTGAAGTTTTTAAGAAATCTCTACAGCATTATAATTCACAGAATGAGTGCCTCAATGATTCAAATGATATACTAATGCAAGATAAAAGAAGGTTAAGGGAATACTTAGAAGAATTTAATGGTCACTATCAGGAATTAATAGCAAGTGAAAAATAAGTGTTAAAGAGAAAGAAAAATGTGCAAAAGCAGAATGAAGAGTTAGCAAAACAAAACACGGAATTACAAGACAAAGTCCAGGTGATGGAATCAGAACATGCTCGACTTCTGAAAAGATACCAGGCATTAGATGGAATTACAATGTTGGTAGAAGAAGCTCACCAGATTTAAATCAGTGATATTCATACACTTGTCGATCAAATTTTGAGATGACACATCTAGATGTACTTGAGAAGTCACATATTCGAGGAGTTTGTTTTTCTTATTTTTAGAAAGTAATTTATTTTGTAAACTTCTAAACATATTCGATCCTTAAATAGTGGATCTATTAACTACTTTGAAGATCTTATGTAATTATAAAAAGGATAATGATTGTATTAGTAGTGGAGGTGGTTTTTTCTAGAACATGGTTAGATGATATCAAGATTTTGCATCAGAAGATATGATTGATTCTCTGTCACTACATTGGAGACTGTATTTTGGAATGACATACATAATATATAAGTGATGTTTGATCCATTATCTTAGTAAAAGTTGTTGATCAGTTTTATTACCTTGCTCATCATTTCATTTGATGTTAGAGTGTTTATCCTAAAGTGCTTTTGAGTTTGTGTGCTTTTCTAAAATTCATATCTGGAATGTTTTTCTGTTTATGATCTCTCAACTGTTAGTTTTTAAACTGGTTTATGTTTATGTGTTGAACATGTTTAACATGGTCTCCAAAGTTAATTATTGATTTAATCATCGTATGTTATTGATTATTCATTTATACCTCACTGCCCTATCCTGAATAATTCCTTCATATCTTAGAAAAATTCAACCATTTTCATATTTTGTTTTGGATCTTATGGCTTTGCACTTTCGTAGTCTAAGTAAAAATTCCAGTTCAAACAACGGGCATGTGTTCTAAGGCCTTGGTGGGGAAATTTAGCTATGGTGCCATGGCTCGAAAGTACATGGGTACATGGGTGGGAGAAAACAGGTTTCCATTGTTGGAATATTCCCCTTCCTACATTCCCCTCCTTAAAGGGGGATTCTGCTTCTGGTTCAAAAATGGAATCAACACCTCTAGGATTTTGGGTGGTTTATGGAGATGTGGGAGTGGTATCCTTATGCTAAAGTGGCGGCACTCCTCCTTTGATCCCAAAAAGGATCAATTTCACTATTGGCACATTTGGGTCCTCCTTCTGGGGATCCCACTTTAACTATGGAACATGGAAGCTCTTGTAGATTTGGGTTGTTTCTTATATGTGGATGAAGATATGTTAGCAATGGAGGATAGGAGGGTAGCATGAATCCCAATGGATATTGACATCAATCAGGGCCTATTGGAGGAAATGGACATAGTTTGGAAGAATTTTAATTTCTCCCATAAGTTGGATTACTGGAATATTGCGTTATGTTGTTTCTCCTCTTATCAGGTTGGTCGTTTGAAGGTTGATTGGTTGAGACCGATGAAAAATCCTACAAATCGAAAAGTTCACTTTCAATCGATGGCAAAGCTTCTTCCTTTTGTGACCCCTTTGCAAGAGTTCAACAATTAAAATGAGTTTTCCCTTGAGCTAGTCATGACTAGGGTGAGGGTCCCAATGATCATGTTCCAATGGAAGTTTTTGCATAGGTTATTAATAATATGAAATTCTTTTCTCCCTCTCTTTTCAATTTTTTTTTAAATAAATTGAAATTTTAAAGATGGTCTCTCTTTGGGATAAAGATGGCTTGTTGGGGGAAAGTGTTAACACCTAAAAATCACACACATGTGACATTTCAGTGATTCATCCAGTAAAGCGTCATCAACATAAAGAATGCATGTCACCACAGGAATCCTCAATAGATCCAAAACATACATGAGTCCACAAGTGCAAAGAAACAGTCAAAACAAAGGGTAGCATGGGTATTACACAGTTAACTCGTGCTATAGCGCTGGTTACCTAAACAATTCCCGCGCTACATCCACGTGGATTTTCCTTCGATAATCGCCCTACTATCAAAATGGTGAGACCACTCATGCGCAACTGTGCATTAAAAACTCAATCCCCCCCAAGGATCAGAATTTGGATCCTCGCACACTTGGGAGCATTAATCAGGCCCCCTTGTGTACCTTGGAACCGGTTCATGAAGGAGGAGAGTTCACATTTGTATTTAGTTATTTGATGTCAACATCTTGGCCTCTAAAAGGAATCCATTGGCATGCATTTTTTAAAGATAAATTAGAGCAAGGTTATGTTGTTGGATTTGAGTTGGAGCTTCCTCATAGCCCACCATTTCCTACCATTGTAAGAATTTCCAAGCTTGCTTGCCACCTACCATCAAGGGGCAAGTGTTTCTCTCCATTGTTATTCCACCTACTTAGCATTTAATTTGGACAAGAAATGACTCCCTAAGGGATATTGTTGGCTTCCCTTGAATCCTTCACCTCCTAGGTGTTGTACAACTATTATATTGGGAAATACAAGAGTGGTTAGCATACCTTTGGTTTTTGTTGGAGTTTGCATCTTTTCCCCATCTCTTTTATTTTATTTTCATCAATATTTTCATTTTTGAATGTGAACTACAATAACAATCTTTTGTAGGATCACTTGGAGGAATACCAACCATCCAAAATGGCCTCCAAGGACTGAGGCCTTGAAGCAACCTACAAGGCTTATCCCCTCACCAAGTTTAAGAGTGCACTTGTGCAATTTTTTCCATAACAGTTCTAATGGAGACCTTACTTTTTTTATTCATTTCTTTTTAAACTAGGTTATTTTATGCTAAGTATCTAATTCTGGGAGTTGTTCACTTGCAGGAGAGTGGGCATTCCACCTCTTGCTTCCATAATTTGGCCCCATCACGGCCATAGATTATTTTTTTCACAGTCACGCGATTCTCAGTTTCTCTGTTGTGTTTATAGCGTGGATTCGACTCAGACAGTCGTGCGCATAGTGAAGGTTACCAATGACATACCCGCATTACACCGCTCATCGCACATGTGTGGAAGGTTAGTGTACTACCCATGTGACAGCGCGTCTGTTTCGTATTAACCCACGCGGTATGCGCTACAGAGTCTGGTTTAGCCACACTACTAATGTTTATTTGCTTTTTATATGCATAACTTAGTTTGGAATCCCAAATGTTGCTTACTAGTGAACTTAAATTAAGGATAATTCACCCAAGTACTTAATTTTTTAGTAATTAGTGCACCTAGACCAATATTAGGAAGTAAAGAGTACATCTCTCTCAAAACTTAACTTGATAACCAACTCTAAGGTTTTCAATGGGCCTCATTGTTGTCACTAGTATTCAGAACCATTTCTTTTTTATGCATCAAATCGACATGTTGTTTTTAGTAGTATTGATAGTGTAGAAATCACTTTTTTGCACTCAAGCAAGGACCTAAAAACACTTGTCATCCGAAGTATGCTCTTCACCTCGCACTTCATGTGAGCTTGGTGAATCAAAAAAAGGGTGAGAAATGTGAAATACCTCCATTGCACACTTGTCTATTAGAAATATTAATTCGATTTTGTGAAGCACCGTGAGCATCTCTTAGAGTTAAAAGTACATATTGCTTGATACACTCTTTTAGTTAATTTTCCAAGGGAATCATTTTTTTTTCTTTTATCACAGGTGTTGTATCCACTAGCACACAATAAGAAGACTAAAGACTCTTCCAATCCAAAGTATTCTCTTCACCTCGCTCTTCATGTGAGCTTGGTGAATCAGAAAGGTGGGAATTGTAAAATACCCCTCTTACACTCCATAAGTGAAACATACAAACCCCTTAAAAACCAACATTGTAATTGTCAAAACCAACTAAAATCCTCCACAAGAGGTCGCAAAAAAATATTTTAGTTAGGTAGGATTGATTCGGATAGGAAGCCATTAATTCCCACGAATCTAGTTTCATTAGGAATATTTTGAAACATAACATTGTTGTGCTTTAGGGTACTTACAAAATCCTTTTATAATCAAGTGTTAAAAGATCACTCGGATCAAAAGCGCGTCGTGACCAAGGAGGTGAATGCCGAGGTATAGCTTCCCTGCTCTCCCATACAAGCCACTCAACGTTTTTTAGGGAGACGAAACTATATCGTGTAGGCCGAACCATCGATCCACACTTGACGCAAGGTATCTTAGTGGCCCAACTTAGGATATCACCAAGGAGCAATTATGAGTGCAATTGACTCTTGAAGTTAGCTATTCCATTGGGAGGTGTTTCCAAGTATTCTTGATTGGATCATTGGCCCCATCGTCGGTATAAATATCTATTTGTTACCTCTACTAGTCAATTGGTGCGTGGATACCATTATAACCATCAATTGTGCTTTTGGGGGGCCTAGTTACATTTGAGGAAGAACGTTAGGTCGGCTAGGGAATTTACATTTATTTTATTTTTAACTACCATCTCACTAACTCTTAATAAAAAGAACCTACATGTGGGAAATCATGCACTAAAACCAATATTTCACATATCACTCACTTGTCGCACCATTTTGCATTTGTTGTGGTTGGCATATTTTTTCAATTGTTCAATGGTGTTTATTCCATTATCACTCTCATATTGACACAAATCCTTCACCTTAGAGGAACAAAACAATATCCTAAGACAGTCTCATAGACTGTAAGGCCTATACCCTCTCTCAAGGGGTGTTTTCACACATTCCCCCTGTATTCCACATGGAGGGAATTCAAGCCAGGGTTGTTCCCAGGCAGCATTGATAGGGTCATCTAGTCAAAGAAAAACCTTGCTAGATACATTTTATCCCCTCATATATTCTATCAATTACACCACTTCTTCCCCCAGCGGAAGTAGTACCCCGTTGGCCTCTCCCCAAGGAGATCCTTCGGATCCCTTTGACCCGTCCTCTCTTATAGGACATCAACCGTTTTTCACAACACCACCTGGGTCTCCCCCTCGTGGAAATCACATCCCAAACAGAATGGAAGACACATTGTCCCTACCTTACCATTTATGGCTATTTTAAATCTACCTGATTTCCCAAACTGAAAAATGACCCCATTGCTCATGATGAGACATGGCCAGCTATGATAGACAAGCTTCCTTCCAATATTCCCAAATTTGAAGGAAAATAAGGAGACGATCCCGCCAACCATGTTATGTATTTCCACTTATGTTGTTCATCTAACAGCATAGTGGATGACCCCATGAGGCTTCGCCTATTCCAACATACCCTCATTGGAACAACATCAAAATGGTTCGTAAACCTAGAAAGTGGCACCCATTCCACATTTACGACATTGGCCACTGCATTTCTTACGTACTTTAAACTTCCAATCTGACATGATCTAGGCCTCGAAATTATCACTGAGTTTCATCAAAATACTTCCACCCACATTACGGACCACATCCACGAGTGACATAGATGCCGCACACTATGTAAGATCGAAATACAACCTCCCTTTTTGTTGGATTGGTTTATCAAATCTCTCCAACCCGCCATAGTTTAAGATGTAACCACATCCATGCCAAAAAGTGAGGAAGAGACTATTGGGAAAGCACAACATTTTGACCTCATATATGCATAGTCTGGATATCTTTACACAATCCTCCCAAATGCCCCGCAGCGTCGTTCGTTGGATCCTACACCTTCGAGCTCGTCATATTCAGCGGATGGGATTATTGGGTCCATTTCCCATTTACAAAAGGTTCCTCCCACTAAATCGGTACCATTAAATATGGTTCTATATTACCGATCCATACCACCTGCGTCGGTACCCCCTACACCGATACAAACACCATTAGTTGGTCAATTACAGTATGGGCCATATAGTCCTACATACCCAAATGTTAGCCAAAAAATGACAATTCCTACATTGCCAATGGCGCCAGTCGTTCCTACATCCACCTCTTACAGAGCGCAAACGACATTTATCTCACCACCAAAATATAATTCGTATTACCCTTTCCCATGTCCAACTGGTCAGCAACCTTCCCCCCACATGGGGGTTAACCTAGTTCAACATATTTATGTTCATCAAGCTCAACCATTTGAGCAATTGAACACTGCAAACCCCCAGAATCCATAGACTCAGGGAAAGAATAAAGGTAAGAACAGGAAAAACCACCAGTCGGGGCAAGGTGGAAATCCCCCTCCCCAGCAAAACCAGAATATGGGTGATCCAAATGCAGGGACTAACAATCCCCCCAAACAAGGGAATAATCCTTCCCTGAGAACCAAGTATTCTTGCTTCATTTGCAGCGATTATGGTCACTACACACATCATTGTCCTCTTCTCCCCAACTACCAACAATTGGTGGAAGCTAAAAATAATATAGTGACGAACCCTCCTTAGGAAACGAATCCTCCCCAACCACAAACAGCAGTGTTACAGCAACTCTTCGCATATCAAGGGGTAGTTAGACAAGAACAATATCCTCATCCACCTTGTGATGGCTCTTTCCAAAATATCTATACGTTGGATATAAACATCCAGACACAAGCCAAGGTTTATGATGGGCCTTCCACCCCCCAAGTGGAAGACGTTCCTATCCCCTCATGGGTCCCTCTACAAATAATACACCCGAATACCAAACAAATCCCATGAATTCTTAAAGTACCACTCAGGCATACCCCTAATAACCCCCATATGAAAGCCACCCACAATTACAGCATTGTGGATGACTTGGCTCAATCCCTTGCGGCTATGTCCACATTAGAAGTGTTACAATATTTCCCAACACAACGAAAAGCATTACTCAATGCACTTGGTGCAGTCGACCCATCTGACTCGCACATAATGACCTTTTATCTTGACAAATGTGACCCGCAATTACCATCATCAGTCGCATTTCAAGTTCCAATCATGGTTAAAAATGTCATGATCCATTGTTGTATCATCGACGAAGGTGCATCCACTTACGTTATGAACATAAAATTCTGGAAATGATTAGGATCCCCTGAGATGGTCCCCTCATCTACCTCTCTTCATGCGTATGATGGGATACCATCCCAACCAAGAGGATTGTACCAAAATTTCCCAATAGAGCTGGGGGAAAGATGGTTATGATTTACATTGAAGTAATTGATATTGAGCTCGACTACAACATCCTCTTGGGGTGTATTTACATGTACTCCATGAAGGCGGTAGCCTCCTTATTCTTTTGTATCATGATGTTTCCCTTAAATGGGAAAGTATTTACCCTTGGCCAGCTTAACTACTATGACCCTAATACCACGATCAATCCAGACCAGGTCCTACCAACTATATTGGGTGATGATCAACCTTATGTTGACATCGCTCTCGGTATGTACAAGGACTCCAATTTGTTAACCTCGACCAGCTTAACTACTATGACCCTAATATCACGAGCAATCCCGACCACATTCTACCAACTATACTAGGCGATGATCAACTGTATGTTGACATCGCTCCCGGTATGTACAAGGAATCCATTTTTTTAGGAGCGTATTTGGGACCACCACAAAATATCCCTACATCAACCAATGGCCTAATGTGCATAATTTTCACCACTGAAAATAGAGCCTCCTCCACCTCAACAAAGTCATCAACACCACCGTTGATTCAGGGCATTGAACAAACATTGAGTCCATCAATGCCACCAATTTTTCAAATCCCCTTCTTGTATCCTCCCACAGGTGTACAAGGGACACCGTTTATGGATCAGTTAACTCTACCTGGGATAAATTTGGGAATCCCAATGTGGTATCTTACATAAACCTTCCCATAGATGGCTTCCAAACCAATATCCCATTATGAGTTTGTCCATGTTTCGGCTAGTATGTATGCAATACCAGTACCATGTCCAGTTACGACAGCCCAACCTATTACAACCGCAACTACCCCATAATCGATCGTCGCTAAGACCACTAATGGGGGCACCAAAAAACCAAATTTGAAAGGTCCCCTATTACCAAAACCTACATCCAATTCAGTAGAACAGCTAATCCTAAAGAAGGGGGCATCAACCATCAGGAGTTAAAATATCAAGTTGTGTTCAATACTCCCACCCAAGGAGTGACACGGTCATGTTCTCTTTGCAGGAAGCAAGGCCGCACAACTAATCTATGTCCTAATCTACCAAAGCTAAGGAATTTTCTCAACACTCCCATGAGAATCGCCCACTCTCCACCAACAGTGAAAGGAGGCACACCTCCCTCGCCCACATCTAATTCCAAAACATTGTGTACAAATCACACATGCTCCATTTGTGCTTAGCATTGGCACCATACGCACCATTTCCCAGAATTCCCTCGATATTGAGAGGCATTATCAACAACCCATCTCACTCAAGTAACCATTGAGGAACCCCCCTTATTACACCAATAAGTATCATCCATTAATGTGTTCACCACATCAGCGACACCATCAATCACTCATCCCACAGAATTTGGACCAACTGCAGACAACATGGTAGAGCCTGTAATGTTGCAAGACCCATCTACACTTACGATGACACTATCACACAATGAATGCTCGTCATGTGGGAACTCTACCCATATGCTCCCTCCTAGCGATATCGCATGTATAATGGAGAAAATCAAGACCCAAGAAGACTAAGAACGCTTATGTCCTCGGGTACCTAGACCTTTCTTATCTTGCGGAGAAACCACCCATTACTACTTTCAGTTCCCTATTTTGCACACCGAACGACAAACTCGTCTTGAACTGATGAGAATGCAAGATCAAGTACAAACACCCTATGTAACCCTGCAAGTGTCACCAATAGGAAAGTAAGTTTTGACCTTCCTAAACACCATCGACACTAAATCTTCTTTAGTCGGTGTCCTCACTTGCAATGATTCCTCGTCTTCCGACAAAGACGCAGACCACCTGCAAGAATACCCAAAAAATTAACAAAACCAAAAAGGGGCTTGTAACCCCATCACAAACAAGACATCTAGCACCTCTTGTTGATATTCTTATTTGTGTTGCAAATTTTTACTTCCATATCGAATTAGAAATTAAATCCACCTTTCTTTTCAAAATGCAGATGGCATCCTTAACGGACATCTACATAGGTTATGCAGATGGTGCTAGTCGATAGTCCAAACATATAGCATCCGCTGCTTGGGTTATATACTCCCCCTACCATACACTTCACCACACCGACGGAGTATACTTGGGGGCACTAACAAAAAACCAAGTAGAGTATGATGATGTAATAGTTCTTTTAAGCGATGCCTTACATCTAGGTATTCACCATCTACATGTGCACCTCGACTCCCAACTTGTTGTATCACAGTTGAATAATGTATTCTAGGTCCGCAATTCTTTCCTCTTCCAAAAATTTATGCACGTGCACCTTCTCATTCGACATTTTGAAACCATAACTTTCACAGATATACCGATAAACGTCAATGCATCCACTGACTCCATCGCCAATGAGGTATTGAATTGACACCTAGTAAATCATCCAGCTGTATAACCATGTGTATGAATCATACATAAATATATCTTTTTGTCTCACCTATGACTACACATACATTTATTTCACCATCACAAGTTCTAAAAGTCGATAACACATGCCAAAAACAAATATGTGAGTATAAACTACTACATATGCATCACATCAACACATAGTCAACATTAACAAAACTACACATACATCACATACATAAAGACTAAAGAGACGCATACATCATATGCCGCCAAAATGGTATATATATATCATCAAAAAATGTGTGTGTCATATACAAAAAATGGCCCTCTTGGGGCATATACATGGTATCCTTATGGGGGATACATAAAAAACGCCTCCCATCAAAAAATGTATATCTACAAAATCGGGGATCATATCATAACATAACATCAAGCTTCCCCGCCAACTGGTGGATCTTGGGGACCCAAAATGGCCAATGGCCACACATCCTCCCCTCACGTTGGATCAGTCCCCCACCATGGTCATTGTTGTGGATAAGCTCCTCCTTACACTTCGCGTGCTACATGGAAAGCAACGGAAACCCATCACATGATTTGCCACTAGGATGGACCACACTCTTCTGGCATATGAAGTGACAATGCCACCTCATCATCATCAAGTTCGGCCCATTCTCACTCATAAACTCCAGTCATCATCCCACCTAGCCTCCTCTCCAAATCAGCTACCAAAACCGTCATCCGGTCCCCAGAATCTACCCCACCTATCGTAGCTCTAGCAAGACCACCCTCAATGGAACCTCTTCCTCCGATAGTAGGTCCAGCTCCGCCAGCTGGATAATTCGGCCTCAATATATGCCTCTGAGGTGGCCTCACGGGGCCTACATATGCATCACAAAGCAGCAAACCATCATAAGAACCTAATAAACATATATATCATCAAAGTGCATAAATAAACATTATGTACAAATATATATGTGAGAATTAAAAAACCAGTCAGCCATACCTGTAGCGTCGAATCCACCAAGAGGAATGGTGTCACCTACCCAAATTTTGAGATTATTTATTTTATTTGCAAAAACATTATGTTAAATTATAATTACAAAGTTTTGTAATTATGACCAAATCTGGTCAAGGATGATTGTAATGACATATTATTATTATTTAATAAATTAAAACAGGAGACAAACACCCAAGGGAATTGTTAAATGAGTGTTCACTGACCCACTAGGAGGAATGGAAGTTGTTAGAAGGCATGGGACAAGTGTCAGCATTTGCACTCCACCACTAGCTATTGGTTATGAGACAACTACCCCTAAAATTGTGGCATTATCTCCCAGGTGGAGGGAACATAGCTGTTAGCTCATTAATGACTAGGTTAACCACTTAAAAGGCCTAGGCAGCCTACAGAAGGCAATTCGAATTGAGCGGGGAGCTCCATATTATTTTCTGCAGAAATAATTCCTCAAGTGTATCAGGTGATCACTGAGAGATTCGAATAGGGAGGCTAAGTGGAAGTGCATTGTGAGTATTCTAAAAATATTCTGAGAAGGAAACCAGAGGTGTTGGTGCAGGTCTCTTTGACTGCTAAGTCTATAGGACTGAATGATCCAAATTGTTGATCCAAGTTGATGACCTAAAGCTTCCATGGATTCTTCTTCCTAGTGGTTCAGTGAACAAGCTCGGGGGTCCTAAGGCAAGTAATTTGGCTGTCTTCAGGAGTAGGCTGGGTGGAGCAGGATCCTTGGGTTGTTTGTTTCTCCTACATTCATCAGGTTCTACTGTTTTGTCTTGTTTATTTTCAGTTGAATGAATGAAGTTGTTTTTAAACCTCTAACCCTTTTTCCTGATTTGATAATGAAGACTTATTGACTAAAATGTTTAGCTGAGTTATTTATTTTGTTAAGTTAGGATAGGAAATAACAATTCATAATACAGGCATTTTAATATTTTCTTTCATCTGTTGCCAGAAAATAAATACCCCATTTCTGTATAAAAATCTAGGGTTTACACTTTAGATCATCTACATCATTTCAAAATTTACATACTATGTTTTATTATCATTTCATCCAAAGGCTGTAAAGGACTATAAGCAAAAACACTTATCACAGTCTCTTAACACTTTTTCTTTTCCTCTTTACAGTACTTAGACTTTTGAAAAATAACTATAATATCAACTTAAGATTTCTATGATATTTCAATACTATAGTTTCTATATTTACACAACATTTTTATTTAAATGAATTTAACTTCCCATGTATTCTATATTCTTATAGTAAGAATATCTTTCATGTTTCAGTATCAAAATGTATTATCATATATTTTTTTAAAACCCTAGATACTGATTACCTTCTATTTTCATAGAAACGAGCCAGCCCATGGCTCTCAACTTTCATCAAAACACTGTATTAATTACTCAAACATCGACTTAGTTAAACTTATATATCACATAGAAACTATATGAAGTTTTCTTAAAACTGTATTTCCATTAAATTCGACCAAGGGTTCATCCCTTTGACATTTACATCATAAACAAGTTTACACTTCAACAAAAGTCACAGCGAAACTCTACATTGGTAGGGAAGCAAAATGAACCGAGGACACAACGTGAGGCTCTCGAATATCATTTCAACAGTTAAAAAAAATGCTCTGCCAAGAACTTTTCTTAGACCTCGTTAAAACATCAAAGTTTAGGCCAACATGACAAAAGAACCTACAGGGAAAAGAACCACCGAGGCTTACCGGAGGGTATAGTAGCCCTTTTTCCCTTAAGCTTCAGACAAGGCATACCTGCGGGCGGAAGAAGTTACCTGTCAAAGCAATGAAGGAGGTGGTTAAAACTCTCGAATCATATTATTGACAGATTAATAGCAGAAAAACGTAAGCAGTTGAAACTGAGACATTACCTCGATAAGGATTGCATTGGATCAAATTTCTGAACTGATATGTCCTTCCGGTGCCACTCAAAACAGCCAAATAATATAGTAATTCCTCACTGTTAAACTCTCGACTCTCAAAACTTTTTAAAAACCTGAACAACATCAAGTTACAGTCACAGGTCACACCATCGAATCCGAGGAAGGAGACCTCAGTCGAACAACCACCAAACCCTAAGTTTTTGTAGATGGTCGACCTCTCCACCAAGCCTAGTAACACCAAATGAATGCCCAAGAACAACTTCAATGAAGACATAGTGGTGAGATTAGGGTTAAAGTCCCAAAACCGAGACACAATAAGATCGACGAGAGAGATCTAGCCAGCAGAGCACCACATTTTACGAAGCACCACTGCCTTTAAACTCCAATAATGACCTTAACATCGTAAAGTCCAGCTTGAAGGCGATTCACCAACTTAAACTTGCACATCTTGGATTGCTAACAGTATTATCCACCAGGTCTCCACATGAAGAAGGTTACGTTGACAGCTAGCATTACATTCCACCATGAGAGTTAGCTGGGGTCATTAATGATCGGATTGGACACGTTAATTATGCCAACGCACAACTGCTACGAATTAATCCCTATCACTATCCATTATCAATACGTTGATTTGGTTTGCAAAGTGTAACATCATATATTATCAATGTTTATAGTCATTAATACATAGGGTTGTAGTTAGGGTTATAGTAATATGACATTTCATTTCCCAACCATTGATCATAAAACGCATATCTTTTTATATATTTCTCAAAATGACAAGGGTCACATTTCATATAAGGCTTTTGATACTTAGTATATAGTGTAGATTTCATTATTATGCACATCATTATATGTATTCACTTTGCCATCCCTTTTTACAAAGTTACATAACATATCACGATGTACAAATATTAAATTAGAAAGGTTCAATCCTATAGTGTGGCAAATACACAATATAATCATCATAAATATGATGGTAGTATTATAGTAAACATTACTATATTAGTATGAATTTTCCAGGCATTTATAAATTGAAAAATGTATAAACTACTAAAGTATATTTAGGATTTCAAGTTAATCCAAGTATTTAAACTTAACAATTGGCTCATGTTTCTATAATGTAGAGCAGCATATAAGTTGAATTATTCACGTAATAAGTGTATAAGATAATATCACTCTTTGCAAAATGGAGAAATGATGACAGGATTCTAATAGCACTTATAATATGTAATTTAGTACATAATTGAGAATTCATAAGTATAAGTATCTCTTCTTTGACGATTCACTAAAGAGTATAGTATAAATATTTTAGTTACGACTTCTATGACCTGTAAGTATAGTCAAGGTAACACTTACAGAAATAGTACAGAGATCCATACCATTAACAATTCTCATGCATGGAAGTACTTAGAGTTACTATAAGCATTGACGGCTAATTGAAAACATAATTAGAATTGCTTGTAACATTTGAAATTGTCGTAATACTCTTACTTGCGTATCTGCGCAAAGAAACAGGTTCAAATGCTTTAGCTAACATAGCTAAGTAAACCTCAGGGAACCCTGTAGGACCCCTTCATCATCATCCAAAAGCAAATTGTCAATATTATGTTTAGAAATTTTAAATACGGCACATAGATTTATAATTAACACCAGCAAAACTAATGTCGTAATTTGTGTTAAGTATGGAGTGACATCATCATATTTTGTTATTAGCTAAAAGAATTAGCATTGAAATTATTTCCGCATTAGTAAGTACAGTATTTAATGCTACTTTAAAAAATTTTAATTTTTGTGAATTTTCGGGATGTTACATGTGGTATCAGAGCTCATGTTCGAACTCTTGGCCTGAAAAGGTCCAAAGAACACGCAACAGAAAACTTTTATGACGGCAAAAATCTTTACTAATTAAATTATTTTGTATACAGAAAATTGTTTTCTAAATTGCAGGTATGGAAGGATCAGCTGAACACATGGAGGACAGATTTTAACCGAACAGTCATACCAACAATAGCATGGGATAGCATTATGAAGAAGAAGTCCATGGTGAATTGAATGACAATTCATCATAATTGTTACATGCATTTCAGGAGTTGAAAGCAGAAATAAGATCTGTTAAAAAGGATAATGAGAGAATTATGGAGGCACAAGAAGAACTGAACCAAGTACTGTTCAACCAGTGCCCAACTGACGAATAGGATAGAAGGGTTGAAAATACCTCCAAGACTGAAGACTTACCTTATCAAAACAAGGGTAAGAAAGTGAGAAATGATGATGAGAATAACAGTTCAACATCATCAAGAGCTAGAAATGAGATACGTAAAAAGAAACATAATTATTCAAGTGATAGCAGTGAAGGGGATTACAAACCAAAAAGAAAAAGCCACAAACAGTATGAACAGATTTCTGGGGAGTTCAAGAAGATCAAACCCCCAACCTTCAATGGTGAAACTGAGAAAGGAGAAATAGTTGAAGCATGGTTGTCTGGCATGAAGAAATACTTCCAAATTTATGATTATTCAGAATCATTAAAAGCAAAGATGGCCATATACAACCTGATCGGGAAGGCAGACATTTGGTGGCAGGACATCAAAAGAGTGAAGGGCATCAAGGACAAGGATGTGAATTGGAGCAATTTTAAACGGTACTTCAAGAAGAAGTTCCTATCTGAACAATATATCGAAGAAAATTCCAAGGAATTTTATGATTTAAGAGTGGGAACCATGAACATGAAAGAGTTGAACAGCAAATTTCTGAATTTGTTAAGGTATGTGCCATACCTTGTGGAGGAGAAACCAAAGATTCAAAGATATCTGAGTTGTATACCTTTCAACATCAAGGACAGAATAGAGCATGAAAATCCAAAGACCTTAGAAGAAGCCATGAGGAAAGCAACATTCTACTATAATCAGAACCGGAAACGAGAAGGGATATCTAACTGAAAAAATCATAAGCCCAGCAACTTTGAGCTGAAGAAGAAGAATTTCAGGTTCAATGGAAATTCTGGTTTTCAAAAGAAAAACTTTCCAAATCAAAATTTCCAAGGAAACAGTCCCAGAAATAATCAATAGCAGAATTTTACAGCTCCTAGAAATACACCCAATGTTACCAAAACTAATGACCAGAGGACACCTATAAAATGTTTTGAGTGCCAAGGCCCTCATTATGCTTCAAACTGTCCCAATAAGAAGTGGACAGCCAATAATATTCATTCCATACAAGTTGAACCTACTATGGGAGACTTGGCAAGAGATATGCCCAGAATTAATGCAGCTCTAGACAATAGGCAAGCGGAGCATCAAGTCGCTATGGTAGAGATTGAAGGTATGCTACAAAACCACCTAGTTTCTATTTTTATTGATCCAGGCGCTATCCTGAGTCATATATCTCCATATATTGTAGAAAATTTTAATCTGAAAACAAAAAAATTTAATAAATTCTGCTTAGTTAGACTAGCAACAGGAACAAAAAGAAAAGTGTTTGATTTTGTTGAAAGTTGTGTTTTATCTATGAATCAGTTAAAGACACGAACCAAGTTAAATGTTTTACCTTTAGGATCCTATGACATCTTAATTGGAATGGACTGGTTAGAAGCACATCATGTTATTTTGAATTCTTATGAGAAAATTTTTACCTGTCTAAATGATGAAGGAGAAACAATAGAAGTAAAGGGTATTCCTAAAAAGACATCACTTAGACAGATTTTAGCTATGCAAGTGAAAAGAGCAGTTAGAAAAGGATGTAAGATGTTCACAGTGAATGTAGTACATGAGGAGTTAATTACTAAAGACGACAAATTGAAACTAGAAGATATACCTTTCCTAAAAGAATTTGTGGATGTTTTTTTAGAAAACATTCTAGGATTACCCCCCAAGAGGGATCTAGATTTTACCATTGAGCTCATACCGGGTGCGGTACCGAACTCCAAAGCTCCATGTAGGATGAACATATTGGAATTTAAATGAGTTAAAATCACAGTTGAAGGAACTGATTGATAAAAATTATATAAGATCCAGTGTGTCTCCTTGGGGAGCACCTGTTATTTTTGTTAAGAAGAAGGATGGCACTTTAAGACTTTGCATAGATTATCGCCAACTGAATAAGATGAAAATCAAGAATCGATATCTGTTGCCCCGCATCAACGATCTATTTGATCAGCTGCATGGAGAAACGATATTTTAAAAGATTGATCTAAGGTCAGGATATCATCAATTTCGTCTGAAGGATGAGGATATTTTTAAAACAGCCTTTAGAACTCGTTATGGACATTATGAGTTCGTGGTTATGCCATTTGGCTTGACTAATGCCCCGACAGTATTTATGTGCTTAATGAATAATATTCTGCACAAGTATTTGGATAAGTTCATCATTGTATTTATAGATGACATTCTAGTATATTCTAAAAGTAAGGAAGAACATGACGAACATCTGCGTATTATTTTACAAGTTCTGAGAGATCATCAGTTATATGCTAAGTTTAGTAAGTGTGACTTTCACAAGGGTAAGATTCAATATTTAGGTCACATAATCTCTAAGGAAGGAATTTCGGTTGATCCCGATAAGATAAAAGCCATTAATGAATGGTCGGTTCCTAAGGATGTGTCGGACGTACGATCATTTATGGGGATTACAGGATATTATAGAAAATTCATAGAAGGTTTTTTGAAGATTGCAAACCCCATAACCTCCTTACAGAAGAAGGGGAAGAAGTTTGTATGGGATCAAAAGTGTACAGACAGTTTTAAGAATTTGAAGGAATTACTAACTATGGCACCTATTCTGATAATTGCATATCCTAATAAGGATTGTATAGTATGCACCGACGCATGTAATGACGGACTCGGTGGAGTCCTAACACAAGAGGGACATGCTGTTGCATATGAGTCTCGAAAGCTGAAAATACATGAGAACAATTACTCTACATATGATCTAGAATTATTAGCAGTAATACACGCCTTAAAAATGTGGCGTCACCATCTTATTGGCAGAAAATTTACTTTGATAACAGATAACATGGGGTTGAAGTATTTACTAGATCAAACGAACTTGAATGTTAGACAAGCTAGATGGGTAACCTTTCTAAGTGAATATGATTTTGAAATTCAGCATATAAAGGGTAAAGAGAACAAGGTTGTTGATGCTTTAAGTCGTAATGCAAAGTTAAATTTTATTTCAGCCATCAGTACATACACAACAGATTTAGAAAATCAGATTTTCGAAGGAATTAAAATTGATGAAGAGTACAGAAATTTACATGAAAAGACAGTAGAAAGTAATTCTGAAAATTCTATGGCAGATTTTAGGTTAAAAGAAAATGGATTGCTGCTGTACAATAATAGAATATATGTGCCCAACGTACCAATGATAAAAATTTTGATTTTAGATGAGATGCACAAAAGTCATTATGTTGTTCATCCAGGTTATCAGAAAACCATAACTATGTTACGGAAAGATTATTATTGGCCCAGGATGAAGGATGAAGTAGCAGAATATATAGTTAAATGCATTGATTGTCAAAGAGTAAAGGTTGATCATCAGCATATGGTCTGACTGTTACAGCCATTACCTATACCTAGTTGGAAATGGGAGATCATAAGCATATATTTTATTACCAGACTACCCAAGAATTAGAAACAAAATGATTCCATCATGGTGGTAGTGGGCAAACTCAGCAAGGCAGCACATTTTATACCAGTAAAAACTACTTATCAAGTAGCAGAATTTTTATGAAACAGATTTTTCGATTACATGGAATACCAAAAGTGATAGTTTCATACCGTGATTATAAGTTTACTGGAAACTTCTGGAGATATTTGTTTAAAGGGTTGAATACAACCTTAAACTTCAGCACAGCATTTCATCCACAAAAAGATGGACAGACGGAAAGAGTAAATCAGATATTGGAAGACATGCTAAGGATGTATGTTAAGAATCGGCCTGGTAAGTGCGAGGACTACTTGCATTTAGCAGAATTTGCATATAACAACCGTTACCATGCATCAGCCAAGATTAGCCCTTTTGAAATTCTTTATGGTAGGAAATGTAATACACCAGTTTCTTGGAATGACTCGGTTAATAGAGTTATTTTAGGACCTGAATTGTTGAAGGAAATAGAACTAACTGTGCAACAGGTACAAAGAAATATTAAAGCTGCCCAAGACAGGAAAAAGAGTCAACTAGATCTTAAAAAGACTCATAAAGAGTTCCAGGTTGGTGAGCATTTTTTCATTAAGGTAAGACCAAAGAAGATCTCATTAAAATTGGGAAGCTGTGACAAGCTGGCACCCAGGTATTGTGGTCCTTTCATAATTTTGTCAAGGGTTGGACCCATGGCATATCAACTAGCTTTTCCACCAAATCTAAAAATACATAATGTTTTTCATATTTCAATTTTAAAGAAATATGTACACGATGCTACTCATGTTATAAACTGGAATGATGTACAGGTGGAACAAGACGGCGATTTTCAGGTGGAACCGGACTGTATCCTCGAAAGGAGGGAAACTCTACTCTGGAATCACACCATTGGGAAAGTAAAGGTGCAATGGAAGCACCTTAGCCCAGAAGAGGAAACCTAGGAGTTAGAGAGTAGTATGCGGGTAGCATACCCATCTCTGTTTCAGGAACACTCAGAAAATGAATGAACAACATCGAGGACAATGTTGAGACTTAAGGGGGGGTGTATGTCACCTACCCAAATTTTGAGACTATTAATTTTATTTGCAAAAACATTATGTTAAATTATAATTACAAAGTTTTGTAATTATGACCAAATCTGGTCAAGGATGATTGTAATGACATATTACTATTATTTAATAAATTAAAACAAGAGACAAACACTCAAGGGAACTGTTAAATGAGTGTTCACTGACCCACTCGGAGGAATGAAAGCTGTTAGAAGGCATGGTACAAGTGTCAGCATTTACACTACACCACTATTTGTTGGTTATGGGACAACTACCCCTAAAATTGTGGCATTATCCCCCAGGTGGGGGGAACAGAGCTGTTAGCTCATTAATGACCAGTTTAACCACTAAAAAGTCCTAGGCAGCCTACAGAAGGAAATTCGAATTGAGCAAGGAGCTCCATATTATTTTCTGCAGAAATAATTCCTCAAGTGTATCAGGTGATCACTGAGATATTCGAATAGGGAGGCTAAGTGGAAGTGCATTGTGAGTCTGCCGAAAATATTCTGAGAAGGAAACCAGAGGTGCTGTTGAGGTCTCTTTGACTGCTAAGTCTATAGGACTGAATGATCCAAATTGTTGCTGCAAGTTGATGACCTAAACCTTCTACAGATTATTCTTCCTAGTGGTTCAGTGAACAAGCTCAGGGGTCCTAAGGCAAGTAATTTGGCTGTCTTCAGGAGTAGGTTGGGTGGAACAGGCTCCTTGGTTTGTTTGTCTCTCCTACATTCATCAATTTCTATTGTTATGTCTTGTTTATTTTCAGTTGAATGAATGAAGTTGTTTTTAAACCTCTAACCCTTTTTCTTGATTTGATAATGAAGACTTATTGACTAAAATGTTTAGCTTACTTTTTTATTCTGTTAAGTTAGGATAGGAAATAACAATTCATAATATAGGCATTTTAATATTTTCTTTCATCTACTTCCAGAAATAAATAAAAAATAAAAAATAAAAAATAAAAATAAAAATACCCCATTTCTGTATAAAACTCTAAGGTTTACACTTTAGATCATCTACTTCCTTTCAAAATTTACATACTGCGTTTTATTATCATTTCATTCAAATGTTGTAAAGGACTATAAGTAAAAACACTTATCACAGTCTCTTAACACTTTTTCTTTTCCTCTCTTTACAGTACTTAGACTTTTGAAAAATAGCTGTAATATCAACTTAAGATTTCTATGATATTTCAATACTATAGTTCTATATTTACATGGCATTTTTATTTAAATGAATTTAACTTTCCATGTATTCCATTTTCTTATAGTAAGAATATCTTTCATGTTTCAGTATCAGGATGTATTATCATTTTTTTTTAAACCCTAGATACTGATTACCTTCTATTTTCACAAAAAACGAGTCAGCCCATGGCTCTCGACTTTCATCAAAACACTGTATTAATTACTCAAACATTGACTTAGTTAAACTTATATATCGCATAGAAACTATATGAAGTTTTCTTAAAACTGTATTTCCATTGAATTCGACCAAGGGTTCATCCCTTTGACATTTACATCATAAACAAGTTTACACTTCAACAAAAGTCACAGCGAAACACTGCATTGGCAGGGAAGCAAAATGAGTCGAGGATTCCATCCTCTATGCATGCGACGTGAGGCTCTCGAATATCATTTCAACAGTTAAAAAAAATCCTCTGCCAGGAACTTTTCTCAGACCTCGTCAAAACATCAAATTTTTTGGCCAACATGCCAGGAGAACCTATAGGGAAAAGAACCACTGAGGCTTACCAGAGGGTATAGTAGCCCTTTTTCCCTTAAGCTTCAGACAAGGCATACCTGTGGGCGGAAGAAGTTACATGTCAAAGCAATGAAGGAGGTGGTTAAAAATTTCGCATCATATTATTCACGGATTAATAGTAGAAAAAATTAAGCAGTTGAAACTGAGACATTACCTCAATAAGGATTGCATTGGATCAAAGTTCTACACTGATATGTCCTTCCGGAGCCACTCAAAACAGCCAAATAATATAGTAATTCCTCACTGTTAAACTCTCATCTCTCAAACTTTTTTAAAAACCTGAACAACATCAAGTTACAGCCGCATGTCACACCATCGAATCTGAGAAAGGAGACCTCAGTCGAACAACCACCAAACCCTAAGTTTTTGCAGATGGTCAGCCTCTCCACCAAGCCTAGTAACACCAAATGAATTCCCAAGAACAACTTCAACGAAGACGTAGTGGTAAGATTAGGGTTAAAGTCCCAAAACTGAGACACAACAAGATCGACGGGAGAGATCTAGCCAGCAGAGCACCACATTTTACGAAGCACCACTGCATTTAAACTCTATTAATAACCTTTCCATTGTAAAGTCCAACTCGGAGGAAATTCACCAGGTTAACTTTTCACAGCTCAGCTTGCTAACAATATTATCCACCAGGTCTCCACGTGAAGAAGGTTACGTTGACAGCTAGCAGTACATTCCACCATGAGAGTCAATTGGGGTCATTAATGCTCGGATTGGACACGTTAATTATGCCAACGCACAATTGTTGTTAAATTTTGAGCATTAATTCACAATACTCTAGGATCTTCACTAAGAGAATAACATATACAGTATATCAATGCATAACAATCATAATAAGCATGACAAGCATCACAAGAATCAAAAGCATGAGAGATAAGAGACACAGAGTTTTCGTGGGGAAAACCCTAAGGTGAAAAACCCCACAACTTCCTCAGAGATAGAGAGAGCAATGGCTCAACCAAAGTACAACCAAAATACACTTGAGATGGTCTCCTAGAAGCAGATGAACCTCCTCCTCACTAGTGCGCCACTTTCTGAGTGAGAGAGATATGACTTTCTGAATGATCTAAATAGAGATCTTTTGATCTCTATTTATACTAACCTGTTTTCCCAGTGACCTTATGGGGCCGACTTGTCTAGCTAGGTACATCCATAATATAATATATATTTCAGGGCTGACCCCACACATGGTGGTCTAATAACCCATCGGCAAGTACACACACTTGCGACACTTGTCAATCCACATGGCGACACTTCCTTATAGAGGAATAACACATCTCTAATAAGGGTACAATAAATATATATGAAATACATAGATGAAATACATTCCGAAGTTACATATACATCAACACTCCCTCTTAACTAGGAAGGTATTCCTCGACACAGATCTGCTAGACAAGTCTTCTTCTCGGGATCATCGTCATCAATGCATCATCATCATCATCGTCACTACTGCTGCTATCTCAACCAATCTCTGACTCTACTCGTCATAGGAAGTTCTACAGAGCCAGTCCTTTTTCATACTGGATGTAGGCCCACCACCTACAGGTCTTCATCATCACTGGCCATACTGTGGAAATCTCAGGACTTATTACGTGCATCACAAAACCTTAAAAGAGTCTCTTGACTAGCAAGAACTCTAAAGAGAATCTGAGGCCTTTTTCATCCTATCCAGATCTCCAGGACTTATTACATGTGACCCCACCACAAAACCTCAAAAGAGAATCCCAGGACTGATTACAAGCACAAGGCTCAACCTATCAGATCTCCCAGGGCACAAATTAATGTGGTCACCACAAAACCTCGAAAGAGCATCCCAGGACTGATTACGAGCACAAGGCTCAACCTATTGGATCTCCCAAGGAACAAATTACATGTGGTCATGGAAAAACCTTGAAAGAGCATCCCAGGACTGATTACGAGCACATGGCTCAACCTATCGGATCTCCCAGGGCACAAATTACATGCCATAGGACAAAACCTCGAAAGAGCATCTGCCAGATATCCCAGGGCACCAATTACATGCCATAGGAAAAACCTAGAAAGACTATCTGCAGATCTCCCAGGGCACAAATTATATGTCCTCCCAAGCAAAACCTCGAAAGAGCATTTGCCAGATATCCCAGGGTACAAATTACATGCCATAGGCAAAACCTCGAAAGACTATCCGCAAATCTCCCAGGGCACAAATTACATGCTTATTTGCACAACCTATTCCACGGCCACAGAGTATCAACCTGATACTCACCATACATCATCCTGATGTACACATGATCGTCCTGATCATCATCACTGCAACATCCTGCTGCATGTCATCTGGAGCAACATCCTGAAGCCCGTCATCCATGATCATCCTGATCATACAATGCATCTACCTGATGCATACCAAGTATCTACTTGATACATATCATCATACATGATCCACCTGATCATACAGTGTAGCCACCTGATACAAATACAAATACATGATACATATCAACATACATGATCTACCCAATCATACAATGTATCCACCTGATACATATATAGATACATGGTCCAAGCATCCAACATGATGCATATACAAAATACATACACATGATCCAACCGATCATATCCAACATTCAACATGATGCGTACATACATATAAATGATCCAACTGATCATATCCAACATCCAACATGATGCATACATACATACATATAAAAAATGATCCAACTGATCATACAAAGCAGAAACCAGAACATCATCCAGCGCTTACATCCACAGCCATGTGAAGGATCCTCCTTCCAACATGCTTGGAATGGCTTCAGCAAATGTGTCCATCACTTCTTCCTCGAAGTGTCATCAATCCGAAGAACACCAAGCCTCTCTCTGAAGTACTCGAACTTCACCCTGGCTAGTGGCTTCATCAGCACATCTGCAATCTGCTCGTCCGTCACAACATACAGGAGCTTCATAGCTCCTCTCTGCACCATATCCCTGATATAGTGATATTTGATCTCTATGTGTTTCGACCTTTCACGAAACACTGGGTTCTAGGACAGCTTCACACAACTCTAGTTATCACAGAAGATACCAGTAGCATCCAACGAGAGATCAAATAATTCAGACAGTAGCTTCCGTAGCCATACTACCTCATAACTAGATAAACAGGCTGCAACATACTCTGCCTCAGCTGTACTCAGTGCTACGCAGGACTGCTTCCTGCTAAACCAAGAGATCACACCTGATGCCATACTAAAGCAGCACCCAAATGTGCTCTTCCTATCTACAGCACTGCCAGCCCAATCTGAATCAACATAACCCTACAGGTTAAACTTTAGATTTGCCTCATACTTGAGCCCATAATACACTGTACCCTTCAGGTACCTCAGAACATGCTTTACAACAATCAGATGAACACTCCTCGGATCTATCAGGAACTGACTCAATGTGTTCACTGCAAAGCAAATATCTGGTCTCGTGTTCGTTAGGTACATCAAGGACCCAATCATCTGATGATACATAGAGACATCAATCGGCTCAGATGAAGCATCACATAGAAGCTTCAGATTCGATGCCATAGGTGTGGCCATGGCCTTGCAATCCATCATCCTGAATCTCTTCAGGATATCTACTGTGTACTTCCCTTGACCAAGGAAGATCCCACCTGCACTCTGCCACACCTCCATACCTAGGAAATAATGCATCATTCCCAAATCTTTCATATTGAACTCGGTAGCAAGCTTTCTCTTAGTATCTGCAATCAATCTGTCATCTCCTGTTACAAATAAGTCATCCACATACAGGAGTAGAATCATGGGATTCCCTTCGTCAACCTTGTAATAAAGGTTGGAATCCGCTTTACTCTTGGTAAAGCCCAAACTAGATAGGAAACTATCCATCCTACCATACCAAGTTCTGGGAGCTTGTTTCAAGCCATACAAGGCTTTCTTCAATCTGCACACATATGACTCCCTGTCATGTATTTCGAAACCGAGTGGCTGCTCCACATATACTTCCTCTTCAACTACACCATTCAAGAAAGCAGTCTTGACATCCATCTGGTGTATTTTCCATTTCATTGCTACAACCAGGGCAAGTACTGTTCTGATGGAAGTATACCACAAAAGTTTCTTCATAATCTATTCCCTATTTCTGAGAGAAGCCACGAGCTACAAATCTTGCCTTGTATTTCTCTACACTGCCATCTGCAGCATGCTTGATTTTGTAGATCCATTTAGAATTCACAACAGACTTCTCTTTAGGTCTTGGTACAACATCCCAAACATCATTCTTCATTATTTATTGGTATTCCTAAACCATGGCATCCTTCCATTCTTTCTTTTCCGCTGCTTCTTCATAACTGGAAGGTTCTTTGTTCATAATATCACAAAGTAAAGCAACATAGCTGGTATGTGATCTGGTTCTCTTCTTTGCTCTGTGTTCTTCTTCTGGAATGCCAAATCTTTCTGCATCTTGAATGAGCTCTCTAGCCCATGCAGGTTTCCTCTTGTGAGAGTTATCCTTACGAGGTGGATCTACAGGTTCTTGCGGATCTTCAAACTCACGAACAACTTTTGGAACTGCTTCAGTCATGGTAGTGTCTTGAAATCTAGTTTCCTTAGGTTCTTCATAAACTTCGATAGGTGCCTTCCTTGATTTGATGAATGCTGAGTTTTCATCAAATGCTACATCCCTGTTGACATCAATCTTCTTGAACCCTGGAAAGTATATTCTGTAAGCCTTCGAGCTTTCACTGTAACCCACAAAGATACCCTTCTTTCCTGAAGGATCTAGTTTAGTCCTCTTTTCCTTTGGGACATGAGTGTATACTGGACAACCAAATATTCTAAGATGGCTGACTTCAGGTTTCTTACCAGAAAAGACCTCTTCTGGTGTCTTGTTGTCCAATATCTTGTGGGGTGTTTTGTTCTGCACATATACAGTTGTTCTAGCTGCTTCTGCCCATAGATGCATAGGTAGATCCTGGTCATGCAACATTGCCCTTGCTGCTTCCATGATTGTTCTGTTCTTCCTTTCTGCAACTCCATTCTGTTGAGGATTATAAGGAACAGTCAACTCTCTCTTAACCCCTAAATCACTACAAAGTTTCTTGAAGTCACCTGAGGTGAATTCTCCACCATTGTCGGATCTGAATGTTTTGATCTTCTTTTCAGATTGATTCTCCATCAAGGTTTTGAATTCCTTGAATTTATCAAACACCTCATATTTGTTCTTCAAGAAGTATACCCAAGTCTTCCTGGAGAAGTCATCAATAAATGAGACATAGTAAACATACCCACTCAGAGAACTGGATGACATAGGACCACATACATCTGAGGGATGATTTCCAGGATGTCTTTTGCCTTGCTTTCACTGGTTGGGAAAGCCTTCTTAATGTTCTTACCTTTTGCACATCCTTTGCAAACACCTTCATGTTTGGTCTTGATTTCAAGAAGACCCTCTACATCCTTGCTTGCAATTGGAAGTGCCCTATAGTGCATATGAGCAAGTCTTCTATGCCAGAGTTCACTTGGCTCCATGGATTCATGTACCATGGCATGTTCAGGTTGTCCCTTCAATTTATACAAACCTCCCTCTTGCTCTCCAATCACTACTGCATCATCTATGTTCTTTCCCTTTTGCCACATTAGGACTTGGACATCCACAAATGAAACCCTCATACCTTTTGCATCCAATGCAGAGATGGAGAGTAAGTTCTTCTTGAGCCCAGGTACATAAAGGACTTCTTTCATCTTCAAATATTTTCCAGAATCTAGGTTGTAGGAGGCTTCACCACTTCCTTTAATTGGGTATTGATAATCATCCCCAAGTTTCACCTTATGGGGTGATTCATGTTCAGATAGATTCACAAAAGATTCCTTAAACCCAGTCATGTGTTTGGAAGCCCCACTCTCAATCACCCAATCATTACAACCATGGGAGATAGTACCTGTGAGAGCAGAAATTAGAACATATTCTTCTTCACTTGATGAGTCATCATCACTATCACTTTCTGCCCTAGCCTTCTTCTTTGGGGGTTCATCATCTTCGGCAGCATGAGCATGATATCTTCTTTTGTTATTCTTCTTCTTATTATTGAAGTTGTTGTTGTTGTCTTTCTTCTTCTTGGGACAATCTGAAGCAAAGTGTCCCTTCTCATTGCAATTCAAGCATCTGAGATCTTTCTTATCCTTATGATAATGGTAGATTTCATTATTATGCACATCATTATATGTATTCACTTTGCCATCCCTTTTTACAAAGTTACATAACATATCACGATGTACAAATATTAAATTAGAAAGGTTCAATCCTATAGTGTGGCAGATACACAATATAATCATCATAAATATGATGGTAGTATTATAGTAAACATTACTATATTAGTATGAATTTTCCAGGCATTTATAAATTGAAAAATGTATAAACTACTAAAGTATATTTAGGATTTCAAGTTAATCCAAGTATTTAAACTTAACAATTGGCTCATGTTTCTATAATGTAGAGTAGCATATAATTTGAATTATTCACGTAATAAGTGTATAAGATAATATCACTCTTTTCAACATGGAGAAATGATGACAGGATTCTAATAGCACTTATAATATGTAATTTAGTACGTAATTGAGAATTCATAAGTATAAGTATCTCTTCTTTGACGATTCACTAAAGAGTATAGTATAAATATTTTTAAGTTACGACTTCTGTGACCTGTAAGTATAGTCAAGGTAACACTTACAGAAATAGGATAGAGATCCATACCATTAACAATTCTCATGCATGGAAGTACTTAGAGTTACTATAAGCATTGACAGCTAATTGAAAACATAATTAAAATTGCTTGTAACATTTGAAATTGTCGTAATACTCTTACTTGCATATCTGCGCAAAGAAACAGGTTCAAATGCTTTAGCTAACATAGCTAAGTAAACCTCAGGGTACCCCATAGGACCCCTTCATCATCATCCAAAAGCAAATTGTCAGTATTATGTTTAGAAATTTTAAATACGGCACATAGATTTATAATTAACACCGGCAAAACTAATGTCGTAATTTGTGTTAAGAAGTATGGAGTGACGTCATCATATTTTGTTATTAGTTAAAAGAATTAGCATTTAAATTATTTCCGCATTAGTAAGTACAGTATTTAATGCTACTTTAAAAAAATTTAATTTTTGTGAATTTTCGGGATGTTACAAATGGGTAGCTCTAGGTCTCCCTAGAATTCCATCCCACTCCAAGGATATCTCTCGGGCCAACCTATATGGACCTCCCACACATCCAACACTTATGACGTAAAATAGACCCCCACGGGCCCTCCACCACGACAAGGCATAATACGCCCCCAAAAATCCATCTGCGGTTGCTGTGGTCCCCTCGAGGGGACCACTACCTGTGGCCACAAAGACGGATACTGCTCAAATAAGTAAGATCACAGTACGCCACCGAATCAGAAGGTGCGCTGCCCCAGTACTCCTCGTCATAAATCCAACATCTGTATCATCATCGAATACAACATTAGTGAACCCCGTGCCATAGTTTGTCCCGACACCACTCTCTCCACCATCTAGAGATGGCCTCCTGTAATCCGGTTGGGGGAAGCAGCTCCCAACACACGAACAACATATTTCACCACAGCCTCCACAGGTAGATCCCTCAGATGGCTCACTAACACACCACCATATTTCACCAAAATTTGGTCACCATCACAATACCAATCCACTAAGGTATGGATCAAATCCCCCACCAGTTGTGGAGGGATAGGTTCCCTCACCCCTCAAGGAGACAACCCCATAAAAAATAGATATCATGAGTAGTGATACTCAGGTCCTCACTATTAGCACCCAAATTGACCCCCTAAGTTGTGGGAGAGGGAAAACTGGGGTAACAGCAAAACTACTTTAGACTTATGCTACTGACCCAGCACAGTGTGAGAGGGATCTCTCTTAAACTTATGAAAAAATGGAAATAATCAAGGTTGTCAACAATGAATAAACACACCAGCTTTCATTACTCAAGATATTCAATCAAGCACATTCAGAAGATTAGATTTCTGATAGGACAAATTGCTTTTAATTGTGGTTTTGTTGAAAACAACATACATTCCCATTGGGCATTAGAGTCAAAACATATATCAAGTGAATATTATAACAGTGATCTACAAACGCATACATTCAAAGGAAATATATCCACCAGTCTACAGTCGATATGCTTTTTAATTGGGCAATTTAGATGAAAGATAGACAGTCCACCGGTATGGAGCATAAACATACAAATTCCATATCGATTTTAGCATAATTTAGTTGTGGAATGATTAGAACGAAATGAATAGGGCATAATCAATATGAATCCCATTCAAATAATACACTGAACCAAGCACGAATAGCAGAACAAAATGAATTAACATAGAAAGAGACACAATCACATGGGAAGAGAAATAAACAGACTGTAAATCTGAAAACACATGAATCTCTGAATAGAAGCGCCTGCAATTCTTCGTCAATTCTATTAAAATAGTTTAAAATTGTTCAACACAGAGCAACCTTTAGGTTTCAAAAATTTCAACCCTTCTGCCTTTGATTACATTGGATTTATAGATGTCTTCGAGCACCAGGCTCGGCCTTCTCTTGAACAGAAAACAATTACGAACTATGACACCTAATCAAGGCATATTCAACATTACAACTATGAGAAAGATGTGGCAAAAAACGGCTCAACATCCTTTTACATTACGAGGTCGCTTTTTACTACATGACCGCTTATATTTAACAAAAAGACAAAAATGGTCCTGGAGATGCTCTTCCAGCTAGCTGCTCCCACTAACCGGATGTTTCCACAAGCAAAAAAATTCTCAATAACCTCAAACTCCTCATGTACCTGTATTTATTCTCGCCTTGCCATACTTCTCGATGAGCTTCCATTGGTCAGCTGAGGGAAATTCCAAGGTGGCGAGCTCTTTAATTAACACCCTCAGCTCAGTGTGTTCCCTATATGAATAACCAATGTGGAGTGTTCTAGCTTCTTTGAAGGCCACGGCTATCTCAAAATATTTTGTTAGTTTCTCAGCCATTATCCTACCTGTCAGAGGCTGATCCATACCTGTAAAACGTTCCTGGTTCATTCTGCAATTCCACAGTTTAACCTTATATTCTTCCTTTGATAGCATGGTTCCATTCTCCTCCCAGAACATAGGCAGGCCTTTCTTGAACAAGGGCTTGAATGCTTCCCTAAATAGCTTCAGCTGTTTGGATAGAATGTTTATCCGTAACTGGGTGACCTTCACTTGTTGATGCTTGTTGATTATTCTCTTGGCCCATATAATTATGGCCACTCTATCCTTGATTTCTGTTGTATCAGCCTATTCTTCTGACAAACCACTCAGGAATTCCACTGTGTTTTCTGCATAATCTGAGGGCTTCTTATGTAGCTTTTCATTTGCCACCCTTACAGCCTGTTTAGCCAGCTCTACCACAGTTTCCTTATCCACTTTGAAGTTCAGATAAGGCCTCAGGTCTTCTGCTTGTATGATGACATCATCCCATATGATCTTCTTGGTTTCTGGTAGTACTTCTTGTCCTATTACTTGCTCCTTTAACCTGTCAATATTTGCCTGCATTCCCTGGTACTTGGTTTCCCAAGCCTCTTTTTCTTTTTCTACAGTGTCCTTTAGAATCTTCAGGTTAGCAACTTGTTTTCTCAATTTGATCACCTCAGCATCATCCAGGTTGGCACTGGCTATCTATCCTACTATGGAGAAGTCTCCAACTTCAATTGAGGGCGTGATCTCCATCTCCATCTCCTGCTCTTTTTCTTTTTCCTTCATCTTCTTCTCCAGTTCTTCAAACTGGGTTTTCCATACTTTTTCATTAGCTGCCACAAGTGCCACATTAAGCTGCAACTGCTTCTCCTTTTCTCCAAGCTCTACCAGCTGGGCCTTACAGTCAACCATCTCTTCTTGTAACTTCTCTTTCTCCCCTTCTAGCTCTGTCATCTCAGGAGCATTTACTAATTGGGAAGCATGCATCTTTAACTTCTTTTTTAGGGTCAGGATCTCCTGCTCCTTTTCATCCAACAAATCATGCATGCTCTTTCTCCTGGCTTCTTCAGGCTCTGAAGTCAACAACTTAGTTTGGAGCTTCTTTACTTGTACTTTTAGCTGTTTGTTCTCTGTCTTTTCTAACCTCAAATGATTATGAACCTTGGCTTTATTTGATTTCTCCTTAGGCAGCTCCAGGGCATATTTCAGTGTCTTGTTGTATATGACTTCCCCTGTCTCCTTATGCAAATTGATTAGATCAGGGTCTGGGATGTCTTCTATATTTACCTTCAATTCTGTGGCTTTGCTTTTAGTGGCCCGATCTAGGCTTAAAGTATTTTGGACCAAGTTTCTGCTGGCCACCAAGGCTACAGTCTTCTTAGATATTTTCCTTACTTCATCATACAACATTTTCTCTACTGCAATGTTGTATGGATTTTCCTCATATCCTTCTAGCAGCTCTGCTCTGGTTGTGGTTAGTGTAGCAGGACCCTTGGGTGGTTTTCCAAAGACATGTTCTTTGACCTCAAAATGGGGCATCAGGAATTTCACCTGTTTCTTCTTTGGTTTCTCTTTCTGGATCTTTGCCACCTGCTGATCAGCTTTTTCTACTTTCTACCTCTTTACAGCTCTTTCAAGGCCATTGTCCACATCCATAGGACTGTTGTTTTCCTATGGACTAGAATTTTCTGGGATGGTGATTAGGGGAAAAACCATTTGTACCACTGGGACTGTACCAGATGAACTGAGTGCTGACGAGGTGTCTTCCTGAAAAAGTCGTGCCAGGGATTGGGAGTCCTCTGGGGGTCGATGTTCATTTGTCCTTGATCAACATACTCCAACCAGTTTTCTCTTTCAGCCATACCTTCCATCTCAAAGTGTTCATACCCCTTCCTATTTGTTGCTTTCCTCCTTTCAGAAAGTATGTGATGGGGGTAATAAGTCACTGCTGCCTTGGAGGGGAATCCAATGTCGTGCACTATCTACTGAATGCTTGGGAGGGCTACTCTGCTCTTAACTATAAAGGATCCCACTATCCAGGGGAAGCTTATATCAGATGACTTTTTGTCATCTAGGAAGTGCTCACACTCAACTGTCAGCTTTTGCCTTATGAACTCCATGGTGAGTATTCTAGGAGTGAGGAATGCAGGCAGCTCATATGGGGCATGGGAAAACCTATACACTCTAATCATAGTGCTCTATTTAAATAAAAACCAATCTCCCACTCCCTTTTCCATTGGTGGTTGCAGTAAATCTTTCATCTCCGGTATTACTCTTGGCAATCTCTTCTGAAAAAACAGGAAGTAAACCTCAGCCATGAGGTCGTTCATGAACATCTTTTAGTTAGAATACATCTCTTTGGTTATCTGCAGCTCTGGAACTTGTGGGTTTTCATCATTGGCTGCCAGGAACATATTTAGAAAATACGATTGGAACCTGAAAGATCTAACCTTCAGAAACTCTACAGGTTGGGCATGGATGCTAATGGCTAGGGCCTCGTCAAACTTTAGACAAGCACATGGGGGGGGCGAATCAGGGTCGATTGGCTCAAGGGGACAAGTATTGATAACGAACAGAAGGCTATTTAAGGGTTCGGTTATATCATGGTCGCTATCTAGTCCTAAGAATTGAGACAGCATAGAAATCACGTATCTGGACTCCTCTTTGAACATGTTGGCTTCGCCAGGGAAAGAGCCTTCTGGGATAGAGGCATCTGGGAGTAAAGTGCCATGGTAAAAAATTTCTTTGAGGTTGTGAGGGTCTCTTCGAAAATGCTAAATTAGGGCTTCTAACTGGTAACTATGGGTCTTTTGACAGAAATATTCGGGTACGGCTAGGGATTTTCGGACGGCCGGGGCATCTATGTAACACAATATTTCTATTCTTGCGGCGTTCATGACCGCTTAGCGTCTGGGAGAATAATGGCGGGAGCACCAATCTAATAATTCAGGGCAATTTGGGGTTTTACTGGTGGTAAAAAGGTGGAAGAAGGACTATTAAACTTTGTGGACATCTCTGCTTTGGGATCTTATGGCTTCTAGCCTTTCCTTGGAGGTTTCCAGGGTACTGTTCAGTAACATGGTGTCAAAAATGTCATTGTCTTTATCCTCTATCTGCTCGTTCATTCTTGACGACTCATAACCCGGAGGCCCTACAAAGCTCGCCATTCAAAAAATATTACAGAGGAAAAGAGTGGCCTACCTATCTGCCTGACACCTAGGTGGAGCTTCCGAGCTTCTAGTCAGCTAACCAGGTTGTGCACGGTTTAATCATTTCACCTTTCAATGCACTCGGGACAACAGGGATGCGAATATCCACGCAGGTGAGTATTATATATATAGCAGTCCTGGGCTATCATCCCTCCAACTATGACGATGGAGGAGCTATACTAGCCTTCTATTTATCAGATAAATCTTCCACCGTCGGATCCTCTTAACCTTTTTGCATTCGACTTTTGTGGTCCCCAATCCCGCCACACGGCCGCTTTGCAACACCTTTGACCTTTGGGAAAATCTACCTGCTATCGATCGGACTCCTGCTCGGATCTTGTCCGTCCAACGACGCATCTTTTAATTGTTCGCAAATCTTGGTTCTACTGAATTACTGCACAAGTAATATCTGCGAAGTCCACCCGGTTTGACGTAGATCTTTGCCTTGTCAAATCTGGGCCATCGGAGAATGTAGCACTTTAAGAAAATTTCACAAATGTGAATTGCGACCGTTTTCGCACAAGTAGTACCTGCGAACATATTGTGATTTGTTGATTCTGAGTCTTTCACCGTTGATTGCTTTTGGACCTGTCCGTCAGCTAGCATCCACCTCCGCTTAACAAGTTGTCAACTCATATCGCGATGAGGGCTCTAGGCCGTATGTCTTCGAATGGTATATCTCATCCATCCATACATACTTTCACATGTCTCTTAGCGCCTCCCTTTGCATTCGGTCTTCTGTTGCTCACTCAAAAACCCTTTCTACCTTGGAACCTCGGGCATCCCTCAAATTTCCTTTAGGGCCATGTTCATTGCATAGGACTCTAGATTTCAACACTAAGGGAATGCTGGCTGAGATCTGTGTCTTCCCTTGGGGATTTTTCATGGTCCTACGACCCTTTTTCCACAAGAAACCTCTTCAAAAAATTAGCACAATCCTAGTGCTAACAATCACCATCCACCTGGAACACCTCGTAGTCAGGATCCCACATGTCCAATAGCCGAAACAAGAGATAGTCGGACAACCACATTAGAGGGATCTTGAATAACTTCAAGAGACCAACATCCCATAGCACATCAGTCACCCCCTGGTTGGCCAACATAACTGCTCGAAGGTCATCAAACTCCCTCTCTCTCCACTCCACATCCAAAACATGGGCCATCACTACTAAATAAACTACCTCCACATGGAAATAATCACTCATTAGCTACAGAAAACCAGTAGTGTGGTCTTCTCTAAGAAGACCCACGCATAGCATGAATTTTATAAGACATCCACGCGTAGCACGACCAATACAAGGTTCGGTCGTGTAAAACAAACAAATGGGATTTATAGACCTTGGTCGCACAGTTAGCGCAACTGTTCTAGGAACAGTCATTCTACAACCAGCGTGCAGTCAAGACATATATATCCCGCACTACGCGCGACATAGTTCATTTCCTCTGCAATATAGAGCACTCTACGCCGCGCGCGATTTCCAAAAAATCTTTTTCTGGGGTAATGAAATATTTTCCCATAATCACGTGTGACTGGGTGGTATTTTCTCAAAATCCCATGTGGAATCCCTAAAACCATCAAAAACTCCCCCTAGGAACCTAGGGGACCCCCCTACCTAAATGTACCCAGAAAAAATCAAAAAGTAAAAGGGTGAGGCATACCTAGAACTCGTTGCTCACCCAACGTTGCACTGGATCTCCCAGAATTGCTCGAAAAGTAATCTAGGAGGTCGGTGGCACAAAGTACAAATGATTTCAAAAAGTGGGCCCCACCCAGATAGAATCAAAAAGTAAAAGGGTGAGGCATACCTAGAACTTGTTGCTCACCCAACGTTGCACCGGATCTCCCAGAATTACTCGAAAAGTAATATAGGAGGTCGGTGGCACAAAGTACAAATGATTTCAAAAAGTGGGCCCCACACCTATTTTATACTCATTTGACACAAACTTTAAACTGATGCCACAGACAAACCCTAACTCCATTTTCCAAACCATTCACACCACGACAACCAGTGCTTTGAGCTATTCGACATAAAATCAACTAATCTAGATTCTCATTAGTGTCACCAAGACACAATTTTCTCTCCTTAATCAACAAAGTACCCCACAGGGAGGCAATATTTTGGTAATATAATTTATGCATTGTCAATACCTTGGTTATGTCTTTTATTACACTTGGGTATGTGCGTCGTGTGTACAAGACCATGATCAAAACAACATGGATACTCTTGTTTACCCATGATATGAATAAGACTACGAATCCCTAAAGGGAAACATACCCCACCACAAGTATGATTTTGAAACTGGCATATAGACCCTATTTACCCTCTATTTATAATGCATATCCCAGTATTCCCACTGATAACCATAGGGTCCCCTTTCATGGCCTTCATGTTCCATCAACATCATTCCCATGAATAGCAGGTTCCCTCATGAGTGTGTGCACCACTTCCATCCCCGTCATCAACTGACACCCATGATGTCAACCAACACAAGTCCGAGGAGTCTGACCAAACTTGAAAAGAACCTCCCTTAGAGTATCATTTCATAATTGCACGGTATACATTCGTCAGATCCCTTGGCACAGGTTACACAGATGATTCACAAATACCCCTCATACCTCCATGAGAACTTTACCATTCGCACTCCCCCTCATATCATCACCCCCGCAAAAAAACCTATGCCCCCTCCCACCCTCAAAAACGACCAGTTCTATTCATTTATCCCGCAAGACTACACTACATAACATTGTTTCATGAGGCACCCATATTTGTGTTCGCAAGTTAACCCTCACTTCATCACTGGAAAGTGTCCCCCAATCCACTCAAAACCGTGGGGACTCCACCCATCATCAAATCAGTCCCCCGACACACACAAAACTGTGGTGACCCCACCAACATTCATTATGTACAAACAATTCACACATCACCTCACATTGCAAGAACACCATATTATTTTAGAAGCAACCAATGGTCGCCTTTGATCGATGTATTTGAGTCTAAATATGTTCAGTAGTATTTGTTTTTTCGGTTACTATTACCCTTCGTTTTGCATCTCCATCAAAGCCCTTTCATTTGCAGTTTGTCTTTGTTCGTTTCAATATGTATCGTTCTGAAAGAAAAGTTGTCATCTCCACTCCCCATGTTTACATCAATCAAAGGAATTTATGAGCCCCATGCTTATCAACCAGTCTTGTGTCAGGTATATCCATCCACCATTTGGTTACAATATGATCCCAATTCTCAGGATAGGACTCTCATCCTATCATATGCTTCAGCTCTCGTCGACGTCAATACACTATATTCTAAGAGTTGCAGTAGCTGCAGTTGTACCTTGGGATCCCTTTCAATCACTATAAGGGATCACCTCGAACTTAGTAGGGAGATTCATTATTGCTCCCTAACTAGGTGGTTTCATCTATGCTCAACGTCAACACATCATCGCATATGGGGGAGAAGTACTTTTTAAGTTAGCAGTGTTCACATTTGGAAATCATGATAGTAATCTATTTGGTATGGTAAAGACCTTAGGAAGAGTTACATACCAGTTTTGTTCACCGCCACAGTGGTTTTATCATGGTCACCAGCAGTCCAAATTATTCAATATACTATAGCATTTCCATGGGAATTTACTCTAACATGGATTGAATCCAATTTCATCTATGCCCCGGCAATATAACAGATTCGACACCTTTGTCCTCTCTCATTGTAATCACTTTGACAATATTTCATGAGCATGGGTATGCTCGCCTCATTTGTATAAAAACTATTATTTATTACATCTCCAACGGTCATCACCAACACTCCTCCCCCATGGGAGAACCTTATTTTTTCCACATATGCTTCATCCTATAGACAGGAGAGAAAAAGAAAAAAACATGATGCATTATTGGCTCTACAATACCCTCTGAACCTCATACATCAGGGGCCATCTATTAATGCCTAAAAATCGCACACATGAGACATTTCGAAAATTCATTGAGTAAAGCGTCATCAACATAAAGAATGCATCTCACCACAGGCATGTTCAATAGTTCCAAAAAACAGCATGAGTCCACAAGTGCCAAGAAACAGTCAAAACAAAGGGTAGTGTGGGTATTACACATTTAACCCACGCTATAGAACAGGTTACCTGAACAATGCATGCGCTACACCCATGCGGATTTTCCTTCGATGGCCATGCTAATTTCAAAATGGTGGGACCACTCATGCCTAGCAGCACATTAAAAATTCAATCCTCCCAAAGGATCAGAATTCGACTCCTCACACACTTGGGAGCATTAAGCATCCCCCCTTGTGTACCTTGGAACCAATTCATGAAGGAGGAGAGTTTACATTTGGATCTAGTTATTTGATGGCCACCTCTTGGCCTATAAAAGGAAGTCATTGGCATGCATTTCTTAAACATAAATCAGAGCAAGGTTATGTTGTTGGATTTGAGTTGCAACTTCCTCATAGCCCATCATTTCCTACCATGGTAATCATTTCTAAGATTGCTTGCCACCTACCATCAAGAGGCAAGTGTTTCTCTCAATTGTTCTTCCACCTACTTATCATTTAGTTTGGAAAAGAAATTCCTCCCTAAGGGATATTGTTGGATTCCCTTGAAGCCTTCACCTCCTAGGTGTTGTACATCTATTCCATTGGGAAATACAAGAGTGGTTTAGCATACCTTTGGTTGTTGTTGGAGTTTGCATCTTTCCCCATCTCTTTTATTTTATTTTCATCAATATTTTCATGTTTCAATGTGAACTACACTAACAATCTCTTGATGGATCACTTGGAGAAAAACCAACCATCCAAAATGGGCTCCAAGGATTGAGGCCTTGAAGCAACCTACAAGGCTTAGCCCCTCACCAAGTGGAAGAGTGCACTTGAGAAATTTTTTCCATAATAGAAAGGTAGATGCTCCTTTAGACAGAGAGTCTAGTGAGCCTTTGGTTAGTGTATCTTCCTCTATCATGTCTCCTATTACTGAGGAGGGAAGTGGGGGAGGTGGGAGGTGGGTCCAGTCATATTGTTGATAAGGATGCGGGGGGTATAGAAGCCAATCAATATCTATACATTGGACCTCACCCTTATTTTTGGTTGGCTTCTTATGAATTTGTGTTAGCTAGTGAGGCTCAAACTAACGCCCCAACATTTCAATAGGTGGAGGATGTCAGAACCACTCTTGTCCCTTCTTTTAGAGACGTACTTGCTAAACACCTTTACCTTTGTATGAGGGCACAATGCAAAATTTGTTGTCCTTCAGAGAAAACATTGATAAGGGTTTGTTAGTTGTGCTCTCTACCCTTATTGATAAATCCTATAGGATTGCAAATCAAGGGTGCAAGAAAGGGGTGTTCATGGGAGGAATAGACCTTGGAGGAGTTAGTAATCTCTCTTTAGATTCATTGGTTATAAAGGATAAATTTTCTGGAGAGGCTTCCTCTATTGGGGCTTCTTCTGGTGGAATTGGGGCCCTTAGAGCATAGAAGACCCTAGCCTAGGCCTAAAAAGATTTCATTCTACTTAAATTTCAGGGGAGTGGGGGGGCATCCAAAATATCTTACCCTTCGTTGTTTGTTTGAGATCATGAAGTCGGATGTAGTTCTCATACAGGAAACTATGACTGTTGGTGAGTGGGATCGGAATGTTTTTGCTAAAGTATTTTTGGGATGGGATATGTGCTCAATGGATTCCGTCGGCTTATCAAGGGGTTTGTTGTCTACTTGGAACCCTCAGACAGTAAATTGTGCTCCTTTTTCATCTACTGCGGGAATTCTTTTGATTAGAAGGACTAGAGATCTGGAATCGGTGGTTAATATGATAAATTGTTATGATCCATACACTAATAGAATGTATTTTTTGGAAGGTTTAAAGGTGGATGAGGTTTTGTTCTTGGAGAATATTATATTTGGGGGGACTTGAATCTCACCACTTTTTAAAGGTAAATATGGAGCTCTCGATCCAAAGGTGATCCTCTTAAAAGTTATTTCAAAGGTATGTTCATAGATGTTATTTTAATTGACATATTCCCTATCCTCTTCGTTTCTTCATGGAGAAATGGAATGGATAGGGAGGTGGGTGTCGCTAAGCGACTTAACCAATTTTTTTTTCTTAGACCCTCTTGAGAAAGGTAGGTCAATATAGGATGTGGATTTTAAGTGTTGATATCTCAAACCACATGTCATTCATCCTTCAACTAGACTTGGTTTCATCCCAGAATAAGTACCCTTTCAAATTGAATCATGCTTGGATTGGGGAAAAATACTTCATTGATCTTGTCCAAAGTAAGTGGATGTCTATGGTTGGGGATGGTGATCCTTCTCATATGCACTCTCTGGTAAACAAGCTAAAAGTACTAAAATCAGAATTTATCCAGTGGGACTAAAAAAATAAGAAGGCGTTGAAGGCATATCTAGTAGATATTGAACAAACGATTCATGCTACTTTCAATAACACTGAAAGTGGGTTTCTTTCTGTCGATCATAAATCCCTAGTTAGATCCCTCTTTTCCAGAAAGGAGAAAGTGATAAGAAACGAGGAGGAAACTTGGATATGAAAGAGTAGATCCATTTGGATTTCCCAGGGGGACAAGAATACCTCCTTCTTCCATAAATTTTCTAAGAAGAGAAGGATTAAAAATGCCATTTAGAAGATCACAGGACTTGATGGTGTGAACATTTCTTCATAAAATGACCTTGAAGTTGTTGCTTTTTATCATTTTAGTTCTTTATTTAGGGCCTCAAGTGATATTTCCATCCTCATCCAATTGAGGGTTATACAAAACTATCCAAGATTTTTTTCTCCAAACAAAGGCAGAAACATAGGTGACCCAGTCACTCTAGAAGACAAATAACAAAGGCAGAAACTTGTCTTTATCTTTTCTTGTCATAAGGTATTGGTTATCTTGGAGAGTGGGTAATAGTAGAAAGGTATTGTGTGGTTTGGACCCTTTCTTGGGTGGAGCATATGTCTACAATTTACCCCCCTCTCTAACGAATTCTCTTAGAGTATATGGATTTTTTTACTTGTACCAAGCTTGGCATCCTGATGGGGATGGACTTCTTTTACATAGTTGGATTCATGCTTTGTATTTGGGTCTACAGGGGGACTTGAGAGCATAATGGGGTGATTTATTGAAGGGAAATGGTATCACTATTGGGGATTAGGAGGATACTTTGGTATGATATTGGGATTCTTTTGAAGGTATTGTTTGAGCCAAGATAGTTATAATTCCTTATTCCCCTTACATATTCAGGTCAATGAAAGGTGGTGACATCGCTATTTATGGAATTGGAATTTTCCTCTTAAGGTAAAATTGCTCTCCCGGTTGGCTTTAAAACTCAAGATACTCACATGGGATAACTTATTGAAAAGGGGGGAATAGGACCAAATGTTTCCATCCTATATCTCAAGGGTGTTGAGACCATTGACCATTTCTTAGTGCATTGTGCTTTTACTAGAGTGGTCTAGCTAGAGGTAAGGAAATTGTTGAGGATCACAGGGACTTGGGCCTCAAAGTCCTTTGTAACTAGTTGCATCTCTTTGGAGGAAGTCTATCACAGTGCACAAATTGATCTGAAATGGATCATCATTAAAAATTTGTAATCAAAATTTAATTTTTGCAAAACTTATTTCAGCCTTAAGCTTAAATATAAAAGGACAAAAGGCCTCAAGAAGGTGAAACGAAACACCTTGATGGTTGGAATTCCAGGCATATTTATTAAACATTGTTGGGTTGAAGAAGAAGGGGAATCCAACCAGAGGGAGAATTGAAGCTTGGGAAGAAGAAGAATATTGACAGAGAAGAGGGCTCAAAGAGACAGAATGCTCAAAAGTTGATGGACGAAGGAGTTATTGTACCTATCCATGCACGAACAGATGGTTGTCTGAGCCATGGCATATTTAATATTGCTAGTGAGTAACAATGCAACAAAATATCATCTAAGAGTTCATAGATCACCTTTGTAATAATTTTCTGAGCAATTATAATTCCCCATGAAACCAGTCTCCCATTTGGGTTTCCAGGGTTAAAAAAAATTTTGTTTATTGGACATCTAAATTCTTTGTCGTTGTTTCAATTATTGTTCTGGTTATTAAATGAAAATGAAACCTCGGGCATGTGATTTTGATGGTCTTTGTTTAAAAAATTGATAAATGATAGTAGATACCACTGCTTGTACAAATCTATTACTTGATCAGGCACATTAATCGTTGGAACAATCAAACCATGGCATGATATAGAAGTGCAGGGCGAATTTATACATACTATGGTGTTTTTTAGTCATGCATGGATGTGTAAATTGATTCCTGGGCATTTCTTTTGATGCATGTGGCGTTTTGAAGTAGACTTTGGAGAATTTAAAAAATGGTTGGGGCGTTTTTATCATTCCTAGGAAAATCTAGAAATTCCCGGGGTATTTTAAAATAGTGATTAGCAAATTTAATTATGCCTAGGGAATTTTTATCACAACTAGGATAATTTGTAGTGTCTGGTGTATTTATTTAATAGCTTGGGGAGAATTGGAAGTACCCAAGGTTTTGATTTCATTGCATGGGGAGAATTGAAAATTGTTGGGGTGAATTTATAGATGCTTGGGCATTTTTGTATTTGTTGGGAATTTTTAATCAGTTCCAGACACATTCCTATTGTTATTAGGTGCATATTAAACTGCATCCAAATGAATAAAATGTTTTTTGTTCATATTAAACTTTTGGAGGATGAATACAAATGCTTTTTTATGACTATGGTTTCCATTAAGTGATCATCCCAATTTTCATTACAAAGAAATCATTTAATGTTATTTTTGAAAAATTATCCATGTTGGCAAAACAGATGGGTTATAGGAATACCGTTTACGGATCATATGGTATCAGAGCTAGTTGACTTCAGGATATATTTCACTTTAAGGAGGAACCAAAGATGGAGCGGCAATGGGATCAGAGGACTATCCAAATATTGAAGAGGTGAAGAGATAGCCACTATTCACCCATGGTCTTGAAGACAGTTCCAAAAGTGTTGCAAAGTATACAAAGAACCACATAATGCGAGCGAATACATTTGGGAAGGAGTGTATCCCATTCCTATCAAGCCCTCATGGATATGAAGTGCCAAGAAGCCATTTTAGAGTGTTTTGGAAAAGAACTCTACATGCACCATTTCCAAAGGCTAAAGATTGTTCATATTTTTTGCATTATGGAACAAGTGAGCTAGAACCAAAGCCAAAGCATATCTAGTACTAGATCCAGTAGCTAGGGCCACGAGCCAGATCTAGAGCCAAATTCAGAGTTGTATCCAAGTATTAAATCATAGTGACATTCTAGACAAGCAAACAAAAAATAGTAGTCTCCTTGAGCTTTTCGGGACCAAAATCTTATGAAAGGGGAGGTGTGATCTGAAATGGATCATCATTAAAACTTTCTAATAAAATTTTAATTTTTGCAAAACTAATCTCAGCCTTAAGCTTGAATATAGAAGGCCAAAATGCCTCAATAAGGTGAAACAAATCACCTAGATGGTTGGTGTTAACACCCAAAAATTGTTCACTAGCTCATCTCCCATTTGTCCACATTCACTACATTTTTGGCCTCCAAAACCCTAAATTGGAAACAAAAAGGGAAAAGAATCATTTTTCCCCTCAAAAAATAACTAAATTCCTTCAAAAAAGGTGAAAACCCCACAAAAGGGTCAAAAAATCACCAAAAACAAAAGAAAAAGGGGGAAAAGTCAAAATAAAATCAAAAAAGATGGAAAATATCAAATACCACTAGCCAATACTACTGGTTTCCCAAAACCATGGGCCAATACTCCATGTCGAATTCCCTACAACGCTCTAACCTACCCATTAGGGATTTTGTGCCCACCTAGCTAGAGCTTGGCCAACCCATTGAGAATTTGGAGAAGAGAAAGGAACTCAAGAGACCCAGTGCGCTACTCTCGTACTGCTTCAATGGCCCCCGTTACCTCATCTTTGGAGGTAACCATTTTCTGTAAACCCTAGTTTGCAATAAAATACAAAATCTTTCATGGGTTCTAATCTATCAGGTATGTTTTACTGTTGTAATTAGCTAGATTTACTTTATGTTGTCATTTGCACTCATACATAGCAGTTTTCATTTTTGTATTTTTTATCCATAATTGAATCAGCTACCAAGGGTTCCATAACCCTTTATAGGTGCTCATTTGCATAGGCTGGTGTGAAAACACTAGCTACATATTTGGAGACTCCACTGGGTCGATTCTCATCGATGTGTGGTTTAGTTTATTTTTTTAGTGTTTATGCTTGTTATTTTCTTGCATTTTACAATTTTGGGCTACCCTTTCTTCCCCCATACTTGCAGATATGGCCCTTTCCTTCGCAGTTCCCTCCTTTAGCTCTGTTTTTACGGCCCGGCCCACGACTTTCTGTCATTTACCTGCGGCTCGAGTGCGACTTCCAGCTCGAAACTCATGCTCCCCAATGCGACTTCCGACCTGCAACTTGCACCTGGAACGCGCATCTATGCCCATTTACCGTGCCCTCTGCGCATTTTTTACCCCACTAGCCGCGCGTTTTGTGCGCAGTATGGTCGAAAAATCCAACCATATGTCCATATACCTCCTACCACTACCCCATCATATAACCCAACGCACAATGCCTCCATGAGTGATCCCAACCTTTCACGCACTGCATCCCATTCAGGAGCAACACCTTCGTATGTTCCCATGGCCCAAGCTCCTCAAGTACATGTACCTTAATGTCCAATGCATTGCTACGGTCACACCCCCACCAGCATACGCCCCCCCTGTCGCACCTCATGCCTACTACCATCAACAGGCTGCACCTACACCCGTACAACCTCAAGCCCCTCCATATTATTATCCACCATAGACTACCCCAGAACCTGCTCAACCACAGACACCCCCTTCTCCCCAAGGGAAGTTTATGCTCAACAAAACCAACACCAAAACCAACCTTCCCAACGGAACCAACAAGGACAACAAGGTAGGGGAAGAATTCGTAATCGAGGGAACAACCAACCTATGGATAGAGGCGGTCCACCACCAAACCCTCCAAACAATAATGGTGCTGCACCAACTAACCAAAATACTCATCGACCACCTTGGCAAGGAAAAAACTCCAAATTATGCACAAACCACCCATGCTCTATTTGCGGGGTATATGGCCACTACACACATAATTGTCCCCATCTAGAGCGAGCTCGTCAACTTTCGACTGACGATGCCCAATGCCAAGGACATGTTGCCCCTCTGGCACCACCTAATCCCACGCAACCCAACACACAACCTATGTTGTTGCAGAACCCCCTACCCACGCAAGGGGTAGTATCCACCCAACATTTGTCTCCCCCTCAAGGGGCTGCAGCAGCACAACAGCAAGTTACCTATGTAATTCATGGAAACCAACACGTTGACACAGGTACCCACCACCTTTTAATGATGTCTTCGGCTAACATCAACCTTCAAACATGATGTAACCAATATGGTTCCACCAAGGAAACCATTCATGAGGACAAGGTTGCTAACACTATCCCCACGGATCATTCGTTACATATACCCCCTGCACTGTTCGATGGCGCTCCCAAATCTCCATGATTCCCTCTACAACGCGTTAATAACAACCCTAATGCTCGTGCTTCCCCCAACTATAAGACTGTGGATGAATTAGCCCAGTCCCTTGTTGTTATGTCGGCCCTAGAAGTTTTAAAGAACTGCCCAACGCAACGTAAAACATTGTTTTCTGATATTGGTGCAATAGACCCTTCTAACTCACGGATGATGGCATTCGATTTAGACCAATCTGAACCACGCATGCCTTCCACATTAGCATTTCAAGTTTTTGTTTCAGTCCAAAATCTTGTTATTCATCGATGTATCATCGATGAAGGTGACTCTACATGTTTTATGTCTACATTCGTGTGGCAGAAGATCGTATCCCCTACCCTATAACCATCCATGACCACCTTATGAGCTTATGATGGTCGTTCAGCTCAGGCACAAGGCATTCTGGCTAATGTCCCAATCCAATTAGCTGGTAAAACTATCCTAATTGACATCGAATTCATAAATGCATAGCTCGACTACAACTTACTCCTAGGACGAAGCTACATGTAGGCCACGAAGGTTGTCGCTTCATCAGTGTTCCACATCATGATGTTCCCCCATGAGAGACGGTTTTTCCAAATCGACCAAGTTACTTATTATGACCACAACGCGCCCGCTACACCAGAAAACGTTCTCCCCATGGTTAAACAACCTGTTTTTGGTACGCCCACCTCTTTGGTTTCCACTGCGGGTCCCGTACTTTATTCAGAGACTCCAATGGTCCCCACTTTTACTTATTTACAACCTCCCCCACCGGCCATTGATATTTCTGATTTATGCACCATTTATTCAAAACAATCGGTGCCTCACCCTAAACCACCATTACTGCCTCAACCGTCATTGGTACCCAGCCACGTTGTAGCCACACCAATCCACACAATCCCATTTTTTTTCACACCCTCGGGAGTAGTAAGTATGCCAATGATGGCCACACTAAATCTCCCCGAGTTAACACTAGGACTGCCCGTGTGGTACTTACCTGCTCCTAATCCTACTCCGACGCCACAAGTCATCCTCCAACCAGTTCAACCCATCACCACTACCAATTTTCCACCGCCCCCCCACCCCCCCGGGGTGTGGCGACAATGTATTCATCCAAAAACATTGGGGGAAAGGCCACGCACACCCATACTACACCACATGCGACTAAACCCATGAAACCCCCCCTACATTTCGTGCACCTCCTAAGTGTTCTTTGTGCGATGACTTGGGCCATGCTACCCATAATTTTCCACAATTTCCAAACCTCCAAGAACAAATGAAGACGTTGGACGATGACCCCAATATTTCGGTTGTCGAACTATAACCCACCCCCCACCCATGTAACAAATCATTGCGCACCAACCACCCTTGCGCCATATGTGGAATCTACGTACACTATTCACATCATTGTCCTGACTTAGCTGAGTATATATTGGTTCTCCATGAGCTGAATCAATCCTCTTTAGAGTCATCCATTACTACCATCAAGGAGATTCATCCACCTGAATCCTCCTCCTTAGGAGAGATTAACACCATCTATATGATCTCCACAAGTGGAGAACCAACTTTTCCCCCCAACCTCCAGCCTTACCTCTTCCAATCTGTCCACAAAAATTTTTCGCAATGACGAAGAAATCCTCGAAGCATTAGTGCACCTGACTTCCCTTGGGATGATATTCATCATTGATCCTACTTCATTCCTGAGGATTCTACCCCTGTCACGTCCAACCAACTTTCGGTCAAGTCTAAAGACTTCATCCATATCCAAGTGGAGTAGTTTAAGAACCCCATCCCAGCTCTCGATGCCTTCGAGGAAGCTAACATGGCTAACATATCACCTACCATTCAGGTTGATATTTCTGTCACACCCGGTGTAGTTGAGAACATTACCTTAGGCGCTTCCTTTACTCCAGACGAATTCAATGCCTATAAGAAGCTCTTCCAAGAGTTCTGTGATGTTTTTTCTTGGTCATATACTGAGATGCCTGGTCTTGACCCCGCCATTGTTGATCACTGTATTGATACTTGGCCTGACGTCCCACCCATCCTCCAAAAGAAATGACCCATTCACCCCTCCAAACTCCCAGCGATGAAAGTCGAGATTGAAAAATTACGCCAAGTCGGGTTCATTTATCCGATTTCTTACACCACATGGGTGTCCAATCTCATACCGGTTAACAAAAAACAGGGAAACATTCGCATCTATACCAATTTATGTGATCTGAATTTAGATTGTCCCAAAGACAACTTTCCTACACCCTTCATCGACCATCTCATTGATACATGTGCGGGTCACGAGATTCTATCCTTCATGGACGGTTTCTTTGGCTACAATCAAATTCAAATTCGCAAAGAAGATCAGTACAAGACTGCCTTTACTACTCCGTGGGGCACCTTTTCCTATTGATTCATGTCGTTTGGTCTTAAAAATGTTGGTGCCACATTTCAGTGGGCCATGACCTATTGTTTTCACGACTTGGTCCATATCGTCCTTGTCTACCTAGACGACCTCACCTTTTGATCCAAGAAATGGTCTAACCATATGGACAACCTCCAGCAAGTCTTTTTGTGTTTTTGCAAGTACAACATCCGCCTGAACCCCCTCAAGTGTTTATTTTGAGTTCCTGCAGGCCGGTTGTTGGGTTTCATCGTTTCCCAAAAAGGAATCATTGTAAACACTTTATAGGTTCAATCCATCCTTGACCCCCATAACCACAAACATTACGCCAATTACAAAGCCTTCAAGGGAAATCCAACTTTCTTCGTCACTTCATTCCGAACTACGCTACTAAATTTCATGGCTTCCTTCGCTTGCTTCAAACCAACGTTCCTTTTGTTTGGGACAAACAAGCACAAGCGGATTTTGAAGCACTCAAACAAGCCTTGACATCCGCCCCGTGGATTTCACCTCCTGATTTTTCAAAGATCCTTTATGTTTCGGCATCTGAATATGTTGTTTCCGGTGTGATATTCCAAGAAGATAGTTCACATCAAGAATGTTTCATTTATTATGTAAGTCAGACATTATTAGTCCCACCACTGCCCTACCCCCCATGAGGAGAATTTGGCCCTTGACTTCGTCTTCTCAGTTTAGAGGGTTCGCCACTACATCCGGTTGAGTTGAAGTACAGTCGTGGCCAACTCCAACCCTATGGTCTATCTCTTGAGTCGCCACCTCCTCCAAGGCCGTGTAGCTAAATGGACCATTATCCTCCAAGAACATGACCTGATGTTTGTTACACCAAAGAGTACCAAATCCATCGCTTTGGCACATCTAATGACCGACTTACCATCTTCATCATTATTTCCCCCCATCATCACCAACTTACCCCACTACCACTTTTTCACCATCTCGTCGGATAACCCATGGTACGGTGACGCCCTGGTATACCTACGAACGCAAAAATTTTGCTCCAACCTCGATCATGATGATCGTCATTGTATCTACCATCACACTTCACGATACCTACTCCTCGGCGATGTCCTTTATCGCCACAGTGTCGACACCATTTTACATTGATGCCTCACACATGACAAGGCATAATAAGTGTTAAACAATTTTCATAGCGGATCCTATGGTGACCACTTCTCTGGAATGGCCACTGCCTAAAAATTCATCCGCGCCGGCTATTTCTGGCCCACCCTTTTCACTGATTACATCACAGCCGTCAAACATTACCGGAATTGCCATCTTTTTCCCCCAAATCTAGGACCCCTCCGGCCCCTCTCAATCCAATCATCACCGTTGGCCCCTTCTGTAAGTGGGCCATTGATTTTATGGAGTGTAACCCCCCCTCGGCGAATGGCCATAAATACAACATTTTGGTTATCAACTATTTCACTAAATCGGCTGAGGCCATGCCTACATTTAACTGTAAGGCTGAGACTGTTGCACGTTTATTTTTTAACCATGTCATCACTCGGTTCGGGGTCAACAAACAACTTGTCTCTGACCGTGGAAAACACTTCGAAGACACCATTTGGAAAGAGTTGTCTACCTTCCTGAAGTTTGACCATCAGTATGCCTCGTCCTACTACCCTCAAGGGAATCGCTAGTTTGAGGCTATTAACAAGATCTTGAAGACCATTCTTCAATGCATAGTAAACCAACACAAGTCCAATTGGCACCATATTCTCTTTCCTGCACTCTAGGATTACTGCACCTCCACTAAGACTGCCATGGGTTTTACCCCCTTCCACTTGGTTCACAGTGTAGATTTTTTCTCCCCATTGAGTGTCAAATCCTCGCTCTCCACATTTCCATTGAACTCCTCCCGGACACCTCACCTCTTGAGCAATGCTTACTTCTATTAGAACAGGCTGACAAAGACCGACGAACAGCTTTAAAAATAAACGAGGCTGCTAAAAATTGCTCCAAAGCCAATTATTACAATCATGTCCAACCGCGTACCTTCCATGAAGGAGACCCCGTGCTTGTTTATGACCAATCTCATGACAAGAACGGAAAAGGAAAAATTGAATCCATGTGGCAAGGCCATTTTCCACACCTGTCTCGGCAAGGGGGCATATATCCTTACCAATTTTGAAGGACATCCCTTAGCCAACCCCTGCAACGGGTTGTACCTCAAACGATTTTACCCTTAGTACTTTTCCAAACCCACTAGTCCGTGTTGTACAGTTTTATTCCTTTTTTTCACTTTTTGCATTCTGAACCTCACGATTTTACTTCCATGCGTGACCACATATGGATCTTGATCCACCACTCTATGTTGTTTTTGCTGACGGTGCAAGTAGATGGTCTCCAAACCTCGCCTCAGCAGATTGGGTATTGTATTCTCCCTCACACGATTTGATCCACCTCGATGGAGTGTGTATAGGTGTTGCCACCAATAACCAGGCTAAGTACAATGTTGTGACTGGTCTCCTGACCACTACTCTCCAACAGGGCATAAGTCACCTTCATGTGTTTCTCGACTCCCAGCTCCTTGTCGCCCAACTTGATAATTTTTACTAGGTACGGGATCCTTACCTTTTTAGAAAGTTCTTGTGCACCAAACATATGATTAGACAGTTTGATTTCATTACATTCATCCATGTCCCATGAAATCAAAACAATGTTGCATACCAAATGGCTAATAATGTTCTATAATGGCATATCAATCACAACATGTAGGAAGTAAACCACAATCATGTACCATCACATCATAGACATGCATATATACATCATATAGGTATACATCATCATAAAAAAACAAAAAGAGAACCATCATCACCATAAACTGCATCCACATGCATATATATATAATCAAAGTGTCATAGTGTTCTGGTCATAACATTTACATCAATACATTGAGGAGCCCAATAGCATCCTCATCATAAAAATAGTGACCAAATTAAAAAAATCCTAATGCTCATTGCATTGGGGGGATTTCCATCAAACTGCCTAATCTTAGTCATCCCCATCATCATCCTCCTCCTCCTCCTTGTCCTCCCCCTCCTCCTCCTCCTCCTTCTCATCCTCTTCCTCTTCTTATTCCTCCTCCTCCTCCTTGTTGTCCCCCTCCTCCTCCTCCTCCTCTTCATCCTCTTCATCTTCTTCCTCCTCCTCCTCCTCCTCCTCCTCATCTGACTCAGTCTCCTCCTCTGCATCATCATAGGGGGCATCACATGGCACCAGGGCCCTCACTGCCTCGACCTCCATCGTGATCCTCTACATCACTAGCCTCCACTCCCGTGGAGCGTCATAGAAAATATCAATCAAGTCCTGATCTAGATGCTGCCAACCATCATCGATTACCCCATCCAATAGGAGATCAATCTCGATACGTAGCATCTCTAGATTCATCAAAGCACTCCATTGTCGATGATGTCCGGGTGTGAGAGAGTACACTCCCTCCATTCGACCCCTAAGAGCCCGGTACCCTTCCAGCGGCCGCGGACCCACATCTGCACACAAGAACACGTCAGCAGTGCCAGTATCATAAAAATCCTCTAGCTATCACATATGCTATCGAGTAGATACAACATGCTACTAAAAAGTGAGTAGATACATACCATCTGGTACCCATGCCTAGCCACGAGGGTGTGGTAACTTTGAATCTCCCCTGTTGCCCATCCCTACATAGGGGAAGTCCTCAATCACCATTGGCAGCTGTAGCCACTGTGTGAGCAACTCTCGAGTAAAAAATTGACCCACCAATCCCCCACTACCGCGAGTCATCATCTCACCCCATCGCCGCATCTGCGGCTCAGTCGTTACACCATCACGTACTTCCTTGTTGTGTCTTAGCATCAGCACTCGCTCAAAGAAGAACGAGCACAAGAACAAAGGGAAACAGAAATCCCCTCCTCTTTGGATGACCTTGTTCAGCTCTCGCCGAACAACAGTTAGATACATCTTCCCCCACCCGAAGTAGGTACCTTTTAATGCCTTCTCAACCAGCATCATTTGTCCTCCATAAATCCTGTGGGGGGCCTTCGACCCCAATATCTGCACTACCACTGTCGCTATCACCCGAGTATCCAGCCTATCGATGTCACAAATCAGTATAGCATTGTCATACACATATGTTGTGGCATAACATTAGCACTCTAGCAAGTCCTCCATCAATACATCACTAGGATTCCTTGGTTGGGTGTCTGAAATCATACCCAACTATGGAAACCCCTTCAGGAAAAACACATATGTGAGAGATATCTCCAGTTGCTCCCCCTGTATCATGAATTCCCCCACATCGGCATCCCAGAAATCCACCAGTTTGTTCAGCAAAAACTTTGTTGAACGCATTGGGGGAACCTTCACGAACTTCAGCAAACCACACTACGCTAATGTGTCCCGGACATCATCATCATCCTGGATATCATCACGCAACCTCCCAAGCTCTCTCTCTTGCCAGCTGACCCTCGGCATCTTGTCAACCAGAAAACAAAACCCCCATCAGCAACATATAAATCCACATCGGTTTCCTCTAGGCCTTCATACCCTGACAAAGGAAAAAAATCGTGCTCCAAAGCATGGATTTTTTCCCAATAGGCGTGCCCCTGGAGTGCGCTTTTCTAATCGAAAATCGCACTCCTCAAGTGTGCCTGTGGGGTCCACAGTCGCGCTTGGAGTGCACTTTTCCCAGGAAAATCCACGCTTTATAGTGCAACTATGAGGCCCAGAGTCGCGCCCCGACCGCATGGCTGTACGTCCCAGAGCCACTCCCTAAGCTCTCTATTTATCTTGAAAATTGTGCTCTGATGTTGTGGTGCATAATCTTTCTTCACACGACCCCCCAATGGACCAAATCCTACTCAAAATGCATCAAAAACATCCAAAAACACTTAAATATTTACCTGCAAGTCACAGACCTAGATTTCACAAAGCATATTGAGAGAAATCATAATTTTCTCTTCTGGGCCCCTACACACTCCTCCCAATTTGCACAGTGAAAATGACATGTGGTGGTGGGCTCATTTTCTATTTATAGCCATTTTTCCCTAATTTTTGCTTTGACCATGTCGGGGTCATGTGACCATCGTTTTTCACAGCGTTTGAACCACTAGATTTAGAATTATGTGCTTGTGATGATGCTTGAGATCATTTCTCGCTCTCACTCAAAAAAAATTTAGGCATTTTTTCCATGCCCCTCACCGCCTCGATTTGCATGCCATATAGGTCACAGTCATTTTTTCCCAATTTTAACCATTTTGTCTATTGCGGCCTATACATGGGCCCTCCTCTCCTTCCATACTACAATTATTACATTTTTTTCCACCATACATCTACCCTCAAGGAGGCCCCATCAGTGTTCCCACCCCACACCCTCTTGGTTCCCATGGTTGTCCCTTGATTGAACACTTCCTCCTTGCATGGCTCTTACCTCTATTCGGTATTCCCTTTTTTGGACCGAGAAGCTCCTTTACGAACAAGAAAATTAGGGAGTTTCTATTAAGCTCTTTTATGACTCCTTAAAGATTGAAAATATTGCCGAGCAATCTTACTTCCTTTCATGCTCGCTAAAAGTATCTGAAAGGGCGTCTATCTGGTGTAATTTTAACCCTTTTCCGGACCTGGTAGACTAATTGCGAAAAAGGATTACTCTAGTCACATTGGCCAGAAGAGTTCTCCATTGCATACTTTTATGCTTTTTCGGGCCTTGGGCACTAACATACGAAAAAAGAACCACACTGGAGTCTTCTTATTGCTTTCAGACTCTCTAAAATTGAAAGTGACCGTGAGCATTCACCGTCCTGGACTCGTATAAATCCACATGACGAAACCTTTCCACCATTTCATAGTCTTCTTATCGCTTTCAGACTCCTTAAAATTGAAATCACCCATGATCATGCACTATCCTAGGCTCGTATACATCCACACGACAATACCATTTTGAGCACACTTTTATCCCTTCTTTGGGCTCCTTAAACCATGAAGAAGGCCCAAACGGTGCTTCTCAGTGCCATGACAAATCACATCTCATCCCACCATTATGGAAGCATCCCTAGCATTGTCTCCTTTGTTCAGATTATTCTGTGATGTGTCACCCTTGGAGTCTCCTAATATCACTCATCAATTTCCCCCCCTAAGTCTCCATTTTTGCAGTCACAATCCCTAGTCCCTTAAGCTATGATCCCCTTTCCCAAGGTCAGTTTCATATGTTTCCAGGTCATCCTTGTCGTCATACTCTAAACAAAGGAAGTTTGAGTCCCATCACTCCCCGATCCCCGTATCCCCCCCCCACAGTGTGTTAGTTACACTCCCAGTACTATCACCTCTTGGTTGTACACCTTGCATTCCTATCAAGGAAACATCATTGCCTTGGTAGTTGCAGGTCTCCCTCTATTGATGCCAACACATCTATTCCAAAGGATAGACCTAGAGGCCCATGTATGTTGGACTCACCTCCATTAGTGGTGAGTGCCTACAGACCATCTGAGAGGATTCCTTAGTGCCTCTTAGAATGGTTGTTTCTCACGTGCTTGACTTCAACTCCATCATCGCACTGTTGAGATTCGTACAAGGTATTGGTCCCTTCAGTTATTGGTCAAAGACCCCGGATGTCCCCTGACTCTAGCACATTGGTGAGTTTATTCGGAACGCCCAGTTGTATGTTCCCATGGATATCCGGGTTGCGTTGGCGACAGTATTCAGAATCCCTCCATCTATGCGCTTCGTAGAGTATCCAGTTCACATGCAGTCCAGTGTATATTTGAGATTCCAACTCTCAGTTGTTGAGTCCATATAGTTGCTGGACACCTTTAGATCCAACAGAGCATCAGCTGTTGTAGTACCGCATTCATTATGAATTCCATTGTTTCCATGTATCACTTCTTCATATCAGTCATGGTTGGGCCATGAGTATGTCCCATATTCGTGTCCCCTCGGGACCATTTTGATGTACACAGCAGTTATCTATGTATTGTTCAAGCCCCCTTTTGGGCCTCATTATTATTTGTATATCTTGATACGAGCATGGGTATGCCCACCTCGTCCATATATTTGAGATTATTCCCCATTCATTATTGAGGTCATGTATTTTCAATTTTATCCTTCGCAGTTCATATGGAGCACATGTTCCGGTCTCCAACCAATTTCTTCTCTTCGCCATCACAATGCTCGCACCCCTGGAAAAATTCATACCTTATGATTTCTATCGGCCATAAGATGAGCTCCTACCCTCACACATCAGGGGGTAACCTATTAACACCCAAAAATTGTTCACTAGCTCATCTCCCTAGTCACATCTCCCATTTGTCCACTTTCCCTACATTTGTGGCCTCCAAAACCCTAAATTGGTAACCAAAATGGAAAAGAATCATTGTTCCCCTCAAAAAATAACTAAATTCCTTCAAAAAAGGTGAAAAACCCACAAAAGGGTCAAAAAATCCCCAAAAAGAAAAGAAAAAGGGGGAAAAGTCAAAATAAAATAAAAAAAGAGGGAAAATATCAAATACCACAAGCCAATACTACTAGTTTCCCAAAACCATGGGCCAATACTCCACCACCCAAAATTGCTATAAAAAGGTGATGGAGGCCTCCCATTTCGTCACTAATCACTCTTCATACACTTATGTTGTTGAATTCCCTATAGCACTCTAGCCTGCCCATTAGGTATTTTGTGCCCACCTAGCTGGATCTTAGCCAACCCATTGAGCATTTGGAGAAGAGAAAGGAACTAAGGATAGCCGGCGCACTACTCTCGTACTACTACAAGGGCCCCCATTACGTCATCTTTGGAAGTAACCATTTTTTGTAAACCCTAGTTTGCAATAAAATACAAAATCTTTCATGGGTTCTAATCTATCATTTATGTTTTACTGTTGTGAATTAGCTAGATTTACTTTTTGTTTTCATTTGCACTCTGCATAGTAGTTTTCATTTCTGTATTTTTTATCCATATTTGAATCTGCTACCAAGGGTTCCATAACCCTAAGTAGGTGCTCATTTGCACAAGATGGTGTGAAAATACTAACTACAGTTGGAATTTTGGGAAGCTCTATTAAAAAGTGTTGGCTTGAAGAAGAAGGGGAATCCAACCAAAGGGAGAATTGAATATTGGGAAGAAGAAGGGCATTTACAGAGAAGCGGGCTCGAAGAGGTATCCTGCTCAAAAGTTGATGGACATAGCAGTTATTATACCTGTCCACGCACGAGCAGAAGGTTGTCTGAGCCATGGCATCTATAATATTGCTAGTGAGTAACAATGCAAAAAAATATCATCCAAGAGTGCATTGCTCACCCCTATAATAAATTTCTAATCAATTATAATTCCCCATGATTGTTGGTTTTCCCATTTGGGTTTCCAAGGTAAAAACATATGTGTGTTTACTAGACATCTAAATTCTTTATGGTTGTTTCAATTACTATTATGGTTATTAAATGCAAATACATTTTCAGGCATATAGATTTGTTGGTCTTTGTTTAACCAATTGATAAATGAAGATATATATCATTGCTTATGCAAAGTTATTACTTGACCAGGCACATTAATCATTGGAACAATCAAACTTTGGCATGATACAGAAGTGTTAGGATAATTTATACATCTTGGGGCATTTTTTTGACATGTTTGGATGGGTAAATTGATGATTGTGTGTTTCTATTAATGCATGTGGCATTTTGAAAGAGTCCTGGGTGAATTTTAAAAATATAGAAATGCCCAGGGTATTTTAAAACAATTCTAATCAAATGTAATTATGCCTGGGGAATTTTTATCACAGCTGAGTGATTTGCAGTGTCTAGGATATTTATTTAATTTCTTGTGGCGAATTGGAAGTACCCAAAGTGTTGATTTCATTTCCAGGGGATAATTGACAAGTGTTGCGGTGAATTTGTAGATGCCTGGGAATTTTTGTAGTTGCTTGGTGTTTTTAATCAATGACAGACACATTCCTATTGTTATTGGGTTCATATTAAAACTATTGTAGATGAATAAAAAAAAATTGGTCATATTAAACTATTGGAGGATGAATACAAACATTTTTTATGATTGTAGTGTCCAATAACTGATCAGCCCAATTTTCATTACAAAGAAAGCATTTAGTGTTATCTCCGTAGAAGTATTTGTGTTGGTAAAACAGACGGGACATAGGCCTACCATTTACACACACACACACACACACACACACAAATATTATTTAATTGCCCCCCCAAGCCATTCTTCACCCATGATTTTTGCTCTCTCCACGAGTTTCGAGCTTCCCGGGCATTTTCCTCCATGGTTTTGTTGTGTTTTCCTTCATTTTTGCTAGCTGGGAAGGGCGTTTTTGTTTTGGTTAACAGTGGGGAAGGGAATAAATCGATTTGGTGGTTTCATAAAGGTCATTTTGGCCCACTGAATGCTCATATATTGTGGGAGAAATAATTTTTCTTCCAGGGGGTTGATTTCCTCTTCCCACAATCCGTTTTTGGGTGTGCCACAATTTGGGGAAAACCCATGGACCCCTATTTTGTAAATCCATTGTTGAAAATGTGTATCCATGCCCAGTTTTTGAGTTTGTTGTGTGTAATAAAATGTTGGGGTTGATATGGGTATCCATTACTTTGGCTGTGCTGAGCTTGAGAGTCCCCTTTTCCTTGTAGATATCATGCCCATCTCGGGGGTGGTCTCTGAGTGCTGAAAGAATATAGGTTGGGCATAGACCTATGGTTTGGTGGAACTTTGCAGCGACATAGCTAGTTGCTTGGGACAATTTCACAATGAAGATAAGTATTCTCTTTATGTGTTTACTTCTGCAAATGTTTTTAAATTGGTGCATGTTTATCCATATGTTGGAAATTGCATGCTATATGTGTGTGTAGAATATTACTTATGCTGTGTTAAATTGAATGGCATCTGCCCACATTTGTTTTATTGTTGTGGATTTGATGAATGGGGCTGAGTATTGTGTAAAATCCCAGATCTTAGTGTCATAATCCCTTCCTTACGTTGGATCAACAGGAAGGGACATGACAGATTGGTATCAGAGCACGAGGTTGCAACATTGGGCCCACATGGGATACCTATCACAATTGCGAAGGTAAGAACCCTTACTACCCAGCACTAATCATCAGAAGAGAAAGAGAAAAATTTCAAATTTTATAAGTGTTTTTGAAAAAAAATTCTAAGTATATGTCGGCGTAAAAGAGAAAACTTTGGCGAAACAGTCGGCAACCAAATCGCAAGTTTTCTGCGAAATGGTCGGCGACCAAATCGCAAGTTTTTAGCGAAACGGTCGGTGAACAAATCACAAGTTTTCTACGAAATGGTCGGCGAGTTTTGCCGAGTTTTCCACGACATGGTCGGAGGAGATCGGTCAGCAATTTTTATCGAGTTTGTCGCGACATGATCAGAGGAGATTGGTCGGCGATTTTTGTCGAGTTTGTCGCGAGACAGTCGGAGGAGATCGGTCAGCGATGAAAGCTCAAAATCGCTGAAACAATCAGAGGAGATCGATCGACAAGTTTTGCTAAGTTTGTTGCGACACCGGTCAGAGGAGATCGATCGGCGATGAAATCTCAAAATCACCGAAATGGTCGGAGGAGATAGGTCGGCAATTTTTGCTAAGTTTTCCGCGACACGGTCGGAGGAGATCGGTTGACGAGTTTTATCGAGTTTTCTGCAACACGGTCGGAGGAGAACGGTCAACGAGTTTTCCGCGGCACAGTCAGAGGATATCAGTCGGAAAGTTTTGTCGATTTTTCCATGACACGGTCGAAGGAGATTGGTTGGCGATGAAAGCTCAAAATCATCGAAATGGTCAGAGGAAAAATGACAAGTCCTCCGAAACAAGAAATTTGAACAGTTTCCAGGGGGATTTTTCCTGTGATCGAAAGTGAAAAGGATTTACAAAAAAAAAAACGAGGGTGCTGCCCTCGACCCCGCCCTATAGTGGCAATCCCCCTTGACCCCCCCTCGTCCCCCAGAGACATTCATTGAATGTATGAAATGCATTCTCTATGCCTAGAATGAGAAGTAGGAATTGCATAGAGGGTTTGTGGAAGCCTTATTAAGAGTAATTGGTTGTAATATGCATTATGGAAGATCAATGGAAGATCTTGATTATCAAAGATGGATATTGTATTCCATAAGAGAATGTTGATCATTTGGATCAGTAAAGCAATGTTGATAAGAGGAAAATTTCTCACCTTAAACTATTTATGTTTTATAGCATAACAATTGTATTCCTAGAAAATAGCAAGTAGGAATGTTATACATAGGTATATGCATTGAATCGTTGCTTGGTGAGAAAATCATAGCTAATGATTCCTTGTGTGATTGTTAAGAGGCCATCAAATTCAAATCATCTATGATGTGGAAGAGGAAATTCCTTGTTATGATGAGGGATTGGAAAGGGAAAATTCCTTAACTTTCTCTTGCTTATATGATCATATTTTCAAGTTTTATGTATAGAAAACTGTGGCATAAGAATGTTGGAAGTGCAAGAGAGTAGTAGATTGAATGCATATGAATTAGTGGGCATGATTAAAGAGTCATTGCATGGTGCATGTGAATTGCTTATGCATGAGCATGATGTTGCATATGGGTTGTTAGCACTAATTATTTTTGCAGTTGTTGGTGTTGTCGCTTTCTAAATTGCAAAGTTTCATTGGTGGTTTGGGAAGTTTCAAGGTTTTGCTCAGTTGGATAAATCATTAAAATTTCCCAGGTTTGCAAGAAAAAGAGGTTAAAGGTTTTGCACAAAAGGAGAAGAGTTTTTTATGATTGGAAAGGACTTTATTCATTTTTAATAAAAATTATAAACATTGGTTTTTTAAATGTAAATTTTGGCTTTAAAGTCAAGTTTTTTATTTTTTACCAAGGTTTATTTTTCTTTATAAAAATATGGACAAAGGAGGTTTTTACAAAAGCTTACAAGGCCTCTCAGCACCGAGAGATAATGGCTATATGGGGGCCACCACATCAATGCACACCATCAAAGTCCAAGCGCCAAGCTCACAAGAAATACTACATTGCTTTGTTCCTTGACATATAGTAGAATCACCAATGCATATAAACCATTGAACAGTGTATCCCCCAGCGCATGTTGGATTAAAGGTATATTATGAGCCATGTGAAATCCAGGTAAGTTCAAGCGCCTATCCAACATCCATCATCTTTCCAAACAGATCGACGGATCCTATTCATTTCACATCATCAACTTGCATGAACAAACAAAAATTTCGGATCTGCAAAATCGGGTAGATATTTCAATTTTTAACGGTGGAGATCAGCAGGTGAAGGAGATCCATGGTCCCAATAAATTTCTCAATGTCAACATGCGAGGAGAAACAAAATTTCAAAATCAACGAAATTTACATGCTCGTGGTTAAATCAAATTTTCTGAAAGTGGCTATTTAAGCCATCAGCTTCAAATGACTGTTTCCTCCAAATGGGAGTGAATTTTCAAAAACCAAGAGAGGCTTTCCTTCAGCATGGGACAATCTACAATAACCTCTCTCATTTTTTACAAAGGTATCACAGTTTGGGAGAATCAAAGGGATCTTCACAAAGCATTTTTCCATATTTCCAAACTATTGTCTGAGTCATCAAATTCAAATGCAGATTCCAAGGAGCTGGAGGGGAATCTAGCAAAATGAAGACATGGATTTTGACCGGGATCTTCACAAAGCATTTTTCCATATTTCCAAACTATTGTCTGAGTTATCAAATTCAAATGCAGATTCCAAGGAGCTGGAGGGGAATCTAGCAAAATGAAGACATGGATTTAATTACAAAAACTCTCCCAGATTTCACACAGCTGTCACCCTTTGAGATATGCAGGTGGGGATTTGAAGCCTATTTTTCAGCAGTCTGCTTCCTGAAAGGGAGGAAATCGGTTGTAACTGTTTCTATTTTAAGAATGTAGTTAGATTTTGAAATTAAGACTAGTTAGAGGTTGTTTTGCTATATTTTCAAAGGTATTTGATAGATTTGAGGTTTTATTTTCAAGAGAAGAGAGGCTCTTCATTGTAATAGGTTTCAAATTTCTGAAAATGAATAAAATTGCAGAGATGGAATGTTGAGAGGTTTCCATGGCAGATATTCTTGTGCCATCACTTTCTTCAGTAAGTGATTTCCTTATGTAATTAATTATCCTGTTTTCCAATCCATTTTGTATTTTATTTCATGTTTGAGTGAAAGTAATGTGAACTAGAATTCATCTTTTGATGCTCCAGTTTACTGAATTCAAAAATTTTAAATCTTTTCTTCTAATGTTTTTATAGAATTCACCCTAGCTAGGTGCTCTGTTTGATGGACTGTCTTCCTTGTCTTCTAATCAACCTGCAAATTCCTCAAGGCTGAGGAAATGGTGTCTACCCTGCCTTTTTCCATGGTCCTTTTAAAACCCTGCCTCTTCCAACCTAACTCATCTCTAATTTTGACTCCATTTCCCAATGGTCTCCTCCATGACTATCCTGCCAAATTTTACAAAACAAACTTGTCCTACCATAATCTGACCTTCTGAGTGTTTTGATTGAACATCCTGAGTAAGAAGGATTTGTAAATATTGAGAGATCCCTCTCTGATTGTATTATGCCAAAAATATAATCTAAAGTGGTCCTGTGGTTACCTCGGGATATACCTTTCACAGCCTAGGTACATTCTGAGTGCTAACATGGGTAATGGTAGGGAAGTTACACATGCAGTATCCCATTAATGGTATTTCCTATGGTTGATGACAATTAATGTTGTTGATAATGGTTGTAGGAATCATACCATAGAAGCATGACTGAAAATGCAAAGAAGTCATAGCATGTGACCAACAAACCTTGAGAGGGAAGGATGGAGCAATGATTCATGATCAAAAGGTTGGAAAAAGGACTGTGTAGCCTTGGTAAGAGGCCAACTGATTAGGTAACATCAAGCGATGTTAATGACATCCATGTAGGTAATGGTTATTTGTGCTTAATTGCATGAATGTTCAAAGAGGATTTGGTAAGATCCCTTCAACTATGTTGATTTGGTTTGCATGTGGTACTGAGTGCCTGAATGTGAATGTCATACCACCATGGTATGGTGAGGTATAGGGTGGTAAGGACGAGGAGCCTTGCCCCATCTAACTGTTTAGAATTTTGAATTCTTTCATATGGAATTATATCATACCAATTGTGTATGTTGGTTATCAGTTGATAACCAAGAAAGCAAGGACTTATGGCCCTATCATGGTAGTGCATGCTATGTGTGGTAGTCATGGTTAGGACATAATATGTTTGAATGCATAGTATTCATGAATTAATGCAAGGATGCATTGAAGAGATGTGAATTAAAAGATTTTGTACAATCTTGTGGTTATGCATTGAGTAAATGCACATTAAAATATAAGGTAAATGTTGTAAATATGCATGCATGAGTGTGGGTGCACATGTTGTGATGCATTGCATGAATGCATAGGGCTGGTGTATGTGATATTGCAAACTAAATAATGGATGAGATGATGAATTGATGATACTTATGGGATCATTTCATGAGCTGCTATGAATGCAGGAAGAGTAAGTGCATGTAGAAGGTAGTCATGATTGATGGGATACCGGAATGCTCTATGGAAGGGCATAGTTGTATAAATGATATGGTTGTGAATTAATGAGTATATAAAGCTTCATTTTAATTGCATAAATGATGTGACTATACCTTGCAAATTTAGTATGATAATGATTCACAGAAAGTAAATGAGTTGGTGATATTGAGATGTTAACCGCTGGAGGTGTTTGAATTATGGAGTGTTATAATTCTGAAAATTCTTCAGTGATTGTTGCAGCAATGAAATATTATATGCTCAGAGACTTACAAAGTGTTTGGATGATCGAAGTTTCATACTTCAGGTAGATTGGTTTGGGCATGGAAATATGGGAAATTCCATGATGAAGGTTGGAATCTACCATGGGCAAGAGCCAAAACTCATGAGAAGGGTCTCATGGTTGTTAAATTAAATTATGTACAAAACATGATGTCAAATTCAGATCTGGCAATTCTCTGATTTAAATGATCTCACAGTTACGAAAAAAATTGTTGTAAGAGAATAGACTTGTAAGCCTAAGATTTATAATTTTGCTAATAAATTAATAATGGTTGTTTGGCATATATGAATTGTGTCAGGAGGACATGTTGTAGGTGGATGTTCATGTATGGTAGCAAGTGTAAAACCATAATGGACAGAGTGATACTACTCACAAGATCCAAACAATAGGAGAATAAACCCATGGATAAGCAAATCAATTTCTATAGTTGACAGAATTGCAAATTCATACTTGAATTTAGTTATTAATGCCATTAACTGCTTAGTGAAATCATATTTGAATTTTATTGTTAAATGTTGCTGACTGTTTGGCTATCTAATAAGTGTGCCAAGAAGACACATTGAAAGAAGACCATGTGTGATAACCTGTAGAAGCCAAACTCCATGGGGAGGACCCCATGCTTTGGAAATGGGTTTCGGGTGAAACGCCATTGCAAATTTGAAAATATCTTAGTTGCACTGCATATTGGAAAACCATGTGAGTGAGATGGTAAAATTATGCCAATAAGGAATATGTGGGTTATGGAATGTGAAAAAATCAGGGTGGCAAACTGAAGGACTGTTAACTCAAAGAAGGGAGCCCCCATTCTTCACAAATGAAGAGAGAATACATATAAAAAGGGATAAGTAATCTGTAACCCTAGCTAAGAACATGCATGTCTAATTATTAGGGGTTAATATGCATAGCATGTTCTATTTTATTTATATTATTTCATACTGCTTGAGTATGATTAGGGCCTACAAGGCTCACATCCTAAAGGGAGTGCACACCTTTCTGGTGTTGGGTTATGATAGGGTTGTCAATATTGACTACACCCTAAAGGAATGGATGCATTCCTGGTGTTTCAATACTTGATAATGAATGTTATGAAATGTGGTTGCAATTTTGGGATGACAATACTGATGAGCTTGCTTATCCTTCTTATGCTGTCAGCTTACATATATGCAATTTGGTGCTTCACACTAAAGAAGAAAGGTGAAGGGTTGTTGTAAGCCTGATAAACCCAGTCGGTGTACTGGCTTGGCATTGGTTATTTGGATGTTGTGGAGGTATTGATGAAGGGTTGTTATATGCATGATAAACACAGTCGGTGTACTAGATTGGCATTGGTTATTTGGATGTTGTGGAGGTATTGGTGAAGGGTTGTTGTATGCCTAATAAACACAGTCGGTGTACTAGCTTGGCATTGGTTATTTGGATGTTGTGGAGGTATTGGTGAAGGGTTGTTGTATGCCTGATAAACCCAGTCAGTGTACTGGCTTGGAATTGGTTATTTGTATGTTGTGGAGGTATTGGTGAAGGGTTGTTGCATGCCTGATAAACCCAATCAATGTACTGGCTTGGCATTGGTTATTTGCATGTTGTGGAGGTATTGGTGAAGGGTTGTTGTATTCCTAATAAACCCAGTCGATGTACTGGCTTGGAATTGACTACTTGATGTTGTGGAGTAGCATGTGTGTTGGCCAAGCATCCACCCCACAGGTGATCCAAGGCTCGTAAAGCAGAGAAGGAAACATGTGGAGTAGCGAGGAACTTCCCAATACAGATAAGTATTTAATTTCATTCATTTGCAGATAATGAAAATTTCATGAACAAGTCTTATGAAAACCAAGTTGATACACTGTTGTTTCTTTGTTGGAAACTTTGGTCATTGCAGGAAAGCAATAAGCCTTGAAGGCATCCTAAGGATGCATTTGGACATGTGATTGTCCTAGAAAGCTCAGTATGGGAAGCAATGATGAGAATGGTGCTACTAGACATGTGTCATAGCAGAAGCCAAAGGTTCTGTGGAAGAACCATGGGGAGGGGATTCCCTAGTGGAGAAAGCCTTGGACAGACCTTAGACACTAAGTGTCATAGCCAAAACAAGAAAGGGAAAGTCAAGCATTCACATTGAAGTGAAAGAGGCTAAGGAGCATAGAATAACAGTGATGGTGTGGCTCCGAATTGGAACAAGACTAAGAGGGGGAAACTCTTACTCTTATCTTTCTTTTTGATTTATGCATCTTAAAAACAAAATATTGTTGACTGCATGTCATAGTTGAAAATAGGCTTTTTTTAATTGCTTGAAATGAATTGTGAATGCTGAAATAGTTAATTCCCTATGAAAGGATGAACATGAATGAGTTCATATGTATGTTGGGAAAGCATGAAAAGTGTGGAAGTCTCATGAATGAAGCATGGACATTCCATGTCAATTGGGAAGATAATTGACTGATTTTAATGTTTATGTTATGCTTGGCCTAACAAAGAATTACCATGATGAATTTCACAGGTAAGAAATTGTAGCGATTGGTTGCAACTGATACAAGCAAGTGTTGCTAGTAAGAAAAGCGTGGTCAGCTATGCACATTGACCATGGCAGCATACCAAGGGCTATTGGATTTGGATGAATGTCTTCTGCAAACAATTGCCAAGACCCAAGAAAATATTGGAGAGATGCTCAAGCTACAGAGGCGGCAGAATGAGATGAACCACAAGGTTTTGCAGGACTTTACTTGTCTGCAAAGGGAGGTAAAAATCATTCTGGGAGCAATCAGTAAGGGAAAGGGAAGTGGATCCATGAAGAGGAATTCATCCAATCATCCCATTAAGAAACACTCAAGGCTGGAAGACTCCATGAAAGTTGAGAAGGAAAAGAAAAAGGAACCACTGGAATGTTGGGAATGTGGAGGAAATCATTACCTCCGTAACTTCCCAACAAAGGACAACAAGAAATATAGTAGCCATAAAGTTTCCAGACTTGTGGATCAACTGGAAGGTAAAGAAAAGGAAGGGATTGTTTTGGAACAATTCCCTCATGCAGAGCTAGAAGGTCCCAACCAGCAGGAGCAGTTTGTGAAGGCCAAAGGACTTGGTCCTGAAAACCCAAGTAAAAGATGAAATGCAGGACAAACCTACCACATTTTGTGAATTTTGGACATGTGTGCAGCGTGTATGTATTCCTAAATATTGGAACACCAAGGACGGTGTTATTCTAAGGGGGGGGGGATTGTAATACCCCCATTTTGACCCTTAGGATATTTTGGTCTATAATGTAAATATCGTATGCTTATTATGTATGAATTATAGCGTGGAGCTCAAGGCCAAGGCCCCTCTAGTGAATGCTCGACCTTGAAGAGGAAAGTATTTGGTATTATGCCAACCATGTGCTAGTAATCCATGGAAATTGTAAATATGCATTTTAATAGAAATGCCCACAACTTTGGGTTGGAAGGTGTGGGAGGAGTAATTTTTTACTCCACGGGGAATAAACAGAAAGAGTTTGCCTGGGGAATTGGAAAAAATACCAATAATGGAGCCAAATGGCTCAGTCTAATTAAAGGTCTTTAGATAGCCAGAGCTATGGGAATTGAGAAGTTGACGCTCATTGGTGATTCTTTAATCGTCATCAGAGAAGCTAGAAGAATTACCAACACTTGGAAGAAACCCTCCTCCAAGATGCATTATTTCCTCGGCAGCATCAACAAAGAATTCAAATAGATAAACTTCTTTCACATCCTGAGAAATCAAAATGGGCATGCAAACCACATGGCCAACAAAGGTGTTAGGATTCCCTATGGCTCCCTAGAATGTGATCATGAAACTTTTGAAAACATATGGATTACATAATCCTTTGTTCCTTCCTAATATGAATACCTCTCTCTGCATTAATCTTTTAAGCAAGACCGTATTAATCCTTATCTATCCAACTATTTGGCTTTTTTTAATTAGCTCCATGTCCTTAATAGATTTTATAAAATTGCGTGGGATCCTCCCACACTTCTGCATTTACTTCACCTGGCCAAACTGCCAGTTTTTTGGCATGCGACGGCCTGTTTTCAGCATAAATAAAGAAGGCCTCTACTTCATCTGCATTCTTGTCTTGTCTTGGCATTGGGTTTTCACTCTAACTCTCCCAGTCTAAATCACTAATTCTCTCTGCTCGAAAGAAATTCCCTTCTATGAGATGGAGCATGTTTCAGGCTCATCCTCGCAGGATTGGTTTAGTGCTTACTCAAAATGCATTCAATGCAGTAAGGCCATCCTTCTCGGTGTCTGCAGAAGGTTTCTCTCATTGGAAAAAGAGCATAATGGAATTATGATGGTTGAAGATCACTTCAATTCACACACGATGGGATCTTGTCACAGACAGGCTGGTATTGGGCCTTCTCAGGGTCGTCATCAGGTTATGGGAAACATTCAGGAAAAGGAGGACTTATGGAAGCACATCCATGAACTAGAAACTCAAATTCATCTGGTCAGAAATGAAAATCTAGAATTCAAAAAGGTATTTTCCTGTATGTACACTCTAGCTCAATGCACTCACTTGGAATTTAAGTCTCAAAGCAACAAGATAGTTGAGAAAGTGGAACATTTGGAAGAGACATTGGGTCTCTACTTCCCTCACAAGGCACAAAAGAAGGAAAAAATGGATACTTCAAGCAGCGAGATGAATGACATTGACATAAAAATGGACAAGCTAAAAAGGTTCATGGTTCAAGCTGGCAACTTTGTCAACCTCAGCAGTGATAGGAAGGAAACGGCAGAGTCTGATGGTGCCTTAATGGACTCAGGACTACTCCATCATTAGCAAACGGTGCCTCACTCTAGTTTTTTTTGTCATTATGTTATATGCTATGTCTTTAAGTTTTCAGTTCTTTTTTGTTGGAAATCACGGGCAAGAAACACCTAGTATTCTAGCTACAGTTCAGAAAATCCTACTCCTCAGCATTTTTTATTAAGCAAACTCTGTAATCATGCTTTATTTCTGTACATTTCTCCTAGGACAGTTTATCAGGTGCTACAGTTCTCTCCATTTTGGAAGGTTTCATATCAGTTTCAAATTCGAAAAAGATGATTATGGAGTGACAGATGCTTCTCTGATAAGGGAGTATTCTGTCCTCTCCTATATGTAACCTCTATTTTTTTATATTTAATGAAAATCTTCAACCGTTTCTGGTATAAAAAAAAATTCCCACAACTAGATATGCAATGCAACAAGAGATGGGGACATGATGTTTACAAGGAATTGGGAGGGAAATATTCAAACCCTTGATCCAATCAAGTAAATCCAAGTGTCAATGAGAGAACCCATCAACCCTCAACTACCCATGTTGACTTTTGTGCCCAATCATTCATTTCTCCCAAGAGTTGGTTGAGATAGTTAATGCCTTGGGGAATGGAGAGGTATGGCTGTCCAAATTCGGGTATGGGAAAGCCACCCTTCATAGAAATTCATGTTTGGCTTCTTGGGAAATAAAAGAGCCTTGAAATTTCCCCCCCAAGCCATTCTTTACCCATGAGTTTTTCTCTCTCACGAGTTTGGAGCTTCCTAGGCGTTTTCCTCCATGGTTTTGCTATGTTTTCCTTCATTTTTTCTAGCTAGCAAGGGCGTTTTTGTTTTAGTTAACAGTGGGGAAGGGAATAAATCGATTTGGGGGTTTCATAGAGGCCATTTTGGCCCATTGAATGCTCATATATTGTGGGAGAAATCAGTTTTCTTCCCAACGGTTGATTTCCTCTTCCCACAATCTGTTTTTGGGTGTGCCACGATTTGGGGAAAACCCATGGACCCTATTTTGTAAATCCATTGTTGAAAATGTGTATCCATGCCCATTTTTTTATTTTGGTGTGCGTAAGAGAATGTTGGGGTTGAGATGGGTATCCATTGCTTTGGCTGTGTTGAGCTTGAGAGTCCCATTTTCCTTATAGATATCATTCCCAGCTCCGGGGTGTTCTCTGAGTGCTGAAAGAATATAGGCTAGGAAGAGACCTATGGTTGGGTGGAACATTGCAGTGACATAGCTAGTTGCTTGGGATAATTGCACAATGAAGATAAGTATTCTCTTTATGTGTTTACTTCTACAAATGTTTTTAAATTGGTGCATGTTTATCCATATGTTGGAAATTGCATGCTATATGTGTGTGTAGAATATTACTTCTGTTGTGTTAAATTGAATGGCATCTGCACACATTTGTTTTATTGCTGTGGATTTGATGAATGGGGCTGAGTATTGTGTAAAAGCCCAGATCTTAGTGTCATGATCCCTTCCTTGCGTTGGATCGGTGGGAGGGGACATGAAAATGATTCATTAAAGAATCCATCGGTATGAATTTTGCCACCTAAGTTGCATCCTAGGACAAGGTTTAGGCCTAGAAAAGAGGCCAGTAAAATTAAATTTGCAGAAAAGGGGGCTAAAAGCTTGTTTTTCAAGCCCTCGATCGAGCTATTAGCTCAATTGAGGTGTTAAAAACCCTCTATCAAGGTTTTGAGCACATTTTTAAATAGATTGATCGAGGCTTTAGTTGTGGTTAAACTAAAAGCTCAATCGAGCTACTTTTTACTTTCTATAGGATTCCCATGGAATTTTATGTATTTTTAACTAAATTAGGACAATAGTTCAATCGAGCTATTTAAATAGCTCGATTGAGGATTAAGAAAATCCTAAATCGAGCTATAGATCTTGATCAAGGGTTAAGAAAACCCTCAATCGAGCTATAGATATCGATTGAGGTTTTTTTTAAATCTCGATCAAGGTTTTTTAAATAGATCGATCGAGCGCTTTTTTAAGCACTTGATCGAGATTTTAAATGATCAATCGAGGGCTTAACCAAACACTCGATCGAGATTTTAAAATATTCTTCAAGGGATTAACCAAGCACTCGATCAATCTTTTAAGAGACAGATCGAGGGCTTAACCAAGATGCACTTGATTGATCTCATTTTTTTCATATTACCCATCTTCATGGGAACACCCATCCATGTCTTCTACATCACCTGAGTTTGAGTTATCTGCAACTCCTCCATCTTCTTGTCTGGTTGAACTTCTTGTTCCTGTATTTCCAACTTCATCAGGATGGACACTTCTCAATTTTATTTGTGGCCCATTTTGGAATTTTTCGTGATGGCCCAAGTTGATCAACTGGTGGTGATTCATTTTCTTCAAGATTCAGTCTTCCAATTCTTTCAATCACCTCATCCTATTGTACCTCATGTTCAAGTGAAGTGGCAAGAACTTCTTCTTCATGAGTTTCTTCACTAAGGGATGTTGGTGCTTCGAAAGGAAATTCCAAATATTGATCCAAGATAGGAATCCCCCCTTCAAGATGTGGAATTTCATTATCAACTTCATAATATTTATTTACATGGGAAAAATATTCAAAATGATCGAGCTATCTTTCAATAGACTCATCATTTTTATTAATTTCAAGAAAAATGACATCTTTGGAAAGAATAAATTTCTTGTTTACCTCATCATAAAGACGATATGCCTTGGAGGTGTCTAAATACCCCAAGAAAATTCTTTTTTGACTTCAAGCACCAAACTTGTTTCTTTGTTTCTTTGTTCCTTTGATATCAAGGCATAGAAAGTGGAACCAAATACCCTGATATCCCTCACCGAAGGGATGCAACCATACCATGGATTCTTGTTTTCAAGAGCATGAGTTGGACTTCTATTTCTCAAGTAGACTACACATAGCACTACATCACCCCAAAACATTAGTTTGGCATTCTTGAAAAACATGGACCATACCATACTCATGATGGTTTTGTTCATTATTTCTACCACACCATTTTGTTGAGGGTTGTAAGGAACTATAGTTTGGTGCACAATCCCATGTTGACAAAGACGGTATTCAAATCATTAAAAGTTTATTCTTTTTCGTTATCAGTATGAAGTGTGCCAATATGAGATTGTGCTTCATTTTCTATCCATGCAAGAAAAATTTTGAATGTTTGAAATGTTTCATATATTTTTAACAAGTATACCCAACACATTCTAGTGTATTCATAAACAAAGGTCATGAGACATGTATTACCATTGGAATAAGGAACATGCATGGGAACACACAAGTCAAAGTGAACCAACACTAACTTTCTACATCCTCTGAATGACTCTTGAAATCGATGCTTACTATGTTTTCCTTATATGCATGCATCACACTTTTTCATCTTCTTAGGAATGGTGGGAAAAAAATAAACAACATTCTTTTTCAACAAGTGAAGAATGTTATAGTTTAAATGTCCATATCTAGCATGCCATAAAATACTAGATGACAGAGTAGCTTCTTCGTGCTAAGAGAAGCAAGCAAAGTTCTGAAATCTTGTAAATGATCCTTTCAGCTTCAACAACTTTCCATCTTCATATATGGTCAAAGGACTTCCTTATATCCACTATTCCATCGAACATATGATGGAATGGTGTTGCTATCGAATAGTGATTGAATATGCACCAAGGACAGCAGGATTCTCTACAACTCTGAAAGATAGAGAACATTATGCAACAAAAATTCAGGGAATCCTAGAAATTTGATCTTAATGGAACCAATTCCCTTTGGTTCGAGGCAGGATTTGTCTACAAAATACACTATGCCTTCTACATTTTCATTTAGTTCTTCAAAACAGTCTTTTATAAATGTCATGTGGGATGTTGCACCAATATCAAGCAGTCAAGTATCTTTGTAAGAGGAAAATGATGTGATTTCATTTATTCCAATATTACTATGTGCAATAATACAACGAGCAAATTCAGGAGCTTTACCAATATCTTGGCTTCTACCTTTGTCTTCTTTCTTTTTATTATGTCTTTCATGGAATCTCAATGGTCCCAACACTAATATGCTTCATGAACATTCTTGCTACAACGCTTCAATGTAATTATGGTCTTTTGTTTGAGTTTTTCTTGTCCCCCTTTGCCTCTGAAATTCCTTCTTCCTTGTCCTCTTCTACTGCTCTCGCCCTTGGAAGAATAAAGTTTGAATACTTCTTTGATTTATGATCAAGGTGAAGGGTCTTTCTAGTGGGCACTACTCCAACTATAGAATGCATCTTCCGCAACTGTCACCTATAATTTAACAATGTTTGGGAAACAAAGAAGGTGCAAATATTTATGCGACTCAATAAAATTTACAATAAGATTCAGTCCAATACATTAAAATTTATAATCCAATTCAATAAAATTTTCTTTATACAGACTCTAAAATATTTATGCAGACTCTAAAATATTTATGCAGACTCTATAATATTTCTATAGACTCTATACCATTTCTAAAATTGATACTATTCCAAAACTAGGCATATGTTTATAATCCCTAGGGTTTGAAATAATCAAAAACCCTTACAAATGGTTCATGCCCTAGAATTCATTTTGTTTAAATCTGAAACAAAATACCCCAAGACTCGTAAAATAAGGTATACTTTCTTCTAAAAAGAAATGAAAATTGAGTGCATATAAAACTTCAAAACTTGAGTGCATATAGATTCAAACCAGCTCAAACGCAACTCCACGGGGTGAAACTCCACAACACTCAAACCAAGTCCGAGGAGTAGGAGGAGATACAGTTCATAGCCCACAGAAATCACAGCCATCTTCACCATTGTAATAGTCTTCAACACAAGTTTCTCCAACAATTGTTCCAATCTCAACAATCCTTTCAACTTCGACGCAACAATCGCAAAGGAAAAGAGGAAACTCCATGCCTCAACTATTGTCACGATCCATGAAGCCTTCATGATGACTTCACAATTCCCAAGATGTTGGAGTCTCCACTCTTCCATGCAATTCAACGTAGCTCCAAAATGCAGACTTCCAAATCGCAACAAATGATCACTACAAGGAAGAGAGCCTGCAGTGGAGGTCATAGTGGAGGTTTTTAGTGTTACAAGATTGGAAAAAATTATCAAAAAACCCTCCACTACAACCTCCACCAATGGTAGTAGATGTTTTAACAGAGGTTAATATGGATACATTCTATAACTAAAAAAACTTGACGGTCGGATGTTTTAGCAGATGTTTTTTATCGATGAGTTTTGTTGGAATATTTCACACCGGTGCATACATATATACAGTGCACACAATATGAAAAATATGCACCTGTGCACTCAAACAGATAGAGAACCAAAGAGCACCAGTGCTTACTTACAACCGAACAATGCAACATTTTACATCACACGCACCAAAAATTTTTAATATTTTTAAACTTTGACAGTGTTGTCTAATTATAACAATGCCCCGGTGCATTTCATAATAATAAGCATCGATGTGTACAAACTATTACAATGGCCCAGTTCATTTCAACAATTAAAACACCCTAGTGCGATATATTAAAAAAACATCAGTCCGTACAGACTCTTGAAATATCTCGGTGCCAATTAAAAATTAAAACGCACAAGTGTGATCAACAATAAAAAACGCACTGGTAAATGCAACTGAGATATGGCCTTATTTTTTTAATTTAATGATGCATTTAATTTGCATTGGAGTATTGGGCCGTATAAATTATTTAAACATGCCAGTGCATATAAATCAATTAAACGCATCAGTGCGACATAAAGTAATAAAAGCACCGTATATGATTATTTGAACAGTGACTCCTGGCATTGTGTGTGTGTGTGTGTGTGTGTTCCATTATTCTTTAGAAATTGAAATATTTTTGTATAGTACTATTCATTTCAATTTTAATTATTGCATTTGTTTGGATTAATTTCTTATATTATAGATTCTAGCATCTATTGCAATATTTAAGCATCCATAAATTTAATTAACAATATAATGTATCATTTCACATGTAACATTTGACAATAACATTGGAGAATGCAATAGAATAAAAAAAATTGTGGCATTATATATCAATAAGAGGGTCTTTGTCATACAAAATAGGACAACATAGATACAACAATAATCAACATGTCAACATGCATGTAATTGTAAACACTTATTGATAATTCGTTGTCTTTCATTTCGGACAATATGTCCAGTACATTATACAAAATGTTTGATTATCGTAGAAAATTATTTCAAAATTAATATACAGCAGCTTGCATTAACATCAAAAATAAATATGGATCATCATTCTTCTCTGGAACTGTTATCAGTGCTTGAGCCACTTGCATCAGTTGGGTTATTTGTCCAAATGTTTTCTTGATTGGCTTGATTGTTTTCCTCTTCTTCAGTTTCCATCTCCAAACATAAAAATAAAGTGTACTGAGTGTATCTACATTTTTGGAATAATGAAAATTGAAATAGATAATATACATGAATGTAAATTGAAATTCAACATACAAGAGCAATGATTGCATCCTAAGTGTCACACATTCTTTCAAAACCATGCCTCATTCCATCTATCAACAATTGTTCTGTTGGATAAACTTCGTACTTTGTTCCCTACATGTTTTATGTTAATATTTGGTTGAGCTTTGAGCTTTAATTATTTTAGATGTTGAAACTTGAAACAATGAGACAATTCAATCACATGAAATTCATACATTCATAACACAAGATATACCCTGGGGAAAATCCTCAAAACTATGAGAACAAAAACCCCAACAATTCTTCTCAATATAACATAATGGATAGCAGAGAATTCTTTCTTTTACAACATAGCAGATTTCTTTCGAAAGATAAGAGATCACCAAACACTCTTGGTGAAGATACGGAAGCAATAGAGAAGATAGATCAATCAAAGAAGAACCTTTCCTTCAATAATAATATCCTGCACACTAAGAGAAGCACATTGCCTTCAAAGGAGAAGAGAATTCGATCCAAATTGAATTCATCAATCCCATATAACATATTTATACATTCTTATCTTCTATCTTTATCTTCTAAGTTCAGGATGAACTCGCCCTCAAACTGGATATATCAATCTCACATGCAGAGATGCGTCCCACTTCTCATGCAATGCTTTATCTCACTGAGCTGTCACTTAGGATGAACTCGCCTCTTAACTAAAATCTTTTCCACTTAGGTGGCTAACTTAAGTGTCATCACTTAGTTAACTAGATCTTCTTTGTTGTCACTTAGTTAACTCTCTTTAACTAATTCTTAATAACATCAGTGTAGTGATCAATTCAAGTTCTCCTTGATTTACTAAAGTGTTGTCTTTTAGTTTAACTAAGGTGAAAACTCTTTAGGTAACTAGTCCTTCTTATTTAACACTTAGTTAAATTAAATCATGTTGATTGATTTACTTGAAGTGACCGCTATGAGTTCTTCAGTTAATTGAGGCATGTCTTTAACTGATGCTTTAACTGAAGCATTGATTGAGGCAGACATTGATACTTAACTGAAGCTTTATAATTGAATCTTTAACAATTCGAGTTCTCTTTAATTATTTGAAGTGTCTGCATTGGAAATTTCAAATTCTCTTGATCTCTATGCTTTATCTTTTATTTATTTATCTCTTATTGCATGGTCAATATGTGCTAACTTTAATTATCCATCGCATTAGATTATACAAAGAAGAATTATCGGATGTTTTGATCATATTATATTATTCCAGACCAAATGCTCATATGCTAAAGTAATTCACTTTAGAGGTGATCAATCTCTAAAGGAAACTTAATATCAATTGGTGATCATGGTTAATAATACATCACACAACATTAAATGCTTTTAACAAGTAAAGCATGACCTTTAAATAGAAGGTCCACCTCTATACGGGAGGTCCATCCCATGGATACCTTTATATGGAAGGTTCACATAAGAATCGTGACTTGACACACTCAAGTCTGGATCCTTGTCCAAAAAGAATTTACAACATCATTACTTTGATCAATTACCTCTGTACGGGAGGAATAACCTTTACATGGAAGGCAATCAAAGTGTCCACCTCTATATAGGAGGATCAATCTTGGTTGTACAAGATTGGTTTAGAGAATGTCTCATGATGTTGTATATTTAACAATACACCATAAGAAATCATTCATTTAACATTTATGATTTTGTTTGCTCTATTAGTTATAAAATGAGAGAAGTAAAACAACATATATACTTACAAAATCCATGATTAATTTTTTCTATGCCAGCATATACTCACAACCCTTTTCTTAACCCAATGTCAATCAATTCTTTTGATGGCTCCTCTTTGTTTGTTAACTTTCAAGATATCCAAGAATGGTCAGTGAAAACAAGAAAATATATATATATATATATATATATATCACAACCACTAGGAAATCTTAATTTGATACAAGGAAATCGCAAATACTCACAAACTTTGCTATCAACCCCTTTTATCCTTGTCGTCATGTCTTGTGTGCTAAATGGGTTCCATTTTGTTTTCTTTTCTGCAACAAAACAATTGAAAATTAATATTTAATATTTAATTAATTAATGAGATGTACATAATCCAAAAAAATAAATGATTTCATACATTTGAAGCACGTTGTTGTTGAGATGGCTCCTCATGCAATGCAATTATGTCCATTTCCTTGACCATCTCCTTATACACTTTTTTGGACATTCCTACCGGCACATTTTGCATATCACCTCATTCATGTTTTGGAGTTTTCACAATCTTCCTGGAAATGTAAAATGACATTAAACTATTTTCTATTGATATGAAAAATAAATATAGCATAATTAAAATTATTAAAGGAAAGGACGCTTTGTAGTAGTTATAAATACATATTCTACATAAACATGTTTAGGAATATTATTTTTTGAATGAATTTTTTTTTGGTATGTTTTTGCTATTGCAAGTCTAACAGGTCTCATTGACCACTTCTCTGGAAACGCCTCTTGTATTTTACATATGATTTTATTCTTCGAATCATTTGATTGATTTATGTATTGTAAATGAAAAGTAGGTCTATACGTTCTTTCCATTATATCCCTCATAGTGTTATAAAATTATTTCCCCTTTCTATTAACTTCCAGCACCACTCTAGATGAACTAGGGACCAATTCATCATCATTTGCATCTTCCATACTAAAAATTTCTTATGATGACAGTGACTTTTATTGTTGGCAGTCCCTGCATAACATTCAAAATATGTGAATTAAATTATTTGAAACATATTAGTGAATATTCTTAAGTACAGTATTACTCAATTTTGTTATGTTTTAACTTTAAGACTTCATTTTGAGAATAAATTTTTTGGTTTTACTGTGTTATTTCCAAATGTATGGTATATTATTTGTTGAGTTTATGTCAATCATCACTTTTTGGAAAATAGTGTTAAATGGTATCATTTTTATATATTAAATATCTAAAAATAAGTTAAAAATGGTTTGAAATGCCTCTATTTTCTTCTTCTTTTTAAAAATTTGTCCATAAAAATGACTTATGTAAAAGAAAATTTTAAAGAAAAAACTTCAAAAATGTATATATTTTGCATTCTAACTAGCTTCTAAATGTTAAAAAAATTTGAAAATGTATGTATTTTTTCATTACAACTAAGTAAATGTATATTTTTTTGTAAAATTTGAAAAAATGCAGTTGTAAATAAAAATTTAGGTTTTTTATGACCAAGAAGTTTCAAAATTGCAAAAAATAGCTCCAAAAAAAAAACCGTTGCTACCAGTATACACACTTTCTGAAATAGATCTAAAAACAGCTACTAAAATTAACCCCCCAAAAAATGAGAACAATGCCAGGTTCTCGTCAAGTTGTATAACTTGTTACCAAGCATGGTTAAATCAACCACCTATTCAATTTCCACTGCGTCCATACTCACCAATTATGAATGCTTATAGTAATAGTAGTTCTTCACATGTTGGAAATGGGGGAAACAAAGTAGAGGTTGGTATGGATGAGTTATTACAACAAACAATTTCCATGGATGCAATGTTGTTACATATATTCCAAGACAATAAGCTAGGTGATGACACTCATATCACTGAAACCTTCTTCAAAAGCCTTAAATCGGATTCCACCACCCCTCTCTTTGAATCTAGTAGGTCAAAGTCTACACAATTGGGGACAACAATGTTACTGTACAACTTGAAAGAAAAGTATGACATGTCAGACGTGTGTTTCTCGACACTTTTGAGGTAACTGACCATCAACTACCTTATATTTTGAGGAATCTTGTCACACAATCAACATTGAAAATGGTCAATTTTATGAACGTTAAATGACATTGTACATTTATATTTCCCACTAACTGTAGGTTATTAAAAGATAAGGTACTTTCGAGTGATAATGTCTTGACCAGTAGCTGCGAAGAGGCAAAGAAAATGTTGAAAATGTTGGGTGTTGAGTACATATCATATCATGCATGTTCCGATGATTGTATTCTATATAGAGTTGAATATGCAGAAAAATAGATATGTCCAAAATCTGGGCATGACAGGTACAAACAATCAAATAACAAAGCTAAAGCACATGGTCCTCCTCATAAGATATTGAGGCACATGCATATAATCCCAAGCAATTTGAAGGCTCTTTCGTTGCAAAGAATTAGCTATGATGCAAGGATGGCATGCCTCGCACCAAAGTGGGGAAGGAATTATGTGAATCCCAATAAATTCAATAGCCATGAAGCATATAGAAGATACATGGCCTGGTAAATTCAAGAATGAAGTACGGAGCCTTCGATTTAGCATAGCTATTGATGGCATCAACCCATACTCCCAACCAAACACCAAATATATTTTGTGTCCTGTAGTAGTGATAAATAACAACATCCCCCCATGGTTTTCCGTGAAGAATGAACATCTTATGTTGGCTCTTATAGTCCCTGGTAGAAGACAAGTGAAGAATATGGATGTTTACCTACAACCATTGATCGAATAATTCAAGGAATTATGAGAAGGGATACAGGTATATGACGTATCGAATCCCATCCCAACATAGAGGAGTTTTACATTGTATGGAATATGTGCATATACCACACATGATTATCCGGGGTTAGGAGTTTTCTCTAGGAAATATGTTAATTGATTTTTTTTATTCAAAGTAATATTTATTGGCATATTTAATTCGGTGCAATTGTATTGATATATTCAACACTAAAGTGCTTTGTATACCATTACATTACAGGTATGTAACAAAATTTTATCATGGATGTAAATGTTGTGGGTCTTGTTTGAAGGCTAGATGGTCCAAAGAGATACGAAATCCAGTGCATGACTGCTCGAGGGTATTCCCCCAAAAAAACCACCCTTATAGAAAAGCAACATTTGCTTTCAATGGTAAACTAGAGAAAACCCAAAGGCCTGAAATAATGACACCAGCTGACTGGCTTACGGCATATGACAAAGAGAAGGAGAAGGAATTTGCAAATATGTTCGATTCAAATGGGGAACCTATGGTTAATGATCCATAATTCTTCGACACCTATGTTGAGAAAATGCCCATCAGGATGAAAAGGAAATTGGTATTTTATGAGCTCCCATATTGGGAGCATCTTAATATTTTCCACTTACTAGATCCCATGCATATATTCAAAATGTTTCATCTTCTTTGTGGTGGCTCATATCATCATAAAAAAGTGACAAGTTGGAAGTCAGGAGAGATCTAATTTCTTCAAATACTAAAAGGAAGCATTGTCCAAGACAAGAAAATAGAGGATAGGTTGTCCCCTCTTGGTCATTTAAAGAAGGTGATGTCCCATGGGTTTTGAAGAAAGATGATATTTCTTTGGAAAATGAAGTTATATTGGATGTGAAGGCGCCTTCTTTACGTGTGTCTACACTACAACGTTGCTTCATTGTAGATGAAAAATTGTTGGGTTTGAAATAAAATGACCATCTCAACCTTCTAAAGGTACGTATAATGTCAAAAAAATGTTTTGTTTTTTTTTTATCACACAAATTAAATTAATACAATAAATTTTTTGTTTGTTTTGTAGTGTCATTATTCATTGTTGGTGCATGGGTGTGTGAACCATGAATTTCCCGATGACCTATAGCGTGCCATATCTAAACTATCTGCATTTGTACGGTGGATCACATCAAAGGAGATTTAAATCTCTAGCATTCCATGGTGGCATCAAGAGATAGTTAAGATTGTTTGTATGTTTGAGAAGAAACTGCCGACGAGTTTCATGGACTTGTGGGTTCATCTTCTAATTCACCTATTCGATGACGTTGAATTAGTCGGGTTGGTCTCATGTCATTGGATATACTTCTTGGAGAGGTACATGAAAAAATTAAAGGGATTTGTTTGACAAAAGGAAAAACCTGAGGGTTCTATGGTAGAGGGGTACATAGTATATGAGTCATTCGATTATGTTGATGTATATGTAACTTCAGAATGTATTCCACATATATGTATATTTTATTCCTATAGAGATGTTATTATTCCTCTATATGGAAGTGTCCTCATTTATATTGTAAGTGTCGTAACTTATACTTGATGGGTTATTAGACCACCTTGTTGGGGTCGGCCCTGTATAAGTCATGTGGGTCGAAGGGTTATTAGACCACCCTATTGGGGGTCGGCCATGTGGGTCAAAGGGTTATTAGACCACCCTATTGGGTGTCGTCCCAGTCAGCATTTTGTTATGTGGTTAAGTTAAGGCTGACCTAGTAAAGGTTATGAGGCAAGTCAAGTCTAGTATAAATAGAGATCGGGAGATCTCTATTTCATCATTCTATTCTCTCACTCCCACTTGGGAGAGTGGCGCACTTGTGGAGGAGGAGGCTCTGCTGCTAGGAGAAGACTATCTCTTGTATTCTGGTTGTATCATTGCTCTATCTATCTCTCAGGAAGTTATTGGGGTTTTTCACCTTTATGGTTTTCCCCAAGTAAACTCTGTGTCTCTTGTGTGCTTGCATTATTGTGTCCATGATTGATATGCTGTAGATTTTCTGTACATGTTGTTCTCTCAGTTAAGATCCTAGATCATATTGAAGTAAATTCTGAAAATTTAACATGGTATCAGAGCTAGCCTGAAAGAAGGCATGATATGGCATGTATGACACTTGTTGCACTTACGATGCTAGGGCTTGATATAGCAAAAACCAGTCATCGTATAACTTTCGCTATAAATACATTTTGGAGAAGTTTTCGGATCTGAAACTTTTACAGGTCGAATATCAGATCCCCATGTACCTTATGTCCAAAGTATAACCTCTAATTCGTTGTACTTTGTGATTTATGATCTGTACAATATAGGGTTTCTGCCTCTTCCATATCTAAGTCAAAATCAGGTGACCTTGGAAAAAAGGTCATAACTTGGGCTATGAAGATCCAAATGAAATTTCATAAAAAGTGACAGGTAGTAAACAGACTGTACTATCTCAAAAAAACATTTCAGAGGCCGAAGTTGAACCAGTGAAACGTGGAACGCCGTACATGTTTGATCTCCTGTATTATCCCATAAACAGGTCATGTTGCAACACTTGGCATAACTCTCTCTCAGAGAATCCAATTGAGTTCAGAACTATTGGGATGGAAATAAAACAGGTCAGGATATCTCAGGAAAAGTTTTCAGAGGCAGAAGTTGAACCAGTGACACATGGCACGTCATACAAGTTCGCTCTCCTATATTATCCCATAAACAAGTTACGTTGCGACACTTGGCATAACTCTCTCTCAGAGAATCCAATTGAGGTCAAACCTATCAGGATGAAAATATAACAGGTCAGGATATCTCAGGAAAAATTTTCAGACCCTGTGGATCGAAAAGTTCGGAGTTACACCAGAAACAATCAGGTACATATTTCTGTCAAAACAGAATTACTTTTGAGCACCTTCATTCATGGCTTCCGGAATCTAGGGCTTCGGAGAAAGTTAGAATTTATCTAATCGGAGACCAAGGCTGGATGCAACTCATCAAAATCAAAATTTAGAGACCAAGATCATATTTTTTTGTTGGGCAGAAGGTCGGGCTTGATCAAACCCCAGTTCAGGACTTTGCTTGGAAAGATGGAAAATTAGGGCTTCTGCAAAACTTTGAATTTTGGAAATCTGTGACCACAACTGGAAGCTCCTCAGAAAAATCAAAGCTTAGAGCTTTGAATCAAATCTTTTGGTTGGGTGAAGCTCTGGGAAACTCAAACCCTAATTGAGGGCCCTCCCTAGTGAATCCAGAAATCTAAAAGGCAATTTCGAGGGTGAAACTTTGCAGTATTCAAATTCTGAATATACCAACTTGATCAACTCATCAAGGCGCATATTTCTATCCTTTCAGAAGTTTGAAATTCAAAGTTTGAATTCTTGGGGTTTCCTTGACAAACCCTATATAGAGATGTTATTATTCCTCTATACGGAAGTGTCGTCATTTATATTGTAAGTGTCGTAACTTATACTTGATGGGTTATTAGACCACCTTGTTGGGGTCGGCCCTGTATAAGTCATGTGGGTCGAAGGGTTATTAGACCACCCTAGTGGGGGTCGGCCATGTGGGTCAAAGGGTTATTAGACCACCCTATTGGGTGTCGGCCCAATCAGCATTGTGTTATGTGGTTAAGTCAAGGCCGACCTAGTAAAGGTTATGAGGCAAGTCAAGTCTAGTATAAATAGAGATCGGGAGATATCTATTTCATCATTCTATTCTCTCACTCACACTTGGGAGAGTGGCGCACTTGTGGAGGAGGAGGCTCTGCTACTAGGAGAAGACTATCTCTTGTATTCTGGTTGTATCATTGCTCTATCTATCTCTGAGGAAGTTATTGGGGTTTTTCACCTTTATGGTTTTCCCCAAGTAAACTCTGTGTCTCTTGTTTGCTTGCATTATTGTTTCCATGATTGATATGCTGTAGATTTGTTGTACATGTTGTTCTCTTAGTTAAGATCCTAGATCAGATTGAAGTAAATTCTGAAAATTTAACAGATTATGCCAGTGTGTACATCAAGAAAATCGACCACACATCGAGCGCAGTCATTTGGGATGATGAACATGATGAGGACAAAAGGGAAGGCGAGCTACTGCAAACGAAAGGAAAATGGCGGATGATAAAAACTAAATCAATTATCTTTTTATCTTCACATTTCCACATACTAACTATTCACAACAAAATTCAAAATCTATATTTGATCTCATACGTACTGAATGTGGTTTTGTTTCCATGAATACAACAGTGAATTCAGGAATTGATGCTATTAATAAATTCATTATTTACAACGCGGAGGCAACATAGTCGTAGGTTGCATTCAATGAAGAGAAGAGGAGGAAATGGGACATTGACAGAAAAGAATTCAAGTGGTTGCACAGTAGAAGCATACATTTTCCATATCATTTAAAATAAAATATGTCAATGATCTGTCCCAACAATTGGGTTGTGGACCAATTCAGAGATAAATATGGTGCATCCGATCGTTACCTGCCTGAAGAAGAGGATGCACTGAACATTTGGATCCGATGCATCAACTCGGTAATAATCTCTTTCTGTACATTTCTAAATTTATAATGCAACTTTGAATTATAACATCTATGTTTATTAAATTAATGATTGGGTTATTAGACATATGACACCATCACTTGTTAACATTTTTTATAAGTGCATTTGTTCCCATCTATGTGCACTTATGGACATCATTTTCACACCAGGATGTTGATGGTGGATGTTTTACAAAATATTGTGGAGTGGAAGTCGAGTTTGACCAATCTAGTCGTCCTAGCCACCACGATCAAAACCTGATAGTAGGGATGTTGGGTTATGTTGGAAAGATACAAGAGATCATTCAAGTGGACTTCTCATATTTCCAATGTGTTGTTTTTAGGTGCATGTGGTGGGACACACTCGACAGGAATAATGTAAAGGAATATCATGAAAGTGGGTTGATATGTATCAACTCTAGAAAGATGTGGGATGAAAGTAAGGAGCCTTATGTTTTCCCAAAACACTACAACCAAGTGTTGTTTTACTTGAATGTGTTGGATAGAGATTGCTCGTTCATATTAAGACATGAACCTAGATCTAAACATGTTTATGAGAACAATAGTGCTATCATGCCAAGTGAGGAAGATAATGAGAGTGATGACAACAGAGAGTGATCATATGTACATGTTGTTTCATCATTTATAGATTGAGATGTGATTTTTTCATTGTTATCAGGAAGGGTCTAATTATATTGTTTATTTTCCATGTTATGATGGTTAAAGTGGAAAGTTGATTATTGGATGCAGTGCTTAAACAATTTGATTTGTTTAACAACCAATCTTATGTGAAATATGGTCCATAGTTAGAGAAGATCTTTCTTTCTTTCCATTTAGTTCATATGGATATGCATATTTGATCTATATGTATTTGAATTTTCATTGTTGATGGATTTTCGACCCATCAGATCAAATCCTTATGTATTTGAATTTTCCTTTCAATTGACTCAACTAAAATTTTAGCAAGAAAGAGACATATGTGTGGCCAATTCACTATAGTGAAGTGTTCCTTCAACTAAATGTTTTAGAGGGTATGAAATGTATTCATTCAATGTGGACTAGTGTTATATTATTTAATGAACATCATGATTAATAATAATAAGTTTGTAGAATGCAACTTTTGGCTTTACAATTGAGAGAAAATGGTGTTCTTTTAATTAAGTTTTTTTTTACTTCCTAACAGAGATTTGATATTTGTCATTGTAAAGTGAGTTATTGTCAAAAAAATAAAAATCTTGAGTAATACATTGATAGTTCATATTGATTTTGATATTTACATTTTTTTGTGATGTTCATATTTATATATTATAGTAATATTACATGGTAATACTTGACTTTTTGTTATGATGTTTGGTTACAGTTAAAAAAATTATTCATTTATGTTTATCATTTGAATAATTAATTTTATACAACATTATATGATGAAGAATTAATTTCCTTATTAAAAATTATTATATATTATTTCGTAATCCTCAACATAAAGTTACAACAAATTAATAATAATATTATTATATATAAGTATAAGATTACAACAAATTTTACTGTATTATTAAGAAATTAATTACAATAAAATATAATTATATCTATACAAATTATAAACATGATATTAGCCCGATGAGTTAGCTCAAGTGGTTGAGAGCTGTGAGTTGTAAGCAAGAGGTCTCGAGGTCAAATCCCCAAGTGGCTATGCATAGATATATAAGGGCCTCACTTGATGTCCCCACCATATTAGTCTTTGTAATCAGAGCCAACAGGGTGAGGCCCCTTCGGATGGGACCCTATGAATTATTCCCATGGATGTAGCAACTCCTCTTCGGGACTATGAACCACATTGAAAAAAAATTATAAACATGATACTATGACATATTATACAACATTCATAAATCATAGAGTTGCCACAATTTCATCCATTATCAATACAAAATTCAAAAAAATATTTAATTCAATGATAATTTTAATTCAATTAGATTATGTAAAAATAAAAACTCTAACCTATATTAAATTACTTGAAACATTTTTCCACATTTTCAATTACCATTACTCCAATCCATATTTTCACATTTATGATGACCTAACAACCAACCATATTTCAAATTCATTTTCTAACTAATATATCAACCTATATATGAAACCATACTTCAAATTGTCTACAAAATTTAGGTTGGAATTATTTAATATAGAAAATGGTTGAAAGGATGCTAAAATTTTGACCAAAATTAAAAACCCAATAATTGTATTTACAAAGGTCTAAAATATTGACTTGTGTTGAAGTGATAATTGATATTTTATGTTTATGAGTGTTAACTATATGTAAATTATTCTCAAATCAAGAATTATTTAAAATGAAAAATGGTCGAAAGGATGCCAAAATTTTGAAAACTTTCTAATGCTTTCAAAACTTGTTAAGTCATACAACATATTTTGTAACATAATTCACAATGCAAATTGTGATGTTTTTGTCAACTAAAACAATTAGTGATTTAAAAACCCACATTTTAAATAGTACAAAGTTCTTTTACATAATCATACGACCATCGTCATTTTCAACACCTAATAAACATAAGCATAAACATCATGATCATACCATCATAAACATAACCATAAAAATAAACATAAATCTACCATCATCATCATTTTCACGACATAAACATAAACAGGGCCATCATTATCATTGTCACCATCTAACACATGATCGATCAATCACGTGACATTAATAAATATCCTAATTTATAATTTTAAATATATATCATCATACCACCTAAAAAACATAAACATAAACATCATCATACCATAATAAACATAAACCTAAACATCATCATACCATAATAAACATAAACCTAAACATCATCGTACCATCATCATGATCATTTTCATTGTCTAACATAAAACATCAAAATCAACGATATAGCATCATAAACATGAACGCAACATATTGAACATTACATTGCCATAATCTAACATAACACAAGCCACATTGTATTATAACATGCATAACCATCACATACATAAAGCAAACATCATCTAACCTGAGCTAACATACACATCACCATCAAGTATATATAAATAAACATCGACATCAACATAAACATGAAAAATCCAGTATATATATATATATATGAACATATATAACATCAAACTAATGATACATGCCAAATAAATATCTCCAGTCCAATAACTGTTATGACATATCTGATCCACCTCCACCAGAGACATCATCAGTATCGCTACCACCATATCTAGAAGCATTGTCACCTCCACCAATAGAGCCAGAGGCAGTATCAGCACCTCTACCAGCAAAGCTAGAAGCATTGAAAACTCCACCAATAGAGCCAAAGGCATCAATACCTATGCTAGGAAAAAAACCAACTCATAGAGCAGCATAGATAGGTCCATTAACATGAATCGTACCCCCTCTAAGCATCATATCTACAATAGAGGTGACTAGAGCAGGAAATTGTGGATGGTCAAGCCGACCAGTAGGACCGGCAGGTCAGTCAAGTAGGAGTAGAGGAGATGATTAAGTAGGATCGGAAAGTCAGTTGAGTAGGAGTAGAGGAGATGATGGAGGAGGAGGTGGTGGATGAGATGTCGACGAATATGATGGAGGAGGTGGAGTAGTAGATGTCGAATATGATGGAGGAGCGGGTGGAGGTGGAGGAGGAGGTTGATGGTCATCCCTACTAGAAGATAACTAAATGCATGCACCAACAATATGTTGCATCAACAACCTCATCTAATGGGGACGAACCCTCCATATATCTTCAAGGTGAGGCTGTCAAATAATGTCATGCACCTGTACAGGCTGAACCCCCTTATCTTCCAATAATGTTACCAACTTGTCTGCCACATCTCAGTGATACCTATCATGGTGCCTGCATGGATAGTGGCCAGGATGTCTAACAGCCAATTGTGGCCCGACCTGATCAAGATTCTCCATATGCTCATCCTCTTGAGCGGGAGGAGGTGGATCGACCTCAGCATCGAAAGTGCCAATGTCTGCAAAAAATATAGTACACATGAATAATAATTTGACAATTTCATTAAACAATTCATATTTATAAGATATTTAATTTGCATTAAGTATAAAGAAAATAAAATGCAACTATAATAATTTAAACATAATAGTAATATTACCTCTCTCATCATGTGGCCCCTCTGGTGTGAAGAAGATCTTGGGGCACCCTCTCCAGTCCAAGCCCGCATATGGATATGGAACAATGTCTAGTTTGTGGTCCTCCTCATTGCCTAACATCTCAAGCACATATGGCGTGATCCTATATGGGAAGTCATGCTACCCCCTCTTGGGCATCATTTGCCCCCACATGTGCATATGCACCTTTGTCATCAACCTATAAGGGACACGTTGAAAAAAGGTCCTAGTGGCCAGAAACCTCTCAAAAAATAGATAAAAAATATCTAAACAGAAAGGGAATTTGGACCTCCCATCAATCACTACATGACATATATCCAAAGGATAACAAAATTGTCTCAAAAAAATGGAAGACCGCCTAAAGCATCTAGGTCTCTGCACAAAAGAGTCAACATACTAAAATAGAGGGAAACTAATACGATGCCCATCACTGGTGGAATGTGATAGCATCGTAAGCAAAAGAGAGAGGCACCTAACATCCTCTAGACCAAAAGTAGAGATCCGAAGCATCCCACCTATCACCTAAGAATAAAAGGGATGGGCAACCTTGTCATTGATATATCTCAGAGAGTAAGCTAGCTGAATCTCTGTTGCAGCACCAGTTGGGACATCAGGGAATTGGGGAAAATCCTCCCCTCTCCTAGATAGTCCAATGATGAAATAGATTCCCTCTTCAGTGGGATGGAACCACTGACCGGGACCCACACGAAATTCCTACCTCTGATCATCCCAACATTGGATTAACTGACACAACAATGAAGAGTTTCCCTTAAGAGATGTAGCCTCCTGATAGAACTTCAAGAGGTCGAAATCCCTCAAGAGTGTTACACCTAAAATCTTACCATCATGAGATTCAGTGTATACATCCCTAAAGTTTCCCTGACTAAGTTATTGACTTGGAATATTTATAAACCCATTCATACTAGGTTTTGAGAGGTTGTCACAGGTTGTCCTCATGCAACCTGCGACGTCCTATGTTGGCCTCTTGCAGCCTGCGACGATGTCATTTAATGGACAAAAATAGATCCTTCGAGCCCATTCTTGAAGCCAACTGACATGGATCCTTATCCCTGACCTTTTGGGAGAGTTGGCGCTCGGTTCCTAACCTCTTGGAATGATCCCCTATCTCTCTCCTACCATATCTCAACCTACCCTATCCATACACTATCCACTTAGTCCTGTATAAATGAAGCTCATTCCCATTCCAAAGGGAGGAAGTCTATAGTGTCTACATGCTGATGAAATTACCTTAGGAGAGATCTCTATTCATCCATTGAGAGACTCACACTTCCTTGGGAGGCTTTGGCATTTTTTCGATCGGATGAGGATCGCTACGTCAAGTCTATGGTTGTGATCTTTCTATCCTATGTACTTCTCTTTTCAATACAGTAATATGATTGCTTTCCACCAAAATCTCATTGTGTTAATGATATCTTGTGTATTTTTCCCACTTGACTACTTACTTAGATCTATTATTGTATAGATGCGTTTTACTTGTTTTGTTGTCTTGTTATCTTGACAGGTTTTGCAGCTTGGATCTGAAGATAGTCAAGTTTGGAGTAGCATTCAAGGAGAAAAGGATTAGTGATATGTAAGGTAACGTATCTATTCCCTTGATCCTTAATTAGATCTAGGAAAGTAACCTATATTCTATCCTATTTGTTCTAGACTCGCATTGAGCTAGGGAGATCATGCCTCGAGTCTGCTCTTGGTAGATTGTCTGGAAAACAAAGAGCTCTCTATTCTGACTAGTAATGGGGTGAGAGTACAAATCCATATCACTCTCCCTAGCCTCCCATTCTCTAACCATGTTGAACTGATACAGTTGTGCATGCTCCTCTCGAGTAGCTTGTCTCTGCTCATGTATATGTTTCACATATAACATGAATCAGTGTCATAAATAGATATATAAAAACATGTAATATTTCATTCAATTAAAATCCTATTTAATAACATCAATAATACATTTTTCTCTCAAAAGAATAATTTTTTAGAAGTGGTGTGCCTCAATAACATTTGTGCACCACTTCCTATGTTTTCATGCACAAACCACACTGCCAACGGTGCATTTATATACCAACTGCACCATGAACGGTGCAATGAAATCTGTAGCATGCATTGCTATTATGATTCTATATATTTAAAATTTCTTTACATGGCGTGCCAAAGACTAGCTGCATAGGGTTGTTTTCTAAAATGTCGTTGACGGTGCACCTAAATCATGTTAGTGCACTGAACATAGATGCACTCACATTCACTAGAAGCACTGTTAAATTGTGTTTTTGCATGCTCTATTCACGGTGGTCCTTGGGCACGTAGTGCACCGAAAAATGGTGCACTTAAATAATTTGAGCGCACCGTCATTTATTAAATTAATGTTTTAATGGAAATCTAATAACAGTGCTATTTGGGAACGTTAGAGCACTAGGTACCAATGCACTAATGTGACCAAGGAGCATCATTAAATTATGATTGTTTGGGGTTCATAATTTATAATATTCGATGTCCACGTGTTTTAAATAGATTCAATGCATCATATATGTTGTGTTAACGCGATCTACAAGCACTGTTGTTTATGAAATTTTAATGTTTTATGATAATGTGTCAATGGTGTGCCTAGTAAATGTTAGAGCACCGAAGATCGGTGCACTGACGTGCAATAAGAGCACTGTATAATTTAACTTTTTTGCCTACGATGGTTTTTTAACCAGTGTGTTCAGTACACTTAAGTGCACCGGACTACCGATGCTCTTTAGTGTCAAATGCGCCGATAAGTATTTCAATGTTTTAAAATCAATTTTCACAGTGCAACGATGTGTTCAAGTCATTCGGCTCGCACCGCTAACAGTGCGCCCTGTAAAATTTTACAGCATGCACCATTAGGCGGTGCAAGTCGAAAGGATCGAAAGCACCGTGCAATTTTATTTTTTAAATAAGATAATTTGAAGTTCACTTTTCAAAAATAGACTACTAAAAATTAAATTATAAAGTAAGAATCAATTTACCTATTGAACAGCCCATTGGGGAGGCATATTGGCGATGTATGGAAATTTTGAATTTTTTCCCACCATTTGGAAAAATTCAAATTAGAGTCAGCAACCAATAGGAGAGAGAAATTTTTCCACGTGCACCATGGATGTGAGGGCATCCATATGGGTGAGGTCCAGCATCGGTGCAAATGGGCTCAAATGCACTGAAGAGGGTAAAAATGAGTTTGACAGTGCGGTAGTATTTTTTATTAAACCTTGTTTCAGTGCACGTGGCAGTCAGGCACACTAGTGCAAGTAGGTTTTAAAATAAAATGATTTTTTTTAATAAAGTAATCCCTGGTGTGTTTGGGTGTTGTTCACACACCAGGGTGTTTAGTATCATCTAACGCACCGGTTTGAGGTTTTAAAAAGTTATGTTAATAAAATTATAGTTTTTTTATTTTTAATAAAATATGGTCGGTGTGTTAGATACTATGACACGCACTGGGGTGTTTATTGACTAGTGCACCATTATTAGGCTTTAAGTAAAATTTTGTGAGATTTTTATTAAAATAGTTGTCTTATTTTTAATAAAATATATCTATGTGCGCTCGTTATGATAAGATGCACCAGAGCATTTAATGTTAATTAACACACTGAGATCAGGTCTACTTAAAAGTTAACGTGTTTTTTAAATAATTTTTTTTTTTTAATAAAATATTATGCAATGCATTCATTTCTATGACATGCGTTGGGGCATTTAGAATTCGATAATGCACCACATATAGGATTTTAAACAAAATATTAGGAATATTTTAATAAAATGATTTTTTTTATTTTTTACTAAAATATAATGCAGGGTGTTTATGATTAAGGAAATGCATCGGGGCGTTTATGTTTGCGTAATGCATCGATTTAGATTTTTTTTTGCATCTAATGATATTTTTGGACACGATGCAACATGGTATATGGCTTCCCGGTGTGTTGGTATCGAAAACACACCAGTGCGTTCATGTTAAAACAAGCGCACCGAAAAAACAATTCCGCTAAAACCTCCAGTTGCTCACCTCTGCTAGTGACCTCCACTATAAACGGATATTTGGACTCTTTTGAGTGGAGAATCCACTATAACCTCCGCTACAAGGCATTTTCCTTGTAGTTTTTTTTCAATCACTTGGTCTTGAAGTCGCAACAGAGAATGAGCTACGAAGAAGAGCATTCCCTATGAGAGCATCCACTCATTAGGGTTTGACAACTACAGTGAAGGTTTCATCACTCAAAGCTCAACCATAGCTCTTGCAGATAATAATGCACAGCTCTTAAATTTTATTTTTAATATCCCCAATACAAAAATCAGATATATTAACTCATTTGGAACCTCCAAAAACCATCAGAATCAAAACTAGGAAAACTAGTACAATTTTTGGCCCCAAAAATACTATTTTTCCTAACAATTCCAAACAGCTCCTAACCCTTTCAAATTCTTCCAAACAACCCCAAACATACTCAAATACATCCAAGTAAAGCCAAATGTACCACTTCTTGATGTATTTGTAACTTCAGAAGATATTCACTTGTATATTGTATTTGTACTTTATTGTATCCTCAACGGAGATGTATTATTCCTTCGATTGGAAGTGTCATCAGTTGTACTTGCAAGTGTCGCAAGTTATATTGTAAGTGTCGTAACTTATACTTGATGGGTTATTAGACCACCTTGATGGGGTCGGCCCTGTATGATTCATGTGGGTTAAAGGGTTATTAGACCACCCTAGTGGGGGTCGGCCCAGTCAACATTATGTTAAGTGGTTAAGTTGGGGCCGACCTAGTTAGAGTTAAAAGACAAGTGAAGTAGTGTATAAATAGAGAGTGTGTCTCTCTCATTTTATACATTCTCTCATTCACTCACTTCACATTAGTGAGAGAGAGGAGGAGTGCGCACTAGTGGAGGAGGAGTATTTGTTGCATTCATATATCTCTTGGGTTTGATCTTTGTGATATTTGTATTGGTGCTTATTCTATCTCTGAGGAAGTTGCGGGGTTTTTCACCTTCTTGGTTTTCCCCGGTGAAATGTTTTGTGTCTCTTGTCTCTTGTCTCATATGATTGATATGTTGTACATGTTGTTCTTTCAGTTAAGATCCTATATCTATTGAATTAAATGATGAAAAACTAACATGGTATAATAGCTAGCTTGAAGGAAGGCATGGTATGGCATTTATGACACTTGTTGCACTTGCGACAAATTGGAAACTAGGTCTTGGTATAGTAAAAACTAGTCATCATGGCACTTTCGCTATAAATCCATTTTGGAAAAGGTTTAGGATCTGAAACTTCTCCAGGTCAAATATGAAATGTCCATGTACCTTGTGTCTGAATGAAAGCCTCATATTTGTTGTACTTTGTGAGATATGATCCGTACAAGTTAGGGTTTCTACCTCTTCCAGAATGTAGTCCTAAACAAGTGACCTAGGAAAAAAGGTCATATCTCAGGCTTGGAAGCTCCAAATGGAATTCCGTAAAAAGTGATAGTTAGGGAACAGACTTTAATTTCACATTTTTGGGTTTCAAAGGCCGAAGTTTAAACAGTGACACATGGCACGCCGTACAAGTTCGCTATACTGTTTCATCCCATAAACAGGTCACATTTCGACACTTGGCATATCTCTCTCTTAGAGAATCCATTTGAGGTCATATCTGTGATGTTGGAAAGATGACAGGTCAATATAGCACAGGCCGAAGTTTCAGACCCTGAGGATCCGAAATTTCAGTGATACATCAGAAACAATATGGCATATATTTCTATCCAAACAGAATTGGATTCTGAGCACCTTCATTTTTGGATCGTCATTGTTGTGGGAAATTAGGGTTTCAAAGAAAGTTGGAAATTTTGAAATATGAGATCACGGCTGGATGATCCTCATCAAAATCAAAATTTAGAGACCAAGATCGAATTTTTTGGTTGGGCAGAACCCTGGCCATCATCAAACCCTAGTTCGGGATTTTGATCGATAAGGTGGAAAATTAGGGTTTCTGCTAAAAGTTGAAATTTTTGGAATATGTGACCACAGCTAGATGCTCCTCAGAAAAATCAAAGTTTAGAGCACAAGATTGAACCTTTTGGTTGGGAAGAACCCCGGGCATTATCAAACCCTAGTTCAAGATTTTGACGAGAAGATCCGAAAGTTTAAAAGGCAATTTTGAGGGGTCAAATTTTGGAGATTTCAAAATTGAAGTATATCAGCTTGATTAGCTCAGCAAGGCGCATCTTTTCATCCAATCAGAAGTTTGAAATTAAAATTTTGGATTTTTAGGGTTTCTCTATCAACCCTAGCCAGCTCTAGATCCAGCTTCAGCAAATCAAAGCGGATTGGGTTAATCCTAGAAGAGAATGAATTGGACACCTACATAATTGAAGAAGTTCCAGTTCCAGAGGGAGATGAGGCTGATGCCTTACATAAGAAGACTACAAGCAATCCCAACAGGTATGAATTGAGGAGATTTAGGTATGTTTTGAAATGTGTTCATGATTAAGTTTATGATATGTTTGTCTTCATATTATTAAGGTTAGTACAATCTTGATCAATTTTAGACTTGTCTTGCATGAGAATGATATAATACATTCATTGATTAGGGTTATGACACTTATGATTGTACTAATACACTGTGGTGTTGTATGAGGATGATGTTGTCCGCTAACATGAAAGGTACATCAAGAAAGACAAATCAAGTTCTAGATCAAGAACATATGACCATGGTGACATGAAGACAAAGACTCATCCATAGTCATGGATCACATAGAAGCTCTACTTACGAGGTATGTATAACTTGGTTCTACAATTATTAACTTATGAGATATGCAGGTTGCTAGCACAAAGTCTCTAAGAGAACAAAGAAGACATTATTTGGGTATGATAATCCAGGTATGTTTTCCTATATCAATTTAGAATCCTACCTTGTGTATGATTGATAATTATTATTCATGAAGTTATAGGTTTGAATAATCATGGGTCTATGCATATTATGCTTCTTAGTTTGATTAATGATATGACAAACTAGAAGAGTCCTGTGGTCAAAATAAGAATATGCATGAGTAAAAGAAGTCCTCCCTGAAACCTTGAATGCTAATGCTTGTGACAAATTACCAATCACCTACAAAAGAAGGACTACAACATTTGTTCCAGCAACGAAGTTCAAAGAAAACTATCTATTGAAGATATTGAAGAATTTGAAATTCCCAGGATCCAGGATACAATAATGGAAGGATGCCATGATCGAGGAATACCAATTGATCATGAAGAATGATGTTTGGGATGTGGTTCCAAGACCAGAAGGGAATTCTGTTGTGACTTCCAAGTGGATCTATAAGATCATGAATGCTGCAGATGGCAGCATAGAGAAATATAAGGCAAGGTTTGTGGCTCGTGGCTTCTCCCAGAAAGAGGGGATAGATTATGAAGAGACTTTTGCTCCTGTAGCCAAATACACTTCCATTAGAACAATACTTGCTCTGGCTGCAGTGATGAAGTGGAAGATACACCAAATGGATATGGTGTAGTCAAAGAGGAAGTGTATGTGGAGAAGCCACTCGATTTTGAGACACATGACAAGGAATCATATGTGTGCAGATTGAAGAAATCCTTGTATGGCTTGAAGCAGGCACCCAGAACATGCTATGGCAGGATAGACAGCTTCATGTCCAGTTTAGGCTTTACCAAGAGTAAAGCGGATTCCAACCTTTACTGCAAGGTTGAGGAAGGAAATATAGTGATACTCCTACTGTAATGTGGATGACCTATTTGTGACAGGTGAGGATAGATTGATTACCGACACGAAGAGGAAGCTTGCTGCCGAGTTCGAGTTGAAGGACTTGCATATGATGCATTACTTTCTAGGTATGGAGGTGTGGAAGAGTGCAGATGGAATCTTCCTTGGATAAGGGAAGTATGCAGTAGAGATCCTAAAGCAGTTTGGGATGATGGACTGCAAGGCCATGGCCACACCTATGGCATCGAACCTGAAGCTATTGAGTGATGCTTCATCAGAGTCAGTTGATGCCACGATGTATCGTCAAATGATTGTGTCCTTAATGTACCTGACGAACACGACACCAGATATTTTCTTTGCGGTGAGCACCTTGAGCCAGTTCCTGACGGATCCTAGACATGTTCACCTGATTGTTGTAAAGCATATTCTGAGGTACCTGAAGGGTATGGTTTATTATGGGCTCAAGTATGATGTGAATCAAAAGGTTAACCTGGAGGGTTATGTTGATTCAGATTGGGCAGGCAGTGATGCAGATAGGAAGAGCACTTCGGGGTGCTGCTTCAGTATGGGATCAGGTGTGATCTCTTGGTTTAGCAGGAAGCAATCCTGCGTAGCACTGAGTATAGTCGAAGCAAAGTATGTCACATCTTGTTCGGCTAGTTGTGAGGTAGTATGGATAAGGAAGATACTGTCTAATTTATTTGATCTCCAATTGGATGCTACTTGTATCTATTGTGACAACCAGAGTGGTGTGAAGTTGTCATAGAACCCGGTGTTCCATGACAGGTCGAAGCAAATCTAGATCAAATATCACTATATCAGGGATATGGTGCAGAGAGGAGCAGTGAAGCTCCAATATGTTGCGACAGATTGGCAGATTGCATATGTGTTGACCAAACCACTAGACAGAGTGAAGTTCGATTACTTCAGAGAGAGGCTTGGTGTTCTTCAAATAGAATATACTTCGAGGAATAAGTGATGGGACACATTTGCAGGAGCCATTCCAAGCATGGTGGTAGGAGGATCCTTCCCATGGCTGTGGATGTAAGCATTGTGTGATGAGCGTCAAGACGATGCTCCAATTACTGCTATGTATGAGCAGGATGAGCATGTATGATGAGCATTAGGATGATGCTCCAGATGATATGCATCAGGATGATGTTGTGCCAATGATTAGGATGATCATGTGTAATGAGCATCAGGATGATGCTCCAGATGATATGCATCAGGACGATGTTGTGACGATGATCAAGATGATCATGCGATGATGATGTGCATCAGGACGATGTACTGTATGATGATGATTAGTATGATCATGAGTATCGGGATGATACTTCATGGCCATGGATAGATTGTGCAGGTAGTATGTAATAACTCCATGGTAGATCTGATAGTCTGAGCTCGGATGCTCTTGCGAGGTTTTTCTACAGGTTGGCTGCAGACATATTGTGCAGGTAGCATATAATAGCTCCCTGGGAGATTCGATAGTCTGAGCTCGGATTCTCTTGCGAGGTTTTGCTACAGGTTGGTCGTGGACAAATTGTGCAAATAAGCATATAATAGCGCCCTGGGAGACTTGCAGATACTCTTGATAGGTTTTGCTTATGGCATATAATAGCTCCTTGGGAGATCTGGCAAATGCTCTTTCGAGTTTTTGCTTGGGAGGACATATAATAGCGCCCTAGGAGATTTGCAGATACTCTTGCGAGATTATTCCTATGGCATATAATAGCTCCCTGGGAGATCTGGCAAATGCTCTTTCGAGGTTTTGTCCTATGGCATGTAATAGCGCCATGGGAGATCCGATAGGTTGAGCTGTGTGCTCATAATCAGTCCTAGGATGCTCTTTTGAGGTTTTTCCTGACCACATGTAATAGCACCCTGGGAGATCCGATAGGTTGAGATGTGTGCTCGTAATCAATCCTGGGATGCTCTTTCTAGGTTTTGTGGTGGTCACATGTAATAGCTCCCTGGAAGATCTTGTCGATCGTGCTTAGGCGCATAAAGGATCCTGGGATACTCTTTTGAGGTTTTGTTGATGCACGTAATTAGTCCTAGGATCCACAGTATGGCCAAAGATGATGAAGACCTACAAGAGGCTAGGCCAACATCCAGCATGAAAAAGGGTTGGCTCTGTAGAACTTCCTATGAAGAGAAGAATTGAGAGATAGCCCAGTGATCGAGATGACGAGTACAGTAGTAGTGACGATGATGCTCTGTGATCCAGTGACGATGATCCAGCTCCAGAATTGAAGACTGGTGCCTATATGTATTGATGACCTGTGTCAAGAGAATACCTTCCTAGTTAAGAGAGAGTGTTGATGTATTGTAACTTCGGAAGATATTCACTTGTATATTGTATTTATACTTTATTGTATCCCCAACGGAGATGTATTATTCCTCCGATTGGAAGTGTCGTCATTTGTACTTGCAAGTGTCGCAAGTTATATTGTAAGTGTCGTAACTTATACTTGATGGGTTATTAGACCACCTTGATGGGGTCGGCCCTGTATGAGTCATATGGGTTAAAGGGTTATTAGAACACCCTAGTGGGAGTCGGCCCAGTCAACATTATGTTAAGTGGTTAAGTTGGGGCTGACCTAGTTAGAGTTAAAAGACAAGTGAAGTCGTGTATAAATAGAGTGTGTCTCTCTCATTTTATACATTCTCTCATTCACTCACTTCGCATTACTGAGAGAGAGGAGGAGTGTGCACTAGTGGAGGAGGAGGAGTTTTTGCAGTCATCTATCTCTTGGGTTTGATCTTTTTGATCTTTGTATTGGTTCTTATTCTATCTCTGAGGAAGTTGCAGGGTTTTCACCTTATTGGTTTTCCCCGGTGAAATGTTTTGTGTCTCTTATCACTTGTCTCTTATGCTTGATATGTTGTACATGTTGTTCTTTCAGTTAAGATCATATATCTATTGAATTAAATGATGAAAAACTAACACCACTAAAAAACTTCAGAGGACTTGTTATGAATGTTTAAATACATAAGACTCAAGATTGCATAAGCCAATTTTGTTGATTTGTACATAGAACAACTAGTGCTCGAATATTAGACATAGAACATGGAAAATACTAAGGATTTTATTTATGAAATGGACAATAATTGAGATTATAAATATGTTTTATATAGGAGCTGCAAAATCTCATATATATATCTATTACAGAGAAAGGAGATGGTTGTCCAAAACTAGTAGAGAAAGAAGAGGTAATGCTACTCCAAAATGAAAGTTTTGCTCCACTATTGTGCCTCCCATAAGATAATTTAGACCCCCAACTTGTAGATATTCCTCATACACTACACCCTACATCAAACAAGGAATATGTACATCCATGATAAAGGCTCCATCAAATCTCATAATTCATTTATGTGCCCTCCTCAACCATAATACCTCCACACACAAATTGCAATCGGAAACTCCAACACTTTCACTACCACAAACTAAGACTTAAACTCTCCTACATGAACTCAAACCAATAGAAGAACATGGACATGGACTCATTCAGTTGAAGCTCTATAGAGAAACCAAAGTGATTCCTCCTCTCATGGTAGCTAGGGTGGGATCTTGCACCACCAAAACTAGTTACAATTACAAGGGTCACATCTTTGAAGCTTAAGAAGCTCAATAGATCTCCAATTCTTATTACAAATGATCAAAAGCTTTATCCTCATGTGCCTATAGCATTTTTATAAACTTCATCGCCCGGATTTTGTTAATTTTTTATCTTTAATTCAAAAACACAATAGTACTTGAAATCAAATAATAATCATGAACATAAGCAATCGCATTCACTCACATTCAACACATGAATTTATCCTGGGGAAACCCTCTATGACTTGAGGAAGAAAACCCCAACAAAATATTCCTTATTATATTAATAGATAGCAGAGAATTTCTTTTACATCAAGCACCATCTTTACAATTACATAGAAAGATAAAGATATATATAGAAGAGAGACTCAGAATCATTATTCTGCACACAACCAATTCGCTTGTCTTGGTCATATGCACAACATAGCCTTTAATAGAATTCGCTCCATCCTTGGAGACATCAATATTGCATGAAGAAGTGTGCCCCACTTCTCATGCAATGCATTAACTCACTAAACCAACTCTTAGGATGAACTCTCCCCTTAACTAAAAGCTTGTCCACTTAGTTAGGTGGCTAACTTAAGTGTCATCATGCAAGTGTCGCAACTCAAGTGTCATATTTTATTTTAACATAAATGTCATCATGCAATAACACTTAGTTAACTAGATCTTCTTTATTATCACTTAGTTAACTCTCTTACTGAAATATTTCTTGTTAACGTTACTGTAGTGATCAATTCGAGTTCTCCTTTGATTGACTGAAGTATTCTTTGTTAATATCACTAAAGTTTAACAATTCGAAATTTCTCTTATTAATTCTTTATGTGCAATTCAAATTCTCTCATATATTGTCACATCTTATCTTTATCTCTTGTCTTATTTGCATGGTCCACATGTTCTAGCTTAATTATCATACCAAATATACTAAGGATATTTCCCAATTATTGTTAATTTTTTAGCATTAATTCACATATACTCTAGGATCTTTACTGGGAGAATAACATGTACAGCATATCACGTATAACAATGCATATCAATCACACCAAGCAATCACATGAGACAATAGACACACAGAGTTTCACTGGGGAAAACCGTAAAGGTGAAAAAAACCCACAACTTCCTAAGAGATAGAGAGAGCAATGATACAACCAAAGTACAAGAGATAGTCTTCTCCTAGCAGCTGATCCTCCTCCTCACATGTGCGCCATTTTTCGAGTGATGGAAGAGTGAGTAATGAGATGATGAAATATAGATATCCCGATCTCTATTTATACAGACTCTGTCCTACCAAATAAACCAATAGGGCCGACTTGTCTAACTCAGTCTAATAACCCATGGTTAACTTAATCAAGGCCGACCCCACACATGGTGGTCTAATAACCCATCAGCAAGTTACGACACTTGTGACACTTGTCAATACAAATGACGACACTTCCGTATAGAGGAATAATAACATCTCTATAGTGTTGATGTATATGTAACTTCAGAATGTATTTCACCCATGTATTTCATCTATGTATATTGTACTCCTATAGAGATGTTATTATTCCTCTATACAGAAGTGTTGTCATTTGTATTGACAAGTGTCGCAAGTGTCGTAACTTGCCGATGGGTTATTAGACCACCATGTGTGGGGTCGGCCCTGATTAAGTTAACATTGGGTTATTGTACTAAGCTAGACAAGTCGGCCCCATAACTTTATTGGGCAATCAGGACAAGTATAAATAGAGATCTCCCGATCTCTATTTGGATCACTTCATAACTCACTCTTCCATCACTCGAAAAGTGGCGCACATGTGAGGAGGAGGATCAGCTGCTAGGAGGAGTCTATCTCTATGTACTTTGGTTGTACTATTGCTCTATCTATCTCTGAGGAAGTTGTGGGGTTTTTCACCTTAGGATTTTCTCCATGGAAACTCTGTGTGTCTATTGTCTCTTATGTTTACTTCTTGTGATGATTGACATGCTTGCTATGATTGATATGCATTGATATACTGTACATGTTATTCTCTCAGCAAAGATCCTAGAGTATATTGAAATAATGCTCAAAAATTAACATGGTATCAGAGCTAACCTGAGAAGAAGACATTGTGCAGTGGCGGAAACCAGGGTTTCTTGTTTATTGGGTTTCTCTCCACAGATTTTGGGAAAGTAATATGATAGATTGACTCTCCTCAGCAAGGTGAATCTATCTGTCCAATCAGAATTCAATTTTGAGCATTTTCAGTTTTGGCCCTAAAAATTAGGGTTTCCATAAAAATAGAAATTTCTGAAATATGAAGACATAGCTGGAAGCTCCTTGGAAAAATAAAAGTTTAGAACTTTGGATCGATATTTTTGGCTGGGTAAATCTCTGGGAAACTCAAACCCTAATTCAGGGTCCTCCTTAGTGAATCCGGAAAGACTAAAAGGCATTTCTGAAGAGTGAAACTTTGCAGAACTCAAATTATGAGTATACCAGGTTGATCAGCTCATCAAGGCACATCTTCCTATCCTTTCAGAAAGTTTAAATTCACATTTTGAATTTTTAAGGTTTCTCTAACAATCCCTAATCCGGGACTAGATCCGGTTTTCAGCAAATCAAGTGGTAAGATCTAAATCCTTTCTATTTCCATTTGAAGTACTCTTTAAAGATGTCTCACCACACCAAGCTTGAGGATAATCTTGAAGGGGCTGATAACTTCCGAGCCTGGAAGTATAGGATTGGGTTAATCCTGGAAGAAAATGAATTGGATACATATATCAGTTCTGAAGTCCCCATCCCGGAGGATGAAGAAGCTAAAGCATTGCATAAGAAGAACTTGGTCAAGGAAAAGAGAATCATTGTTGATTCTATCAAAGACCATCGCATACCACATGTGTCATCTCTGAAGACACCCAAGGAGATGTTTGATTCCCTGACCAAGTTATTTGAAAGGAAGAACATAAATCGGAAGATGACTCTGCGGAATCAATTGAAAGGGGTCAAGCTGTTGAATGGAGAGACCATTCAATCTTACTTCTCCCAAGTCTCTCAGATCAAGGAACAACTTGAAGGTGTGGATGAAGTAGTGGACAATGGTGAAGTTGTTATGACCACTCTAAATGGCCTACCTAGGTCATGTGAAGCACCTACAACAATTAATTAATAAGAATATGCGAAATAGCATAAATGACAGAACTCAGAATCACTTTTATATTGATCACAAGCCACTTCGAGGGGGCAACCTCCTTTGAGCAAGCTCAATCCAAATAACGTCACGATTCCTTCATAGGTCTCAACACACACTTATATACTAAGTCTAGGCGCCAATACTATGGGTCAAAACCATGGGCCACTACAAACTATGGATCAACAATACTACGGGTGACTTACAAAGCATATGTGCCAACAACAATAACACAAACTATTGATCAACAAATACTACGGGACGACTTACAAAGCATATGCGTCCAACAACAATATACTAACAAAGTAAAGACATGGGTTCCTAACATCCCCTCTCCCTTAAAAAAATATTTGTCCTCAAAGCTTTAGATGTGGAAATTGTTGTTAAATCTGAAGGAGTGGTTCCCATGTAGCTTCCTCTGGTTGCATGCCGTGCCACTGAATTAAGACCTCTGTGATAGAGCGAGAGCGAAGCTAACGAGTGCACCGATTGAGGATGGCCTCTGGCTCCAAAAGGATGGATCCTTCATTATCCAATTTAGGTAAAATCGTTTGTCCACTGATGTTGGTGCCAAGAACTTTCTTCAGACAAGAGACATGAAATACTGGATGAATGCGGGAAAAGGAGGAAGTTCCAATTTATAAGCAACGGACCCAATCTTTTGAGGAATCTGATATGGCCCATAGAACTTTGGAGTTAGATTATGACGCCCTTTGAGTTTCAGGGAGGATTGCTTGTACATCTGGAGATGAAGAAAAACCATATCTCCTACTTGAAAAGTGCACTCAGAACGGTGATAATCAGCTTGTTGCTTCATGCAATTTCTTGCCATGTGAATATTGTCCCGCAAAATGCAAAGAATCTGATCGCGGTTTCGAAGGACCGTGTCAAATTCCTGAAGTGGTGAACTATTGGGGGTGTATGGAAGAAGAACTGGAGGTGCCTGACCATAGGCTGCTTCATATGGGGTCATTTTAGAGGCAGTGTGGTAAGAGGTATTGCACCACCATTCAGCGAGAGGGAGCCACTTTTCCCACTGATGTTGTTGTTCAGAGGTGAAGCAACAAAGATAAGTTTCCAAGCATTTATTGATAATTTCAGTCTGACCATCTGTTTGTGGGTGATACACTGAACTCATCTTCAGTTTGGTGCCAGTGTGGCGAAATAGTTCTGTCCAAAAATGACTGGTGAAAGTCGCATCATGATCCAAGACAATGGAAGAAGGGATGCCATGAAGATGAAAGATTTGGTCCAGGAAAATTTGAGCGACTGAGGAGGCTGTATAGGGATGGCTAAGAGCACAAAAATGACTATATTTGGAGAGGCGATCAACCACAACAAGAATCATTGTCTTTCCACCAGATTTAGGGAGCCCTTCAATAAAATCCATAGAAATATTTGTCCAGATCCGTGTAGGTATGGGCAAGGTTCAAGCAATCCTAGAAGGAGTGTTGTTTCACCCTTATTGTGCTGGCAGGTATCACATTCAGCCACCATTTGTTGAATTGTCCTTTTCATGCCCTGCCAAAAGAAGTTACACCGTGCCCGTTCATACGTTTTGAGGAACCCAGAGTGCCCTACCGATGGAGAAGCATGGAGTTCATAGAAGACAGCCTGTTGAAGATCTGTGCTCTGGGGAAGCACCAGACGACCCTTGTATCTCAGAGAAGCACCATCCCAAGAGTAATGTGGTACAGCAGAAGGGTTGTTGGTCAAGCGTTGTATGATTTGAGATAAGGAATATTCATTGACATAACCCTGTTGAACAGATTGAAACCAATTTGGAACAGGCATAGAAATAGCTGAATGAGAACCTTGGGCATCAAATGTGCGAGAAAGAGCATCTGCCACAATATTGTCTTTACCCTTCTTGTAAGTGATCTCATAGTCATAACCCATGAGTTTGCTAACCCATTTTTGTTGTGCTGGGGAGGAGACACGCTGTTCCAAGAAATATTTCAAACTCTGGTGATCAGTCTTGATGCAGAAATGATTCCCTAATAGGTATGGTTGCCACTTCTGTATTGCATGCAAAATAGCCATCATTTCCTTCTCATATGTAGAGGTAGCTAAATTCTTACCTGAAAGCGATTTGTTGGTGAACGCAATGGGGTGTTTATATTGAAGGAGAACATCACCAAGTCCATTGCCGCAAGCATCACTCTCAATAGTGAAGGGCTTGAAAAAATCGGGCATAGCTAGAACAGGTGTAGTACACATAGCTTGTTTTAGGTTGTCAAATGCACACTGAGCAGCATGTGTCCATGTAAAAGCATCCTTTTTCAATAGAGCAGTTAATGGAGCTGCAATCTTCCCATAATCCTTGACAAACTTGCGGTAGTAGCCAATCAACCCCAAAAAACCACGAAGGCTCTTGAGTGTCTGAGGATGCGGAAAATTGTTCATGGCATCGATTTTGGCAGGATCCACGCGAACCCTTGTGCTGAGATAATGTGCCCGAGATACTCAACTTCCTTCTATCCAAAAACACATTTAGACTGCTTGGCATGGAGATGATGGTCAGATAAAAGTTGCATGACAAGATCCAGATGCTGGAGATGTTCATCCCATGTTTTACTGTAGATGAGGATATCATCAAAGAATACCAGAATGAATTTCCCCAAGTAGGGTCGAAATATTTTATTCATTAAGGCCTGGAATGTGAAAGGAGCATTAGTGAGGCTAAAGGGCATGACCAAAAACTCATAATGGCCATCATGTGTGCGGAAAGCTGTTTTAGGGATATCATCCTTATGAACCCGAATTTGATGATACCCAGAACGAAGATCCAACTTGGAGAAAAATTGAGCCCCAAGAAGCTCATCAACAACAGGAATTGGAAACTTATCCTTGATGGTGAGGTGATTAAGTGATCGGAAGTCAATGCAGAGGTGCCATGACCCATCTTTTTTGCGGATAAGAAGAACTGGAGAAGAAAAGGAACTAGTGCTTGGGCGAATAATACCTTGCTTCAATAAGTCCCGAACAAGCATTTCAATCTCCGTTTTTTGGTGAAATGGGTAGTGATAGGGCCTGATGTTGGGAGGAATGCTTCCAGGAAGGAGTTGAATACAATGGTCTTTTGGCCTTGAAGGTGGCAATACCACTGGTGCAGCAAAGACACCTATATATCGATCCAGAATTTGTTGTAGATCTAAAGGAGTAGTGGAGACCGCTGATGGTTGCATCTGAATGGAATGGATCTGAGCGATGACACCATGTGAATTCTTCTTGAGGATTTTTTCCATGCGATGTGAACTGATGATGCTGAGAGACCCTGGTTGTAATCCTGTCAATGTGTGTTTTTGTCCATTGAGGGAAAACTGCATCCAAAGTTCAGCAAAATCCCATAAGATAGGGCCAAGTGTGAGTAGCCATTGAGCGCCCAAAACCACATCACATCCACCTAAGGTCAAGGAAAACATGTCAGAGCGCAAGGTATAATCTCCCATAGAGATACGCACATTTCGACACTTCCCTTTGCAAGGTAAGGTGCCCCCATTGGCAACCATGACTTCAAAGTTGGAGCAAGGATGGATAAAACAATTAGCTTGTTTGGCAATCCGAGGGTCAATGAAATTATGAGTGCTACCCGAATCAATGAGTATTGTAAGAGAAAGCTTCTTGAAGTAACCCCTGACCCGCATTGTTTCGGGGGTGGTGATTCCAGCTAAAGCATGGAGAGATATCTCTGGCTGGTCATCCTGAGACGGAGGGTCAATAGGCGGTTCCTGAATGTCAACATGAGCATCCATTGTTTATGGATCTTCGTCACCAATTTCAGAGGCAGGCGGAGAATCCACATCCAAGAGATAGAGCTTTTGCTGAACACATCTATGTCCCCGAGTAAATTTCTCATCACAATTATAGCAAAGCCCCTTTTCTCTGCGTGCTTGCATCTCTATTTCAGACAAACGCTTGATAGGAGTTGGTCGAGGAGCCTGCGATATAGGTGGTCGTTGAGAACCCATATTTCGAAAGGGAACAAAAGTGGGCTTGGAGCGTTGTTGGGCTGCAATCTTGTCTTCTGCCAACTTAGCCAACCCTAGGGCTTCCATCATTGTGTTGGGACAGAACATTTTGACCTCAGAGCATATGGCATCCTTTAGACCACTGATAAAACAACTCCGGTAAAATTCATCAGACAATCCTTCAGTGTGGTTGGCTAGTTTCTCAAATTCGGTTTGATACTCTCTCACAGTGCCAATTTGGCGAAGTTTAGTGAGGGCTCCTGTGCAGTCATCAAAAAAACTAGGAACAAATCATTGCAAAAGGAGCTGGCAAAAGTCTAGCCATTTTGGCTCTTCATGAGCCTTGATGTACCAACGGTACCATTGAAGAGCTTCCTGTTCCAAATGAAAGGATGCAAGCGGAACTTTGTTGACATCAAAATTATTATGCAGACTGAAATATTGTTCTGCATGATAGATCCATCCAGTTGGATCAGTACCATTGAAGCGAGGAAAATCAAGCTTTGGACCATGGAAATTGCTGGAAGAAGAGAACCCGTTGTCTGATGAAGACTCAGACTGTCGTTTGTTGTTCATAGCTGAATGTTCAAGATGGAGGCCAAGAAATTTTTCATCCAGATGCTGGAGTTTGGCTTGGATGGCTGCAAGTGCTTCTTCCATGGTTTTTGCTCTTGCACGGGTGACAACCATAACCACGAGTTTTTTTTTTTTTTTTAGGTTGACTGAGTAGGAAAAAAAAAACAGAAACTGCTTCAGTAAAGGAAAATCTGTATTTGGGAAAAAATCTGAAGGGTAATTGGGGTTTGACTAGGTTTTGGACACTGTCGAATAGACAGGGAAGCAAAAAATGAGGATTTCAAAAGTGGGGTGAAAGAATGGAAAATTTTGGCAGAGGGGGACAAAGAAGCAGAATTCAAAAAGGAACTCTGTGGTAAAATTTGAAGGTGATTGGGTGAAATCTGAGGAGGTTATGGCAATCCCTAAAAATAGACAAATGTGGGATTTCGGGCTTTGGGAAGTGGAATTGGGGATAGAGTCCTCAGGAATGAAATATGCAGAATGGGATGACAGGGGCTCCCCGAAAATTTCAAGGAAAACAGAGTGAAAACAAGGGAGATATGGAGAAAAAACTGAATTTTATACTGGATTGAAAACAGCTGGATCTGGAACGGCTTTCAAAATGGATATGAACGGCTAGATCTGAAACGGCACAGCAGTGATCGAAAATAGTTCAGCTGAAAATAGATATGGACCCCAGGTATGTGCGGCTTCCTAACAGTTCAGGGGTTTCACTCGGCCACCAATGATGTCTGACGGCTTGCGTACTGGGGCAGTACCCCTCACTCCACGGCTCAGGTAAAACTGATAACCACTTTGCCACAAACAACAACTCTTGGTTTACCTCACAGGTGGGAACTAGTCAATCAGGTAGGGGTCGTTTCCCTTTTCGCTGGCAGGTCCTCTCAATGGGCCAGCTACTTCGGGGTTCCTGTGGTACTCCTCACAATGAGTTTTAGGGATTATTCCCAAGTACTTCCCACAGTTAAGCGGATAGGGATTATTCCCAAATCCAAACCTGCAACAAATGCGGAAAAAAAAAAAAAAAAATGGCAGAAATTTCACCCAGCGAGCCCAAGAAAGTGCTCTGATACCAGATGTGAAGCACCTGCAACAATTAATTAATAAGAATATGCGAAATAGCAGAAATGACAGAACTCATAATCACTTTTATATTGATCACAGGCCACTTCGAGGGGGCAACCTCCTTTGAGCAAGCTCAATACGAATAACTTCACGATGCCTTCATAGGTCTCAACACACACTTATTTACTAAGTCTAGGCGCCAATACTATGGGTCAAAACCATGGGCCACTACAAACTATGGATCAACAATACTACGGGCGACTTACAAAGCATATGCACCAACAACAATAACACAAACTATTGATCAACAAATACTACGGGACGACTTACAAAGCATATGCGTCCAACAACAATATACTAACAAAGTAAAGACATGGGTTCCTAACAGGTCATGGGACTCTTTTATTCAAGGAATATGTGCAAGAAAGAAATTGATCTCTTTCAGTAGACTATGGGAGGAATGCTCTCAAGAAGAAGCAAGGCTTGTAGCACGAGAAGAAAAGATGGGAAGTGAAGACCAAGCTCTCGCAACTCACACTAAAAGGAGCAAGCCTAAGAGAGATCCATCTTATAACAAGAAATCTTCACACCACCATCACCGTAGAGAGAAGAAAGATCTCAGGTGCTTCACATGCAATGAGAAGGGACACTTTGCTGCAAATTGTCCCAAGAAGAAAAACAACAGCTTCAACAAGAAGAAGAACAACAACAAGAAGAGATATCATGCTCATGCTGCTGAGGATGATGAACCTCCAAAGAAGAAGGCTAGAGTAGAAAGTGATGATGATGACTCATCAAGCGAAGAAGAGTATGTTCTAATCTCTGCTCTCACAAGTACTATTTCCCATGGATGTAATGATTGGCTTATAGATAGTTGGGCTTCCAAACACATGACTAGGTTTAAAGAATCTTTTGTAAATCTATCTAAACATGAATCACCCCATAAAGTGAAACTTGGGGATGACTATCAATACCCCATCAAAGGAAGTGGTGAAGCCTCCTACAACCTAAATTCTGGGAAGTCTTTAAAGATGAAAGAAGTTCTTTATGTACCTGGGCTCAAGAAAAACCTACTCTCCATATCTGCATTGGATGCAAAAGGTATGAGGGTTGCATTTGTGGATGGCCAAGTTCTAATGTGGCCAAAGGGAAAGACCATAGATGATGCAGTGGTGATTGGAGAGCAAGAGGGAGGATTGTATAAATTGAAGGGACAACCTGAACATGCCATGGTACATGATTCCATGGAGCCAAGTGAACTTTGGCATAGAAGACTTGCACACATCCACTACAGAGCATTACCAATTGCAAGTAAAGCTATAGAAGGTATTCCTGAAATCAAGACCAAGCATGAAGGTGTTTGCAAAGGATGTGAAAAAGGAAAGAACATAAAGAAGGCATTTCCAAGCAGTGAAAGCAAGGCAAAAAATATCTTGAAAATTATCCACTCCGATGTATGTGGTCCGATGTCATCCAGTTCTCTGAGTGGGTATGTTTACTATGTCTCTTTCATTGATGACTTTTCTAGGAAGACTTGGGTTTACTTCTTGAAGAACAAAGATGAATTGTTTGACAAGTTCAAGGAATTCAAAACCTTGATGGAGAACCAAACTGATTAGAACATCAAAACATTCAGATCCGAGAATGGTGGAGAATTCACTTCAGGTAACTTCAAGAAGCTATGCAGTGATTCAGGGATTGAGAGGGAGTTGACTACTCCTTACAATCCACAATAGAATGGAGTTCAAGAAAGAAAGAATCGAACAATCATGGAAGCAGCAAGGGCAATATTGCATGACCAGGATCTACCTATGCATCTATGGGCAGAAGCAGCTAGGACAGCTGTATATGTGCAGAACAGAACACCCCACAAGATATTGGACAACAAAACACCAGAAGAGGTCTTCTCAGGTAAGAAACCTAAAGTCAGCCATCTCAGAATATTTGGTTGTCCGGTATACACTCATGTCCCAAAGGAAAAGAGGACCAAGCTAGATCCTTCAGGAAAGAAGGGTATCTTTGTGGGTTACAGTGAAAGCTCGAAGGCTTACAGAATATACTTTCTAGGGTTCAAGAAGATTGATGTCAGCAGGCATGTGACATTTGATGAAAACTCAGCATTCATCAAATCAAGGAAGACACCTATTGAAGATCATGAAGAACCTAAAGAAACTAGATTTCAAGACATTACTATGACTGAAGCAATTCCAGATGTTGATCGTGAAATTGAAGATCCGCAAGAACCTGTACATCCACCCCGTGAAAATAACTCTAACAAGAGAAAACTTGCATGGGCTAGAGAGCTCATTCAAGATGCAAAAAGGTATGGCATTCCAGAAGAAGAACATAGAGCAAAGAAGAGGACCATATCACATACCAGCTATGTTGCTTTACTCTGTGATATCATGAACAAAGAACCTTCCAGTTATGAAGAATTAGCGGAAAAGAAAGAATGGAAAGATGCCATGATCAAAGAATACCAATCAATAATGAAGAATGATGTTTGGGATGTAGTCCCAAGACCTGAAGGGAAGTCTGTTGTGACTTCCAAATGGATCTACAAGATCAAGCATGCTGCAGATGGCAGCATAGAGAAATACAAGGCAGGATTCGTAGCTCGTGGCTTCTGTCAGAAAGGGAATAGATTATGAAGAAACTTATGCTCCTGTAGCCAGGTACACTTCCATCATATCAGTACTTGCTCTGGCTATAGTAATGAAATGGAATATACACCAGATGGATGTCAAGACTGCTTTCTTGAATGGTGTAGTTGAAGAGGAAGTGTATGTGGAATAGCCCAAGAACAGCCACTGGATTTTGAAACACATGACAGGGAGTCATATGTGTGCAGATTGAAGAAAGCCTTGTATGGCTTGAAGCAAGCCCCTAGAACTTGGTATGGTAGGATGGACAGTTTCCTATCTAGTTTGGGCTTTACCAAGAGTAAAGCGGATTCCAACCTTTACTACAAGGTTGAGGAAGGCAATCCTGTGATACTACTCTTGTATGTAGATAACCTATTTGTGACAGGTGAAGATAGATTGATTGCCGATACAAAGAGGAAGCTTGCTTCCGAGTTCGAGATGAAGGACTTGGGGATGATGCACTATTTTCTAGGTATGGAGGTGTGGCACAGTGCAGATGGAATCTTCCTTGGACAAGGGAAGTATGCAGTAGAGATCGTGAAGAGTTTCGGGATGATGGATTACAAGGCCATGGCCACACCTATTGCATCGAACCTGAAGCTTCTGTGTGATGCTTCATCTGAGCTGGTTGATGTCACCATGTATCATCATATGATTGGGTCCTTGATGTACCTGAAGAACATGAGACCAGATATTTGCTTTACGGTGAACACATTGATCCAGTTTCTGACAGATCCGAGGAGTGTTCACCTAGTTGTTGTAAATCATATTATGAGGTACCTGAAGGGTACAGTTGATTATGGGCTCAAGTATGATGCGAATAAAAAGTTTAACCTGCAGGGTTATGTTGATTCAAATTGGGAAGGAAGTGCTGCAGATAGGAAGAGCACTTCTGGGTGCTACTTCAGTATGGTATCAGGTGTGATCTCTTGGTTTAGCAGGAAGCAGTCCTGCGTAAAACTGAGTATAGCCGAAGCAGAGTATGTTGCAGCTTGTTCGGCTAGTTGTGAGGCAGTATGGCTTAGGAAGCTACTGTCTAAGTTATTTGATCTCCGGCTGGAGGCTGCTGGTATCTTTTGTGACAACCAGAGTTGTGTGAAGTTGTCTGAGAACCCGGTGTTCCACGACAGGTCGAAACACATAGAGATCAAATATCACCATATCAAGGATATGGTGCAAAGAGGAGTAGTGAAGCTTCTGTATGTTGCGATGGATGAGCAGATTGAAGATGTGCTGACGAAGCCACTAGCCAAAGTAAAGTTAGAGTACTTTAGAGAGAGGCTTGGTGTTCTTCAGATCGATGACACTTCAAGGAAGAAGTGATGGAGACATTTGCTGAAGCCATTCCAAGCATGTTGGAAGGAGGGTCCTTCACATGGCTGTGGATGTAAGCGATGGATGATGAGCATCATGACGATGCTCTAGTTACTGCTCTTTATATGTATACGCATCATGTTGGATGCTTGATATGATCTGTTGGATTATTTATGTATGTATGCATCATGTTGGATGCTGGATATGATCAATTGGATCATTTATGTATGTATGCATCATGTTAGATGTTGGATATGATCAGTTGGATCATGTGTATGTATTTGTATATGTATTTGGTGGATACATTGTATGATCATGTAGATCATGTATGTTGATATGTATTAGGTATGATCAGGTGGATCATGTATTTGTATATGTATCAAGTGGATACATTGTATGATCAGGATGATCATGGATGATGAGCTTCAGGATGTTTCTCCAGATGACATGCGTCAGGACGATGTAGTGATGATGATCAGGATGATCATGTGTACATTAGGATGACGTATGGTGGGTATCAGGTTGATACTCTGTGGCCGTGGACAGGTTGTGTAGATAAGCATATAATAGCGCCCTGGGAAGTTTACAGATTCTCTTGCTAGGTTTTGTCGCTAGCATATAATAGCTCCCTAGGAGATCTAGCAAATGCTCTTTCGAGGTTTTACTTTGGGAGGACATATAATAGCACCCTGGGAGGTTTGCAGCATTTTCTAGCTAGGTTTTGCCGCTGGCATATAATAGCTCCCTGGGAGATCTGGAAAACGCTCTTTCGAGGTTTTATCCTATGGCATGTAAGTAGACCTGGGAGATCTGGACAGGATGAAAAAGGCCTAAGATGCTCTTTCGAGGCATTTCCATGACCACATGTAATAAGTCCTGGAGATCTGGACAAGATGAAAAAGGCCTCGGATGCTCTTTAGGGTTCTTGCTTGACAAGACATTTTAAGGTTTTGTGGTGGGGGTCACATGTAATAAGTCCTGGAGATCTGGACAGGATGAAAAAGGCCTCAGATGCTCTTTAGGGTTCTTGCTAGTCAAGAGACTCTTTTAAGGTTTTGTGACAGTCACATGTAATGTGCTCCTGGGAGATCCAACAGGTAGAGCTGTGTGCTTGTAATAGCCTGGTATGCTGCAGCCAGGTTTTGTGATGCACATAATAAATCCTGAGGATTCCACAATATGGCCAGTGATGATAAAGACCTGCAAATGGTGGGCCTACATCCAGTATGAAAAAGGACTGGCTCTGTAGAACTTCCTATGACGATTAGATTCAGAGATTGATTGAGATAGCAGCAGCAGTGACGATGACGATGATTCAAGGATGATGATTCATTGAGGATGATCCAGAGAAGAAGACTTGTGCTAGCAGATCTGTGTCAAGAAATACCTTCCTAGTTAAGAGGGAGTGTTGATGTATATGTAACTTCGGAATGTATTTCACCCATGTATTTCATCTATGTATATTGTAATCCTATAGAGATGTTATTATTCCTCTATACGGAAGTGTCGTCATTTGTATTGACAAGTGTCGCAAGTGTCGTAACTTGCTGATGGATTATTAGACCACCATGTGTGGGGTCAGCCCTGATTAAGTTAACATTGGGTTATTGTACTAAGATAGACAAGTCAGCCCCATAAGTTTATTGGGCAATCAGGACAAGTATAAATAGAGATCTCCCGATCTCTATTTGGATCACTTCATAACTCACTCTTCCATCACTCGGAAAGTGGTGTACATGTGAGGAGGAGGATCAGCTGGTAGGAGGAGTCTATCTCTGTGTAATTTGGTTGTACTTTGGTTTTAATATTTCTCTATCTATCTCTGAGGAAGTTGTGGGGTTTTTCACCTTAGGGTTTTCCCCACGGAAACTTTATGTGTCTATTGTCTCTTATGTTTGCTTCTTGTGATGATTGACATGCTTGCTATGATTGATATGCATTTATATACTGTACATGTTATTCTCTCAGCAAAGATCCTAGAGTATATTGAAATAATGCTCAAAAATTAACATATAGGAGTACAATATACATAGATGAAATACACTTCCTCCTCGACTACACCATTCAAGAAAGCTATCTTGACATCCGTCTGGTGTATCTTCCATTTCATTACTGCAGCCAGAGCAAGTACTGTTCTGATGGAAGTGTACCTGGCTACATGAGCAAAAGTCTCTTCATAGTCTATTGCATCTTTCTGGGAGAAGCCACGAGCTACAAATCTCGCTTTGTATTTCTCTATGCTTCCATCTGTAGCATGCTTGATCTTTGGAATTCACAACAGACTTCCCTTCAAGTCTTGGGATTGCATCCCAAATATCATTCTCCATGATCGACTGGTACTCCTCGATCATGGCATTCTTCCCGGATCCTGGGAACTTCAATAGATAACTTTGTTGTTGAACAAATGTTGTAGTCCTTCTTTTGTAGGTGATGGTAAACGATCTTTCCTACAAAACAAGTTAAATTGCATTATTAGAAACATCTCATAGTTTTCAGAACAAATTTTTACACATAAAGAAATATGTCATACAGTCATGCAATTATCTTAGCCAATGCTTCAATACAACATTTATCCATATCCCATAACTTTGTAGATGCCTTCCAATCTCTACCAGAACATTGTTAAGAGTGTGCACAACTCCCAACATGTCAGCAAAGAGGTTTCATTCTAGATAAGTAGCAATGGAATGTTGTACTGTGCCATAGGCCACTTACCCGTCACATGCATATTAGTAGTATACTGTTCATTAATGCAATTATTCTAATATGCATAATACACACTCTAAGTCTAGGAACATAAGTATATACATCATTGAACAATTAAATATACAAGAAATGACAATTCAAATACTTATCTTTGTTTGTTTGTTGGGTTGACTCCCTCTCAGTCTTTTGCTTCCTTCTTGCAACTCCATTCTGATGTGGATTGTGAGAAGTGATCAACTTCCTCTGAATATATGCATCCTTGCAGAAACTACTCGAGTGTGCTCCCTCTTGATCTTTTATTCCTGGATTACCTGTCCTTGAACTTATATCCATCCTCGATCACTATGCATGCTTACTAGTATCATCATTGTGTTATCCTCGAGATCTCATACATAATCAAACATTCATTAGTATAATCTTAATACTATCAAAACACAATAATATTAAACATGTATAGTTATGATCATTTCAAACATAGATAATAAGCATTAGCATTCAAAGTTTCAAGGAAGACTTCTCTTACTCATGCATATTCATATTTGACTATAGAACTCTTCTGGTTATTCATATCATCAGTCAAGGTAAGAGACATAATATGCATAAACCCTAAATTACTCAAACTTGTGACTTCATGAGTAATCATTATCAATCATACAAAAGTATAAGATCCTTTGATATAGGAAAAACATACCTAGTCATCAGATTTTCTAGTTGTCTAGCAATGTTTTCTTGTTCTCTTCAATGACCTGCATAACTCATAAGTTAACCTTTGAAAAACCAAATTATACATACCTCTATGTGATCCATGACTATGGATGAATCTTTGTCTTCATGTCACCATAGCATGTTCAGGTTGTCCCTTCAATTTGTACAATCCTCCCTCTTTCTCCCCAATCACTACTACATCATCTATGGTCTTACCCTTTGGCCACATGAGTACTTGGCTATCTACAAATGCAACCCTCATGCCTTTGGCATCCAATGCATATATGGAGAGTAGGTTCTTCTTGAGCCCAGGTACATATAGAACATCTTTCATCTTCAAAGACTTCCCAGAGTCTAGGTTGTAGGAGGCTTCACCACTTCCTTTGATAAGATATTGATAGTCATCCCCAAGTTTCACCTTATGGGGTGACTCATGTTCAGATAGATTAGCAAAGGATTCTTTAAACCTAGTCATGTGTTTGGAAGCCCCACTATCAATAAGCCAATCATTACATCCATGAGAGATGGTACCTGTGAGAGCAGAGATTAGAACATATTCATCTTCACTAGATGAGTCATCACTTTCTGCTCTAGCCTTCTTCTTGGGAGGTTCATCATCCTCAGCCGCATGAGCATGATATCTCTTCTTGTTGCCTTTCTTCTTCTTGTTGAAGTTGTTGTCCCTTTTGTTCTTGGGACAATCTGCAGCAAAGTGTCCCTTCTCATTACATGTGAAGCATCTCATATCTTTCCTATTCTTTTGATGGGTGTGAGGGGATTGCTTGTAATGAGAGTGCTCCTTCTTAGGCTTGCTTCTTTTGGTGTGAGTTGTGAGAGCTCGATCTTCACTTCCCATATTTTCTTCTCGGGCTATAAGCCTAGCCTCTTCTTGTGAACATTCCTCCCACAGTCTACTGAAGGAGATCAACTTCCTTCTTGCACAAATTCCTTGAATAAAGGAATCCCATGACCTAGGTAGTGTTGGTTGTGGAGCCAGATCTTCTAGTCTCATAGATGATATTGTATCAGCCGTGTTTGTACCCCGGTTTTATATGATATGTAGGTGGACTATACAGTCACCCCAGCGGGGGGGTGTGGGGGGGCAACGCCCCCGAAGAAAATTTTTGGGGCTGTTTTCGCCAGTTGTTTTGCAGGCCCATGGTTTTGGGTATCCCGTGGTATTTTCCCATTGTATTTCCCTATAAAATAAAGACATTGTAATACGGCTAGGTATGATGATGTATTATGTTTTATGCATTGTAAAGATCTCTGAGATCAGGAGAGAGACTGTGAAACAGAGAAGAGGAAGTGCAGCGGTTGTGCTACAGGTTGTATCCCTTCACCTTACTGGACAGTAATAATAATAAGGACTAGAAAATTCAGTGTGGACGTAGCCCAAGTTGGGTGAACCATGATATATCTGTGTCTCTCTTGTAATGTGTATGTGTGATTATATTTGCATTTTTGTTTATTGTTATTGCTCTGCGATCCTGTTTTTCTAATAATTGGTATCAAAGCCAAAGGTCTATTTGGCAGTTAAACCTACAGGAAGCTAGGGTTTCTGGTTCGAGTGGGAGCAATGGCAGAAGAAGGGAAATTTAAGGTCGAGAAGTTTAACGGCCAAAACTTCAGGTTATGGAAGATGCAAATGGTGGACTATCTATACTAGAAGGATCTATTCCTACCATTGGGAGGAAAAGCAAAGCAGCCGACAGCTATGAAGGACGAAGAATGGGAGGTTCTTGACAGAAAGGCTCTGGGAACAATACGGTTGAGCCTGGCTTCGTCGGTGGCTTTCAATATCTCAAAAGAAACGACAACAGAGGGTTTGATGAGCGCATTGGGTAAGCTGTATGAAAAACCCTCGGCCTCCAACAAGGTATTTCTAATGAAGCGTTCATTTAATATGAAGATGTCTGAAGGTGGATCTGTTACTGATCATTTAAATGAGTTTAATACGGTTACAAATCAGCTAAGTTCTGTAAGTGTGAACTTTGATGATGAGGTTAGGGCTCTTCTAATCTTGTGTTCATTGCCAGAAAGCTAGAATAGCTTGGTCATGGTTGTAAGTAACTCTGTCTCTGGTTCAAACACCTTGAAATTTGATGATGTTATTGGTGTTATTCTTAGCAAGGAAATGCAAAGAAAAAGCACAGGTGAGACATAAGGTAATGCGTTGACCATGGAGAGCAGAGGAAGACAAAAGGAGAGAGGAAAGAGCCAAGCTAATCATGGAAAGTCTAAAATGGGCAGATCCAAGTCCAGACTGGGAAAGATAGAGTGCTGGAACTGTGGAAAGAAAGGACATCTGAAGAAAGACTGCAAATCTCTAAAGAAGAAAGGAGATGCACAGAAGGAAACTACCCAGGAAGCAAATGTAGCAGGTGATGTGTTACAAGATGCTTTGATTCTTGCATTAGATAATACTAGTGATTATTGGGTAGTAGATTCAGGAGCTTCATGTCATGCTACACCCCATAGGAAATACTTTCATGAGTATGTTCCTAGCGACTTTGGACATTTTTTATTGGGTGATGATGAGCCATGTAAAATTGTTGGAATGGGTAAGGTATGGATAAAAGTTAAGAATGGAACTGATTGGTTGTTGAAAGAAGTTAGGCATATTCCTGCTATGAAAAGAAATCTGATCTCAACAGGGCAGTTGGGAGATGGAGGCTGTCTATCTATGTTTGGAGAAAAGTGGTGGAAGATCACTAAAGGATCAATGGTGATAGAAAAATGAGACAGAGTAGGTACGTTGTATTTATGTTCTCATAATACTGACCATTCTATCTCTTTAGCTTCCAAAGGAACAGATACAGCATTGTGGCATCATAGGCTTGACCACATGAGTGAGAAGGGGATGCAGATTCTCCACTCAAGGAAGTTGCTGCCAGATTTGAAGCAGGTAAGTTTGGAATTCTGTGAAAACCGTGTTTATGGAAAACAGAAGAGAGTCAGATTTCTCAGGGTTGGGAAACAGAAGAAGAATGAAAAATTAGAGCTTGTGCATACAGATGTATGGGGACCGGATCAGGTACAATCTCTTGGTGGCTCTCATTATTATGATACATTTATTGATGATGCAACTAGAAAAACTTAGGTTTATTGCATTAGACAGAAATCTGATGTGTTTTCTACTTTTAAGAAGTGGAAAGATTTGGTTGAGAATGAGACAGGAAAAAGATTGAAGTGTCTCAGATCTGATAATGGAGGTGAGTACTGCGGCAAGGAGTTTGATAGTTATTGTTCATACCATGGGATTCGTAGAGAGAAGACAGTCCCAGAACACCACAGGAAAATGGTGTGTCAGAAAGGATGAATGAATAGAACGATCATGGAGCGTGCAAGGTGTATGAGACTGCATGCAGGGTTTCCCTTACAGTTTTGGGCGGATACTGTACTGCTATTTATTTAATAAACAGAGGACCTTCAAGTGCTTTGGATGGTGGTATTCCAGAGGAAACATGGATAGATAAAAAGGTAAACTACTCATTTCTGAGAACGTTTGGTTGTGAAGCATTTGTCCATATTGATAAAGAAAATAGAACAAAGCTTGAAGCTAAATCCAAGAAATGTACCTTTATTGGATATGGGGTTGATGAATTTGGTTATCGTTTATGGGATTATGAAAATAACAAAATCATCAGGAGTAGAGATGTGATATTCAATGAAAAGGTCATGTATAAAGATCAGTTGCAGGGAAAGAAATAGGAAAAGGAAAACACAGAGTACATAGTGCTTGATGAAATTAAAGAAAATGAAGTTCTGAAGGTGCCAGAAAATCAAGAGCAGCAGCAAGTACCTGAAACTCCTGCAACTGTAAGAAGATCTACCAGGTTAAGTAGAATCCCTGAACGATACTCTCCTTCAATGTATTATTTATTGATAACTGATTCTGGTGAACCAGAATGTTATGAAGAAGCAATGCAGGTGGAAACTAGAAAGAAGTGGGAGCAAGGCATGAATGAGGAGATGGACTCATTGGTAGGAAACCAGACTTGGGATTTGGTTCAGTTTCTTGCTGGTAAAAGAGCATTGCAAAACAAATGGATTTACAGGTTGAAGGAAGAAGAAGGAGGTAAGAAGCGGTACAAGGAAAGACTTGTTGTAAAGGGGTTTGCACAGAAGAAAGGTATAGATTTTGATGAAATATTTTCTCCTGCTATTAAGATGACTTCAATTAGGACTATCTTAAGTCTAGTGGCGGTAGAAGATTTGCATCTTGAACAATTAGATGTAAAAACAGCCTTCCTCCATGGGGATTTGGAGGAAGAAATATATATGTAGCAGCCACAAGGGTATGAGGTCAAAGGTAAGGAGGATTTGGTATGCAGGTTGAAAAAGAGCTTGTATGGCTTGAAGCAAGCTCCAAGGCAGTGGTATCTAAAGTTTGACAGGTTTATGACAGAACAAGGTTATAGTAGATGTCATTCTGACCACTGTGTTTATTTCAAGAAGTTAAACTATGGAAGATATATTATCTTGTTATTGTATGTGGATGACATGCTTGTTGCAGGGTCTGACATGCAAGATATAAATGTACTCAAAAGGAAGCTAGCTAATTCATTTGTGATGAAGGATTTGGGTGCTGCAAAGCAAATCCTTGGTATGAGAATAACGAGAGACAAGAAAAATCGCAAATTGACACTGTCTCAAAGTGAGTACATACAAAAGGTGTTGGAGAGGTTCAGAATGCAGAATGCAAAACCTGTAAGTACACCTTTGGCTAGCCATTTCAGTCTAAGTAAGGAAATGTGTCCCAGGACACAAAAAGAGATAGATTACATGTCCAAGATTCCCTATCAATCAGCAGTTGGCAGCTTGATGTATGCCATGGTGTGCACAAGACCAGATATTGCACATGCAGTGGGAGTTGTGAGCAGATATATGAACAAACCAGGTAAAGAACATTGGAAGGCAGTACAGTGGATTCTCAGGTATTTGAGAGGTACTACCACTGAGGCATTATGTTTTGGAGGTTCAGACACTGTTCTACAGGGATATGTTGATGCAGATATGGCAGGTGACAAGGATAGAAGGAGGAGCACCACAGGGTATGTGTTTACTGTAGGTGGAACAGCAGTAAGCTGGATTTCGAAACTACAGAAGGTTGTTGCGCTTTCAACAACAGAAGCAGAGTATGTTGCCATTACAGAGGCTAGTAAAGAGATGATTTGATTGCAGAGGTTTATGGAGGAAGTGGGTAAGAAGTAGAAGGATAGCAGATTGTATAGTGACAGCCAGAGTGCCATTCATCTTGCAAAGAACTCACCATTCCATTCCAGGACTAAACATATATAGCTCAAGTACCATTTCATACGCTATGTTCTAGAAGATGAACTGTTGAAGCTGGAAAAGATACATACTAGCCAAAATCCTGCAGACATGTTCACAAAGGTAGTGACCAGAGCGAAACTGAGTTCGTGCTCGGTTTCAGTTGGCCTTCTAGCATGAAGGTGAATAGGAGAAATTTGCCAAGTCCAAGTCCAACAAGTGCAAGAGTGGTGGAGTTGCTGTGATCAGTCTCCAAGTGGGAGATTGTTGGTTGTGGAGCCAGATCTTCTAGTCACATAGATGATATTGTATCAGCCGTGTTTGTACCCCAGTTTTATATGATATGTAGGTGGACTGTACAGTCACCCTAGCGGGGGGGGTGTGGGGGGGTGTGGGGGGGCAACGCCCCCGAAGAAAATTTTTGGGGTTGTTTTGCGGGCCCATGGTTCTAGGTATCCCGTGGTATTTTCCCATTGTATTTCCCTTATAAAATAAAGACATTGTAATACGGCTAGGTATGATGATGTATTAGGTTTTATGCATTGTAAAGATCTTTGAGATCAAGAGAGAGACAGTGAAACAGAGAAGAGGAAGTGCAGCGGTTGTGCTGCAGGTTGTATCCCTTCACCTTGCTGGACGGTAATAATAATAAGGACCGGCAAATTCAGTGTGGACGTAGCCCAAGTTGGGTGAACCACGATATATCTGTGTCTCTCTTGTAATGCGTATGTGTGATTATATTTGCATTTCTGTTTATTGTTATTTCTCTACGATCCTATTTTTCTAATAGGTAGGCCATTCATAGTGGTCATGACAATTTCACCATTCTCCACCACTTCATCCACAGCTTCAAGTTGTTCCTTGATCTGAGAGACCTTGGAGAAATAGGATTGAATGGTTTCTCCATTCTGAAGCTTTACTCCTTTCAATTGATTCTGCAGAGTCATCTTCCAATTTATGTTCTTTTCTTCAAATACCTTGGTCAAAGAATCAAACATCTCCTTGGGTGTCTTTAGAGATAACACATGTGGTATGAGATGGTCTTTGATGGAATTAGCAATGATTCTATTTGCCTTGACCAAGTTCTTCTTATGCAATGCATTAGCCTCTTCATCTTCTGGGACAGGGATTTCTTCTTTTATGTATGAGTCCAACTCATTCTCTTCCAGGATTAACCCAATCCTATACTTCCAGGCTCGGAAGTTATCATCCCCTTCAAGCTTATCCTCAAGCTTGGTGTGGTGAGACATCTTTAAAGAGTACTTCAAATGGAAATAGAAGAGATTTAGGTCTTACCACTTGATTTGCTAAAAACTGGATCTGGTCCCAGATTAGGGTTTGTCAGAGAAACCCTAAAAATTCAAAATGTGAATTTCAACTTTCTGAAAGGATAGAAAGATGAGCCTTGATGAGCTGATCAACCTGGTATATTCAGAATTTGAGATCTGCAAAGTTTCACTCTTCAGAAATGCCTTTTAGTCTTCCCGGATTTAATGGGGAGGACCCTGAATTAGGGTTTGAGTTTCCCAAAGCTTCACCTAATCAAAAATCTCGATCCAAAGCTCTAAACTTTGATTTTTCCAAGGGCTTCCATCTATGTCCTCAGAATTCAGAAATTCCTATTTTTGTGGAAACCCTAAATTTTAGGGCAAAAAATGAAAGTGCCCAGAATTGAATTCTGATTGGACAGAAATATTCTCCTTAATGAGTAGAGTCAATCTACCTTACTTCTTTTCCAAAATATGCGGATAGAAACCCAATAAACAAGAAACCCTAGTTTCCACCACTGCACAATGTCTTCTTCTCAGGGAAGCTCTGATACCATGTTAATTTTTTAGCATTAATTCACATATACTCTAGGATCTTTACTGAGAGAATAACATGTACAGCATATCAAGTATAACAATGCATATCAATCACACCAAGCAATCACATGAGACAATAGACACATAGAGTTTCACTGGGGAAAACCATAAAGGTGAAAAAACCCCATAACTTCCTCAGAGATAGAGAGAGCAATGATACAACCAAAGTACAAGAGATAGTCTTCTCCTAGCAGCTGATCCTCCTCCTCACATGTGCGCCATTTTCCGAGTGATGGAAGAGTGAGTAATGAGATGATGAAATAGAGATCTCCTGATCCCTATTTATACAGACCATGTCCTGCCAAATAAACCAACAAGGCTGACTTGTCTAACTCAGTCTAATAACCCATGGTTAACTTAATCAGGGCCGACCCCACACATGGTGGTCTAATAACCCATCGGCAAGTTACGACACTTGCGACACTTGTCAATACAAATGACGACACTTCCGTATAGAGGAATAATAACATCTCTATAGGAGTACAATATACATAGATGAAATACATAGGTGAAATACATTCCGAAGTTACATATACATCAACAATTATGTGATCATATTGTTATACTATCGTTCCAAGTGGTTATATGCTAAAGCAATTCACTTTAGAGGTGGTCAGTCTCTAGAGGAGACTTAATAGCTCAACCATGGTTAGTAGTACATGCTTCAACACACCATACATGTTTAGACATGTAAAGCATCACCTCAACACATGAGGATCTGTCTTGACACACAAGACCTTAGCCTTAACTAGCAATATTGTATAGCATCATCACTTTGACATGCAAAGCACTTGCCTCAACAGATGAAGCTTATCCATTCTTGATTCTAACTCAAGATTCTTCTCCAAGTTTCCTGAGTCTAACTCAAGCTCCTATAAGGCACTACCTCCACACACGAGGCTCAATCTTGACACCCAAGATTGACCTGGAGAATGACTCAAGATGTTGTAACTTTAACAGCTTTTCCCCCTCATTCGAGAATTCTCTCATAAAAATATAATAAAATTAAAATTAATGGAGAGAATCACTATTCTTAACACATCAACTCACTTCTAATTCTATTTAGACCAAATAGGACCATATCCACCTTTGAATTAGGAGCTCTCTTCCTTGAATTGGGGGAGTTACAGCTGACTTGTGGGGCCACTTTCCCCTCATGCACCCTCCTTGGATAAATTTAGGACCTAAAGTTGTCATAGCTTGTCATAGAATCTGTCATAAGCTATCATAGATTCCTTTGGGAGTTACACTTCACTAATGCACCCTCCTTGCCTATTTTAATCCCAATGCCTCTTCATGAGATTCCTTGGGATTTACTCTTCTCCTAGTGTACCCTTTTTTGGCTATTTTTATCTCAGGGGGTTACAACTTATTAGATGCCCTCATGATGGGATTCCTTCCACCTTGAATGGGAGTTACACATCCTAAAGGGCCCATTCATCCTCCTATGCGCCCTCCTTGGATGATTATACCATTTCCACCTCATTTATGAATTTATTTCCATTATTATTGCAAATTTATGACCCACATCACCCCTTATTGATAGTGACTATAGGCCAATTAATTCCCTATTCAATTTGAATTCCACTTGAACCTATGGGAACTAGATAGGTTAGTGGAATGTCCCATGGTTCCATCATGGAGGGGACATTACATAATTTTAGAGAATAACACACAACTCTTACCAACGATTGCATAGAATAACAATTGTTCAATTCAAAGCTCTCAACACTTATGGAGACATCATTGAAAAAATGAAAATGCAGCAACTGTAATCTTCACAACGCACAGCTCTGTGGATTAGGGTTTACTTGATTAGGGTTCATGCCTTTGAGGAGAGAATAATATCCATGAATTGTCTTTGTGCAGCCTCAATACAAGTTTCACACAAGGTGAGAATGGTTTCCACACAGCCCATTGCTCCGAAATTCCACCGACTCCAACGTGCTTGAATTAGGTTTCCAAAGAAGGCACACGACTCTAAGAGAAAACGCTCAGGTAAGCAGGCAAAATACAGAGGATATGCAAGAAATAGGATTTGCAGGTAGCATTTCTCACTCAAAAAAACACTCTTCACGAATGAATATGCAAGTCCGAGGACAGATATTGGAAAACTGGAAGAATGTCAAGACTGGGTACACAGACCTGAAGACCATATCGTCAAGCAGGAAGGAGTTATGGCTAGGTGCTCTGATACCACTGTTAGAGAATAAATCCGAAATGTATTTTATTCATTATCTAACTCTTTATTTTATACAATGGGATTGTCCCTTGGGATTCATCTTCAAAGAGATTCATTGGAATCCAAGGAGACTCTCCATCTTCTCCTTGACAAACTGCAAATTATTTACACTATTTACAAGTTATTAGTGGAACCATAATCCAGTAGGATTAGACCTCCAAAAAATCCCAAATACCTCTAAAATTTAACCATGCTTGGTTGCTGAAAGAAGAGTTCAGGGACCTTGTGATTAAAAATTGGTAGCCTTTAAAACCTTAGCTAGGGGACTATGTCATGAAATAATTTGTAGAAAACATCAAACAAATTAAAAGTGTAATGAAGGAATGGGTTTTTGCTTATGTTGCAAAATCTTAAAAGTACTTGAATGAGGTGGAGGAATGGATCAAAGACATTTTTTAAAACAATAATTAAAAGGAATCGTGTTAAAGGAAGGATCCTAAAGCCTCAAAGATCTAGAGGCCAAAAAAATGGGCTTAAAACCAAATCCATTTGGATAAAAGAATGAGATAATAATACAAATTTCTTTCAAAATTTTACAACTCTTAGAAGACATATTAATACTATATGGGAGATCCTTCATCCAAATGGGTACAAAGTTAATACCATTAGAGATATTGCAAAGGCTGGGAGACTCCATTTTAAAAAACTCTTTCAATATGCCAAAGATGCTAACGTAGGAGAAATTATGAAAATCATAAGCTTGTTTCCTAATATTATAGATCAAGGAATGAATAGGGATCTAGAGGTTGACATTACAAATGAAAACCTGAAGTTAGTAATTAATTATTTTCAACAATAGAAAATCACGACATCAGGTGGTCTGTTGGTAGAATTTTATTTGGAATAATTTGATTTGTTATAGGATGATTTGATTAAAGTTGTTGAAGAATCAATGACCACCTTTGTAACCCTGGTTCTTAACAAACAAAATCCAACTACCTTCAATGATTTTAGACCTATCTCTTTAGCCAATTTAATACAAGTTGATATCCAAATTCATTAATAATAGGTTGAAAGGAGTTTTGTCAAGTTTTGTCACAAATGAAAATTTGATTTCCTCTTCAATTATCAAATACATTATTCAATGGGAATTACTCAAGAAGGAAGTTAATTGTATCCATCTTGAAAATTGGCCTTGTCAGGACATATAATAGGGTCAATTGGTTGTTTATCATATTACCACTACTTTAACTAGGTATGAATTTGCAGAATATGAACTAGATCAAATGTTGTCTCACTTTTTCTTCATTTTCTATGTTGATAAATAGGTCTCCTTCTGGTTTCTTCACAACTTCTAGAGGTCTCACACAAGGTTGTTCATTATCCCCCTTCTTATTCTTGTTGGTAGCAGAAGGTTTGAGTATGCTTATTAAATATTATCGTTGTAAAGGAGAGCTAAAGGTGTTAATATCTCAAATTGCACATATCACACATCTCTTTGTAGATGATAACATGATCTTTGGCATGGTTAAATCATAGAGCTAAAAAAAATTAAGGAATTGTTAGAGCTTTATTGTAAAGCCACGAGTATGGTGATTAATATGAAAAAGTCTACTTTCTTAACCAATGAACTAAATGATGAGGTAAAAAGGAATATTGAATCTCCTTTTCCAATCATTAGAGCAAATTTGGGGTCTAAAATGGGCCTCCTAACGAAAATAATAAAATAATTAGATTTATGAATTTTGGAGGAAGAAAGAAAAAGAAAAGAAAAAACTACTTTTTTTTCTTCGTATTTTCAAATTATCTCTATGGTTTTACTCAAATTTCAGGCAGTAGCACTCGTTGGATGCATAATCCAATTTTGCATCCAACAAGTATCCACATTACATCATTTTGATGCACCCCACCCCACAAAAAAAGAGAAATACATTTAAAAATGGGTTACTTTCAAGTTGTTGAAATATTGTAACTTCTAAGAATATTCTATTTGTACTTTATCCGAAGATGTTTCATTCCTCCGCTGGGACCTTATTGTATATCCGGAGATGTTTATTCCTCCGTCGGAATGTGGTAACTTGGGTTATTAGACTTCCCTAGTGGGTTCTTCCCAGAGTCAGTTCTAATGGGGTGTTTAAGTCCCCTAGTGGGGTTGGCCCAGTCATCATTATGTTGAGTGGTTAAGTTGGGGCCGACCTAGTTAGGGTTAAAATTCAAGTGAGGTAAAGTATAAATAGAGGATGTGTGATCCTCATTTTTCACATACACTCACTTATGAAACTCGCATAGGAGAAGGAGATATTTGCAAAGGAGGAGAAGGAGCTCATGTTTGGGGATTACATCTTTGTATTTGTTGGTCATCTATATTGAGGAAGCTTTGCTGGGTTTTCTACCCCATGAGTGTTTCCCAGGATAAATTGTGTCTCTTATGTTTATGTTGTGCTTGTTGTTCTTTCAGTGATCCTATATATGCTATTATTGTGAAATATAATGGAATACTGATGTTATCTATATTAGCATATTGAATATTAACATGGTATTAGAGCTAGCCTAAAGGAAGGCAATGTATGGCACTTACAACACTTGTCTCACTTGAAACAATTTGAAAGTTAGGGTTTTATATAGCAAAACCTAGTCATCGTGGAACTTTCGTTATAAATCAGTTTTAGCGAAGATTCAGGATCTAAAAATTGGACAGGCTGAAGATGAAATTTTCCTATACCTTGTGTCCAAATTTCAGCCTCAGATTCGTTGTACTTTCTGAGATATGATCTGTACAAGTTAGGGTTTCTGCCTCTTCTAGAATGCAGTCCTAAACAGGTGACCTAGGGAAAAAGGTCATATCTCGGGCTAGGAAGCTCCAAATGAAATTTCGTAAAAAGTGACAGTTAGGGCACAGACTGTAGCTTCACAGGTCCGATTTTCAAAGGCCGAAGTTGAAACAGTGACATGTGGCACTCCATACAAGTTCTCTATGTTGTTGCATCCCTTAAACAAGTCATGTTGGGAAACTGAGCATATATATCTGATGGAGAATCTAATAAAGCTAAAACCTATGGGGTTGGAAAGATGACAAGTTAGGATACCACAGGCCAAACTTTCAAACCCTGCAGATCCGAAATTTCAGAGATGCACTAGAAACAATATGTCACATATGAAATGGCTCAACGGAGGAAATCAAAGAAGAGGAGGAAGAAGCTCTCACTTAGGGTTTTCAGTTTTTAGGTTTGGAAAGACTTGATACAATGTTGGAGACACCTGATGCAACATTGGAAACTTTTATAATGGATTTGGAATCCAGACATCATAGATATTAATCCTCCATCAAAATGTTGTGGAGGAAGGAGATTGAAGATTAGGGTTTCCAAGTAAGAAGAAACCCTAGCAAAGTTGGGAGACTCATAGGGAAGCAATGAAGAAGGTTTAAATGGCACTGATATTCTATCATCCTAGCACCATGAACATACATAACATGTTTACATGTGATCTACCTTGGATGGTTAGGGTTTTACCCTTATAGAGAAGACTACTCAATAGGTATGACTTGAGAAGATACAAGTATGTTTTGAAGTATGTTTCATGATTAAGTTTATAATATGTTTGTCTTCATATTATTGAGGTTACTACAATCATGATTAATTCTAGATTGTCTGATCACTTTAGTAAAAGTATGAATGCATGTGAATGACAGAAGACATTCATTGATTAGGGTTATGACACTTATGATTGTACTAATGCACTTGTGGTGTTGTATGAGGATGATGTTGTCTGCTAACATGAAAGGTACATCAAGAAAGACAAATCGAGTTCTATGACCATGATGACATGAAAACAAAGACTCATCCATAGTCTTTGATCACATAGAAGCTCTACTTACGAGGTATGTATGACTTTGTTCTACTATGCTTAACTTATGAGATATGTAGGTTCTAGCACAAGGGCTCTAAATCATTGAAGAGAACAAAGAAGATATTGTTTGGGTAATGTTAGACATAACCAAGCATGATAATCCAAGTATGTTTTCTTATATCAAGTTAGAATCCTTCTTTGTGTTAGGATCTTAGGTAAGTATACCTGTGTATGAACTGATCATGACCATACATACTTAAGATTATTTAGAATCATAATGGTTTGATAGTATTGAGATTATACTAATAAATATATGATTATGTATGAGATCATGAGGATGACACTAGTGCACACTTAAGCATGCATAGTGGTCCATGATGGATAGAAGTTCAAATACATATAATCATGATGCTATTATAAAGGAAAAATAGAGATCAAGCGGGAGGAAACCACACAAACATAAAAGGTAAGTATTTGAGTTGTTATTTGAATTACTTATTGAATCTCTAAATAGTCAATGATATTGCTCGTAATAATTGTATGCATATTTGTATTCCTAGAATATATCATGCATAGTGTAAGCATTCATATAACATTGAACAGTATACTACTAATATGCATATGATGGGTAAGTTGGACAAACATTCCATTGTTGCTTTTCTAAAATGTAACCTCTTTGCTGAAATGCTGAGAACTGTGCACGCTCTTGATAGTATGTTCTGGTAGAGATGGAAGGCATCTAGATAGCCACTGTATGCATACAGGACATAGAAAAGTGTTGTGCCAAAATATTTGTCAAGATAGTTGCGTAACTATGTGAATCATATCAGTATGCATAATAGGTTATCATGTCAACATGATTTGTTGATTATGAAATATTACTAATAATGTAATTAACTTTGATTTGTAGGAAAGATCATGAAGAACGATGAACACTGAACAAGTGATGGATGTTCAACAAGAAGACTTACAAATCAAACATACTATAGAAGGCTCATGGCTAGAAGATTCTCTTAGAAAGAGGAAGAGGATCATGACAAGATGTTTGCTCCAAGTGGCTAGATAAGATCGTTCTCTTGATGGTGTAATTAAAGAAGAAGTGCGAATCGAGAAAACTCCCAAGATTCAATTGAAGAAAGCTTTGTATGGGTACCCAGGATCGATAGTCATTTGATGAGCTTAATGATCACCATGGGTGATGTGGATTTCAACCTTTGCTACAAGGTTGAAGATGGTTTCTATATACGGATGACATTCTTCTCTTAGATGGATGCAAGAAAGAACTCACCACAGAGTTCGAATGATCTTGAGGCTCATATCAATAGACCCATCTAACGGGAGATGGCACGAACAGATATGCAGAAGATCACTCAATGCATAGTGTGAATGACGTTCAGTCAGAGAGGGAGAATTGATAGCTTCTTGACAAGCTTGGGCTTTACCAAAAGTAAAGTTGATCCTAACCTTTACTTTAAGGTTATGGATATGAACCTGTCATACTATTACTGTATGTGCATGATCTCTTTCTGACAGGGAATGAGAAACAGATCATGAAAAGCAAGAAGAAGCTAGCTACAGAATTTGAGATGAAAGATCTCAGATTAATGCATTACTTCCTAGGTCTGGAAGTATGGTAAGGCCCAAAAGGAATCTTTTCTCAACCAGGGAAAATATGCTGTGGAAATATTGAGAAGATTTGATATGTTGGAATGTAAAGCCATGACCACTCCCATGAATTCCAACTTGAAGTTGTTAGCTGATGACTCATCAGGGTTAGTGGATGTGACTCTGTACAAACAGATTATTGGGTCATTTGATGTATCTGACGAATACTAGGCCAGATATATACTTTGTTGTGAACACCTTCAGTTAGTATCTAATTGAGCCTAGACGTGTTCACCTGATAGCTGCAAAGCATGTGATGAGGTACATAAAGGGTACGATAGAATTTGGTCTATATTATCTTGGAAATCATGACTTCAGATTATATGGCTACACAGATGTCGATTGGGCTGGAAGTGTATCAGACAGGAAGAGCACATCAAGCGGATGTTATTGTCTGGGATCTGCCATGATCTCGTGGTTTAGCAAGAAGCAATCTAGTGTGGCTCTCAGCACAGCTGAATCGGAATATATAGCTGCTTGCTCTACCAGTTGTGAAGCGATATGGCTTCAAAAGTTGTTATCAGGATTGTTTGACTTGGAGATAAACGCCACTGTGATCCTGTGTGACAACCAGAGTTGTATCAAGATGACAGAGAATCCAGTATTCCACGACAAGTTAAAGCACATAGAGATCCGATATTTTTATACGGGATATGGTGCAGAAAGGAGCTATAAAGCTCGAGCATGTGGGCACTGATGAACAAGTTGCTAATGTATTGACCAAACCTATGTCTCGAGTAAAGTTTGAGTATTTCCGAGACAAGCTTGGTGTAGTTCAGAAGGACCCTCCTCAAAAGGGGGAGTGATATGGTCGATGATGAGATGTGGATACTTGTATCGATGATGAGGATACCTGTATCAATGATGAGGTTTCCTATACTGATGGTAAGGTCGATGATGAGGATACTTGTATCGATGATGAGGATACCTGTGTCGATGAGGTCGATGTGTGGTCCTTAGACTTTGTCTAAGTGGACGAGTGGATTGTATCATCCCTGGACTTTATGTCCTAAAGAGATCAGGATTAACCATCTTATAAGTGGTGGGATTGCATCATCCCTGAACGGTTGGTTCAAAATGTACGTGATGGGATTGCATCATCCCTGAACGAAAGATCCAGATGTTGATGATGTTGATCGAGAGATCCAAATGATGATGCTATTGATCGAGAGATCCAGAATGATGTTGTTGATTAAGAGATACAGATGATGATGTTGTTGATCGAGAGATCCAGATGATGTTGTTGATCAAAAGATCCAGATGTTGATGATGTAGCTGATCAAGTGTTGCAGTAAATGAAGACTCGGTACTAAAGATGTTAATGTTCCAGTATTGAAGATCTTGAAGATGTTCCAGTAATTGTTTGAATTACTGATGAAGAAAGCTTCCAATGATTTATAGATGTGCCATGTATCATGTAGTTGATGACTCCTTGCTCCTGCAGATGTTGTTAGTATATCATTCTCGTTAAGGGGGGGTGTTGAAATATTGTAACTTCTAAGAATATTATATTTGTACTTTATCAGGAGATGTTTCATTCCTCTGCCGGGGCCTTATTGTATATCCGGGGATGTTTATTCCTCCGTCGAAATGTGGTAACTAGGGTTATTAGACTTCCCTAGTGGGGTCAACCCAGAGTCAGTTGTAATGGGGTGTTTAAGTCCCCCAGTGGGGTTGGCCCAGTGAGCATTATGTTGAGTGGTTAAGTTGGGATCGACCTAGTTAGGGTTAAAAGTCAAGTGAGGTAAAGTATAAATAGAGGATGTGTGATCCTCATTTATCACACACACACTTATGAAACTCGCATAGGGGAAGGAGCTCATGTTTGGGGATTACATCTTTGTATTTGTTGGTCATCTATATTGAGGAAGATTTGTTGGGTTTTCTACCCCATGAGGGTTTCCCAGGATAAATTGTCTTTTGTGTTTATGTTGTGCTTGTTGTTCTTTCAGTGATCCTATTTATGCTATTATTGTAAAATCTAATGGAATACTGATGTTATCTATCTTGGCATATTGAATCTTAACACAAGTAACACATTTTTTATGTATTCTCGTATTTCGTGGAAAGTAACATGTTTTTTTATGTAGTTCTTGTTTTTCATGGGGTGGGGTCCACAACCAACCAGAATCACATTGACCATACAACCAACCTAAATCATTGTCACTGAAACAATTTTCATTGATCTAGAGCTTATTGCGTTTGATTAAGGACCCATCCCTATAAGGTATGGAAATCCACCACCCAACGTTAGCTAGATTTGGGCAAAGTTGCTTTGTACAAATGAAACATTGTACAATGAGTAGTTGTATAGGTATTCTGGTAGACAATTTGGTTGGAGTGATTGGAGAAGCCAATAGATGATGGATGCATAAGTCTACACAATAAACACAAAGGACAACAATTCTTGTGGGTGTTGCCAAAAATGGCAACCATTTTTAGCGAGGGGAGAGTATGGCTCTAGCCTTCAAAAGCTTCAAGCACCTCCATCACACAATCACCTTGATGGTCATTGGTCAATATGAACAGATATGACTTGAGGTTAATGGCTAGATGAATCAATTTTGAGATGCCTTGGATTATCGACAAGGCACGCCACAAACATGCCAAGCACCCTTGCATGAAGGCAAGGTGCACCATAGACATTGGCAGTGCACATTAATTGGATAGACTAAGAGAAGTTTGCGGGGAACTTGGTGAAGCAAAATAAGTTGTTGAAAACAACCTTATACATAAGCATGTGTGATGCATGATGAACAAAGTGGCAAGAACAACTTACTGGCTTACAGATGACTTGGGCAAACTCAATTGGGCTCACATTGGCTAGGAACACCAAGTGGGCTCACTTGGTTGGTAGTACATCCACTAGAATCACTTGGACACATAAAGAGGATGGAAGTTGGCTTTGTGCACTTGTTGGGTGTACCTTCTTAGGCACACTTGGGCACGAGGCAACTAGGAGCACTTGGAAGCGCCTTGGTAGAACTTCCTAAGCACACTTGAATGCAATTCAAGCACACCTAGCAAGCACACTTATGATGGGTAAACATGTGATGGGCACGCTTGTGGGAAAACGATCATAACACCATTGAAAATGGATGTCAACAAACAAATAATGAAGACATAACTAACTTGGAAGCAAAAACTAGGTCACTTGGACTTGGATGGGCTTGCAAGAGTTTGGCAAGACTCATCATCAATCATCTTTAGCATTCAATCATCATCATCCTTGGCAAGTGATTGATGCACATAAGTTCAAAGACAACTATATAATTGTGCTAAGTTATGAATTTTTCCCTGTAGGACAAAATTGAACTAACTAAATAAAATACAAAAGCGTGACCAAATCCTACAAGAGGAAAGCCTATGGTAGCTTCAAGGATTGATTTCTACAAGACTGTTAGGCATTAGCAAAAGGCTATTTTTGTCTAAAAATTTAATGTACTCGTGTAAAGTTTAAGCCATCCAATTATAAGTGTCCATGTACATGTAACTTGTTTATTATTATGAATCTTGTCATAATTCTTGCAATGCTTTGACTAAGTGACAAACTGGCTAAGTTTTAAACCTTATCAAGTATATGTATTGATGGAAAGTTTTAGAGGTTGTGATTGAACAAATGTCAAACTAACTAGCCAATCCCCTAGTAAACATGTGCTCAAATGAAGTTGAGAAAATACAAAAGTTTAAAACAAATACCAACATTGATCCATCCTAACTCTTAACTCAACCTTAACTCAAAACACAACTTATATAAATATGTAAAAATATTGATATTTGCATCATTACAATCATACTCATAATATTTCTATTTATATTTAAATCCAATCATTTTCTTATCTCATTATCAACTACATGCACCTCCCTACTTTCAATTCAGCAATTGCCATCGTGAGCAATACATTTTGACATCTTGAAAATTTATAAGATTGCAATACATCTTCGCATCTTGAAGTCAATTTATGAGAATGTCATGATGCAACTTAAACATGCAAACCTTTCACGTCTTTTAAACACGTTAAAAAAGAACCAACAAGTTTTTTACATATTTTAAACGCATGTCAAAAGGACTAACAAAGTTTCACATCTTTTACACATGCCAAAAAATCTCCTAGGCCAAGTTCAAAGAAAACAAATTGAAAAAAACTGAACTAAAAAGCGAATAGATAACTAACTTGCCTGCATCTAACAACAATATAAAATGGTAGAGCAAGTTAAAAATAGAAAATTGAAATTGTTCGATGGATAACTAAACTGCATGCACCCAATAACAAAAAGTGGTATTCCTAAATCAGGAAAAATTCGGCAAAAGGTATCTTTATCAAAGAAAACGTCTTACTTTTAAAGGTATTTCATACAACATTTCTTGTATTTTATCAGATAATCAACAAATAGTTGGAAAAGAATTACTTGCTTCCAGCTCCTGTTGCTATGGTGACACCCACCCTTACAGGTAGCAGTATGGGAAAAATTGTACGCCAACCAGAGTAATCAAAAGAACCAAAGGACAAATACATTTCAGTTCTCAGTCGTCAGTGCCTTGCAGTCATGCTTTGCTTTGACATCAAGTTCTTACTCCTTCATTGTTTTGAAATGTTGTTTTACATTTGACATCATTCTGATTTTGCTCTTTCCAGACTTCATTTTATGAGAATGAACACCAGTATGAACTTGTGGAAAAGTTATCCTTTGAGATAAATTATGTCAGTGGCTTTTCTTGAATGAGCAAAAATAATTCCTTGTAAGCCGATAATAAAGGGAGAAAATGTATTTAAAAGCAATGAAATCAGTCCTTATGATGTCATCTATATCGCTCCCAAAGCTAAAGAACATACACGAAATCATGGAGTACATTAAAAAGACAAATTACAGTAGATATTGGCAGGCCTAAAACTTATAAAAATGGAGTAAACTGTCTTCTAAAAGAATGAAATTAATCCTTATAATGTAAACTATAGTGCTGCCAAAGCCAAGAACATGACAAGGAAACAGATTACATAAAGGATGCATAAAGTACAGAAGATCTGAATTCGTAACTTTTCCAAAACTAACAAAAATAGCATAGTCCTTGTATCCAGTTAAGTCCAAAGCACCAATGATATGCTTTGCAGCATCGGTAGCTCAACTCCACTGGAAGTCACCACACAAGCCTTGAGACAACTGCAGAGGCAAAATAAGGGAAAGTGAATTAGGATACACCATCGTCTAAACCACAATGTACATCAGGTTCTCTCTTCAATAAAATAATAACATTTTCTGCCTGTTCATATTGTAAAGAATAATTTCAATTCCACAATTCTTTTCTTCAAGGAAAAAAATGTAAACACGCACTATCTATTGAACAAAATAAATACGAACCAGTGTTTCACTCCCCAATTTATCTGTTTGTAAGACAGGCACATTGAACACACATGACCCTGTTTCCAGTTTGTTGTTACTTTTCCATGAGTTACAAGGCATTCAAAAATAAATAACAAGACAAGAAAATAGAGGTTGTTTTTTCAAACTCATGCTTATTGCAAAGTGCACAAACAGATTAGCAGAAGGAAAACCATGGATGAGGGATTTGTTCTTTGATCTTTAAGTAGCTCATATCAGCTAAACTATCTAAACTAAAAACTAAAAAGTTAGAAATTGATTTGGGGGAAAGTTTAAACATAGCATAGGGTTTTTCTTTTCCCACGTAGAATCCAAGAGAAATCTCTTTGATAAAATGTAAATCCCTGGCATATACTTTCCCATTATGGATACAAATACAATTGGTAAAGATTAAAATTTAAAATAATAAAGAAACCCTTTCATGCTCTTTTTGAATTATTTTCTATTTTTTCATTGCATTGAGAAAAGCAATGTACTCTTACAACCTAGGTGGACGAGATGTCACATAATGTCTGTAACACTAATAATCTATGTTACACTGGCTTCTGGGACATGGGAACTGCAGGGTTAGGGAACTGATATCCAGAACTACTAGAACACACCTCCGAATTTCAGGGGATGGCAACAACATGTATCTATAGAACCCAAACAGAAATAGCAAGAGTAAATGAGAGGAATGTAGTGAAAGTTAGAGGAAGGCTTTTAGGTGTTTGCCCGCCATGCCCCAGGCTCCCAGCGTAACAACTTACAGGCTGGTGTGAGGAACTGTCCCCTAAACATTCCCGATTTCTGGACCAGAACAGCTCAGGTGTGGGGTAAACATTTCAGGATCCCGTGGGCATTCGGAGTGACACAAAATGTGGGATGGACAGACAGATCAGTTTTTTTAGGTGGGGACACATCAAGTGAAACATAATTTAAAGCATAAAATGGAAGAAGAAAAATTAAGTCTTCGGTATAACCTCAAAAAAAAAACATAGACCGATCTTCCGTCAGACATCAAATTGAAGTCTTGTCAGACATGGCATAAATGCAAAATAACCCATATCTTTTAAGCATAGATCCAACTTAACAAGAAAATTCGTAATCAAGAGGTTGTTTAATAAAATTGAAGACCGAAACGTAGTGGCAAAATAAAACATAAATCCATCTTAATCCAGAAATCATTTATGTTTAAAAAAGCTTTACATGATGTCTTTCATCACTCTCAATCCTTAATAGATCCAGGGTTGAGATGAATCCAAGTTTCAAACCCAACGATGAAAAAGAAAAAAACAAGCCATAAAAATTGCTTAAATCTACTACGAGTGAATAACTTTCCTTATTTTCCAGAGGAACTGCCATTTGAATCGATTACTTTCCTTAGGAGTGAATAACTTTCCTTATTTTCCAGAGGAACTGCCATTTGAATCGATTACTTTCCTTATTTTCCAGAGGAACTGCCATGTGAATCAATTCCTTTCCCTCCTTTTAAGTAATTTTCATATTAGCTTTATGCAATCAGAATAATTTGATCTTGAAGAAAAATAACACGGTTTTAATATTTTCCCCAATGAACCCATATAAAACATTCTGGATCTTTTGGCTTATGACCAACTGTGACATCCCTTCTGATCAGTTAAATCCAAATGAAACACATGGTAAAAAGATAAAACATACACCATTCCCCATTGTTGTTACAAACCCTAGAAACCCTAGTATGGTTTTTAACCATTTTTCTTCAAATTCAGAAGAAGAAAAATCCCTGCGTAAAAGGAAAAGAATTTGAAGGGCAAAGACTTACCTCAAACATGGCTAACAACGGTGGGTTGCGATCCACCACCGCCGAGGAAGGACAAGAATCCGACCGCCGGCTCTTGCTCGTCCAAAAACAGATCTTCAGGAACCCTAAATGCACCGTGGGCGCAAACGATGGCCAGTCCAACCATGAGTGCCGAGATGAGCAACGACCCAACGCTCGTCAGAAACACAATAACAATGGTGAGCACAGTCATGATCCCGAGAACCTCCCTGTCGCTGTAGGTCCTGTTGAGCAGGACCAGGGGCTCCGTCCTAAGGAGATAAAGGAAGATCCAGCCCCCCAGGAGGGCAACGAGAAGGAACAACGATACGGGATGCGAGACGAGGCTGAAGGCCAAGACCCCGCAGAGCAGCAGCAAGTAATTGACGCGGAAATATGTCCAGTTCTTGCGGATCCTACTGCTCGCCTCCGCCAGCGACTCCGGCTTTGTCAGGGCGCTCCGATCCACCATTTCAAGCCATGGCCTCCGCAGCGAGAGGGCATTGCGGGCGCCATCCGAGATCCGGGCGAAGAAGGCTCGGGCCGCCGGTGTGGCGGCCACGGCTTGTGCTGTTGAAATTGGAAGAGTGCTCTGTGTTGCCATTGCTTCTCTGCTATCGCCAATTACAATTTCAATTACAGCATTCTATGGAAAGACCCCAGCAAATATATTGTGCAGAAAGAGCGACAGCGACAGCCGATCCGGTTGGTTGCGGGAAGCTTTTGCTTCTTCTGGTTTATTCCGCGTGTGATTCGTGTTGCCGGTACTGCGAGGTGGATCTATATATATTATAACAATGCCAACCATCTCAACATTCATCGGCCATATTTTTAATTATATTTGTTTTAAATTAAATCTATTATTCATGGTTTTTTCCAAGAATTAAAATAGTTTTTCATTAAAGTATAAAGTGGTTATAATTCCGAACGTTATAAAACTTGAAAAGCAAGCCATTTCGTTGGGGACAAGCAGCTGAGATAATGACACTGCACCATTCGTGACAATCTAGACCTCAACTCACTCTAACTAGTTTACACCAAAAAATGTTTAGTTTTTTGTTTTGGGATGTGATCTAAGAAAAATATTAAATGTTTTATGTTTTTTTAGCATAAAAAAAATTAAAATTTTGATATTCATAAATTGAATCAAAAATTACATATCACAGCTACCCATCACATAAACTCGATGAGTCCACTGTTCTCAAAGGAAAATAGCATAAACAACCTACCAGAAAAGGTTGGGTACATACCATCAAATTACCAAAAAACGAAACATGAGTTATGTAACCCCATCTCATAAGGGGTAGCAAGCCTCCAAATAACAGTCATACAGGCACAAAAATGTGCTAAGTCATGAAGATATTAAAAGAGCCAAAGTTTGTTAAAGATGATTCCTTGTGTTTTTCCCAGCAAATGATATCGTCTTCTTCAGCAAGGACTTCCTTGGAGAGTGAATCAACCTCCACCTTCATATCCTTGTATATATGATGGACATCCACAGAGGTGAAGGAGGAGAGAAGTGTTTTAATACGCTTGCAGCAATGGTAGAGTGATAATACCTACAATTTATGAGGAAAAAAAAATTGTTTTATTTATAATGATTAAAATTTCGTCCAAACATTTTTATTAAAATTATAATTTTGAATTTATGAAATTATTAATTGTTATTTTTAATGTAAAAATTAATTCAATAATTATGGATATGTATATTTCCTTTCATTTAAAATTATTAAAATATACCTATGATATTAAGATGTGATTTGATAATTATTTTAATGGTAGGTAGGTTTCATGATGTCGTGGGCATCTTGTGGATTACCCTGAGGGCGTGTGCCTCCCCACTAGACACGCCCTACCGCACACTCATCATCATGTGCCCACATCAAAAATTTGACAAGGGTCTGGACACTTCGATGGCAATCTATGTGATCGATGCGATGGTTTCAAGGATGATCATTATGGTTTCAACAAGTCCGGACGGAGGTGATAGCTCCATGCAACTCTCACGATGTGATGATGGCTCCTTCAAATCATAGTGGTTTGGCATTCCTAGCAATGGCTCCTGATGATTTTGCTAGTCATGGATTTCTCTCCATGCAACTTCCATACGTCCCCCTCCAATTTCATTGCCTGGTTTGCAGGCTCTTGATCTCTCAAGGTCAAGTTTTTTTGTTAGAAATGGGCTCCCCTTAGCTTTTCAAGGACCTTTTGTTTTGAGCTCTCGACCAGTACATTCTTGCCTAGGGATAATGCTTTGGTCCATTACCACCACAAGTCTAAGCTGGGGGAGGGTTTGAGTCTCAAATTAGTCCCATGATCTATGAGGTGGGTTTGTTCTCCTCAAAATTCCACTCATTGTGGTATCCACTCGCAAGGGAATAAAATCCTATCTCTGCAAGTCTCTACTTTTGATGCTTTGTTTCTATGGTGGACTCTCAGACTTCACCCTTGCTTCTCCCACACCCTCCTGTGGTCGAGGGAACTCATTTTCATGGTAGGTTAAAGTCGTGGTAGGCGTTCTTAGCATGGCTCTTGTAATCGTGCCCCTTGGGTATACTAGGAGGCCAAGGATGCAAAGGCCTTGTACCTACGCCATACTCCAGCCCGCATTAAAAGGGAATTGGACAAGGTGGAAGACCAGGTCAATCTGGAGAAAGAATGTGTTAAGTCAAAGGAGATAGAACAAGAGATGGCTCCATGGGTTCTGGATGAAGGAACATCCCACTCCCGAGATACTAAATACTACAAAATTGTGGCTCTATATTGGGCATTTAAATCACTCCTTAGCAAGATTCTTCTAGATACCTATTAGGAAAGGAACGAGCTACTCCTGCAAATGGACGAACTCCGAGAACATCATAGGAAAATAGACCAGAAGTTGCACATTCTAGTCAAAGCATCTACAGGTATGGATCTCAAGCCAGTTGTCTATGAAAATTTCCCAAGTGCAGAGGTTCCTCTAGTCTCAATTTATGATGATGAACCGAGCTCTTAGACATGCTACTTTTAGGTCTTTGTTTTGTATTTTGGACAATCATAGCTATGCTCAGTACATGACTGGCGCAAGGGCGGGTCTGGTCGGACCCTCTTGCTTAACAATAACACACAATGCGCTCACAAAGACTATATGTGAACTAGAAATGCCAAGAAGTTGGCTTCTATTACTTGAATCGGTTACAATGTTACATACAAAGCAAATAAATAAGTCGACCTTAGCCTGTTACAATATACAGAAGTAAAACTCTATTTCTCATTGTGTTTCTCTCTATGTGTGATCCTCTCCTCCTTCCTCTTGACTGCTGAATGCAAGAATGAATGAGCGATGAGCGATCCCCTCCTATGTGTATTCGCACCAATCTTCTACTCTGCTCTGCTGCTGCTGCTCCCAAGGTTCACTCTATTCCTTGAGACGTCCTTCTCTGTCTGCCGCTCGAACTCTAACCCAACGGATCCTGTAGTTGTCAACGCCCCCAGCCGTGTTGCACAACCTCCTCCTGTGGTGACACCTAGTCTGGTCTCAACCACCTTCTTAACTTCCTTTAACTTCTTCAACAACCTTCAATGGTTGTTGTCTTGAATCCTGCACCTCTCTGACTTTGTTACAGCAGTCGGTCCTATCATTGTCCTCGACTTAACCTGTTGGCTTCACTTAGTCTCTACGGCTTCCAGTCCGCCCCATCCTCCTCGCTTGGCCTTTGCCACTTTCGTCGGTGTCGATGTTCGACCTCTTGTCGACATCTCGACTCCTTCGATTATGCTCTTGTCAATGTCGACCTTTACTCCCGTCGACCATACTTCAACAGCTTCCTTCTCGACTACTTGGCTTCGACTGCCAATCTCCTTCGCACCAGTGGTCGTCGGCAATCCCCCTGGTCAACCTTCTTATGTCGATCAACTTCGATTGTTTTGCCTAGGCCCCGATGCTCCTGCATCAGACTACCCAGGTGAAAAAGAACCTGACTGCTCCGTCGGTCTCCTGTATTCTTCTTATGAAATCCACGTTGCCTCATTTGACTCGTCATCCCTCCATCGAACTAAATATTATTTCTTCCGCGAACTCCTTGTGCGTCTAACTTCACGCTCGTCCACTACTTCAGCGATCTCTTTTTTGTGTCGACCTGGAATTTGTCCTGTCCAGTGAATATTCGACACTTCTGCAATGTCGCTTGTTGAAACTTCTTTATACTTGTACAGATATGAGAGATTGAACATAGGATAAATGTTCAATTCCTTCGGTAGCTCCAACAAATAAGCATTGTCCGAAATCTTCTTCAGGATCTTACATGGTACAATCTTCTTCAACTTTAGCTTGTTATATGTTCATGTCAGGAACCTCTCTTTCCTCAAGTGCACATAGACTAAGTCTCCTTCACTGAACGACTGTAGCCTCTTTTTCCTGTCGGCTCTTAACTTGTATGTTGTGTTGCTCTTTTCAATGCGCTTGTGTACATCTTCATGCACTTCTTTCATATGCTCTGCATCTACACTCTTTCTGATCTATGTTGGTATAGCAACCAAATCCACCACGCCATGTGTGCTTCGACCTTGAACAATATGGAATGGGCTCATACTTGCCGACCAATTCACAGAAATGTTGTATGTGAATTCTGCTTGCGCCAACATGTTCTCCCACTTCTTGGGTCTGTCGGTTGTCAAACATCTCAGAAGGTTTTGCAAACTTCTCAGAAGGTTTACCACCTCAGTCTGTCAGTCATCATACATCTCAGAAGGTTTACCACCTCGGTCTGTCCATCAGTTTGCGGATGGTATGTCGAGATAAACTGCAACTTTGTGTCCATCTTCTTCCACAGGGTTCTCCAGAAATGACCCATAAACTCGGTATCTCTGTCCGATGTTATACTCTTTGGCAACCCATGCAATCTGACTTTCTCCTTGAAGAATAGTACAGCAATGCTTTTGGCATCACTTGTCTTCCGACATGGAATAAAGTGTGCCATCTTCGAAAATCTGTTGACTATCACAAAGATTGAGTTGTTACCTTGCTGCGTCTTCGGCAATCCTAGCACAAAATCCATGCTTAGGTGCTCTCATGGGGTATTTGGCATTGGTAATGGTGCATAAAGCCCCATATTTTGACTTCTCCCCTTTTCCAACTGGCAAATTCGACACTGTCGTACCCATCTACCGACATCTGTCGTCATTCCTGGCTAATAATACTTTTCTTCGAACAATGCCTTGGTCTTGTCGATGCCAAAATGACCTCCTAATCTGCCACTATGCAGCTCTCGGATTATGTTCTCTCTTACGGATCCTCCGAGAATACATAATTGTTGTCCCTTGAATAGGTATCCTTCTTGATTAAAATAATCCAAGTATGGAGTCCTGTCGATACTCCATGGTTCGCGACTAGCCTTCCATGCTTTCACAAAATCCTCGTCGGTCTCATACTCTGTCTTCACTGAATCTATTCATGTCGCTTGAACTGTCATCATGTTTAGGAATGCAACTCTTCGACTCGGCGCATCGACAACCTTGTTCGACTTGCCCGACTTATGTCGCAACATGAAGGTATATCCATGCAAGAATTCAACCCACTTCATGTGTTGTTGGTTGAACTTCGACTCAGTGTTCAAGTACCTAAGTGCTTGGTGGTCTGTGTATAACACAAATTCCTTGGGCAGCAAATAATGCCTCCACTTCTTCAATGCTTGAAAAATAGCATAGAACTCTTGGTCGTAGACGAAATATTTTTGCTTCGCGTCATCTAACTTTTCGCTGAAGAATCTAATTGGTTGACCCTCCTGGCTCAACACTGCACCAATTTCCATTCCACTTGCGTCGTAATCGAATTGGAAAAATTTGTCGAAATCTGGGAGAGCTAACACTAGGCTCTCTATCACCTTCTGCTTCAACTTGTCAAAGGATTTCTGGGCAGCTTCCATCCACTTGAACTCCCCTTTCTTCATGCACTCTGTCAACGGTGCACATATTCGACTGAATCCTCTGATCAACTTCCTGTAGAAATTGGCAAGTCCATGAAAACTCTGCACTCCTGTTGTGCTTGTCAGTTCTGGCCACTCCAATATAGCCTTTACCTTTTCTGGGTCCATCACTAACCCTTTACCCGATATTACGAATCCCAAGTACACCAGTTCTTCCTTCATGAAGAAACACTTCTATAGGTTCACCATCAACTTCTCTTCCTGTAGCTTCTACAACACTAGTCGAATGTGCTCCAAATGTTCGACTTTGGTTCGGCTGAATATCAAGATGTCGTCGAGGTACACTATGACAAACTTTCCCAAGAATGATTTCAATACTTCATTCGTCAACCGCATGAACGTACTGGGTGCATTAGTCAATCTGAAGGGCATGATTAACCACTCATACAGTCCTTCCTTCATATTGAAGGTTGTCTTCCATTCATCGCCTTCTTTGACCCTGATCTGGTGATACCCACTCTTCAGGTCGATTTTGGTGAAGTATCTCGCTCCATTCAAACAATCCATCAAGTCATCCATCCTTGGCAATGGAAACCTGTACTTGATTGTGATCTTGTTGATAGATCTGGAGTCTGTACACATCCTCCATTCTCCACCCTTCTTCTGTGCTAGTATAGTTGGTACCGCACATGGGCTCAGACTTTCTCTAATCAATCCTTTGTCCAACAACTCCTGGACTTGTTGATTGAGTTCATGACCCTCTGTCGGATTCATTCTATGTGGTGCCTTGTTTGGAAAACTCGATCCTGGAATCAAGTCGATCTGATGGGATATGCTTCTCGTCAGTGGCAATCCCGTCGGTGCCTCATCGACTATTATGCTTCAAAACGCATTGAGCATTTCTTCGACTTCGACCAAAATTCTCTCCGTCGTCGACCTTTCGACACACGGTCCTTTCGGAATGATGGCGAAACATCCCAACTATTTCTCTTCCTCTACTAGGAATTCCTTTGCTGAGCACATCAGCACTCGCTTCTCCCAATAGTTTCTTTCGCCCTACTTGCAGTCGGCTCGATCCTCCTGCTTCGGCTTTAGCATCCTCGCGTGCCATTTTTCCACACTATGACTATGTTGGCTCGACCATCATAGATCATCTTTCGATCATACTTCCATGGTCTCCCTAACAACAGATAACAAGCATCCATTGGGATTACGTCGCAAGATACACTGTCTTCAAGTTTCCCAACCTTAAATTTGATCAGGCACTATCTGGTTACCTTCACATGATGTCCTTTCTATAACCAGGATATCTTGTATGGATTTGGGTGTTGTTGACATCTCAAACCCAACTTGTCGATGACCTCCGTCAACACTAAATTCTCTGTACTGCCACCATCGACAATGGTCTTGCAATACCTGTCTCCGATCAGCACTTTGGTCCGAATGATAGCCTTTCGTTGTGTCGGCTCCTTCTCTTCGCGCTGGTTGTCTTGGACCAACGTTCTCCTAGTCGTCATGTTTCGACCTTTTCCTCTACCATCTTCACCACTTTTGGATTTTGAATCTGTCTTCTTGTCGCCCTAGTCATCTCTTCGATGTTTGGGTTTCAACTCCTCTGCCACGAGTAGATTCTCTGAGCATTCATAAGATTTGTGTCCCACTCCGTGGCACTTATAACAGACTATAGCTAGTCTGTTAGCTCCATTCTTTTCCGCTAGACCATTTCGACCAAATGCACCTCAACCGTGGGTTTCTCGACCTTCCTATCAGTTTCCCTATGCTTTCTCTTTAGTCGATGTCCTTTTCGCACGTCGGTCATCTTCGACGGCTTCTCTCCTAGTTCTGCTACTTTGTCCCTTCGTGGAAATAGTCTCCGTACCTAGACCAGTCATCCTCCCTCTAGTCGATGCGGTTCTCCTCGACAGTTTCTATTTTGCCTTTAGAGATAACTGGTAGGCTTCTCCGACCGCTCTGAACCTCGACAGGCTCAACTCATCTTCTATAGCATACTTCAAGCCATTCACATATCTTGTGACTGCTTCTTCTCCTTCGTCAGTTTGACTGGATCTTATCGACAGTCTGTATAAATCTTCCGTGTATTCCTTCACGGTCATCTCTTTCTGTCGAAAGTTTTGTAACTTCCTAAACAAGGAAATCACATAGTCATTAGGCAGGAACTTCCCTTTCATCTTGGAAACCATTCTATCCCAAGACTTGATTTTCTCCTTGCCTTTCTTGACTCTGTCAGCCTGTACATTGTCCCACCACAATGAGGCATGACCCTTCAACCTCAGACATGCAGTTTTAACCCTTTTATGATCCTCTATCTGCTCTATGTCGAAGTATTTCTCCATCTCTCTGAACCAGTCTATCAAGTCTTCTGGATCCAGACTTCCTGAGTAGGTACGTACATCCATCTTTGTTCTACCCCTCATCTCTGTCAATAACTTGATCAGTTTATCTTTTGGTTCTTGTTCCACTGCTTCCCGATCTTCCACTTCCTCGACTTCTTCGTCACTATGGTCAAGTGCGTTGGGAACACATCCACGTCTCTGGCTCTCTTTGATCGTTGCGACATCACTAGTCAAACTCCTCATTGTTCGCATGCACTCTTCGAACATTTCACAATCAACTGTAACTCCTGCGCCTTATGCTATTTGTCCTACACCTCGGACATTTACACCTCTTTGTGCCATTCTTTCAACTGAGGTTCTCCTCTCGTCCAATCACAACCAGACTTTCACTCGTGCACAACTCTACCCAACTGAAGCTGGAGCTGTTCACGCGCTAGTAGGCTCTTCATGTTATCAGGATTCTGCTACTCTGATACCACCTTGCGCAAGGGCGGGTCTGGTCAGACCCTCTTGCTTAACAATAACACACAACAAACACACAATGTGCTCACAAAGACTAGATGTGAACTGGAAATTCCAAGAAGTTGGCTTCTATTACTTGAATTGGTTACAATGTTACATGCAAAGCAAATAAACAAGTCGGCCTTAGCCTATTACAATATACAAAAGTAAAACTATGTTTCTCAATGTGTTTCTCTCTGTGTGTGATCCTCTCCTCCTTCCTCTTGACTGTTGAATGCAAGAATGAATGAGCGATGAGCGATCCCCTCCTTTGTGCCTTCGCACCAGTATTCTACTATGCTATGCTGATGTTTCTCCCAAGGTTCACTCCATTCCCCAAGACGTCCTTCTCTGTCTGCCGCTCGACCTCTGACCCAACGGATCATGCAGTTGTCAACGCCCCTGTCCGTGCTACACAACCTCCTCCTGTGGTGACACCTGGTCTGGTCTCAACCACCTTCTTAACTACCTTAACTTCTTCAACAACCTTCAACAACTGTTGTCTTGAATCCTACACCTATCTGAATTTTCTACAGTAGTCGGTCCTATCATTGTCCTCGACTTAACATGTCGGCTTCACTTAGTCTCTACGGCTACCAGTCCGCCCCATCCTCCTCGCTTGGCCTTTTCCGCTTTCGTTGGTGTCGATGTTCGACCTCTTGTCAACATCTCGACTCCTTCTATTCTGCTCCTATCGATGTCAACCTTTACTCCCGTCGACCATACTTCGATAGATTCCTACTCGACTACTTGGCTTGGACTGCCAATCTCCTTCGCACCAGTGGTCGTTGGCAATCCCCCTGGTCAACCTTCTTCTGTCGATCAACTTCGATTGTTTCTCCTAGGCCCCAATGATCCTGCATAAATGATGATACAAAGACAGTATCTATAGGCTCAATAAGACTTATAGACATGTGAATGGAAACATTCAATTTTACCTCTTGTTTAGTTTCCCTTGGGGTAGGCCTGATTAGCTTGGTTTCCCTAGGGGTAGACCTGTTTTGATATTTTGTGTAAATTAATATAAATTCTAGCTTGTGTGTGTGTGTGTGTGTTAATGGATATAAAAATAAAAATTATACTAATAATAATAATATAAATTAGTTGAGTATAATAAGGGTCATATGGAATGCTATTTTGATTTTTAAAATAACAACATTGTAATTAGGTTTATACGATTTAACTTGGGGACTTAAAATGAAGTATTGTTATTTTCGTGACTTTTCACTCATGTTTGATTTATGTCTATGACATGCTTATTCTTTGTGTGTTGATTTGCTTCAACATGAAGTTCTATCATGTGGATGAGGTTAAAGTCAACTTTATAATTATGTAGCAAACTTCATGTTGGAATCTGATGATATGAGAAGTCAAAGTTCTCGTCGATCTGAAACTCTGATGATTTTTTTACAGTCTAGGTTGATTCAAAATTTCGGAAAATAACCTTGCAGCATCATTCCAGCATGCACAAAAAGTGGATTATGTTGATGCTCTGATCATGCCTGAAATTTGCGTTGGATACCTATCAAATTTGTGGTCAAGAAGAGGGTCATTTGCAATAAGATTAGCTTACTCCATAGGATGGCCAAACGCATTCCCCAGATGACTTTGGAAGATTAGATTCCCTAGTGGTAGTTGCTTAGTGAATAATATATTCCAAAAGTCTCCCAAAGAAATTCTCACCCGTGACTAAAGCATTCAAACAAACATAATAATAATATTGTCATGGTCAGGGTCAAACCATAAAGCATGGATGTTATACCCCATTACCAAGATTCAAATCCCAAGATACAAAAATGATTTGGATCTTAGTTAAATCATAAATCATGGGTTTTATACTCCATTACCAAGGTTCAAAATCCCAAGAGATATATTTCTCTCCTTGTAACTATGTTTCACATGTTTGTTTCGTGCGATTAGGCATAGTTGTCAACCCCAAGCAAATTTCGCACAATAGATATTCCAAACCCATGGATTCTTAACCAAATGGATCTTTTAAGAGTGTTGTATATCAGCTACACTTCATTATAATATTCCTAAAACGAAGAAGGGAAAAGTTGTCACAAAGTAATAATCAAAAACATCTTGTCAAGATGAAGAGAATATTGTTATGTATTGCCCCCATTTCTTAGAGATGGGTCCCTGGGAAGGATCCCTCTCTTCCTCGCACTACCTTCCCTCCATAATTTGCATGCATCCACCTAAAGGGGATAGGTCAATGAATTTGTTCCTTTAGAGTACACATGCATGAACGAATGAACACTATAATATGGGGGTGTCAATCTTAGTTTAGGCTTCTTTGTGACAAGACACTTTGATCATGCATGATATGCCATTTCTTATCTTCATCATTCATTTACATATGCATCAACAATAGATGGAGGTAGTTGATTGATAGAGATATTGTGTGGTGGCTTGGTTTTCGCAAGATAGAATGTTGTGAATGCTCGATTGTTTGGTTCATGTTCATATGGGTTTTTTTGAAAGCAAGAAAACATCCACAATACTTAAGGCTATCAATCTAACCTATGTTGATATAATCCCAATACCCTAACATACATCAACAACATCATGTGTAGACAACACTCAACCACCTAAAATAACTTATTGGTGATTTATGGGTAGACTTCCTCCCTTGCCAAGGTTTCCTCTTGGTTGTGGGTTGTTAACATGTTTCCTTACATACAAGGAACACAAGATATTGGCCAATCAAAAGCAATTTCAGGTCATACTCCAAAACCAATAGGTGTTTTCAACCTATATAGTATCCTCAAGAAAGCTAATACCCTTATTGTCATCGCTAAGGCTATTACAATGGGGTCATGTGCTTTCAAGTAGCATCTAATCTTAGTTACATACATAAGACCATATTGATCTAGATAGGATCAATATATAATTTGTCACCTATTTTGGTGTTTTATGGGTGGAACGATTGGATGAATTGGCTTGCAGGGCCCATTTTAAGGGCAGGTCTTACTATGCAGATTTGGGGTCCAAAACCTTCCAAGGCTTGTTTGAGGGCTTAAACAATGATTTTTTAGGTCCAAACTTCATATACCATATGAGTCCCCCACCCCTCGACATTATTCTACATTCTGATACTTTTCCAATGGTACAAAGAGCACCTCAATCATAGTTTGTATGAGGAAGTTATGCCTCCTGCAAGTTCACATATCTAGTTGGCCACCATGGTATGGAGTGAATTCCAAATTAGCTCTCATTACCCACACATGTGAAGCTAGTCATGTGTGGAATTTCAAGTACATTCTAGAGGGTCCAAAACCCTAACCCTAATCAGGAGTTGAGGCATGTATAAACCCTAAAACTAACCCTCAATGGCTATCAGTCTATGTTAAATATCAAGTTGTCAAGAGGAGAAGGGATTCCATTCTAACAATGTTGTTGTATTGTTCCATAGTGAGCAATAGTAAGGGAGTGGGTATTAGAGCAGAACAAAGGAAGTAGGAGATCTTGTAGTAGCCATGCAAGCCACAATGTTAGAGATAACTCCATAGTGAGTACCACTTTCTTTGTATTTACATTGCATATTGGATAAGAAAAGAGCAAGGCATAGTCATCACTTCTAGTTATGTTTTTCTCCCCATAGTGGGGTTTCCCAGGGTATATCTTGTGTTATTTATGTGCATGTGGTATTTTTCTCTAGTTATTTTCCTTTCAATTAACTAGTTTATTTATCATTCCGTGGAATTCAACTAACACAATTAATTAAGTTGTAAGATCTGTTGTGACTTCCAATGGAATATCCACAACAAATTACAGATCATATTGGTATCAGAGCCGTTTTCTTTTGGGTTTTGTGGGAAATTGTAGGATCTAGGAGTTGGTCGAATAAAGAAATTCTTCAAACCCTAGCCATGGTAGATGAGTCCAATGAAGAATCAAGGTGCAATATGAACAATTATTTACAAAGCTGAAAATACAAGTCAATGATATCTCGTGCAATATGTTAGTCCTCATGGTGGCTTTGGAGAGCAAGTTAATACCTTTTGGTGATTTTTGAGGCTCTAACTCAGAGATCATATCATAGGGGAAATCAAGAGACAAAGGAAACCCAAAAAAGGATCCAAGGAAAGAGCCCGAGAAAGAGTAGCCATGTTCTAGTGCCATTACCACTTCGTAATCGATATTTAAGATGGAATTGAAAGTGGATATCAAGCCCTACCAAGGTGGGACCAATGCTTTAAATTTGAAACAATGGTTGCAAATATTAAAGGGCCATGCATTAACCTAGTGGGAAACCCACACAGAGGTACTTAGGTTGGAGGGTGATCCACCAGTAACTAGGTGGGAGGATTTCAAATCCAAAATAAATTCCCAATTCTAACTTATTGGGCATGTTGAGGACCAATGGACCCGTTGGCATTACTTCGAGAAAAGGAAAGGGTAGAGTGTGCAAGAGTACACCATCGAATTCAGGAAGATGGCTATTATGTTGGGTATCTCACCAAGGAATCCAAATCTACTCCTCAAGTATCTAGGGGGTCTACATAGTCATTTACAAAAGCAAGTGATGATCTTCAATCCCAATACAAATGATGAGTCCCGTGTGTAAGCACAATACTTGGAGAATATAGGCCACAAGAAAGGACAACCAAGTGGTTCCAAATAGAAAGAGAACCAAGACGCTTTTAAGGAGGGGAAGGAGAAGTGGAAAGGAAAATACAATAAGACTACAACCATGGAACATTAGTGCAAGGATCCGAAAAATCATTGTAATCATTGTAACATCAATGGTCGCACTAAAAAAAAGTGTTGGAAATTACATCCAGAGATGAACCCTAAGAACTGCAAGACGGATGCCAAAAAGAATAACCTTCTAGCCATAGATTCAAGCCAACAGGTAGAGAGCAGATTAGATGTGGATGAGAAGATTGTCTACACTTCGGTATAGAAGGAGGTGAATCTGACTAGCCTTCATCACAAGGAAGAGAAGGAGATGACAAAACTCTTCCATATCAAGATTCAGATCAAGAAGAGCAAGGTATATGCTCTATTTGTTTTTGGTTCATGGTCCAATCTCAAAGCAGTCAATGTGGTCAACAAGCTTGGGTTGGAGATTCATGACCATCCTATCCCTTATCCATTGGGATGGGTAAACAAGGATACATATATCAAGGTCACAAAATAGTGTAAGATCAAATTTGTTGCAAGTGCAAATTTTATTGATGAAGTGGATTTAGATGTAGTACCCCTTGATGTGTGTGGTGTATCGTTTGGAAGCCCCTACATGTATATGAGGGTGCAATCTTCATGAGGAGAGCAAACCAATTTTTCCTAATCAATGATGGGAAGTCCTTCATCATCAATGCACATAAAGGTAAATCAAAGATATCACTAATAAGTGCCAACCAAGCCAAAATGTTGATTAACGCAAGTAAGAGATATATTTTTATTTTCTTACAAGAGAACCAGTTAGTTGATGAATTGGTAAGAGTAAAGGTATCCCTAGAGGGGTGTATTAGAGAGTAAAAACATTAGTTGGATAAATTAGCTTATAGGGCCCATTTTAGGGGCAGGTCTTACTTTGCAGATTTGGGGTCCAAAAAAATACAAGGTCAGTTTGAGGGATTAAACGATGTTTTTTGGGGTCCAAACATCATAAACCATATGAGTCCCCCCCTCGACATTATTCTACAATTTGATACCTTTCCAATGGTTCAAAAATCACCTCCATCAGAGTTTGTATGAGGAATTTATGCTTCCTGCAAGTTGACCTATCTAGTTGACCACCATGGTATTGAGTGGATTCCACATTAGCTCTCATTACCCATAAATGAGGAGCTAGTCAGGTGTGGACTTTCAAGAACATTCTAGAGGGTCCAAAACCCTAACCCTAATTGGGATTTGAGGCATGTACAAACCCTAAAACTAACCCTTAATGGCTATCGGTCTATGATAAATATCAGGTTGTTAAAAGGAGAAGGGATTCCATTATAATGATGTTGTTTCATTGTTCCATAGTGAGCAATAATAAGGGAGTGGATATTAGAGCAGAACAAAGGAAGTAGGAGATCTTGTAGTAGGATTGCTAGCTAAAGTGTCAAAGATAACTCCATAGTGAGTACCACTTTCTTTGTAATTGGAATGCATATTGGAGAAGAAAAGAGCAAAGCATAGGCATCACTTATAGCTAGGATTTTTTCCTCATAATGGGTTTCCCAAGGTGTATCTTATGTTAATTGTGTGGATGTCATATTTTTCTCTAGCTATTTTCCTTTCAATTCTAGTTTATTTATAATTCTATGGAATTTAGGTAACATAATTAAGTAATTTGTAAGATATGTTGTGACAAACTATTCCAATGGAATATCCATAGCATCTTACAGATCATATTGGTATCAGAGCAGTTTTCTTTTGGGTTTTGTGGGAGATTGTAGGATCTAGGATTTGGCGGAATAAAGAAAAATTCTTCAAACCCTGGCCATGGTAGATGAGTCCGGTGAATAATCGGGGGGTGAATATGAACAATGATTTACAAATTTGGAAATGTTAATGATATCGCATGCAATGTGTAAGTCCTCATGGTAGCTCTGGACATCAAATTTGGACCTTTCGGTGATTTTGGAGGCTCTAACTCAGAGATCAGATTAGAGGCAAGATCAGGAGAGAAAGGAGACCTAGAAAAGTGTGAAATTTATATGGCCTTGATGCCATGCAATAATTTTACAAGACAATATCTAGAAACAAACTAGTCCTCACAAAGAATTTACACAGAGTTTAGCAAAAAATAGAAGAATATTGAAACAAAAATACATGAGATAGAACACAATTGATCTAAAATACACTTCTCTATTATTCAATAAGATGTAAAATATATAAATCTTTTCAAGAGATAAATTCGTGAGCCTTAGGAGGCAGTTGAGTAGCTCACATTAATGCTAGGATTAGTGGAGTAATTCCCCAATCTATGACATTGTGCCAAGTGTAACTCCTATATTGGGCCATAATGAGGTCCAATGAACCTATGAGGACCATGAGGAAGTTAGGAAAGTCAATAAATGTGTATGGAAGTATTATGATGGAGAATTAGTGGGTTTAGGGCTTTGTTAGTGGCCATTAATGAGCATTTTGACCAAATCTAGTGCATTAATGCCCTTGGTCCAACCTTATCCCATAAAACAGGGAAGTGGTGCACCTGCCTCATTAAATGCATTAAATAGGGCGCCTTTGACTCCCCATAAGGAAATGGGCACACTTGTGGAAAAAATTGGCTATAATGACAAATCACTAGTCTAATATGTGGACAAACTCCCTAGACTAGGAACTATTGAAGCCAAACCATGGAACAGGTTACATTAAACAGTTGGAACCTTATACAAGGATTATTAACCAAGGTCTAGATGGGAATCATGTTCCAACAAAAAGGATCTAAAGAAAGAGGTCGAGAAAGATTAGCCATGTTCTAGTTCCATTACCACTTCCTAGTCGTTATTTAAGATGGAAGCGAAAATGGATATCAAGCCCTACCAAGGAGAGATCGATGCTTTAAAGTTGAATAACTGGTTGCAAATATTAAAGGTTTATTTTAGTATCCAAAACATAGATGAGAAGCAAAAGGTTTCATTTTATCTATTGAAATTAGAGGGCCATGCATTAACCTGGTGGGAAACCCACACAGAGGCACTTAGGCTAGAGGGTGATCCACCAACAACTAAGTGGGAGGATTTAAAATCCGTCAGAAAGTCCCAATTCTACCTTATCGAGTATGTAGAGTACCAATGGATCTGTTGGCATTACTTCAGGCAAAGGAAAGAGTAGAGTGTGCAAGAGTACACCATCGAATTCTGGAAGATGGCTATTATGTTGTGTATCTCACCTAGGAATCCAAATGCACTACTCAAGTATCTAGGGGTATATCCATAGCAGCTTACAGATCATTGGTATCAAGTAGTTTTCTTTTGGGTTTTGTGGGACATTGTAATATCTAGGAGTTGGCGGAATAAAGAAAAAGTCTTCAAACCCTAGCCATGGTAGATGAGTCTGGTGAAGAATCGGGGGATGAATATGAACAATGATTTACAAAGTTGAAAATACAAGTCAATGATATCTTATGCAATATGTCAGTCTTCATGGTGGCTCTGGACAACAAGTTTGGACCTTTTGGTGATTTTGGAGGCTCTAACTCAGAGATCGGATCAAAGGGGAAATTGGGAGAGAAAGGAGCCCAGAAAGGAGCCAAGGAAAGAGCCCAAGAAAGAGTATCCATGTTCTAATGCCATTACCACTTCCTAGTAGTTATTTAAGATGGAAGCGAAAGTGGATATCTAGCCCTACCAAGGTGAGATCGATGCTTTAAAGTTGAATAATTGGTTGCAAATATTAAAGGTTTATTTTAGTATCCAAAACATAGATGAGAAGCAGAAGATTTCATTTTCTCTATTGAAATTAGAGGGACATGCATTAACTTGGTGGGAAACCCACACGAAGGCACTTAGGCTAGAGGGTGATCCACCAGTAACTAAGTGGGAGGATTTCAAATCCTTAATAAAGTCCTAATTCTACCTTATCAGGTATGTAGATGACCAATGTGTACATTGGCATTACTTCAGGAAAAGGAAAGGGTGGAGTGTACAAGAGTACACCATTGAATTCTGGAAGATGGCTATTATGTTGGGTATCTCACCTAGGAATCCAAATGTACTACTCAAGCATATGGGGTGTCTACATAGTCATTTACGAAAGAAAATGATGCTCTTCAAGCACAATACAGTTGATGAGACCTATGTACAAGCACAATACCTGGATAATATAGGCCACAAGAAAGGACAACCAAGTGGTTCCAAAGAAGAAGAGAACCAAGACACTTTCAAGGAGGGGAAGAAGAAGTGGAAAGGAAAAGATAATAAAAGTACAACCATGGAACATTACTGCAAGGATCCAAAAAACCATTATAATGATTGTAACATCAATGGTCACCTTGAAGAAAAGTGTTTGAAATAACGTCCAGAAAATTACATCCAGAGCTGATCCCTAAGAACCGCAAGAAGGATGCCAAGAAGAACCTTCTAGCCATAGATTCAAGCCAACATATAGAGAGAATCTTAGATGTGGATGAGAATATTGTCTGCACTTCTTTGTAGAAGGAGGTGAATCTGCGTATCCTTGATCACAAGGAAGAGAAGGAGATGACAAAAGTGTAATGTCCCTAGTTTGGACCTCGACATAAACTATGTAAATGATTCAATATCTACGACAATTGCAAAGAACATGGTGAGGAGCTCAAGGAAAATTCCCCACATGTTTTCCTATGAATGTATATGGCTAGTAAGCTATGCGTGGTTGTGCATAGCAAGAATGTAAACCTAATGTACATGTGCATGATAATAATATTAATAAAACCAACAGTTGATTGTGCAGTAGAAACAAGAGCAAGGGGCATGATTATCCTAAGGTTAGGAAAGGATGTACTAAATCCATAATCTCAATAGATGATAGCCAAGTGTCCTAGAGAGGATGGATGAGCCTTTAGTTGTCAATTTGAATTAGGTGCACAATCATTTAATGCTTCCAAGAGGAAGGTAGTCGGGGCAGTTATTGCTGTAGGGAAAGGAAGGTGTAGGTCTGACTTACCTTGTGTCAGAAGTAGTGTCAGTAGCATGTCGAAGAGTATGGCACATAATCCTGTCATTCGACCTAGCAGGGAGTCTGTCAATAGCATGTTAGGGATTCTGTCAGCCAATTAATCAGTTACGTGTTAAAATAACCCTGTCCTTTGTAAGGGTGTATCTATCGATCTCCTATGGCCATAATGGTATTAGGGAGGGATATACTTCACATGTTCATTCATCAAATAATCTACCATTCTCACCTGTAAAAAGGGATTAGACCATTGCCTCAGAGGAGGCAGAACCCAAGCAGGGACATAGTGGTCACCCTGGGTGCGGTTGTTGGTGAGTTCCTTGAATCCATTGGTTGTCAACCAAGATTGGTAGGCCTTGGGAAAACAAAGGATATAGCTAGATCATCCGGGCTTTGGGTGATCTTTCTATGCACACACTGGTAAAGCACCTGGAGGAAGGTGACGCTTGAGGGACAATTGAGCGGTGAAGGGGTACCTTCTTGGTGTTGTGTGGGGCAGGTATTGTGGACACAAAGCTAGCCGAGTTTACATGAGGCATCTGTGTTTCCAGACGTAATTTGGATCTGACTGTTTGTCCCGTTTGATTTGTTGTGATCCTTGAGAGTGGATAAGTGCTGAGCACCGAGTGGATTGAGGTCCAATATTGGTTGTGCGATATCTTGGTGGAATTGCGGGGTTTGGGAGGTATTTCTATGCACACAATGGAATAGCACCTACACGGTGTTGTGTGGGGCGAGTATTGTGGACCCCAAACTAACCAAGTATGTGCGGGATCGATTGATGGTATTGAGTTCCAAAATGTTGTAGAGTATAGATCTGGCTAGGATACTGGTGAAGGCTATGATCTCCTTGTGGAATAATGGGGTTTGGATGGTCTTTCTACGCACACACTAGAATAGCACACGTGCGGTGTTGTGTGTGTCTGGAATTGTGGACCTCAAGCTAACCGAGTCTCCATGAAAATCTTGTAACTCTATAATGAGTCTCTAGTTATCATTTCTCTCTAGTACCTGTATAACCTGTTAACCCAGTAGAGTCTAGCTTGGCTTGTGAATTTAGTCTTTGTGACTACGACAACCTGGGAAACCAGCGAAGATTAGCTTGGTCGAGATCGTATGCTTATTTGACTATGGAGGAGAGACGTGGATAGTTCCCCTTTCCTTAAGGTAATCATTCCCAACATGGGGGTGGCCTCCTAAGCATAAACAATATATGCTAGACAGAGTGCCTACGGTTGGGTGGAACGTTGCTCTTGTGTAGTCAATTGCTCGGACAAGCTTCATTGAGATAAGTGTTACAAGATGTTTCTTGTTGTTATATACTTCATTACATGACTGTCAATCTAAATGCATGATAAGATGTAAGTTGTATGGAATGACATTTAGAAGATAGTATGTATATGATACTCTACCATGTATGCCGCACTAACTCTACAGGTAGAATTTGGTGCAAGTGCGAATAAAGTAAAGCGATGGGTTCATAACGTGTTCCGCAGTGGGTTAAGCACATGTGTCGCAGTCTGCTATGCAGTAATAACCCAATTTTAGACATCAATGTCTTGGTATCACATATCATAGTAGTATCAATGGAAGGAGTTAGATCCCCTATGGTTCTGATTAGCCACAGAGGTTGTTGGGGACGTGACAGAGTGGTATCAGAGCATTGGTTTTAACACTAGGCCTCTGAGTGTATAAATAACCTAGCACGGTAATATTAAAGTAATTTTTCAAAGGTTATCAGGTAACATTAATTAGTTTTCCTTGTGCACAATGATAGCTATGGCCGTGAGTCATTTTGAGCAAAGCGGTATTAGAAAGTAGCAAGCATAAGGACCTGAATTAGTCATTTAAATGATTACCATGGATGATGCACAAGATCCTTATGATCACGCAGAAGACGTTATGGGAGAGGATGTGCATGGTGGTGACTCAAAAATAGAATCCAATGGAAGGAGGGTGCAGATCACACCTCCATATATGGTTGAAACCATGAGGAGTTTCAATGAAAGGCTAACTAAGGCGCAGGAAGAGCAGTACCGGATTAACATTTCCATACTGCAAATTCTAATAGATCTACAGCATAAATCTAATCCGGGATCCAACCAAAACATCAATAGTAAGGATGGAAGATGTGCAAGCAGTCACTCCAAAGGAGGGTTGCGACGCCAAGGAAGAAGTGCACGTAGAGGGAGAACTAGCATCTCTCCATCGGGCACTTCGAGCAGCAGGTTGAGTAGATCCAGAAGTTCACATGATAGCTCGGCGCATTCGGCTTGAAGATCTAGGAGGGGGAGGCCTCGCAGAGAGAATTACCTGGGAGAAATTAGGAAGATAAAGCCGCCTATATTCGATGGAGAAATCAAGTCGGGGAAGGAGGCTAAAGCGTGGCTCATTGGAATGAAAAACTACATTAGGATTCGTGAGTTTTCTGAGAATGAGAAAGCAATGATTTCCATCTTTAATCTGAATGGCAGAGCTTCGATTTGGTGGGAGCATATTCAACAAGTGAAATGCCTCAAAGAAAGAAGGATTGATTGGAAGAAGTTTGAAAAATACTTCAAGCAGAAGTATATTTCTGAAAGATACTATGATAGTAAGAGCAAGGAGTCCCATGAGTTGAAGATAGGACAAATGTCAATGGAGGAGTATGTGCACAAATTCCTGGAACTACTCTGGTATGTGGATTATCTCATAAATTAGAAGGCAAAGATTCAAAGATTTTTAAGTGGGTTTCCCTAGAGCTACCGTGACAGAATTGAATTCGGGGAACCCAAGACCTTAGATGATGAAATTTGGAAGGCTATGCATTGCTACCAGTAGATCAAAGGCATATTTGAGGAGATTCAAGTAGGAAGAGGAAATCCCAAGGGCAAGTTTGATGCAAGGAAGAAAGAGTTCAGACATGTACCTTATGGGAATCAACAAAGGAATGTGCGACAAGAACACCCAGTGAAAGATAAATTCCAACACACTATGTCAGGCGCGAGAAGGCCCAAAGAACCAATGCAATGTTGGGGATGTGGGGAGAATCATAAGTTGTATGATTGCCCTCACAATAAGGAATAACCGTGATGGATCCATAACCTTGAAGAAGTTGTCACTGTAGAGGACATGGCTAGATCGACCCCTAGAATCTACGCAACTTTCGATGATCGTTAGGCAGACCAGCAAGCCACAATGGTTGAAGTTAGAGGTAATATTTTCACACAGTCCATTTCCATATTAATAGACCTAGGATCCAATTATAGTTATATTCAACCTAATATTGTCGAAGTTTGCATGCTTAAGAAAAGTAGGCATGATAAGCCATGGCTAGTCAAGTTAGCTATAGGTGCAAAAGGGAAGGTAAATGAAGTGGTAAAAGGATGTTCATTAATTTTGGATGGTTTGTCTAGTGCAATACATTTGAACATCCTACCGCTAAGGTCATATGACTCTCTTGTTGGCATGGATTGGCTAAAAAGCACTGCGTCAAGCTCGACTACTATAATAAGTCTCTTAAATGTCTTGACAATGAAGGCAAGCCACATATAGTAAAAGGTGTGTAGAAGAAGGTCTCAATAAGACAATTTTTTGTGCTGCAGTTGGGAAGGAACTTCAAGAAGAACTGTTGAATCTATGCAGTTCATGTCACGGGATCAATAGAAGATAACGGTCCAACATTAGAATATTTTCCAGTGCTGCAAGAGTATAAAGATGTATTTCCAGAAGAAGTGTCGGGGTTCCCACCCAAGAGAGACATCAACTTTTCAATTAATTCGGTGTCAGGCGCTATCCCAATGTCTAAATCCCCTTACAGAATGAGCATCCCATAACTGATGGAGTTAAAAATTCAACTACAATAGCTAATAGACAAGAAGTATATTAGACCAAGTGTGTCCCTTTAGGGTTCACCAGTGTTGTCCGCGAAGAAGAAATTTGGAACCTTGCCGCTATCTATTGACTATAGACAACTCAATAAGGTCACAGTCAAGAACAAGTACCCCTTACTGAAGATAAACAATCTCTTTGATCAAATTAAGGAAGCCAATGTATTTTCTAAGGTTGAATTAAGTTCGAGGTACCATCAAGTCAGGATCAAGGAGAAATATATCCTTCAGTCAGCTTTTACGATGTGGTATGGCCACTATGAATTCACTGTTGTGCCATTTTATTTAACCTATGTGCCAAAAACATTCATGTGCCTCATGAATAGTGTGTTCAGCCAATACTTGTACAAGTTCATCCTAGTATTCCTAGATGACATCCTTATCTATTCCAAGAGTGAGGAAGAGAACACAGATCATCTCACAAACATTTTGCAGGTATCGAGGAGCACAGATTGTATGCCAAGATCAGCAAATGTGATTCCTATTACAAGAAGATTCAGTTTTTGGGTCATATCATCTCAGCAAAAGGAATTTTGGTAGACCCCGAAAAGATCGAGGTGATAGTAAATTGGTCTACACCCAGGAATGTGACAAATGTTTTATCTTTCATCGGATTTCCGGGATACTATAGAAGGTTTATCAAAGATTTATCCAAATTAACATACCCTATTATGTCACTACATAGAAAGGATGCGAAGTTTTCATGGTCCAAGAACTGTGCGCATAGTTTCCAACACATGAAGGAATTGCTCTCTAGTGGCCCTATTCTGAAAGTCGTAGATATAGACAAAGGTTTGTAGTTTGGACAAATGGCTGCGTCAAAGGGATCGAATGAGTACTTATGTAGGAAGGACATGTGATATTTTATGAGTTCCAGAAGTTAAAGGATCATGAGAATAACTACGCGACGCATGATTTGGAGCTAGCGGCCATAGTGCATGCATTCATGAAGATGTGGCAACACTACCTGCTAGGAAGAAGGTTGGAATTGTGCACTGATCACTTGAGTTTGAAATATTTGTTTGATTAGCCAAATTTGAATGCCCGACAAGCCAAGTGGATAGAATTTCTAAGCGAATTTGAACTCGAGATCAATCATGTTAAAGGTAAGGAGAATAAGGTTGCAAACATGATCAATAGGTAATCTCATGTTGCAGCCATAAGCTTGTGTCGCACTAACCTCAGAGAACAAGTCAGCAGGGTCATAGATGAAGATGGAAAGTACGCACGACGAGTGCACGCAGGAATTAGGCAAGCTAAACCAGACAAGAAGTATGACAAATTTCAATTATAAGAGGATGAAATTCTTCTACTCCAAGTACAACTATACATTCTAGATAGCGCAAAACTGAAGAAGCTAGTAATGGACGACATTCATCAGACACAATATTCAGGTTGCCTAGGATATCATAAGACGGTGACAACAGCTAGGAAACAGTATTTTTGGCCATCGATAAAGAAGGATATCACGTAGTACATAGCTAGATGTTAGAGGTGCGAGCAAGTGAAAGTTGAACACCAGCACCGAGTAGGATTACTGCAACCCATTCCTATTCCTGAGTGGAAGTGTGATGAAATATCCATGGATTTCCTTACAGGATTGCTAATGACAATGAAGCAACATGATTTGATCATGGTGGTGGTGGAAAAGCTGACGAAAGTAGCGCAGTTCATCCCATTCAAGTCGACACATAATACTGCTGACATTGCACAGATATTCATGAAGGAAATTTTCAAGCTGCATGGATTTCCCAAAGCAATAATCTCCGATAGGGATGCGAAGTTCACATCGAATTTCTAGAAAGGACTATTCAAGGAATTGGAAACACAACTCAATTTCAGCACAACCTATCATCCTCAAACAAATGGTCAGACAGAGAGGGTACATCAAGTACTAGAAGATATGTTGAGGATGTATGTGATGGATAATCCATCTAAGTGGGAAGAATACCTACATTTGGTGGATTTTGCTTACAACAATGGGAATTAGGCGTCACTAGGAATGAGTCCTTTTGAATCCATGTATGGAAAGAAATGTCACACTCCAGTAAGTTGGGAAAATCCAATGAACATAATAATTCTTGGACCATAAATGCTCAAGGAGATGGAGGAGGCAATTATTAGGATCTGGCAGAATTTGAAAGCAGTGCAGGATAGGCAGAAGAGCTATGGAAATCTAAAAAGAGTGCATAAAGAATTTAAAGTTGGAGACCATGTATATATGTGCATCAAGCCAAGGAAGAGATCCTTAAATCTCAAGAGTTGTGCCAAATTAGCACCGAGATATTGTAGACCTTTCGAAGTCCTTGATAAAATAGGACCAGTTGCATATAGGATTGCATTGTGTGTGTATATGAAAGCTCATAATGCGTTTCATGTTTCTTTGATTAAGAAGTATATACATGACCCTATTCACATCATTGATTGGAATGTGATTCAGGTGGAACCCGAGGGAGAATTCCAAGTGGATCCTTGTTAACACCCAAAAAGTGTTCACTACCTCATTACCACATTATATGGCTCATTTGTCCATTTTCCTACCATTTTTCCCTTAAAATCCCAAAAAATCCCATTAAAAAGCCTCCAAAAGGCCTAAAATGCCTCCAAAAGGCCACAAAACCATCAAAATAGCCTAAAAAAGGCTAAAAAACCCCCTTTTCCTCCAAAAATAGCAAAAATCCCCTAAAAAGGAATAAAAAATATAAAATAATGAGGAAAAGGAGGAAAAAAACCCTATACAGCTGCCCAAAACTATGTGTTTCCTAAAACCATGGGTCAGCACTCCACCACCAAAAAACTATAAATAGGTGATGGAGATCCCTTATTCCATATCCACAATCACAAGCACCCTTACTCTGCCAAAATCTCTCTCGAAACCCTAGTTCACCTTTGAACTATTTTCACCTTGAGAGCCACCTTTGGCCCATCCCCAACATTGGAGAAGGAGAAAGGAGCATCCTGAAGCTTGGAGCATCCTCTTGGACACTGCAAAGGGCTTCATCAACCTTGACACTCAAGGTAACATTAATATAAAACCATTTTTTACATCTTTTATTTATGTCTCATGCAATGCTTAAAGTAGTTTGTTAATTGTTGTTTTAGCTTAATCTTTTAATCATTATTGAACTGCTACTAAGGAGTCCATTCTCCTTAGTAGGTGCTCATTGGCACAAGCTAGGGGTAAAACCCTAGCTACAGTTTTGGCGACTCCCCTAGTTTTCGAATTTCTGGTTTCCGTTTTTAAATTTTTTCCTTTCGGCTGTCCCTTTCGGCCGCTGCATATCGCGTCTTTTTCCCTCTGCAGTCGCGTCCCGACCGCGCCTTTCAGGCCTTTACCTACGATCCGACCGCGGCTCTCAGACTGCTTCCGACGCCCTGCCGGCGGATTCAAGTCTGTTACCTGCGATCCGACCGTGGCTAATCAGCCTGTTTGCCGCGATCTGACTGCGCCTGTCGGCCTTTTTACGGCGTCCCGACTGCGGCTTTCTGCCTCTTTCGGGCGTCCCGACTGCGCCTGTTAGCCTTTTTGCCGCGACCCGACTGTGTCTTTTTCCATCTTTCCTGCGTCCCGACTGCCACTGTTGGCCCGATAGCCGCGACCCGACTGTGTCTTTTCCCCTGTTTCCTGCGTCCCGACTGCCTCTGTTGGCCCGATAGCCGCGACCTGACCGCCGCTGTTTCCCTCAAACCCGCGGTCGGCCTGTTCTGATTCGCCACAGACCCGCGGTCTGATTTCTGCTCTTTTCCTGTTTTGAGCCCAGCCCCCCTTGCTGCAATATTTTCTGCATTTGAACAGCCCTCTGTCCCACCTGCAGCCCACTTCCTTACAGCCTTTCTGCAACATAATTTCTGTTCCTTTTACAGAATCTTTTTAAAATTTCAGTATTTTTATTTTCAGAAAATTTTGCAAGTTCAAAGAATCAATTTCAGCATTATTGATAGATTGGAAGTTGCCCTCCCTTGTGGCACTTCTATTTTTGGGATCATTACCTCACGAGCACACACTCTGTCACATAAAATCAAGTGAGCCTTAAAAAGTACCTAATTAAACCAACATTCTAACCCCACTTGGGGAACACAAAAGAATCATTGTAGTTAGGTAGGATCAGGGGGATAGGCTTCCAATAACACCCCTTGGTTATTTCACTTGAGACATAGTTGTTGTCCAAATAGGGAACCAAAATCCCCTAGTACTTTTTGGCACGGTCACGACCAGTTTATCAGAGGGCCTCTCCCTTAGGAGGGTTGAAGTCGGGAGACTGGTTCCGGAGGCCTGAGTGGAATACCGCACTCCATTCAGTAACCGAAGGGCTACCTTTCGCGGTTCGCGGGATATCCCTGTATAGGGGTATTGCGGTCAACGAACTAAACGGCAGATTCACCTTTCTGGACGTGTCATGAACGGGGTATCTTAGTTGCCATTCTTCTAGGATTGACTACCCGGTGTCCCTCCCGGTAGGGGGATATCATAGCCACTTGGCTTTCCTACTCATATTGTCTGACTTGGATTTCATCACCTTGCAGAGGATATGTTTAGTTGAGTCAGAATACTTTTAGCTAGGTGTTTGCATGCTCCTTTACCTCCCTTTGGTCTAGTGAGTCCACCATTTTTCTTTTCTAGGAAACCTGCTGCTTGTTGGTATTCTGACCATCTTTGTTGTTACTCCACCTATTGTAGCACAGCTGTTGCAGTGGGTGTTTTGAGTTGGTTGTTGGCCTGAGTGCCTTGCTTTTTAGCTCTCCTTCTGCACACTCGGTTGCATTAGGATTTTTGAGCTGTTTTTATACTCACCTCAACCCACAGAGACTAGACACCATCCGTCACCATTGAGTCCCCGAGACATTCTCGACGCCTCAGGGGCGAGCCCCCACAGCACGGTTCTCTTGACACCACTCGTCATAGATTCCGATCATTGTCCATTGATACCACTCATCACAGATCTAGAGCCTTGTCACTTGACTCCACTCGTCAGCGACGTAGGTCTCCGTCACCAGATAGTGACGCACCTTACTTTACCTCTGATTCTGACGAAGAGTCTGAGAACCCTATTTATACTGCCCCTACTAGCCCCATGGCTGGCACGACTTCCACTCCATTTGTCATAGGGACCATTGGTGGCACATCCACCACTACACCAGTTACTACACCTATTTTGGGTATGCCCTCCATGGGGCAACCATCTACCGTTCCCCTCACGGTACCTATTCCCACAGCGGGAATACCTATCCCCACTACATCAGTGGCTCACACTACCAATGGTGGTGCTGGACCATCCTTCACTACCTCAGTTCCCCCACTTGGGGGCACCACCTCACATCTTGTCCCTCCACTTGGGGGCACTGGCCCCAACTTGGTCCACAGCACTACTGTGTCACAGCCTTCTTCCAGTTTGCCGTTCATGGCTAGCCTCAACCTACCTGACCTGGCCAGATTGACCAACGATCCTATTCGACACGACCCTATGTGGCCTCATATGCCTACCAAACTACCCTCTGACATCCCTAAGTTCGAGGGTAAGGCCGGTGAGGACCCACAAAACCATATCATGTCTTTCCACCTATGGTGTTCCTCTAACTCCATCGTGGATGACTCTGTTCGCCTCCGTCTCTTACAGCGCACCTTCACTGGCTCTGCAGCCAAGTGGTATATCGAGCAACCTCATGGGACCCACGCCACCTTTGCTTCCCTGGCCTCGACCTTCCTGCAGTTCTTCCAGTTGCCTGTCCGCTATGACGCAGGCGTTGAGATCCTTCTATCTTGTAGACAAAACACGGCTACCCATATCACGGACCACATCCATGAGTGGCGTCGACGCCGTAGCTTATGCAAGATCAAACTTGACGACCGCATCTTCCTAGATTGGTTCCTCAAATCCCTTCTCCCTGTTATTGCTAAGGATGTGGCCTCAGAAAGACCCCAGTCTGAAGAAGAAGCCATCCTTAAGGCACAACAGTTCGACCTCATTTACGCCCAATCGGGTTACCTTTATACCATTATACCTGACGCCCCTCGCGGCGAGTCCTCCCAGCATGATGCGCCGGGGGCATCCCACGCCGCAGATGGTATCATTGGCCGTGTTTCTTCGCATCCCCAACCCTTTTCTATAGCACGACCTACCCCTGGCCCCGACCTGTCGAGGGCTACCTCCCAGTCTGGAGCAACCAACTCATATGCTCCCATGACACATCACCATGCCCATGGACCCTCATGTCCACCCCAGTGCTTCGGGTATGCGACTCCTGCGTATGCTCCTCCAGTCGCCCCTCAGCCTTACTACCATCAGCAGGCTGCCTCAGCTCCTGCGCCCTCACAAGCCCAACCCGCTTATTATCCGCCCCAGGCAGCCCCTGCGGCACATCCACAACCTGCTCCACAGTCCTATCAGCAACCCCCTCAAGTTGCTGCACCTGCTCAGCCTCAACCTACATATCATCCTCCGCAGCCTGCTCCTGCACCTGCGCAACCTCAAAATCCACCTGCTGCCCAAGGGCAAGTTTACGCCCAACAAAACCCGCAGCAAAACCAGAATAACCAACGTAACCAGGGCCAACAGAACCGCGGCAAGGGCCGTAATCGGGGAAACAACCAACCTGCAGATCAAGCTGGTCAACCGGCTAATCCCCCTGACAACAACAATGCGGCCCCCGCTAATCAAAACCCTGATCGCCCGCCCAAGCAGGCTAAAAACCCCAATTTGCGAACGAACCACCCTTGTTCTATTTGCGGGGTCTATGGACACTACACCCATGCTTGCCCACACTTGGAGCGAGCTCGGCAGCTTTGGGTTGACGAGGCCCATCGCCAAGGGCATGCGGCTCCCCAAGCACCGCCCAACCCCCCCCAACCTCAGCAACCCCCTTTGGTGCTGCAAAACCCCTTACCGACCCAAGGCGTAGTGAACACTCAGCCGTTGGCTCCCCATCAAGCCAACGCGGCCCAACAACAACAGATCACCTACGCTGCTCCTGATCAACCCATGTTTGACTCAGGTACCCACCACTTACTGATGATGTCATCCGCTGACGTCAACCTCCAGACCCGTCGGAACCAATATGGCTCCACCTCTGAAGCCACTCCCACGGATAAACCTGCTAACGCCCATCCCACCGATCAGGCGTTACGTATACCTCCGCCTCCCATAGACGGCGCTGCGAAAGCACCTCGTTTCCCACTTCGCCGAATCAACAATAACCCTAACGCGCGCGTTGCGTCAAACTACAACATTGTAGATGACCTAGCCCAATCCCCCGCAGCCATGTCTGCGTTAGAAGTCTTGAAGAACTGCCCTTCCCAGCGCAAGACTCTACTTTCCGCTATTGGGGGGATTGACCCAACTGATTCGCATTTGATGGCATTTGATTTAGACCAGTCTGAACCACGCCTACCTTCCAGCTTAGCTTTCCAAGTTACTGTCTCCGTTAGGAATCTTGTTATCCATCGGTGCATCATCGATGAGGGTGCCTCCACATGCGTTATGTCTACATTTGTATGGCAGAAGCTAGGATCCCCTCCTCTCCAGCAGTCCACCACTGCGTTACGTGCCTACGACGGTCGTTCGACCCAGCCCCAAGGCCTTCTACCCAACGTTCCCGTCCAGTTAGGTGGTAAAACAGTCCTTATTGACATAGAGGTAATCAATGCCCAATTGGATTACAACCTTCTACTTGGCCGCAGCTACATGTATGCCATGCGGGCGGTTGCCTCTTCTGTCTTTCGCACCATGATGTTCCCCCATGAAGGACGCGTGGTTAAGATCGACCAGCTCACCTACTATGATCCCAGTGCTCCGGCGGCACCGGAAAACGTTCTCCCCATGGTTGAACAACCTGTTTCTAGTGCCACCACCTCGTTTGTTTCCTCTTTGGGGCCTGGAGTCTACTCCGACGCGCCGATGACCTCCAACTTTCAATCCATTCCTCCGCCGTCATCTACGCCCGAAGTCTCTGACTTATGTACCTTGTCCCACGACAATCTACCACCTAACACTCAACCACCCTTGTTGCCTAAACCACCATTGGTACCTAGCCACATTGGTGTTACACCGATCCATACGATCCCCTTCCTAGTCCCTCCATCGGGAGTAGTAAGTGCCCCGGTCATGGCTACCCTTAGCCTCCCTGGGTTAACCTTGGGATTACCTGTATGGTATCTTTCGCCTCCCGTTCGCCCGCCGACACCTGATGTCGTCCTCCAGCCGGTGCAACCCATGGCTACTACCACTCAGCCACCTCCCGGTGTCTCTACCCCTTCGTCCTCCACGACACCTCCTCCTACTCCCAAACCCACTGGGGGCAGAGGTCCTCAACCTTACACTGCTGTACCACCTCCAAAGACAGTCAAGAACCCTCCAGTGTTTCGTGCTCCTCCCAAATGCTCGCTGTGTGACGAGTTGGGCCATGCGACCCACCAATGCCCACAGTTACCCGCATTGCAGAAGCACATGCAAATGCTCGATGACGATCCTAACATCCCAACTGTCGAACTAAACCCTACTCCTAAGCCTAAAGATAAGTCCCTACGTACCAACCACTCCTGCGCCATCTGCGGTATTTATGGGCACTATTCACATCATTGTCCCGATCTCCCGGATTACAGAGCGGCTCTCTATGAGATGAACAATCTGGATCTTGAGACGGCACCACCTACCATTGAGGAGATCTACCCCCCAGACTCTTCACCTTCCGGAGAGGTTAATACCATCTATATGATCTCTTCCACCACTACTCCCTCGTCAACCGATTTGACGACGCAAACGTTCCGTACTGATGAGGAGATTCTTGAGGCCCTTACTGCCCCGGATTATCCTTGGGATGATATGCACCACCGTTCCTATTTCATCCCAGAAGCGTCTTCCTCTAGCACCGCTACCCAATACGCGGTTGAATCCAAAGACTTCCTCCCCACCAAGGTCGACTGGTTCAAGGACCCTATTCCTGCTCCTGATGCCTTCGAGGAGGGCAACATGGCCAACATCTCACCTGTCGTCCAAGTTGATATTGCTGCTCCAGGTCGTGCCCCTAAACTCATTACTTTAGGAGCATTCTGCAGTAAACAAGAGATTGAGGACTACATACACCTTTTTAAAGAATTCCGTGATGTCTTTGCCTGGTCCTATACCGAAATGCCTGGTCTTGACCCCGCAATTATAGAGCACCCCATTGACACATGGCCTGATGTAACCCCCGTTCGTCAAAAACAACATCCTCTTCCTCCCTCAAAGTTCCCCGGATATGCCCCTGAACTCATCACTTTAGGAGCCTCCTGCAGCGAGCGGGAGATTGAGGATTATACACAACTCTTCCAAGAGTTCCGTGATGTCTTTGCTTGGCCCTCTAACAGAATGCCTGGGTTCCACCCCGCCATTCTCAAACATCACATAGACACACGGCCAGAGGAACTCCATGTTCATACCGAAACTGACTCTGAAGGCCGTCCTTTGCGCAACCCTCGTAATGGGTTGTATCTTAAGCGTTTTTACCCATAAAAAGAAACCCGCGGCCTCATTGGTCTGCGTTGTACAGTGCTTTCTTTTTTGTTTTTGTTTTTCCGAACCGTTTCCACCATTGGAATCAGCGCGACGTGACCGTCATTATGGTCACCTCGTTGCATTATTTTTGTCCTGTCATTTTTTACCCATGTTTCAGACGCCACTAGTCGCCTCGGTTTGCGTGCCACATCGGCCGTTCTCCGTTTTTCACATGTTTTATATCATCGGATTCATTTTTCCGAGCTGGTGATGATGCTTGAGATCATTTCTCGCTCTCACCTCCAGATTTTTCGGGTATTTTTCCAAAAACACCCCCGTCACCTCGGTTTGCGTGCCACATCGGCCGTTACCCGTTTTTGACATCCTTTATATCGCCGGATTCATTTTTCCGAGCTCGTGATGATGCTTGAGATCATTTCTCGCTCTCCCTTGGTACAATTTCAACATTGGGTCCCAACACCTTGCTGCCTCGGTTTGCGTGCCACATCGGCCGCTATCGGATTGTTCCACATTTTTACATGAGCCATTCACTCCTGTCATACTGCAAATGTTTCGTTATTTTGCCACCATTTCATCTACCCCGCAAGGAGGTCCATCAGTGTTCCCACCTACCCTCGTTCTTGGTCATCATTACTAAACCTTGATTGAACACTTCCTCCTTGCCTGGCCATTCCTTTTGTTCGGTATAATTTTATCCCTTTTTCGGGCCGGACAAGTCCTTTACGAAAAAGGCACTTAGGGAGTTTCCGTTAAGCTCTTTTCTGACTCCTAAAAGAATGAAAAGATCGCCGAGCAATATTGCTTCCTTTCATGCTTGTTAAAGTACCTGAAAGGGCGTCTATCTGGTATAAGTTTAACCCTTTTCCGGACCTGGTAGACTAATTACGAAAAAGGAATACTCTAGTCACACCGGCTAGAAGAGTTCTTCATTGCATCCTTTTATGCTTCTTTGGGCCTTGGAGACTAAATCTACGAAAAAGCAACCCCCTGGAGTCTTCTTACTTGCTTTCAGACTCTCTAAAATTGAAAGCAACCACGAGCATGCGCTGTCCTGGGCTCGGTAAATCCACACGACAGTACCATTCCTTTACTTCAGAGTCTTCTTATCGCTTTCAGACTCCTTAAAATTGAAAGCAACCACGAGCATGAACTGTCCTGGGCTCGTAAAATCCACACGACAGTACCATTTTACACACACTTCTTCTAGTTCCTTAAACCATGAAGAAGTTTTCCCCCGTGCCTCTTGGCACTACGATCGATCATCTCGGCAGCACCCCCAATCAGGTCGCCTTTGTTCAGAGTATTTTGCAGTCTCCTACCATTTTATACCAGCTTGAGTCTCCCTCAGACCCGTTACCCTCCCTAAGTCATTACAGCTATGATCCCTTTCCCCTCAGTCAGTTTCATATGCTGCCAGATCATTCCCATTATCATATTCTGAACAAAGGAAGTTTGAGTCCACCCACTCTACTAGCCCAGTTATCCACCCACCGTTTGATCAGTCCTGCCATCAGTACTACCACATTTCGGTTTTCTACCTCGCGCTCCTGTCAAGGAAACATCATTGCCTTGATAGGGGCAGGTCTCCCTCTGTCGACGACAGCTCCTCTATTCCAGAGGATAGGCCCAGAGGTCCCTACGCCTTGGACTTATCACCATCTGTGGTAGGTGCCTACGGATCATTCCGAGAGGAGACATCATTGCCTCTCCGAGTGGTTGTTCCTCACATGCTCGACTTCAGCACCTTGATCGCATCGTTGAGGATCGCGTAGGATTATATTCCATCAGTTTTTAGTCGAAGACCCCGGATTTCCCCCGACTCTAGCACATTGGTGAGTCACTTCGGAACGCCCAGTTGTACGTTCCCGTGGATGTCCGGGCTGCGTTGGCGTTTGTATTCGGAAGCCATCCAGTTCCATGCTTCCTTGAGTACCCAGTTTCCGTTCCAGTTCCGTGTACCATGGAGAGTTTGACCCCAGTCACTATGATCCAGTAGCTCATCAGTTCCTTTGGTACCACACTCAGTAGCACTGTTGATTGTTCCCGTGCACCAGTTCTGCAGTTCACGCATGATCCGCTCAGCAGTATGTCCCAGATTTATGTCTCCTCTGGACTCTTATGATGTACACAGTGGTCATGTATCTTACAGGTCCCCCTTTTTCGGGCCTTACAGTTATATTTATGTATCTTGATACGAGCATGGGTATGCCCGCCTCGTCCATATATTGAGATTATTCCTCAGTCAGTATTTGAGGTCATGTATATTTCAGGTCCCCATTTTTTGGACCCCATTGTTATTGTTATGTTATATCCTGATACGAGCATGGGAATGCCCGCCTCGTCCATATGATCAGATGATTCCTCATCCCTTATTGAGGTTATGTACTTTTAGTTCTTGCAGTTGTTCGGGATCGTTGTTCCGGGCTCCAGTTTGTTTCTTCTCTTCTCTCCACATCCCAGGAAAACCATTCATGACTTATGATGTCCATCAGCCATACGATTAGCTCCTGACCTCGCACATCAGGGGGCAATCTGTTAACACCCAAAAAGTGTTCACTACCTCATTACCACATTATATGGCTCATTTGTCCATTTTCCTACCATTTTTCCCTTAAAATCCCAAAAAATCCCATTAAAAAGCCTCCAAAAGGCCTAAAATGCCTCCAAAAGGCCACAAAACCATCAAAATAGCCTAAAAAAGGCTAAAAAACCCCCTTTTCCTCCAAAAATAGCAAAAATCCCCTAAAAAGGAATAAAAAATATAAAATAATGAGGAAAAGGAGGAAAAAAACCCTATACAGCTGCCCAAAACTATGTGTTTCCTAAAACCATGGGTCAGCACTCCACCACCAAAAAACTATAAATAGGTGATGGAGATCCCTTATTCCATATCCACAATCACAAGCACCCTTACTCTGCCAAAATCTCTCTCGAAACCCTAGTTCACCTTTGAACTATTTTCACCTTGAGAGCCACCTTTGGCCCATCCCCAACATTGGAGAAGGAGAAAGGAGCATCCTGAAGCTTGGAGCATCCTCTTGGACACTGCAAAGGGCTTCATCAACCTTGACACTCAAGGTAACATTAATATAAAACCATTTTTTACATCTTTTATTTATGTCTCATGCAATGCTTAAAGTAGTTTGTTAATTGTTGTTTTAGCTTAATCTTTTAATCATTATTGAACTGCTACTAAGGAGTCCATTCTCCTTAGTAGGTGCTCATTGGCACAAGCTAGGGGTAAAACCCTAGCTACAATCCTATGCACATTACAAACATGAAGGAGACAATTCTCAGGAACCGCACCATCGACCAGGTAAAGGTGCAGTGGAAGCACTTCAGCCTAGATGAATCTACATGGGAGTTGGAAGATGCCATGAGGTAGGAATACCCATTTTTGTTCAATTTTGGAGAGCACTTAGGACAATATTGTTTCAATGGGGGCTACTCTAATGTCCCTAGTTTGGACCTCGACACAAACTATGTAAATTGTGTAATGTATTAAGGAACATGGTACGGCGCTCAAGTCAAAGGCCCCACATGTTTTCCTATGAATGTATATGTCTAGTAAGCTATGCGCGGTTGTGCACAACAAGAATGTAAACCTAATGTACATGTGCATGATAATAGTATTAATCAAATCCACAACTAACTATGCAGTAGCAACAAGAGCAAGGGGCATGATTATCATAAGGTTAGGAAAGGATATGTTGAATCCATGAGGTCAATAGACGAGATCCAAGTGTCCTAGAGAGGATGGATAACCCTTAGTTGTCAGTTTGACTTAGGCACCCAATCATTTAATGCTTCCAAGAGGAAGGTAGTTGAGGCAGTTATTGCCTTCGGGAAAGGAAGGTGTGGGTCTGACTTACCTTGTGTTAGAAGTAGTGTCAATAGCCTTTCAAAGAGTATGGCACATAATCCTGTCAAGGATTCTGTTAGTTAGCTTGTCACGGAATCTGTTATCCAATTAATCAATTACATGGTTAAATAACCATTTCCTTCGTAAAGGTGTATCTATCGATATCCTATGGCTAGAATGGTATCGGGGAGGGAGATAATTCACTCGTTCATCCATCAAAGAGTCTATGATTCTCACTTCTAAAAAGGGATTCAACCATTGCCTAAGGGGAGGCAGAACCCAATCAGGGATAGAGTGGTCACCTTGGGTGCAGTTGCTGCTGAGTTCCTTCAAGCCATTGGTTGTGCACAACCAAGATTGGTAGGCCTTGTGGAAATAGAGCCTCTAGGTAGATGATCCGAGGTTTGGGTGATATTTCTACGCACACACTAGTAAAGAACCTGGGGGAAGGTGATGCCTGAGGGAATGTTGAATGGTGAAGGGGTACCTTCTTGGTGTTGTGTGGGGTAGGTATTGTGGACACTAAGCTAGGCGATTCTACACGAGGCATTTTTGTTTCTGGAGGTAAACCGGATCCAACTATTTGTCCTATTTGATTTGTTTTGATCCCTAAGAGTGGATAAGTGTTGAGCACCGAGTGGAATAAGGTCCAATATCAGTTGCGTGATATCCTAGTGAAATAGTGGGGTTTGGGTGGTATTTCTATGCACACACTGGAACAGCACCTACACGGTGGTGTGTAGGGAGAGTATTGTGGACCCAAAACTAACCAAGTACGCGTGGGATCGATTGCTGGTATTGAGTGCCAGAATGGTGTAGAGTGAAGATCTGGCTAAGATACTAGTGAAGGCTATGATATTTTGGTGGAATAAATAGGTTTGGGTGGTCTTTATGCGCACACACTGGAATAGCACCTGCGTAGTGTTGTGTGGGGCGGACATTGTGGGCCCAAAGCTAATCGAGTCAGCATGAAAATCTTGTAACTCTATAATGAGTCGCTAATTAGCATTTATCTCTACTATTTCTATAACCTATTAACCCAGTAGAGTCTAGCTTAGCTTGCGAGTTGAGTCTTTGTGCTTGCGACATCCTGGGAAACCAACAGAGATTAGTCGAGCCGAGAATGTATGCCTATTTGACTATGGAATAGAGATGTGGAGAGTTCCCCTTTCCTTATGGTAATCATGCCTAGCGCGAGGGTGGCCTCCTAAGTAGAAAACATATATGTTAGATGAAGTGACTATAGTAGGGTGGAACGTTTCTCTTGAGTAGTTAGTTGCCCGGACAAGCTTCATTGAGATCAGTGTTATGAGATGTTTCTTGTTGTTATATACTTCATTATATGACTATGAATATAAATGCATGATAAGACATAATTTGTATGTAATAACATGTAGATGACAGTATGCATATGAGACTCTACCATGTATGTCTCACTAACTCTGTAGGTAGCAGTTGGTGCAAGTGTGGATACAGTAAAGTGATCGGTTCATAATGTGTTCTGCAGTGGGTTAAGCACATGTGTCATAATCTGCTGCACAATAAATAATCCAGTTTTAGAAAACAATGTCTTGGTATCAAATATCATAGTAGTGTCAAAGGAAGGAGTTAGATCCTTCGTGGTTCTGATTGGCCACTGAGGTCGCTCGGGATGCAACAAAAACTCTTCCACATCAAGATCCAGATCAAGAAGACCAACATGGACACTCTATTCGATTCCAATTCACAAGCCAATCTCATAGCAGTCATTCTGGTCAACAAGCTTAGATTAGAGGTTCATCTCCATCCTATACCTTATCCATTGGGATGGGTAAGCAAGTATACCAATATCAAGGTCAGAAAACAATGTAAGATCAAATTTGTTGTAAGTGCAACTTTTATTGATGAAGTAGAGTTAGATGTAGTACCCCTTGATGTGTGTGGTGTAGTGTTTGGAATCCCCTACATGTATATGAGGGTGTAGTCTTCATGAGGAGAGCAAACCAATTTTGCATGATCAATCATGGGAATTCCTTCATCATCAATGCACATAAAGGTAAATCAAATATATCACTAGTAAGTGCCAACCAAGCCAAAAAGTTGATTAGCACAACTAAGAAATATGTTTTTATTTTCTTACAAGAGAATCAATCAAGTGATGAATCATTAAGAGTAAAGGTATCCCTAAAGTGGTGTACCAAAAACATAAGTTGGATGAATTGGCATGTAGGGCCTATTTTAGGGTCAAGACTTACTTTGCAGATTTGGAGTCCAAAACCTTCCAAGGCCTAGTTGGGGGATTAAATGGTGTTTTTTGGGGTCCAAAATTCATAGACCACATGAGCCCCCCCCCTCAACGTTATTCTATAGTTTGATACATTTCCAATGGTGCAAAGAGATCCTCAATTAGTGTTCATATGAGGAAGTTATGCCCCCCGCGAGTTGACCTATTTAGTTGACCACTATGGTACCGAGTGGATTCCACGTTAGCTCTAGTTACCCATGCATGCACAACTAGTCTGTTGTTGTAAATCTAAATTCGAAAGATATTATTTTGTATCTTATTATTATATTATTATTGTACTTTTATTGTACCTCCATTAGAGATGTTTTTCCTCCATTCGGGGATGTCATTATTGTATTTGGTCATGTAAGAATATCGAGGTAAAACCTCCATTGTAAGTCGGGGCAATAGTCCCCAAAAGGATAAATGTAAAATGTATTTTTGAGTATCCCTAGGAGAGGTCGGCCCAATTAGTTGAGGAATTCGGCCCCATTGGGGATTTAGGTCAGTCACACATAAAGTATAAATAGGGAGGTGCTCTCCCTCATTTGCATCACACTCACTCAAGCAAGTTCGTACCAAGGAGGAGAGAAGACAAGTTCGTTGGAGAAGAAAGAAGGCAGCTGTAGAAGTCATCTTATCTTTGGGTTTTCTATCTTGGTTTGATATTGTACTAAGTGACGAATCTATTGCTAAAGAAGTTGCGGGGTTTCTCCTTTATGGTTTCCCTGAGGAAATTTCTTTTGTTCTTGTGTTTTGTTGTGCTTGTCTATCTTTCATATTAAAGATCTAACATAATTGAATTAAAGTGAAAACACTAACATAGTAAGGTGTGGACTTTCGAGAACATTTTAGAGGGTCCAAAACCCTAACTCTAATCGGGAGTTGAGGCATGTACAAACCCTAAAACTAACCCTCAATGGCTATCATTCTATGTTAAATATCAAGTTGTTAAGAGGAGAAGAGGTTCCATTCTAATGATTTTATTGTATTGTTCCATAGTGATCAATAGTGAGGGAGTGGATGTTAGAGTAAAACAAAGGAAGTAGGAGATCATGTAGTATTCATGCAAGCCACAGTGTCAGAGATAACTCCATAGTGAGTACCACTTTATTTGTATTTGCATTGCATATTGGAGAAGAAAATAGCAAGGCATAGTCCTCACTTCTAGCTAGTTTTTTTTCCCCATAATGGGTTTTCCCAAGGTATATCTTGTGTTATTTGTGTGGATGTGGTATTTTTCTCTAGCTATTTTCCTTTCAGTTCTAGTTTATTTATCATTAGGTGGAATTCAGCTAACACGATCAATTAAGTTGTAAGATATATTATGACAAACTATTCCAATGGAATATCCACAATGGCTCAGGGATCATATTGGTATAAGAGCAATTTTCTTTTGGGTTTTGTGGGAAATTATAGGATCTAGTAGTTGGTGGAATAAAGAAAAATTATTCAAACTCTGGCCATGGTAGATGAGTCTGGTGAAGAATCGGGGGTGAATATGAACATTGATTTACAAAGCTAGAAGTACAAGTCAATGATATCCTATGCAATATGTCAGTCCTCATGACAGCTCTGGAGAGAAATTTTGGACCTTTTGGTGATTTGGAGGCACTAACTCAGACATCGGGTCATAGGGGAAATCGAGAGACAAAGGCGACCCAGAAAAGGAGCCAAGGAAAGAGCCCAAGAAAGAGTAGCCATGTTCTAGTGTGGTTACCACTTCCTCGTCATTATTTAAGATGGAAACAAAACTTAATATCAAGCCCTACCAAGGTAAGATCAATGCTTTAAAGTTGAATCAACGGTTGCAAATATTAAAGGTTTATTTTAGTATCCAAAATATAGATGAGAAGAACAAGATTTCATTTGCTCTATTGAAATTAGAGGCCCATGCATTAAACTGGTGGGAAACCCACACGTTTGCACTTAGGTTGGAGGGTAATCTGCCAATAACTAAGTGGGAGGATTTCAAATCCCTCATAAAGTCCCAATTATACCTTATCGGGTATGTAGAGGACCAATGGATCCATTCACATTACTTCGGGAAAAGGAAAGGGTAAAGTGTGCAAGAGTACACCATCGAATTCAAGAAGATGGATATTATGTTGGGTATCTCACCTAGGAATCCAAATGTATTCCTCAAGTATCTGGGTCGTGGTATACATTATCATTTATGAAAGCAAGTGATGCTCTTCAGGCCTAAGAGAATTCATGGGACCTATGTGCAAGCACAATACCTAGAGAATATAGGCCACAAGAAAGAACAATCAAGTGGTTCCAAATAGAAAGAGAACCAAGACACTTTTAAGGAGGGGGAGAAGAAGTGGAAAGGAAAAGACAATAAGACTACAGCCATGGGACATTAGTGCAAGGATCCAAAAAACATTGTAATGATTGTAACATTAATGGTAAGACTGAAGAAAAGTGTTGGAAATTACATCCAAAGTTGAACCCTAAGAACAACAAGAAGGATGCCAAGAAGAAGAACCTTATAGCCATAGGTAGAGATTAGCTTAGATGTGGATGAGAATATTGTCTGCACTTCAGTGTAGAAGGAGGTGAATCGGAGTTGCCTTCATCACAAGGAAGAGAAGTAGATGACAAAAATATTCCAGATCAAGATCCAAATCAAGAAGACCAAGGTAGACGCTCTATTTAATTCTAGTTCAAAGGCCAATCTCATGGAAATCAATCTAGTCAAAAAGCCTGGGTTGGATTTTCATGACCATCCTATCCCTTATCCATTGGGATGGGTAAACAAGGATACATATATCAAGGTCACAAAATAGTGTAAGATCAAATTTGTTGTAAGTGCAAATTTTATTGATGAAGTGGAGTTACATGTAGTACCCATTTATGTGTGTGGTGTGGTGTTTGGAATCCCCTATGTGTATATGAGGGTGCAATATTCATGAGGAGAGAAAACCAATTTCGCCTGATCAATGATGGGAATTCCTTCATCATCAATGCAGATAAAGATAAATCAAAGATATCACTAGTAAGTTCCAACCAAACCAAAAAGTTGATTAACATAAGTAAGAAATATGTATGTATTTTCTTACAAGAGAATCAGTCAGGTGGTGAATCGGTAAGTGTAAAGGTATCCCTAGAGGGGTGTACTAGAGTGAAAAAACATTAGTTGGATGAATTTTCTTGTAGGGCTATTTTAGGGCCAGGTCTTACTTTGCAAATTTGGGGTCCAAAACCTTCCAAGGCCCGTTCGAGGGCTTAAACGATGTTTTTTGGGGTCCAAAGTTCATAGACCATATGAGTCCCCCCCCTTGACATTATTCTACATTGTGGTACCTTTCATTGGTGCAAAGAGCACCTCAAACGTAGTTCATATGAGGAAGTTATTCCTCCTAAAAGTTGACCTATCTAGTTTACCACCATGGTACCGAGTGGATTCCACGTTAGCTCTCATTTCCCACACATGTGGAACTAGTCACATGTGGACTTTCAAGAACATTCTAGAGGGTCCAAAACCCTAACCCTAATATATAATTGAGGCTTTTACCATCCCTAAAACTAACCTCAACGACTACCAGTCTATGTTAAATATCTTGTTAAGAGGAGAAGGGGTTCCATCCTAATGATGTTGTTGTATTGTTCCATAGTGAACAATAGTAAGGGAGTGGATATTAAAGTAGAACAAAGGAATTAGGAGATAATTTAGTAGCCATGCAAGCCATGGTGTCAAAGATAACTCATAGTGAGTACCACTTTCTTTGTATCTGCATTGCATATTGAAGAAGAAAAGAGCAATACATAGTCCTCACTTATAGCTAGGTTTTTTTCCCCATAGTGGGTTTTCCCGAGGTATATCTTGTGTTATTTGTGTGGATGTTGTATTTTTCTCTAGCTATTTTCCTTTCAGTTCTAGTTTATTTATCATTATGTGGAATTCAACTAACACAATTAATTAAGTTGTAAGATCTGTTGTGACAAACTATTCTAATGGAATATCCACAACAGATTATGGATCATATTTGTATCAGAGGAGTTTTATTTTGGATTTCGTGGGAAATTATAGGATCTAGGAGTTGGTAGAATAAGGAAAAAGTATTCAAACACTAGCCATGGTAGATGAGTTCAGTGAAGAATCAAGGGGTGAATATGAACAATGATTTAAAAAGTTAGAAATACAATTCAATGATATCTCGTGCTGTATGTCAGTCCTCATGGCGGCTCTAGAGAGCAAGTTTGGACCTTTTGGTGATTTTGGAGTCTTTAACTCAGAGATCAAATCATAGGATAAATTGGGAGACAAAGGTGACCCAGAAAAGGAGCCAAGGAAAGAGCATGCGAAAGCGTAGCCATGTTCTAGTGCCATTACCATCTCCTAGTCATTATTTAAGATGTAAGTGAGAGTGGATATCAAGCCCTACCATGGTGAGATCGACGCTTTAAAGTTGAATCATTGGTTGCAAAGATTAAAGGTTTATTCTAGTATCCAAAACATAGACGAGAAGCAGAACATTTCATTTGCTCTATTGAAATTAGAGGGCCATGCATTAACCTGGTGAGAAACCCACACGGAGGCACGTAGGATGGAGGGTGATCCGCCGGTAACGAAGTCTAAGGATTTCAAATACCTCATAAATTCCCAATTCTACCTTACCGGGTATGTAGAGGACCAATGGATTTGTTGGCATTACTTCAGGAAAAGGAAAGGGTAGATTGTACAATCTAGTACACCATCGAATTCGGGAAGATGGCTATTATATTGGGTGTCTCACCTAGGAATCCAAATGTACTCATCAAGTATCTGGGGATCTACATAGTCATTTACAAAATCAAGTGATTCTCTTGAATCCCAAGACAATTGATGAGTCCTGTGTGCAAGCACAGTACCTGGAGTATATAGGCCACAAGAAAGGACAGCCAAGAGGTTCCAAACAAAAAGAGAACCAATACACTTTTGAGGAGGGGAAGAATAAGTGGAAAGGAAAAGATAATAAGACTACAAGCATGCCACATTAGTTCAAGGATCCTAAAAACCATTGTAATCATTGTAACATCAATGGTCACACTGAATAAAAGTGTTGTAAATTACATCCAAAGTTGAACCCTAAGAACAACAAGAAGGATGCCAAGAAGAATAACTTTCTAGCCAATAGTCACAGAGCAGCTTAGATGTGGATGAGAATATTGACTGCACTTCAGTGTAGAAGGAGGTGAATCTGGGTAGCCTTCATCACAAGGAAGAGAAGGAGATGACAAAACTCTTCCAGATCAAGATCCAGATAAAGAATACCAAGGTAGTTTCTCTATTCGATTCTGGTTCACAAGGCCGATCTCATAGCAGTTGATCTGGTCAACAATCTTGGGTTGGAGGTTCATGGCCAGCCTATCCCTTATCAGTTGGGATGGGTAAACAAGGATACATATATCAAGGTTACAAAAGAGTGTACGATCAAATTTTTTGTAAGTGCATATTTTATTAATGGAGTGGATTTAGATGTACTACCCCTTGATGTGTGTGGTGTAGTGTTTGGAAGCCCCTACATGTATATGAGGGTGTGATCTTCATGAAGAGAGCAGACCAATTTCGCTTGATCAATGATGGGAAGTCCTTCATCATCAATGCACATAAAGGTAAATCAAAGATGTCACTAGTAAGTTGTAATGTCCCCATTTTTATAGCACCATGGTCCACCACTAACCCATTCAACTTACATGGGCCCTATTGGAAAATAATTAAATAAATTATTAAGTGGGTTAAGTTGACAAAACAATTTACCTTATGTAAATAATTAATTAATGGTGGGCCTAAATTTTGTTTTATTTAATATTTCTAATAATTATTTATGAGTTGTCCATGGCTTAGGTGGCCCAATGTCATGTCCCAAATTTTGCATTGGGTCACAATGACCTAAGCCCATTGGCCATATTCATGAGAGTTTGTCAAATTAAATGTTAAGCCCATTGGCCATATTCATGAGAGTTTGTCAAATTAAATGTTAAGGGTCAAATAATTGCCAAGGACGAAAATTACTAGTTTCCTAGGTTGTGGGTGGAAGCATTGGGATTTGAAATAAGAAGGATAATAAATGATGTGTGGACATTAGAAGAACATAAATATTTAATAATGGAGCTAAATAAATATATATAATGTAAAATCAAAGTGGCATTATCATGAAGACACATGGAGCTAGTGGAACCCACACAAGCTAGATTCTCTGTGCCACATGGCATCCTCCTCTTGTCATTTCGAACCCATAAGAAGCCCAATGTTCTTGGGACAAGTTGGAAGGTCAATATACTTGGCATGAGTCATGTAAGGTCGAATTGGAGTGTATGAATAACTCCCATGGAAGAGGAAGAGGCAATTTGGAGCTAGTGAGACACTTGGACTAAATTCCCTAGCCCTATGACAACAATGATGAAGATGTTATGACACCTATGACACAAATCAGACCTGAAGGTTGACATCTGACATATATGACATGTCAGGGCTAAAAATAGCCTTGGCCAAGAGGGTGCTCAAATGAGTTAGGGCAGCTAAAGAGACACCAATTCGAATTTGGAGAAGGAGAGGGCTAGAATTGGAAGGACAAGTGGCATACTTGGGAATCTCTTCCCAAATTGAGTTGGCATGAATCTCTTGGAAGGAATTCGACCCACGGAGGACATTAGAATTTTATAAAAGTCACGAACAAAGAAGAATATCAGCTTTTGATCATTTTTAGAATTTTCTATTGCATTGGTGAGAGAGGAGCTAGTGGATGACTAGTTTCTTGCCTTCCCCAATTTCGAGGGTGAAAGATTCCCATCCAAGTTGGTGTTTGGAAAGGCCATTTAGGTCTTTGATGGAGCTTTAATGGAGTATTTATTTGCAGGTGTAATCTATAGGGCAGCTCATGGTTTCTTTTAGTGCAGCTCACTCCTTCAACCATTTCCAGTTTTCATTGCATATTCTTGATCCTTGAGGGAGAGCGTTTTTGGTGAGCTATTGCACTCTTTGGGGGAGATTATAATGCCCCATTTATTTTTTAATATAAATTAAATACTCTTTTATTCATCTTCAGAAATTTTTAGGTCAAAATTCTAAGTGGAAATGTATAAATCTGGTTTTTAATGAAAGAATGGTGCCATTTCCCCACTACCTTGATGTGTAGCAATGATGTATTGATGCATTCGAATGAAAGATCATTCCTCTAATGTATTTATGGTTCGTGGAATTTCATTTATGATATTCACAAGTTTCATGTTCAGTACTTAAGCATTTGGAGTCATTTTGATCAGTTTAATACCATTTGAAGAAGATTTAATGCCATTTCCCCTAAGGTTGAAACTAGTCGTTTTGCATATGATTTAAGGGAGTTATAGAAGACATTAAAAGTTGAATGGTGATGCATATGAGTTCATTTTTATTTCATTTATATGTCCCCTTATTCCATTCATAAATTTGAGTTGGATTGAGTGCACTTGGAAAGTCATTTTCATCATCTACCCCTAGGGGATTTGAACCACAATTTACTAGTAAAAATCCCTATCTTGAGCAGATTTGAAAGAGGAGTTGCATAAGTCATATGAACACTCCAGAGAATCCATAAACATTATAAATATGTATTAATATCATCCAAGTACCTTCTGTATCAATTTGGGGGAATTTGGAGTCATTTGGAGACCAAGGGACCAATACTAGTCAAAGATAAATTGCTAGTAAAATACCATACATTGACCAGAATCTTAAAGGAGTTTTCAGAAGTGTTTTAATGGTCTTGAATCATCCCTGAACATCATAATAAAGTCTTAATATCATTCATACACCTCCTCAGAATATTTGGGAGCATTTTGAGCAAATTGGGGACCTAGACATCAAAACTAGTCAAAGGTCGAACTAGGGGAAAAAGTGAAAAATTTGCCATTGTAATTAAATTCTTAAAAAGGGACATTACAGTGGTATCAGAGCATGGTCCTTGAACATGTGAGTTAATATCATACATTGAAGAATAAATTTCAGCCATGTCTTACTATTATGATGAATCCTATGAGTACAATTCTTATGAGGAATATGCAGATGATTATGAACAATATGAAGCAGAATGTGAATGGTATGAGGAAGAGGTGCCATCATGCAACACTTATTACAATTTCAGGAGGAATGAAGATTATTATTATGACCATATGTATGATAAATATGAGTATGTCACACCACCAAAGGATAATTTTGTGGATGAGTTACAAAGATGGAGAGCAACATATAAAACCTTGCCCCAACAATATCAAAGATATCAAGCATATCTTGCTTCAAAGGAAGATACACAAAATGCCATGTCTTTTGAAGACTATGCTTATGGGTTGTTTGGAAATAGACCCCAAAATGAATATGTGGAGTTAGTGAAGAAAGGTTTATGCCCTTCTTGTAAAATACCTTGGAGAGAAAATCATATATGTGTGAGCGAGAAGAGCAATGAAAAATCTGAAGCTTTAGGGAATGCAAGTATTTCCATCTGGAAGAGACTTCTTGGGTACTCTTCAAAAAGAGATTCCAATGTATTAATATTAAGGAAACCAAGGGGAAAATTACATCAGATTGCTTGAAGGAGAAAGATGAAGATGCATCCCATGAACTTGAAGAAGATCCTATTGAAAATATTGAAGATCATTTCGAGACACATTCTACCTTGGACATGAATCAAGGAGCATCTACTGATGGATGCTTGAACTATGAAGGAGTGCCTACTGATGGGTGCTCACATATCTATGTTGGTGACATAGAGATCACTTTTGACAGTATTGATTCAAGCCAAAATTCCCTTAAGCATGAAAATGAAGACCTTGTAGCAGTTGAAGAAGAAACAAGATCAACTTGCCCATCACCACTTGAGCTTCATGAAGTTGGTCCAAGTAAGAAGGAAGAAGATGAGGAGGTTCATTTGAAAGAGCCTCATTTTCTTGAAGGGTCCTTAAAGATTAATGAAAAGAAGATCCAAGATTCCCTTATCATTCTCCATGACACTCAAGCATTGGTGTCAAATTCTTGTTGGAGAGCTACTTCATTGGAGGAAACATCCTTCCTTGAAGACATGCAGAAGATTCACAGAGCAATGTGCCACATCAAAGGTAATTTCATGTCTTTGATTTTTGATAGAAACCATTTGTTTGAGCTTAATGAATTGTTCCATGATGCATACTTGAAGAATAATGAGGATAATCATAAGCTCACAATTCAAAATGAGCAACTTCTTGAAAAGTTGCAAGATACTTGTTTTTCCTCCTATGTTTCAGATTGTCAAATGGTAGATTGTTTGGAGGATTCTCATGACACGGTGGATCATGAGAAATGTGGAAATTTGAATGTTCTTGATGTGTTTGAAGATGAACTTGATGATATCCAAACCCTTGATGTGGTGGAAGAGGAACTTGAATTGTCTCTTGATGAATGTTATGAAATTTTTAAAGAAGAGCATGATTCCTCTACATTGGAACTAATCTACAACAAAGGTTTCACACTTTTGAAGGAGCTGCATGATACTACCCATATGGATCCTTCCCATGATTAAACTTCTGCACTTTTTGATCATTTGGGTGAATTAGTTGATTCTCCTACATCCTACAATTACATGTTTTGCAGCATTAGTCTCAATGAAGTGTGGGTGAAAGGGTTCTTTTTTATGGTGCCACATGAGGAGTATGGAACTCCTATATTTACTTCTTATGATGACATGGTTGGAACACATTCTTATTCACATTTTCAACAGCATCATTTGTTACTTTATGATGATGCAGATCTACATGGATGCACCTATGATATGCATTTGAGTCACTTGAAGACTCATGGTTTTTCTTGCTCAACACTTGGTTCATTTGATGTTGGAGGAACTTCATCCAACACTGGGGTGAATAGATTTATGATTGGAGAACATTTTTGTTGGCAGCCACATACTTTGTTATATCTTTATGATTCTCACATTCATGGATGTATGGGTGAGACTTTTTTGAGTCATTTGAAGTCTCCTTGTTTTTCTTGCTCATTATTCGGTTTAGATTTTATTGGAGATTCTTCATTCACTTCCTGGAGGAAAGAATACATGGTTGGATATTTTGATGCATATCGCATCCTTTTGGAGCAGCATGATAGGACATGGGATCCTCACCTATGTCATTGGAGCAGATTTGATTGGTTACTTGATGCTTGTATGCACTTGGAAAATGGTGGTCTACTTGCTTGGAGGTATAAGCACTTTCATGATTCTTTGATGAAGCATCTTCTTGATGTTCATTTTCATTATGTTGTTATGTACTTTGATGATATATATTTTGTACTCATGATGTTTGGAAGAATGCATACAAGAAAATGGGATCCAGGAACTATGAATTGGAGAGCACTTCTAATTGTTGGAGTGCAATACAAGCAATGGGACCCTGGGATAATTCTTAGTCTCATTGGTTTCAATTTTTGGGGGAAACAAGTAGTATGGGGGATGGATTCCCCTCTTAATAAAGTGATTTTAATCAGAGTAGTGCAGCAGCAAGCATGGTGGTTCCTCTCTAAAATCTTCATGGAAGCTCAAAGACTCAAAGTTGGGCAACTCAGTGGCAACTTCAAAGAATTATACAAGAAGCAGGTTCTTCAACCCCCATGTTTGAAATTGCTTGAGGACAAGAAATATTGGGAAGGTAGGATTTGTCATGTCCAAAATTTTTGCATTGGGTCACAATGAACTAATCCCATTGGACATATTCATGAGAGTTTGTCAAATTAAATGTTAAGGGTCAAATAATTGCCAAGGACGAAAATTACTAGTTTCCTAGGTTGTGGGTGGAAGCATTGGGATTTGAAATAAGAAGGATATTAAATGATGTGTGGACATTAGAAGAGCATAAATATTTAATAAAGGAGATAAATAAATATATGCAATGGAAAATCAAAGTGGCATTTGATCATGAAGACACACGGAGCTAGTGGGACCCACACAAGCTAGATTTTCTATGCCACATGGCATCCTCCTCTTGTCATTTCGAATCCATAAGAAGCCCAATGTTATTGGTACGAGTTCAAAGGTCAATATACTTGGCATGAGTCATGTAAGGTTGAATTGGAGTGTAAGAATAACTCCCATGGAAGAGGAAGAGACCATTTGGAGCCAGTGAGACACTTGGACTAGATTCCCTAGCCCTAGGACAACAATGACGAAGATGCTATGACACCTATGACACAAATAAGACCTGAAGGCTGACATCTGACATATATGACATGTTAGGGCTAAAAATAGCCTCCAAGAGGGCGCTCAAGTGAGTTAGGGCAGCTAAAGAGACACCAATTCGAATTTGGAGAAGGAGAGGGCTAGAATTGGAAGGACAAGTGGCATACTTGGGAATCTCTTGCCAAATTGAGTTGGCATGAATCACTTGGAAGGAATTCGACCCATGGAAGACATTGGAAGTTTATAAAAGTCATGAAAAAAGAAGAATAACATATTTTGATCATTTTTAGAATTTGCTATTGCATTTGTGAGAGAGGAGCTAGTGGATGACTAGTTTCTTGCCTTAGCCAATTTCGAGGGTGAAAGATTCCCATCCAAGTTGGTGTTTGGAAAGGCCATTCAGGTATTTCATGGAGATTTAATGGAGTCTTTATTTTCAGGTGTAAGCTATAGGGAAGCTCATAGTTTCTTCTAGTGCATCTCACTCCTTCAACCATTTCCAGTTTTCATTGCATATTCTTGATCCTTGAGGGAAGGCATTTTTGGTGAGCTATTTTACTCATTGGGGGAGATTCTAATGCCCCATTTATTTTATAATATGAATTAAATATTCTATTATTCATCTTCAGAAATTTCAGGTCGAAATTCTAAGTGGAAATGTATAAATCTGATTTTTAATGAAAGAATGGTGCCATTTCCCCACTACCCTGATGTGTAGCAATGATGTATTGATGCATTTGAATGAAATATCATTCCTCTGATGTATTTTATGATTCATGGAATGTAATTTATGATATTGAAAAATTTCATGTTCATTACTTAAGCATTTGGAGTCATTTTGATCAGTTTAATACCATTTGAAGAAGATTTAATGCCATTTCCCCCAAGGTTGAAACTAGTCTTTTTGCATCTGATTTAAGGGAGTTATAGAAGAAATTAAAAGTTGAATGGTGATGCATATGAGTTCATTTTGATGTACTTTATATTTATCCTGCTTCCATTCAGAAATTTGAGTTGTATTGAGTGCATTTGGAAAGTCATTTTCATCATCTACCCCTTGGGGATTTGAACCACAATTTACTAGTAAAAATCCCTATCTTGAGCAGATTTGAAAGAGGAGTTGCAGAAGTCATATGAACACTCCATAGAATCCATAAACATTATAAATATGTATTAATATCATCCAAGTACCTTATGTATCAATTTGGGAGAATTTGGAGTCATTTGGAGACCAAGGGACCAATACTAGTCAAAGATAAATTGCTAGTAAAATACCATACATTGACCAGAATCTTAAAGGAGTTTTCAGAAGTGTTTTAATGGTCTTAAATCATCCCTGAACATCATAATAAAGTCTTAATATCATTCATACATCTCCTCAGAAGATTTGGGAGCATTTGGAGCAAATTGGAGACCTAGACATCAAAACTAGTCAAAGGTCGAACTAGGGAAAAAAGTGAAAATTTTGCCATTGTAATTAAATTCTTAAAAAGGGACATTACACCCAAGAGGGCGCATAGGATGAGGAGAAGGGAGATGAGTTGTATACTAAGAAAAGGTTGGATAGAAAGCAGCCAAAAGCAGGAAAAGCAAGAAAAGCAGCAGAAAAGCTAAAAGGACAGAAGTTTCCTGATTTTGGAAGATAAGGTTTTGGAAAGTTTAGTAAAAGTATAAATCTAGAAAAAAGGCTCCAAGAAATATACACAGACCAATTTTATCTAGTGAGGGTGAATTCATGAAGGCAAGTAGGTCCAAGGCAAAAGCAACTTGCCTAAACAAAAATACATGCACTTATGGTTTGAAATTCCTAGATGGCAAGGCCAAAAAGGGAGGCAGAAAAGCTAACAGAGGTTAATAATTTGAAGGTTGAACACACCCATTCACATATTTTGTCATTTTGAGAATTCATATTGAGATCTCTGTGCATCTCAGCGGCTTAGGTGGTGTGCCCCTTTCCAGCATTGGATGATGTGCCCCTTTGCATTCATTGGTCCAGTTGAGATATTGATAGATATTTCTGTGGGAGTTTGAGGAAGAGGACATCAATTCCTTTTCATTGAGCTTCATGTGCAGAAAATAAAAAAAATTCGCAGGTCTTATTCGAGCTCCAGTATAGTTGGTTTGGTGTTTGGAGTTAGTGCTAGCAGCAGTCCGTTTGGTGTCAATTCTAGTAGCTAGTTTCCAGTTGTTTGGGGGTTTGATGATAGTTGGTGCACTTGTGTGAAGTGGTGGTTGTTCCAGTGAATTCTCTTGGCTATTAGTGTTTTGTAGCAGCCTTTGGACACCATTCATAATTTCATTTTCAGGTCTGGAGTCGAAATCCATTCAAGAGAGTGAAATTGTATGCAAGGAAACACATTGTTCTAAAGCCAATTCTCCTATCTTCCTTCATGCACTTTCTAAGCTTCCTATTCTTTATATATTCTGAAGTTTTATGCTGCAAATGCAGCCACATTGATGTATCTGATTTCCTCTCAGTCAAATGAATAAATATAGTGTGCTTCCTTTCCTCAAGTTGCTCAATTTTCAATACAGTATTGTCTCAAGTTGTAAATTGTTAAAAATGGAAAACATTGTTTAATTTTGTCTCCGGTTGACTGTTAAATGCGCCCCCTAAATTCTGATTGGAGTAATCTGTTGTTATATTTCATGTATTTGGTCTAATCCACTGAGTTTATTTCAGACTTCGTGACCCTTGAGTACCATTTGGAATTGCCTGATTTCAATGCTTACGTTCTAGTAAGAAAAATTGACTAGTTTTTTCTTTTGATGATCTTAATTGTCAATTGTACTTCTAATCTCTTATCTGAAAGTTCAGATAGTTAATTCATATGTATTAGAGTCCATCCACACTCCCATAATAGAAATTAGGAATCCTTTGAGGCAATTCGAAATCATCTGGAAACTATCTCCTTAACTAGTCCAAGGCTCGCCCTTTGCTTCTAGTTGGTATTTTTACTGTTTGATCTTTGTTGCGAAGTCACTCTAAGTTCATATTATTTTGGGGACAATCATATTAGCCTACCTAAGGTTTAGTTACTCCCAGTTTGAACCAGAAGTAGTGGAGGTTCCACAGAATTCTCGGGGATATCACCTTGAAGCCTTTGGTTTATCCAAAGGAGTCTATCCAGGCGTGATACACTCCCGAATGTGTCACTGTCGAAGTAAGGACCTTGATCCCATCTTATTTTCAGCCTTGTAAGTTTTTCAATCCTATCCTCTGTGTGCCCAAGTTTTTAGATTTGAGTCAGTGTGCCTACTAGGGGTTTGGGTACATTACTAGTAAGTGCCAACCAAGCCAAAAAGTTGATTAGCGCAAGTAAGAAATATGTTTTTATTTTCTTGCAAGAGAATCATTCAAGTGATTAATCGATAAGAGTAAATGTACTCCTAGAGGGGTGTACCAAAGAGCAAAACATCATTTGGAGGAGTTTCTATAGGAATATAGAAAATTGTTCCTAGAGCCTAAAGGTATACCACCTAAGAGGGAAGTAGAACATGAGATCAAATTATTTCTTGACTCCCCATTACCAAATATTGGGTTATATATATTGTTTACTCTGGAAGCAGAAGAAATGAAGAAGAAGTTGTACTAGTTGCTAGAGAAAGGGGTGATTCAACTAAGCACCTAACCTTGTGGGTCACCTATCATCATCATACCCAAGAAGGATGGCACTTGGCGTATGTGTGTCAACTACAGATCTTTGACAATATTACACTTAAGAATCGATACCCTCTACCCAGGATTGACAATTTGTAAGACCACTTGCAACATTCCAAGTACTTCACCAATTTGGATCTCAAGTAAGGGTACCGCTAGGTACATGTTAAAGAAGAAGACACCTGGAAGACCACCTTAAGGTAAGGCAAGGTTTGTTTGAATGGTTTTTCATGCCTTCTGGTTTATGTAATGCACCAACTACATTTATGAGTCTGATGAATGATGTTTTGCACCCATATTTATATTCATTTGTTATAGTGTGTTTGGATGATATACTATTTTATAGATCTACCTGGGAGGACCACATTTCATATCCCAAACAAGTGTTAGAGTCTCTAAAAAACACCAATTGTTGGATAATATCAAGAAATTCAAGTTTTCTCAACAATCATTGGTGTATTTGGGGTATGTGATTGGTGGAGGGGAACTCAAAATGGACCTTGCAAATATGGAGGCCATTATAAGATGGTCAGTTCCTACTAATGGCATTGAAGTTAAGAGTTCTGCTAGGGCAACATAGTACCTATGGAATTTTATCACTTCCTTTTCACTGGTGTTTGCACCACACTATGCCATCACATCGAGTGGTAAGAGTTTCTAGTGGGGAAAGAATCAAGAGAAAGCTTTCGACAAGCTGAAACGAAATATTAGTCAAGCACCAATTCTTTCATTCCCTAACTTGCAAAAGCTTTTTGAGGTGGAGATAAATGAAAGTGGGTATGCCATGGGAGCAGTTTTGATGCAAGGAGGTAAACAAAAGCTTTTTGAGGTGGAGATAAATGAAAGTGGGTATGCCATGGGAGCAGTTTTGATGCAAGGAGGTAAATTGTATGCTATCATTTTGAAATGTTTAATGGGGGGATCCTAAAATACCCTACCTATGACAAGGAACTACATGCCCTAGTTAAAGTTATTAAGAAGTGGAAGTGCTATATGGTGGGAAAGGAAACCATTATCCACATAAATCACCGACCACTACAGTATTTGCAGGCTCAACTAAGTTGTAGCAAACCAGTTATTACAAGTGGGTGGGGTTTTTGCAACAGTTTCATCTAGTCATAACGTATAAGAATGGTAGCATTAAACTTGACATGCATGCTTTCAAGGCCACCCACATCCAGAATTACAGCTTTGGAATCTCTTCTGCACATGGAACCTTTTGCCCGTGATGCATACAAAGAGGGATACATAGAAGATGAGGACTTCAAGAAGGTGTTTCAATAGCTATAGGGCCAATTTCATGTAGAATAAGGTGATAGTAATGTTGACTATCATCCACGGAATGGGTTACTCTACAAGCTATACAAGCTATGTGTTCCTAAAGGTGAAAGATTACAACTTATTAGAGAGGCACACACCTCCAAAGTTGTAGGGAATTTTGGTGTTGGGAAGATAGTTGCTAATTTACAAAGGTATGTATATTATCCCATAGTGAAATATGTGGCATGGTATATTAGAGGATGCATACTTTTCTATACCAGCAAGCCCGCTAATAGAAAGCAAGGTCTATACCATCCCTTACCTGTACCCGTATGACCTTGGGAAAGCATTTACGATTTTGTGGGTGGGTTACCAACAACTTAGAAGAGACATGACTATTTATTTGTGGTAGTTGACAAATTCAACAAGATGTGCATTCTTATGCCTTGTAAAAAGTCCCTCAAAGGACAAGAAGCAGCACACATGTTCTTTGAGCATGTTTGGGTGAACTTTGGGATATCAAGGAGCATAATCTCATATAGGGATACCAAATATCTTAGTGTCATTGTGACTACAATTTGGGAGAAGATGGACACTAAGTTGAAGAGATCTGCAACATTACATCCATAGATAGATGGATAGACAGAAGTAGTCAATGTGACTTTGGTGCAGCTTTTGAGAGGTTACAATCACAAGAATCCTAAGACTTGGGATGAAAATATGATCTGTATTCAACACTCTTATAATAGAGAAGTCCACACTTCCATTGGTAGGTCCCATTTTGAAACTTGTTTTGGATATTTACCACCTTCAACCTTAGATGGTGCCTATGGAGAGCAAGGAGGAGTGAGGGAATACACCACAGGTGAAGCATTAGGAGTTGAAAAATTCATTGATAAGATCAAGCAAATCCATTTGCAAGTACAAGAGACATTGAAGAAGTCACAAGAAAAGTACAAGGCTAGACATGACTAACAGAGGGTTGAGAAATCATTCAAAGTGGGTGATAGAGTTTGGTTACAGCTAAACAATGAAATACTACAAGGCCTTAGTAAGAACATCAAGGCTCTGTGGTATGGCCCTTCTGAGGTATTGGAGAAGGTGGGAGATAATGGCTACATGTTCAATATACCCCCAAACATGCACATTTACTCAGTAGTAAATGTGGAAATTTTGAAACTCTACGAGCCCTACATGTTAGATCGGGAGGAGGAGCAAGTCCTACCTACCATATAGGACCTAGCAGCTGATGCTCAAGCAAAGTTGGTAGAAGACACAATTTTGCAGAAGAAGTCCAAAAATACCAAATAGGTGTTGAATATTGTAACTTCTGAGAATATTATATTTGTATATTATTTATTCCGGAGATGTTCCATACCTCCGATGTGATTATACTATGAATCTGGAGATGTTTATTCCTCCGAATTGGTTGTGGTAACTAGGGTTATTAGACCCACCATGTGGGGGTCGGCCCAGTCAGTTATAATAGGGTATTTAACCTAATGGTTAAATAGGAGCCTACATGTACTTGTGTAAAATACATGTCAGTGTAGTGTATAAATAGAGGAGGTATGTTCCTCATTTGATACACACACTCACTTGAGGATAGCGCACTTGTGGAGAAGAGGTCTGCTATTGTGGAGGAGGAGATCATGTCTCAGGGTTTCATCTTTGTATATTGCTGGTCATCTATATTGAGGAAGCTTTGCTGGGTTTTCTACCCCATGAGGGTTTCCCAGGATAAATCTCTGTCTCTTGTGTTTATGCTATGCTTGTTGTTTCTTCAGTGATCCTGTATATGCTATTATTGTGAAATGGAATGTAATGCTGCTATTTTCTATCTTAGCATATTGAATCTTAACATGGTATCAGAGCTAACCTGAAGGAAGGCAAGGTATGGCACTTACGACACTTGCTTTACTTATGACAATTTGAAGGTTAGGGTTTTTCATAGCAAAAACCAGTCATCGTGGAACTTTCACCATAAATCCATTTTGGCGAAGGTTCAGGATCTGAAAAGTTTACAGGTCGAAGATAACATCGCCAGGTACCTTTTGTCCAAAGGGCACCCTCAGATTCATTGTACTTTGTGAGTTATGATCAGTACAAGTTAGGGTTTCTGCCTCTTCCAGATCTCAGTCAAAATCAGGTGACCTTGGCAAAAAGGTCATAACTTGGTCTAGGAAGCTCCAAATGAAATTTCGTAAAAAGTGACAGGTATTACACGGACTGTACTATCTCAAGAAACATTTTCAAAGGAAGAAGGTGAACCAATGACACGTGGAACGCCGTACAAGTGCGCTCTCCTGTTTTATCCCATAAACAGGTCACGTTGCGACACTTGGCATAACTCTCTCTCAGAGAGTCCAATTGAGGTCAGACCTGTCAGGATGGAAATATAACAGGTCGAGCTATCTTAGAAAAAGTTTTCAAAGGCCGAAGTTCAAACAGTGACACGTGGAATGCCGTACAAGTTCACTCTCCTGTTTTATCCCATAAACAGGTCACGTTGCAACACTTGGCATAACTTTCTCTCAGAAAACCCAATTGAGGTCAGACCTGTTAGGATGGAAAGATGAAAGGTCAGGCTACTGCAAAAAAAAAGGTTTCAGACCCTGTGGAGCAAAAATTTCAGATTTATAGCAGAAACAATCAGGTGCATATTTCTGTCAAAACAGAATTATTTTTGGAGCACCTTTATTCATGGGTTCCAGAATTTAGGGTTTCGGAGAAAGTTAGAATTTTTGGAATCAGAGTCCACGGCTGAATGCTACTCAGGAAAATCGAAATTTAGAGACCAAGATCGAATTTTTTTGGTTGGTTGGAAGACCGGGCTTGATCAAACCCCAGTTCGGGATTTTGATCGGAAAGATGGAAAATTAGGGCTTCAGCAAAAGTTGGAATTTTTGAAGTCTGTAACCACGGCTGGAAGCTCCTAAGAAAAATAAGAGTTTAGAGCCTTGGATCGAACCTTTTGTTTGGGAAGAAGGGTGGGCTTCATCAAACCCTAGTTCGGGATCCTGTCCAGAAGATCCAGAAGTTTCAAAGGCAATTTTGAGGGGTCAAATTTTGGAAATTCCAAAATTGAAGTATGCTAGTTTGATCAGCTCAGCAAGACATATTCTTTCATCCATTCAGAAGTGTGAAAGTCAAAGATTGAATTTTTAGGGTTTCTCTAGAAAACCCTAATCAAGCTCCAGATCAAGTTTCACGGGGAGTGGAGGCTAAGGCCTTACATAAGAAGACTACAAGAAGTCTTGACAGGTATGACTTAAGGAGGCTCAGGTATGTCTTGAAATCTAATGATGTGTTTGTCTTCATATTATTTATTAGTACAATCTTGATTAATGTTAGAATTGTCTTATCACCCTAGTAACAGTATGAATGCATGTGAATGATCAAAGACATTCATTGATTAGGGCTATATGATTGTACTAATGCATTATGATGTTGTGTGAGGTTGATGTTGTCTGCTAACAAGATACAGGTACATCACAAAAGACAAATCAGGTTCCATGACCATGAAAACATGAAGACAAAGACTCATCCATAATCTTTGTTCTACTTACGAGGTATGTATGACTTTGTTATATTATGCTTAACCTATGAGACATGCAGGTTCTAGCTCAGGATCTCTAAATCATTGAAGAGAATGTTTAGGTATGTTGTACATAACTAAGTAGGTATACTAACCCAGGTATGTTTCCCATGAATCTTACCTTGTGTTAGGATCCCTTATATAAGTATACTTGGTATCATTGGTTATGCTTATTCATAAAGTTAGTAATCAAGGGATTATGCATATTATGTCTTTTATCTTGATTGATGATATGCATGAGTAAAAGAAGACTTCCCTAAAATCTTGAATACTAATGTTTATTAACTATAATCATGACTATACATTCTCAAGATTATTTAGAACTATAATGTTTTGATAACATTTAGAACATAATAATGGGTGTATGTTTGTGTATGAGATCATGAGGATGACACTTGAACATGCACAGTGGTACATAATGAATAGAAGTTCAAAAGACATACAGAAGATCAAGCGGGAGGCAACCACACAAACATAAAAGATAAGTATTTGAGTTGTTATTTGAAATAGTAAATGATATTGCCTGTAATAGGTTGTATGCATATTTGTATTCCTATAATATATCATGATAAGTGTAAATATTCATAGAACATTGAACAGTATACTACTAATATGCATATGATTGGTAAGTTGGACAAACATTCCATTGTTGCTTGTCTAGAATGAAACCTCTTTGCTGACATGCTGAGAGTTGTGCACACTCTCGATAGTATGTTCTGGTAGAGATGGAAGGCATCTAGATAGCCACTGTATGCATACAGGATATGGGAAAGTGTTGTGCCAAAGTATTGGTCAAGATAGTTGCATAACTATGTAAATGATATCTGTATGCATAATAGGTTATCATGTCAATATGATTTGATGATTATGAAGTATTACTAATCATGTACCTAATTTTGATTTGTATGAAAAATCATGATGAATGATGAACAAGCGATGGATGTTCAACAAAAGGATTTACAAATCAAACACACTATAGAAGGCTTGTGGCTAGAAGATTCTCTTAGAAAAGAGAAAGAGAATCATGATGAGATGTTTGTTCCAAGTGGATAGATAAAACCATTCTCTTAATGGTGTAATTAAAGAAGCAGTGTGGCTTCAGAAGCTATTATATGGAGTGTTTGACTTAGAAATGAATCAAGATAGAAAATCTTGTATTCCACGATAAGTCAATAACACATAGAGATCTGATACTTCTATATACAAGATATGGTGCAGAGAGGAGCTATCAAGCTCGAGTATATAAGCACTGAGGATCAGATTGCCGTTATCCTGACTAAACCTTTGTCTCGAGTAAAGTTTGAATACTTCCGAGACAAGCTTGGTATAGTCCAGAAGGACCCTACTCGAAAGGGGGAGTAGTATAGTATCTGATAACAAGTCTGTCTCATCAATGATGAGGTTACCTATTTACTGCACTTAGCTACTTAGAATTATTTAGATTTAGAACTCTTATATATCTTTTATTTTAGATGTATACATGTTTTTGATGTGATGTATACATGTTTTGATGTTAGATGTATTAGTGAGAATACATGCTAGATGTATACATGTTTTTGATGTGATGTATACATGTTTTGATGTTAGATGTATTAGTGAGAATACATGCTAGATGTATACATGTTTTGATTAGTGATGTATACATGTTTTGATGTTAGATGTATTAGTGAGAATACATGCTAGATGTATACATGTTTTTGATGTGATGTATACATGTTTTGATTAGTGATGTATACATGTTTTGATGTGATACATGCTCTTGGATATTTGTACCTGTATAGATGAGAATACAGATGAGGATTGGATCATCCTTGAACTTAAGTTCTAAAGTGAGCCGTAGACGTGAGGTCTCCGAGAATGAAGTCCTTAATGGACAGCTAAGGGGATTGGATCATCCCTGGACTTTCAGTCCTAAAGAGAGCCGTAGATGTGAGGTCTCCGAGAATGAAGTCCTTGGTGGACTTGAGGGGATTGGATCATCCCTGGACTTTCAGTCCTAAAGAGAGCCGTAGACGTGAGGTCTCCGAGAATGAAGTCCTTGGTGGACTTGAGGGGATTGGATCATCCCTGGACTTTCAGTCCTAAAGAGAGCCGTAGACGTGAGGTCTCCGAGAATGAAGTCCTTGGTGGACTTGAGGGGATTGGATCATCCCTGGACTTTCAGTCCTAAAGAGAGCCGTAGACGTGAGGTCTCCGAGAATGAAGTCCTTGGTGGACTTGAGGGGATTGGATCATCCCTGTACTTTCAGTCCTAAAGAGAGCCGTAGACGTGAGGTCTCCGAGAATGAAGTCCTTGGTGGACTTGAGGGGATTGGATCATCCCTGGACTTTCAGTCCTAAAGAGAGCCGTAGACGTGAGGTCTCCGAGAATGAAGTCCTTGGTGGACTTGAGGGGATTGGATCATCCCTGGACTTTCAGTCCTAAAGAGAGCCATAGACGTGAGGTCTCCGAGAATGAAGTCCTTGGTGGACTTGAGGGGATTGGATCATCCCTGGACTTTCAGTCCTAAAGAGAGCCATAGACGTGAGGTCTCCGAGAATGAAGTCCTTGGTGGACTTGAGGGGATTGGATCATCCCTGGACTTTCAGTCCTAAAGAGAGCCGTAGACGTGAGGTCTCCGAGAATGAATTCCTTGGTGGACTTGAGGGGATTGGATCATCCCTGGACTTTCAGTCCTAAAGAGAGCCGTAGACGTGAGGTCTCCGAGAATGAAGTCCTTGGTGGACTTGAGAGGATTGGATCATCCTTGAACTCAAGTTCTAAAGTGAGCCATAGACAGGTGTCTTTGAGAATAGAGGATAGGACTGCATCGTCCCTGGACCTTGGTTCAAAATGCACGTGATTGGATTAATCATCCTTAGATAGTAAATCCAGGAAGGATAGTCTTAAATGTGATTGTGGTTGGATTAATCATCCTTAGACAGTAAATCCAGGAAGGATAGTCTTAAATGCGATTGTGGTTGGATTAATCATCCTTAGACAGTAAATCCAGGAAGGATAGTCTTAAATGCGATTGTGGTTGGATTAATCATCCTTAGACAGTAAATCCAGGAAGGATAGTCTTAAATGTGATTGTGGTTGGATTAATCATCCTTAGACAGTAAATCCAGGAAGGATAGTCTTAAATGCGATTGTGGTTGGATTAATCATCCTTAGACAGTAAATCCAGGAAGGATAGTCTTAAATGCGATTGTGGTTGGATTAATCATCCTTAGACAGTAAATCCAGGAAGGATAGTCTTAAATGCGATTGTGGTTGGATTAATCATCCTTAGACAGTAAATCCAGGAAGGATAGTCTTAAATGCGATTGTGTTTGGATTAATCATCCTTAGACAGTAAATCCAGGAAGGATAGTCTTAAATGCGATTGTGGTTGGATTAATCATCCTTAGACAGTAAATCCAGGAAGGATAGTCTTAAATGCGATTGTGGTTGGATTGATCATCCTTAGACAGTAAATCCAGTAATTCCGAAAGGAAGGATAGTCTTAAATATGATTGTGGTTGGACTAATCATCCTTAGACAGTAAATCCAGTAATTCTGAAAGGAAGGATAGTCTTAAATATGATTGTGGTTGGACTAATCATCCTTAGACAGTAAATCCAGTAATTTCGAAAGGAAGGATAGTCTTAAATATGATTGTGATGAGATTGATCCAGTAATTCCGAAAGGAAGGATCATGTATATAGATGACGATGTTGATGATCGTGTGATGACGATGCTGCTGATCGTGTGATGACGATGCTGCTGATCGTGTGATGACGATGCTGATGATCGTGTGATGACGATGCTGCTGATCGTGTGATGATGATGCTGCTGATCGTGTGATGACGATGCTATTGATCGTGTGATGACGATGCTGCTGATCGTGATATGATGATGCTGATGATCGTGTGATGACGATGCTGATGATCGTGTGATGACGATGCTGATGATCGTGTGATGACGATGCTACTGATCGTGTGATGACGATGCTGATGATCGTGAGATGACGATGCTGATGATCGTATGATGACGATGATGCTGATCGTGATGGTCTAGATGACGATGTTGATGATCGTGAGGATCCAGACGTTGATGTTGCTATAGTTGTTCGAGTGCTGCAGAAGATAAAGACTCAGTACTGAAGATGTTGATGTTCCAGTAACTGGTTGAGTTACTGATGATGTTAAGAAAGCTTCCAATGATTTATAGATGTATCATGTATGATGTATGACTCGTTGCTCCTACAGATGTTGTTATAATATCCTTCTTGTTAAGGGGGAGTGTTGAATATTGTAACTTCTGAGAATATTATATTTGTATATTATTTATTCCGGAGATGTTCCATACCTCCAATGTGATTATACTATGAATCTGGAGATGTTTATTCCTCCGAATTGGTTGTGGCAACTAGGGTTATTAGACCCACCATGTGGGGGTCGGCCCAGTCAGTTATAATAGGGTATTTAACCTAATGGTTAAATACGAGCCTACATGTACTTGTGTAAAATACATGTCAGTGTAGTGTATAAATAGAGGAGGTATGTTCCTCATTTGATACACACACTCACTTGAGGATAGCGCACTTGTGGAGAAGAGGTCTGCTATTGTGGAGGAGGAGATCATGTCTCAGGGTTTCATCTTTGTATATTGCTGGTCATCTATATTGAGGAAGCTTTGCTGGGTTTTCTACCCCATGAGGGTTTCCCAGGATAAATCTCTGTCTCTTGTGTTTATGCTATGCTTTTTGTTTCTTCAGTGATCATGTATATTCTATTATTGTGAAATGGAATGTAATGCTGCTATTTTCTATCTTAGCATATTGAATCTTAACAATAGGGGCAACATGACCTTCGACATATTGGGTTGAGAAAGCAGCTTCTAGGCAAGGCTAAATGGTAGTCCAAGGAGAAGGTAGAGGAAAAATTTCCCCAGGTCATTTAGTAAAAGCTTTTGGTGACCAAAAGCCTCCCAAAACAGGGAGGTATGATCCAAATTGGATCAATATATAGTGTGTCATATATTTTGGTGTTTTCTGGGTGGAATGATTTGATGAACTTACTTGTATGGAAAAGTAATACAAGCCCCTAAAAGGCTTGTCTTACTTTGAATATTTTGGGTCCAGAACCTTTGGGGGGATGTTAGAGGGATTAAAGGATGTTTTTTGGGGTTCAAAATTCACAAATTATGTCTGTGACGCGCCCTTGACATTATGCTACACTCTAAGACCTTTCCAATGGTGCAAAGAGCACCTCAATCAGAGTTTGTATGAGAAATTTATACCTCCTACAAGTTGACATATGTGGAATAGTCAATTGTGGACTTTCGAGAACATTCTAGAGGGTCCAAAACCCTATCCCTAATCGAGAGTGAAGGCATGTACAAACCCTAAAACTAACCCTTGATGGCTATCGGGCTATGTTAAATATTGGTTTGTTAGGAGGAGAAGGGGTTCCATTCTAATTGTGTTATTGTATTGTTCCATAGCTGAGCGAAAATAAGGGAGTGGATATTAGAGCAGAATAGAGGAAGTAGGACATCATGTAGTAGTCGTGCAGGCCACTGTGTCAGAGATAACTCCATAGTGAGTACCACTTTCTTTATATTTGCATTGCATATTGGAGAAGAAAAGAGAGGCATAGTCCTCACTACTGGCTAGGATATTTTCCCCATAGTGGGTTTCCCCAGGGTATATATTGTGTTATTTGTGTGAATATGTTATTTTTCTCTAGTCATTTTCCTTTCAGTTCTAGTTTATTTATCATTTTGTGGAATTCAACTAGCATAATGAATTAAGTTGCAAGATCTATTGTGACAAAATATTCCAGTTGAATATCCACGACAATTTACGAACCACATATACTGCTCCCAATTACAGTGTAACCTCAAAATCATGTTGCTAACATATGTGTCTATGTAAATTGGTATTAAAAAATAATACTTAATTGTATTATTTACCATGTTATTTTGGTTAACATTTTATTTCATCTCTCACATAAGACGAGGCTTGTTACTTTGTTTATATGATGAATGGCAATGTTATTTAATGTTTATGCAATGATGTTTAATACGATTAGAGAAGGGTTGGTATTACTCTCATTAATAATTTTGTGTTAAGACTAGTTTGGCATTCTAATATTTAACTTGGGCTAGTATGATGTGCTTTCATTTTGTTAAATATTTGTCTCTTAAATGTGGTGTCAATTTTTTTGGGGGCTTTGATTTAATGGATATAGATATCTTCTCCACATAGAGGTGAGGTGTAACATCCCTGCCCTTAGATAGGTGACAAACCCCCACTAGCACGGTCTTTGTTAGGTTCTCATGCAACACAATCAGCACAATGGTGGACAATTAGAAAAAAGATTAGCACATCGAGCATGCTAGGCAGTGTATAAAGTAGCATTGGGCAAGATGATGATGGACTGGCCACATGCATGGAAATGCAACGGTCAGCAAAGGGGCTTTGGAAGTTGCCACAAGAAGTAAGTAGACTTTCATGTGGCACCAAGGAAGGTTCTCAACTTGCAAACGCAAGGTACCAAGTAAAGACATACCGACAAAACACAAGGGAGCTTTGTTGCAATGAAAGGGTTTGATTAGAATAGCAAAAGGGACACATAAGCACTTAGTCTAGGATGTGGTGGTAAGACACGTCGAAGAGGGGAAAAGGGTTGTACATTGTCAAGCTTAAGTGGACTCTATCAGGTGCCTTGGAGGATCATTGTAACCATCGACAAAGGTTGTCGCACATTTATCTCCACTTGTGACGGAGAATGTGCATGATGTCCACTTTGAGAAAATTGGTAATGCAACTCCCTTTCTCTGTAAAGAGGACACACTAAGAGACAAAGGAAACAAGCAAGAAGACAATATGTAAGTTAGGCATCAAGTATGAGGCAGCAAGCCAAGATATGCAAATTGTTGGAGAGGGATGGGTAGAACATCCAAGGCAAAGGTGTGTGATCTAACAACAATCAAAGTTCAAGGTTGAAGGGATTGTTGCACCAATCCAAGGTTATTGAAGACTAAGATCCATCATGGGGATACTCACAGGGTGCGACAGGGTGTATCAACAAGTAAGGTGGAAAATTGGGTAGGTCTTCCCAAGCTTGTTTTTTTATTGTGTTACCCCTAAATCAATGAGGGTGACATGTCAATCATTTTTGGTTTGTGATCTTATCATAGCCATTGTTCCAAAGATGAGATTTGTGGTCCGCCATAGATCATTGGATAAATATTGCTCCAACATGATCATATTGTTCTTGTTCCTTGATGGCATTGATGGATATAGTCTCAAATGTCCTTTCGATATGATTTATCTATACCTTGTTGCCACTTATATTGTTTTTCTTGTATGTCGTTAAGATCATGGGAGGTTACTTTTATGCTTAGATAATGTCTCATAAACACTTAATTATTTTTTGTTTCTAAGGTATGTCATGACGTTGGTCGCAATTTTCCCTTAGACAAGTGTGTCATCCGAAAGGTTAAGTTGTACCCCTAGTGCTACATCCATTTCATAACATTTTGCTTAGCCATTTTTCATTTCACCAATCATTCCTTGGCCATGTTTTATTTCATTTTTTTAACATTTTTTCCTAGCCATTCCCTAATTCCCATGGTTATCAAAGCTAAATTTGAAGAAAAGGGACCAAGCAAAAAATAAAAAATGAAATAAATGTGCTCCCTTCATGAAGGTAATTCATGAAATAAAAGGGTAACTCATGATAAAAGCAATCCCTTCATAAGAAACACATGGAAGGAAAATATTTAACCTTTGGCTCTTGAAAGCTAAGGGGTATGTGTAACACTCATTGCTATGATGATTAACATACAAAGAACCCCTTTCCTCCCTAAGTATTACATTTATTTCAGCACCCTCACTTTACCTAGGAAATTAGGGAATGCACCTTGGATAGGGGTTTTCACATGTAACAAGGGTTGATATTGGTCACACCATGGTAATGCCTAATTTTTTATTTGATCAAACATCAAGTTATTCAACCATTCCAAAGGTATAGTTGGTATAATTGTTAATGATTTCATGTGATTTATCATATTTGAAAGCATTTCCTAGTTAGACTTGGGATGACCCCCTTGGTACATCAGAATCCTAGCATATTGATGTGTTTCACACTTGATATTACACATATCGTTGATGTCTAGCACATGTTGAGTGGTCTATCCCATTCATTCTTCATATTTGGTAGCACACGTGGAGCCTAGATATTTCTTCATTGGATTCACACCCTCCTTCATTGACATTTGATGACACTCCTTGACATGTGGGAGTAATGTGGCACTTCATTGACATTGATTTACACTCCTTCGACCATTGGCACAAGTTAAAAAGAAGTTGATTGTACACTTGGCATCATTTTCCTACATCCATGATGGGACATCTCATACATGTGGCACATTTTGAGGAGTTTGTTGGGATGTTGATGGAGCGTTCTAGGGTTTTGACCCCTATTTGAACCTTAGATCCACATGGCATCTATTTGGAGTGGAGCACCCCCCTCTTTGAAGTGCCTAACACTTATTTTTTGACCATGTCACTTGGACATTACAACTTGGAAAAAATTTCATGCCACACATGCCACTCTTCTTAAGGAGTGCACTAGGGTTTTGGTGCATAGTGATGATGGTCATTGTGATTTTTACCATGCCTTGAGGAGTGCTCTTCCTTATTGATATCTATTGTATTTATATCATGATTTTAACCATTGGATCTAGAGGTGCACCCCGCCTCTTCTTGGGCAATTAATTAGGTTTTGAGGTTGATTAGTCAAACCACTTCATATTTTATGATTTTTTACTATATTATTGGAAGACGCTCCTCATTAGGATAGATTTATGGTTTTATCCCAAGATATTGTCATTTTATTGGAGAGTTTGTTGAGCCTCCACTCTATATAAGAGGCTCCCCTCTCATTTGTATGTTGTTGTTTTTCATTGGAGAATTAAGGACTTCCTTTTGTCTCAAAGATCTTAGTGTGCATTGGAGATATTTCTCATAGTGTGAGGCATGTATGGTGAATTCGAGCTTGAGGTGTAATGTTTTATTTTTTCTATTGTCAAGTTAGATGATCTAGTTCATAGATAGGTAAAAAATTACCTTTTGAATAAGAGTGAATGAAAATTTCTTCATTTTTATATATGTTGTAGCTTTGTTAACTTGCTTGTATGTGGCATCCTTTTGTGAGTCTTGCAAGTTGAAATTAATGTTTGTTGAAGTATATGCTAGATCTCTAGTTGAAAGTGTATACTCAATGGAGACTCTTTCTTAAACATAATTTTATATCAAACCCCAAGTCTTGGGTTGAAGTTGACATGACTCTGGAAGAATTTCAATCCCAAGTACATTCAAAACATCCCAAGGAGAACTATTTTTTTTTTTTAATAAGAAAAAAAAGGTAGGACCTTACTATTAATCAGCAGTCGTAGGAATTACAAAAGATAAGCAGCCCAAGCTGCAAAAGCAGGGTATGTACAAGGTCAAGGACCAAAGATCTAATCCCAAAACTATAAAACCAAGTCTTAACAAGAAGGAGAATTACAAGTAGAGAGGAAAGCAAACAGAAATAAACAACATCACTAGATATCAGCACTAGAACCAATGCTGCAAAAGGCTAAGATAGTCCAATTATGAAGAAAAATCCACTGTCACCAAGATCGGTCGATCTTCAGAAGAACCGAGCAAAACCATAGTCGAAGAAGTAGGAGCAGTTGCCACCAGAGCCGGAGACACAAAGGCAAATGCTGCCTTGAAATACTTGCGTCATTGAGCCTCAAGATGGTCTGTTATAATATTAATCTTGATGCCCAAAGTGCAGGAAAAGGAAGGAGCTCAATTCCATGCCCTTGTCTTCACCATCGAGAAAAGAAGGAGCTCAATTCCACATTGTTTCTGAGCAAATTATTCATCAGTCCACATATAATTGAATGTAGGGCAGTCAATCATCCTAGTGCATGTTAAAGAGAAGGTAATCATCCTCCACGAGCTTGCGACATGTACTAAGGCGAAGGTCATCCAGGGGAAGAGCATCATGCAAATTAATGAGTTCCTCTCCTAGATGAGTGCCCAGATTTGATAAGTTATCTGCTGCTTCGTTGGAATTCCTTCTTACATGCATAGGAATTAACGTGGCAAAATTTCTCGCCAATGTGGCTACCACTTTGAGGTTGTCCTCTAACCACTAGCAGTTGCCTAACCTGCTGTTATTATTGCCATTAATTATTTTTTTCAGGAGATTAATAAGGATCAGCAAGTCACCTTCCACCACGAGAACATCGATGTTATGGTGTTGAGAAAAGTTCAAACCATGGACCAGAGTGTCCAGCTCTGTAGCATTAATGTTGGTAAACCCACTATACCCTGCAAAAATTCCCAAAACAGTGCCAAGCCTACTGTGAAGAATACCCCCATAGCCAGAGTGCCCTGGGTTTCCTTTACAAGCCCCGTCAAAGTTAAGCTTGACAAAATTGGAAGGGGCGAACTCTAGGAGTTAGGACTGTGCAGAGTATTACACGCAACAATGGGCAGAGACGATGGAGAGATGACAAAACCCCAAGCTTTCAAAATGCTAGACTCCGGCTCCTCGAGATTTATATCAAGATTAGACCAGTGCTAGGTGTTTATGGTCTCAATAATACTCAGGATAATACGATGCCAGATCTCCTCCGGCTACAAAGTGGAATCTTTGAAGACCCTCCTATTTCTCTCTTTCCAAATTTCCCACATAAGGAAGCTGGGAAAGAGGGTCCAGACCCGAGATAACAGGGGATTTTTAAAATAAGAAGGCTTCCATTCCAAAAAATGGGCCTTAATGCTTTCAGAGTCACACTGAGCAGACTGAAAGAGAGTCTCACCCCTATTCCACATGAAATTAGTAATAGTGCACTTGTTGAACAGGTGTTCAATGGTTTCTTCCTCTTGGTGGCAGAGATAACAGAGAGAGGGTCCTATAAAACCTTTTTTCAAGAGATTGTCCCAGGTGAGAGTTTTTTCCTTGAGCAAAATTCAGATAAAGGTCGCCAGCTTGGGCCAGATTTCATTAGTCCAAATCACCTTCCAGATAGGGTCATCGAGCAAGCTTTGAAAGTTAGCCTGAATACTGTAGCCTTCTTTAACCGAGAATCGTCCAGAAGGGGTATGGCCCCAACGTAATTTATCATCATCAAGACTAAATTTTATGCGTCTGCTGCTTAAGTTATCATGCAGAAGAATAGCAGTATCCATATTAGGAGGGATAGACCAGCAAAGAGGGTAAATCCAGGCGCACCATAGAGCATTGGTTTCCTTAGCCTTCCAAAAATGTCGGACCTTGTACATGTTGCTTTGCTCAAGGGTGAATTGAAGCTCCTACGAAGGAGGAATGTTGTGAAGCTTACCCGCCTGTTGCCACGAGTCAGGAGAACTATTTTTTTAATCCCATAAGCCCAAGGATATAAGGCACTTGTACCTTTTTTCCATCTCATTAACCAAATTACAAGTTTTAAACCCCTTTTTTCATTTCTTTCCCATAGAAATTTGAACCTTTCAACATTTCCATATTTCTCTCTCATCAAGCCAAGGTGTATCTATCTCTTTCTTCATCATTTTTAGGGTTGATCTTAGCTGTTTTATTTTTGTTTTACTTGATTTTCTAACAGCATCAAAAACAAAATTAAACTAACGTTAATTAGCACATAAAGCACTTTTTCTCTTGGGTTTTTATGGAAAAAAAACTCTTTAAATATGTTTTACTTTTAGATATTTTTAATGGTTAAAAGTGATTGCTTTTTCACGTATAACATATCTGGAATGGAGTAATCTCCCTCAGTTTCTAGATCTGAATTTTCAGCACAATTTATTTTCCAGTCTTCTCATGCTCAATGGCTATAGATCTAGTTTTGTGTATTCTGATTCATGTAACCTTGCAATTTTTTCACTTAAAACACATATCTTTAAGCAAGGACTCTTTTGTGAGTATTTTTTAATTTCACTTTTGGGATAATTGGAAAATACACTTTCACTAAGTGATTTTTAACATTCGTATATAATTCTAGAAATTACTTTGTTAAAACATCTTAAATTTTCTATTGGAAATTACTTTGTGAAAACATCTTCTTGATTTATTTTACATTTGTGAAGTTTCCAAGCTTGCGCAGTGGCTAAACCAGCCTAGATCCAAATCCTAGGCTCTATCAAGCATCGAGAGGGATCAAATCTCCCGAGGTGCAAACCTCTCCTTGAGTGCAATACCTGAGAAGAGGTTTGCACCTCGGGAGATTTGATCCTCTCGGCACTTGATAGAGACTAGGATTTGGATCTAGGCTGGTTTCAGTCGTGGGCGGTGACACAAAACTAGAGTTTGATCAGCATTGTAAGGAACAGGTTAAGTTGAAAACACAGATACATTTACGAGGATTATCATAATGTAAGTAATAAGTATTTAGGATTAAGTAAATTGTTAAACCGAAAAATAGAGACAATTCCCCTAAAAAAAAATTCGATTCTCTTTTTGTTGATCTGCGTTCTGTTTTGTTTGTTCTTCTCCTTCTTCTGCCATCATTTCGTACAATTTGATTTTTTTTTGTTATGCAAACTGATTTTTTTGTTCTTCCAATTGCTTCAACTTTCTCTCTCAATACGCTCTTTGTCGATAAATGTTTCGTTTTTTTTTGTTCTTCTCATTCCTCTGTTGTCAATTCGCCTAACTTTTTTTTTCGATTTTCTTTTTGTTGATCTGCATTTTTTTTTGTTCATTCTTCTCCTTCTTTTGTCGTCATTTCATACATTTTGATTTATACGTTGTTCTGCAACTTGATTTCTTTGTTCTTCCAACTGCTTCAACTTTCTCTCTCAATACACTCTTTGTTGATCAACATTTCGTTTTCTTTGTTCCTCTCGTTCTTCTGTTGTCAAATCGTCTAAATTTCTTTTTTGATATTCTTTTTGTCGATCTACGTTTCGTTTTATTCGTTCTTCTAGTTCTTCTGCTCTCATTTCGTCCAACTTCCTTTTTCGAAATTCTTTTTGTTCTTCTGCTTTTCGTTTCAAGTCTTCTTCTCGTTCTTTTGCTGTCACTGAAATCAATGTGTCCATACATTGAAATCTATGCGTCCATACACTGAAATCAATGTGTCCACAAAATAACATCTACACTGAAAAAATATGCCAAAAAACCCCATACACTGAAATCTATGCGTCCATACACTGAAATCAATGCGCCCACAAAAATTATTTTTGTTCTTTTGCTTTTCGTTTCAAGTCTTCTTCTCGTTCTTTTGTTGTCACTGAAATCAATGTGTCCATACACTGAAATTTATGCGTCCATACACTAAAATCAATGTATCCACAAAATAACATCTACACTGAAAAATATGCAATAAAAACCCCATACACTGAAAAATATGCAATAAAAAACCCCATACACTGAAATCTATGCCTCCATACACTGAAATCAATTCGTCCACAGAATCACATTTACACTAAAAAATATGCAATAAAAAGACCCAATACACTGAAATGTACACATATTCCGTACATTTTGATTTATTTGTTGTTCTGCTGCTATCACTTCTGCGGCCACTTCTGTTGTCACTTCATCATTTCGATTATTTCTTTGCTCTTCCAATTGCTTCATCTTTCTCTCTCGATACGCTCTTTGTCGATCATCATTTTGTTTTCTTAGTTCTTCTCGTTGTTCTGATGTCAATTCCTCTAACTTTCTTTTACGATATTCCTTTTGTCGATCTGCGATTTGTTTTCTTCGTTCTTCTGATGTCTATTCGTCCAAGTGTCTTTTTCGAAATTCTTTTTGTCGATCTGCGTTTCTTTTCTTCGTTCTTTCTTCCCTTGTTTCTCTCATAGCATCTTCCGCATGCACATATTCCATTTCTAGTTTAGACAATATATAAAAAAATGTCAAACATTAACATATATGCTGACATTTATGCATCTATGAAATCCACACTAACATTTATGCATCCAGAAAATATACATTGAAAGCAATGCATCGCTGGAATAACAACTACACTGAAAAAAATGCAATAAAAAAAACCATACACTGAAATCTATGCAAGTATACAACTCACTTTTCATGAAATTCAATAAAATTACTAAATTCTATATATTTTCAAGGCAAAAAAGTGATCTAGGAGGATTGAACCTTGGACCTCACACCCATTATCCCAACACCCTTACCACTATACCACAGGTAGTTCCTGTTATGCATGGCAATAGCATTTATATATACCTGTGACATACCTAAATTTAATATAAATATAAATATTAAAATTAATCTAAATATTAAATTAAATTTAATATAAATAATTAAATTAAAATATATATTTAAAATTAAAATTTAATTAATATATAATTTTAAATATATTATATTTTAATTCAATATAATTTTAAATATATTATATAATATTAAATTAATGTAATATATTTTAATTAAATTTAATATAAATAATTAAATTAAAATATATATTTAAAATTAAAATTTAATCAATATATATTTTTAAATATATTATATTTTAATTCAATATAATTCTAAATTTTAATTCAATATAATATTAAATTTTAATATTGCATGAAATTTTAATATTAAATTTTAATATTATATTAAAATATATTACATTGCTTGAGTGCAGGTGCAGGCGGCGGCGGGAGGGGAGGAGGACGCGGTGGAGGAGGGGTGCGGCATGGAAGGAGCAAGCGGTTACGCAGGGTGGAGGAGGGGAGGTGCCGGCGGCTGCGCAGGGGGAAGGACAGGAGGAGGGGAGATGCAGGTGGGTGCACAGTGGGAGCAGGCGGTGGAGGGGAGGAGGACGCGGTGTAGGAGGAGGAGGCGAGGAGGAGGGTGGAAGGAGAAGGATGCGTGGGAGGAGGGGAGGAGCATGCGGCTACGCAGGGGGAAGGAGGGGAGGAGGGGAGGTGCAAGCGGCTGCGTAGTGGGAGCAAGCGGTGGAGGGGGAGGACAGTAGAGGGGAGGAGGATGCGGTGGAGGAGGAGGAGGCGAGGAGGACGGTGGAAGGAGAAGGACTCATGGGAGGAGCAGGAGGCTGCGCAGGGGGGAGGAGGGGAGGTGCAGGCGGCTGCACAGTGGGAGGAGGAGGGGAGGACGCGGTGCAGTGGGAGGAGAGCTGGAGCAGTGGGAGGACGCGGTGGAGGAGGAGGGCTGTCGAGCTACTTATCCTGCACCTCGTGCAAACTTATTAACCAAGTTACTACATTTAAAAAAATTACATTACCTGATACATGTCTCCAATTGCTCCTTGAGAATAATAATTTTTTTTGTATAAAATTTTTGGTGTTTTGGTGTATTATATAGCGAGTGTATTTCAAACGAAACGTTACAACCTTACATTATTAAGCTGACATAATATTTACTACTTTTTACTTCAATATTACATGTTACTAACGTTACATGACTCTCTCATAATATTCACTATATTACTATTATTTTTTGCCGACATGTTACTAACGTTACATCACGTTACAAGATCTCTCCCATAATATTCACTATCACTATTATTTTTTGTCGACATGTTACCAACGTTATAACGTTACTCACGTTATATCACGTTACAAGATCTCTCCCATAATATTCACTATCACTATTATTTTTTGCTGACATGTTACCAACTTTATAACGTTACATCCGTTATATCACGTTACAAGATCTCCCCCATACTGGGTTGCAATAAGTAAATTTGTTTTGCATCTATTTTTCACAATCTCCCTTGAATGCAAATTTTACTTTCAAGTCATTGTCTACATGTGTCATTTTTTTAGCACTCGTTAACATTGGATTTTCACTCATATTTGGATAAGTGATTTCATCACTTCTATAAATATGGAAATAACTTCAAATTGGAAGGATCTAACTGTAACCTATGGATCTTCTAAGTGGCATTGTAAGCAAGGTCTCAATTGGGTTTTAAAACATTGTGTTTCATTAATTTATTGGAAAAATCACTCTTATAACATATAATTATGGCAATAATCACTTGGTACAATTATGAGCACTCAACCATTGTAGAGTTTATTTATTCATTTCTTTTAATTTTCCAAAATTGAGGATACTTGGATATGGATGGATTTACTCCATTCAAGTCAATGAAAGGAATAATGCCATAATTTCTGAACTTTTTTCTAGTACATTTCATTTATTTTAAAGTGTTTGTTTTTATTTGAGCACTTCTACAACTTTCATATTCAACTTACACTTATTTTCATAGTTAATAAATCTACAATTCACTCACACAACTTAAACAGATCTTCAATCAACTCTCTTAGCTCTCCTCATCAACTAAAATCTAATATCTTTACGGAAACCCACTTGGCCTTTGAGAGCAAGTCAAAGGAAAGGGGAGTTGGCACTATGGTGATAGTTGTGCCTTCTATTATAGTTGCTCCTTGGTAGCACTTGTGGGTTGGGACTTTTCCACTCAAGTGCTAAATCAAGTTGTAACAGATTGTGATAAGGGTTTTGGCAGTAACCCTCCTTTGTACTAAGGTCCTAGTAGTGTGTTGAACCTTCCCCATTATATCATATTTGTACTCTTCAATAGTAAAAACCTTTCAACAACTATATTGGGCTTCGACATCTCTAGTGGACTCTATTGTCTATTGTGCATGGCTTATTTCCTTTGTGCTTCAGAATATGGCTAAGTGTTTGGTGCACATGTAAGAACACAACATTGCCTTAGCTTTTTTAAGTCCATGGTTGGATGTGGGAATCACAGTTATGCATACTAGAGTAAGATAGTTGAAGGTCTAATAGTTGTAGCCTAGAGTGGAGGTATGAGTGATCTCTAGGTGAAGAGGCATAATCCGCTAGGAAGTAGTTTCAGGAAACCAAGTCCCTATGATGAAATTTAGGTGGCATCAAATGATTGCTAGGGACATAAGAAAATTTGGGCACCAGGAGGGTGTGTGCCCTAGGGTTATGATAGAAGGTATTAGAGATCAGTTTAGACGCTCTTCACTGGAGTTCATAAAAATTGGTTGTCATAGGCATGGATGTTGGCCCATGAAGTATTGTCGTTTCCACAAGAGGTTTGTGAAACTGAGGGTCCATGATGATGCATTCCAAAACTGGTCGTGTAGTGACAATTTTCGGCATTCTCGGTAGAATCGACACTCCTTACAATAGTTAGGAAAAACAACAAGTTTCACCAACAAACCCATCAAGGAGTTGTCGAAGTCACTAGACAAAATTGAGGTAGTTCAACACTTGGGGTAACAGTCGGTTGAAGTAGTTTAGTCCACCCTAAATCAACAAAGGCATTGTTTTCGACAGTATTGGCTTGATGCAAACAAGGGTCATTTGGAAAGTGATGGATGAAACACAACATTCCACCAAGCACTTAGTAGTGTGGTAAGTCCTTGCTTTGTTGTTTCATTTGTGTACATGACATGTTAATCTTTGGACTATTGAGGTAGTGCCAAAGGAAAGTAATGAGGAAACATTGAGTGGAAAGTTCGACACGTGAAGGAAACAATTCAGAGGTAACACTTGGTGCAATAGATGTGAAATGAAAAAGAGCCAAGTCTTGAAGACTTGGGAATTGGGAAGCAATCTCTTTAGATATATCGGTGGAGTAGTATGGACAAAGCACATGAAGATCCTTTGAAGGCAGGTTGGGATTTTGTGAAGGTCATCTTGGAATAGTTGAAACAAGATGTGTGTGAGCTAACTCAAGCACACTTGACAAGTTGGAAGATGATTCACATGTGGGTAGATGCCTTGGTGTGCAAGCTACAGTAATTAACAAACCAAACAGAGGTTTGTTTGTAGTCGAAGATGGGATTTGTTCAAGAAGTGGAGGATGTCAAAGATGATGGAATCATCATAGAAAAGGCGGCACTAGAATTTCCTAAGAATGCAAGTAAGAGGACATTGTACTTCTTCTGTAAACAAAACCACTCAATGAAGGATTGTCCTTTGAGGTAGAGATCAATATCCTTGATCAAATGTTAAGGGAAACAACCTTTGGAGGCACAATTGTTGATTCTAAGTGCTTTAATGGAATCGTTGGGAAAGTTAACGGTAGAAGGTCAAGAACAAGCATCATAAGGAAACGAAAGAAATGGAATTTGCTTTTTGAACGTGGCAATGAGTGGGTTGACAGCGTCGGATTTTGCAGACATTGGTTTGACCCGTGATCTCATTAGTGAATAGACTATGAAGGGGCTTCACTGTGAGTTCGAAGGTAGCAACAACTTGTACAAGGCAATAAACTCATCGGTGAAGGAAGCAACATGAGTAGTCCATTCAACACAATTAAAGGTTAGGGATTGGTTTGTCATTTTAGACTTGATAGTGGTAATCTTGGATGATCACAAACTCATATTGGAATATGATTTTCTAAGGCTAGCCAAAGCCATCCCCGTGCCCCATAATGGTTGTTTATTGTTCTTGGATGAGACCTAGAATTTTTGTGTGCCAATGATAACTAAAATGAAGTAGGGGATCATTGCATAGTTGTAAGTAGTAAGGTTGATTAAAGTTGGGTGCGCTCTAGAAAACAAGTTTGGCAGCATCACAAAACATCAACAAGAGAAAGGTTTGGGTAGATAGACCTCGGGAATGAAGGATGAAGAAGTTTGCATGAGGAGTGAATCTGTAACCCATGGTGCTTTGGGCAGTATGCCAGAGAAGGCAGTCCAAGCGATTTCCAAGTCTTCAGTTGAAGTCAACCCAAATTTTGGGAACAGTAAGAGCACAGGGGTTTCAAGTAACAGTTTGGTTGAAGGCAAGTTTGTTAAAGTTGATCCTATCACGTGTTCCCTTCAACATGGGATATTTTGACTTGGAGAGTGCAATTTAGATCATGTTTCAGTTGGTTCACATAACCTATAAGAAATTTTTGAGGAGGATCAACCACTTATTAATAGGTTGAGAAAGTTGGAGAAGAGGCATGACAAGATGAAACATGACAAGTAGGAAAAGGTAGACATGGTCCCTTTTCTAGCAATAGAATAAGTATTTCAACACTTAGGAAGTGATGAAGTTTTGTGGATCTCGGAGCATGTAGCATGGGAGTATGCACAGGCTAGTAAGTGGATCTTTGGAAAAGACTACCAAATGACACCGAAAGAGAAAGACGTGTTTACAAGCCACATTCTAGAGTTAGGAATGAGTATGAAAGATTTGGTGAACAAAGTAGTAGAAGGTGTGTTAATATCAACTCCAATTACTTGCATCCTTCTTTCTTAGAAGAAATTGCTTCGACAACCCATTGTTGAGAGGAGCAATGGGCATGCAAAAACCAGGATGTTGGTTCCTTGAGAAGAAAACTTGAAAAACTTTGGTTTAGTTGTGATGGTAACTTTATAGTTAAAGGTAGGAGGTCATTTCCTTGCCCAAAGAAGTTGCATAGATGACTGAAGTGTGGAACTAATCGGTTATTTCAAGCATGGAGAAGTACAATCTCATTGCTTGGGCATGATAGTTGGATTGATCGCCCAACTAAGTATAAGGCATAGGGGGACATGTCAGTGTACAAGAGCATGGAAATATTGGTTAATGATGGATGCAACAGTAAGACAAGGTTGTGCAACATTGGGAAATAGCTTAGCTTTCTTATAAAAAGCTAGGTTATGCTAGCTAGAGAAGCTCAGGAAATTGAGGAATTAACAATGCCAAGAAGAAGTTGATCTAGGCTATCTACTCTTAGGGACAAATCGATAAGAAGTGAAGATAACAACAACACAACAACCTGGCACATATTTATGACAGGAAAATAATGATGTCAGTGGCAAGCTTCTTTGATGACTTTGGATAGGTGGGGAATGAACAGAAACATTGCAAGAATGATAAGATTTTTTGAAGAGTTGTCGAGGATGGAAACACTTTGAGTGGGGGTGGATGTAATATCCTTGTCGTTAAGTAGGATATGAACTCCCACTGACACGGTCCACATTGGAATCTGGCACATCATAACTAGCATGGTTGTGCACAATCAAGCCAAATATCAGCACATCGAGGGTGCAAGAAAACATTGGGCATGACAATGATGCATTGAGAAAATTCATGGCAGAAAGGTAGTCAACAAAGGGGCTCTTCAACAAAGAGACTTCAGAAATCGGTACGAGTAGTAAGTAGACTTGCATTAGGAACCAACGAAGGTTCTCAACTCGGCGATGCAAGGTGCTAGGCAAGAGCATGCCTGCAAGAAAGAAGGAAGCTTTAGTGCGATGAAAGGGTTTGGTTGGAATGGAAAAAGAGCCATGGGACCCTTAGCCTAGGACATGGTGGTAAGACACATTGAGGGAAAAACGGTTGTACACCAATAGGTTATCTGGAATCCATCAGGTGCCTTGGATGACCATTGTAATCGTTGGCAAAGGTTGTTGCACATTGGTTTCCACTTGTGATAGAGCATGTGCATGATGTCCACTTTGAGGGAATCAACAAGGAATATATCCTTCTCTATAAATAGGATGCACAAAGAGGCAAAGGAAACAAGTAAGAAGACAAGATGTGAGTTAGGCTTCAAGCCAAGAGATGTGAACTCTTGTAGAGGGATGGGAAGAACAACCAAGGTAGAAGTACATGATCTAGTAGTAAGTAAAGTTTAGGCTTGAATGGATTGTTGCAGTAGTCCAAAGTTACTGAAGACTAATATTTTCCATGGGAAGCCTTACAGGGTTCAATAGGGTGCATCGGTAGGCAGGGTGGTGAATTGGGCAAGTCCATCTAGGGTTGTTTATTGACTGTAATAATGGTTTCTATAGTAACCATCCTTTGTATTGTGGTCACAATAGTGTGATGAACCTCCCCCATCGTATTATATTTGTATCTTATAATAAAAAAATATTATGGCACTTGTCTTGGGTGTCAACATATTTGGTGTACTATGTTGTTTATTATGAATGGATTATTTCCTTTGTGCTTAAGACTATGGATAAGTGTTAGGTGCACATGAAATAAATTAGTATTAGCTTGGCTTGTTTAAGTCCACAGTTAGGTGCGAGCATCATTGTTAGGTAGAATAGAGTAAGTTAGTTAAAGGTATAACATTCATAGCCTAGAGTGGAGGTATGGGTGATCTAGGTGAAAAGGCATATTCCACTATAAATTAGTTGCGATCAACCAAGTCCACATGATGAAACTTAGTTAGTGCCACATGATTACTAGGGAATAAAATTGAATTCAAGCACTATCAAGTTGCATGCCCTAGGGTTATGACATGAGGCATTTTAATGTTTATTGTTTGGCATAGTAGTTTTTAAGGGACGAGAATTAGTTGTAGTCATAAATATGTCTTCCAAAATCAAAGTGGTGCGGTATTGAAAGTTTTATATTATATTGGAATTTAGAGGTGCTTGTTAGCTTGGTTTAGTTATGTTTTGGTATTCATTGTTGCCTTGTTCAATCATCAACAACTTTTACATAAATTGCAATTGAATTCAAGTTTTTTTGTTTGAAGTTTGAAGTTTTTAATATTCAAGGGTTTTCAAATTGCGCCAATTTTTCTATTTGTTTGAGCATCTTTGTAGATGTTTGGAAGATTTGGATTTACGAACTCATTTTGATATGACTTTTTTACCTTCAAATCAGGAAAAAATTCACTTGCATTTGATTTTGTAGGCCCAATTTGTGAATTGGGCCCAAAACCTTGATTGGGATTCTTTCAACCTCTTAAACAAATTGGGCCCATAATCTTGATTGGGATTCGTTCAACCTCTTTAACCCCTCTCTTCTTCCCGATATCTAAATCGGTCCTCTTTTAACTATTCAAGTTTTACTTTGTGCCCAATTTACAAATAAGACCCAATCTTTTGATGAAGCCCCTTGCTCTTATTTTCATTCAAACTTTGTACCCGATTTACCAATCAAGCATGATCTTTTATTAGGCCCCTTCCTCTTATTTCATTCAAACTTTGTTCCCAATTCATGCATCATGTATGATCTTTTGATCTAGCCCCTTTCTCATATTTTTGTTCAAACTTTGAGTCTAATTTACGAATCGATCCTAATTTTTTTATCACGCTCGTTTTCCCTATTTGATTCAAACTTTGATCTCAATTTATGAATCATGCCAATTCTTGATCGGGCCACTTTATCTTATTGATTTTGAATTGTTTTGGCTCGATTTTGCAATAAATATTCCTTTCAAGCATTTCAAACTATTTTATGGCCCAATTTACTAATTGACCCCCCCTTTTGCAATCAAGGCCTTCTTTCAGGCATTTTAAATTTCCAAGCAAACCCAAAAGCAATAGGCATTAGTGCAGTAAATGAATTTTCAAGGAATGGCTTGGAAGAAAAACACTTGGTAGTATGACAGTGCATACAAACCAACATATGCCTATAAGTGATGCCAGGTCCCCCTCAAGCTATTTTTCAATATAAAGTATTAATGCCTAGTCACCATAAAAAGTGTAGTTCAAAATTCTAAATGCCACATCATAAAGTGTTTCTTTATAAAGTAACCGGGATGTAGCATATGTTAAGATTTAATATGATAAGATAGAAAATAGCAGCATTACATTCCATTTCACAATAATAGCATATACAGGATCACTGAAGAAACAACAAGCACAGCATAAACACAAGAGACAGAGATTTATCCTGGGAAACCCTCATGGGGTAGAAAACCCAGCAAAGCTTCCTCAATATAGATGACCAGCAATATACAAAGATGAAACCCTGAGACATGATCTCCTCCTCCACAATAGCATACCTCTCCTCCACAAGTGCGCTATCCTCAAGTGAGAGAGTGTATCAAATGAGGAACACACCTCCTCTATTTATACACTACACTGACATGTATTTTACACAGGTACACGTAGGCTCGTATTTAACCAATGGGTTAAATACCCCACTACAACTAACTGGGCCGACCCCTCTAGGGTGGTCTAATAACCCTTTGACCCACATAACACATATAGGGCCGACCCCCACTAGGGAAGTCTAATAACCCGAGTTACCACATTCCGACGGAGGAATAAACATCTCCAGATATACAATAAGATCTTCACGGAGGAATGAAACATCTCCGGAATAATAAAGTACAAATATAATATTCTTTGAAGTTACAATAGCTCAACACTCCCCCTTAACGAGAAGGATATTATAACAACATCTGCACGAGCAAGGAGTCATCAACATTATACATGATACATCTATAAATCATTGGAAGCTTTCTCACCATCATCAGTAACTCAAACAGTTACTGGAACATCGACATCTTCAGTATTGAGTCTTTATCTTCTGTAGCACTTGAACAGCTACAACAATATCATCATCTGGATCCTCACGATTATCGTCATCACACGATCATCAGCATCGTCATCTCACGATCATCAGCATCGTCATCACACGATCATCAGCATGGTCATCTCACGATCATCAGCATCGTCATCACACAATCATCAGCATCGTCATCACACGATCATCAGCATCGTCATCACACGATCATCAGCATCATCATCACACGATCATCAGCATCGTCATCACACGATCATCATCATCATCATCACACGATCATCAGCATCGTCATCACACGATCGTCAGCATCGTCATCAATACAGGTATCCATAACAATACAAGTATCCACATCATTAGTACAAGTATTCATGCCAATACAAGTATCCATACTGATACAAGTAACCATGTCATCAATACATGTATCCTACCGATACAAGTAACCACATCATCAATACAAGTATCCATACCGATACAAGTAACCACATCATCAATACAAGTATCCTACCGATACAAGTAACCACATCATCAATACAAGCATCCTACCGATACAAGTAACCACATCATCAATACAAGTATCCTACCGATACAAGTAACCACATCATCAATACAAGTATCCATACCGATACAAGTAACCACATCATCATAAAAAATCACTTTCTCGGAGACCATTCATCTACGGATCAATTCAGGGACCAAAGTCCGGGGATGATACAATCCCCACTTCTCGGAGACCACACGTCTACGGATCAATTCAGGGACCAGAGTCCGGGGATGATACAATCCCCACTTCTCGGAGACCACACGTCTATGGATCAATTCAGGGATCGAAGTCCGGGGATGATACAATCCCCACTTCTCGGAGACCACACGTCTACGGATCAATTCAGGGACTGAAGTCCGGGGATGATACAATCCCCACTTCTCGGAGACCACACGTCTACGGATCAATTCAGGGACCAAAGTCCGGGGATGATACAATCCCCACTTCTCGGAGACCACACGTCTACGGATCAATTCAGGGACCGAAGTCCGGGGATGATACAATCCCCACTTCTCGGAGACCACACGTCTACGGCTCTCTTTAGGACTGAAAGTCCAGGGATGATCCAATCCCCTCAACTGTCCACTAAGGACTTCATTCTCGGAGACCTCACGTCTACGGCTCTCTTTAGGACTGAAAGTCCAGGGATGATCCAATCCCCTCAACTGTCCACTAAGGACTTCATTCTCGAAGACCTCACGTCTACGGCTCTCTTTAGGACTGAAAGTCCAGGGATGATCCAATCCCCTCAACTGTCCACTAAGGAATTCATTCTCGGAGACCTCACGTCTACGGTTCTCTTTAGGACTGAAAGTCCAGGGATGATCCAATCCCCTACCTGTCCACTAAGGACTTCATTTTCGGAGACCATACGTCTACGGATCAATTCAGGGACCGAAGTCCAGGGATGATACAATCCCTACCTGTCCACTAAGGACTTCATTTTCGGAGACCATACGTCTACGGATCAATTCAGGGACCGAAGTCCAGGGATGATACAATCCCTACCTGTCCACTAAGGACTTCATTTTCGGAGACCATACGTCTACGGATCAATTCAGGGACCGAAGTCCAGGGATGATACCATCCCTACCTGTCCACTAAGGACTTCATTTTCGGAGACCATACGTCTACGGATCAATTCAGGGACCGAAGTCCAAGGATGATACAATCCCTCTTCTTTCTCGGAGACACCTGTCTACAGCTCACTTTAGAACATGTGTTCAAGGATGATACAATCCCTTTTCTTTCTCGGAGACATCTGTCTACGGCTCACTTTAGAATAAGTGTTCAAGGATGATACAATCCTCACATGTATTCTCATTAATACAAGTACAAGTATCCTCAACCATACAAGTACATTAATCAATACATGTATCATCAAAAGTATGTATTCTTACCAATACATCTTATCATCAAAAGCATGTATTCTCATCAATACATCTCATCAAAAGCATGTATAGGTAAAACTAAGTATTCTAAGTATAAGAGTCCTAAATCTAAATATTTCTAAGTATCTAGGTGTAGAGAACAGGTTACCTCATCATCGACCTTGTTGTTCGATGAGATAATCTCATCATCAATGGCTATACTACTCCCCCTTTCGAGGAGGGTCCTTTTGAACTACACCAATCTTGTCTCGGAAGTATTCAAATTTCACTCGATACAGAGGTTTGGTTAGTACAACGGTAACCTGTTACAAATTCAAATTTTATAGTTCCTTTCTGCATCATATCTTGTTAGTTCCCTATGTTCTTTGACTTATCATGGAACACTAGATTCTATGTCATCTAATTATCACATAGGATCACAATTGGTTCTATCTCTAAGTCAAACAATCCTCAAGCCAAACTTCTTCACAAATAGCAGAGCAAGTAGCCATATATTCCGCTTGTGCTGAGAGCCACACTAGACTGCTTCCAACTAAACCACGAGATCATGGCTAATCCCAGACAATAACATCCTCTCGATGTGTTCTTCCTGTCTGATACACTTTTTGCCCAATCAACATCTGAGTAGCCATCTGAAGTCATGATCTCCAAGATAGCATAGATCAAAGTCTATCGTATCCTTTATGTGCCTCATCACATGCTTTGCAACTATCAGGTGGACACATCTAGTTTCCACTAGATACTGACTCAAGGTGTTCACAACAAAGCATATATCTAACCTAGTATATGTTAGATACATCAATGACCCAATAATTTGACTGTACAGAGTTATATCCACTAACTCTGATGAGTCATCCCCTAACAGCTTCAAGTTGGAATCCATAAGAGTGGCCATTCCAACATATCAAGTCTTCTCAAGATTTCTCAGCATACTTTCTCTGGTTGAGAAAGATTCCTTCTGAGACTTTCCATACTTTTAGACCTAGAAAGTAATGCATCAATCGGAGATCTTTCAATTTCATTTCTACAGCCATCTATCTGTGCCATCTCTCATCAGATGGGTCTACTGATATGAGCCTCAATATCATTCGAACTCTGTGGTGAGTTCCTTCTTGCATCCATGTCATCTGTGTATAGAAACCATATTCAACCTTGTAGCAAAGTTTGAGATCCGCATCACCCATGGTGATCATTAAGCTCATCAATTGATTATCGATCCTGGGAATCTATACAGAACCTGATTCACACTTCTTCTTTAATTACACCATTAAGAGAATGGTCTTATCTAGCCACTTGGAGCAAAACATCTCATCATGATTCTCTTCCTCTTTCCAAGAGAATCTTCTAGCCACAAGCCTTCTATAGTGTGTTTGATTTGTAAATCTTTTGTTGAACATCCATCGCTTGTTCAGTGTTCATCATTCATCATGATCTTTCCTACAAATCAAAATTAAGTACAGGATTAGTAATACTTCATAATCATCAAATCATATTGACATGATAACCTATTATGCATACAGATATCATTTACATAGTTATGTAACTAGTTTGACCAATACTTTGGCACAACACTTTCCCATATCCTGTATGCATACAGTGGCTATCTAGATGCCTTCCATCTCTACCAGAACATACTATTGAGAGTGTGCACAGCTCTCAGCATGTCAGCAAAGACGTTTCATTCTAGACACGCAACAATGGAATGTTTGTCCAACTTACCAATCATATGCATACTAGTAGTACACTATTCAATGCTCTATGAATGTTTATGCTCGGCATCATATATTCTAGGAATACAAATATGCATACAGGCAATATCATTTACTATTTCAAATAACAACTCAAATACTTATCTTTTATGTTTGTGTGGTTGCCTCCCGCTTGATCTTCTGTATGTCTTTTGAACTTCTATTCATTCTGTACCACTGTGCATGCTCAAGTGTCATCCTCATGATCTCATACACAAACATACATTCATTAGTATAATCTCAATGTTATCAAAACATTATAGTTCTAAATAATCTTGAAAATGTATAATCATGATTATAGATAATATTCAAGGTTTCAGGGAAGTCTTCCTTTACTTATGCATATTCTTGTTTGATCTAGTTAGTTAAATAATCAACCAAGATAAGAGACATGATATGCATAAACCCTTGATTACTAACTTTATGAATAAGCATAACCAATCATACCAAGTATACTTATATAAGGGATCCTAACACGAGGTAAGATTCTAACATGACATAGGAAAACATACCTGGATTAGTATACCTGCTTAGTTATGTGCAACATACCTAAACAATCTCTTCATTGATTTAGAGATCCTGAGCTAGAACCTGCATGTCTCATAGGTTAAGCATAATATAACAAAGTCATACATACCTCGTAAGTAGAACAAAGATTATGGATGAGTCTTTGTCTTCATGTGGTCATGGTCATGGAACTTGATTTGTCTTTTGTGATGTACCTGTATCTTGTTAGCAGACAACATCAACCTCACACAACACCATAATGCATTAGTACAATCATATAGCCCTAATCAATGAATGTCTTTGATCATTCACATGCATTCATACTGTTACTAGGGTGATAAGACAATTCTAACATTAATCAAGATTGTACTAATAAATAACATGAAGACAAAACACATTATGAACTTAATCAAGAATCAGATTTCAAGACATACCTGAACCTCCTTAAGTCATACCTGTCGAGACTTCTTGTAGTCTTCTTATGTAAGGCCTTAGCCTCAACTCCCCCTGAAACTTGATCTGGAGCTTGATTAGGGTTTGCTGGAGAATCCCTAAAAATTCAATCTTTGACTTTCACACTTCCGAATGAATGGAAGGATGTGTCTTGCTGGGCTGATCAAACTAGCATACTTCAATTTTGAAATCTCCAAAATTTGACCCCTCAAAATTGCTTTTGAAACTTCTGGATCTTCTGGACAGGATCCCGAACTAGGGTTTGATGAAGCCCACCCTTCTGCTCAATGAAAAGGTTTGATCCAAGGCTCTAAACTCTTATTTTTCTGAGGAGCTTCCAACCGTGGTTACAGACTTCAAAAATTCCAACTTTTGCTGAAGCCCTAATTTTCCATCTTTCTGATCAAGATCCTGAGCTAGGGTTTAATCAAGCCCGGTCTTCTACCCAACCAAAAAATTCAATCTTGGTCTCTAAATTTCAATTTTCCTGAGTAGCATTCAGCCATGGATTCCGATTCCAAGAATTCTAACTTTCTCCGAAACCCTAAATTCCGGAAGCCATGAATAAAGGTGGTCCAAAAATAATTCTGTTTTGACAGAAATATGTACCTGATTGTTTCTGCTATAACTCTAAAATTTTTGCTCCACGGGGTTTGAAAACTTTTTCTGCAGTAGTCTGACCTGTCATCTTTCCATCCTGATAGGTCTGACCTCAATTGGATTTTCTGAGAGAGAGTTATGCCAAGTGTTGCAACGTGACCTGTTTATGGGATAAAACAGTAGAGCAAACTTGTACGGCGTGCCACGTGTCACTGTTTGAACTTCGGCCTCTGAAAACTTTTCATGAGATAGCTCGCCTTGTTATCTTTCCATCTTGGTAGGTCTGACCTCAATTGGACTCTCTGAGAGAGAGTTATGCCAAGTGTCGCAACGTGACCTGTTTATGGGATAAAACAGGAGAGCGAACTTGTACGGCGTGCCACGTGTCACTGGTTCACTTTCGGCCTCTGAAAAAGTTTCCTGAGATAGTACAGTCTGTGAACTACCTATCACATTTTACGAAATTTCATTTGGAGCTTCCTATCCCATGTTATGACCTTTTTTCCAAGGTCACCTGATTTTGACTGAGATCTGGAAGAGGCAGAAACCCTAACTTGTACTGATCATAACTCATAAAGTACAACGAATCTGAGGGTGCCCTTTGGACACAAGGTACCTGGGGATATTATCTTTGACCTGTAAACTTTTTAGACCCTGAACCTTCGCAGAAATGGATTTATAGCGAAAGTTCCACGATGACTGGTTTTTGCTATGTAAAACCCTAACCTTCAAATTGTCGTAAGTAAAGCAAGTGTCGTAAGTGCCATACCTTGTCTTCCTTCAGGTTAGCTCTGATACCATGTAAGATTTAATATGATAAGACAGAAAATAGCAGCATTACATTCCATTTCACAATAATAGCATATACAGGATCACTGAAGAAACAACAAGCACAGCATAAACACAAGAGACAGAGATTTATCCTGGGAAACCCTCATGGGGTAGAAAACCCAACAAAGCTTCCTCAATATAGATGACCAGCAATATACAAAGATGAAACCCTGAGACATGATCTCCTCCTCCACAATAGCATACCTCTCCTCCACAAGTGCGCTATCCTCAAGTGAGAGAGTGTATCAAATGAGGAACACACCTCCTCTATTTATACACTACACTGACATGTATTTTACACAGGTACACGTAGGCTCGTATTTAACCAATGGGTTAAATACCCCACTACAACTAACTGGGCCGACCCCTCTAGGGTGGTCTAATAACCCTTTGACCCACATAACACATACAGGGCCGACCCCCACTAGGGAAGTCTAATAACCGGAGTTACCACATTCCGACGGAGGAATAAACATCTCGAGATATACAATAAGATCTTCACGGAGGAATGAAACATCTACGGAATAATAAAGTACAAATATAATATTCTTTGAAGTTACAATATCTCAACAGCATAAAGGTTAACTTTATTTTATAAATGAAGCTAACGTTTTGGGTTCAAACCTATCTTCCTAACACAAAAAAGTACACCCAAATGGGAAAAGGAACGAAGCACCAACACAACTTAGAAGCCACCTCAAGAGACCCTCCCTCTCCTCTAACTTAGTTGCCACTTGGTCAACAAGTACCCTCTCCATTGTCTATAGTAGTAGTTCATCTCATGCAGACCCGGTTGTTTAGAACTGGAAGAAGAAGTGGTGCAAGGAAAGGAGATTAACCAAAAATAGTAAATAAGGGTTTTTATTAGAGTCCTCATGTATGTTCCTAATTTCACAAGATTAAGGGAGAGTGGTAGTCATTAAGAAAAAAGTAAGGTCTAAGCAAGGAAGGATTACCCGATAGTATAAGCAGGCTCATCATCATTTATAAAAGGAACCCTTGTTAGCAAAACAAGTAAGTGGGAATATTGACACCACCAAGCTACTAAAATTTGGAAGTAAGAGTTAATCATTGTCAATTTGTATTGTTTCCTAACCTCATGTTAAGAGGATCAATCACATTGTTTCTATATTCTTTCTTTCTTCATTATCTCCTCCTATGTAAGCACTATTGTTAACTCTATATTTATGGAAATAAGCAATAAAGGCCTTCATTATACTTTAAAGAACTATTGAATTTGTTGTGCAATCAAGACCGATACACCTTGCAACTAGTGAATTAATAATTCAAACAAGGTATTCATTTGTTCTTCCCATTCCTGTCTTATTTCACGTGTTGATAAAAAAAATGGATATATGCTTTGCCTTGCTTATTTGTTTTTTAGTGTTGGAGGAATTTAATACATAAAAAAAATAGCATGTTTCTTCTTGTGGTTCATTTCCATTTTCCAACACTCTGCCTTGTGAATGCAAAAGTGTGATTAAGGTGCCCTTCTCCATTGGGCTAATGAACTCTACTTTTAACAATATTTAACACTTTTTCCCTTTCACCTCCTATAAAGGAACACAAAATAGTAGTAATTGTAGGGACTATTTTCATGCACCATTTTCCTTTAAATAAACCCATTAAAAGCTTCATACATAAATGTGTTCTAATGTGACAAGCTAGTTCAAGATATTTTAGGAAAATTGAGGGTACCCCCCCCCCTTTGCCCGAGTACTAGCTAGAAGGCCTAGTGTGACACAGAAAGGTGATCTTTCACATCATGCCTTGTAATTGAGACCCTTAGTGAGAGATAGGGGAGCAACCAAGGGAACAATAAGAGAAATGGTGTTTCTATCAAGGAGTCTATCCCGGTATACAACATAAAGTATGTTTTCTAGTCAAAGAGAAAGAAAACTGCAAAACAAATCTATGAGATGTGTTCCCGAGAGTTCATATTTTGTGAGCATGCACTTGCACATCGTGCCTTCGCATTGATACCTTTAGTGAGAAAGAGGGGAAAAATAAGAGAAATAGTGTCGTTATTAGGAAGCTTATCCTAGTATACAACATAAAGTATGTTTTTAGCCAAAGAGAAAGCAAAATGTAGAACAAGTCTATGTTTGGTGTTCTTGAGACTTTAAATAAGGTATTCCCTACGACAAACAAAAGGTTTATATTTTCCTTGAAAGATTCTAGACAAGTGCCTATTATGAAGAATTCAAGAAGTGCTCCAAAAGGTGACTCCATTGGGAAAATAAGTTACCTTGAAATGATGGATTCTCAGACCCATTGTTATAAGTTCAAACCCAGAGGGACAGTTGGTAACTCCACTAATAGACCTAGTCCCAGACTGGTGCAAGCAAAGATTCATAGGAATATCTGTAGGTAGGAAATCTCATCTTCTTGTTCCATTTTATACACCTATTGATATCTTTAATAATATTGTTGTTGAAGGTGTCCATACTCCTGTTCCATCTACAAGACAATCTTCTAAGGTTGTTTCTTATCCTTGTTCACCAACAATAGATCTATCCCAGGGACCTATCTCTTATGATCATTTGATGAGGTCACACACCCTTTTTCTCACAAATATCCTTTAGAGAAAAATAATGTTATAATCCCTATCTCCTCACTTTTTGACTCCAAATCACCTCCTTAATTTGTGGTTTCCCCTATCCTGCAAGTTTTTATTCATTCACAGCCCCCACATATTGTAGGAAGCCTCGCTCATCCCCAAATCCATAGTCCTAAGATTCCCATGACTAATAAAACCCTCGTAATCCTTATCTACTAAAAACATTCAAACCCTTAGTCCTACCTCCTATAGACCAATTGGGAGACTTACCACATGGATACATGTAGGTCCTACCGATATTCAAAGGGGAAAATGGCCTTATTTTGAAGATTGCCTCAATGCCTTCCAATACTGCACTAATAATATCTATATAGAAGAGGATGATGTTTTTTTCTAGAATGTTTGCTCATTATTTGGAAGAAGCGGCCAACAAATGGTTTAGAAATCCACTTAATGGTTCCATTAGGTATTGGAGACAGTTCCATGACAATTTATTGAAGAAACGAGTTATTAAGAAATATTATATTTATTACTTTACTAATTTCAATACCCTAAAGAGGAACAATGGTGAGACTATCCATGAGTTTTCCAATTGATTTTGTAAGTTATATCACTAAGTCCTTGAGTTTGTCAAATCCCTTAATCCTACAACCATGGTAGCCTCTATTGTTGCGTTTGAATCAAAGTTTTTGTTTCACCTCGTATGATCCAAAAATGGGACTTTGACCACTTTCACTAAATCCGAAAATCTTAAGACATCAATCCAATTCATTAAACATTGACATCAAATCTGATTCGGTTACAAGATCTTTAACTAATAGTGAACTTCACAATTTAAGCGATTATTCTTACTTAGCTAAGCCCTTCTACTTATGAATTCAAATTGCATAATCCATTTATCATAAGATTAATAATATGGAATGAAAAGAAGAGAACAAGAGAGGTCAATACTATAACAACATCACACAAAAGTTGTTAACGGAGTTCACCTATCTTGGGCTACGTCTCCAGGTCCACTTCCAAATAGTGAGACTGCTCTCATTATGCTCAAAAATACTGAAAATACAAAAGATATGCATACAATGCAAATTATAAAGACACCCTTTAGTTATGTTGCTCAGACTCAGAAACAGAAACCACCACTAGATTCTTCTCGGAATTCTAATACTTTTGAGTATAAACACTGTTATACTTGGGTCAATGAAACAAGCTCTGAATACACCCTTCAATTCTGTTGTTCAAACTCAGAAACAAAGGTCGCAGTTGCATTCCTATCAAAATTTTGAGTCTTTTGAGTATAATCATTACTAGCTTATTTACAGACACTCGGGACCTCCCCTCATCTTGAATTTCAAGATTGCGCTCTGATCCGTACTGCACTCTTATGCACATCATACTGTGCATTGGAATTCATGACGGGTTAAATAGGGTGGGTCAACCTAACCATGGACCGACCTCCGCTCAACTGCAGCAAAAGACTCGATAGGTTGGTGGTTCTAACCATGGGATACCTGTGGTCCAACAATTTGGGCATGGTTTGGTTTGTGGGAGGTCGTGGGTTCAAGCCCCACGGAAACCTGAAATTTTTTATGTGGTTGCAATAGTGTATATATATTTGTATATATGGTTTAATTCGTTGGTTTAATACAATGGTGCATTGGCCCATTCATTGGGGCCCAAATTTTTTATTAGCGGGCCAACATGGTCTTCTCAAAGGTGCCACGTGGCACCATATGATTTGTCCACACCACCACATGGTGCCAATCCATTGCCCAACTAGCATATGGACCTACCATGTGTCGAGCTAGGATTGGTTCACATCTACACAGTTAGCACCATGTGTTTCCAAATTAACGCCACATCATCCAACTGTGCACAATCAGTGTTCAGTCACCGTTCCAATGTTATTATATGACCTGCCACATCAGCTTGCCACATGTTTTCCACATCAGTGCCATCTCATCATATGGACACCACATCATTATGCCATCCTACCAAATCACCCATACATCCTACCACATCATTGTACAAACTGTACGGATAGGCCACGCGGCAGTCTGTGGGCCTACCACATGCCACCCCTACTTATTTTTTTCTAGTTTCGTTGAAATTTCAAAACTTCATATCTTCCTCATACAATGTCTGTTTGAGGTGATTCAAGCACCATTAGAAAGATCTCATCAAGCCCTACGCAATGATGTCATTCTTGTCAGCATTTGAGACTATTCATTTTTTAGAATTCACAGATCCACTTAGATCATTTCTCTCCAATGGGAAGCTTTTAGACCTCCAAAAGTCTTTATACATCAATCAAGTGAGGGTATTGCCACCCCACTTTTCTAGAATCTACCCATCATGAATGGTTAGTGAATACCTGGTACATCACAACAAATTGTCTAACCATGATAAAAACTACAGTCAAAGTTGTTGACATAAACATTCATTTCCCTACTCCCACAATCTCTTGCATTCACTGGCATGCCTATTAACTAGAAACAACTGACTAGAAATAGTAAGGAATACATTGTTGCCAAAGGAAATGTGTAATGTCCCCAGCTTGACCCTATTGCATTAATATTGTAAATGATGTAAATATTGTTAATTAGTCATGGTGAGGAGCTCAAGGCCAAGGCCCCGCCATTGATTTAATGTTCTATGTATCGACAATTAGAATAGATGCCTATGGTTCTTGTGCGAGATGGGCACAATGTAAATAAGACACCATGTAAATATGCAATTTTAATGAAAACACCCACAACTAGCTATGCAATGCAACAAAGAGATGGGGCATGATTCTACAAGGAATAGGGAGGGAAATTATTCAAACCCTTGAGCCCATGGTCTTAATCCATTTCATTGAGGAAACCTATGAACTCTCAACTACCCATTTGGTCTCATGCACCCAATCACTTAATTGGTTGAGACAATAAATGCCTTGGGATGGGAGAGGTATGGTTGTCAATTTTCGTGCATGGGCAAGCCATCCACTTGGAAAATCGTGTTTTTGCTTGTGGGGCAAGAAAACCCCCACGAAATTGGCCCAAAAGCCATTCTTCACCCATGGCACTCTCTCTCTCTCACGCAGTCTGAGCCTATTGGGGTTTTATCCTTCACGTTTTCATCTTTCCCTGCGTTTTTTCCATGCCTGCAAACTCGTTTTTGGTTAGCTCATTGGATGGGAGAAGAGAGCCACGATTTTTGGGGTTAGGGAGGCCGTTTCTGCCCACGAAATGCCCATGAGCATTCTTCTGAAAACGATTCTGCTCTCCTGGGGTTGAATTCCCATTTTCTCCTTTTCGTTTTGGTTGCCCACGTTTTCTGGAACGGTCAGGAACCCATTGTTGGGAACTTCACTATAGAAGCGTTTTTCTCATGCCCAACACTTATGCTTTTGATGATACATGCACCCATCTCTTAACAGCCTGAGAAACCCAATTGCTGATGGGCTTGGCTGATTTTGATATACCTTTGGCTATGTGAGAGCCTATTTTCCCCTTTTTCCTTGTGGAGATCATGCCCAGCTCGGGGGGTGGCAGTGGTACTGAGAGATTGAGGAGCACACTGGCCTACGGTTGGGTGGAATGTTGCAGAAGCGTAGCTAGTTGTTTGGTACTACTTCATTAAGATAAGTATTTTCTTGTGCTATCTTGAAATTGTTTATTTGATAAATATTAGAATGAATGATGGATGTGCTATTGAATTTAAATTCCGCTGTGTTTTTCTTATGATCATACATCCCATATGTCTTTTATATGTTTTCAAATGTCTATGCAATTGCACATGTTCATCTTCTTCTTGAATTGAATGCTTGATTTCAATTTATGGGGCTGGATGCCCGGTTTAACCTTACGATCCTCTCCATCTAGCTGATTGGATGGGAGGGGACGTGACAGAATGGTATCAGAGCTGCGTTGCAGCATTGGGCCTCTATGGGCCAAATCTGATAAGCAATTACAAGAAAATTGTTGTCTTATGAGTTTTGGAAATTTTGTTTTAAAGTCTGTTTTTGAAAAAATTTGGTTTAAGTCCGTTTTTAAAAAATTTTGGTTTAAGACTGTTTCGGAAAGAATTCCCGAATGCCTTCCGCAACTGCAGAAGCATTCGGCGAATCGTTCCGAAATTTCGGAAGCGTTCCAAGAATTTTCCGAAAATTTGCGAAGGGAAGTTTTTCGGAAGGAATTCCCTTCCGAAATTGCGGAAGGATTTCTCTTCCGAAATTTGCGGAAGGAATTCTCTTCCGAAATTGCGGAAGGATTCCGCGAACCGCTCCGAAACAGCGGAGAAAATTTTTGTAAAGTGAAAAATTTTCTAAGTCTCGGCGTCGAACGGAAACTTTTTCGGAAGGAATTCTCTTCCGAAATTGCGGAAGGAATTCTCTTCCGAAATTTCGGAAGGATTCTGCGAATCGTTCCGCAACGCAGAAGAGTTCGGCGAGTCGTTCCGCAACTGCGGAAGACTTCGCCGAATCGTTCCGCAATTGCGGAAGCATTTCGCAAGTCGTTCCGCAAAAGCATTTCCGAAAAACCACCCGAAAACCCCGGAAGCATTCCGCGCAACGGCGGAAGCATTCCGCGAACGGCTCCGAAGCTGCGGAAGCCTTCGCTGAATGGCTCCGCAATTGTGGGAGCATTCGCCGAATGGCTCCGCAACTGCGGAAGCCTTCGCCGAATGGCTCCGCAATTGCGCGAGCGTTTGACAAATCGCCCCGCCATTTCGGAAGCGTTCGGCGAACTGCTCCGCAATCGCGGAAGCCATCGCCGAAGCGCCCCGCAATTGCGGAAGGCTACAACCAACCGTCCCGCAGTTGCGGGAGCATGCAGTGAACCACCTGTTGCGGAAACTTTCAGCCTATCGCTCCGCTAGTTGCGAAAGCTTTCAGCCTATCGCCCTGCCCATTGCGGCAGGATTCAATGAACCGCCCCGCGACAGGGGCATTATTTGTTAAAAAAAAAAAAAAAAAAAAAAAAACGAGGGCGCTGCCCTCGACCCGAAGCCACAAGGGGGCAAGCCCCCTTGACCCCCTTTCTTTTTCCCCCTCATGTGTCTTTGTTTGTGATTTGACGAATTGTCAGTATGGCATTCTTCCCACGTGCATGAAGTAATTGGTGAACTTCGGAGAATAGAATGCAGCTGTGTAAAATGTGCAGAATGGGAGTGAAAGTTGTCATTTTTGAAAGGATGCAGTTCCCGCACCTGATGTCAGAATGGAGCATGAAGACAGGCATTGGAAAGCTTGTCCAGCAGGGAACAATGATGCATGACCAGAGTTTGAAGGAGGTCTATATATATCATAGATATTTAGTGCAGAAGAGTGCCAGCGGCTGTTTTGACAAACAAATTTTGTTGTCAATATGGGCAATTTCTACAATTGCAGGATATGGAAGAGGAATTCCATGTCACGATGAGGGACCGAAAAGGGAAGAATTTCTTAAACCTCTGTTTGTTATCATACTTATAATTATGAAATTGTCATATGGCATAAAAATGTTAAAAATGTAAAGGATTACATAGATGTATATGCACTAGATGGCATCTTAATAAATTGCATAGTGCATATAGAAATACTTGTGCATAAATGGGATATTGCACATTGGTAGAATAATGAAGTCGGCATATGCAATAAACCACTAATGAAGAATATTGTGGTTGATAATCACTATTGATGTTGGTATTGGTTGTAGGACCAAAGATAACAAAGAGCATGGCTAAACGTTCTGAGGATGTTGTTGCATGAAGCCAACAACCTTATGCGGAAATGATGGCGCAACAAACCTATGATCACGAGGTTGGAAAAAGTACTGCGTAGCATTGGTAAGAGGCCAATTGGTCAGGTAACATCAAGTGGTGTAAACGACAGCTATACAGGTAATGGTTATTGGTGCATAAATTGCATGAATGTTGAAAGGGGATTTGGTAAGATCTCTTCAACTATGTTTGAGCTATGTTGAGCTAATTTGCATGTAATATTGAATATCGACTGGGGCTGTTAACCTACCAAACTTGGTGAGGTGTGGGTAAGTGAAGAGGATGACCCTTACACCCTATGACTATTTAGAAATCTCAATGCACTCACGTGAAATTATATCATGCCATGCGTATGATTGGTTATGTGCTTAATAACCTAAGCAAGTGAGGACTGGTGGTCCTAATTATGGTAATGGAGGTTATATGAGATAGTCATGTTTCGAGCATGATATGCTTGAATGCATAGTACTCATGAAACAATGCAAGGTAGCATTGAGTAGATGTGCATTAAGAGATTTTATAAATCTTATGATGCATTGTATGAATGCATAGGGATGATACATATGTCATTGCAAAATAAATAATGAATGAAATGATGAATTGATGATAAATCTAGGACCATTTTATGGGCTGTTATGAATGCAGAATAGTAAGTGCATGAAGATCCCAATCATGATCGATGGGCTGCTAGAATGCTCTGTGGAAGGACAAAGTTGTATGAATGATATGACTGTGAAATTTGATCTAGAGCTTATGAGAAGGAATCTCATGGTTGAGAGCTCTAAGTTCTGTTAGCAAGAACAGTTGTAAATATCAGGTTTGTAATTGTTTCGGATTTGAAATTTTTACTAATAATTGCTAATGACTATTTGGCTTATATGAAAATGTGTCAGGAGGACATGCTGTCAGGGGATGCTCCCGTATGGCAGCGGGCATAAGGCCATAACGGGCAGAGTGGTGTCACTTACAGGAGCCAAACAATATGAGGATAGCCTCATGGATAAGAAAACCAATTTCTGTAGTAGACAGAATTGTAAATTCATATTGAATTTAATTATTAATGCTATTGATTGGTTATGGAACAATCATATTTGAAGCTTATTGCTAAATGTTGCTGACTGTTTGGCTATTTGATAAAGTGTGCCAGGATGACACATTGCAGGAAGATCATGTGTGATGGCCTGCAGAAGCCAAACTAGATAGGAAGGATTCCATGCTTTGGAAATGGGTTTCGGGTGAAACGCCATTGTCTCAACCAAACAGCATGTCGGTAAACCATGAAAGTGAGATGGTAAAGCTATGCCCAGAAGGCATGTGAGACACATATGCAAAATGAATGAGTATTCTGTGACCCTAGACAAGAACATGCATGTCTAAATTATTAGATTTAATATGCAGAGCATGTTTTATTATTTCATTATTGTTCCAGACTGCTTGAGTATGATTAGGGCCTACATGGCGCACATCAGAAAGGGGGTGCACACCTTTTCTGGTGCTGGGTCATGGTAGGGTTTTCAATATTGACTACACCCTAAGGGAATGGATGCATTCCTGGTGTTTCAATACTTGATAGTGAATGATATGAAATATGATTACAATTTTTGGGCAGTAATACTGATGAGCCTTCTTATCCTTCTTGTGCTAACAGCTTACACAAATGCAACTTGGTGTTGCACGTAAGGGGCAAAGTGAAGAAGGGTGCTCAAAGAGGACTGTATGGGCAGTGGTAACCTTTCTACGCTCACACTAAAGGACACTAGAAGGGATGGATAGGCCCGAGGAGCTGTGTTGCAGAAAAGGGGTATCATCCTTGTGTAGTGTGAGTGGGTATTGTGGGGCCATGCTAGCCTGCAGTCGAGTGAGTCACCTATGGAGTTCCTGGAGGGAACCTCTGGTTGCACAAGAGAAGGAGCCACGTAATCATATTATGTTGTTCATATTGCCTGATAAACCCAGTCGATGTACTGGCTTGGCAATGGTTGTTGTATGCCTGATAAACCCAGTCGGCGTACTGGCTTGGCATTGGTTATTTGGGAGTTGTGACGAATGGTCGTTGTATGCCTGATAAACCCAGTCGGCGTACTGGCTTGGCATTGGTTATTTGGGAGTTGTGACGAATGGTTGTTATATGCCTGATAAACCCAGTCGGCGTACTAGCTTGGCATTGGTTATTTGGGAGTTGTGACGAATGGTCGTTGTATGCCTGATAAACCCAGTCGGCGTACTGGCTTGGCATTGGTTATTTGGGAGTTGTGACGAATGGTTGTTGTATGCCTGATAAACCCAGTCGGCGTACTGGCTTGGCATTGGTTATTTGGGAGTTGTGACGAATGGTCGTTGTATGCCTGATAAACCCGGTCGGCGTACTGGCTTGGCATTGGTTATTTGGGAGTTGTGACGAATGGTCGTTGTATGCCTGATAAACCCAGTCGGCGTACTGGCTTGGCATTGGTTATTTGGGAGTTGTGACGAATGGTTGTTGTATGCCTGATAAACCCAGTCGGCGTACTGGCTTGGCATTGGTTATTTGGGAGTTGTGACGAATGGTTGTTGTATGCCTGATAAACCCAGTCGGCGTACTGGCTTGGCATTGGTTATTTGGGAGTTGTGACGAATGGTTGTTGTATGCCTGATAAACCCAGTCGGCGTACTGGCTTGGCATTAGTTATTTGGGAGTTGTGGCGAATGGTTGTTGTATGCCTGATAAACCCAGTCGGTGTACTGGCTTGGCATTGGGTATTTGGGGAGTTGTGACGAAAGGTTGCTGGATTCCTGATAAACCCAGTCGATGTACTGGCTTGGCATCGGTTACTTGCATGATGTGGAAGTATTAGTGAAGGGTGTTATTTCCTGACAAACCCAGTCGGAGAACTGGCTTGGAAATGGTTCTTTGAAATGCTTGATAAACCCAGTCGGCGTACTGGCTTAGCATACTGATTTTTGGGATGCCTGATAAACCCAGTCGGCGCACTGGCTTGGCATTGCCTATTCGAATGATGTTGTGGAGCAGCATGTGTGCTGGCCAAGCATCCACCCCACAGGTGATCCAAGGCTTGTAAAGCAGAGAAGGAAACCTGTGGAGTAGCGAGGAAATGCACAATACAGATAAGTATTCAATTTCATTCATTTCTTATTTGAAAAACTGAAGGTTTCAAACATAAATATTGCAACAGTGAGCTGATGCATTGTTGTTTCTCTGTTGAAAACCTTGGTCAATGCAGGAAGCAGGGACCCTGAAAGAACTGAAAGTTGCTTGGTAAATCCAGAAAGTGGCTGGTTGAGCATTGATTAATTGATGTTGAGAAGTAGCCTGCGTGCTATCCCAACATTCGTTGTTGTACCCATAAGAGATCCAAGGCCTGTAGAGCAAAGAAGGGTCCTATGGAATAAAGCGAAGACATCCAACGCAGGTATTGTTGGAAGCAAGAACCTTGAAGCATCTTAAGGATGCATGTGGACATGTAACCACCCTAAAGAGCTCAGCATGAGCAGTAATGAAGGATGGGGCTAGTGGAGCTATGTGAGTCCTAGTGGCCAAGAGTTAGACCAACCAAGTGGAGGAACTCCATGGTTGAGAGGTCTAGAATAAACCATAGACACTACGTGTCATAGCCAAGAAGAGAAGGTCAAGCATTCACGATGAAGTGAAAAAGGACAAGAACAGAAAAACCACAGTGGTGGTGTGGGTTCCAAAATGGAACAAGACTAAGAGGAGAAACTCTTACTGCTCTCTCTCTTTCCCTTTTATTGATGCAATTATAGAATTAGAAAAATGCTGAATGCATGCATGACTGAAAGTAAAAGTGTGTTTATTTGATTAAAGTGAATTGTGAATGCTAAGTAATGAATTTCCTGTGAATGGATAAACATGAAGGAATTCATGTGTATGTTGGGAAAGCATAAAAAGTGTGGGAGTCTCATGAGTAAAGCATGGACTATCCATGTCAACTGGGGAAAAACCATTGACTGATTTTTAATGTTTTGGGTTATGCTTGACCTAACGAGAATTGTAATGATGAATTTCACAGGTGAAATTGAATCAATTGGTTGCAGTCGGTACAGGCAGGTGTGCTAGTGAGCAAAGTGTGATCAGTTGTCTCCATTGACCATGGCAGCAGACCAAGAGCTATTAGGATTGGCCGGAAGTCTTCTTCAAACAATTGCCAAGACCCAAGAAAATCTTGGAGAGATGCTCAAGATGCAAAAGCAGCAGAACAAGATGAACCACAAGGTCTTGCAGGACTCTATTCGTCTGCAGAAAGAGGTAAAAAGCATTATGAAAGCAATTAGCAAGGGAAAGAAAAGTGGATCAGTGAAGAAGCATTCATCCAATCGTCCGATTAAGAAACGCTCCAGGTGGGAAGACTCAAAGGAAATTGAGCAGATAAAGATGAAGCAACCCATGAAGTGTTGGAATTGTGAGGGGGATCATTACCTCCGCAACTGCCCAACAAGAGAACCTCAAGAGGGTAGAAGCCATAAAGTTTTTAGACTTGTGGATGAGTTAGAAGATCCGAATCAGCAGGAGCAGCTCGTGAAGATCAAAGGACTTGGTCCTGAAAGTTCAATGTAAAGAACATAATGCAGGGCAGATCTGCAAAGTTTTTGTGAATTTTGGACATATGTAAAGTGGGTATTTATTTTCCGAAGTGTTGGAACACCGAGGACGGTGTTATTCCAAGGGGAGGGGAATGTAATGTCCCCAGCTTGACCCTATTGCATTAATATTGTAAATGATGTAAATATTGTTAATTAGTCATGGTGAGGAGCTCAAGGCCAAGGCCCCGCCATTGATTTAATGTTCTATGTATCGACAATTAGAATAGATGCCTATGGTTCTTGTGCGAGATGGGCACAATGTAAATAAGACACCATGTAAATATGCAATTTTAATGAAAACACCCACAACTAGCTATGCAATGCAACAAAGAGATGGGGCATGATTCTACAAGGAATAGGGAGGGAAATTATTCAAACCCTTGAGCCCATGGTCTTAATCCATTTCATTGAGGAAACCTATGAACTCTCAACTACCAATTTGGTCTCATGCACCCAATCACTTAATTGGTTGAGACAATAAATGCCTTGGGATGGGAGAGGTATGGCTGTCAATTTTCGTGCATGGGCAAGCCATCCACTTGGAAAATCGTGTTTTTGCTTGTGGGGCAAGAAAACCCCCACGAAATTGGCCCAAAAGCCATTCTTCACCCATGGCACTCTCTCTCTCACGCAGTCTGAGCCTGTTGGGGTTTTATCCTTCACGTTTTCATCTTTCCCTGCATTTTTTCCATGCCTGCAAACTCGTTTTTGGTTAGATCATTGGATGGGAGAAGAGAGCCACGATTTTTGGGGTTAGGGAGGCCGTTTCTGCCCACGAAATGCCCATGAGCATTCTTCTGAAAACGATTCTGCTGTCCTGGGGTTGAATTCCCATTTTCTCCTTTTCGTTTTGGTTGCCCACGTTTTCTGGAACGGTCAGGAACCCATTGTTGGGAACTTCACTATAGAAGCGTTTTTCTCATGCCCAACACTTATGCTTTTGATGATACATGCACCCATCTCTTAACAGCCTGAGAAACCCAATTGCTGATGGGCTTGGCTGATTTTGATATACCTTTGGCTATGTGAGAGCCTGTTTTCCCCTTTTTCCTTGTGGAGATCATGCCCAGCTCGGGGGTGGCAGTGGTGCTGAGAGATTGAGGAGCACACTGGCCTACGGTTGGGTGGAATGTTGCAGAAGCGTAGCTAGTTGTTTGGTACTACTTCATTAAGATAAGTATTTTCTTGTGCTATCTTGAAATTGTTTATTTGATAAATATTAGAATGAATGATGGATGTGCTATTGAATTTAAATTCCGCTGTGTTTTTCTTATGATCATACATCCCATATGTCTTTTATATGTTTTCAAATGTCTATGCAATTGCACATGTTCATCTTCTTCTTGAATTGAATGATTGATTTCAATTTATGGGGCTGGATGCCCGGTTTAACCTCACGATCCTCTCCATCTAGCTGATTGGATGGGAGGGGACGTGACAAAATGAATCAACAAATTGCTTTATCTTCTGAACAATTTTACCAAATGAATTCACCAATTCATTGTTATGACCTGGACCACAACTTGGAAAAGCATCTGATACATATTGCTCCCTTTGTTTCTCAAGCATGAGAACAAGAGATTTGCTAGCATTGACAAGTATTTTTATTTGTCCTGTACTCACTAGAGATTCAATAGTTTTAATCTGGTGAGCTCTAATAATATATTCAACCTTATCCTTGAAAAGGTGATACTTATTTTCTTCACGATAAAATATAGCTTTTATGTCATATTGCTACACCTAAAATCTTACCATCATGAGACTCAGTGTAAACATCCTCAATTTTTCCTTGACTAAGTCACTAACCTGAAAGAGATGCAAAGTCCTTTTATATTAGGTTTTGAGAGCTCTTCGCAGGTTGTCCTCATGCAACCTGTGACGTCGCAGGTTGTCCTCTTACAGACTGCGACGATGTCAGTTAATGTACTAAAATAGCTTCTTCGAGCCCATTCTTGAAGCTAGTTGATGTGTATCCCTATCCCTAGCCTTTGGGGAAGCTAGATTTTGGTTCCTAACCTCTTGGAAGGATCCCCTATCTCTCTCCCACCATATCTCAACCTATCCTATCCACTTAGTCCTATATAAGTGAATCTCATTCCCATCCTAAGGGGAGGAAGTCTATAGTATCTAATTGCTGGTGAAATTAGCTTAGGAGAGATCTCTACTCATCCTTGAGAGATCCATCATCCCTTTGGAGGCTTTGGCATTGGCTTGATCGGAGGAGGATTGCTACGTTAAGTCATTGGTTGTAATCTCTTCATCCTATGTATTTCCATTTTAATACAGTAATATAAGTGCTTTCCACCAATCTCATTGTGTTAATGACATATTGTGTAGTTTGCCTACTTAACTGCTTACTTAGATATGTTATTGTGTAGGTGCATTTTACTACTTGCTTTGTTGTTTTGTCTTGACAGGTTTTACAACTCAAATCTGAAGACCATCGAGCTTTGGAGCAACATTCAAGGAGAAAGGATCGATGATCTAAAGGGTAAGAGCACCTAGTTCCTTGATCTCTAATTAGATCTAGGAGAGTTATTTATGTTCTGTCTCTATTTGTTCTGGACTCACGTTGAGCTAGGGAGATCAGGCCTCGAGTCCGCTCTTGGTAGATTGTCTGTCAAACACATATAGGTATCGGCTACCCAAGACTATTCTGCAAATGTTGAGAGGGACAACATCTAATATAACCTCATCAGTAAACTTGGAAGAAATTGCAAATTTTAGTTTACATTGTCTGGTTACTTGCAATTGAGTGTTCTTTTGTACCCAACCCAATGGTTAAGGTTTCGCATGAGGTTCAGTTTTTAAACCCAACTCCTTAACAATTGCTTCTAAAATCAAATTAAATTGAGAACCATTGTCAAACAAAGTATCTAACTTTGTATGCTTTACTATGACCCTTATCTAAAAAACCTCATTTTTCTTATTATCATCATTTTCCAACTTAGAAGATTGAAAAGAAATACTTGAGCTAGAAGAGGATATACCTTTACTTCCCATTGCAGTGGTATTTGTCTCATCATCTACATATGACCCCAGGTTCTATTGCACTATTATAGAAGTCTCTTTCTTCCCCTTGTTTTGAAAATTCTTTGGTAATAACTCAGTATGCAATTTGCAACACTTTTTCTCCTCATGCCCTTTCTCACCATGGTGAGGACAGGTAAGATTTTCTACATCTTTCTTCATCGTAGCTGCGTTCTTCTCATCTTTCTTCAACTGCTTCTCAAATCTAGGTTGTTCTTCAGACACATTCTCTAAACAATGTTTTCCTTTACTAGGTTCAAGGTGCGTAGCTTGTATTGACACTTCGTCAATGTTAGTAGGATTAAACATCAAAATAGTATGGTGCAGATAAGAATGTAAACCGCCAATGTACTTGAGAAGAGTTTCACTAGTGTGCAATGGAATTTCCAATGCTAAATATTTCTTCTTAAATTCCTGAGTGTAATCTTGAACATTTTTCTCTTTTAACTGTGTTAGATGTAACCATTCAATCATAGTTATTTGAGTATATGCCAAAGGATAGAATCGTTTCATCAATGAAGAAATGAACTCGACCAAGAAGAAAGGATTTTACCATGTCGTACCAGATCCGCTTGAGTTCGAATCCCCCACCATATTAAAGTTGTACTTCCCATGCGACGAGTAGCCAACTGAATCTTTGCAGTGTCTTCCTTGATCTTTTCTACCCTGCAATAGACTTCTATCTATTTGATTCAATTATCTAACTTTTATGCATTCAATTCTCCATCATTAACATGCAAATCAAACTTAACATGTAACTTAATAATGGCATATCATTAGATTGAGAAGGATTTTTAGATTGCTTATTCTTGGAAGAATTTTCACTAGCACCATTAGTAGATGATGATGATGAAGAGGGTGAAGAAGGTTATGAAGTTCCACCACCTTCACCTCCTCCTTCAACTCTTACTAAGGATTCATCTTCTCTAGCTTTTCGATCTCTTTGATACATATCTTCCACCAAGTCCTCCATCTTGAGGAGTGTAGAAATAACTTCCTCAAGGCTCATGGGAGGACCTTCTCCTTCATTTCTCGTGGATGCCATCTCAAGTTTTCAAAATCCCCTTTGTAATTTCGGATTGAAACTTGCAAGCTTTCCTTCACCTCGCTTGAGTTTAGCTCTTGTAAGCATTCACCTTTCAAACCTAGTATGATACCACTTGATCCGAAAATGGGACTCTAACCACATTCACTAGATCCAAAAAATCTTAAGACATCAATCCAATTCATTAAACATTGACATCAAATCTGATTTGGTTACAAGACCTTTAACTGACAATACACTTCACAATTTAAGTGATTATTTTTACTTAGCTAAGCCCTTTTACTTATAAATTCAACTTACATAATCCATTTATCATAAGAGTCACATGGAATGAAAAGAAGAGAACAAGAGAGATCAATACCATAACAACATCACACAAAATTTGTTAACGGAGTTCACCCATCCTAGGATACACCTCTGTGTCCACTTACAAACAGTGAGACCGCTCTCATTATGCTCAAAAATGTTGAAAATACAAAAGATAGGTTTACAACGCAAATTCTGAATACACCCTTCAGTTCTGCTGCTCGGGACTCAGAAACATAAACCACCACTGGATTCTTCTCGAAATTCCAAGACTTTTGGTATAAAATATGTTATACTTGGCTCAATGACACAAGCTCTCATAACACCCTTTAGTTATGTTGCTCAAGCTCAGAAACAGAGGTCACGGTTGCATTCCTCTCGAAATTTTGAATCTTTCGACTATAAACATGACCAGCTTCTGCACATCCACTTGGGACCTCCCCTCGGCATGAATTTCAAGACTGTGCTCTAATCCACACTGCACTCTTCTGCATACCATACCATGCATTGGAATTTGTGTTAGGTTAAATAGGGAGGGTTCGGCCTAACTGCGGCCCGACCTCTGCTCAACTACAACAAAAAACCCTATGGGTTGGTGGTCCAACAGTTTTGGGCATGGTTTGGTTGGTGGGAGGTCGTGGGTTCAAGCCCCACAGACCCATTCCATTTGTTATGTGGTTGCAATAGTGTATATATATAGTACATATGGTTTAATTTTTTTATTTTAATACAATGGTGCAATGGTCCGCCCCTCATAACCCAAAACTTCTATCCACAGGCCAACATGGTCTTCTTGAAGGTGCCACGTAGCACCATCTAATTGGCCCACACCACTGCACGATGCCAATCCTTTGCCTAGATAGCGTACGACCCGACCACATGTCGAGCTGGGATTGGTCCATGTGTGCATAGTCAGCACCATCTATCACCCAATCAACTACTAAATCATCTGACCATGCATAGTCAACGTCCAGTCACTGGTCCACTCAGCTTGCCACGTCCCTATATGGCCTGCCATTTCACTGTATGGACTGCCACATCAACCTGCCACTTGTTTGTCACATAATCGTGCAATCACCATGTGTCACTACCATGTCACTTTATCAGCCTGCCAAATCACCTATATGGCCTACCATGTCATCATATAGATTGTACGGACATGCCACGTGGCAACTTATGGACCTGCCATGTGGCACCCTTGCTTACTTTTTGCTTGTTTCACTGAAACTTCAGTACTTCATATCTTCCTCATATGAAATTCGTTTGAGGTGATTCAAACACCATTGAAAATCTCTCGTTGATCCCTACGCAATGGTGTCATTCGCATCATCATTTGAAATGTTAATTTTGTAGCGTTCATAGATTCAGCTAGATCATCAGAGAATTAAAGTCACCATACTTGGAATTTATGTTCGATGATGTTGAATATATGGAGAGTAACATGAGAGATCCTAGGATACTGCTCAAAATTAGGAAATATCCCCTTGAAAGAAGAGATTTCCCTATTAGGAGGAGAGGAAAGGAGCCCAAAATTTCATATGTTGCCTAGGAATCCTTACATATGCAAAAAATTACCAAGTTGTTGAGATGCAATGCCAATGATCTAATACAAGTGAAGTAGGGATATTTTTCCCATTCCTCCTTAGGCCATACTCCAAGATATAAGAACCATCCTATCCGATCAATTCAAAAGACCTGTTATTGTCCTCTAAAGAGAAAATAGGCCAAAAGAGTAAGAACCCTTAGAGGCCTAAAATATCCAAGCCAATATGATTGTGCCTTCCCCTTCTTATGTTGAAAAATACCTTGAACCAGGAGATTATGGAACAATTAGCTATACCATGGGCATGAATATGTTGTTCCATCCTAAGACAATCCCATAGCTGATGATGATCCTTCTTTCAACATTCTAGATTATGAGCCTTAAAGGGAGGAAGAGCTAGAAGTGTTATATGAGGTTATTTTCATAAATCATTATCGAACTTTTGATCTAAATCCTATTCTACTAAAAATGGTGTCTGATAATATCATGGCCAAAGTAAGGAGAAAATATGACAAGTGACATGCGCCTACCAATGGAATTTTCAAAAGATATGATGTCTTTGGAGGAAATGGGAATGAAATAAGAAATTAGGAAAGGGTAGTTGAGGCCAAAATAAAGGAGGTATATTTTAAGGTTTCTAACTTCAAGAAGATAATAGTATCTATCAAAAAAGAACATCAAGAGACCCCGCGACCTAGTGGGGCCCAAGATGCAACAAACAATGGGAAACCTCTAGTGAATCCTCAACCAAATGCCATAATTGCCAATACTGGTACTAATACCAAAGGACTGTATCTATCCCTTTTGGGACCCCTTATTTTTGACATTATATATGTATTGAGTAAGTTCAAAATCCTGATGCCTCTGTTTAAATTTGTAAAAAATCCTACCCATAGAAAAGAAGTATTCAAAGTTCCTAGGGGTCAAAGAATAAGCGCAAAGTTAGAATGTACAAGCCCAAACTTCTCAGAATAAGAATGTAATCACCTTGAAAATATGATGGTCCTACAAGATTACATTCCCCTCCAAACAGACTTAATTGATCTCCAAGGTTATGCCCCTAATATTTTTCTAGGACAACTACCAAATGTCAGAGATGAGCTCACCCCACTATTCTATCTAACCATAGAACTTTAGAATTTGCATTTCCGTAACTGCATATATGATTTTCAAACCCCATATTCCATGGTGCTCCTAACTACTATAGAGAAGTTTTGATTGGAGACCGTGAGGCCTTACAAAGACCTCTATTATTTTGATTCCAAGAATGTCCAATGTTTAGTGAAGACCAAAGACCTAGTGGTAAATGATGGTTTAGATCACATGAAAGTTTTTCATGATTGATATAGTGATTGCTGATGTCCCTCCCACCTATGGCATGATGATATCAAGGAACTAGGGAACTTATCTATATGGTAGCATCCCATTTCATCTATCCTTTGCTACCATACCTATATTTGGGGGAGGGGGTAATTAGTAGCCTATATAAAGAGCCCAATAT